>OY365777.1:27246800-29746800 GCA_959347405.1 Napeogenes sylphis | reverse complement strand
TTTAGGATGTGGATGCTTCTCATCTCCTGGACTATCCTCTGGACCCAATGAAAATGTACGTAATGGAGGACATTTAGAAATATTTCTTAATATAAATTTTATAATATTGTATATGTAATAATATTTTTTATAATATCCTACTACTATTATAAAGGCGAAAGTTTGTAAGTATATATGTATGGATGTTTGTTACTCTTTCACGTAAAAACTACTGAATGGATTTGAATGAAACTTTACCACAATATAGCTTATACATCAGAATAACACATAGGCTATAGCTTATACATCAGAATAACACATAGGCTACAATTTTTGAGGTTTTTAATGTAAGGTCGTAAAAAAAACACTGACTGAATCCTACAAGATAGATCAAAACAATTTACTACAGTATTGTACAACTTAAAAAGGTCTACAAAAAAGTCCGTGATGGTATATGTTTATCTCTTAGGAATAACCCACAATAACCATTTTTTATCCTTTACTTTGTACGAGAAATAATGGCTTATTTACGAAGCGATTTTAAGCAATACAGTATTAATCCATATCCAATTAAGTATCTTAAATACATTGTGCATTTAATAAAGATCACGTGTTTCCAAAGCGAAGAATCTGCATGTTTATGCTGAAGGAAAAAGATCGTTAAATGTAGTTTATAGGAGCATACTGCAGTAGCTACCTATAGGCCTATGATTAGGGCTCTGCAGTGCGTAGTTACCGTATTTCTTACTTATTACTAGACTAGATGGGACGAACCTGAAGTCCACGCGAACGAAGTCGCGGGCAAAATCTAGTTTATAATATTTAAAAAATAATTAGAAAAAATAATATTATTTATCTATATTATTCAATCAATCAATAAATCAATAAATGTAAATAAAAGGATAAACGATAAAAAAGCGACAAAACAATTATTAAAAAAAAATGTAAGGTACTAGTAGGTAATACAATTTGGTAACAAAAAACATGTTGTTAGTTTTCCTGTCTTAATTCGTTCTCCTTGATACGTTCTGTACAAGGAATGCCGTTAGTTTCCTTACAAAAATGTTAATCAGCCGTCTTGTACTACACTCTCCGCTCCGTGGTATCTTGTGAGTTTCTGTGTCGATGTGTGTTCGTCTTGTTATTTAATAATGAGAACAAGAAAATGTCTAATGAGGTACAAAAAATAGCACCAATCACAAATCAATGTTTATGTTTTGTGTTGTACAAACGGAAAATTCAAATTAAAGCTGACAATAAATTCCGAACCACTACATTTATTTATTTATTTACCCTTTATTGATTAATACAAAAGGCGAACTTAATGCCTATTGGCATTCTTTACCAGTTAACCTCTGCGAATGGTGAGAAATTGCGGTAGGCTACTAAAAATCTATTTATAAGTCCTTAATTTTATATATATGATAAAACAATATAACATGAACATAATTTACTAAATATAAACAATAGATTTTAAATACATGTTTAAAATAATATAATAAATATAATTATTAACATACACATATACCTATATACATATATATATTAACATACACATAACATATATATAATTATCTATATAAACATTATATAACACATAATAGAAATTAGAATTATTTATTAAGATGACTCTAAAAAATGTTTTTTAACCAGTCTTTTAAAAGAAGTCTTTGTGGGCGCTTTTCTGATCTTTTCAGGTAGTTCGTTCCAGAGTACTACATTCATTACTTTCAGGACAATTTATATCAAATAATTACCTACAGAACATTCAAAGTTCACAACAGTGTATTTTTAATGTCATCATTTGGTACAAAAATATAATTGAAAGACGAGGATCCATTTCAATATTTATAGTATTTTTTCTTCTGCTATACAAACCATAAAAAAATATAGAAAGTGTGATCTTTAATATCATAATATCTTCTGAATCTATACATATAATAAAATGGTCACTGATCGATTTCTGTACATGGAAAATATTAAAAAAAACATAATGGGGGGCTTTTATAAGAGCACGAGAACCCAGAACAATGCTTTTTTATTTTGTCTGTTTGTCTGTATGTCTGTATATTTGTGCACGCTAATCTCAGAAACGGCTTAACCAATTTGAATGCAGATTTCAAGAATAATATATCGTCGTACTCTTTACTTAACATAGTGTTTATTTCATTTACATTGGTTAAGAAATAAAAAAGTTATGTCAATTTGTGTCAAACTTAATAATTCCATCACACGTAGTGCAGATGATCATGAAGACATCATTGGAATGAATGTTTTTTTTTCTAGATCAGGACTACAATTTGTTTCTTAAATATTATACTCTTACAAGAAATATACTTATACAAACGAAGAAATAAGCTCTTTTAAAACTAAACTACATAAAAATCACTCCAGCGTTTTATTTATTACGGTCATTCCATTGACATAATTCCGATTATAGAACAAGTCATTATTTAGGACCTTGTCCTTACCCCACAGCGTCTTTAATATCTGTTTATATAAAAGCTATTTGATGATAAATAATTTTATTACATGAGGATATATTTGAGGAAATACTTAGTAAATTAAGACTTAATTATATATTGATATAATTATTAGTAAATATTAAATAAAAACATTTAATTAATAAAAATGTAATTATTACGCTATTCGATACACAGTAAATACTACATCTTGTACCGTAACGAAAGGACTGTACTATTACAAATAATCTGAATAATATTGTCTCAATATTGTATCTTATTTAAAAAGAGTTGTTTTTGAAATACTGGTTTCCTGAATTGATTTAACGAACCGATTTCCCAATGAAGAAACCCTTGCTCGGTGTAGTTCTAGTCGATAATAATAAAACGTAGCGTTTATCGTTTGATGACTATTCATAAAATGTTATTAGTTTGTTTTTCTTCCTCTTCAATGCAATTAGGTACATTGAAAAGCATGGAACCATTTAATAAGCTTTTGATCAAATAACTTAATTAGATTTGAAGTTTTATTTTCAAGTACTAACAGTGAACCACCATCACGAAAACTACGATAGTGACGGCCGCAATTCTGACTTTGTGGCGTCAGCATTTCTTTTTAAAAACACAACGAATACACGGAGTTTTTTAAATTCAGTCAAAAAGTATCGGAAATGGATTTGTTTATGGTTCTAAATTCAAATTTATGTTTTTTTTGAAGTGAAAACTTCTTTAGGCGCGTTGAGCGTTTTGGTAGAGGGTAAAATCCTCGGTTCGCGTCACCGACATGCTAATGATAATAGTATATCTATAGCTATGGAGAGCCAGACTAGCGCACGCGCAGTAGCCTGTGTACACGTATACACTAATACATCGACTATTTCTGACAGTATTATGTGCGCGTTGGACGCTTTTTGGATAAGTATAATTTTGTGAGTCACGTCACCAATACGTTATAGTAGCAGTACATCTGTAATTGTAAATGTGACGCGTTGTACATTAAGTATTAGAGTGTAGTTATATACATAAGTAAAGTTAAATTGACCACGTGGGAAGTTCAACTTGTGTGTACTGGATTTTGTTTATTTAAGTGAATTTTTAATTTGACTATTATTGTAATTATTTAATTGAAGGATTACTGTTTATTTATTGAATTTAAATTCATTGACTTCAGTATAAAAGTGAGTATGAAACATATTAATATTTTTATACAGATAAATGAATAATGAAAACAACGAATATATTTTTAAACATTTTTAATATTTGTACGAATATTTGTTATCAAAATTTAGCATTATTCATTTTAATTATGTTTTTAATATTTAACCTCTTCATCATGAAATGAGTATTATTACGGTATAAGATTTATCTTACTAGCGTGGTAAAATAGATTTCTAGTTATTTGATAATATTTTTTCGTGGATTTTAAAATGGGAAAATTAAAAAAATGTTATAATAATTTTAGATTTTATGAAATATTTTCCTTTATTGTAAAATTCAATTTTACGAAGTTATTGTTTGTTTGTGTAATTTGTTAGATATAAAATACGTGCTTTGTTATTTTTTTGCCAAATAATTATTTATGAACTTATATAATTTAATTTCACTATTAGAAAAAATATTGTAACATAATTAAAATCTCTAAATTTCTATTTTTTATACTTGTTTAGATCCTTAATCCCACGAGAAAAAAACTTGAAGATGTCTTCAGACGGGGGCAAAAGAAAAAGACAAGAAGGTGATGAAGAATCAGAAGGAACGAATTTTTCTAATGATGACATAAATCAAAAAAAAATTGACAAAAATTTATCATTAATTGAATTTTTGAATGAAACATTAGGTTTGACTATGTCTAATGATCGAAAAGTCAGTACAACAAAGTATAAAACGACTATCGATGCTGTTTTTATACGATATTTAGATAAATTTCAATCAAACATTTTTATTTCTTATTTCAGTTACCATAAACCTATTGTATCTTTTTTAGAATACAATGAAATGATTGAACGAACAGATAATCTAAGTATTGTCGAAATTAATGATGACAATGATGTAAATAATGAAAATAATGTTCAAACTTGAATTCATTGAAATTCGTGTAAATATAAATACTATGTATAATTAAGATAATTGTATATTAATTATTTTTTCAACCACTTTGTATTTATATTTTGTTCATGATTTGTTTAACCCATCATATGTAACTAATAAATAAAACATTAAAAAAATCATATAATTTTTGCATATAGTTTTAATTACTCTCAAGTTAATAGTTCCGTTTTCACTTCTATCGGCAGTCCCACGACTGCTACTGTTTCTATTTTTTGTCGTTGTTAGATTGGCGCAATTATTTTCCATTTTCCATTTTGGCGTTTCCAGTTTCAGTTGAATCTGTTATTTATATTAAATACTGTACTGTTTTTTGTTATATCATGTCTAGTGTGCATTGCGAATTTCGTAATGGACAAAAACATCGAACAAAGAGTTAGTTTTAAATTTTGCATCGCCAATGGAATTTCGTGTTCGGAGTCACTGAAAAAGTTACAGAAGGCATTATCAAAAACTAATGCTTATGAGTGGTACAAAGCATTCCAATGCGGTCGAGATGTGATGAAAGATTTGCTTCGCTCGTAACTGAAGTTATCTTTTCAAAAGTTAAAAAAATAGTGACTCAAAATCCTCATTCAACTTTGAGAGAGATAGCCGCCGAACTATCTGAATTCAAGATTCTATCTGTACTATTTTAACTAATTATTTGGGTATGAAATATATTGCTGCTCAGCTAGTCTCAAAAGAATTTCCTCCAAAAAACTCATCGCATGAGAGTCGCTGAGGACATGCTAGTATGAGTAAATTCCGGCCCAACCCAATTCTTGGAACATATTACTGGTAACGAGACGGTCGAGAACTGACCTCAGTTCCGGTAACAGCGTTTAAAAAATGTTTCGATGATTGGATTATTCGTTGGCGTAAGCGTATCGTTTCTGATAGAACATACTTTGAAGGTGATAAAATAAATTTTGAGGAATAACAAACAGTTTGTGTATTATTAATAATTTCCTTTTTTGACAGAGTAGTATATGCAATTCACCTATAATTTAACCATGTTAAAAAGTAAATTTTACAAGCTACTATATATATAGTTTGATAATATTTAAAAACATTAAAAGATTTCCATTTTGAAATTGGTAATCTTATATTATTATTTCCATACCATACAAAAGAGATTCGCATGCTAATAAATGTTAATGAATAAATACATTATTGACTTGGAACTTGTCGGATTGCTAATGGATATAAATGAATTTCTATTAACTATTAAACTCGACCACCATTATTATTGAACATTTTAGGAAAACAAATCAAAAGATATTTCCATGTTTTGATCATTATTCTTACAAATTTATAAGTTTTTACCTTTGTCTATTCATATACAGCTTTATTTTTGGTCAGGTTTATCTATATTATGTACAGTCAATAATGCAAACATATGTTCTGATTACACAAATTTTTACTATTTTCCTTAAATGTTGAGAAACAAAATATTGTACAATTATAAAATAAAACAAACATTAAGATTCGAGTCGGAACAAAATATCAAGTACGAAGGACAAAGAACAAGGGATTAATTAAATAATTTCTAATGTTCGTACTACAAAAAGCTTAAATAAAATGTAAGCAATTGGAATCTTCAAAAGCAAATTGCTGACTTCGGTGGAGGTGAAATGGTGAAGATCTTGATGTTGGTGATGGTAATATAGAGTCTGGTACTATTATAATATATACTTATGCTTGTGAATTCTAGAAGCAGAAGAATTCTGCTTCTATTGTTTTTACAGATTATTTTTTTAAACATTAGGTATTTATACCCATTCGGGGACTGTACTCGTGAAATATTTAAAAGTAATGATTGATAAGTGAGATATTCTAAAATAATAACCAACAATTAAAATATATAAAAATGTAACAACTTTAATGTAATAATTATTTTTAGTAATATTTATTTTAATTTTTATTTACTTACGGAACTGATGATCATGTCGGCTTCCAAGAAGCAAATTCGTGGGAAAATATAAATATGACAAAAATATCCACAGAATACAGATTTGCTATTTTACTTTTTGTTATATAAAACATAAATTATTCAAATAATTTAATTGCATATGATATTAATGGATTTCCATAATGACCGACACGTCCTGTAATATAATCAACTTTATAGTCGTGTAAATATTTATGGAATGCAATTAGTGAATTATTTCAAAATCAAAATTAAAAAAAATATAATTGTCAGACTCTAGTTGCTCGGTTACATAGGGTATTTCAATGGAGAAGAACGGTCAAGAAACTAGATGGATACACTTTCAACTTATTTAATTTATATTTTAATTATTTATAATTAATAATATAATAAAAATAAGTAACATATATAAAATAATTAAAGACATATTTGTTAGTACATAATTATATATTTTTACTTACAGTCTTAATGGATTTGTAAAAATAAATAAGAATCTAAGTAAAGCAACATAGAACTAGCGGCTAACTTTAGGTACCACAAGCACCGCTTGTTCTATGTTGCTCTCACACTTACAAGACCTTAAAATCTTTTAACGTTAAATATTCAAAATAATAACAATTATATATTAAAAAATAATGACTTATTTTGGAATTTAGAATATTGAAAGAAAACACTTTGGAAGCGGTTACAGGAAAGAACGTTGAGTTAAGATAATTCAGTTAAGAATATAGTAAGTTGATTATTAGAATTTTGAAGTTGATTTTTGTAATGTCTACTTATTTTTACCATAGTACTCAATTTTATTAAGAGATTCAGATACAAGAACGCACGTAATTTAAACTTAGTTTTTTTAAAAAGCTTAGGTTGCTCTTAAGGTTGAATAATTTATTGTAAAACCGAATTCTATTATCCAAGGATTCTTTTTTTAGTGAATATTGTGACTTTCATAAATTGACCTACATATAGATGTAGGTCAATTTATGAAAGTCACAATATACGATAAAATTTGACAATAACAAAGTCATAGTAGATAAAATATTTCATTGTATCTAATATTCACGAATATATATATATCCGGGGGGGGTCAAAAAGTTCGCGGATTGAGGGGTATGGAGGGGGAAAAGGCAACTTTTTACTACCTGCAGTAGTTGTGACACTCATTAAGAGTATAAATACTGAGTTTCAAAACAATTAGGTCATAATTCACTGAGCTACACGTCAATCAACAAGTCAATCCGGAAGAATTTTTGCAACATGGAGAAAAGCAGCGGCGAGTTGAGTGTTGTCGCGAGTTTTTGGCGCTCTGTGGTGATCAAAAGGATGAAGTTTTGAACCAAATTGTGACTGGCGATGAAACTTGGGTTCATCATTATGAGCCTGAGTCTAAACAAGACTCCATGCAGTGGCACAAAAAGGGCACACCACCCCCGAAGAAATTTAAAGTGTCTCCGTCGGCTGGAAAGCTCATGGCTTCTGTTTTCTGGGATTCAGAAGGAATCCTCCTTATTGATTATAAAGAAAAGGGTGTTTCTATAACTGGGAAGTACTACGCTACATTATTAGAACGTCTGCGAGTTGCTGTGAGGGAGAAAAGACGGGGAAAATTGACCCAAGGTGTGCTCCTTTTGCATGACAATGCACCTGTGCACAAGACGCAAGTTGCGATGGCTGATGTTCAAAGAATGGGCTTCGAAATCTTAGAACATCCTCCCTATAGCCCAGATCTAGCCCTTAGTGATTTTTATTTGTTCCCAAAAATGAAAAAAGAGCTTCGAGGGTAGAAATTTTCCAGTGATGAAGAAGTGAAGAGCGCTATTTCGACAAAGAGAAATCATTTTTTTTCGATGGTATTAATAAATTAATTGATAGGTCTAATAAATGTATTAGAGTTAAGGGGGAATACATTAAGAAGGAAAAATAATTTTGTGTTTTATTTCTTACTCTTTACCCTCCATTCCGCGAACTTTTTGACCCACCTGCGTATATATATAAATATAGTTTTATGCTACAAGTAATTCTTATAACTGAAATAACGAATTCCAATTATTGTAACATGGGTACTTTAGAGTTAATATCATAGTGGCAACATAGTTACACCAATTTGCTTAGGAGAGTCATTAATACACTTCGTGAATATCCACCTCATATGAAATAAAGGACGTGGGTTCCAAACTTTGATTGATTGGATCGTAAGGTTATTGAAATGTACCCTACATTAGTATATACATACTAGTTACAAGTATTAATTAACTTTATGTTAAAGAGACAATTAACAAGACTAATTTATACACCTATTGTAATTTAGTGTGTAAGCCCGACATGCTTGTTTCTGACTTTGACGGTTCTAAAACTAATAATTAAGTTATTCAAACTAGTTGTACCTGCGACTTCCTACGCGTATATATCGAATAAAACGTATCCTTTGTACATACCAAGGTATAAACTATAAACCTTCAAAATTTCATCCAGCTCCGTAAAATAGTTTCTACGGGAAGAAGTATTTCTAGTTTATTTCTAAATTTTTAATCACAGATATTTTTCTACAAAGTAGTTAGTCCGATATCGGTTTTTTTATTTAAAAGGTAATTAATACTCCCTCAGGGCAGGAATACTATTTTTATTTGGAAAAACGTCTTACCGCAATAGTACGAAAAAAAGAAATTATTAACTGCTTTATTTGTTAACAAATTTAAATAAAAAAACCACTAAATGTAAAGTGAAACACAAAACAATATATTTCCGAAAACTGCATTGAAATCGGTTAATCCGTATCTGGGGTTAGCGTACACAAACCATACAGACGAACTGACAAAAGGAAAAACCATTTTGGGTTCTCTTGCTTATATAAAAGTCCCCCATCATGAATTTTTAATTTTTTTTCCATGTACAGACAGATTGGTTTGAGTTATATTATATGTGAATAGATCAATTTCTTGAACATTTTAAATAAATACATCTTTTAATAAAATGTAGACAGTGCAAAGAAAGTGAAAAACTAAACGTAATTCACAGAGACCCTCAATTTTATGTATATACGTTATATACATTGACCATATATTTTTTTCGAGTTTAGTTTTTACAACTAAAAGAAAAACAAATAAACAGACAAAAATTTCAAAAATTTTAGAAATGGATTCTGTTAATTATCTCTTCACATATATTTTTGAAATATTTTCAATGTACAGAGACTACTTACTCCTTTACAGTTTTATTCCATGTGTAGAAGATTTGCTTAGTATTACGTGACTGACATAAATTGACATAACTTTTTTATTTCTTAACCGATTTAAATGAATAACGCTAAATGTTAAGTGAACGCTATTACAATATGTTCCTGAAAATTGCATACAAATTGGTTAAGCCGTTTTTGTGATTGGCGTGCATAAACATATAGACATATAGATATACAGATATACGGACATACAAACATACTGACAAACACACAGACAGACACAAAGAAAAACTATTGTTTCGGGTTCTTTACTCCTTTAAAGGTTTAATGATTGCATTACTCATAAGGAATACGTAAGAATCTTTTTAGTTTTTGTTATATCACTTATTTATGCAAAATCTTTATTGTTTTTTCTGCTCTACGTAGTTACCCAAAACTTGTCATGTGTATAGTAATATTTTTTTATTTGGCGTTATAAATTTTAGGCTCTACATGTAAATGTTAATTTTTAATCTGCATGTATACAAATGGTAAATTGTAATAAAATCGGTAGAAATTAAGTTAATAAACAATAAGAAAGGGCAAAGTAAAAAAAAATGTTTTGTACAGCACCACTTAATCCTTACATACTATTGTCGATGCTTAATGCTTTCTGGATAACACGAAGATAGTTTGAGAACCTATTTAGTTCTTCGAAAGAAATATAAAGGTGTAAGGAGTTATCTGATTTAACATTGGTTAGCTAGTCGAAAAATAAAGTAATTTCTTTGAAAAATACTAATGTTATGAAATACACGTAGATATTAGTCTTTTGAGAAGTAACGCTATTAGATAAATATCTTTAAATGGCTATACCAAACATTAGATTCCTTGTAATTTGTGTTGTAAAGTAGATAGTTCCTACGGTTATGATTTAAAATGTGAATGTTCCAATAGCATTCTTTCTCCTCTTTAATTATCTTCCTACGTTCATATTTTACAATAGAAAATATTTGGATACTGATATGATTTAACTATAAACTCATTTCCAATGTTTAATCACTGAATTGATTTCACATTAGTAGAACGCTGCTCGTTAGCGGATTTTGACACATTACAGTGGAATTTCATAAGTACGAAAACCTTGTATTTGTTGTTAATTTTCAAATTGATAGCATTCATTCTTAAAATGGCAATTTAGTAATTGAAAATTAATTGAAAATAAAAATTTAGCAATTCATTCATTAATTGAAAATATATTATTTATCTGTTAATCAATGTATGTTCATATATTCGTTACTCAATTATGATAAAATGTCACGTTAACGTAAAGCAAATATTTAAATTGCTCGCGCGAGAAGTCTCTGAATAAAGTTCTTATTAAATTATCGCCTGTCATGTTCCGGATATATTCTATTAACAAAAATTATTATAATTCGTGCTTTTATTTTGAGAAACAGGATTAATATTATATTCTAAAATGTAAAAAAGAAACAGAAAACTGTTACAACATTTATATAGTGTATTTCTAAGTAATTATTTAAGATGTTTATTATTTGTATAACAAAAATGTATTGTCAAATAACCAAATTGTGGGTATTTTGCTTATATATATTTTAATTTAAAGTGATGAAAGTATTTTATTGTACGTTATGTTGATTTTCTACCTATACATCTATAACCAAAACAAAAATTTATATCTTCACTTTGCAAAAGAAAAATAATGTTATAGAAATTATGATTCTTTTTTTTATAAGTTGTTTTTCAAAATCTTATTTAACTACCCAATTATAATGTTTGAGGTTTCAATAATACCGAAAGGTTTCACAGAATAATGAATATCAATAAAATAGTATCATATTGAATTACATGAATCATCAATCTCCTGCTCTGATTCAAATTTTATTCGGTACCATATGTTTTCCTCTATTCATGTCTGTCATCCGTCAGTTCTGCCTCTTCTCCTTTCATCCTCAGGTCATATTTCATACTGTACATTCATTATTTTTGCTTAAGTCGTATCCATACATACACGTTCATGCCATAGGCATGATATTTCGACATGACATTCAACCTTTCTCATTTATTATCCCATAAAGTTGTAACAAATTTTCTATTTGTATATATTTTCTACTTGTATATATGTGCGATATTATATAAATAATATCGCACATATATTGTGAATGCCGTCATGATGAGGTGATTCTATGGAGAACATTTTCTTAACTTTCTTTATCATATGGTATAATGACAGTGTCTTTTTTTCTATACTTCCGGGCTTACTTTACAATCAATGGTATGCTTTTGTATTTTCCTTTTTATATTTAATAGAAAACAAAGAATTTTATCCGTTATACAATACTATTTTATTTGTTTAAGAATTACATTTTCATCATTTATTTAAAAATATCTCATATGAACTTGTTATCCTAATTTGATTGTTCCATTGCTTGGAAGATTAGTCTGTCTCAATCTCAATCTCAATCTGTCTGTTGTTGTTTTTTTATATATTTAAAAGTATATGTTTTTTATAAAAATATTTGTTTAAGTTACTAAAATATTAAAACTATAAAATCCTGATGAAAATTAATGATGCAAAACTCTATCTATTTGGTGAAGGTTTTATATATCCACAATGTATAATTTTTAGATTTTTCTTTCATAGCCTTATCTATCCTGTCTTATTTTGAAAAGCTTACTCAATGCAATACAATGCAGTGGCTAAGTTACAGAGACATTAGACAGTAGTTTTTATTTTTATGATTATTAAAAACAATTTTTATGATCATTATTGTGAAATAAGCGGTGTAATAGATGTTCATGCTTTTAGTTATAATCTTTTCCTATTCTACTGAAATTATAAATTATTGTTATTTGCAAGTGAAACTATTTATATAAAGTTTTAAGAATGGTACTTTTTAGGAAGTTAAGGTTCAAAATGTTTTTTTAGATATTTGGATAATTCGTAAAAATTATTCCATTTGAATCGCTATCTCCTTTTCCTTAAGAAAATACTACTTATTACTCTGGAATCACTTGTCCCCTGGGGAAGTAGCCCAGATGTAATGTGAAACGTAAAAGCTTTATTACTACAGGATCTGCAGTCTAATATATTTCTTAAAGTACATAGCATTCTCGGAATACGTTAAATAAGTTGAAAGCCATTTATCGAATCCGGGAAAAGAATATGTAAGTAGTACTATTAGTACTTGCTTATTTTTTTCATTTGTTTAATTATACATTATTATAAGAATAAATTAAATAGGCTTTATAATATAGATGTATCATACTCCGGTTAAACGAGCAGACTTTCTACCTAAGTGTTAGTAGTGAAGATTTCCGGCTACCCATGGATTTACAAATAAGGGTTGCAGCTACAAATCTGATGCCACTATACACATGGAGGGATGAATAGTAGAATATTCCTTACCAAACATTGTACATTTCTATTCATTTAATTATAGTTGTCATCAAAGTTTTGGTTTTGAAAATTGGTTCTATCCGAAAATATTATATTATTTTTAGCTATACACTTAGGTACTGCTTATATAGCTGCAGCGTTAAACTAAATAACATTAATTGTAATTTCAAAATTTGAATTGTCAAACAATTACTTGATGAAAACCTTTTTAAAGAAATTAGTAGTTGAATAACTAATTTTTAATTTAATACTTTTAAGTAAGTTAAAATTTTAAAAGACTAATTTAATGGTCAATAAATGCACAGAACAATTCGCTGGTTGCAAATAATCTGATTTTATAATTTAGGTCTTTTGAAGTGCTAGTACGTAAGCCAATAAGGTGATGAGGGTAACCGTATAGTTTTAGTGGGTATTTCGATCCCACATAACCATTTCTACTCTTCCCTAAACCTGGCAATATCTATAAAGGATTTTCTAACCCTCAAAATGAAAAAAAGGCTCTCTAATAACGACGCTGAAAGATTATATGAAGCTTTCATTATTATCCAGGTACTGTAAGCTGAAAATGCTAACAACTTACACTAGTGTAGCTTAGTGTATGTAATTAGTTATGAGATTATAATTTTTTATTGCAAATGTTACTAATAAAATAAAAATGCCCCCAGTATAGGCAAATTTATACAAAAATAATAACTTCCAATTATCATTGAAAACACTATTTGTGTTTTTTGGTACATTACTGGCTTACCCGCATATATTTTGTTCACGAGGACAAATGTCATGAGAACAAAACAGATGTCATGATAACTCAATTAAAAAATAGATGCACCTAAACGATATCGTATCTGACTAGAGAGTTTCATGTTAAAAAGTCTATTTCTTGTACTCTTAGAAAGATAAAATTATACAACAAAAGGAAAAACCATGTATTGATTTTTTTTTCTGGCTTAGTGTTGTTTGACTTAGTAAATGCGTTTTTAGAAAGTTATATAAAGTGCTATTTTAAAAAAATAGGTACCTAAATACGATGTTTTTCTAAGTATCAGTTTGTGTAACATAAATTTCTCACTTTAAAACTACCTAACTAAGAAAGGCAAAGAGTAAGAACTTTAGACTTGAACCTGTTTAATGGTTCATAGTTTGGTAACTTTTAAATCAATAACATCGTTCTCTATTTGTCTGCAAATTTAAAGTTGCGATTTAATAATATATTCTACTTAGTAATGGATGAAAGTTTATATATATAATCTTAGAATAAAATGTAAGATACGCAGCAACTTTCTATATGTGAAATAAAGGTTTTATGCAACAGCGTGGTAACACGTAAATTTCCTATAATACCACTCATAAAAACTTTTTTTTTTAGATGTAATTACGTGGACGATATTTTGAATGCAGCAATTGTGTTCACGGGAAGAAGAGATAGAGGTGTCTGTCAGTAAGTCAGTTAATTAGATTACGACCGGTGGCTGCTGAAATGTGGGTGGCTAGATGTGGCTTCTATGACGCTCGTGAAGTACGGGCCGGTGGTTGTTAACTAAGGCATACTAGATGTAATGGATTTTGTCCTCTAACAGTACAGCGAAGTCGCAAATGTGATGACTCTTATGTCATTGTAAATTGTATTTTATTATTATTAATGGAATTAAGGCGGTCTACAAAGCAAATAGATTTTATTGCAGGGTAGTATTATAAAAGTGTCATCTACACACGGTTTAAAGATCTTTAGCATTTTAATAGCCAGAAAATCCAATGGGAATATCAAATACTATTAACAACATTCAAAAAACATACAGACAAATAAAAACATTGTTTTGAGTTCTCTTGGGTATCTGAAGTTCCCAATTATATGATTTTTTAATACATTTACCATGTACAGAAAGCGACCAGTAACAATTTTTATTTTGTGCATAGATAAGCAAAAAAATATTTTTAACTTGAGACATTATGATTTACTTGTATGATGTAATATATCTTCAATATGATGCATTTCATTTATTAATGTAAATATTGGACTAATATTGATGTATTAATAATTACTACATTCGGGCCTACCATGAACTCTTAAAAACTATCATAGTTCTAAGACGTTTCGTAGCAATATTACAATAATATTACTTTGATTCGTACCATGAACTTTATAAAACATTATTGTTTTATTCCTGCTTAGTGACGTGAATGAACGAAGGCTTTTCTATTCCTGCAATAGGAGGGTATGAGACATCACTTTTATTTCGTATAGCTTCATCTCTTTTACACTATGTTGCTATGGAAATACTAAATAATCAAAATGACAGGAATGTGGATTTCAAAACACAATTTACATAAACCAAAAAAAAAATTATCGGATTAGAGTTTTATAATTAAATAATGAATTGTAATTACATACTGGACAATACGATTTTATGGACTTGCTATTGAAACTAATAAATAAATTCAAGATTATAACACGAAGAAGAAATTATGAAATATAATTTATAATATTTAAAATATATAGATTGTCTGAAATAGAAGAAAAAAAAGGAAAGAAATACGAGTTTTGGCTGAGAAATGGAGCATTGGGGTCCTGATCTTTACAAGGTCTGTTTTGCTATACCTAGAACGAACAACAACTCGAAACAGCAGAAATAATTATGAAGAATAATTTTATTTGTGATGTAGTGACGATCCAACATGTTAAGAAGCCTAAAATTATTATTTTTAAAGTGGATTGTGTACATTTGTTTGTTTTTTTATGGAACTTATGTGTTTCTTCTATGAGAATATTATACGTCACAAACAGTCGATTTACTTCTTACGTTTTAATTAATTAATATTAATAAAAATATATTGATGATAAACTGTCTTTGAATTAAAGAAGTGGTGCTGAGTTGAACACTATACCATTATATTTATAATATAATAAATGAGTTTAGTGTGATGTATGTAAACAGTAAAAATAATTATATAATAATAATTAAATTATAAAATATAAAGTGAAAGAGTAAATGATTTAGGATGACGTCATCAAATTTTCTTACCGAAACATTCTTAAAGTAATATTACTTTTAGGTATGTCATGGTACGAAAATCGAAAGTAAGATTATTGTAATACTGCTATAAGAGTTCATGGTAGGCCCCATTATCTTCATGACAAAAAGCTTACATAGACACAAGTTTTGTTTTAAATATACCTCTAAATCTTTATGAACTCTAATTTCGAAAGTAAATATATTGAGAGGTATACGAAAAATAGTAATGACTTACAAATTTTAAATAATTATAGAATGAAAATAAACTGCTACGGGCAGGGTTTCGATCCCGAAACCTCTTAAAAACCGTCCCGTCTTCCGTCAACGGAAAACCGTCCGTCACGGGGCGGTTTACCAGAAGTCGCAGGTTCGAATCCCTGCCCGTATCGGTTTACTTTTTATTCTATATTTACTTAAAATTTAAATAAGCTTAACATGGCTATAAATGTTTAAAGATATCTTCTAATGATGATCTATATAGTACCTATTAAGATTCTCTGAAATACCCCCCCTTAAAAAACTAATATGTGACTACACAACCTAATAAAATTGTCTTAATAATATTAGCGTCGCTCTCCGCTTAATTAGGATAGGCGTCTCTCTCATTAACATAAAATAAGTCACAGTAAATACTAAATTAGAAACAAAAGTACTTAAATACCAAACTGAAGTTTGCTGTTTTAAAACAAAGTTTCATAAGATTTTGATTTAAAGTTTAAAATCTGAAATCTATAAAGACACATTCGAGAGATACTTCAAATTTTTAAACACTACAAAAAAAAATCTAGTAAAAAGATTGCCGTAGTGGGATTTATAGTTAAACTATATCTATTTAGTTCACGTTTACGCTTTTAAAACAAACATACAATTATTTTTAACTTGCCAAGTATGTATATACAGTTGTGTTAATCGTATTGCAGGTAGTTTTAAATTGATTATTTATTAAAATATTACATGAAATAAAATATCAAAAACATACTGTAACAATATATCGACAAAGGCCTTTTGTAAAACTAAAAAGAAAAAAAACCTCAGATATTTGAATAAAAGACCTCTAAAAAGTATAAAAATAATATAATTATATGCCTATTGAAGTGGTTACGTCGGGAAAACGTACGTTGACGATCTTTTATCTACGGTATCTTTTTACTAAGATTTCGAAGCTGTTCGATTGGATATTGTTATTTTGTTATTTGACTTGGTTATTTATTTTTTAGTTCTTCCTTTATTTAGCGTTCGAATTGATATCCAATTTTTAGCATGGATTGCAATAACGTTTTATTTCCTAACTAAAATATTCCTAATATTCTTTTTTTTTTTTTGAAACTATATGGTAGTTATATACATATGTATAGAAATATATTTTTATATTTAAGTTCATTATGATAATATTTTATAGTTTAGTTTAGTGAGTTTCATCTTTTCCAACTTGAAATTATATGATAACTTATTTTACATATAAAGAAAATTTTGTTGACTTCCTGAATATTCTCACTCACTTTTTTAAATTAAACTTTAAAGCGGGATCAAAAGCTAGTTTGTTTCAAAGCTTAAAAACATATTACTGAATAATTTTAAAGTACATAACAAGATAAAAACTAAATTACAACATAATAACTAACTCTGCGATAGAAACGACACTAAAACAGACATGTTTTATTTATTTTTTGCTGCATTAATCTCTGCTCGTCTTACCAAGTTAATTCGCTCCCAAGGAACTATTTCTCCGAGAGACTAAAAAATACGTAACGTAAAACCGGAACGTTAATTTACCGCTCTTCTTAAATATATAACAGAGAAGGTATTTTAACGTTAATGGAATAATGTACATAATATTACTTTAAAGTGCTATAGTTTTCAAAAATAATCCATGCATATAGACCATGGCCTTTTTAGAACTAGCGTCGGTTCATTTTTAGAACTTATTTCAAAGGCGCCTTCAAAGTATGCTCTTTCCAAATTTGGTTAGTTCAAAAGGGTTAAACTCGTTAAACCTACACCTGGGTCGTAAGTCCCAGGGCCTGTTTGCACTCCTCTCCATGCAATGCGATGGGTCCGGCACCCGCACGGTAAAACCATGAAATGCTAAGAAGCATCATCTTATCCTGCATTCTATTACTTAACTTCATCAAATAACATAGGACAGTAAAAATTTTATTCATTTACAATGAAATGTAGTTCACTTAACGATTACATTTCATGTAGGTACTATTTAAGATTCGATTTGAAAATAATTATTTTATCTGAAAAATATAGTCGATAAAAATTTATAATACGTGGAAATAGACTAACTAGACGAATATTTATAAAAACATTTTATCTTTTGTATGAATGCATTTCGTGGGCATTGTATATATTGTCACACAACTCACGACATTGTTCACGGAAAATATTTTAATATTCTGCAATAAATTTATTTATTTATTCAATTTCATAAAACTTTGCACTTAGCAAAAAAGAAAAAGACTGTTAGCCAGTTTATGATGCAAGTATAAAGTAATCATATCCAATTATCTAACGCAGCGTTCAGTTTTATAACCTTCTTCTTGTTTTTTTTGTAATATATGGTAAAGAAATTGAAAATTATATTGAATCTTAAAGATAGACTTATGATAACAATCACGTTATAATGAGTAGTTTTATTGGTTTATTTTTTGTTGATTTTTATAAGTTTTATTTCTCTTTTATTAAGAAGTTTACAAAAAATATAAACAAGCAAAGGTTTGAAAGTGTCAAAGACCATTGCTTATATTTTTGTTATAATGTCCGAATTTTAAAAACAATTATAATTTTTATAATAATTATGGGTTCATTGCTGATTAACTAAATAGTTTATATTTAAACTTATATACTTATATTTAATCCGTCAAATTAAACTTCTTTTAAGATGTTTAAATAAAAGTTATTGAGGCGTATTTATGTTTGTCATAAAATAATTCAAATGTTATCAGTTG
The DNA here is from genome assembly GCA_959347405.1 of Napeogenes sylphis. Taxonomy (NCBI): domain Eukaryota; kingdom Metazoa; phylum Arthropoda; class Insecta; order Lepidoptera; family Nymphalidae; genus Napeogenes; species Napeogenes sylphis. Next base: position 29,727,804 of record OY365777.1, on the reverse strand, counting down.
GCAAACACGATATTTAATCACTTATTTAGCTTATTATTCTACAATACTAATAAAGTTATTTACTTTTATAATATAAAATAATGTATGTTTATTTTTCTAATTATCAACAATCTGATTACACCGACCGAACACGACGCGAAAACTGTAATATTTTTTGTAAGTGCCTTAAGAGTCTTACTTTTTTTAACAGAATTTTATATTTTACTAGTCATTGGTTTTAAAATTCTAGAACATTTTTTTTTATTTTAAAATTCTTATATTATAAGGACCATAAGTTACAATTTTAACAATTTTAATAAATTCATAGTCCAGGGACCAGATCGTACATTTATTTTATTGAAATTTTACTTTTCAATTATAATTAATAGCTTATTAATTATAATTAGTTGATAATAATTATTAGCAACTGTCCATTTACAAGCGAAAAAAAAATCTTATGATTTACAAATATATTATAATTTTACAACAATAATTGTAATTGTAATATGAGTATCATTATTTGTTATTATGGTAAATTTATTTAATTTTAAATAAAATTTAAAGCAAAAGTTAATTGTTCAAATATAACTAACGAAACTGTATCAATCATACAAAAATTGTCATTTACTCCAAATCTTAATTAATTACAAAAATATATAAATCCCAAAACAGCCACTGTACAACCTCTTAATTTAGTTAAAAATTAATTCGTAACTTTCTTCTTATGAAATTGTGCTTTTCTTTTTAAAATACTTGCAAAAAATAAAAACAAATACAATTGGTATAGGATGTTTAAATTATTAATTTGTCTTACTTTAACGATTAAGTTGTTTTTAAATTTGTATGTTACCAATCTAACATACAAAGTTATAAGCAACTTACTCAAAAAAAAGATTCAATAGCTTGTGTCGAACAAGTTTTCCGTTGATTACCAATGCCATTATTAGAGTTAATGTGAAGTATTTAAAAAAAAAATCATAGGTCTTGGAAAGTAAATTTCTTATGACTAAGGTTCCCGTCAAAAATACAATGTATATATAATTCATCCATTAAAACCTTCATCAATATAAACTAGAGATGAATTAAAGTAAGAAAAACATACAAGCTATCCAATTATCAAGTACATTTTATCGAAGGAAATCTGGATGTTATGCAATATGTAGTTGGTTCATTACAGTAAAAACAATTGATGGCATTCATCAATAAACAGTCTAATCCTCTTAAATAAAAACTATTAATTTTCAATTACATATTATGTTTTGTTTTAGTCATTGTAAGTTATGTTTAAGAAGTTTTTAAAATTTTGTAACTGTGGATCTGTACATTGTAATCCATCAAACATCAAGTTGAGATGCATTAAAAATATAAAAATTGAGACATCATATAAATAGGAACAGGAACAAAATTAATGCCGTCACACAACCATAAATCGTTAAGTAAATGGAAAATGTGGTAATTATATATTAAAAATTAACCTTATTTTTTTTTTACATTTTATTTCATAAAATCATCTATTCGATTTCTAACACAAAATAATACCAAACACGTAAAATATAACCTTATCTTACACGTAAAATATAATCTTAAGCCGATTGGTTTAAATATCTTTTCAATATATGTATTACTCTATTATTACTAGTTACTATTATTACATTTTGTTAAGATATATTTAATAAAAAATCTTCGAAAATTTGGATTTAAATGATATACAACGTATTATTTATAACGAACCGAAATACTAATAGGTAATTCATTCTGAAATTGTGACCTCATTACATTACATCTAATTATGACTGAAAATTTTTAATCAATTATGACCCCATTTTGTTAATATCTATGGCTCAAGACATGAGTTTAAGGAACAGTTAAGAGTCTCTTGAGATGGCTAAAGGGTTAAAAGTCAACGCTGAAGTGACCTCATATTTTGATTTTGATTGCCTGCATACTTCATTGCAGTCTTGTCTGTTACCAAGCCAGTTAACTTCACTTTACTCTTTTAAAACAAAAATGTACTCGCTTTTAATTAGTCGTGATTTTAAAATAATTAAGTAAAAAAATATTAATTAAGAATATAAGATATCATCTAATTTTACAACCCATAATTAAAAATCGCACTCTGCATTATATTTTAAATATAATTTATATTTACATATAAATATTATTATATTATTATAACTAGATCGGTATCATAAGAACTAACATTTGTTTTAAATTGAAATTTTTATTATCTCTTTACTATTAGAATTATAGTATATTTACTCTTATATGTAATCAATAATTATATGCTTTAAGTTAAGTATTTCTCTCGTCTAATAAAATAATGAGATGAACAGGTTTCTCTTGATGATTTACGTCAGCAGAGATTGAACTAGTTTCTTACTGTTGGGTAAGAGCCAACTAGAACGTTTAAATATTTATGAGAACAGATAATAACATAACAGAATCGTGAGCATTTATACTTCTGCTAATAAAATATCTTTTCATTTTCTGTCATCTCAATTATTGGATAAAAGCTACTTAGCCCATGAATTTTATTTTAATAAAGCTTTTCTATATTATAATATGTACTTTAAAAGTGACTTCAATATTTGGGAATAAATAGTTTTAGCTACAGAAAACCACATGAAATGAAAATGATTTGTTCATCAAAGTTTCATTAGCTGGGTTTAAACTTAATTAAGGCTAAACGAAAGCTTAATAAATCAACATAATGACGTACATCTTATTTAATAGCTGACCTCTTTATAAAATATTTAGGAGGCACCCTTAACTTGCCGAATATAGAAATTATTAACGTCAAGTTAACATTAAGCTAATCATTAATTAAGTAAATACGAGGGACAAATAAATGGTTTCGTTTAAGTCTCGATGTTTTTATATGCGTCTTGCAACAGTGGAGGTATAAAAATAGACTAATTGTGTTTGACCAACAGTATTAAAATTAAACATATTGTTAGTTGAAAAATCGATCAAATTAAGTAATCCTCTACAAATTTCTCTGTTTAAGCGTCTAAGTAAATAAGTGCCAAAAGTGTTGTCAGTTACCGGTCAGGTTAAATAAGTCAGGCGCACAATCCTACACACGAATGACTACCCGAGTGCAGTTGCATCTATTGAAGAATACGTGTGCATCTATTTAAATAAAATATTTTAAATCTACATTATGAAATTGTCTCTAAATCCGTCGATAAGTAAAAAACAATAGTTTCCTTACCCTGCTAAATTTCTTTTCGATTTTACTCTTCGGGTGTTGTAAGAGTTTGACATATAAGAGTCACCCTGAAGGTTGTTGGAGAAGGAACTTTACCTTGCGAAAAAAACCGTATGTTACCTCTACGAAACATATTTTAATGATGATTTTAAAAATTATATCATAAATTATCTCAATTTACTTCCAGGCAAAGAGTCCGCTCTTTTATCTTTTATATATGCCAAATTTTATGAATATAGCTCTAGGAGATTATTAACAAATGAGTTCTCGATTTGGGTAGTATGTATCACAAATTTTGAATTATTCAAAATTGTAACCAAATTAAATTAAACAAGATAAAAGTTTATTAAGCAGTTTTTAAATGAAAAAGCAAAATATAAGACTTTGCGTTGCATAAAGAAAAATTCTGATATTCATGTAATTGGTAAAGTATCTTTAATTTTTTTCTTTCTTTTCTCATTTGTATTTAAATGTCTTTTATCTCTCGATATTTTATGAATGATATGATTAATGTAAGCTTTAACAGAGTCTAGGTACAATAATACAAAAATAATATCTAATCACCGAAGAAAATAAATGACCATCGTGAAACATATTTTTAAAATTTTTGAGAAGTTCATAGACGAACTTAACTTGAATAACGAGATGAGATAAATAAATTACATATGTGGTATTTTAGCTTTAAATGTAAAATTACATTTTGCTAACTCTATTAGAAATATGATTTACTTTGGTATAGTAAAACCAAATATATACATATTATGAAACAGTAATAAAGTTATTATAAGTTATAATAAGGCTTCAATAAGGAATTTTTTTTTGAGTACATATAATTTAATGGATATTTTAACTTAAGCTCTTATTTCTTAACTTAAATTCTTAATATATTATTTTTGTATTAACGTTTATGTTTTAAGCTTTTTCCCTATATATATTGACGATCGAAAGATCCCCTACTTCATTCCTACTTGCTTTATTTATTACACATGCTCAAAATAACTTAACTGAATAACAAGGCACTTGCCTAAAAAAAACCGAGTTACAAAGTTCTAAAATTATTTAATTCAAGTTGTCAGCGTCAGGTTCACAATATTATAGAGTACCACTTAAAATAATTAGCAATCATGCCGATCCAACTAAATTATACTACAAGTATAAGTAATATGAATATAAAAAAGATATTAGAAACTATAAAAAAGAACATATTGAAAGATTAGTAAATAAAAAGTTTTGTAACATTTAAAAGAACATCTAATAAAAATGTATTATACAGGAAGCGCGATGCTTGAGAATAATAAAACGACATTGGCGAACGTGACTATGCTTATAATTTTGTTACTTTTAGTTGTGAGTTATTCATAAAAGGAAACCCGAAAGTTTTGAGTCTAAATTGTTTTCCAATTTACATATCGTCAGTTACGAGCTTTGATATATTTAAAGATAATTTAAATATTATAATATTTATCACTTTTATATTTTATTTACCATCGTTTCGTTCCTATCTGAGATCGTGTCGTTCTAAAAAAAATCGTGTAAGTTAGTAATAAGGGTATAAGAAATATGATTTGTTGCCTTGACTATAGGTAAGGCGAAATAAGTATTTTAGTATTTTATCATTATTGTGTTTTCGAAGTCGGAAACATAAGTCGAAAATAATCATGCTTAGCTATAAAATAATCAGTGTTGCGTCGCGTTTAATGACGCATGAACGTGTTTTTTATAAGTACTAAGTGATGAATTACGGCTAACATAATGACGTCGAACGTAATTAAATGTACAAATTGTAATATTGTTATTTGTGAACTGTTGGCATTCGTTCAAAATAAAGTTGACGTGATGGACGAAGAAAGTATTGTAAGACTGTGTACGACATCCTTCTCAGAAGAATGTATTGAGTTAGCAAAAAATCTGCTTTTTGACTCAATGACCCGAAGACATCGTAATATTAAAAGAAAGAAGAGTGGGAAGGCGCAGCGTGATTTGTATGACGTGATATCAATTTTTAAGCAAGTTGACCCAGAAGATCTACCAATTTTTGTGGCGAGAGAATTGTACAAACTTCCACCCGTTACGTTTGATCATATAGACGCTACAAGGCTTCTAAAAGATATTATAGTAGTACAAAATGAAATTAAAAGTATGAAGCTATCTTTTGTGACTAGAGAGGAATTGAAGGAAGTGAAGGAGTTACCATTTTTAAGAAAAGATTCAGTTAGTAATTTTGATACGTACATTAATAAAAAAAGAGGAGGTAGTAGCAGAATAGATAATTTTCGTGTAGACAATGGACCGATAGGGCTATCGCATATTGAAGAAACAGAGATAGATAGTCTAGAACGAGACAAACGCACTATGTCAATTGAGCGCAAAATAAGTAACCAAAGGAATGCGCCCTCTGTGTCTCCAAAATGTATTAACGAAGACGGGACAGCGATAACAAAACATCATTCACCAGCTGAGTGCAACTTAGGTGAAAATACAGTGATTACGCCATCTCTGTCACTCCAGTGTAATCACGAAGTTGAAAAGGCGACAACAAAACAACCGGTTACGACGACTGCTACGATACGCGAGAGTATATTACTAAGCCCGACAAATAGCCGACGGTCCAAGACAAAGACAAAGACATTTTCTGAAATCGTCCGAGATAAAAAAGAATTTAAAACATGTAACGTAACGGAGGAATGGAAAATGATAGAACGGAAAAGATTAACAAATAGACTGGTTGGATTGGAAGGAAAAGCAACCATACAACCAAATGATAAATTTCGGGCAGCAAAAATCACTACTGCCCTATTTATTAATAATGTGGACAAAGATACTACGGAAAAAGATATCCTGGACTATATTAAACAAAAAACTAACATGATAGGCATAACTATATTAAACAAAAAACTAACATGATAGGGGCAGCGTGATCAATATAACACTAAAAATGATCCAGATGCAAAAAACGCGACCTTATAATGCTTATAAAATTTTTGTACCACATTCTAAGGCTCAGATGTTTTTAAATGACGACTTGTGGCCTGAGGGAATTAGATTTCGTCGATTTATTTATTTTAATAGGAACAACTACAAGCAGGGTGAAGACAAGAAAGCAAACAAATCTCAATGAGTGAATACACTATCATGACAACATTTAATTGCCGGTCTGTTACTAGATCAATTGACTGTGTGAGAAGTTTATGCAAATCATCTGATATAATAGCCTTGCAGGAGACATGGCTGCTTCCTCAAGATATACCATTTTTGGGAAGCATCGATCCAGACTTTCAGTACACAGGGAAGTCTGCAGTAGACACGGGTACTGGTATCTTACGCGGGCGGCCTTACAGAGGTGTTGCGTTGATGTGGCGAAGAAGCAAGTTCAGCGCAGTATCAGAGGTGCAGTGTAAAAGTGTTCGATTAACGGCCATTAAGATAGAACTTAAAGATAAATCAATTTTGGTGTTCAGTGTGTATTTGCCTACGGATACGCCAGACGAGAATAACATTGTAGAATTTACGGATTGTCTGAGTGAAGTTTCCGCGATTGTTCAGGAGTGTGACATTAACTTGGTGTTTGTGTTGGGCGACTTTAATTCACACCCGGGAGCCCGGTTCGGCGATGAACTCAGTCACTTTTGTACGGAACAAAAGTGGAAGTGCGCAGACGTTGAAATATTAGGACTGAATTCGAACTCACATACGTATGTAAGTGATATTTACTATACGGAGCGGTGGTTAGACCACTGCGTAGTGTCGGAAGCGGGTTGGAATACGGTTGTAGACTCTAAGATACATTATGATGTTTACTGGTCAGATCATTATCCGTTAGAAATTAAATGTAATTTAAATACAGTAAGAAGTAAATTTACGTGTAATAAGGTTAAAAATAATGATGTTATATGGGGGAATAGAAATCTAGATGAAATTAAATTATTTTACGAGCTGTGCGATTATGGTTTCAAAAACATAGTTTTTCCAGAAGTGTTATATAATTGTCATAATATCGTTTGTTGTGATAACGATCATAGGACAGCTATTGATCGTTTGTATGGTGATATCGTTGATGTATTAAAAACGGCATCTAGTCAGACCAGTAGTAATAAAAGTGTTAAAAAGAGAAAAAAATATATAGTAGGATGGAACAAGCATGTTAGTTTGGCACACCGGGACGCGCGACTTGGGTTTCAGGACTGGGTATTTTATGGTAGACCTAAAACGGGAGATATATATAATAACATGATAAATACTAGGAAAGTTTTTAAGGGAAAATTAAAATGGTGCCAAAATAATGAGGAACAGATACGAATGGACATAATAGCATCGTATCATTGTAAGAAGGCCTTTGGAAATTTTTGGAAACAAACTAGTAAACTGAGTCCCAGGTCGCGTGTGTCGGTTAGCGTGAACGGTGTGAGTGAGCCCTTCGAAATTGCGGAGCTTTTTAAAAACCACTTTAAGGTAGAATCTGTGCTGGGTCCATCGTAGCGGTCCCCGTTGAAGCTGAAGGGTGATTTAAATATGAATTTAAATCAAATTGGACAAATGGCATTTTCAGAGGGTGAGGTAGGGGCAGCAGTGAAAGGCATGAAGCGTGGAAAGTCGCCTGGACATGACTGCCTTAGCATTGAACACATACAGTATGCTGGTCAGTATGTATCTGGAGTACTCGCGATGTTTTATACTGCTTGCTTGTCTCATTCATATCTACCCGAGGAAATGATGAAGACGCTAGTAGTGCCCATTGTAAAAAATCGAACGGGGGATGTCTTTGATAAACGGAATTATAGACCCATATCATTGGCCACCATCATTGCGAAGGTGTTGGATGCTATGCTCAGCGGGCACTTGGACAAACACCTTAAGCTGCATGACGCACAGTTCGGTTTTAGACCCGGACAGTCCACTGAAAGTGCTGTGTTGTGTCTAAAGCATACTGTCCGATACTATACAGACCGAAATACGCCAATTTATGCGTGTTTCCTGGACCTTTCGAAGGCCTTTGATATGGTGGCCTACGATAAGCTGTGGAAAAAACTGAACACAGAGACCACACTGCCTGAGGAGTTTATACGGCTCCTGCAGTTTTGGTACGGTAACCAGAGCAACGTCGTTAATTGGGAGGGAACGTTATCGGACCCGTACAGGCTAGAATGTGGGGTGAGGCAGGGGGGTGTAAGCTCACCAAAGCTCTTTAACTTGTATGTTAACCGCCTGATTGAGGAGCTGAGCAGTACTGAAGTCGGATGTTCAATAGATGGAACGTTTGTTAACAATATAAGCTATGCTGATGATATGGTGCTGCTGAGTCCATCAATCAGCGCGCTTAGAAAATTAATAGGAGTCTGTGAGAGATATGCAGAGGCTCATGGCCTCAAGTACAATGCCGAAAAGAGCGAATTACTCGTATTTAAAGCTGGCAATAAATGGTATCCTACAACACCACCGATAGCCATAAGTGGCACATCGCTTAAAATCGTCTCAAAATTTAAGTACTTGGGGCACTGGGTCACTGCTGATCAGTGCGATGACATAGACCTGGAACGGGAGCGTAGGGAGGGCGCTGGCGGTCAGAAGTAACATGTTGATCCGAAGGTTCGCAAAGTGCACAAACGAAGTTAAAATAACGTTATTCAGGGCATACTGTCAGACATTTTACACTTGCAGCTTGTGGATTAATTACACAAAGAAAGCCTACAGCGTCCTGCGTGTCCAGTATAATAATGCGCTCAGGGCTCTCTTGGGGCTCCCGCGTTACTGCAGTGCCACGGGTATGTTCGCGGGAGAACGTATAGATGGTTTTCTGGCCATAATGCGTAAACGTGTGGCATCACTGTGGAGACGGACACGTGGAAGCACAAACAGCGTCCTGAGTACAGTGGCGGACCGATTCGATGGACCTATACTTAGACATTGGACTTTCATGCACGTTATACCGTCTAACCGAACGGCTAAATAATTAGAATCTTTAAATCATTTTATAAATAAATAGTGTGACATAGTGAAAAATTATTTCGAGGAATGAATGTTTTTATTTTATTAATTTGATATTTATTATGTGTGTATGTTTTATTATTTTTGTAATTTAATTTTTGACTTTGATATTAATTTTAATTTGGTTGGATTTGATGTAATTTTTGATTTTAATTTTAATAACGATTTTGTTTTTGATTTTTATTTGAAATAATTTAAATGTCACTAACCCTGTTTCGAAATTTAGTATATTGTTACTAACACACTTTTATATGGATGGATTATCTGAAATAAATGCTTATTATTATTATTATTATTATTATTATAATGAATTAACGGCAGTTCATGTATTGTCATGCCCTAACGGAGCAATATAACCCTCATATAGGAAATCAGCGGAAAGTAGTTAATATTTGTATTTTGAGTATGGTGTTGAAGAAAGTTGGATGTCCAAACACCCAGCATCCCCCTCCCTGTCTTAGCCTTCAAGGTCATGTCAGACCATTGCCATTCACTACTACGCTTTACTACATTATCAGTTAGACTACCTTTTGTTATCTACAGTGTCCTTTAAAAAGGAGGGAAAAAAAGTAACTAATGATGCTCGCGCTTAAATGGTATAACTTTCCTGCCGTAGTTCGCGACATTATTGCATCATATTATTCAAAATTAAAATTCTCTATAATTTTTAATGAAAACCATTCAAAACCACTTAATTATAACGTTGGTTTATTTCAGGGCTGTTGTATTTCTCCTATTATATTTAATATAGTTATTAATATTTTAATAGACAAATTAATAAGAAATGAAAAAGTGGGGTTATCGGTTTAAGTTCAACAACAAATACACAGAATCCATACTAGCTTTTGCAGATGATCTCGCGATACTGACACGTAATCCGAAACAATGTCAGGTACTTTTAAATGTAGTTGAGGATTTCTGTACGTGGACGGGCGGATTGAGGACAAAACCAAGTAAATGTTTTGGTCTGCGTCTGGGTAGACGGAATACCAAATATACCTCTTACGATCCGGGTCTTATAATAGGCGGTCAGTGTGTTAGTACGGTTACGGAAGCAGCTCCGTTTAAATTTTTAGCTAAAAAAATCGAGTACCAAGGCCGTACTCCATCGTTGGATGTAATAGTCGATAGCTTTTTAAACGATCTCAAAAAGGTAGACAACCAACCAATAAGTAACGTCAAAAAAGATTGGATTTACGATAATTATTTAACATCACGTCTAAATTGGTCTTTCCTCGTGTATGATATAAATAAAACCCTTTTGTCAAAGTTAGATGCAAGCGTCATAAAGATATTGAAGTTATGGCTCGGGTTAGCGCACTCAGTGGACTCTTCAACCTTATTTAGAGACCGAAACAATTTTGGATTAAAATTAAAGAAACCATCGGAGCTCTACAAACATCTAAGAGTTACCAAAAGACTTATCATCGGAAAATCTAAAGATGATACTGTAACTTCTCTCCCAAAAGACAAAGTTGCCTCAGAGCTCGAGTCACGACTTCAATTTCATAAAAAAATTATTATAGGTGCTCAAACAAAAAAAGTAGGGCTAGGATCAAGTAGGAAAGTTCAAGACATAGACATAACAAAATCTTTTATTCGACAAGACGAAAACGATAATTACCGACTCCACGCGATGAGCCTAGAAATTCAAAACGAATGGGTGACCATAGGAGATTTTTGTATTCCACTGGCTTTGAAGTGGCGCACCTTAATTTATGATTGGTCCCTAGCATTATTAAAATTCTATCTTAATGCATTCCAAATGACTCTCCCAGATCAAAGTAATTTAGTAAGATGGGGCAAAGCCACCGAAAAGTCTTGCAACATCTGTGGGGAGGCAATAGGAACCGCGAAACACCTATTAGTAGGGTGTAGGGTACTTCTAGATAAAGGTCAATACTCGCGTCGCCACGACAAGGTATTACAAATTATACGGGAAGCGGTTAGTCTTTCAGTAGCAAGAGCGCGGAAGGGTATAACAACCACCAAACGATCTATAGAATTCGTAAAAGAAGGCTTCTCCAAAAAATCAAAAGCGAAGCCTTATTCAATATTAGGCGCGGCTCCTGATTGGATTCTCATGATGGACACGTATGAAAAGCATTACAAAATCCCTGGGGATGTTGGTGTTTCGTCATCCAGACCGGACTTATTCCTGTATTCGAAACATCTGAGGCGCGTGATACTTGTGGAGCTTACTGTTCCTTGGGAAACAAACATCCCAAGGGATCACTCATTCAAGCTCAATAAGTATTACGAACTAACCAACGAACTGATCAGGAATAAATTTATAGTTAGTTTGTACGCGGTAGAAGTGGGAGCGAGAGGTATAACAGCAAAATCTCTCTATAGCTTACTTGAAGACCTTGGCCTTTCTAGAACAAGCATCGGTTCATTTCTATTTCAAAGGCGGCATTAGTAGGTTCTTTCCAAATTTGGTTACGTAGGGAGAGGAGTGTGGAGGGTGAAGGGGAGCGTTTTTTGCGCACAATAAAGGGGCCCTTTAAACCTACTCCTGGGTCGCAAGTCCCAGGCACTGCTTGCACTCCTCTCCTTGCAACGCGATGGGCCCGGCACCCGCATGGTGAATCCATGGATTGCTAAGAAGCTTCGTCTGTCGTCTTTTAAGAGAAAAATTTAAAAAAGTATGTTGCATTATTTCAAATACGTTGTTTAAAGAAAATAAGAAAAAAGCTGTCCTTAATTTAGCTGCCCATATAATAATATGAATATCCTGAACATCTAGAGCGAGAGCTGGAATAAGATCACGAGATACTCAAAAGAAACAAATATCAGGTAGGTGACTGAAACAATCCATCCATCCAAAGGCGTAAGCATCCAGAATTTAAAAGGCAGCCGTTATATAGCTTTTGTCAAAAGAGTAACGGATAAGATTACTTTCACATTAAACTCCATTGCGAGGGTTTATACACCGGATACAGAGGTTATCCTCAGCTATACCTCACTTTTTTTGTGTAGTCGGTTAAACACCTAAATATGGGCGTCCTTCAGTTGGCTAACAGAATAGGGATACTGTGAATGTTGTATGTGACGGTACATGGCCGCAAAGCACCATTAATATTTTCGAAGATGTGCGGGTGGATAAAGAAATGTTCAGTTCAAAGTTCAAAGAATTTATTTCTCTAAAAAGAACATTACAAACTGTTTACTTGCAAGAGAAAATTAAAACTAAAATAAAAATAAACAATTTTTAACATCGGAATTTTTAACACTTTTCTAATAGGTATCTTATTTATAACAGTTCAATATTTTCACAACTATCCTAGTCCCAGTCTAAATATTAAATATATATTCTTTTAATTTTCTTTTAAAAATGATTAATGATTTTGAACTTTTTATATCTATCGGTAAACTGTTGTATACCTTAGCTCCTTCAAACTTAATGTTACATTTCCCATAGTTTGTTCTTGGTTGTGGTAAGCTTAGATTTTGTTTATTTCTTGTATGGTATTTATGTGTTTTATTTTCAAATGTTATCTTAGAGTGGGTAGTGTTAGTAATAATTTTTTTTATAAGTACGCATGTATGATAAGTGTATAGTTGTGTTAGGTTGAATATTTTTGTGCTTTTATATATTTTTTGTGTAGATGTAAAATTAAATAGCGATTTTATTATTTTATTTTGTGTTACACAAAGGTCTTTAAGATTAGTCTTGGCCGCATTTCCCCATATTTGAATGAGATATTCTAAATATGGCTTCACAAGAGCATTATATATTAATTTTCGGATGAAATTTGGAATGTATCTGGATATTTTTCGCACCAATCCTACCAAGGGAGATACCTTGGTTCTTACTTCTTCAATGTGAGGTTTCCAAGTTAGTCTGTTATCTAATATAAGACCAAGATATCTCTCCTGCGTGGATCTTTTCAGCGGTTCATTATCAAGTAATAATGGGCTAAAACTTGTACTTTTTTTATTCTTTGCCAAGAAAAATATGTAAGAGGTTTTGCTTACATTTACGGTTAAAAGATTTGTCTTAAACCACTCCGATAAAATATCTAAATCCCTTTGAGCTTCGTCCACTATAACATCCATACAACATCCGAAGTAAAAGAGAGAGGTGTCATCTGCATATAAGGTAATATGACCCGAAAGTTCCAGCTGACTGATGTCATTAATATAAATTAGGAAGAGTAGTGGACCTAAAATGGAACCCTGAGGAACTCCGCACACTATTTTAGCTTGATTACTCTCATAATTTCCAATTTTGACGACTTGGTATCTGTCACTAAGATAGGACTCGAATATTTTGTAAGCTAGACCACTTATACCAATACTTTGTAATTTTTTCAGGAGTATGAAATGACTTACAGTGTCAAATGCTTTCTTAATATCAATAAAAACTCCAAGCCCAATTTGTTTATTGTCAATATTGTAGGTCAATTTGGTAACTAGGTCAATAGTTGCATTTAATGTACTGGATTTTGGACGAAAGCCGTATTGATGTTCATATAAAAAGTTGATATTATTTAAATAATCTAATAATCGACTGTTTAAGACACGTTCGAAGATTTTAGAAAGTACAGGCAGTACCGATATTGGTCGGTAATTATTTGGATCATTTTTATTACCGCTTTTAAAGACCGGAGTTACTCTTGCAATTTTAAGGGAGTCAGGAAATATGCCCTTCTCTAAACAATTATTTAAGCATTTAGTTTGTAGTTATACAATCCATTCCCGAGCTGGTATTATTGTCTAGGGTGTTAATTATGTTTAGTAATTCAGTTTCTGTACATGGTTTAAAATTGGTTAGGCAATTATTGTGAAATTGTGTATTTAAGTTATCTATTTTACTAGTTTTGCGTGTTATATTTTTAGCTAATTCCGGGCCAATTGATGCGAAGAATTTTGAAGGAGCTGAAGGTAGTCTTATTTTATTACATGCTAAATCATTTATTAGTTTCCACATCTTCTTCGGATTGCTTTTATATTTAGAAAACTCCTTGTGATAGTATGTATTCATATTATAGCTAATTAGTTTTTTTACTTTCTTTTTTTCTATTTCATATTTTTCTTTTTTGTGTTTATTATTAGGATCATTTTTACTCATAATCCATAACTTGTTTCGTTCATTAATTTGGTCAATTATATGTTTATTAATCCAATCTTGTTGCGGAGGATTGTATTTTGATTTTATTTTGTATTTTGTGATTGTGTGTTTAGCTATTCCTTGCTTAATATATTTCAAGCTAATATTATAATATTATATTTCAAGCTTTTGTGAACAAAAATAGAAACCCCACCCCCCGTTCTATCTGTCCGTAAATTGTAGGCATGGGAATAATTTTCTAATTCAACATGTTCGGCCTCAAATTTAGACTTCAACCAGGTCTCGGTTAGAACTACCAAGTGAATAAGATACGTAAACTCTCGTAAAATACATTTTAGTTTCTCACACTTTCCTGGACTTTGTATACTACGTATATTAGCGTAAAATATTTTTAACGAACTTGCCGATGTATGGGATACTTCATTATAGGCATTGACTAATTCGTAAGTGTTTTGTAGTTTATTTATTTTGTTAAACATTTTCAGTTTTTTGTATTTGATTTAGTAATTATTTGAGGTACTCCCTTTACATATTTAATAATTAAGTTGTTTTCACCGTTATTTTGACGCTGCTTGAGTTGTTCACGTAGATCTTTATAATGATTCATTTGCATAGGTGTTTGATCTGAGAAAATACGAACCGCTTGATTGCAACTTTTAAATTTATTACGAAGTATGTATTTAACTATGTCTCGAGATTCGAAACAGATCTTAAGGTGTCGATTTTTACCCGGAACATATTTTCCAAGTCGAAATATTTTAGTTGGTACTGGGAATACCTCCTTTATTTTTGTTAGTATCTTAATTATTTCCTGGATATCATATTCGCGTCGAGTAACAGAATCTTGATTATTTATTTCAGGTATACCCGCTATTATAATATTTTTCTCTCGGGTCGAACGGTCCTCAAGTTCCGATATGAGGTCCAAGTGATTAAGACGCGGCGAATCGATTTGGGGTATACTCGTTTTATTTTCTAATAAGTTAATTCTCTCTTGTATAGAAGAATTTTGATTATTTATCTGTTCTAAGTTAAAGAAATGTTGACCTCATGAATTCGATTGCGGAGAGCCTACACTAATAAGACATTCGAAACGTAATAGCTTAAGAGTGAGAAAGATAATTTAAAAACATTTTTTTTAATTTCTAATACCAATGAAAAGTTTTTCTTTGCTTTTTAAAATTTTAAATAATGATAAATGGCTTATCATTTTAACCACTCAAGGGAAAAGTAGTCGAAATAGCCAGCAATTTTTTTTTATTTTTATTTATACTTACTTTTTCTAATAAGTGTGTACCAAACGGATACCTTAAGCTCATGAAAAAAATATTTATAAAGTATTATCTCTTCATCAGAATGGGAAAAGATAGAATGTTATTATAAAATAATCCTAGGCCAAACTCCAAATGTTTTAAGTCTTTGAGTCTGCATACGACTAAATTCAGCCAACATGCGCAAATGCGCATCTTATATGACTCCAGATGAGGTATCATTACGCTTGCCCATGAGAGGAATATGGTCAGATACTACGTTCTGTATACTCATCTTTCTCTCATTAAACCAAAGGGAACGAGACCGAGGTGGATGAAGCTAATACCATAAGCCTTCGGTTAAAAATCTTTAATCTTAATATTCTGAACCAAATTGTACACTCAAATTACTTGCTGGTGGAATGAGTTCCGTTAAGGATGGCAGATCATTTTAAAGACTTAAAAGAACTTAGTAACTCACGCCTCTTATTCCTTGAGGAAATTATTCAGATGTATTTACATATAAATGGTTTATTTTAGTATAAATTTAATCTAATTTGTGTCTGGTTAGATTTTTATACAACCCATTAAAATTTACGGTTTTCCTAGAAGTACCACTTTAAGCCCAAAAATAACATATAACACCAATATTACAAAAAAACACAATAATATGTTTTAATATATCATGCGGAGGGTTAAGACTTCATATTATGTGAATTAATATGTGCAAATCAAAAAAAACATTCACAAGTTTCAAAGTTATGTTGTACTTTAAAAACCATACATTTTGTAAAAAGTACTTTTAACAAATTCATCAAAAAAAAAATCTTGCTATAATCTACCGTTTATTATTGTTTCTAAATATCTACTGTTTAAATTTTCGTATTTAACAACCACACAGTTATACACACGACCATACATTTTCTTGCTTAAAATAAAAAAATCCTTCAGTAAAATAGTTTACTTGGAAAGAACTCAGATACTCTAAAAGAGTATTTCTATTTCAATCTGTAATCAATTCAATTCCCGGTGGAAAGACGTGACTGCGTCTTCCCAATTTATTCCTGCCAAGACATTTTACTTGTAAATATGACAAAGATATCCAATTCCGTTCTTAATGTACCGTCTAGTACTTATTTCATATTTTGATACACCAATCTTTTAAATTTACACAAATCGTGGTTTCATAACGTAGAAAAGACAATAAATATTAATGCTTGTACCGATAATGGTAGCTTTTTTTTTTGCAGGGTAGGTTTATGTAAAAAATAAAGATATGAGTTGATACAGACTAAAATTAATGTAATGTTTGTATAAAAGCTTTTATATAATTGGAGGGTAGTTGTATATAAAAAATAAAGATATTAGTTGACACAGACTAAAACTAAAGTAATGTTTGTATAGAAGTTTAATTGACTAAATAAATAATTGTAATGTTGGATACTGATTTGATTAAGAGTAGTAAATATATAAGTCATCTCCTAGCTAAGAGAAGGCAGTGTGTGATTGAGAGACGTAAGTTGTGTAACAGAACTTGTATAAAAAAAATTAAAGAGTTAACAGTTTAGTGTGTTTGTTAGCGGCGCCAATAAAATGTATTAAAAAATGTAACGACTTTTATTCTTTGGAGTAAGAGAACTTTAATAATAAGTTTATAATAACGGGTTGGAAAATCTTAATCTTAACTTTGAAATAAATTTTGAAAAAAAGTTTTTATATACACAATATACATACTAATTTGTAGGAAGATTACACCAAACCCCTTTTTTCCTTAATAAATTATAAAGGTATATTAGTTTATTATTTACGAAAATAAAGACAAATAGAAATAGAGCAATTGCACCAATAATTTCTCACTATAAGTTATCAACAAAAATTTATCTAAGGGTTGTTTATTAATGAGATCCAACCAACAACAAGAACAACATCTACTGCAATATCCTTTATAATATAAAAATCATAAAGTTGTATTCATGCTGGGTAAACGAGTAAAAGTTTGAAACGAAATTAACGTTTGCTACTAGGCAAGGGTTATACTGGCTATAATAGGTGTCACGAAAGTAACGTAAGTTAAAGTTGTTTACTGTTTATAAGAACGTGAATCCAAAATGGCTGACATTTTGTTTCGGAGCCTTCAACATAAATATAAATTGAATTGCGTCAACATGTCAATTAAACGTATTGACGGTTCTTTAATTTATCAGGTCTTGAAATTTACTTCTTCGTTCCAAATTGAAAATATGCAAATACATTATCATTCACGAAAATAACAACTAATGAGTAAACAGTGATTGGGTACATAAGCACTTTGTGTTTGTTTATGAAATATTGATAACTTCTAAGCAACTAACCGAATAATATTAGATTCAATACTTTTATAAAAATTATGATGTTCAATATTAATTACTTGACTAGATTCTTTATTCAAACTCTCACCCCAAACGAAAATAACGATATAGTAAAATATTTCTAAAGGGAATAAATTGGGTTAATTATAGACCATTCTCTCTAAACATCTTCTTTGTGGAAAAGTGTACTATGAAATGTAATTAGAAATACAAAAGTTATTCGATAAGATTTGTGGACGTCAAAAAAAATATATATTTATACTCTTCATATTTGTAGTACGCAACAGTATATTTGATTCCTGAATAACTAATAAACTTTATATTTTTAGTTATTTTATCCAAAATTCGAGTATATTTGCATTTATCAATTGAAACGCTCTGAAATGATTAAATCATAGTTAGATGGATATAAATAATTAATAATTCCTAGGAATATTCTCTAGTAAGCACGAGCTATATCTGTTTTATTCAGTCTACTGAGCTTCTGTACTATCTAGACACAACAAATGATCATGAGGAATAGATCTATGTTAAGTTGAACGAAATAATAAACTATAAATAGATTAGACAAATATTCTATATTTGTTGTTAAAAACAGATAGTTTTGTTTTGATTTGGTTAGTTTCTAACAAATTCAAATAGCAGTTGTAAGTTAAGCATATGTTATAAATGTA
This sequence comes from Napeogenes sylphis, assembly GCA_959347405.1. Taxonomy (NCBI): domain Eukaryota; kingdom Metazoa; phylum Arthropoda; class Insecta; order Lepidoptera; family Nymphalidae; genus Napeogenes; species Napeogenes sylphis. The sequence continues at coordinate 29,709,283 of OY365777.1, read as the reverse complement.
AAAGGTACTAAACGATACCAATCCATATTGAATGAACTGTCAGGTATAATTATATTTAAAGCTATTTTGATATTATTTCTTCTCTACAGTGTCCTTCAATATGCCTCCAAGAAAAGTTGACAATATTGTTTTTTTTTCATACATTAACCTCCGTTCTTATTTATCTCACTGGAAATAAAATTATGTTATAAATTAACAAATCTCATATGTTTTTCTTATATTTCTCTCAATATCCGTCGAGTAGTTTTTGCCTGAACAAAAAGAAAACATTTTTTCGATATTTGTTAAATTATTTATTAATATAGTTACTAGTTCTTACTCTTTTTAACATTTGTTATTAGTATTTATATCTATTTGTTATAAGAATGAACGCACTGACACTATCTTCAATAATTTAAACTCAAGATCAATTGGAAATAAGAATTTTTAGTTTCCTTTTCCATTTTTTATTGCGTTCCGTGGAAAATCGGTCCACAAGAAGTAATAAGCCTTTTAAATAAAAAAAGACAGCGATTTGAATTATTAGCCTCAGAATATATACTAAAATAAAAAGATATCAATATTTGTTATTATAAAACATATTTGTTATTTCTTTGGATTGGTTGATTATATTCAAAGGTAACAACAAAATTACATTTTAAAATGTCGACATTTAATAGTCGTGTCGGAGGAACTAACATCTTAGCTAAACGTATAAAAAAGACATTAGTGTCTGTTCTGCTCATTGCTAGTTTAATTTAAATATTTAACTAGTCTCAAAATAAAAGACGTTAAAAATTTGAGACGAGTTGGAAAAGTTGAGCGATATATCTACTGATAGGAGCTGGACTTCCAGACGGCTGCCTCTCTAGACTCGGGGTGAGGGATTTAGGTTGACACAAAAAGATAATATGCTAAAATGGATCAAAGATGATGATGAATAGTTGGCAAAGTGTAATCAAAGGTCATTTTCTTTTAATAATGTCATAATAATATAGTGATTTTACCGATCTCTTTGATTATGGATGGTTAACACGTCACTTTGTCATTGCTTTGAAGTTTGAGGTAGGTAACATTTCTTACATAAATCAAGTAGTCTCGTATTTGAAGTGACGAGGACATTTTGATAGAGGTTTATAGTTAGTTAAAATAAATAAATACGTGTTTCTAGTTAATTAAAATAAATAAATAAATGCTTTCGTGTTTGGTAGTTATTTGTCGTATTAAAATAAAGCAAACGAAATTTAAGTATATAACCTAAAAAATATAATCTTTTATATTAAACAATTAAGCTTACAATACATACATATATTTATCTAAAACACAACCTAATTGTAAAAGAAATTGATGAAAGCAATTTTTGTATCATTATTTTTCTTTTGCAAATTGAAGAGATAAATTCCTGTCGTGTCAGCTATCGGCGTATCGTTGGGAAGTCAATATAACTTAGGGTAGGAATTCTTTTATAACTTTAAAGTGAACAAGTCTGGATGGTGGCCATTTTTTTTCTGTATAGAAAGTTCAATCAATTACTCGTTTTTTATAAGTAAAAGTATCTTAAGAGGTAACCTAAACTTTTTTTTAAACTTTAATGAATGTATAAAATTTGAACAGTCAAAAAGAAGAGCTGCTCTAAAAAATGTTTTTTTCAATAATTGCACTGTCCATAAAATTATATGGCAAAATAATTCGTGGACCGTATATGCAAGAAATTAGCTGTCGATTTTCGTTTCTCTATTCTTTAATTTAGAGTGAGGGAATTATAAATTATACATTAATAACTTTTAACAATTGATTAATCTATTTGTTATATTTGGAGTTCGATAATCCTTGATTCGTTGAGTCCATTTTTTTTAATCCTTTGGGTAATGGTAGGTTAACTAAACTGAAAATTATATGAAAGCCCTATTAAGAGTTTCTGCATTCACACAATTGGTTAATGGCTACTTTGAAATACACAGGAATATCACAATAAATTATATTTTTTTATAAAGGTACTATAGTGTTACAAGAAATGAAATAAAAAATATAAGTGTATAATCCAAATGAATAAAAATCCAAATTATAATCCGAGTAAATTTACAAAAAAAAAAAATAACAAATTGATTCAGTACTCTTAGCCATATACCTATGTCAAAGTCATATTTTTGCTTTCGTAAAATTAAGCACACGCTATGAATTAAATTTTATGTTACTAGACTTTCACCAAAAGGTCAAAACGTTCTCGCATACACAGTACCTGTTCACACGTAATAAAGTACAACATTTGATAGTTATAAAATCTCTTTAAGGCAATACTCTTTATGTACGTTTACCTATATCCTATCTCATCTGCTGTATCAATGCTAATAACTCAAAACGTCCCTTTCATAAATACCAAATAACTCCATACATTTGCCAATGAGTCCTAAATTGTCTCGTAAAACTTTAGTTTTAAATGTAAAGAACGTCACAACCTCTTACCTCATTACTAAATATGGCTCAAAATACGATCTTCGCAAAATAAGAACCCTCTCGCTCGTCATTGACTCCCAATCTTCTTATCATCTGTATAATATCATTTAGGACCTGCAACACATATATGATTGGTGCCTCCAGCTTAGCATTAAGGTTAAACCTTTAAAATATCAGGCAATATTTCTAGGAACACTTCACTTCGGGTTCGATTCCCGACAGGGACAGGCGTGTATGTGACGAGCATAGATTTCTGTATTTATGGGTTTAGTCGTTTATTAAATATATTCTCAGTATTTATATGTGTAAATCTATATATTTGTATCGTTGTCTAACACCCTTAACACAAGCAAATAATTTGCTTACTTAGGGGTTAGACCAATGTGTGTAACTTGTTCTGTATTATTATTATCATTTTTATTTACTTATATTTAAACCTTCCTTAGCACTATACAGTAGAGTCCCCTCCGAATATCGTCCTAAACGCAGTTTATATATCCTTCTTTATAAGCTGCCTCTTTACACAAACAATAATCATAGTCAAATTATCTACTTTAAACGTACAAAAATAACTACTCGTAAATAAAAAATTGTAAGTATCGGTAAATACGGTATTAATTATAAAGTCTCTAATCTAGCAAATATATCCATCCCTTTGTTGTGGACGTTCCACCTGTCCGAACGAAGCGCTTTGCTTTATCTTTTTTATTTCGTTCGTTAGCGAAGGACTGGAACAGCTGGCCTGCGTCGGTATTACCGGCCGAATACAATGTGGTTGCCTTCAAGAGAAGAGTGAATAGGTTGCTAGGTTAATGCGCCTTTGATCGGGACCCCTCACAAGGGGTTACGCCGAGGCGTCACGGTGAGTGCGAAAGCGATCCCGTGGCTTCCCACTAAGGCGATGAGGTCAACCGTTGGTTTTTTAGTGGGTAGCCTTGGCATGGCACCGTCTTCTATGCTGCCGGGTAGTTCCACATACCATCACTTTCCTGGTCGCTGGGATGATGCGTAACGAATTTTTCCAACGATAACGATAAAAAAAAGGTTAATGCGCCTTACCACTTAAGACTACATTCCACTTACCATCAGGCAGAATGTAGTCAAGCATTAACAAGATTGTACAAAAAAAATGTGCCTTCGCACATAAATAATAATCTTAGTCAAATAAATTACTTTAAGCATACGCATTTAACAATTACTTGACTTAACAATTTTAATTATTACTACGTAATTTAATAAAACAATGATTTAAATAATTAGACCTTATTGGTTCTTCTTATTCGAGATACTATTTAATTTATAAAGATCAGTATAGTGACCATTAAAAATATTAAAACGAATCAAACATTACGAATTATTATAAAATAGTCGTATAACAATAATGTAACCTAACACAAGTTAAGTGAAAACTGATCTCCGGTACTAATAATTGCTATTGCTTTTTATAAAAAAAAAAGTCAATAGAAATGTAAAGACTACTTGATTAAAATGAAATATCTACATTCCGTATTGACAGTACTTGAAACCGATTCCTAACGTAACGATGTTTGAACAAGAGTTTGTACAAACTACGAGAGAAAACAGAATCATCAAACGACTAAGTACAGAATGTTATAAAAATAGCCATTTTGCTTGTCATAACGAGTATTCAATGTTGAATCTTAACGTAAGATTAAAATAAGGGCAAGCAGTGAGAAAATATTGAATGAATATTGACAAGCCAACTGAAACCATCCTACGAAGCTACAACTTTTTAATATAGATGGCGCTGCTCACTATAAGTATTTTGCTTCTTCTAATAATACTAACTGTGACTTCTCTCGTGCTAGTTTAATCAAATTAAAAATATTAGAATCTGATATATGAATATTGACTGTCCGTCAAAGCTGTGTGATTTTTTGTATTTGTATGTATCGTACTGTAATGTAATTCTTTTAAAGGTAATATAAGTGGAACTTAGGATATATTCAAGAATTTAAAAGAATTGGTTTATAAATATATTATTGTATCTTATGGTCTAACTCGAAAGGAACAGTACTATGAAGAAAATAACATCAAAATTTAAAAAATGAAGAAAAATAATGTAAGAAAGCTTAACAATACATTCAAAAAAAGTTCTTAAAGCTGAATAAATTCCGTTGCATAAATTAAAATTGCGAACATTTTTCTAAATCCAACTCAATATTAATTGTATTTAATATTCTTTGAAGATATTCAAATTGTTCGCTTTGGAATTTGAATGATTCTTATGAAGTCTTTCTTCAAATTGTAGCATAAAATATATTTTTGCATTGGAGATTTTTGTTCTTTGTGAGAATATTATAATTAATATTGTGCTCTTCACATATTCTAGTAGATGAATTGAATTGAATTGAGACATAAATTTCCTTCGGGAAATTATTAGGAAGTTAATAAAATGTTCAATAAGGAATCATTCTTTTGATACAAAATAATAACTAAATAACTTTAGATACATATATTATTTTATTTTGCAGTATTATGTAAGATAAATATATTAAATACTACATATATAGAGAGGGACATTACTAATGGTAGAACTTGTATTAAAACTTGACAAAATTTTAATAAATGCCAACAGGGAAGATATCGTAATACTAGGTCCAAAAATTTCCTATTAATTGTATCCGTAAATCCATATTGAAAGTATTTACTTGTATATTTATTGGATAAACCAGGAACGGAATTTTTGTATAAAAATCGTCATAAAAATCCGTGCAATAAGCTCCACAAATTATCGGGTGGTGAATCCCGATTCCTCGAAAAAATGTGTCGTCTCTCAGCGGCGCGACATATTTTACAGCATTTAGCTATTAAGGCCTTAGGCTTCATAGTTGGCAACTGAACGATCCCATCTATACTTTAAAAATACCTTATTGATTTAATTTTTTTATATAATTGTTGGCGATAGCCATCGAGAAGGGTAATGCTTCACTCTTACACTTTGGTAGAGGAGCGTGTTTGTTACATAAGACAAGAACAATTTCGTTAATTAAATTAACCTTAGTATCTATTTCAGACGCGGAGATGACCGATTCCCAATTTTTATTACAAAAATTTGTTTACAGTAGGTATATTGTAAGAGATGAAAATTAAATCATGTCTAGAAAACTCGTATGCATTGAAATACGAAGAGATTTTGACAAGAAACTATAAATAAATCTAGTAGAAGGAATGACCGTCATGGGGGAATTCGGTATTTAATTATCGGTTAGAAAATATGTGTTTATACGTGTATGTATAAGTGTGTCTAAATATATATATCTGAGTATGGATATTTTTAATGTATGGGTACAAGTTGTTTTATTGATATGCATTCCATATTATTTTTTTTTATTTTGCCCCCTCATTTGTAGATTTCAGTTTACCATGTCGGTTGACTGGTATAAAATGCTTTAGCATCAAGTCCGCCATTTGTACTTTTTTTTTGCAATAAAGACTTTAAATAAAATAGATCCAAAGTCTTTAAAAGAGAGAGTAGCTGTAGGGAATGATTGCTGTTTTTAATAAGGCACGTATTATGTTGTTATAAAGGACCAAAATCAAAACGAAATCCCTATTAAAATGAAAGTACTTGGGCGCTTCGCTTAAATTATTAATAAACCATTATGCGTCAACAAGGCTCGGGACAAAATCGTTCATCTGGGACACTCTATATCTATGTGTATGCTCTTTAATAAAATAAGCCTTTTATGACATTTAGAATGCTTAATTCACCGAGACGGACAGCGATACGGACGGTTTCCCAGAGGTCACGGGTTCGAGTCCCTGCCCGTGTCAGATTATTTTTTATTATATATTTATAAAAATTCAAAAAAGCTTAACATGGCTATACATGTTTATAGATGTTTTCAAATATTAATTTCGGTAGTGACATCTTTTCAATGTTTATCTATGCTATCTATAATATGCTATCCTACAGGATAGTCCTACCCACTATCTTATTTTCAACAACGGATGATACTAAATGTCATTATTAAGTATATTAAGTGCTATTCATAAGTAAGTGGACTATTATATAGTTTTTTTAATTAATAATACACCTACATAATATACCTACATTATGTAGGTGCACTATTAGTAATATATAATAATACTATATAATAATATTATATAATATACCTACATTTAGTTATTTATTTCTCGTAAGTCCGAGGTACATTGATCTTGAATGTAATAATTCTGAAACATGGGCCTTTGTTAAAGATGAAACCAAAACCTTAGACCTGAAGGGATTGCCCTTTTCGAGGTTTGATCTTGTTGTACTTTGATATCAGCCGGTTAAAATAGTCTTTATGCTCTTATTTGATACAATTTGTAATATCACAGAAGATATATTATACTGTTGGCAAATTAATCATTAAATTAACTATTGTTAGTCATATTTATTTATAATAATTTAAATGGTAAATACATTGGAATTTACATGTTTTAGTTCATAAGTTTCAACAGTAGCGCCACCTACATAATTAATTATGGAATATTATTTAATATTTACTGTTAAATGTTTTAAGAATTAGAAGCATAGAATATTTTAACATAATGTTTAATCTTTTATTAATTATTAGAACTTATTATAAGGTATAAATAATATCATCTGTGAGTTGGTTATGAAATTGTAAATTACCCTCGCCTAAATATTATAGTGTTAAAATATTATAAAACGAGTTGTAAGGGCTGCTCTCGCCCATACTATTACAAATGGTTGGATATTAAACATTGAAGTGCAAGTACTGTGTATTACTAAAACAAGTCTTAACAAGTCAGAAGTGTTCGACCGCTGTAGTATTACGCGCCACGTGTCGATATACATCGATATACACTGTTCGCAAGATATCCTGTCCAAGAATGCTGATGAAGATGATGTGCTGCCACTGCCGTTGAAAAGCCACGAAAATAAGAGACGACGTTAAAGTTACGTCCAAGAATGCTGATGAAGATGGAGTGCTGCCACTGCCGTTGAAAAGCCACGAAAATAAGAGACGACGTTAAAGTTACGTCCAAGAATGCTGATGAAGATGGAGTGCTGCCACTGCCGTTGAAAAGCCACGAAAATAAGAGACGACGTTAAAGTTACGTCTAAGAATGCTGATGAAGATGGAGTGCTGCTGCCACTGCTGTTGAAAAGCCACGAAAATAAGAGACGACGTTAAAGTTACTATTTGGGCCTTCTCCAAGTGCTGCTGTAGTAACCTCAAGCGACAACGAGTCGTAGATTTAAAATGATATTGCAAGTGCGTAAGTTTTTTTTTTTTTTTTTTAATACCCACGTTTTGCCATCTGCTTAGCAGGCTAATTATCTAGCTGGTTATTCGGCAGCATGCTCAATATAGAATATTAATAACTTTGTAGCTTGAAGTTAATAGCACTACTTAAATTCTATTCATCATATATATCATATTCACTGTTAACCATATCCTGTTAAAGTTCAATCATATGCGAAATACAATAAGAGCCTGAATATTTACCAAAACTTTAGTGTTATTAATACAATATCTCTCCATACATGTTTACATCGCTTGGAGTCTTTGGTGAAGACGTACGTCGGAGATGGAAAACTCTATACTACTACTTGACTGCTAATCCGGAAGGGAATTCGTTGCTATGTTATGAAAATCAACAACACATCAACATCTACTGGAAGAAGCGGTCAACCAAGTACTTTCTTCCTGATCGCGGGATGGAAGTGCAAGCAAGCAGCACTATACAACGATGGACCTGAATACAACGACAAGGTGACAGACAAAACTTTATTATAAGAAACTAGCCCTAGAAAAGTTTTGCATAATTAAGTGACCATGTGATTTATAATATTATTGTTACTACGTATACCAACTTTCAAAGCTTTTAAGACCCAGTTGTAGGTTAGAGACGCGATTTTTTTTGTCTTTGCTTTTATTAAGTTACTAGCTGTAGGCCGCGGCTCCGCCCGCGTGTAGGTCGCTTTTCGCGTAATCTGTGGAAACTACAATTATCCAGACCTATAATAGACTTATAGTTAATTCTATAGTATCCTATTCAAGTGGAAATTTTATCTATATAGGCATTACATTGCTACGATATCAAACTGAAAATAATAACATACATCTACATCACACACACACGACCAGGAGATTATTCAGATATACGTATTAAAGCATATGGATTCGAAATATTATGTTTTTGACAATATAAGTATAGATGTAGATATAGAAAATCAAATGCTGTTTAGAGCAAGGTTGTTCATAATTGAATGTCTGTGACATTTAAATAATTTATTTGGATAAGGAATAATATCGTAATTATTAAAACACCTTCGAAAGTGTATATTATTTTAGAACTAATTTCATAACCATAGAAAACGTTATAGTGAGTCAACCTTAAAAGCTAGATATATCTTGTCGCGGACTTCTTTATAAAACATTTAAAGAGAAACAATTTCATAGAACATCATTTTTGCGTAACTTTCACCGTTTTCGCAGCGCACGCAGTTTTTTGTTTATTTTTTTTACACCTTGCGTTAGAATATTCAAGTTTTAGTAATCATCCCTAATTTTTTGAAAATGAAACATAGCCTATGTCACTCGGGAATAGTGTAGCTTGCCAACGGTGAAAGAATTATTAAAATCGGTCCAGAGTTTCGGAGCCTATTCATTTCAAACATACAAAAAAATAAACAAACCTTTCCTCTTTTTAATATTAGTATAGATATAACTGACGCGGTAGTTGAGACTTTGAGACTTGCAATATAAAAGTAATGTTAGTATTTTAGATTACGATTTAGGCTTTAATGTCTTTATATATGACATAGAAGTGACCACTCTCAATGAAGGGGTAATATTCGGTTTACAAAATGTATGTAGGTTATTTAAAGAACGATTTCTTAAAAAAAAGAGTATTCAGTTGTAAATGATTAAAATATAAAACCCAATATTAAACAAAAAGAAAAGGGATAACGTTAGATATTTATATATTTTTTTTTTAAAGTAGCACTTAACATCATAAAACTATTTTCAAATCGTAATGATCCTTTTGTTTAAGATAGTAAATAGTAAGTAGTTCCTTATAGTATATGGATATATATTTACACAATATGAATAGATGAAGTATAATTTTAATTTATACAGATTAAAATGTAGACTTGTCTCCTTTCAGAGAAATTAAAATTCTAGAATATCTTATAGATAGACTTAAATAAATATGACTCGGTAAATATTACACTCCATAAATTTGGTAGGGTCAGATCTAAATGGCCTTGAGGACCGTATGGAAATATATTGCCAATGCTTTGACGCTATAAGGGGTAGATTTAGATATGTTTACATTTATTAAATAGGTAAAGATTTGAATTCACGATATTATTTTATTACTTCTGCAACTATATTTTATTTTGTTTTGCTAAAACTACTCCATAGATCTTAAAATACCAAGTTGGATACTTGGTTATCCACGAGGATAGGGTTATGCCATATCAAGTGGAGAAATTAAATTTTATGGAACCCAATAATATCTGTTTTGAGAAGTTTCATTGGTTACTTTCATAAATCAAATTTGCTTTAAAAAACCATTTTTTAGGGGGGTAAAAATAAAGTTTAAAAACGTTTAAAATCTGAACCGGTACTGTCTAAATATAATCCCGAACTAAACAGACTAATTCAATAATAACGCGTATGTATATGAAGCAATGATACTGGTATTTATTACTAAAACATATTTCTATTATCTTTTATTTGACCGTTCAAATTATTTACTGAGTGTTAAGTTCTCAGTAGTAGGTATTTGTACGAATTTATGATCTTAAATTTTGAATCGATTATTGAAAAGGTAAAACGCAATAGGTATTCCGAAATAAATTCGTTAGAATCGATAAATTATTTCAGAATGATGATAATATAGGTTTAACATTTAGATCGATTTTAATCTACACCAATAAACGCGTACATTTCGTATTAAATTGTAAAAAAAAAATAAAGCAAGCAATTAGGTCTTCTAAATCCCTATTAAAAAAAAAACTTTAAACGATATGCGTGGCACTCGATTATTCAATTTCCGATAGTATGTTAAGGAAGAAAAGAAATAACTACGATGAATTATCTTACACGCGTTTTTGAACTGTCAAATCGAGGAATTATATAAATCCACAGTAAAAGTTTTACTAAACAAAAAATAATTGCATACCTAAACAATATACCATAATTGATAGTTCAGACAGTTCAAATTAGGTATTTCAAATTGATGAACTTTAAAAAAATATATAATTTTCTAGGTTATGACTGTTTATTACTTAAAAATAGAATTATTATAAAACATGCCTCCTAAATATTCTTATTAGCAATATGAAACATAAACACGTTAGACTTAAAGACTCTGGTAACTTGAACTCTAGACAAGACATAAGAAAATTAGCAAGGAATATATATTGTCGTACCTTAGGGTATAAGAAGTAATATTATATATGGCACGGCCTCCTAAACCCGAAGCCCCAACCCCCTAAATTTCCAAGAATCGTATTATTTTCAGCATAACGTTTGTAAAATTTAATGCAGTTGAATTCTATTAAATAATTTATACAAAAAATAAATTTTTGAACGTTTTGAATAATTGTATCATTCATTGTTTCGATTATATAGTAAACTAGATGTAGGTATACAATGTACAAAATTACGATTTCAAACTCGGAATAAAATTAATAACACTTTTATAACAAGTGATTGAAAATTTAATGGACTTACGTTTTAATGCTTTATAAATAAATTAGTTAATCATTAGTTATTGATTTAGTGCAAATTAGAACAATTGGAAATAATAATATAAATAGTAAACTTCTAAGGAAATATGCTTGGTTTTATAATGTTCTCCAATTGTATGAAAAGTATCGTTACGTCTTCAAAATAAAAAAGAGGACTATAAAAATGTTCTATTCCCACTAATGATTATTTTTTTTAGTTAAGAATATTTTCAATATTGATACGGACAGAGTAAAAAAAATATATTTATTTATAAAATCTTTATTATACAAAGAAATTTATACAATTGGCGGACTTAATGCTATAGTACTTGACACCTACTAATTATCTAGAAGTACCCTCGACCCCTAACAATATATTACAATTTCTTAAATAAAAAGAAATATTTATTTTATTTATTTTATTTATTTTATTTTAAAAACTTATTGCACATACAATTATTACAAAAAATTACAGTAGTAGGATGTTGATACAGTAAGAAATTTTTGTGCAAAGGCGGTCTTATCGCTTAAAAGCGATCTCTTACAGACAACCCTTGATGAGTAATGAATATTTGCAAGGTCATAGGATAGTGCACGCATACTACGAGAATAAGAATTTATACATAAGGACACAATAAAAATAACAACTATCGTTTTTAATTATATAAGTAATTAAATAAAGATTATATATAAATATACACATACGCACATACATATACATACATATATCCGTATATATAAATAAATAGAATAAAATAGATAACCTATATAATATATGGTATACATACTTATGATAAAAATATATATTGCGTAGATAAATAATATTGCTTCAAACGATTTTTCAAAATTGACAGTGATTTAGAAGTTTGAATTTCTAACGGTAGGTCATTCCAGAGTAATATAGAGAAATATATATAAATATTACAATTGTCGTGAATCTTGAATCGTGTTATGGTTAATAACTAAATGTAGCTTCCTTATTAACTACCTTTAAAGTATTTAAATTTTCTAAATTCGGGTGAATGAACATTTTCTTAAGATGTAAAATTTAAAACTGTTTCGATAAAATACGAAATCATTTAAAATTCATTTTTCTTTAAAAATATATAAAGAAACTAACCAAATATAACAATACAAACGTAATACAAAGTAAAAACAACCTGCTACTTCAACCAAAACCCATGCATAGTATGAATTTCAAAGTCATATATCTCTGTAGTCTGATCATTAATATAGCCTAACAAAATGAGCTTGGTTTGCTTTTATTAGTTAAAGATTTATTTGCTTAGAATGAGTTTTAAAAAGTTAAAATTAAATATATGTTCACAACAATGATATTAATAAGTAAATTATTGAATAATGTGTTGAGTACCAAGTTGGTGTGTTACGTGGTAAAAATAAATATAAAGTACCATGTTGGTGTAAAAATGATAACGTAATAACATGTTTGTGTGTCCCGTAGTAAAAATAAGAAATTGATGCCATGTTGGTGTGTCCAATAGTAAAGGTAAGTATGAAATACCATCAATGGGTGCGTCACGTGGTATAAAAAAATAAGAATAAACTACCATCTGTGTGTGTTCCGTTGGTAGTAGTAAAAGTATAAGAAATACCATCTGTGTGTGTTCCATTGGTATATAAAAAAAAATAATAAGAATAAACAACCATCTGTGTGTGTTCCGTTGGTAGTAGTAAAAGTATAAGAAATACCATCTGTGTGTGTTCCGTTGGTAGTAGTAAAAGTATAAGAAATACCATCTGTGTGTGTTCCGGTGGTATATAAAAAAAAATAATAAGAATAAACTACCATCTGTGTGTGTTCCGTTGGTAGTAGTAAAAGTATAAGAAATACCATCTGTGTGTGTTCCGGTGGTAATAGTAAAATTGAGATATATCCCATGTTGATGATGTGTCCATGGGCACCAGATCATAACGGCATGTCCGTTGATCTGGCTTTTTGTAAGCAGCCTGGTTTGTCCGGTGCAAAGAGAACAAGTATTTATGATAAAAACGATTATTATTATATATTATTATTATATATTATTATTATATATTATTATTATATATTATTATTATATATTAATAAAATAATATATAATAATAATATATAATAATAATATATAATAAGATGTCAAAACGGCCGATAGTAAAGTTATATGTTGTATAAATGTTATGTAATTTCGCACATCAAAAGTATAATTGGATGTTTTTTTTTCTTGATGCATTGTATTTTGAATAATTTGTTTTTCTCTATAACATTGTAAGATCCTGAATTCAGATGATCATTTGGTCTACTGGTTTCCAGAATGTTTATTAAATTAGAAATTAGTCATTTAATATATGATGGTTGGTAATTAAAGAAATTAATGATACAATTACGAGGTCGTAAGATTACAAATCAGGAAAGGCCGAGTGTTAGTCATATTTATTTATAATAATTTAAATGGTAAATACATTGGAATTTACATGTTTTAGTTCATAAGTTTCAACAGTAGCGCCACCTACATAATTAATTATGGAATATTATTTAATATTTACTGTTAAATGTTTTAAGAATTAGAAGCATAGAATATTTTAACATAATGTTTAATCTTTTATTAATTATTAGAACTTATTATAAGGTATAAATAATATCATCTGTAAGTTGGTTATGAAATTGTAAATTACCCTCGCCTAAATATTATAGTGTTAAAATATTATAAAACGAGTTGTAAGGGCTGCTCTCGCCCATTCTATTACAAATGGTTGGATATTAAACATTGAAGTGCAAGTACTGTGTATTACTAAAACAAGTCTTAACACTATATAATCCTGTCTAATGTTATAAGACGATGCTATTTAATAATATGTATATTTTATTGGTGAAATATTTGTTATTAAGAACTAAAAATGACAAATAAGAATTTAGAAAGATTAAGACGCATTTATTTTATGTTATTGTTAAAAGATCATTTTTTAAATTTTTGGTCAAAGGAAATTAGATATACCTATGAGTTAATAGCTATACCTTTTTAATTGTGATAAATACAATATAACAAAAATTATCACAAATAAAAAGCCTTGACGGTAATAAACCAGCACCGCACACAAAAGCAAGTTCATAAAAATCCGATAATTACGTGTTTGTAATCAATTATAGCCCACAATAATGTTCATAGTTTTTTTCTAAAACTGAATCAGAACTCATCTGCCACTTATGATATAATGGTTATACTAATTCAGAACCTATTATTCCCTCTGTACCTTTTTTTGTTGTATCAACAAGTAATCATACTGAAATTACTATCACCTCCTCAGAGATTCCAAGGAATACTATGTTTGCAAAATAAAAATACACTAAGCTAAACTATAAATAAATTCAGCACACGTATTATAAGCAACTGGTTATTTAACATAACAAAAAAAAAAAAATTTTTTTTAGTTGTCTTAATTTTAGTAGTCCAAAAATTGATAATAGGTTTAACTAATCGTTGTGTTTAAAAATTTAATATATATTTAAATTATGTCCAATATAAAGTTCTTATTTTGTTAAGTTTATATCCAATATTCGAACGACCAATGACAAATTCGATTGCATCCGTAGATAATTTAGTGACCGGGAAAATTTTTCTTCGCTTTGAAATGGTTGGATAAATTGTACAGTTAATATTCAATCCAAGCAAATCAGGTTTTATTTTATTTTATCAAAAATAACAATTTTAATTTTCCTCTAATTTATTTTAAACTTTAGAATAAGGATATGTATTAATATTAATGTACAAACTATCTTAATATTGTTGTTGTATAACAAACATACTGATAAAAGAAATGGAATTTATTTTATTCCGAAAAATGTTTTTTTTTAATTAAGACTTTTAAATTAAATTTAAAGAGATGGTTTTTGTGAATGTTATTAATTCAAACATGCAAATCTAGCATGGACCCAGTGTTGTTACCCTTACCTCTGATAGTTACATGTAGATATTTGAACCTCTTTTTATGAGGGTCTATTTATAATATTCTGTTCCTATTGCCCGACTACTAAATATTTATACAGTCATCCAATTACGGTCTGAAGATTTTAAGTGATATAGGAACCAAAAATATATCTAGCTTGATATGAGTACTACTCTACTAGTAAGAGTGTTTGAACTAATTTGTCCATTAAACTTGCACTTCTGCACACATTTATAAAGCCACGAGATCCAATTATGTATTACTGTATTTCTGTCCTTGAAATTGACTTAGTTGGATCAGCCCTTTATTATTACTTTTTAGCATTACTTTCAAGCTTTTTAAGCTTTACTTTTAACATTTATTAAGCTTAAAAAGTTAGATATTTTGTACAGAAAAAAAAATAAGAAAATGAACTGAACAAAGCTGATGTAAGTAGAGAAGCTATTATGGTTATATTATTATATTATGACAGACCTGGACATCCAATAGTTTTATTGCATGTTTTATGAACTTATGTATGAGTAAGTTTTTTATTAATCAATTAAAAATAAATTCCGGTTTGTCTAAACCAATTAACTCATATCCAAACTAATATTATAAAGGCACAATTGCACAGAAAAGAATATAATTTACATTTCATTTCGACCAAAAGTACAGTTCGACTGCCTTGTGTTCTTAAAAAAATATAAACTAATAAAAGTTTTTTTTTTCCATCAAAAATAAAATCACAAAACGCAGACAAAATGTCTGAATTAAAATTTAATGTTGTCACTAATTTTATCGGTTTTTATGGCGAACATTATTTTTCTTGTAGATACGTAGAATCCCATTTAAAAATTTTACAATTTATTTAAAAATGGAATAAAAATAAAAACGTACCATTTTAATGATTTACAACATTTTTTCTATCATTTTTGAATAATCTAATAATTAAAAAGAAATATTCAATTCTATAGGATAACAATATTCCTTACATGAATATGGAACCGCTTTATAGACTCATTACATATTTATTATATCTAAATAATATATCGTCAAATAAACAAATATACACGTATATTTGCATGTTATAAAAAAACACAGTTCTTATTTTATTATTTGCTGTAATGGTACTGGATAAAAATAATTGATCTTTACACTTCCTTTATATATTTTTATATTTTCCATTTTATGTTTAAAGATACTAATTTTAATATTGGATGGAAAGTTATCTACGAAGCTCTCTTTATTTTTGTCGTTATATTTAATGGAATATATTAAAAGTTATAATTTACGGATTAAAATTATTAGGCTTCTTGTATTATATATTTGCATGTTTGTGTTTATTTTTACTTTTCAAATAAGTATTTAACTAAAAAAAAATCTTTTTATTTTTTAGAATACCATATGAAGTTCATAGTGGAACTTTCAAAGTATTTTGGTTTAATAAATATAATTAAACAGTTCTGTTAAAATTATGCCGTATTTGCTAAAATAAACAAAAAATACAATTGTGTTTTTTATAAGTGTTATTTATTTCTTATGTATATATCTAAAACATGCAAAGTAAGTGTTAAAACGTGAGTGCTCACTTGAAAACGGTAAAGAGTTTTTATTCAAATGATTGCACATGAATTGTAATGGAACCATGTTTGTACGAGGATATGACAAGTTTTAAAGAGAAATAGATTTTTTGAACCCGTACTAAAAGATAAAACAATGTAATAAACATTTTTTTAAATTTTAATATAATTAAAAAAAATCTATTTGAGTTTCATTAAAAAATCTATTTCAATGTGGTGTGTGTGAAACACTATTTGTCTTTCGCTATTAATCGTTACATGGATTTTCAACACCCTTTTCTAATTCGTTTTATAATGTAAGTTGTTAATGATAAGTTTTCTCTTTTATACGCTATAAAGAGCTTTAATTAAATTGTCATTGAACAAAATAAAAACTAATAAAAGTATGAACAAAATACACGACAGTAAAAATATCATGACATTGTTGTTTTAAAGCCATTAAGACCTTATTACTTAGCCCGCGAAGCGATAGTTTCAATGTTGAGTGCTAAGTTGAATGCTTGACTAGTGTAACTATTAAAATAAAATATATACTTAATAAAACTCAATAATGAAGTCCCTTTAGAACAAACGTGATTTTTTAAAGTTTTTTATATGTATAATGGTACGGAACCCTTCGTGTTCGAGTACGAATCGCACTTTGCAGGTTTTAATCATCAAATTTGAAACAACCTCAATAAGTTGTAATTATATTAAAAAGTAACTCTTTAAGAAATATGTTAAATGCTGTTAAAACAATTCTATATCACCAATAAAAAAATATCTACTGAGATTATAAGAAAAGTAGTATCAATACTTACTGAATATTTGAAAGTATAATTTGTACCTAACAAACCAAAAGACAGAACATCACAATTACCACTAACAATGTTATAAATTAAATGACGTGAAAGTACACGTACGTAAAAATATTTGATTTCAGATTTTAGGTTTCGCTTTTGATTACTGGGTTAGAATGTTATTCTATTGATTAAATTGTTTTTTATATAAAAGACGGGGTAATCAAAATAAACATAAAACAGTCTTCAAAGTCAATTCAAAACCAACGACCGGGGTTGATCCGAACCGGAAATTCACCCGGAAGTAACCGGATCATGCTCGTATTTATCCGGACATCCGAACCATATGCTTTCAGTACAAATGGACAGTGGCTTTCAAAATATTCATATTCTATAAAGTAACAAATACACGGCGTAAACAATTTCTTCTTCGACTCTTCGGTTTTCTCCAAATTATGACAAAGACTGAGTGTGTGCAAAAATGATTCCAAAAAATAACAATTATATGTAAATATTTTTCAACGAGGGCAATAACTTCAAAAACTGAAGTCTCGTATCGTTCTTTAAATGGGGTGTGCTTAACCTTTGTTAACTACTACTCTTATTTATTTATTTATTTTTTCGTTGGAAAAATGCGTTACGCATCATCCCTGCGGACAGGAAGGTGATGGCCGAGAGGGTAAATGGGACTACCCGGCAGCATAGAAGATGCTGCCATTTTTAAGGCTCCCACTTAAAAACCAACGGTTGACCTCATCGCCTTAGTGGGACGTCACGGGATCGCTTTCGCACTCACCGTGACGCCCCGGCCGAACTTCCTGCGAGGGGCCCCGAATGTTAACTACTACTAGTCTAAGCACAAAAATATATTTTTAAGTATTTAAAAACACAAAAATAAATAATAATAAAGCCTACAATAAAAAATAATAAAAATACAATGATATACATAAAAAAAACGGAAATTATTACAAGGCTTAGATTTTATAATCTGTTTTTTTCATCCGATTAGAGACTATAATCAAAAACATACATTAAAAAAATAAATAAATAAAAAACAATGCTTCTTTCATCCTTATGTGGGTGTATTTTTTATTTCAAATTTCTCAAGAGATCTCTATTACTAAGAGTTACGGCCCATTAGGATATATTTTTGTTATTTTTCTTAGCTTTGAGAACTTAATATTTATGTATAAAATTGACATTAAGTAGAAATTTAATCATGATAATTATTATTAGCAAAAGATTTTTCGTTATTTTTGTGTGTGACTATGTGACTTAGAGAGGAACGGTTTCGGAGATCCGGCTCTCTTAAACAGAGTAAGTAATTTAGACATAATACCCTCTCCATTTCGATCTTCTGTGCGAGGGTAGTATTTAGACCTAACAAGACAGCCCCCATACGTGCTCTTTCAAACGTACGTATTAGGTTCCAGTCCTGTCTTTATATATTTTTTTGTCCGAAGTATTCAACATTCTAAACTTATTAAATGTGAAAAAAAACGCATCCACCTTTGTATCAGGTACAGAAACACAGTAACACCTAATTCGATTGAAAAGCATTTCTTAGGATTATATAATATACTTAGTTATATATAATTATCGTTATTGGTTTGAAGAAGTTATTGAATTTGATGTGCCGTGTTATACGTATCGTGTAGTTTATTTCTCGAGCAAAGTATTCTTAGTAATGATTATGAAGGTAACATGGTTGCCTAAATATACAATTACAAAGAAAGGTCCCGATATATATAATAGGGAACAATAGATAAAATTGCTCCTTACCAAAATTAGTGAATTAACAAAATCATACGCAGCAAGCTAGTTTTTATGTAGTTTTAGAGAAAAATACAAACATTTTTATTACAATTACAAGGTTTTCGTTTTTATTACAATCCAGAAAAAAAAGGAAATTTGACGCCAAGTTGGTTTTTCATCAAGTCAACATACAGGATGCTGTTTATATTGTCACGGTGAATACGCAAGCGATCTCGTGGCGTCCCATTAAGGCGATGACTGCAACCGTTGGTTTTTATGTGGGTAGCCTTAACAATAACAGCGTCCTCTATGCTGCCGGGTAGTCCCACAAAACCCCCGGTCATCACATTCTTAGCCGACGGGTATCCGTAACGCAAAAAAAAAAATAAAAAAACAGGATGCTGTTTATAGCGTATTTCATTTACGAAAAACTTATCTCATGTTTTATTGTGATGTAACTTATTATCAAAATTATATAATTAAAATTATTATATAAATATTAAACTGTTGGACATATGCAACCAACACATAGATATTATTTAATTTTCAAAAATATATATCTTAAAATATATTATATATTATAAAAATTAAAATATATTATATACTAGATTCATTAACAAATATTATTTTGCATTGTAAAAAACATGCCTCTCATACAAATTATAATATGTAGATAAACAAAATTATATATCCCGAGTGTATCACAAATATATCAGCTCCCGAAATACAATATAATATTAACTGATAGATAGATGAAACCACTTTCCACCGTAGTAATATGAAACAGACAGAAATATATAATATATATAACCACATACATAACATTAAATTAACCCACACCAAAATTTCAACCTCATACATTTAGATTTTTTGTGTACCTACATATATAGCATCTTGCAAATAGGCATATTCTCTCAGCAAAAATATTTATTTTTCTAGCTGGTTTAAACTTTAAATGAACTCATCTTTTAGTCATCCTCCTTTGAGAATATTCTGTACGAAATGTTAAATGATAATCTAAAACGTATAAGAAAGTCTTTAAATAAATGTTTGAACGGTAAACGTTGCTTGGAAATATATTTTTCGAGCAAATCAAGACGTAATTTATGAAACGTGAGTAATAAAATGGACACCAAAATACATATTTTTAGTTTGTACAAATCTTAGATTGTCATATACGTAGACAAAAAGTTATTTCCGCACACACTTATACTTATTTTTAATGCGTCAAATGTACAGGTTTCTGTAAATGTAAATTACTTATTATAGCTTTGTTTCAATAATATTTGAAAAAAAAACGAACAATAATTTTAATATTTTCAGTATTTTAAACGTATCAGGTTAGTACAAGTTTATTGAGACTTGACTTTGTATGTACAATATTATCTTGTTCCTGACACCTCGTCTACATATAGTAAATACTGTGCTTTAGAAACTCTTTGTTGTATGCTTCATCATTAAATACATTAAAATGAAACATTAACAAAGTTAATGTCTTTTAAAAACTGTAGAAAATACTCAGACCAGAAACTAAGCATCTAAAGGATGTTTACTATAGGTATTTCAAAATGACTTTTGGTATGAAAGAATTTTAAATTAATTAATTTAATCAATCGTATAAAGTATTTTTTGAAATATACTTTTATATATTTTTTTTACTCATTAATTAGCTATTATGTTTTGTTTTTGCGGCTTGACATTAGCTGCTAGTTAGTAATGACACAGTAAGTTTGAGCTTTTAGGACCTTTATCAATGAATTATAACACATTTAGCCTCTGTTCCACTGTTCCATACAGATTTCTTTTGGGATTAAACTAGAAATATTATTCAGTTCATGAATGAAAGAAGATTGAAAATTGATAATACGAAATATGTATTGGATTGTGGATTGGGTATAACATCCGATACAAAATAGTTGAATTATGGAAGAAGAATAAATACTAAGATAAAGACATTAGTCAGAACAACTTTTCTTGTTTCTAAGTTCCAAGTTGATATATAAATCTATGCATGTCTTAAAATCTAGATCTAGATTTTATGCCTTTACGCGATATGAAATTACAACTTGCAAATATTTTTAAATTAATAAAGGAAATCTATCTCTATCTATCTTTTGAAAAAAAACTTCGGAGAACAGAGCACTGTGAGATTTGGCATAGTTAATGTTTGTTAGTTTTAATATGTACTTCATATACATTAAATGAAATAATTTAAATGTATTAAACGTCAATGTAAAATATATTAAGGTCGCATCGAAAATAGTCGCATAGAGTAAATTGGGGCTCGGAACTTATAATAGGTCACTTGCTACGATTTAGGTAATCATGAATACATGAATCGGGAACATGAAATATGGGCTTGGGCCCAGAATAATATACAGTAGTATCATAAAGCCTATTTATTGAGCCAGATTTTTGGTACGTAACTAATGTGACAACTAATAATCTAAAAGGAAGGAAGTACGTAATAGAAAGTATAATTCTTTTTTTGCTTATTGGCTCTGAACAAATATTCTGAACGTGTTCCGATAGTGGTATGCACTTTAAGAAATAACTTACATTCAAGATTAAGATATTAATTTAAGGGTTTTGGGTTTTTCGTTACATCTGGGTCACTACCTCATGGGATAAGTGATTCCTGAGTAATAAAGAGAATTCTTCTAGCTTTTAAACTGTCACGTTTCATAATATATAATTGTACGAAATAGGTAGCACATACTTTTGATTTGTCTGACGTTTCGAAGAGGTTGCACCAGCAATGGTCACAAGCTGACTCTCTTAGTGGTGCAGGTTCTCCGCCGTCGAATCAATGGGGACGAAATTTCTTCATCTTTGATGTTATTAATATTGTCAGACACAGACCGTGTACTCTGTTTTTGGGAGAAGCTATAACAAACTAAAACTGTCGGAGATGCTTATGAGACGTGGCGTGTAGATACTTATTCGTATGAGTAGGTTTGAAGTATACACTGTGTCAAGGGCCCGTTCGATCTCACGGTTACTTCTACGTCTAGAAAGGACTACGACCTCACCTTCTACATTTTATATTTGAACTTATTCAGTTACTTAAGTCTTATGACTGGGCCTAGATTAAGCATCGTTGGTCCATCCAGATATTGGGAAGGCCCAATTAAGCCTTTGCACTTATTTAAGTAGACTTTTTTAACATAGGATATCCAAACATTGGAGATTATTGACAGAGCAATAAAACAGTACTAGTAAAGTTGTAACGTTAAGTTCATAATATGAGACATTATGCCTGTTTTTTCTAACAGAAGTGCGAATTAAAATGAATTTTGCGAATCTAAACAAGAAGGGCTATAATTTAATAGGTAGGTACCCCATCGAACCAATTTTTATTATATGTGATATTTTATTATAAATAAATAACAAATACAGGAACGAATGTTCACTCCCCGATTATTTTATAATTCTACGTTTTGGTTCATACATTCAAAAAAGATATTATTTCAATTTATTTAGACAGCCTTTAAATAATTCTTAATAGCTCTTAACTGCTTTTTTATGATTAATCTTCGCTGGAAAATGATAGTATACAGTAAACCACTAATACCAACTTACCGTATTTATGAGACGATTGAATTCTAACTTGTCAATATCCGCTAACGAGCAGCGTTCTACTAATGTGCAATCAAGTCAATGATTAAACTTTGGAAATGAATTGGTACGTTGAATACATTTTAGTCATCATACTGTTATCTAAATACTTAGTATACTTTATTATTCAAATTATAATGTACTTAAGATTTTGTTTTAAAACTGGCAATTAAATTGGTACTGGCCATTAATTTGGTATTGAGTTATTCTGTCTAACAAATTGATAAAAGTAATTTAACTTTGTCATTATTATTTTTCTTAAATAGAGTGTTTTTTTTATTTTACGTAAATGATTGGTTTTATATCAATCATTAAGTTGATACGCTTGTGAATACTACTCTCTTGCTTGTAAATTTACTGTCATATTTTTATAATGATAAATAGTAATTAGATTGATAAGATTTGTTAAATGCGTACATATGTTTTTTTGATTATTTTCATATTTTCATAATTTATATAATATTTATATACATATTTATATTAATTTTTATTAATATTTAATTGATATTTATTCTTACGAAAATATAATAAATCGGTTAATAATACTATAAAAGCACACTTTATTTTGCTTATTAAATTTTATGGTAAATATAAGCATATTAATTTTATAACATAGGGAAAGATATAATAGGGAAAAGCCCAAATGCCCCTGTAAAAAGCTCAAAACCTAATAAGCTTATATTATTTAGTACACGATATCAATCCAATCTCAAATAAAAATATAGGAACTACTCTAAATATTAAAAGGTATGAATAATCTAATTACGAATTCCTGTCAGATGTCGGCTACCAGCGTTTTGTTAGTAATCAAAACGTCAAGTTGTTGTAAGCTACAGCTTACAACAACTTGACGTCAACAATAAAATTTTGTTTACAAGCAAGAAAAAAGTCTGAAAATTTGACATAAAACAACGTTTAATATTTAAATATGTTAATTTGTCGACAAAAATAAATTACTGACAATTATTTTATTTCACAAAATAATTAATTTCTATTACATACATACAAATATATTAAACATTATTTCTATTGGTTTATCTAGTTTTACAGAGAGTACGTGATACGAAAACTAAAAGCCTTCATTAGCATATGAATCTCTTTGGTATCCTATGAAATTATTAATACAATGCTCCAAATGAAAATCTTTTAGTGTATTGAATATTTATAGATTAGTAAAATAGTGCTTACACCCTATATAATTGACATTGATATATGATTGATATAATATTCAACAGCCAGCTACCTCTGTACCACATTATTTAACTTGGAAGAGATAAACTCTGCAATTTACTAATACATAATAAAGTACTTGGAATAATTTAATTTAACAAGTTGTTAAACAAGTAAAATTTTACTTTACTGTTTATTTTTACGTTTTTTCTCACCTATCTATTAAATTACCAATTAAGCCTTGTAAAGTAATCACATGCCATTTCCATGCCTACCAACGTAACACGAGGTATCGAGCCATCGCCAAAAAAGTTATCATTGCCAAATTATTGTTACTTCAGAATTAGCCACAAAGTTTTGTTCCCTAGTAACGATAATCTATCCATAATTTTCAATCTTTTAGTTAAAGTACTTTGTGTAATATGATTCTTAAATAGTATACTGTTTAAGAATCATATTACACAAGCTAAACCAACAATAAAGCTAAATATTTAGCTTTATATTACATTATATATTATATTAAGGACATTTTAGACCCCTTCTAATGTAAAAATTCTATGACGAGTTTAAAATGGTTGAACTGCCATACTGATAATTTATATATATATACCTGTACCTATAAATTTAAAATGTAATTATGTAAAAGCCAACTTTGCATACTAATAAAGACAATTGTTGTAGTTATATCTTTATGTAATTAAAAAAAAAACAATGAATGAAATTCTTAACCTAAAGAATGCACGTTCGTTTTTATTTCGAGTTCGAAATTTCTATTTAGGATATAATCGCTATTTTATCTTTATACAGTCTTTAACATTTAGAATATATAAAAATACTAATACAGGAAAAAGAGCAGGTACTTGAATTATCAGCGAGAGTGCTCACCACGCCAGTGTCTCTCCGTGCCTTTTCATCTCCTGTCGACTCTTGAGTATTACACGGGACATCCAATTTCCTAGAATATCCTCTTGTGGCCTTTCCTTGACCGCTGTTAAATTCTAGATGACGGGACTGCGACTTCAGAATTGCCGTTTGTATGAAGACCTTCAAGGTATGGAAGAATTTGACTTCAAAACTTTTACGAAAAGCCGTAATCCTACCGACTGCATCAGTAAGGTATTGCAAGGAAGTTAAAAAAATTATTTATTGATAAAAAGACTGAAGTAATGGTTTTATACCTCAGTATCTAATAAATTCACCCAGTTAGGTAATATTTTTCGAACGAAAATATATTTAAAAATTAATATTACTCGCTTTTGAGCTATTTTAATTAAAAAATCCTTTTGAGAGCATAATAATGTCAGTGTTCATTTTTATAAACTTTCTACAAAGTATTAAAGTATAAAGTAATTTATCTCCTTGTTTACGCCCGCATTTATGCATTATTTGGTTGCAACTAACATGTTTTTTTGCCCAATTTTAATTACGGCAACAAGTAGGCACTTGAAATATTCACATTAAAACTTCAATTTTAATAAAGAATGAAAAATAAACTGATTCGGGCAGTAGTTTTTAACTTTTAAGTAACGATAAAAGCTTAACACTATAAAATTTTTATAAATAATTACATTAAAATAAATATTCACAAACGTGATTTTTATGCCGTTTTTTATAAATAATGGTGATATCGTGCATGCATGATGAATCGTGCATGAAGAGTGGAACCCTTCGTGTACGAGCCGACTCGCACTTGAGCGTAAACTTCCAAGCTTTATATTTATAGTATTTTATAACTGTTGACGACTAGGTTTTTTTGTCTTACATCAAATTAAAAGGTTATATTGTTCTTAAATTATTATTTAATCTTAATTTGTAACGTTTTCAATATATTATTAATTATTTAGATTTAATTGACCATTATTAATATAAATAAAGTAACTTTTAATTTAACTTAAGTAATTAGAACCAAAAAGTAGTAC
This sequence comes from Napeogenes sylphis, assembly GCA_959347405.1. Lineage (NCBI taxonomy): Eukaryota > Metazoa > Arthropoda > Insecta > Lepidoptera > Nymphalidae > Napeogenes > Napeogenes sylphis. The sequence continues at coordinate 29,683,386 of OY365777.1, read as the reverse complement.
CTAATAGTCTCAATCATTATTTTAATGACTTACGTAGTAATGTTTAGATTTTATTTTTTGTATTCAAATACAATAATGAGCACCCTTAACGCTTTATAAACCATTATTAAATAAAATGTAGACTGATATTTATAATTGTTAATTTTCAAATAGTTGTTATTTTTGTATATTTGAAAGTAGCTGATTTAAATAAAATTGGTTGTTGTGTCGAGAGAGGTATTTGTTATAAATTAGTAAATTGTAGGTTTAACTAAAATAATAGAACCAATATTCTTCATAATTTAACCCATTATTTTAATAACATAAATTGGTACTTGTGAAGGTTGAAGTAGTTGTTATTTTTGTATGTTTAAAGTAAGTTGATTTGAATATGATTATTATTTATGCGAAGAGGATTTTGTAACAAAAGATTTATATACAGATAATGACGGCGATGCTGTTGTGTGGTAACAATGAAAAAGTATTATATACAAGTGAATTAAAATGAGTTTTTATTAGAAGATGTTTGTTTCAATTTGATCTGACATTGCCGATCAGAATGTAGGTACATGTGTTGGTCACAAAATGGAGAAAGATATGGAGATTTCATACATTTGAATGTTGCAACATTAGATATGCTATTTATTTAAATCTTTATAGGTAAATTAGTAAAGTTTTTTTTTAAATCTTTTTGAAACATTTTGAGCGTAAGAAGGGAATGTGATTGAAATAGTGTTTGAAAATATCTTTAAACATGTATAGCCATGTTAAGCTTATATAATTTTATATAAATAAAGAATGAAAAATAAACCGATACGGGCAGGGATTCGAACCCGTCCCGTCACTCTACCAACTGAGCTACCGTATCGCCGCCCGTCTTGGTGAATTAAGCATTCTATATGTGATCGTCTTTATCGGGACGGTGGTGACATCTATTAGGTTTCTTTCGAATGACTGTTTCTTTCGAATGAATAGGTGACACCTAATAGATGTCACCACCTTCCCGATAAAGTCGATCACATATAGAATGCTTAATTAGGTTTCTTTCGAATGACTGTTTCTTTCGAATGAATAGGTGACACCTACACATAATACTTTATTAATATATTTTAAATGATACACTAGAAATACATCAAAAGTATATTTGTTTACGTTTACTTTGTTAAGTTCTATGTAGTCCTTTAGTCCTTTAGTTCTCAGTACCTTTAGAGGTGGTGACCTTTTGGAATAGAATAGAGTAAATAGAATATAGAAATCTTTATCGAAATTGCTACAACGTTCAAAGTTTTTAAATTACTGTCGTATTTGGCTACGCGAATAGTATTTGTTTTTGGGGTTATATGGTAGACATAGTTAGAGCTTCTAAGGCTTCTATTTTCGGTTAATTAAACCTTTGAGATTTATGACTAAAGTAGGATAGAATAGAATAAAATACATTTTCGCCCAAGTACAGAAAATGGCAATCGTGTTACATACGCTACACTGTGCACTCTACCTATTATAAGTTTAAATAAAACATACGGTATAATATTTAAATTCACAGTTATTCATTATTCTCAACCACAGCACTCACGCCATTAAATTATTAATTACATGGTTTAAGTATCACGTGATGTAGTGGCAAATATGAAAGTCTTTAATAACTTGTTCATAAGGTTATCTTAACTAAAGTAGGTGTTCTTCGTCCGCATGGACTACTACTAATAAATGTATTTTAAAAGATAGGATAAGGATAGGTGAAGTAATATTAACACGTGTGTGTGTAAATATACGTACTACGTACTAATGTAAGTAGTACGTGTACTTATATAGACATGCAGTTCGTTTTGTAGATACGACTGATGTCATACCATTATACACTTTGAACCGTTTGCGATAACCCTTGTAAGATTGATAAAATAATTGGAAATTCCTGATTAACATAATATAGAGTTGATGTCATTTTAAGAATTAAAATAAGTATATAATAAATATTTTATCAATCAAGTCGATAAAAAAGTGTAGAATTATCACACGTAAGTTAAGGAAAAAAATATAAAAATAACAATTCTGAATTTCTAGAAAGAAACATTGAATTAATAGTGTATCAACATTTTGCCAATTAGTAAAACGTGACATTTCAAAAGTCAAAGATATAATCAAAGAATAGATGCGATTATTAATTTTAAAGGGTGTAGTTTGTTTTATTTAATATTTTGATATTATATAAAAGTATAATAAATACATAATATTATGTTCGAAAATAAAATTAGTCCTTTGAACACTCGCCACACATCAGTCGTGTTTATATTCCTTTTTATCTGAATATAATGGTCAGCAAAATAAATTAATTATTGTATACCATTATACAAATCTTAATTAGTATATAAAAAACAACAGTAATTTATATTTTATTGCGTTGTAAAAGGTCACCCATATCTGCAAAATCATAGGTGTGCAGATGTCCTTATTTAAGAGTGGTATCAACAACAGGTGGTAACAATAAGGATTAGTAGCTCTAAGGACTGGTAAAGGAATAAAACGAAATGTATAAAATGAAATGAAATAAAAATACATCTAGGATCAACCAATAAAACTATATAAAAAAAATATAAGTCATGACGAATATAAAAACAATATTTCAATTAGATAATGATCAGACTTGTTATGGTAGTAGATTAAGATAAATATAATTTTTTAACAAAAATATTTCTCCCTCCTGAAATGTCAAAGTCAAAATTCTTTATTCCATGAAAATGCTTTACATGTATTTGGACACTTCAAAATAAAACAAATATTGAAAACAAATAAAAATTAAAAAAATATATATTAGTAACACTTTTGACTTGTCAAAAAAAGGCCCGTTCAATCAGTTGAGCTCATGAGCTGATCTAGACAAAGAAACCTTGGCCACTTTTTTCAACTGCCCACTACAGAAACTACAATAATAATAACAAACAAACTAATGTAACAAATATACTTGTATTTTTTGAGTTATTCTTATTATTTTTTTTATTATCATTAATATCTTCTAAGAATTAAAAATAAAATTAAAAATCCCCCGATACATTTTTTTTATTTTTTTTTACATTTTTATTTGCCTTGGTAACTTACTTGCATTTTTTATTTCTTCCTTTATTAAGCGGTCCCCCGAAGCAACGACTTTCATAAATAAGTACATAATAATATTACTTTTATTGTTTTTAGAGGACTTTTTTTTGGGTGGTTTGAAAAAAAATGTAATATATTTTTTTTATGCTTTTTAAAGTTAAGTTACTGGTTTCATTATTGTAGTAAATGAACCTACAGAAAAAGAAATTTTAACTTGTTTAAGTATTTTTATCAATATTACAAAAGCACCTTTCACCCGCATCAATAACACCTCAATATCTTAGAGACGACCGTTTCTATTTCGACCAAAGATAACTAAGAATCATCTCAAAAAACCAGGCTTTCGATTAAAAAAACAGCAATCCAATCCGTCCGTCCGCCCATTTGCCTGCTACAATGCCATAGACAGACACACAGATACACAGATCGACAGGTCAAACTTATAACACCCCTCTTTTTGAGTCGGGGTCGAAAATAGATTATTATAGATTGTTAGAGGTATGGTACCGTGACTATAAATAAATAGTTGTACTTAAAAAAATTTTAGCCATCGACAAAAAGATAAGTTTGACCTGTTGATCTATGTATCTGTGTGTGGCGAATTTGCGGAGAAACGCGTGGACGGATTTGAATGCGGTTTTTTTTAAATTGTTTTCAGTCTTATAATCTTTGTATTATGTATCAGAGTAGATAAAAAAAAATAATAAAATATCCACATTCATGAAATAATACGAATATAATGGAATTTTATGAAACTATTTGTTAGGATGAAACTATTAGTTTGCATAATAAGAGAGTCCAGTCTGACAGCGACATTTGTGATGCAAAATTTGCACTGGCTACTGAATCCCTTCTGGTTTTGTTTTAATTTTTATTCTATATTTATTTAAAATTTAAATAAGCGTCACATGGCTTTACATTCTTTTAGATATTTTTAAACAATGCTAATTCTATTTTACAAATTTTAAAATATTTAGAGAAAAGTGTAACATAATAATTATTACAAAAAATTTTATATACATATATCTTTTTATTCCTCTAACTATTGGTCTATCTACTTTCTCAAACTCTCAAACTATCTCTTTATTAAATAATTTACGCAGTTTTTTTTGCTTTAAAACCATAACGGACAGATAGATAAAATTACATTCGCATTAATGATATTAAATATTGATTCCGTATAAAATAACATTTAGATTAGCATAAATTAGCTGTTTCATGGACTTGTGAAGTCTTTTTGGACTTGATTTGATCATACTAAAATCATAAAATAAATCGTTAAAAGTACAAATGAGTAGCGCTGAGGTCGAATTAATAACTCGCATATATCATAAATTGTTTTAAATAAACGGTCATTTTTTTTAATACTAACTAAGACTATTACTATGATTTATTATAAACGTAATTAACTAAACAATTATGGTACCTTAATATTTAAATGGATAATTTTTTTTTTAAATTACAACGTATTAGTAAAACTAATTTATATGATAGAAAGAAGATATATTCATTACTTTGCTAGTGTTTGACTTACATTTGCTGATTAGTATATTATATAAAAAATAAAAAAGAACAATAAATTACCATTTTTGAATAAATCTTCTGGTTTATTTCGACAGAACTATTGTGATTTAATATTTTTATACAAATCATATATATTTCTTATATTCATTGAAAAATTTAATGAAAATGAGTATCCCAAAAATGATACTGCAGGAACTCTTTGAATTTTTGGCAAAAAATTGAACCAAACTGTAAAATACAATAACAAATTGAATGAAAAAAATACATACAATAATAAAAAAAATTATTTACTTTACCGAATGAAAAAAAACAGATTGGGCTAAGTGTTTACTTCTTGTAACGATCAATACATATTTATTGAACAATTTATTAAATATATTTTATTTTTATGTGTGATTTTGCTAATTTGTGACTATTTCTCGTAGTAGAAAGCTCGTCTTCGAAAAGTACTTGTAATAAAAGATCCGTATATTATACTGTCTTCATTCATTGAAATCTTTGTGTTTAAATATTATTCAGAATTTAAATTTTAAAATGTTATCTAAAGTGATATAGGTAAAATCAATTTGATAAATTCTTAAACTTTCATTTATTAAAATGTGGTTTTTACGGCCTTAATAAAACATTGTGATTAATCAATTATATATTAATTCCCTTGTTATTATAAAAATTTGGTTTATTTGATTGTAAAAATCTTCATAAATAATAAGATTTATAAAAAAAAAAATAAAAATTTATAAACATGCTTTTATAAAAAGACTAAAAAACAAAAATTTAATGAAAGTTAGATAAAAATAATAAACAATAATTTTGAATTAGGAAAAGTATTATCTTAGCTTATCCATATGTGCGGCGGTACTGAATTGAAAAACACACCTAATAATTAACACTGTCAAAAAGCCTATTGATGGATTAATATGTCTAGTTAATTGTGTGTAATAATTAAGAGTTTAAAAAAAGGAAATAAGTGAAAGACATACTTACTGCAGTATTATTTTTATAGTCTTATCATAATTTACTATTAAGCTCTACGTTAACAAAACGAATTACAAAGGTATATAAAGGTATATAAGGTTTAGCTGATAAAATTGTATATAATCCATATATAAATACAGATGTATATTTTTACTAGTCTTAAAAAAAGGGACCGCTCTCACAACGACATAAGTGGGACAAAAAATGACACTTGCATGTCATTCCGAAACAACAGTCGGAGAGACTAATTTGACAGCTTCTTCCTATTCCAGCACATCCAAAACTAAAAAATAATATATTAAACCATTATTTTTACAAAAACCTTAATTTGATTGCTAATAAACCAAAACGTTGATATACTTACGTTCCTAAAATGCCACGTTCATTGCCGTAAACAGATTCGTCATAATCTGTAATAATAACTTCTATGTATGCATGTCACAATTATATCTATAATTTAACTATTATCAATTTCATTTTTCTCTTCACATATTTAGCCTGACCAGTCAGATAGGAAAGAATAAACAATCTGACAAACAGTACATAGCTTAGAAGAAATTGTAGAATATATAACCCACCAATCCGCACTGCTATAGTTTCGTAGTAGACACTGCTAACACTACGAATTGGTTGGTTATCCCATAATTAGAAGGAGGCCTATGCACAGCTCTTATACTTGCATAAACTGGTACTAGGAACTCGTTAAAATTTAAGTTTAATTATTTGAAAACATTACCGTGAAAAGTAGCGTAAGAACACTGGTTAGTTAGAAGAACCAGTGCTAGAAGCAGCAAGATAGCGCTGCCACGAAACATGGTTCCCATCTGTTTGTCTGTATCACTCAAAAACAGAATACAACAATAAATATAATATTATCCTGTATTGAATTGAACGACCCTTAAAATACAATAAAATAAAATAGGTAAGTATAATAAGAATAGATAGTGTGTGTTCAAGGTAGTGTATTGCACTGAACCTTTTATAAAGATGTCGTCTGTTTTTTAGATCCAAATTATCGGTTATTAATTGTTATGAATTATTTTTGATAACCCTTCTGAATGGGTTAAAATAATAGAGAAATTCAAAGTAGCATGATAAATTATTATAAATGACTGTGAATTTTATATAATTATACCATATTATGTTAAATATTATGTGTTTAATATTTATATTGATAGGGGTGAAAGATTTGCTAATTTGTTAGATTACTTAGTTCGAAAATACTGAACCTACTTCCATTATAAAGCTGCATTATAACAAATTCATAAGTGCTTTTAATTAAGACTCGGACAAAGACAACCAGCACAGCGCTCCTAAGTTGTTTTATTGCCATGTTCTAGACTCAGTTGTCAGTAAATAGAATGTAAAAAAACAACGTTTAGAAATGTGGTTAAAATATGACAATCAAACTGTCAAATATATGCTATAGTTTATATATAATGCTATAGTGCTATATATATGCTATGCTATAGTCGAGTACGAACTAGTTATTAATACTAGGACATTATTATAAAATAAAAAGCCGGAATTACTACTCATACTATGATTTACCAATAATAATAATATTAATAATAATAATAGGAGCTTTATTCAAGTAGCATACATAATTAGTAATATATTAACCAATGAGAAATTATTACAGCTATTATATAAACAAAAAATATTACTGAAAAGAACATGATCTCAACTTAAAGCTGCTTTTCAGTTCACGCTTTGTGCTAATGCTGCTACAGTATGCAAACTCAATTAACGAAGAAATAAAAAATAAGACCAAAAACAAAAACAAAAAAAATAGTTTTATTTTATTTTAATTTAATAAACACATAAGTATTTTTACTCCTCTCTCACTTATTGTTGTCGAGTATTTATTTAATTAAAAAAAATTGTAAAGATTTTTTTTATTCCTTTTATGTTGTCTCAATTTATTTTTCTATCAAAAACTTTATCGTTTATCAAAAATAACCATTTATTTTTATCAAAAATAAGATTTTTCCTTTTACTATTACTCTTACAAACATAAAGCTTATATTAAAAATAATACAGAGATAATAAGACACTCGACAGGTTGTTATAACACAGGTATGCCTTGATCGTAACTACACACATGAAGTATACATCAACAGAAGGCACCTTTGTATTCACAAAACATTATTCAAACATTTAGAGATTTTATCGAAGTGTTATTTTTTGTAAAAGCTAGAAATTGAACGCTTATTTCTATGATGAATAAGTTTTCAAAATACTATTAATTTATTTCATAATTATAAATATATTAATATATCCTGAATAAAATACCAAAATGTTGTATTCTTCAGAGAAGTAATTTAGATGTAACGGGAAATTGAATGCCTCATTTCCAAACATCCATTTATTATCATCATTTAGATTCCATTTTGGTATTAATATTATTAAGCCGTACCATTAAAAACATAACAACACGGAAATTAAGAATTCGATTATTATTATCTATATATTCCTTAGGCATATAATATTTTATGAACTTAAATTATTGTGTATTGTGTATTTCTGTATATACCATATATATTTACGCTAGGCGCATAAATCGCTACTATTTAAAATACGCAGAACATTTTTTTTTTATAAAGCAATACTAATAAGGAATAAATTTAACTATAAATAAATAAAAAGATTTAAAACAAAAACTATTAATCATTTTGTAGTAAGGTAATCATAATACAGATAATAAATAAGCTATCCTATAATCCTATATGAAAAAAGACTCGAATTATTGATTATTAAATATATACTTAAATATTAGGCTCAAGTTTAATTTCATTGTTAGTTTAAATAACAAACAAAATCAATTGCGGTTTATAGATTAGTGAATGGACTTGAGATTAAAATTATTATATTTTCTTTGTAAATTCTAAAGGCTATAAGAGGGCAATGAAGTATGTTATTGCTTTTTGGATTATCAATCTTCTTCTAAAATATAAGGATTGTAGTATTGAAGCACAAAAAAAATATAGTTAGTTACTAGTAATTATAATTGCTTTTATCGGGACGGAGGCAAAATCTTTTATTTTAAAAGGGATATAAAAAAGTATTCCTAATTATATTATTATTATTAGTGCGTATACCGTGTCCAGATCCTACTATAATTACATATTTTGAAAAACGTTCAAGAACGTAAGAATAAGAATTGTTTATGAATATTTTTTACAAGATTATATTATTTTGATAACATATGATAACCATTGCTAAATATTATAATACCATACATTATAACTGTACACATTCGTAGAATTTCTTGCCACTAATTAAACCCAAACTCTCAAAAACGTTTCTTAAAAATATTCTAATCATAGGATTTGAGAATACAGATATGGATCCGATTAAATCATATATTTTAGTCATTCGAAGCGTGAACATAAGCGGAAAGTAAATGCAACATTAATTCTACCTCAGTTGATTATTGTAATTATAAGGAGAAATATGTGACATTGTCTAAAAAACTAATAAAACAAACCGGTTTACTTACTTTACTTTTAAGTAACTTACAATTAATATGATTTTATTCCTATTTTAAAATTATTTTGTTTTTGTGTCGGTTTAAATTTATATATTCTCATAAAATATTTGGTCTACTTTAATTAGCTTTAAGAACATAAAATACTAAGTTTCTTTTTAACTACAGTGTATACTTACGTAAATCTTATGAAGTGATCAGTTATTTTGCAATTATTGCATGTGAAAATAGCTTTTAATTGGATGTTCTTTATAAAACTTATATAAGTTTAATATCTTGTAAAACGAATGATTTCCATTATCTATTACTTTGACATCTTATAAAATAAATCGATTTCCACGAGGTCACAGATTTGAGGCAATTATTTTTTTATTTAATGTTTATTTAATAATAAAATATCAATTACCAACTATCAATAACTTTGAAGTAATAACTATGAACAACTTAAGTATAAGTTTTCGACTAAGACCAAATTCTGCTAGCGTCCTTAACTACGCATTCCCTATGGCCCAATAGAATAACATTTAACATACAGATCTGGGAGTCAAGTCTGGGAGTCAAGTGCCTAATTTAGGCGAGCAGAGGTCAACCGTTGGTTTTTTAGTGAGTAACATTAAAAATGGTAGCGTCATCTATGCTGCCGGGAGTCCCACATACCCCCACGGCCATCACACAGAAAAAAAAATAGTATTTGGTGGTTTTAATGCCCGAGTGATTCCCACTTCTGATACAATATCAATTGAGTAAATATTACCTATGAATGCTTAAACGTTAAGAGGTAATTACTATTGATAATCATAGTCGTGTTTCCGAAAATTTTATAAACTTACGTATATATACGAAAGAAGGCTAGGAATGGCTTGGTAAAAGGCTAGAAAGGCTAGGATAGATATTTATATCACATCAAATATGGCCTACAAGTACATCAGTCCCTTGAAGTTTTGATATAAAACCTATACTTAAAGCTGATCTATTATACAGTTATAAACTATTATTATTTCATCACAAGATTAACGATTCTTATATTAAATATCAATTCATTTTTAAATAAAGCAAAATAAACCTTATGTACAAAAAAAAACTTTTTCCATACATATTTTAGGTCGTTTATCGTTTTGTTGGATTCGAGCCGTATTCAATCCAAACTTCTTTTAGCTTGTAATACTCGACTTTTAGCAAATATTAATCTGTTAAGTTATCTGACGAGCACTCTATGATGCGTATTAGCATATATTATGTTAATTATAACTTAAATAAGATTTCATGACAGGTAAGAAGCAGGTATTTTATTTTAATTTTATTACTTAAAATTGATTACATGAAGTAATTTGAATAAAAAAGGCCATTCAGTTTTTCGAAACTTAATTTTCTTTTTGGTTATAACAAAAGCTATAATAATAATTTAATTTAAAAAGAGTAATAGTCTAATTAATAAAGTGTACATATATTTTTTAATAATATAGTATTTTTAATATTTCTTTTTATTTCTATGTTAATACTTCTATCGATATCCAGTCAGTCGTTTCTTCAATTTCTAAGCGATCAGGAATCCAAGTCAGAAGTACCTTAAATTTTTATAAGTGACAACGAACATTTATTGTAACACCGCAATTTTATATGCATTTAGAGTTATTTGGATCAAACTTACTCTGTATGTACAAATAGTTGATAATAGTGTTATGTTCAAAAAATAACAGTATACATATATTTTTTTAAGAAAACTGGAATCATATCTGGAACTTTATATATCTTTTCAAAATATTGATAGTATACATAAAAATCTACATAAATTAAGTGTTTAAATAATTTAACATGATTTTGTATAACCGAGTTATAATATTTCACTGTAATACAAAAAGTATGTTAATATTTCCTTACAGGGGAAACACCTTCCCCTGACAACCACTACACTGATATTTTCTTCCACTATTATGAGTAGAACATTATACCTCTGAGGTATAATGTTTTTGAGACAGGATTGTAAACGAGGTGACGTTCGAAATGTGTCATCGCCATTTGCAAAGCAAATATAAATGAAATGCATTGAGCAATGGGGAAAAAAAGCCCTAGGACATGAAGGGTTAGAAAGGTTTTTTTGGTTTCCAGCTCTTTTAGTATTATATGAATCATCTGTGATAAAGATAGAAGAACCTAAAACCACAATATCATTGACTGACTGACTGCTTTATGCATAATATGCATATTATGGAAATATGCACTGCAAAAGACATTTATTTTAGAGAAAGTGATTAAATTGTGAGAACAACATTCTTAAATGTTTCTAGTAAATCAACAATATTAATGTAGAACTCACAATGTATTGCCACGTATATTGTATATCTTAAAAGATTCTATACCGAAGATGGATTGTCGGTCAATACATTTATGTTCTCTCCACAAGATAGATGAAGTTAGACTTTTGGAAATGTTGTGGATTTTATTTCTTTTCGCACATATATTATAACTTATTCTTTAGGATTTGGATATTTAAAACAAACTACTATTAAATTATTATATTTAAATTAAAATCTAATAGTTATTAATTATTATATGTAAATTAAAAATCATAAATGCTTTTTATGGCCAGACTAAGTATATTTACCCTCTCATCACAAGATTGGCACTTTCCGTGAGAGTTCTTCTTTTCACAAATAATTTAAAAATTAATTAATTTTGCATAATTTATTTGTTGACTAGATAGTTCAAAAACGAAAATATCTTGTTTATCAATACGCTATTTTAACGCCAACTTTATGCTAAACAATAGCGTACTTATAATCTTAAACTCACGTAGGAAATGAAAAATGAAACACGTATCAATATGTTACAGCGCGGTGCTCGTAATACTTGTATGGACAAGTTAAAATCGCAAGTCGGTACTAGTTGTCGTTTGTAAAACTGGCGATTACATAATTATTTTTAGTTTATATTGAATTAGTCCGAAAGTTTTAAAAAAGGTGAACATAAAAATAAATCGAACTTGAAAGTTAAGGGACAACTCACTATATTTATTAATCCCATAAAATGCTAATGTTCTGCCTGTGAATTATGGAGATAAAACCTTATTTAATTAAGAAAGTTTGTCAAATAATAAGGAAGTGGAATATGATTATCAAAGGGTAATTTTACTCTCTGTTACCTAACTATGTAATAAATTAATACATAGATAAACAGTTAACTTTAACTTTCCATATATTTTGTAAAATACTATTTACTGGCTCGTCATGTAATCTCAGAAACTACTCCGAAAGTCCCGAGTTTGAAATTTCGAATGGGAGTTAGGTAGGAAACATGACACTTAACTTTAGAATGTAGTGATATACACTACATCCGTCCTGCGATTCCACCCATTCCATATAAGAAATAACAGTATATTTTTTATACAGAATGGGTGGAGCCACAGGCGGATAGCTAGTCGACAGTATTTTTTATTAAAATTATATTTATTGTAGGAGACGCTTTATAGTGTATCAGTAAAATGATGCGTATAAAAAATATGCTAAAATATACCTAAAAATGTAAATATGTTGATTATACACCACTCACACTCCTCCAATCCAATATACTCTATTTTACATAATAGGTAAAAGTTAAATGTTATGCATATATGTATAAAAACAATGTTAAAAAATATATTTATAAAAATATAGGATCTTGTCAAGCAAAACAAAAAAAGATAAAATAATAATAATACGTCGTATGTCTATAAATTTTAAAGTAATATGATATAAATATCGTATTCATATTTTGAGGAATACGAGCTACAATATGGATGTTTATAATTTCGATAAATTGGAATTGGAATAGAATTACCAAACACTCGTAATATTAATCCTAATCCAATTCTGCTTGACGTGTTATTTCTGGCGATTTGAAAGTTGGGCTCAGTGATCCGAATAAAAATGGATAACGATTACTATAACACGATATTCCTAGAATTACTCAAGCATATGAGTAACATCTCGTTATATGTAAGAACATATAACGAGATGAGACGAGATAAATTCACAAGAGTGAATGTTGTTGTTACACTTGCTAACTGCAATGTTTAAATGACGTTTCCAAGTTTTGCTTGCATTTTGGTCATGGGTAAAATAGGTGTCACCAAAGTAACGTTCAAATATTGAGTGTATTGAAAGTAATGTATAAGTCTTAATTTTATATATAATTGGAAAACGACATGTTCATGTCTTGAACGTATCAGTGTTGGGGTTGTTTTATTATATATTCACGAATATAATCAACTTTAAAGATAAATATGTTTCAGAAACACAACTATAAGAATTAATTTCATTTATTCATTTCCCTAATGACTAAATTCCATGACCAGCTATCAAGACCTAAGTCTTGCGCTTAGTTTAGCCAAATAAACTAGAAAATGGAAAAACTTAATGAAAAAAAATATATATATCGTTGTCTCTCAATTCTATGCATTGTTTAAGATAGGTTTTATAATTAACGTGAACATAAGTTCACGTGAAATAACGACTTACGTATTAACTGTTAGGTACATAAGTTTTTTGAATCTTTTTGTGTAAGAAATATAGGTATTGTGCCGCTCATCAATTCGCCGATTACAATAACATTTAATGTCAACAAAATTTAAATGTAGGGTAATTGAAATCTTATAACCAAATAACTTATCACAAAAAACCCCTGGAATCTGCTAAAGACAGAAACATGTCCTTTTCTTTTTTTTTGGTTAGTAATACTTTAGTTTCGTTAGACCCACTATTAGAACGTTACTTTTATGACCGTTACTTTTATGTATCCTTTAAAAAAAACATGATAAATGTGATAGAATAATTTTACTAAAACGCAGATTAGTAATGTAGGTTATGAGATGTAATGTAGGTGCTGTAGAATATATATATACGAGATACTGAGGGAAAAGTGGTTTAAATTGGTAAGCGGATTCACGGATTAGTTAACTCACAAGCATAAGATGATTAATCTTTTATCTGATTGATGATTTTGTTGATGATTATTTAATCTAACAGTAGCTCACAGACTAGACATCCAAATGTTAGTGCTAATAAATGCTTTTTTATCTAAATAATATCCCTATTTATAAGAACTCCATAAATCTTTTTCAACAGCTGTGCTTTAAGTAATGACTGATTAGTAGCTTCGTGGTATTTTTGTTTATAAATTGCAATTTCATTTCCACCTTTTGTCATAGAAGTATATTCCCACAATATTATTACAATATCTATCGTTCGATCATAGAAAAATCTAAAGATGATACTGTAACTTCTCTCCCAAAAGACAAAGTGGCCTCAGAGCTCGAGTCACGACTTCAATTCCATAAAAATAATATGATAGGTGCTCAAACAAATAAAGTAGGGCTAGGATCAAGTAGGAAAGTTCAAGACATAGATATAACAAAATCTTTTATTCGACAAGGCGAAAACGATAACTACCGACTCCACGCGATGAGCCTAGAAATTCAAAATGAATGGGTGACCATAGGAGATTTTTGTATTCCACTAGCTTTAAAGTGGCGCACCTTAATTTATAATTGGTCCCCCGCATTATTAAAATTCTATCTTAATGCATTCCAAATGACTCTCCCAGATCAAAACAATTTAGTAAGATGGGGCAAAGTCACCGAAAAGTCTTCCGCGCAAGAGCGCGGATATAACAACCACCAAACAATCTGTAGAATTCGTAAAAGAAAGCTTCTCCAAAAAATCAATACCGAAGCCTTATTCAATTTTAGGCGCGGCTCCTGATTGGACTCCCATTATGAACACGTATGAAAAACATTCCAAAATCCCTGGGGATATTGGTGTTACCTATTCTATGTTATGTAAAAAATAAACAATAGGAAAGAAGTCGAAAAATAACAAATCATTAAACTTTAACTTACTTTTGAAAGAAGTATTACGCAGAAAACTTTGACAAATATATGATAAAATGAACTCTATATAATGAACTCGTCAAGGAAAGACAGAACAAATTTTATAATCATTGACAAGGTCAATGATTACCTTACTAATATAGTTTTTTAAGATACCTGAACTAATAGACTTCTTTTTGAGTATGTAATCTTAAAATTCAACGATTAATCGAAAAGTGCACGGGCGACGTGTCCGTGGATAGAAGCAAAAATTTATAAAAAATAAATAAAAAAATACTACACGATTAAATGATAAATGATAATGTCTTAGACATTTATATATAGGTACACAAAATCTTTTTTTTTTTTTATTATGAAATTAAATCAAGATCGCGATACTAAAACGGAATGTTTGGTATTTCCGAAATATTATTGAGATATTAACGTATTCATCTTGTCACACCATAAGCCCACAGAATGTATACATGCATTATATATATTATTATCAAATGCTAGGTACGAAAATGGTTTAAGTTTCTCCCCTACCCCCAAACAAAAAAAAATAGAGCTCAACAAACATTAACCAAATAATGCAATATATAAATTAGTATATTAATTGTGTTATAATAATTTAAGCTTTCTGATCGTGCAAATGAAAAAAAAGTATTTTAGTTTAAAAATAGGTTGACACGGACCATAAATTAACACAAATGTAATCAAAATCAGCTGTTCTGTTGTACTAGTGTAATGTGCGTACAAATAACTAGTCATTTAATAAAAACATAATGTAATAAAGTAGATTTTTTTTTAAATATATATAAATATATAAATTAGCTTGTTGCAAATGAGCAAGTATCTTCAGTTATGTTTTGTTTCAAGTTTAAATGGAGCTTATCTTTTTATAAGATTACTTATGAGATTATTCTGTAAAATTATTATTGTCAAAATCTAAAATGTATGACAGAATTTCAAGAAAATGCTAATTCAAGTGGTAAACATGACGCAAGTTAGAAATTATTGATCAGAAATCGCTTAAAAAAAATGTTAAAAGTTTCAATTTCATCTTTTCGATATTTCATAAAAAACTTCAGGAACAAATGTTTGCTAATACAAAATAAATCAAATTTAATTTAAGATTAATTAATCACACAATTGCGCCTAAGCGAAGAGAGATTATATAAAACTTTTGCTCATCGAAATTGTTTTAACAGTTATCAGTCTAATACACGTTTCAAGTTTTGTTGAGACACGAGTTCGTATGTTCCATATTATTTTAGACTCGGAATTTCACTCACGTGTATGAGAGAGAGAGAGACTGTATCTTGCCAGCCTCTGACTCTTTATTATAGACTACATACTTTAACAAATTATAATAAAATGGTAACTATGTAGAAGTTAGAAAAACTAACAAACAAATAATTAATGTTTATAAATTTGAATTAGGAATACTTAGTATAAATAACAAAAAAATATATATTTAGAAAAATATTATTCAAATGATTGTCTTTGTGCTCATATCTGGCAATAAAGTATTTATAAATATAACTACTGTGCACCCCAACCTTTTTTTTTTACAATAATCCATCTGCATTTTTCCTTGTAAATCCTAAAATTCAAACTAATTCGACAATTAAAAGTTGGTCAAAATAACGCTCAAAGTTTTCATTACAAAAATACATTCAATAATAAAAGCGTATTAAAAAGGATTATAATTATAAATAAAGTACCTTTTACTATTTTTACACTGCAATGACAATCAGAGTGTTCTTTGATAAAAAGTAGATTGAGTAAAACTTATTTCAACGTTGTATAAAATAACATAAATTTTTTCTTAAGCAATATTTTTTACATTTGTCGCATGTAAATAATTTATCAAACAGATAGAAGTCGGCGTCGTTCATTTCCACCGGGAATTTATAGAAAGTGGATAAAAGTGTTATTTATTTCAGTTTATTGAAATAATGATTTTTATATTTTAGTAACTTGGACAAATATTTTGAGTAAATATATTTTTAAATAGTTTTTATAAATCGATAACTTGATGGGACAGTATAATTGTGATTTTTAGATGAATATTATTTGTTGCTTTAGAATTAAACAGTACTTTGAATCTAATAAAAAGCTTGTTTTTCTATTAAGTAAAGAGAAAAAATACTGTACATTGATATAACTTTCTTATTTCTTAACTGATTCAAATAAAATAAACACTAAACATACAGACATACAGACTTACAGACAAACGGACATACTGACAAACAGACAAAATGAAAAACCATTGTTTTGGGTTTTCTTGTTCTTATTATGTTTATCTGTTAAAGCCTCCCATTATGTTTTTTTTATTATTTTCCGTGTACAGAAATCGATCAGTGACAATTATATTATATGTATAGATAACTGCACTAATAGTCACAGATTTTTGATAACATAAATCGTATAAAGTATCTCTACTTTTACGCATGCTGACGCTGCTCAAACTAAGGGTTGCTTAAGGTTGTCAGGGTTCTTAGCTATAATTCCAAATCTTTGGTCCTTTGTAAATCCATAAATTCTAGTTAACCTTTTTTTTTTTTTAACGTCTGGAATCCTCATGGATAAACACATCCATCCAGGGGAAGATGGAAGCGGTTATGTGAGACTCTTACTCACTAAACCAGACGGTCAACACCTCTCCGTCATAATGGAACCTAATCTAGTTAACCTAAGTCATCACAAATGATTCCACTAATTATTCAAGACTTGTGTATTTTAGAATTAGTGACAATGTTATGGTCTATACATGTAGCTGAAGTGTCGGTAACACGAGTAGGTTCATCCAATATGTGATTCTAAATTTCAAAAATGAAATAATAAATAAATGTACCCTTACATGGTTACATTTTCGAGAGAGTCAGTTAGTACATAAATATTTAAATCATTTATTGCACATCTATTGTACACTGGCTACCAATAAAATATTAATATTACAAATACAATTTTATCATTTTTCAACCAAATTGTGACTTGGAATTAGTGGACTAATATATAAAAATCTATATGGTCTATCAACAGCTCAATATGCAGAAAAGCTATAATATTTTGGTGAAAAAGTGTACTATTTATTATTAATTACGGTTATTATTGTCGTATTAATTAGTTTAAACTATTTATAGTATTATAGTATTATAACTACAATATCACAGAACTTGATAAGAACTAACTCTTAAATTAGTTGTACTGTAAATGTTTTATATTAATGAGGCCAATAAATGTCTAGGTATAAGTTTTAGGGAGATATTGATTTGGAGATATATGATCTTGAGTTGAATGTTTTAATATTTATTTAAAAAAAAAACTAAAAACGAAGCACGAAGCGCCCCACGCTTTTTTCCGCAATAATTATATTATATTTTCCCCATTATTCTCATATTACGAATTATTTTTTTTCTTTTCAGTTCGATTCATTTTTAAAGCGTGTTTTAATAGTTTTTTTTAACTTTTTACGTTTATATTTATTTTATGTTTTTTAGACTTCTGTATCAAATTCGACATACTTCTAATATATTTTTTGATTATATAATAGATTGAAATAATATTTTATATGAAAAATATAATATAAAATAATAATAAATAAATAAATAATAAAAAAAAATTATAATAATGTAATAAAATATTTTACTAAACAATTAAAAAAATACTAATTAGGTATAAAACGTGTTAAAAGTTTGACGGTTAGGTTGCTGTTTGTATGTATTGTATCATCGCACAAAAAGAAGACTCCAAAAATACGATATGCTGCTTCATATATTCTATTTCATTCTTTCGCATGTGCAAGGAGCACGCTACGGATATATGTCTCTTTTTACTTGAAATTCGCTCATCCTGAGGATCCTGGCAGGGATAACGGGACAAATTGATTAAATTATTGGATTGTAATCGGTCCTTGATAAGTATGCCAACATTAAATTAATCCGACATTTCAAAGTAGGTCAAAATCACGTTCAAACATTCCGTTACATACATAGATAGATAGATAGATACATCCGAAGCTAATAAAAGCGTGTTAAAAATGAAGGTTATTTTTTTATGTGGATACCATTATATGTGTTTACGCTATTTCATAATTATTATTTTATTTTCAAATCTAATACACAAATATTTTATCGGTTGAGCAATATTCGCATTCTTATTATCTACTCACCTTTTTTTTTAACGTCAGGAATACTCATGAATATACACCTCCATCCAGGGGATGATGGAGGTGGTTATGTGAGA
The DNA here is from genome assembly GCA_959347405.1 of Napeogenes sylphis. NCBI lineage: Eukaryota > Metazoa > Arthropoda > Insecta > Lepidoptera > Nymphalidae > Napeogenes > Napeogenes sylphis. The sequence goes on along the minus strand of OY365777.1, from coordinate 29,664,235 downwards.
CTCCTACTCACTAAACCTGACGGTTGCCGCCGCCGTCATAATGGGACATCACGGGATCGCTTTCGCACTCACTGCGATGCCCCGACGTGATCCACGGAGATGGCACCCCACAACGAGGAGCACCCATCCCTTTTTCGCAGGCTTGAAAGATTGTGGAGGGATTCCCTTCCCCCCACCCAAGCCTGCTACCTCTGAAGGGTCTGAAGGGGTCTCACCTTTTGGCTGGACTTGGTCTCAGGGAATCAGGTGTAACACCCGACTCGACCATCATTGACCGTATCCAGCCCCACCGCGGTAGTCTCCCCGAGAGGAGACCACCAGTCACGCCCTCTAGGAGAGCAGACTCTCGATACGACCCAGCGGGCTCAGCGCTTTAGTCAAACCGCGAGCCACGCGCCGGGCCGCACTAAAGTCCACTCAAGACAGAGGACCCAACGTCGAACCCGACAAGTCGGGAACCCACCCCGCCCAGACTAACCATCGCCAAGCGCAACCGTGGCATTGCACTTGGCAACGATCAACCCAGATAACGTCTCGGTCTGACTGACTGTCTGTCCCACCAAGCAATGTTCTATCAATGCTTGGTAGAAAGAGGTCCAGACCCCTAAACGGCGCAGACGGCCTCTCCCTCAGGAAGAAAGAGACCGCCGTGCAGCCCCCCATACAGCCGTGGGACCACTCCACAGTTAACTCTGCTACTCAGAGAAGTACCAGGAGCAATCCCGCGGCTAGCCCCGGCAAAAAAGGCCTGCGCCCTGTCGCCCTCGACGCCCAGGCCGACTTTCCACCAACAAAAGCCGATGGAAAGAGGCCTGAGCTCTTCCCCCCGCGGGCAGGCTACCCCGAAAGGTTACCCACCCTGGCCAGCCATGGACCGGTAACTAACTAACCCGCATGACCGACCCCCACCGCGCCGGGTATTAGCCAACGGGAGAACCTGAAGGTTATCAGTAACCGTTGTTGCCCAGAGAGCACCACGAGGAAGTTCCCGGCGTTCGCCCCCCATTATTTACTCACCTACATCAAGCACCTCAAGTATAAAAAAAATGGCGTCATCTAGGGAAGCCCAACACCAATCCTATATATTATTTGGTCTATACGCTATTATTATTCATAAAAAGATTTAAAATAGTGCTTTAATACCTTTATTAGCATTTATTTGGTTCATATTTTAACTATTTTTCAGTTAACACAAAGACGGTTACAGAAAAGCTCTTTACAACGTATGGAAAAACATTTTTCAATATGAACTTTACCGTTTAAAACGAAATTTTAAAAAGTCACGAAAAATTCAATGTAACAATGTTTCATTAGTGAATTTTTCAATTCGTTTCCCATTTAGATTATAGGATGAATTTTGGGTGTAACATTTTAAAATATGAACTAAATTATTTTTTCCGGATATTATCTTCATATTGAAAAAGACTTAAGACAAAACAAAGATTCAATTTATTAATGAACAATTTCATGGTACATGGGTTAGTGAAAATCAAATGAAAGTGTGAATTTTTAAATTTATTTTAAAATATTATAAAATATATCTAAGGTTGTTTTAGCTTTTAGTATGGGTTCAATTTTTCTATTTCCAGCATTGCTTGTTAATATCCTCGTTCAAACATCGTTTCGTTTCAATTCGTGTGCAATCAATTGAATGAAAACTCTTTACCGCTTTCGAGTGCCGCTTTCACACTCACTTTGCATATTTATAACGATGCATAAAAATTGAATTACTTGTATAAAAATACACTAGGTATTTATTTTATGCATATTTAAGCACATAATGTTATTCTGAAAGCTAACAAATAATTATAATTGCTAAATATTACTGGCAGAGATATATTTTATAAAGTTTCATAATTGATTTTCATTAAAAGTTATAATTTTTATTTTCTATAAATTATAACTACAATATTTGTAAGCTTTTTAAATAACTTACCATTCGATACTTCAATTAGTATCTTTTAACATGAAATAGAATAAATGTATCTTAGTAATCGTATAAGAAACCAATAGGTAAGTCCAAATAGTTCAACAAAAATGTTATACTCCGTTAAACAACTCCTCAATGAAGTCATATTAAATATAAAAAGATGTATTAGACCTAAAATTTACACTTCATGAACATACGACAATTACGATTGAAGTGTCAGTCGTTATTAATGTCCTTGAGATTAAATAAAGTCCTTACATAAAAGCATGACTTTTTCTTTTATGTGGTAATTTTTTTTAACGGCTTTTTACTTGTCTATAAGAAAAATAATATACCACTTAAAAATCTTTAAGTCACCTTAACTTCCTTTTAATTTAAATTAAATCATTTTTTTTCTATTTCTAAAAAAATATTTACTTTAATATGTTTATAGTTTTGATTTTTGGAACAGGGATAATATTTTTCCCCTAATTGCGTGTAATTGCTTAAAAAGCTTAATTTCGTAAAAAGCTTGCGTTAAAACAAACAAATACGTAACAGTAGGAAGGGTAGCTCAATTGGTTGAGGAACTGTTTCTCAGTGGTCGCGGGTTGGAATCTCTCCGTATTGGTTTATTTTTCATTATTTATTTAAAATTTAAATTAAGCTTAACAAGGTTATACATGTTTATATATATTTACAAGGATTAAATAACAGTATCATGGTTTTTATGGCATAAAGTTTATTTTAGAATATTATTCAAAGTTTATCCAAAGTTGGTAATTTCATGTGAATGTTTGTAATAGGCATTTTAGTAACTATTCAAAAATCTTGCCTTTTAATATTGAATTATTTGATTCTACAATTAAAAAATTAACAAGCTTTCATACTTTGTTAAAATATAATTTATTTGCGATGTATTGTTTTATCCTCTATCCTTGTTAGCTAGTTTTAGGGTTCCGTACCCAAAGGGCAAAAACGGAACCCTATCACTAGGACTTTGTTGTCCATCTGTTGACCGTGATAGGTAGAAACTTTAAATATATATAGATAATGTATTTCTTTTGCCACTCTAATAACAAATACAAAAAACGAAATAAAATAAACATTTAAAGGGAACTCCCATATAAGAGGCGATTTATTTTTACAAAGTTACGGTAACTTTCCAATCAATCTGTGACATAGACTAACCTAAACATATTGACTAAAACGTCACATATACTTAGTCTGGCCATAAATACTGTTACAATTAAAAATAAAAAAATAGGTATTACATTTGAATTTGGAATCTGTCATTTTTATACGATTGTTGCCCCTTAATAACAACATGTTCAATAACCAAGTATGGTCCTTCCTGCAACACTCGGCGATGTATCATAAAGCTCAGTCCACGCAGTCTTGGTTGAAAGCGAACGTCAGGGACTTCATCAGAGCTAAAGAATGGTCGTCGTCTAGTCCCGATCTTAATCCGCTGGATTATCATTTATAGTCAGTTTTGAAGAGTACAGCTTGCTGTAAACGCCGTGATAATTTGGATTCCCTAAGACAATCCATTTTGATTGTTACCAAAACTTTCGTAAGTTATTGTCCTTACAAATTAAAACCTTAGTAGGTACTAATCAAAGTTAATTTAATACAAATTAATGATAAATACAAAAGGAGAAATCTGTCAGTCATAAACTTATTGCAACAATTTTATGTTTCATCTTATTCTTTGTTGAAACCTTTTACTGTCAAAACTTTTATTTCGTAGTTGGGTCAGATTTATTGTACTCTTTCAAGATCTTTTTGCTTACTTTCTAAAGACTGAAAAAAAAATCAAAATATCCATTTTCCTTGAATAATAACTCCCTTATATGTTATTGGGAAAATAATACAAAAAGCAATAACATATTTATAGATTTATTTTAAAATTCAATATATATATATATATATATGACAATAAAATATCATTATTCATCATTATTCTCGACTATAGTAAGACTATAAGACTTTATAAGACTCTTAAAGATCTATTATTAGAATATAGCCTGATTTACTATATTTTTTTTAATGCGTCCTCTTTCAAAGTTCAGGATCAACTACAGTAGTTCATTTATTGGATTTTTTTTTTACTACTACAACAATCAGTATTCATACAATACCTAGTACCTAGTTATCTTGCACATTCAGTATTCGTTCAATAATCCCTTCTTCAAATATCCTTGTTCAAACATCGTTCCGTTTCGATTGGTTTTCCAACATTTGAAAGATATTTTTTGGTATATTCTTTAATTATTCTTATATTCACGTTGCATATTGTAGATTGTATAACGAAATACATTAAATACCTACTTTTTGTTTTTAAAGAAAGCTCACTAATAACATAAGTTTTATTTTGTAAATGTTACCTTTTTTTCTAAGATTTTTATGAAATGCCGTTTTTAATACTTTGGCTGCGTCAGAATTTACACGTGTATCTACTGGGTCCAAAGTTCTAATGCAGAGACAAATTGTAGCGTGGACCATGTTCAAACGGCTTGACGACTTACTCTTATAGATCGATATCTCTTGGTGATTTTAGCGCGCACTTCACTGTCTTGCTCCTGTTATGTACCACTAAACGCGGAGAGAGATTTGTATTTGTTTTTTGACTTGAACTTGTCTATTCCAGTTGCTTTATACTTAAAAAAAATATATATTTTCTCGTAATTAATGTGAAAAAAAAAAACTATTCCTACCTATTTACTGTTCTTAATACTGTGTTCTGCCTTTGTTATTTCTAATAATGCTTGGCGTACCCTATAAATATACAATTTATTATTTCATGAAACATTAATTTACATGTTTTGTTAGGTAATATAATACATTGGTTACACTAGTAGAGTAAGTTACGATATGCTACGAAGCATGTAGATGAAAGTTGCCATTTGCAATTTGCCTGCGTCGATATTTCCGGCCAAATATAATGTGGGTGTCTTCAAGAGAAGAGTGAATAGGTTGCTAGGGCAATGCGACTTACCATCTAAGACTACATTCCACTTACCATCAGGTGGAATGTAGTCAAGCATTGCCCTGGATCATACAAAAAAAAAAAAAAAAAAAGTAGATCTCGACAATGATTTATAAATTTAAGAGCATCAATCTAATACTAAATGTTCCATCTCAAAGTTAAAGTTCGGTGATAAGTTAAACTCTTTTTAGGAAATAATTTCAAATAAATTCACCATAAATTTTCTTGGAACTGTAGTAGGTGTAATTTCAAGTAAAATATATTTATTTGAGAGCAAAGACGAATTTAAGTCAGTTGGTTAATTATGATTTTGCAAGTCTTTAAAAATTTTATTAAATTAATGTAAAGGTATAATCATAATAATAATATATTTTTTCCAAAATATGTATTAATAACATTGGTCAAACATCTTTCATTTATACATTATATTTCAGCTACCGTATCGCTGTCCGTCTCGGTGAATTAAGTATTCTCTATGTGATCGTCTTTATCGGGACGGTGGTGACATCTATTAGGTTTCTTTCGAAAATCCTAACCAATCTTTCATTTACCAAAACAGATATTAACTTCGAAATTTAAAAACAGATATTAACCTCTGGAACTTTTTCGAGATATATATAATCATTCGTAGTTTAACGGAGTTGTAATATTATAATGTAATTTGAAATTTTTACACCGAAGTTCCTCATTCGATAGCCACAGCTAAAATATTTCGTAACATTTTTACCAGTTACCAAATGAACAATACCTTTAGAATACTTCATGTACAGCTGTCTAGTGTAAGTTATACCAGATATCTTGGTTATTAATGAAAACACTTTACTGCGGCTATTTCGTGTACCTACGCCGTGTTTCGTGAAACGTAAGAAAGTGTGGCTCGATATGTATGTTCGTAAAAAATATTACAAAGGTAGTGTATGTCCACATGAATGTCTCGTAAAGTTCAATCCATCGGCTATGCGGGCTTATGAGACAGTTGCGTTTTAGATTTAAAGTGTTACGTTTATGTATTATATATGTTATAATAAATGATGTGCCATAAATAAACAGATAATAAAAATGATTTTCATATATGAAGTCGTATTACGCAGATGTGGCGAAGCTGCAGTCTACGTGATTCACTTTAAATTCAAATTCTTTCTTAGCAGAACCGATATTATCATATAAAGTTGTAATAATATCGGACCAACTAATTTTTAACGACTGCGTTGATATAGTCAGGTTCAACTCAACTCACAACGGGTTGGTATGTTTTCTTTTTTTTTTTTTTGTTTTTGTCTATACTGTTAGCCCTGTTGGCTATTACAGCGTCACTTAAAAAGGGGGGGCCAGATGGGCCCCCATGGTGAACGACGTCCCGAGGGCGTCTCAGATTGAGACACGGACCTCGGCTCGGGACGTCGTTAGTCAGGAGGGAAGCTAAGGAAATTTGGACACTAGCGTCCTCCGACGGCAGAACGCCGGAGCAACGGAGCATTTAGGTTGGTATGTTGAGGCCAAACTAAGTTGAAAAAAATACTATTATTACTGCTGACGCCAAAATAAATATGAAGTATGCACTGTAAAAGAAGAGACAAGGTTTAATAATGTCAACGATATTCTTTTGTATTTCCATTCGAAAGCAACAATATTGATGAATAGCTCACAATGTGTTAAGTATATTTCATATCTTAAAAGGTTTCATATCGAAGATGGATCGTCGATCAAAACATTTATGGTTCCCACAAGATAGATGAAGTGAGGGAGATCTTAGTGACATGTTGAGACAATGGATGTTGTAGTGTTTATTTATTTTCTCAGAAATTAGTAATATATTAGCGGTAGGTGTTTATAAGTTTAATCTAATGAATTATATATTTATTAATCTAATGAATTAAGGTGGTTCACACAGCCTGAAAGTCTGGCGGATGAATTAAATAAATATGAATAAACTTTGAAATAGTAATAGATAGTATATTTTTATAAAATCCTGTCAAACTGTTAAAAATATTAATCTATTTGCTTAAACTCAAATACGGATAATTTGAGCTTGGCTTCTCTATTATTGTAATTTCACTAACTACTACAAATTTCTAAACAACTAGGATAAAAACATATTTTTTAAACATTTTATTTTCTAATACTGGTCTTCACAAAAGGCGTTTTGACTAATTAGGATAGTACGAGTATACCTACATACTTAGTTTAAGCGGACGGTCAATTGTAAATATTAGTGAAAAAGATTAAAAAGTAATATTTTACTTTGGATTGCTAAGAATTAAATTGCAAACTGCTTTCTAATTTTTTTAATACTTCTATTGATTCCAATATACTTTCTTGGATATTTATTTTACTGTCATGTATAAACATCTTATGTTAAAGACATAAAAAATAGTTTAAGTTACTGTGTCTGTGAAAAAGAGACATAAAATCTTAGGAAAAAAAACTCTTTAATCTACTATCATCTATAAATTATGTCAAAGCAAAACTAACTACAACTAAAACTTGGTATACAAAATAACATAAAAAAGAATATATTGAAAATAATGAGTATTTTTATAAAATAAAACCAATACCATTTTAAATAAAAGTCATATTGAACTAAAAACAATTGCTATTTCAACATATTCTCGATTTATCCATTGAAAGACGACTTGGTATTTTCATTATACGAGATTTCCTGTTCTCACCCTCAAAGAAATTCAGTCATTGCTTATTTTCATTTGAAATTTCAAATAAAGAATCCTTGAGCAAAATGTTGAAACAAAAATTATAAAATATGAAATAATAATATTGTACGATTTATGTATTTCAAATAGTAATATTGTATTATCTTTATTAATAAATAAAGCCAACACACGTTTGCTAAAGCAGCATAGATGCCCAGAAGTCGGACATCGAATAGAACTTACAAATATCGAATATCCTAAAACAAATATTATTTTGTAAACTTTGTAAGTTAATCATAGTAACCTTTGAGCTCAAAAAACGATGCAAAAACAAACATTTTTTTAATATTAATATTGTATTAACGACGTTACATCTTTAAAAAAAATAATAATAAAATTAAAACATTAAGAATGTGCATTTACAGGGCATAAAAGTAGTTACTATGAAATAATTCTTATTATGAAAGTTACTAATTAATTGTTACATAAAATTGTGAGAAACATTTGAAAAGATTTAGAAGTATTATTTAATATTTGATTTATATATACGTATTTTATGTAGGTAATAAAAGAATAAAATTGAGGAAATTATTCAAATCGCTGTCTCTTTTTACTTAAGACATAGCTACTTTTAACTCAGGAATCGCTTATCCTCAAGGGAAGCGTTTAAAACGTAACAGGAAACTCAAAACCCTAATTAAAACATGATCATGGGTTTAATTCATTGCAAATAGTAACGATAACTTTATTCTAACATGCTACCATCATAGATGTGAGACTAAGTTAAGACATATAAAAATTAAAATAGTAGTAGTATAGCTATTGAATAAATAGTAAGTTTGTTAAGTAAAAGTTTTTGGTGTATTTTGAGGACTTATGGTCCAAGTCATGTTGACTTGACTAATCAAGACATTTTATATATAATATAAATATTCTATGGAAATAATATGTTACACACCTAGGGAGGAAAAATAAGAAATGTCTCAGATCACATGTAATTTTCGACCGTAGTGGAACTGAGGTCGACTAACATGTGATCTGAGGCTTTCTTATTTTACTTCCCGAGGTGTGTATGCTGTCTTGCTGTTCGACGACGGCTTAAAGCGGCTACTTCGTTTTCGCAGCGGGACGAAAGTTTTCACTTTCCGCCCGACGGACAGAAAAACATATAATAAGTACTGGATTCCAGTTTGACAATTGTAATATTTTCAATGTTATTCGAAATAACCATGAAAATAAAACAGATTAGATGTAATTAGATTAGATATAAATATTTGTGACAACTGTAATGGAATTTTAAAAATTTTAAAACGTACCTAACGTATAAAAGCTTTACTTATAAAGATGGTAGAGCCTAGTTGGATAAACTTTAAGGTAATTCGTATACGGACTGTCCCAACCGGCCAACCGCAATGTAGGTAAATTTAAAATAATTACGCTTTATACGTGTACATTTTGTATGTAGCACACATCAGCATATTCAAACATAACAGTAGTAACAATTTAATCAACTGTAATTTACCCTGATGACGAGGAAGTTTTTAAGTCTTAACAATGTCCTAAAAAAATTGCCAGTTTTTTACTTAGTGTTGCTATTGAAGAGAACTGTCCAAAAAGATTCCTAATTGTTTTTACTTGAGAAGAAAAGGGTATTATAATGTTGTTATAAGTCACGTTTAATAAAGAAATTAATTACGATTTTGATATTGATTACCTATATATATAATCAGTATCATAATTTTATAATAAAAAATATTATAAATATATAAAGTTATAAAATATTTAACGTTTAAACGAATTTGTTTGCGTTTTTTTAAACCAAAAGCCTCCTCAGTGGTTCTTAGCTATGTTTGGTGAAAATTAAATCACTCGTCTCCAAGATTGAGCTGCTTTTGGTGACGGTAAAAGGTTCTTTTGCATTATAAATTGTTAAAACCTAAACAAAAGAAAATCAGTGTGTTTGTAGTTTTATATAATCAGTACATTATAAAATCCAGAAACATAACTTTAAAAGGCAGAAAAAAAATTACAGCAAAATCTTCGATACAAAAATGACTTCTAAAACTAAAAAATATAATATTATTCCATCCATTCTTATTGAAGTCGTTGCGTCGGGAGATCGTTATACGTACGGTGACGGTTTTGTCCATTTTACTAAGTTATACTTAATCTATTTGATTTGATATTGTTATTTCGTTATTTGCTTTGGTAAGTTATATGCATTTCGATGTCTTCCTATATTTAGCGACGACGCAATGACTTCAATAAGTACCTACAAAATAATATAATTATATCCTTTCAAGAAGTCTTTTTTTATCGGGACTTTTTACATTTTTAATTAAATTTTTATTTAAATTGATCTAAATAAGTATCCAACTGAATATTTAATTCATCTTTATATTTTATGTTGATTTTTTTTAAATGACGCTTCTAGTTAATTTCTACTGCAATTATTTGTATTTTATAAAATAAGTCTTATCTAAAGTACATCAGTATTGTGAAAGAGAAGTATTAGTCAAAAACGTGTTACTAAGATTTCTGTTGCAATACTTTATCCATTAGACAATGTTTCACAATATAATAATATATTGTATAATTATGATATTATGCTTCCTAAATATAAATTACTTTAACAAGATAATAAATATAATACCAAAAATAACTTCTTATAAGTACTTACTCAGAATCTATTGAAAACAACATAAACCATTCACACAAATTTTAATGTATTTTGGTTTATTTTGAAATTTCATGAATTTACCCAATGTATTTTTTTGGTATAATTCACAAGGTTCTATTGGGTCAATTATTCAAGATAAATAGCTTTTTGTTATTTCATGCGTTATTGTTGATTAACTTATATAAATAGCGAATACATTAAAACATTAAAACATAATGCTTTGCTTCTTTCATCAACCTAATAAAAATTCGAACATCCAAACAAAACTTTAATATTTATTATTAGTTGTGATATTGTTAAAATTTAAGGGTCTGTACTCTTATAAAGAATTGTATTAGTGCGTTTTTTGTTTATAGGAAAGACGTGGTAGGGTTTAACTCTTATTGATGGTGTAGATTTAGAACTTTTTATTTATTTAAATTGAAGCATGGCTAGTTCATGTATCACATATATTATAAATATGCCTCAATGCATTGCAGTTGCTAAATACCACCTGTACTTAAAGCTTGACTAAAGAAAGACGTGCGGTATTAAATTGGAATGTCGGGTATTTCGCCGGTATTTCGATGTTGCTCTTAGGCGAATTCCGTATTTATAACACAAATATTTCATATGTATTTCAAGGTATACTGGCCATAAAAACTGTTACAATTAAAAATTAAAAACATTACATTTGAATTTGGAATCTGTCATTTTTATACGATTGTTTGTTGTTTTCGATGTGTTTTCTCATTTTAGCGCCAATACATTGTACAATATTTTTCGATACTAAAATTGTTTGGGGTGATAAAGAGAACAGATTCACTGTTATTGCATTACACCAACTAGGTATGGAGCCAAATGCAATTTTTAAAACTCTTCATACACTTGGTTTTAGTCAAAAGTTTGTGTACTGGGCTATTATAAGGTACAATGAGACTTCCTCCGTTTGTGACAGAGAAAGATCTGGCCGTTTATGTAGTGTTCGTACGAAAAAGGTGGTCGCAGTAAGGGATAGAAATCCTGCCCAAAAGCAAAAGATTTTATCTCGGAAAATGAAGATAGCCCCTACAACCACATCGCTTATTTTAAGAGATGACTTAGGACTTGCAGCCTATAAGAGACGCACTGGTAACTTAATAACTGATAAATTAAAGATCAATATGGTGGTAAAATCGAAACAACTACTGAAGCGGTACGCAAAGGAAAGTCACAGAAAAATTTTGTTTACAAACGAGAAAATTTTTACAATTAAGCAACAGTTTAACAAACAAAATGACCGTATTTATGCTCAATGCTATAAGGAAGCTTCCCAATTGATCAATAGATTGCAACGTGGGCATTATCCGACGTCAGTGATGGTTTGGTGGGGTATTAGCTGAAGTTAGTGAAGGAGTGACTGAGCCATATTTTTGTGAAAAAGGTATCAAAAATTGGCACAAGTGTATCAAGATACCATTCTTGAGAAGGTACTTAGGCCCCTTAATAACATCATGTTTAAATACCAAGTATGGTCTTTCCAGCAAGACTCGGCTCCGGGTCATAAAGCTCGGTCCACGCAGTCTTGGTTGAAAACGAACGTCTCGGACTTCATCAGAACTGAAGACTGGCCGTCGTCTAGTCGCGATCTTAATCCGCTGGATTATAATGTATAGTCAGTTTTAGAGAGTACAGCTTGCTCTAAACGCCATGATAATTTGGATTCCCTAAAACAATCCATACGATTGGCAGTGAAGAATATTCCCATGGAAAGAGCGCGTGATTCTATTGATAACCGGTCTCAACGTTTAAATGAATCTAATGAAGCCAATGGCCACTTCGAATTAGCTTTTATAAATATCATTTTGTACCATAGTTCAACAAAAGCAGTCAGCACAACAGTACTGTATAGCATACATTCTGTAGTGCAATGCAAACTTCTATATATACAACTACGTTTCAGCTACCAGGACCCGGTATCCTATCAATGTGTTAGAGTCGCCCTAGAAAGATTTTGAGCCGTAGGCTCAGAAACTTCTTTGAAACTTGAAAATCAATCTACCTGAGATAAGTGCGTTTAAAAAGGTAGAGCCATTGAATAAAATTTCCTGGATTATTAATTTGTATTAATTCTAAACTATATAAACTATCATAATAAATAATATTAAACAGTTCACGAAGTTATCAGTAGAAGAGCAACATAGCTGTTAAATAAGAAAAATAAGTAAATGAGTTTTTGTCAGTCCTTTTATTGATTAAAGTACGAATTTTTATTTGTGGTGTAATCAGACAGTGTTGTGAAAGCGAAATATATTCAAACAAAATAGAAGCAGCAAGCAATTAACATGTAAACAGTAAACATAACTATGGAGGGAATTGACACATACGTTAGTGTCCCTTTACCTAACATTTACTACTAATATTTACCTGTTCCTAAGCAAGTGAACTAATGTCATACACTGTATTTACGCTTACGCTTTCATACACTTTTGATAAAGATAAAGTAAAAAATAGTTTTGAAGAATCCATTATTCCATGGTATATTTTTTGTTAGAAGTAAAGTATACTTCAATTTTAGAAACGTCAACGTTTGAAATCTATCAAATATGATCTGTGGTCAAAATTTGCTGTTTCGAAAGAAAAGTAAAAACCTTAAACATATTTTTCCAAATTTTCAAAACTAAAGTCATTTTTTTAATATAAAATTTCTATACATATAATAATACCATATTAATTTTATTAAGTATATCATTTCTATATCATTCCTTATATCGTATATTTTCTATATTAGTCCCTATATTTTCCTAAATTGTAGTGTATATGTAGTGTGTAATTGTAAACAAATGAAACAAAATAAATACTCACAAATTATATATATATATATATTCGTTCGCTTTGCTGGTAGAAAATGCCAAATAGCATTGAGCAACAGGGGGACTGTTGTACACTTTTAATTAATTTTGTAATTGTGCATTAAAGAATAAATAACTATATAATTTCTATAAACTTTTAGCATAGTTACGTAATTTAGATCAAAGGCTTTCTAGTAATTTATTAAATGTTAACTCTGTATAGTATTTGTGAAAGAGTATTTTATAAAATTTTATATCAAGCACCAAAGTTGCGGGTCCCATGATAGTAAGATATCACGGCCGCCCGCGGTCTCTTTATATATCAGAAAATGTACAATTAGTCCAGTCATTTGGTCGAAAAAAAGGGGGTTACCTGGAAAGTTTTCCGGGAGTTTTGAAAATTGGTTATTTTATAGATTTCGGTATGCTCTTTTCGAATTTCAATTTTGCCACCTCGTATCTCCGCCGCTCGCGCCGCCATTTTGAAAAAATGTCGGCTAAAACCAGTTTTTTCGAAATATCTCCTTTCCAATGCATTTTTGAAAAAAATATTTATGTACAAAATTAAAGTAGAATAAATTTCCTACAATTTATGTATTTATATTTTTTTTCATAATATCAATAGTTTTTGGCGTACGAGCGTCACAAAGTATCTTCATCTACACCACCACGTGTTTTTGGTATATTTTTTCTAATATATTCTACTATTGCTACAGGTATTGAAGCAGCTGTGTGGGCCTTTGTGTTGGGTCCCTTTCTTTCGACTATGGAGACTATAGACATTGTATAGCCTCCATATGTACGTCGTACAGTGTTGTTTGTGTTCTTAGAAGCTTCAAATACAGATTTTATTTTACTTCATTATTAGAAAATGAAACAGTTGAAGTAAAAGGAAAAGGATTGGAGACTTTTAATTGAGTGTCAAAAACAAGGATAATAAAGTAAAACTTTTGGCGGACCTAAAATCGATAATGGTTCATGATCTGTGTCGAAAACGAGATAATAATGAGCAGTTAATTGCTTCATTATTGCGTAGAGGAAGTGATGCCACGAAACCTCAGCCACTACTGCGATCCTCGCACTCAGCATTCTCCTTTAAATATCATTGTTTTTATGTGCTGATGAGATAACAGCGGAATTTATACCTAAACAAAAACAGACCCGGCTGTGCAAGCGTAATATAGTATAGTGTGTGGAAATTGTCAATGAAAGACAGTATTTAAAATCTTGTTAGAGCTCGTAATGACGATTGGGGTCGAGCAATTTTGAAGCGTCTTAAACATGTGAATGATTTGGCCGCAGCAGATGCACAGTATTACAATTCCTGCATGAACTAATTTATATCAATGAGATAGATCCTTTTACTTCAACTGTTTCATTTTCTAATAATGAAGTAAAAAAAAAATCTGTATTAGAAGCTTCTAAGAACACAAACAACACTGTACGACGTACATACATATAAACGTATACTGATGACTCCGCCTAAACTAAATACTTCTCGTAACTTCTACCGACAGATATTTCGTTGAAAGTCGAGAGTATGGAGGCTATACAATGTCTATAGTCTCCATAGTCGAAAGAAAGGGACCCAACACAGAGACCCACACAGCTTCTTCAATACCTGTGGCAATAGTAGAATATTTTAGAAAAAATATACCAAAAACACGTGGTGGTGTAGATGAAGATACTTTGTGACGCTCGTACGCCAAAAACTATTGATATTATGAAAAAAAATATAAATACATAAATTGTAGGAAATTTATTCTACTTTAATTTTGTACATAAATATTTTTTTCAAAAAATGCATTGGAAAGGAGATATTTCGAAAAAACTGGTTTTGGCCGCCATTTTTTCGAAATGGCGGCGCGAGCGGCGGAGATACGAGGTGGCAAAATTGAAATTCGAAAAGAGCATACCGAAATCTATAAAATAACCAATTTTCAAAACTCCCGGAAAACTTTCCAGGTAAAACTACCAAATGACTGGACTAAATAGCGTTGGCGTTTTTTAAGTCACCTTTTTCGTATCGATCGTATGTCAAAACTGTGTAAATGAAATAAATTAACTTATTTTCTGTTTTCTTTTTTCGTATATGGAAAACAGCTAATACTTTCATATATTTCTAAGAAATTAATATAAAAACCCTTTGAATTTGTAATACGCTCAGGACACTTGCTCGTTTATTTTTATTGTGTTTTATAAAATAATAGTTATCAAAATGGTCAACATATTTATAAAGCTTGCCAAATAAGATCTAACTATTCCCAAGGTCAAGAAAAGTGATATTGTATTATATTTTTTTGTACGTGATCCTTCTTTTAAGCTTTTTTTTGTTTTAAGTGTAACACGTAGATTTGGCGCGTGGCCTGAATATAAAAAGAGATATGATTAAATTTTCCTAATAAAATATTAAAAATAAAGTAATATTAAAACAATGTTGTCTGCTCGGGGTCAACTATGAAAACACTATTTATATTAAGACGAGCATGATAAACTTTAATTTTGTATATTATATTAATTTTTCTTATTTATAGGCCATACCTCAAAAAATATTTGACTGTAATTTTTTGAGCTATTCTTAAGCAGACTGAATTGTTCAATTTGTCATACAAACGTGCTTAATAATACTCACTGTCACATGGAATTACTCAGGGGTAAATAATAAGGTGCTAATAAATAGTAATTCCTTCAAATTCATATTTATTATCTTATTAAGAATTGTATATTGTTTTTATAAAAAAAACAAGAGACATTAAGCCTTTATAAATAAAACTATTCTTAACGAATCTAACTTACGTTTAATTGAATTTATATTTTACTGACTCATTTTACTAAGAAATTAATATAACTTTATATTTAATCCAACGTGTTGAATACTTTGCAACATGGAAAGTCGAGATAAAAGTAAGTGTCAGACATAAAATAAACAATAATATTACAAAAATAAAACAGTTTTGTTTAAACATGTACTCATAGAAACCTAAGAATATATTAAGCTTTAATTTTAACTTCTTCAACTATTTAAGAACCTAAAAATTAATTTCAGTTAGAATAATAACACGACAAAAACACTAGGCCAATATTGATTGAATTTGCTGTTAAGTTAGCTTATTACAAATGTGAATGTGTAGTCTGCTTTTAAATACTTCCAACAAAACGTTCATTTATTTTCATGGGCAAGAAAACTATATACCATGATTGTCTGTTTTCTTAACTATAATTACAATACAGCCTAAAACAATTTAGGTTGTTATATTAGGCATTATTCATCACCTAATATTCCTAAAAATGTATTCAATAAACATTTGTATGAATATTAGGTATGAAAGGAGGGAAAGGAGCTCTAGGAGAAGGGAATAGACGAGCTGGCAACAACTAAATAAAAGATATCGTTAACTAAGTAGATTTGTTTCTACACTTAATTTACTTATTAATTCCATTATTTGAACCAAACTGCTTAGTACCAGCACTCTTAATAAGCATAAAAATAGACCTACCGATAAAAATTAAGATACCTCAATGGACATGTCAGTCATGTCATGGGTCTGTACAATCAAATTATCTATTTAGGGTTGTGTGGTACTTATTCATGTGCTTAGGTTCTTTATATGTGTGACTTTATCTATATTAACTCAAGAAGAACGCATTAGACTATGAAATATAAATGTAACAAAACATCTAACAAATAAAATCTTTAACAGAAAACGGTCAAGTAAAAATATTTTTGAGGAGGAAAAAAAGAGACCTTATAAAGAAACTTCGTATAGCCAAAGCCTTAGGCGATAATCAACTTAGTCACCAACTGTCTAGGGCATTGCGATCAATTCTTAAAGTTATCCAAGGCATAACAAATCAAATAACGAAAAATCGTGATAGCTTTGATCGGGCAAAACATGAAGTAGACTTTGATAAAAATCCTTTTAAATACTCAAAAAACATTTTCAAAGATCAAAAAGGTAAGCTTCTCTTGACCAACGAGCAAATTTTTGATCATTATAAAAGCACATACGAAGTGCCAGAAAACCAAAGACTATATGGGGATCCAAACGAACACAAACCTGAGACTCCTACCGAAGATTTTCAAGCCAACCCACCAACTTTGGAGGAAATCAATAAAATAATTAAAATGAAATCATCTAAATCAGCACCAGGTCCGGATGGTATCCCTTATATAGTTTACAAATAATGTCCGTCGCTCCATAAACATCTTTTAAATATATTCCGTAAAATCTGGTCAAGAAAGCAAATACCGGTATCATTCGGGAAAGCCCTTTTTGTCCTCATTCCGAAAAACGACAATGTCAATAATCCTAAGGATACTAGACCGATAGCCCTAACAAATACAATTTCCAAATTTTTTTTCTCTTTTATACAAACAAAAATGACGCAATTCATGATTAACAATAAATATTTCAGGCCTAATCACCAGAAAGGGTTTTTGCCCGGAATTTCTGGATGCCTGGAACATAATACGTTAATATCGGAAAGCCTTAAAGATGCTAGAACTAGCGAGAGACAAATTACGGTTTGTTGGATAGACTTAGAGAACGCCTTTGGGTCGGTACGACATGAACTGATGATGTTCGCGCTTAAATGGTATAACTTTCCTACGGTAGTTCGCGACATTATTGCATCATATTCTTCAAAATTAAAATTCTCTATAATTTTTAATGCAAACCATTCAAAACCACTTAATTATAACGTTGGTTTATTTAAGGGCTGTTGTATTTCTCCTATTATATTTAATATAGTTATTAATATTTTAATAGACAAATTAATTAGAAATGAAAAAAAGTGGGGTTATCGTTTTAAGTTCAACAACAAATACACAGAATCCATACTAGCCTTTGCAAATGATCTCGCGATACTGACACGTAATCCGAAACAATGTCAGGTACTTTTAAATGTAGTTGAGAATTTCTGTACGTGGACGGGCGGATTGAGGACGAAACCAAGTAAATGTTTTAGTCTGTGTCTGGGTAGACGGAATACCAAATTTACCTCTTACGATCCGGGTCTTATACTAGGCGGTCAGTGCGTTAGTACGGTTACGGAAGCAACTCCGTTTAAATTTTTAGGTAAAAAAATCGATTATCAAGGCCGTACTCCATCGTTGGATGTAATAGTCGATAGCTTTTTAAATGATCTCAAAAAGGTAGACAACCAACCAATAAGTAACGTCAAAAAAGCTTGGATTTACGAAAATTTTTTAACATCACGTCTAAATTGGCCTTTCCTCGTTTATGATATTAATAAAAACCTTTTGTCAAAGTTAGATGCAAGCGTCATAAAGACATTGAAGTTATGGCTCGGGTTAGCGCACTCAGCGGACTCTTCAACCTTATTTAGAGACAGAAATAATTTTGGATTAAAATTAAAGAAACCATCGGAGCTCTACAAATATCTAAGAGTTACCAAAAGACATATCATCGGAAAATCTAAAGATGATACTGTAACTTCTCTCCCAAAAGACAAAGTTGCCTCAGAGCTAGAGTCACGACTTCAATTCCATAAAAAGTTTATGATAGGTGCTCAAACGAATAAAGTAGGGCTAGGATCAAGTAGGAAAGTTCAAGACATAGACATAACAAAATCTTTTATTCGACAAGACGAAAACGATAATTACCAACTCCACGCGATGAGCCTAGAAATTCAAAACGAATGGGTGGCCATAGGAGATTTTTGTATTCCACTAGCTTTGAAGTGGCGCTCCTTAATTTATCATTGGTCCCCAGCATTATTAAAATTCTATCTTAATGCATTCCAAATGATACTTCCAGATCAAAGTAATTTAGTAAGATGGGGCAAAGTCACCGAAAAGTCTTGCAACATCTGTGGGGAGGCAATAGGAACCACGAAACACCTATTAGTAGGATGTAGGGTACTTCTAGATAAAGGTCAATGTCAATGTCAAAGGTCAACTCGCGTCACCACGACAAAGTATTAGAAATTATACGGGAAGCAGTTAGTCTTTCAGTAGCAAGAGCGCGGAAGGGTATAACAACCACGATACGATCTGTAGAATTCGTAAAAGAAGGCTCCTTCAAAAAATCAAGCCTTATTCAATATTAGGCGCGGCTCCTGATTGGATTCTCATGATGGACACGTATGAAAAGCATTACAAAATCCCTGGGGATGTTGGTGTTTCGTCATCCAGACCGGACTTATTCCTGTATTCGAAACATCTGAGGCGCGTGATACTTGTGGAGCTTACTGTTCCTTGGGAAACAAACATCCCAAGGATCACACATGCAAGCTCAATAAGTATTACGAACTGACCAACAAACTGATCAGAAATAAATTTATAGTTAGTTTGTACGCGGTAGAAGTGGGAGCGAGAGGTATAACAGCAAAATCTCTCTATAGCCTATTTAAAGACCTTGGCCTTTCTAGAACAAGCATCGGTTCATTTCTAGAACGTATTTTAAAGGCGGCATTAGTAGGTTCTTTCCAAATTTGGTTAGGTAGGGAGAGGAGTGTGGAGGGTGAAGGTGAGCGTTTTTGCGCTTAATAAAGGGGCCCCTTAAACCTACTCCCGGGTCGCAAGTCCCAGGCACTGCTTGCACTCCTCTCCTTGCAACGCGATGGGCCCGGCACCCGCACGGTGAATCCATGGATTGCTAAGAAGCTTCGTCGTCTACATCGACGGATTTGCTAACACTAACTAGATCTACCAGTAGCAATTTAAAATACTTTATAATCTCAAATTTAATTTTATTATCATTATTGTTACAAATTAAAATCTGCGAGTCCTTGTTGGGGTTCATTTGTATTTCATTTTAATGCCAAGGACTTTAATCATTTGAAATTAATTTTAAAAAATATAAAGATTTACGATGAAGCTAATTTATGAAGGATTACAAGCCCATATAAAGGGACCTGCCCTAAATCCGATTATGTTCAATGTGCGGCGCACGCGTTACTATCACACGGTTTGCAGCTTTGTTTATAATTAAGTTGTTAACGAAATTAATTTTAAACGTGTTTTGTTGTCTATTTTTTTTTCAATCACTTTGAGTAATTATAAGAAAGAAAAACATGTAAGCTCCTATTTATTAACAATTACATTACAGCGTTGCAAGCATTCTTAAAATGTGGCATACATACTATAGCTGAAGTGAAATATTTACATCTCACAAAGAATTATTAACTAAAAATAACGAATTTTCAATCAAATCCTGTTGTAGTCTTTTTGAGTAGTGCTGTTGTATTACATTTACTTTTAGCATCCTTCTAGTAAACAGCCGTAAGTGCTGCCAAGTTAACCAAATACGATTCCAGTAATTTGTATCTTTGCGTAAAGGTTATAATAAGATGATAATAAGTATCCGAAAAAAAAATATTTGAGATCATATTAAATTTTATGCATATTTCCTATTGTCCCGTTTGGGAATCGAACCCATAACATTCGGTTCAGAAGTCAGGGTCACATCATTAATTATCATAGAAATTAAACCATTATTTTATTTTAATGTATAATAAGGAAGAAAGACAGAAATAATCTCCGTGTGCTGTACAGATCGCGAAAGTTAATCACTCCGGCCGATCGTCTGCAACTTTATAAGCCACAAGTTCAGTCACATCTGGCATCGCATCGCTTATACCAGGAAGAGTGCTGGGAAAATTTCTTCAGAATAATTAAACCCACAGATTTTCGCCATCTTCTATAGCGACAGAACCACCATCCCCATCTTCAGAATGATTGGCGTTCCACCTTACCATACTTACCTCGCACAACCAATCTGTCGAATAAAGTATCGCCCGAGGTTATTCCGGACGGATACGACATTCAAACCTTAAAGAAAAGAGCGTATTCCTATCTAAAAGGGCGGCAACGTGCTTGTAACTCCTAAGTTCATGGTTTCAAGAAAATCGCCTGCCATCAGCTAACCCGCTTGCTCCTTTGCCTCCTAATCCAATATTAAAAAAGATACTGACCTGAACTTAAAAAAAATTACAACTCATTAGACATTTAGATTTAATACAAAAAAATATATATATTTGATAAGTTTTTATTTTTTATGGGTTTATAAATAAGAATATTGAAAAAGGGGAAAAATGGGACGAATAATGTTTTCTGGAATAAAACAAGCTAGATCGATTTATCGCCTTGCCATGCATATAAAATATTTTCATGAAAATCGTGGAAGCCGTTTCAGAGAAATATATTTGTGTCTAAATATGCATATAAAAGGATTGTGTATGCATGTCTATATGTATACAAGAATGTCACTTTTAAAGCATAAGAGAGATAAATGGTATGGGCCAAAAAATTATTTATATACTTTAGAGGAATTATTTTTTCGGGTCTTTACGGCTAAATAGTTCAAAATGTTCACCTTCACCAGCTAAGATCGTTAGCTAGCAAGCATCTTGATGTCGAATACTGCTGCTGCTGGTCTCCACTTGAAGTAATTATGGATCTATAATAGAAATAGAGTCTGGACACTTAGAGATCATCAGTCTATAACAACACTTTATACAAACTTTATGTATGGAACAAGTTTCGGCCAACTGATGACTACTAGTTTCGATTATTTACTGTACTGTAACAATATTTTTTAAGAATTCTTGGTATAAAATAATATCATTGGTATAAAATAATATCATTATTTAATCTACCTTGGCAGCTGGCCAATTTATAGTTTTTATACTAATATATTTTTGAGGATAGCAAAAAACACTTCAGTGTTACCTGTTTTTAAATTTATTTAATGTATGGTATTCAAGGATTAATATAGAGTCCTTTCGAAACACGGATTTTGTAGACATAAGATAGACCTTACCATGCCTGAGCGAGCCGAATCATCAATCCATTTACCTTTTTCTCTTTCATCCCTTCATGTTTCTGGGTGACGAGGCATTTGTAGATGTGCGTCTTTGTCGGGACGGTATATCGGTATCGATATTTTCAAACATTAATTTCGGTAGTGGCATCTTTTCAATGTTTATCTATACTGCAAAGTTAGAAACATTGGTTAGGATTTCGAAAGAAACCTAATAGATGTCACCACCGTCCCGATAAAGACGATTACATATAGAATGCTTAATTCACCGAGACGGACAGCGATACGGTAGCTCAGTTGGTAAAGCGACGGGACGGTTTCCCAGTAGTCGCGGGTTCGAATCCGTGCCCGTATCGGTTTATTTTTCATTCTTTATTTATATAAATTTAACATATTGATGTAATTAATCATGTACATTTTTCGGGACATTTCTATTTCTATACTAAAGTATTTTGTTTAGTTTTACTTATTAGTTACAATGGCAAACCAATAAACACTCATCAATATAAACGGCTTATATTTTATTATCTTTCTATACAATCGGTTTGAAAAACATATTAAGCTTTTTCCGTTTATCTTTCTTGATCATTTAATTAAAAGATTTAAGAATTTCAAAAATAATAGCGATAGTACTTTTAAAGTAATTGTTTTACCAATCCAATAAAATTCTTTAAGTATTGCTTTATACACTATATTGAAGATATTGTATGAATAATAAATAAGCAAATTAAAAAATCTACCAAGGGCTCTTAAGAATTAAGACGTATTTAAAATTCCTAAAAAGAATTTAAATAGCATTAAAAAATACGAATACTGAAGAACTTATACATAATTCTTATTATTTTAAACGATTTTAATTTAATTTTATCAATTTAAATAATATAATTACTAACTGTTTGTAATATTAAACTTAGAATATATTTAATTGGATTTTGAGGACTTCAATGTCAGAAACAAGCATATTAGACAACAAGGACATTAGGCATAACCTATTCATTTAGAAGAGGGCTTATTCGGTATATAAATTGTTTGACCACGCTAAATTATTCTTATCAATTATATATTTACTCTAAATTAAATTAATTATTATTAAAAAATATCAAAGTTAAAACAAAAAAAGGTTCTAATCAATCGTAATTTCTATCGTAATAATCTATTTTGGGTAACTACCTACTCTGAATATTTCACACTACGAAAAAATATAATTTTGTAAGATTCAAGAAAATTAAGATGTAGTCTGTAGTTACACATATCAGATAATTAACTTCATTGCTGCTGTCAAATTTATAAGCATTTAATGTAAAAAGCTCTATAACAATAACACTAGAAATAATCATAAGATAATAGTTTCTAGTCTAAGAGCAAAGAAAATTTAATAAAACTAGATTCTATAATTATGATAGAGAATAACTAAATTTTGGAACATTGTAAACATGTTGCTTCTATAAATAATATAGATTTAAATTGTTGTTGAATCAGCGAATGATCAAGCTTTACTTGCAAATAATTATTTACGCTGTTCACAAGTTTACACATGAAAGCTCTGAACCGCATTCCATGTTTGAGTTCAAACAGTTTTGTTTGATTCGAAGCCAATTATTGTGTTTAATGAAACTCATAAAACGAAACTATGCGTGTTATGAAATAACGAATCGACACGTTTCTAAATTATGGTTGGTTAGCAGCTAAATACAGTCAACTTTAAATTTTAAATGTACAGCAAATACCCATATTCATTTATTCACCAAAATTTGATATCAATTTAGATATACATTTTCTAAAAGACTCTGTTATAAAAAATGTGTACTTCTTAGTGCCAAATTCAAAGTTTAATTTAAATCATTGGTCATTAATCTTCCATATGAGCACAATGCAATAGATATTGGTTTCTATTAAATGCTGTTTTATTTGATCCCTTAATAGGATATATTGGCGAACCATGGCGAATCAGGCCTAAATCCAAAATGCTTCGACTTTCAAAAATATCACGAAAGATGTCTTGTTAGGCTTTTTTCAGATAGAAACAATCTTATTTATGAAGTACTACTTTTGTTTCTACTTCAAATAAAATAAAAATGATAAAAAATACTAAAAATATGTACTAACAACTTGTAATAAGCTACAGAAATTATTACAAATCTATTATTATTAATTTTAAAGACGAACTATATGGAAGATCACTTTGGTATTAGCATTTATTTAAGTAGATATTCAGTATTTAAATTTTTTAGGTTCTATTTATTTCGTTACTCATTTCGTTAGTAACGATAAAAAGTTAATACATATACACACAATCGATTAGATTAGATTAGAAATCATATTTAAGATGCTGTAGATGCTACCCCGCAGTCTTTGTAAAAGGGAGCCACATCTTTTGCTACTTTGCTACTATGCAGTAGCAAAGAAACAGTTAATTCGCGTCGCCGCGAACGTCCCTGACGCACTACAGAAACGAGGCAGTCTCAGCAGCATACTAAATGCATCGTTGTACTAAACCCGAAAAGCGCTGTAAGAATTTTGTGAATATCTGGCCCATAGAATAGATAAATAAAAAGATATGTCTTGTAATTTTCGTCTTTGATTGGTAGTCCTTTCCTTTGGATGTTTTTCGATTTATATAATATTGTTAAATGTCTGAAAATATCTTAAATATGTATAGCCATGTTAAGCTTTATTAAATTTTAAATAAAAGTAGAATAAAAAATGATGATACTGGCAGGGATTCGATCGCGCAACCTCTAGAAAGCCGTCCCGTCACTCTACCCATTGAGCTACATATCGCTACTACTATATCTCTTGACAGAGTGCAGTGAGACGAGAATGCGCTTACTAGTTTCATTATAGTGGATTATGATACTGTTGCATAATTAGGGTACATATAACACGAGTGTTATAAGTACCCTAATTATGCAACAGTTGCAAAATACAAATAGTTTGTTTGTAATAAAAAAACTGTTGCAAAATACAAATAGTTTGTAAAAAAAACTCGCCTGCGGCTCGTTTTTTTTATAGTATGACACGAGTGTTATAAGACCAAGTTATGTACAGTGTCATACACTACTTTATCTGCTCTCGATACTATAATACGTAAAACAATATTGCAAATTAAACGCAAAATATAACAACAGATGCTTTAAATGTCAAATGCTGTCGCAAGGCTCAAACATCGATTGTGCATGCGTGTTGCGTCGCCGCGGACTCGTTCATTGAAATCTTTTTTTTAAAAGTAGAGGTTCAACCTCCTTGGTCCAGCTGGAGTTGGTATAGGTGTATCGCTATGATTAAATAGTTATATTATGATACAGGTGTCCATACAAGACCTGTATCATAATAAAACTTTTTATATTTTTATTTTTGGCCTGTACGTAATGTTTGTCATAACAATTTTGTTTCTAGTTTTATAATCTTTGTATTATAAATGTTTATCAAATGTGAATCCCAGATTTTAACCTCCTCAGAAAAAGTTATAATATTATGCTACATTCATAAATTTCATGGCTATCTAAAATAAATGATTTCTTCACGGTTATTTGAACAAGTTTTTGCAACATACTAGTCAATGAAGCCTAATACATCAAAATAAACTTTTTAAAAACTATAATATATGAGAAAGCGAGGTGCTCTTCAGAGTGCTGAGCTTCCGAGCCTGGTCTCTGATGTGGCTTTCGAGTATTAGCACTGATGATAGGTGATGAAGGACGGTCGTCCATTTGAATGAAAAATAGTCTCCAGTCAAAGTTACACTTTATTCAATAAAATAATCAAATACACTAATCAAAATTCTTGACAACAGCCTAGAACTGTGTACCAGTTATTCTATAAGATGTTACTCCTTCGAGCGACAAGTATAGAACTCCCGTCCTCGGTTTGAACATTGACTTTTATAAACTTTGAATATGGTGGGGATCGACACAGTTGTAGATACTTTAACAAAAACATTCAATCACTTATAACTTATTAAAAAAAAAACTACTTCAATTGAAATCAATAATTATTCGTAAAAACATTAATAATTGAAACTTTACTATTAGAATTCTTCAATTTTATAATAAATCATCAATACTTGTTGCTATAACTTTAACATTTTGTCCGGTTGTCCTCACGGCGACATATATAATAGTGAAAAGAATTACATTTACAACGGTATGGCTCGAAAAAAAATGGATCTTATGGAGTAATCTAGTCTAACATAACCAAACGCAATGTTATGTTATTTTATTAATTGTTATTATTTCATTACTTCTTGATGGTAGGGGAGACAGCAGGTTCCAAATCATAGAGCCTACACAGTTTGGACTCCTACATTTCTTATTTATCTAAATCATAAATAATTGTATGATTTCCTAGTACTTTGAGTTTATACATTTCACATATATAAAGTATTTAAATTTTTCTTGCTCCACAAGTTTTTAATCAAGTTCTTATAAAATTATCTCACAATACTATATTGGGATAGCAGAATGTTTTATGATCTTTGACAACCACTTAAAAAAGTACCTTAAAATATAAACAGTAGATAAAAGTAAATTAATATAAAATAGTATGAAGTATTTTAAATAATTGTTGAACAACCAATAAAGTCATATTTAGCTTGTGAAAGTTTTCAAAGTAGTAAAGGTATCATCCCAACTTATATTGAGTTTCTAACGATACGCCGATAACTTACGCGACGAGAATTTATATCTACACTTTGCAAAGGCAAATCATGACATGGTTTAGAAATGTATGAATTAAATGTCTATGTTCATTTAATTTACTGAATACTAAATGTGTACGAGGATTGTAAAAAGAGAAAATATATACAGGGTTAATTGTAATGTAACAAAATTATGAAAATAACTGAAATAAGACTATTCTTTTAATCATTGTAATAAGCTGCTCCCTAAAGTACATAACTATTCTTAAAGACAGGGACTTTATTTGACAGGAACTATACATATAGATTTTCTTATACTTTTAACAAAATTCTTCTCATATTCTTAACAAAGTTCTCAAATTATAAGCTAAAAAAAAGGTTCTTGAATGAAGAAAAATCTAAAGTAGAGATGAACTCCAAAAATTAAAGGAAGTATTTTTAATAAGTCAGGATGAGGATAATAAAGGGCAAATTGTGTTTGATGAAAGTATTATAACGTTCTTCGAAGAAATAGCGGGTAAGATTATAAACAATTATAGTCGTAAGTATAAATGTGTAATTAGCCATGGAACCGGAAAGGTATTAATTAATTTGATTACATAATTATCAAGTATACTTAATTATATACACTTAATTATTCACTACATCCTGGAGAAGAATAAAACAAATTAGTAAATTTTGCTAATATAATATAAGTGCACAAATAAGCTCTCGTACATTAATCGGTTTATCTAAATATAAAAAATAAAATTTCAAGTAATTTGATGCTTTGACGATTTTTCTTTAAAATATATGTCGGAGATCTAGGTATATTAGTGACTTGCTCCTTATTGATGGATTTATCTGGCACAGGATGCATGGCGTAGGTCTCAGGCAATTAAATCACAAAGTCACAGTATAATAATTCTTGTATTAAATGTGGCTAATTAGACAACAAATTACTTAGTATGTATATAATTATAAAATATACGTGAAGCACTGGTCCTGTTCGGAAGGTTCGAATTGTATCGCTCTCTCTGAATAATTCCACCACCGACTAACTCTCCAATATTTAAAGTGTAACATATACACCTTCAAATGATTCCGACCACGTTACTCGTTACATCACGGCATTACCTACCTATACAAACATACCCATACCCTACAGCTATAACAATATCAAATTAGTTAATAATTATCGTTAAATTATCGTAAGCGCCGTCATATAAAATATAATTGACTATAACGTAAAGCAATAATAATATCAACACAAAATAACAATATAACCATATTACTATAAAATAAAACAATAACAACAATACAACAATAATAAAATCATGTTACTGTAAAGTAAAATAAAAAAATAAGTAAAAACATAAATTTCAATATTATTTCAATAAAATATATATTTATACAAAATTTCATGAAGCATTG
This sequence comes from Napeogenes sylphis, assembly GCA_959347405.1. Lineage (NCBI taxonomy): Eukaryota > Metazoa > Arthropoda > Insecta > Lepidoptera > Nymphalidae > Napeogenes > Napeogenes sylphis. The sequence goes on along the minus strand of OY365777.1, from coordinate 29,636,361 downwards.
ATTTCAGCACAACAATTAAAATTTTAATGATACTGACATATCATAACATTGAAGCGTGTATAACAATGAATTGAATGTATTGTACATAAAACACGTCTGAAACAATGAAACAAAATTTCGTACATTCGTTATTTTAATATATATTATTAAATTTCATACTGTTTCCGGTTTTACATTTACACTTTCCAAATATTATACGGTATAACAAAGTTGTTCCTCACAAGGATTTTTTATAAAGAAGAGACTTAAACTTAGATCGAAAAATTAGATAGAAAAGGAACTTTCCTTTAAAGAAGAGGGAAAGTTTATTCCGAACTTTTTAATCAATTACACTTTAGTTTATAGCTTTCAAAGTTTTGGGTCACTAAATATTGTACGAGATTGAATGATATGGTTCAGTTAGCAAAAAATAGTGTAGACAAAACACGAAGTGGATTTTTCTAAATTTAAAGTTACCGTATTACCGTTTTATACAGTGAAAAACTAACACATACTACATACAGAATTATAATAAAAAATGTTATAAACGTTTACCTTTTATTTTTCAAGAGGCCTTATCGTCTTCTTTTAACTTGTTTTAAATTTAAAAAATAATAGAAATACCTGGATCGTAAAGTTAGTTATATTCAAAATGCTAACAATTTAAGCGATTATAGTAACTCGAACCTTAGTAGGAAAAAAACATACAAAATAAAACTTCAGATATTTGTTTCATCCAATTGAATAGGTATATGCAAATCAAAACGGAACTCTTTTAGACTAGGACACTTACAAGTGACACGTGAAAATAGAATTATTGAATGAATACTGAATATAGGCCAGAGATTCTAATTCAACGAATCCTTAATATTCAAGTATAAATTAAAATTATAATTCTACAGTAAATAGAAAGGTATGCATCAATAAATAATATTTTCTATCTTTTTAAATTAAAGTTGATTTTAGGGTGCCGAGTAATAGATTCAAAAATTCAATATTTTAAAATATTTTATAGATCGATGTAGATAATAATGTTTTCTGATACAGAATACTATAAATCTTATTATAACACTTTGTGCGTTTGATTTAAACATAACTAATGTAATACCTGTCTGGCTGGATTTGAAATTCCTGTACCTTTTCTAGCAAACACCATTATTCATTTCCCAAACTATTCATTCCATTATATTGAATCGATATATCGTTTTGCGTTATCGTATTACATTAATTATTTAATTGCTTACTTTTTCTTCTTATATACATTATTTATTTATAAAAACTCCCTTAAATATAGTGTAGTGTATAGTTTTAAATAAATACGATTTTTCGCTTTGCTCCGGTTTTTTTTATATTTTTAAACGCTTACTTCACGAGTTTCATAAATGGTTGAGAGAATATTCTATAACGTATTACATCCTTCTGATCTTAAAATCAAGTTGCATCTCAATAAAGGGTGCGAACGAAAGCAATTGCTTTGAAAGAACACGAAAAGGCTTTTGTAATTTTTGTATGTGCATATATACCAAATATAAATGTCTCAATACATTCTAATACCTTAAAAAAAAGAAAAGGTCAAATTTATTTAATCTGGAGTCAACTCCAGAACGGAACTTTTTTAGTTGTTTTTAATGTTTAAACTTTTCACATTTTTCTGTACAAAAACATCTTCTTAGAAGTTTTTTTCCCAAATTTAAGACATATACACGGTGATACTAGCAACTTCATCCGTCTGTCGGGTATAAGGTAAATTAATTCAAAGTTGCAACTTTATCTTGATAAATCAATATACTAGAATAATATTGAGACGAACCACTGCTAGCTCCATCAAGAAAGCGCTGAAACAAGACAAGGTTCCCGTCTGCTTTTTTATATCAAAAAAGTACTAACACAAAACAAAAATAGTAAAATTTGTATCAACTCTATATATAATAACAAAATACTGCATGTATGAAATTTAAAGAAGGCTATTTACATAGGAGTCAATTTAAGTTTAAATTTAAACGCTTATTATTAAGAACCGGCTGAAGACTCATGACATCAAATATTCCCAATTGTTTATATTATCTTTATTGATATGTTTACATTAAGATAATTGAAAACCGTAAAAAAAACCGAATTAACATCTTATCGATTGATGTATATGAACTACTTATTAAGCTCGAGTAATAACTACAATATTTACTATATCATGGTAACAAGAAAAAGATTAGTTTATGTTGTTTATTCAGTAATCTTTTTTTAACTTAACCAATTTTAATAATGCTTAAATTTTTTTATCGGAAAGACATCTTATTGGTATATAATATCTTATTATATCTTTTGTATATCCCTGTTTCAAAAAAAACATGAGGGTCCCGAACTGAACCCTTTGTATGTGTTGTAAGCTGTAGGTATACCATGCACCGTGATAGCTAGACAGTTGAAATTTTCACTGATGACTTATTTCGTGTGCGCTATAACAACATATAAATTCAAAAACTAAAAACATCATAAAATAAATATTTGGTGGGTACTCCCACACAACAAACGTATTTTTTTTTTTGCTTGATTTTAATAACAACGATAAATAGATGTCAAAAAATGCATAGAATATTTAAATAAATAATAAAATTTGTATTTTTATTTGTTATTTTAATATTTATTAAATTTAATATTTATAGGAATTGTAAAAAGATTTTTTTTGCCTTTTCTTATATGATTCGGAACTCTTCGTGCGCAAGTTCCATTCGCACTTGACGCTTGAACAAAAGGAAACAAATACTTTTACTCTAACTGTCAGCCAAACAGGCAATGTAACTTTTTTCCTATGGTTTATTTATTGGGTTTGGTGGCAAAATAGCAGATGCTCCAGTAGTGTGAATTACTTTTGCAATTTTAACAGTGCAGAGACACTTATAAAATACCGTTGAGATACTACCAGAATCTGGAACTTAAATATACGGAGGCTAATATGACCATTTTATCTCATGAAACGTTTAAGACACAGAACATGAGGAGTGATGAATATATAATATGTCAACTACCAGAATCTGGAAATTCAACTATAACAGTTGCGTATCTGGTACTACAATACAACACAATACAAGTTGCGTATCTGGTACTATTACTTTGTGTCAAATAAAAGTAAAAATTTAAATTAGAATTATAGAATAACAAAAAAATTAGGAGACGAAGATAAAATAATACTTCTTTCAAATAAAGATCGTACTTCTTTTAATAATAGACACAAATAGTTATGAATCACTTACAAGTGATTTATAACTATTTATATTTGATGACATAACGAGAGATTTCTCGTGCTGTAGAAATGCTAGTGGTCCATAATAGTGATTAAAGTTTGTTATTTTAAGACACTTAATTTATGATTATATAGTTTATTATTAAATAGTAATTCAACAATATTCTTGTGTATCTTTGCCTCGAAGATAAAAACACAACAACAAAACAAAAAAATATTAGTGCTAGGATAGTATTGTCAAATACTACCGTTATAAATGGTTTAAGCCTTAGATACTCGGACAAATATGTTATATATATATTATTTATACCAGATAACCCTAGAACCATCTTTATAATGATTCGCTTATAAATAAGCATAATCGTTGCTCTGATCAAATATTAGATGTAAAATTTTTTGAAAATGTGTAAAGGAAACATTATTTTATGTCTGTATAAATGCCTAAATCTATAGAATCGCTTATTATCTATTGAATTTATATTAAGAGTTTAAAATATATATATTTAGTTATAAAAATAATTTATTTGGTATCATGTTATCATTTTGTAGACTTTTATTGCATTATTCTAAGTGACATAGACTTTTAATGAGGGTATCTTACATATTCTTCTTATATTTAGATGTAAATTTATTCAAAAAATAGGGAACATTCATGTATTTTTTTTTTAATTAATCATTTACCTCTCTGTATCGTAGAAAAAAATATAAATAGGTTTGAAAAGATTCTAGTTTTTTTTCAAATTAAAATTAAAACATGTAGTAAATTTGAGCCGTTCAAACACCGTCATTTTGCGCGCGCTTTGCATTACGTCAAATGACACATCCAGTGAATGTTTACTACAAACTTTTTAGTTACTTCATACATATTTTAAATTTTAATTGCTTTACAAGTCATAGAAGAAGATAAAAATCATCTTATAAATATTGTATAGTACCGGAGTGCAAAGATAGTATTAGAAAAACACCCGACAAAGTGTTTTTTTTATTCCAAGAGATGTGAAAATACAAAAACAATGGTGTATAAACCTAAATCGTGTTTATATTGTTGTGAAGATCAATTAAACGTAAGTATACTTTATTTATAATAAGTTTAATCTAATAGTTTAAATTTATACTTACGTATTGAACATTAGAAAATTTGAGTTTAAAATTAACCTAACCTAGCTTACTAAAGTTCAATATAACTTTCTATAAAAACCGTATTCTTTTTTTGGTTTTACGAAATTTTTATGTTTGTCAATTTATTTCAGGTTAAGGAAGATACAGATTGTATTGAATATAATATGTATAACGAAACAACAAGGAAAAAAATGTAATCTAAGTTTGAAGAAAAGAGTTGTGCCTCACATATTTTTGTGGCAAAAACACCAGCTGAGAGAAAATTCGCATGAATGTGCATATTTAAAAGGCAAAGATTGACCTTGGTTAATGAAGCCTTTTTAGAGTTAGCCATCAAAAGTAATGTTTAAAAAATGGTGACCTTCACAAAGAAGTGATATACTAAGTAAGTCCTAGTACTGCCCATAAAAATGTCTGTGATATTAATCAGCCAGGACTCAGTACTTCTCCTATTGAATGTAATGATCATAAGGCAGAGCCTTGCTTTTCGTATATTGAAGATAAATTACCAAGTGACTAAGCTGTGCAAGTTAATATTAAACCGAAGTATAGAAGTAAAGGTGTCAATGTAAATATACCTGCTGAAAAACAAAATGTAGCATTGTCACCATTTCCTCATTCAACACACAATATTGGTACTTTACTAGTAAAACTATCTGTTTTAAAAAGAAAATTGTTTACTGAAAATACAGCTCATAATACTTCTATAGCATCTTATATCTTCTATATCTGCTGATTATCAACCAAGTTATTTAGACAAGATTGGCACTGCTCCATGCGGAGACTGCCTGAAGTTTGTCATTCAAACGTTGCACCATGGCTTCTCTTTCAGACTGTACTTGATCTCGACTAGCCCGAGTACTCGGCAGATATCTTTCTACAACTGTGCTGTCGTCTGCATACCCATAGATACCGGGCTTCAACAGATCATTAATGTGCAGCAGAAACAGAGTTGCAGAAAGAACGGACCCCTGAGGCACTCCGGCATTTATTGTCAAGGGTTCCGAGGAACACCCGTCGACAACTACTCGGAGAGATCTGTGGCTCAGAAAGTCCGTTACCCAGCCGATCAGACCAGGAGATATACCATACGCTGAAAGCTTGCTTATAAGGCTCGCATGCCAGACCCTGTCAAATACCCTCGAGACGTCCAGAGAGACGGCGACCGCTTCTCCGTTCTTCTCGATGGCCTCGCCTAAAATGTGAGTAGCATACACTAGGAGGTCCCCAGTAGACCTATTACGGCGAAACCCGTACTGTCGGTCACTGAGGAGATCGTTACCTTCTAGGTATGCTAGTAGGCGCGAGTTCAATACACGCTCCATAATATTGCAGAGTATGGAGGTGATTGAAATCGGTCTGTAATTGACAGGGTCGGCACGGCTGCCTTTTTTCGGCACGGGTTGCACATTAGCAAGCTTCCAGGATTTCGGCACTATTCCAGTCATGAAAGAGAGATGATACAGACGTGTCAGTACAGAAGACAACTCAGCTGCGCATGTCTTGAGCAGAATGGCTGGTATACCATCAGGACCACTGGCTTTATTCACATCTAAACGACACAATGTTCTCCATACCTCTTTGTTAGTGATGCGGATTTCAGGCATCGAAACACCGCAGTGAGGAAGATGTGCTGGAGAAGCATTGCCAGTGTCTAGATGCGAATTATCAGCAAACAGAGAAGCAAGTACGTTCGCTTTCTCTGTTGCTGTGTGGGCCAGGGATCCATCCGGCTTCAGCAGAGCAGGCAGTGAGGGTTGGCAGAAATTCGACTCGATCGCTTTCGCAAGAGACCAGAAAGCTCGACTGCCAGTTGGTCTGACAGAGAGCTTTTCGCCATTCTTAGCGATTCGATCGAGACGAGCCTTCCGCAATGCCTTTTTGTAGGACTTGGCAGCTTGGTTAAAGGCTCTCTTCTTCGAACTTACATCCGGAGTTTTGCGGCTTCGAGCATCAGCCCAAATGAGATATGCCGAATGTTTTCGGTCTTGAGCATGACCACATTCGGCATTAAACCATGGGTGAGCTTTGCCACCGATGGGTACGTCAGCAAAAGGAATAAAATACTCCATTGCCTGATGCACCACATCGGTTCTATAACCGATGTTATCGCGGATGCTATCATTCGCGCAACTCGACGGATCCAAAGAAGAGAAAGAGAAGAGAAGCAGACCTGCCGCCAAGGATAAGACGCAAAAAAGTGCCGCATCTCATCCCAATCTGCTGACTTGTATTTCCATACTCGCCTAACACCATAAGGTTCGAAAGCTGGTAGGGAATATGTAAACACATATTTCACCAGACAGTGATCGGAGGTTCCCAAGGGAGAGGTAACCTCTACCCGATACCTGTCCGGATCAGTTGTCAGCAGAAGGTCCAGGCAATTGGCTGTATGGCCTACCACATCTGGTACCCTTGTCGCTTGCTTCACCAGCTGAAAGAGGTCCAAGGACAACGCAAAGTTCCGCGCTTCTCTTCCAGCATGGTCGGTTTTCTGGTACGGGAACAGCCAGTCCTGATGACAGGCATTAAAATCCCCCAGAAAGACGAGCTGTGCTGAAGGGAACTGATGCAGAGCCATATCAGCAGCCTCACCGAGATACTCGAATAATCTAGTTGTCTCCTGGTCACCGCTGTGCGAACGGTAAACACAGGAATACAGGATTTTTTCGTTTCCTGTGTCTACTAAAACCCATAAAGAACAAAAAGTGGGGTCTTCAAGGTGACGGAGACGCTGGATACAGAGGTCGTTTCGCGCATACACGCAGACTCCGGCACGTGAGCGAAAGTTGTGCTCTAACGTGTATCCGGGATAATCCAGGTGCGCAGCGCTTAAGGGACTTTGTATCTGCGTCTCCGTCAAAAAGAACAGGTGCGGTTGTTCTGTCTCCAGGTGGTGATGGACAGGTAAGATATAAGAGTGCAAACCCCTAATTTTACTGAGGTGCACTTTAAATGAGGAGGAGTGCAACCGCTGTACAAACTTTTTCCTTTTTTGGTTTTTCTTCATGATAAAAATAAATAAAAGTGAATAGGGATGGGAAATGGCAGTTGAACGAGGCGGTACGTATCAAACCCGACTTCGAAATTGGTGATGTCTTGCCGCTGGGATGTTAGCCTGGAGACTGCGGGGACGCCCGAACCCCCCCAGGGATCGTCATCGGGCCTCCTCGCCTGGTCGCCAACCAGCACGATGGAGCCACCCTGGGATTTTTCGCAGCTAGCGGGGCAGCCTTTCGTGGGTGGCTAACCCATTAATTGGGCCCCCAACTATCTGCGGGCGGCCAGCGGAAAGCCGTCGCTTCGGATCCCGCTACCCTCCTCGACTAGACACCCGACAAAACAAACACCAACTCGACGTCAACCGGTTCGCCAACGTACCGCAGCTGTTCAGACCCATTTCCCATAAACGGCTTTATCGAGCAACGTGCCGGAACACGACTAGGTCGCTTTGCGGCACGACTTTGCCCTATGGGTGGTAACTTTGCCGGTGACCGGATGTTATGGTCTACCACCAAGAAAAGTATTTACTATGGAATAACAACATAATCCTTCACATGTTGAATTATATCCAGAATCCCTGCAATAAATCCAATTATTCGCATTGCTTGCGTTATGCAAACATCGTTTCCTCCACACTTCAATTCGTGTTGCTTGCATTCATCTCATTCTCTTGATTATATGGTAAAGGAATACATTGTAGTTTGGAAGTCAATCTTCAGTTATTTTAGTCACGAATAAGATACTCAGATATTAAACGAAATTAAATTGACGACAACTGTTTATATTTTAAAGTATATAAGAATGAGTATTTTGCACATGAATTGTATTGCATTGAGTATTAATCGACTGAAAGCCGAGATCCACACTAACTCGATATAACATACAGAACTGTGTATATTTTGAAATATTACAGCATGGGTAAATTTCATAAGCTGTACATTACTTAATCAAATTTCAACTAAATTGAACTGCTGTACATTGGCCAGTTTGGGATTTCTATTTTAATTAACTGGAAATTGGGTGAATTACTGCCTCATTCAAGGCTCTTGCCAACTTAGTTATGGTATAATTGATACAGTTTCGTTCATTTTATTTGAACTAATAAGGTTTTCGGCCGTATTGTGATGTTACGTATTCTATAATATATAGAATCTACCAGTTATTATTTTTATTATCTTTAGAGTCTACAAGTGTATACAATAACCACGCCCTAACAAAACAAAAACTATTTAATAAGATCAGATACATGGGAGGAAAAAAGCCTTAATATTCTGACTCGATCTACAAATCATTGAATCTCAGTAGTAAGAAGGCTCAACATTCGTTCGTTGTAACTAACAGAAACCAGATAAATATAATAAATGTTTTATTCTAACCAATTTCTTTGATTTACATTTCAGAACAACTCAAGATTTGTAGAAAAATAACTTATTCTGCCTCTACTAGATTTAAATATATTCCGGTATATTTTGTGTCAGCATACGAAAGTCCAAAAAACTTTTGTTTATTAAAGTACCTATCCGGAAGTGAACATAGCGAAAATATACTGATAATAATATTTAAAGACTTTTTTGAGTGTGGAAATAAAAAATATTCTTCGGTTATATCGGATATCTTGATTAAAGTATTAGTGTTTTAATGTTTGTATGACTTCAATTTTATGGGTTGCGAAAATATGTTTACTTGCCAGTTCAGCTAGACCTGAAATAAATTAAAAAAGCAATTCTTCGATATGTCATTTTAAAGTAAAAAAAATAATAACCTTTTGGATTGTTGAGATTGTGTTATGAATATTTTATTACTACTCTTTGTTTGTATTATTTGATTAAAAATAACATTTTTAACTGTGTCTAATAAAATGTTATTTACATCATTAGTGAAAGAATATTTATTCTTTCACGAACAATGTAAATACATTTGGTCTAGTCTATTTATAAATAAAAAAGAAGCCAATTTATAAATAAAAATATTTTTATTTTTTGCGATTTTATGGAATAAACACCTTAGTAACTTGGATGACACTCTCTGAACTTAAATAATAATAAATCTATTCATTAATTATTAATTAATTAAGTACGGTGGCAGCCGAGGATCCTAAAAAAACCAAAATTATAAAAATACTTTATTTAAAATTACAAATTATGTTATAACTAAAATGACGACTGCTTGCCCGATATTAGAAAACAAGAGTGACAATTATATTTAAAATTAATTATAATGAAATACATTTATGTGAAGTGCAGATTCAGCTTAAGGATTGTTATAAAATTATAATTAAATAATACATTTATGTGAAGTGCGAATTAAGCTTTTTGATTGTTATAATTCCTGGATTCTGATGCAATGGAATGTACATATTGAACCATCGCTTGCTAAGCGGTTCCCGCGATGCATGGGAATATAACTCCTCCCTCCTGAAGAACAGCATCTATTTGACGTCTTTAGATCTCGAGTAGTGCTGTAAAATCTTCTCCACGTGATTACAATTTCCTTCCTCGTCCCTTGTTAGCTTTTGTTCTTTCTTGATTTTAAGGCTTTTACGATTCTTCAGCTTTTTATATATTATAACAGCAATGCTTAGTGCGCTTGCACTTAATATTATTCCATATAATGGGATTGTAGTATGATAAAGACTGTTTGTTTCAGTTGTTCCTAAAATTTTCGGCTGCAATGATATTTCGTTACTTCTTTCTTGAAGTTTTTTAAGGTCGATAGTGTTTAGTTGTAATGACGTTTGTGAAACTTCATTTTTTTCAGAACTGTGTAGGTCTATTATTTTCAGTGGCTTTCCTCTTATGTGATCATTGCTATTAATTATTGTAAATTCTGAACTTTCTATTAAACACCCCAGAGGTAGTGTTACAAGATAACTGCCTTGTACTTTTATGAATTGTTGCTGATTACAGGATAATTTTAAACTTGATGGCTACGGAAATGTTATAATATAATGCTTGTCGTCAAGTTGTTCCACGGCTTCCGTAGTCAGGATCAAGGATATAAATTGACATGAACTTTGTATCTGCTGCGTCGTAATGAGGCGTTCTATGCAGTCGGGCTGTTTTCCATAGGGATTGTTAAACTTGTTATCACAGAGATAAAATCCGTTGACCTTCGGGCATTCAGCCTCTATGTACATAAAATCTTTATTGTGAATTGCTAGGAATGGTTTAGGGGGAATAAGGATTTGGTTATTCTTATTCGGTACTGCGGATAGGTGATACAAGAAATAAAATTTAGGAAAGACAATCAGAAACTTAAAGATTAACACAATATTCCTATCATTATAATAATAACCTACTTTAATAACATCAAAATAGTCTCTAAAACTAATGTCTAAAGTTCCTCTTTCTTGTAGAGGTTATTTAGCTTATTTAAAATATCTTTATGCGTATTTATAGATAACATTGAATGATGTATACTTTGAGCATGAATGAAAGCTAACCAATTTTCCAATCGAAATAATTCGTCCGTTATAGTTTCAACATGATCTCCTAAAATTAAGAAAATTTGAGTCATGTGCGTAAAAGTTGTAATATCCGTTTCGAGGATACTACTGACACTAGTTAAATTATTTATCAAATTTTCCAATTTTCTTTGATTAATGGTTAAGTTATTAATAATGTCATTATTTTGAAATAACCATTTTTTGGTTAAACTAATGTGATTGTTTAATTCGTTAACAATTTTATTATTATTTCCTTCTAATATTTTAATTGCATTATGATACTTTATAGCATCCGTATAGTCGAGATTTCCTAAAATAGTCTTTATTATTGAACCTAAACCGTTAATAAGCCCTTTTTTAACACGACTAGTCTCAAAGCTTTTCAATTGCTGTGAAACTTTTTCTAATTTAGTTACAAGATATTCAGTGTGCATTTGAAAAAGTAAAAGGGTTTATTTCTTAAAATTGGATGAATATTATCGATTTGTTCCTGAACTGAGTTTAATCTATCACGAATCTTAACTAAATCTACTTTGCCGGCGACCCGATGTTATGGTCTACCACCAAGAAATTCCATTATATTACAAATCCAACTATAATGCTTCGAGAAAATTTGATTCAGAATGGTCTGTTTTAATTTCCTTGTTTAAATATTATTTTTTAAATTAACCAGTATTATTATATATCGCCCAATATCTGCTTATCTTTATTTTGAATACGTAACTTCGATTCCAGACACACAAAGAAACTGTCTACAACAAATAATTATTTTATAAAAATGCGCATTTTTTTCCCAGAAACATTCTTAAAATACGAAAAATGTAGCTCCACTACCTAGAAAAAAGAATTCTAATTTGAAACCAAAATAGCCTACGGTTTCATATTCATTCATCTGCATTATTAGAAAAGTTTGTGTACATCTCATGCGACATTTATTACTTCTATTACAACTCCAACAGTTATTATATTTCCGTTTGTTTGAATCTTTCAATCTTTTTGTTTTTACATCAACTCAAAATCTTTCCCCATAAAATTGTATAAATATTATCTATGATTTGATGATAATCAAATTTTATAATTTAAGCAGAGAAGGTTGGGAATGAAATAATAGGGTGTATAATTTATCAAAATGCAAATAAATTAAAAAAAAAATTGAGGCACAATTTCTTAATATTATATTCAATTTTTTTCTGTTCTCTTTAAAATTTTCTTGAATTTAGACGACATTTTTGAATTTCTGAGTTTAAATAATCAATCTTTAGTTTAAACAATTAGAAATCTTTCAATAACAACTGACGCTTTTCCCAAAGTCATATGCGCATACAAACCATTACATTAAAAGAATCCTAAAACAGTGCTGATGACGGATAAACCTAACATAACAAATAAAAACTGCAAATTTTTATATATTTATAATTTCTATCTATTCCACACTTTCAACTTCTTGAAACAAATGAACTTAATATCTCTCTCTCATCTGTATTTTGATGATTTGAAAATACCAAGAGTTCTACAAGACCTATCTAGCCCTACTAGCTCTATCCCAAAACACTTGTCTGAAGCCAACATGTCTTTGACCAAATATCTCATATTCATGGAAACATCAAAACTGATTTGACCCTTAATTAATAAAACAAAAGAACCGTACAGATTTTGAATAAATTTATGGTGAAGTTTGCGGGTTATCTAAAACAAAAATAATGTTAACTAAGATAAAAAAATTTGGATGCTTTACAATTAGTAAAATTCTATTTCTTGTAAACAAAGTCGTAAAGGTAAAAGCAAAATAAAACTAAAATGGTATATATTTGAGTATATTTTAAGTAAGGCAAGATGACTCGTTATTTGGTTGGAGGAGAGGAAGTACGGCCGAACTCGCCAGCAATAACGAATTTATTGTTACATTTAAAAAGATCATGAATAAATATCTCATTTGAATGAGTTCTGTACTCAAAGCGCCTTTTTCTTGCTTAAATTAAAGCTTAACGACAACAATCAAAATATATTATAACATGCTATCTTCATATGAAAGCCATCAGAGGTCGTGACTCGAATAAAATCAGTCAAGATTCATAGAGACGTGACAGCAATAAATTTCTGCAAATATTTGTTCTATACAATTCTCTCATTTCAAATATATTAATTTGTATATATCGAGGTCACATTATGTATAGTTTATATAACATCAAACACAATTAACGAGTAGAAATAGATTTTGTAAATGTTAGAGTCTATTAAAATATTATGTGGTTAAGATAAAGCTAGTTTCTAAAAAAAATTCGCTAGAAATTGCAATTATATTATCTACATTTCAATTGGTGAGGTAGAGCCGAAAAATTAATTTTCCTTTCTTTAAATTCCTGTGACCTCTGATGGAGCTACTATTGTTATTCAATTAATGTATTTACAATTCACCTTCTTTGGTCTATGTTTGTCTATGTTTGATTGCTCACCATTTACCACAAAGTAGATAGTGTTTTCTAAGGTTTTCACGAGTACTTCACATTGAAATAAAACTATTTTTACGGAATTTAAAATGTAAATTAAAAATTTAATTCAATATACGCGAGTTAAATCCGTAAAAAAAGTTTTATATCAACACAAAGTAGATCTTCTGCTTGTTTGCTGTTTCTTTCGGAATAAATAAAATAGAAATTATGAAATATGAATATTGATTTATTAGTCGAGTTTTTTGTGTTAGGAACCATGACTAATAGTATTTATTTGAAATAATATTATTTTGTCTTTGCTTTATATGTATAAAGATTGCAAATATACCTTCATCCTAGAGTGCTTTACTTTTGCTTTTCTATTACTCCACTTATTTCTCTTTTTTTATTATTCTTCTTTTTTAAATAATACAAAATAAATAAATCATCAACACGGGCAGGAGTCGAAACTACAAATCATGGGGTACGGATGATATCTAATAAATAAATTCCTTTACTTTAAAGAATGGAAAAAAAATGGGGAAATTAATGTTCATTACTTCATAAGCGTTCTTGTAAGACTGAACTCAATTGAGATTACAATGGATTTCCAATTTACATTCACAGAATGGTTTTACTTCTTTTTCACGAAAATGTTGTTTTCGATATTATTGATTTTTTTTCCGCAAATTACTGTCTTCTTGCTATTTAAAAGATTATTTAAATAAGTATTCAACAATAGAAAATACTATTTTGTTTATTAATTTGATGGTTTTTATCCATTATCAAAACAAATAAAAGTTAAAAGTTGTACAAGCTGTTTAAGCTTAGCTGTTTTTTATGAGAGCCACAATATCATATTCCTGTATTTTTTCTACTAAAACTCAAGTTTGTATTTAAATTGCAGCTTATGAACGTTTTGCTATCTTAAATGTTTCAAAAGAATCGATAATTTTTAATTAAAACGATAATATTCGATACGAATAAAAACTTTAATAGAGCAGAGGATTTGTATTAAACAATATTAAGTATATTTAAATAATAAGAGTCCTGAGACCCATAATTGGAACACGCCTCCAACCAGGGGACGGTTGGAATGGAGACGGTTAGTTGAGACTCTTACTCACTAAACCTGATAATTGCCGGCGCCGTCATAATGGGACACCACGGGATCGCCTTCGCACTCACCGCGATGCCCCGACGTGAACCACGGAGAAAGCACCAAGAAACGAGAAGCTCCCATCCCTTTTTTTTCAGGCTTGAAAGATTGTGCAGGGATCCCTTTCCGCCCACCCAAGCCTGCTTCGTCTGAAGGCGGCCGAGACCCTCTTCTAGCCGGACTTGGTCTCAGGGAATCAGGTGGGTAACCCGACTCGACCATCATCGACCATGTCCAGCTCATCAGTTGTCTCTCCGAGAGAATAGCACTGGTCAGGCCCCCTAGAAGAGGAGACTTTCGATACAACCCAGTGGGTATCACGGTTCTGTTAAAACCCCGCACGGCACACCGGGCCGCACTAAAGCCTGATCAAGGCAGGGGACCCAACGTCGAACCCAACGAATAGGAAACCCACAACGCCCAGACTAACCATCACCAAGTGCAACCGTGGCGTCGCACTCTGCTCCGATCAATCCAAGCAACATCCCGGACCGTCTCCCCACCAAGCAATGTTCAAAGGTCGGTACAAAGACCATTCTGCTATCAGAGAAGTACAAGGAGCTGCCCCCGGCAAAGAGGACCAGCGTCCTCCCACCCTTGACACCCGGATCATCAAACCGTCGAGCAGCGTCCAAGTCACTGGACCGGGCACGATTGCCAATGTCTGCCCCTTAACGCGCCGGTTATTAGCCAACGGCACAACCCGAAGGTTCCCATTAACCGGTGTTGCCCAGGGAGCACCTTTAGGAGGTTCCTGGCGTCAGGCCAGCATGATTAAACTAGTGTAACTGTAAATGAAATAATTTGTTATTTATTATCTAATTATGTATGACCGCATTAGTACACTCAATAAAATAGCCTTAATTGCCCCAGTTGGCTTAGTTGACTTAGTATCTGACATTGAATGTGAGGTTGAAGTTGACTTTTAACTATTGAAATTTAACAAGCTTATAAAGTTTATGTATAATTATCCAAAAAAAGAAAACTTTTTATGATGCTAGAAGTGAGCCTAAATAATCATTTCAAGTTTTAAAGAAATTGTAGTTGGAAGCGCATAGTTATGAATATCATACTTCAAATCGTATAAGGTTTTTTTTCGTTGTTAATATCATTCTCTCAAGTTCGGTTTAGAGAAGTGGTATAGATATTTATTTATTTATTTATTTAATCTTTATTGCCCAAAATAAAAGATGAACAATAGGCGGACTTAATGCAACAAGGCATTCTCTACCAGTCAACCAGAGGAAAAAAAACATTATAAAAAACATGAACAATAAGAAGGTAAAACTAGAATAATCAAATTTATACTTAATTTATATTACTATTACAGTTACAATATTCATTATATCCAAACATACACACATATATACATATATATATATATACATATATACATATACATACATACACAAAAATATACATATACATACATACAAACATATACATAAATAAATACAAATAAGATACATACGATATTAAGAAAATATATTAATTTGATGACAAATACATAAAACTTATATAAGTAAATGTATACCATACATATAATATTAATCCTTAATACTCTCCCAAAGATATTTGTAGACGGATTTCTTAAAAACTAGTTTATTCGGCGACTGTCTAATATGTTCTGGTAAGCTGTTCCAGAGTTTTATTGCGTAAACTGTGAAGGAACTTGCGCGAAAATCGGAGTGATGGGAAGGAACAAAAAGTTTAAGATTAGAAGAGGAGCGAAGATGAAAGTCATGAGTGTTACCTAATAATTTGAAGTTACGCTGTAAGTACAAGGGAGAAAGTGGATCGTTGAGAATAGAGAATAATTGACATAAATATCTTGAAGTTCTTCGCTCACGGATAGGAAGCCATTTTAACTGCGAACGGTAGCAGGATATATGGTCATATTTACGGAGACCGAAGATAAAGCGTATGCAGCTATTTAGAAGACGATCTAATTTATTAAGATGGTGTTCAGAGATATTAGAGCAACAGACATCAGCATAGTCAATGAGAGGAAGGATCAGAGATTGCACTAGCAGAGTTGAGATATGTTTAATACGACAAGAAAGTCGGATATAGAAATCCTTTTTTTCTCTACGTCTCCCGCATATTATCTCATCTTCAGGGTTGGCCTATTATGGGTGCTAATCCAAATTGAAAAAAGTTATTTAAAACTGTATTGGATATCACGTGGTGAGTATCTTAATTTTAATGTCTATATTACATTCTTGATTAACTCAAGTACAAATCAATTTATTAATTGAAGATAAGTCTTTTACTCAATAAATCAAATAGGTTGTTACTTACCAAGCATTATTTCGACAGTTGCAAATAACCGTAAAAATACTATAAGTGCATAAATACTACAATTACAAAAAGGTGCAAATTTCATATAGCAGCTGGGATTAATAATAGCCACCGCCTTAGTTTGGATAATGGGAATCATAAAATCATAATGAAGATCAAGATACTAGAAAATATGGGAAAGTACAAGAAACTGATAAACATAATATTATTATTTCAAATTGTAGTCACGTGTATGTTTTGATTTTGTATTTATTGTATTTTTTATATTATCAGAAATTACATTTACAATTGTCATATTACCTAATTTTAACTATAAGTATATACTTAATATTGTTGGTTATAGTTATGTTTAAATTATCCAGTCATTGTAATAATTGTAACTTTTTGACATCAAATTACGGTGCAAAATGTTTGCTTCACCGATTTTTTAACCAATGAGTAAAAAAACAAAAATTTTAATTACTCAAAAGGATTTCCTTTTATAAGAAATAAAAGAAACAGAGAAATTAAAAAATTAGAGTTTTTAGTATCCTAATATAAAGAAAATACCTCATCGACACCTGACAAATTATTAGCGATATAGAGAAAATGACTTTCCTTATCATGGAAAATGTAAGTATGTTTATTTGTTACGCTTTTACATGTTAACTACTGAATTAATTGTCATGAAGCTACGCACTCAGGTTGATAAAGTCAGAGAAAAGGACATTTCATCATATCATATCATATTTACGTTCCGAAAAAAAAATATTTCATAGAGATAAAAAAATACTTTTTGATAACCTTCTGACATAGCGGAAAGTGCACCTACTTCCACAGCACGAGCAACGACGGTGGTATTAAGCCTTTTATAGAAGTTATGAAAGATAGATATATGTGTTTTTTAAACAAAGCAGTGTTTCATGCAGTAAGAATGAGAAAACTTTAATATACAAAAGAAAGTTCAGAAATAACATTTAAATAAATTTGTTTCATTCGTTTTATATTTATTTATTATTCCGACATTTATTTTAAACGTAGAATTAAAACATCGACGAAATGGTCTTAGCCTTAGAAAAAAACTTATGCTATAAAAACTTCCAATTTAACATAAACCGAGTATTACAATTCCTAACAAAAAAAAATATTATTGCAAGATCCTTCTAAAAAAAATTTTACTAGAGTTGTAAGCAATTTATGTCAGTCGTAAATAATAAAACAGGTATTTTACTTGTGTAATTTTATTTGTTATCTAATTTAATATATCAAACTAAGTACTTATTACCCTTTAAGGAAGATTTATCACGTACAATCTGAGAAGCTGGAATTATCTAATCTATCTAATCTAATTAGTAATATGACCACAGGTGCAGTAGGTCCACCGCAATGCAAATGGCACTTAAAGGGATGTCAAATACAGGAATCTGTTGGGGATTTCAAGAAAACACAAGTAGAATCTGGAAACAGCTTACATTATTACGATTAAGAAAATAAATGAAATGAAAAACAAAAACAGCGGGATTTTAGTTCTTACTCTAAAAAATAAAAGCTATTTATCATTTTTTAGTTCATAATAATTGTCCTCTGTAATTTATCCGTAGATAAAAATACTCTAAAAAATAAAAACTATTTATCATTTTTTAACTCATAATTGTCCTTTGTAATTAATTCATCCGGAGATAAATATACTTTAAAAAATAAAAACTATTTTTTTTTAAATAAGAACAGGTATGTAGAAACCAAAAAGCCATATTATCCTTATCCGCTTCACAAATTATTTAATCTCCTTAGCACTGAGAAAACCCAACGTTCGTCCGTTTTATATTAAAGAAACCCAACAAATATGTTTTATTTTGACTATTTTCCTTTTAATTTACAATAATAAATAATTCAAGTTTTGGTTCAAAAATAACATATCGTTTCGTAATAACACTACGTTTCTATATAATGGTATATTTTGTTAACACACCAATATATCGTCATAAATATTAATATATTTTTTTTAGTTTACGTAAGATCAAAATGTATGTAAATGTATGTCAATAATACTATTGGCCTACGAAATACGTTTTATGATAATTTTAGACAACACTAATATAATTTTTTAAAGAATGATGCCATCTAGAAGTGCATATATTTTTAAATCAAATGTTGTGTTATATCGTTAGTGCGAAGCGCGGTCCATCTGACTTTATCACGAATATCTTGGGGCGGAGATATTGGGCAAAATTTTCAGAACCACTTTCGGTATGACCGCAACCGTTCACCCTCCCTGGAAGTGAATGTTAGTCCTTTAGGATGGCTAAAATTGGATTAAATCTACTTGATTGTGTGGAACGAATCAATAACTTTTAAATTTCGACAAGAATAAAAATAATATGAAGCATACCTGATAAGTACGATAGATGTCGAGTTTTCATGTATAAAGTAATAACAAAACTACGAAACGATGTTAGAAAATGTCAGTATATTTATTTATCTGATTTGTATACCTTTCCCCAAGTTATTAAAATAATAATCATATCACTGGACAAATTACTCACATTGATCTAACACCTAGGTTATTAAATTATTTGCTTGTGTTGTGTATGCTTGAGGGAATTAGACAACCATAAAAATACTTAGAAATACACATTATAAATACTGAAAATATATTTAATAAACGACCAAACCCAGAAATACAGACATATACGACCGTCACATACATGCCTGTCCCTGTCGGGATTCGAACCCGAGCCCCATTGTCTGCGCTAACAACTTTACCAACGGGGCGTTAAACATAATTATTTAGTATGGAACTACATACAATGAACAAAACTTTAATAGAGGTTTTAAATACATCTGTAACTTCCTTTCCTCCATTTAAATACCCTATTAAACTAATACTTATTAAAAAAATGATATACGTCTGGAGTCCCCGAGATTAACTTACAAACAATCTAAGTGAATCTCATCTTTGCTTTAATATAAGCAAATTAGTAACCACCAATCAAATTAGGTTTAATATCCTTAAACATTTAACCAGCACTTATTAATAAGACTATTTTTAAGTCTTGTTCTAACTTATATTATAAAAGACATTTCGATTACACAAAGATTCTGGAACGTAATTGGAGTACCACCTACCAAATAGTACCCATACTATCCCGGGACCAATATAACAATAATTAACAAGTTCCGATCAAAGTTGGGATCCTGGGACAGATTGGGTACAAACAGTTTAATATCAAAGAAACGTACATTAGAATTACAAATATAAACACATAGTATTTAAAAGGATAAATATTTCTTAAAGTTGCTTTAGTCGAATTTTTACTAAATTTCTAAACATAATTTTTATTTATAACTTAAGTTTTTAACATTATAAAACAACTATTTTGAAATATATGTTCTCCAAATAAAATTTTATTGAAACTTAAATTAGTTTGAAATGATCAAACTAACTTTTTATTATTATTAAAATTACATACATTTCAAGCCAATGTTACAGATAAACGTTCTAATAATATTAATTTTATTAGTATAAGTAGTAGTTTTATGTAATAAGGGGCTTAGAGCAATAAGTCCAACGAAGTTCGTCATATTCAACTAATATTAATACTTTTGTATGTTCCTACATTTAATATTATAATGATATATTAAATCCAAAATAACCAGACCTGTAAATAAAACTTGAACACAGAATTTGAGTTTCGAACAGCAGCGCAACATTTACCGTAAAGTTTTGTATATTTGTTATACGTAAATTAACCAAATTACTTTATATTTTGCTTACTGATGGATTTAATACCACACTAATTTGCTTTAGTTAAGAGCATTAAAATTTCTGCTTTTGAATTGTTTTTAACATCACTGGCTTTATAAACTGCGCAACTATAGATAACAAAATGTCAAACAATTAGAAACAGTATCATAATTAAAAATACACCAACTTGGAATAAAAAATTGTAACTTGGTTTATTTACTGTTGCGAATTTGAAGCTAAGAGAGCTGGCAATTTATTGAAGAGTTTTAAGAAATGTAAGTTGTATTGTGTAAATTAGATAATTATGTGTTATAATATATATAATAAAATACAAGGTACAAAAGCAAATATATTGAACTACTACTTAATAGCTCGACTGTAATAATATGGAATGTCTATAAATGTTCAAAGCTCAGAAATTTTACTTATGAAGAGATTGAGACTCTAGATTATATATTATTATAAATATTAATAAAGTTATCTTTCTCTTTAGTTAGAACGATAAGTCATTGATATATTGCCTCATATATAATAAAAATGAATTTATATGGGTTTCAAATGATTTCAGTTATTTTTATTATTCGACTCTTCACGTTTTATTACTCTTAAGTATATTATTAAATAATTTTGCTGTTAGGCATTATGTAGAAATGTAATTAAAAATAATAAGAATTAAAAGTCATTGCGACATTTCATATAATTCAAAAACTAGAAAATCTATCGCCGTTATAAAGCTAGATAGAGTACCTTACTCATAGATCACACCGTCAATCATAGAGCTTCCGCTCTCAAACGAGTATGACACAATAATCCATAAACATCACACTCGTTTTCCAATTTATAACAATAGATCCCCATCAATTGTTTAGGACTATCCTCAACTCCTAACAAATGTATTGTAAAATAAATTAATATATCCTTATTTGTGTTAAGCAATTACTTTTACTCTGTATTTTGATCACACCAGTTATACTTTTTACCAAGGTTCAATATAGATAATTTAATAACAAAAAAAATAAAACACTATTATATAATAATTATTTTCTAAAGAAAATTGGCTTGCTTTTAGATTATTATACTAAATTTGTAACTCTCTCTAAAGAGTTTTTTGTAGCTTTATATTGGTTGTAAATTGATAAATTTAAATATTTTTATGCACTTCCAGATTTATTCATAATCCTTTAACTGCACTAATAAAAATGTTTGAAGTTGGCGCTATATTTGAGTTTTGACATTTTGTCACTGATTTGGTTCGAGTTATTAAGACGTCATTCACACTGAGTCAAGCTTGGGCGCTTGGCTGCTAGCCAATTTGAAATGACAAATAACTCTGGAATGTATTGAGGCAGTAACTAAAATCAATTCTAGAATAGATAAGCGTTCACCTAAAATCAAAGTCAACCGAATAATTAGCTTTTTATCATTGATTACTCTTTTACGAATACTGGAAGTCTTTGTATTTGACTTAATTAAATACATCGATTACCACAGTTCAACCTTGACCTACCTACGTAGTTGCATCAATGTATTACACCCTTTTAATTGTGTGGTACAATGTAGATGTCACACTGGCTTGGTCGTTGCAATGCTCGATCAAGAATAGCAGATTAAGGTTAATAGTGGAACCTAATATCAACTTCTGATATCTGAGAAATGGACTCCGTACTTATACTACTTTTAAGGAGTGTGACGTCAACATTGCTGCCGTTACAATTCGTACTGGTGATGGTGGTTCATTAAGTCTTTAAAATAAAACTTAACAACTAACTATAACTTTGTTTATTCAACGGTCCACGGTACAACTTGAAAAAGAGGTTCGTACTGCTCGGTTACTTAAGCAATAAGTCCTTAGGGCTCCCAATATTGTCTCAATATATTAGTTAGATACCATAAGAACCACTTAATAAAGTGAAGTTGTTTTAGCATTACAAATGCAGGACTTTATTACTATAGTTTATTTGATTTCAATCATTGTTAGACTATAATTTATTATTCATTGATAATTAATTATATAAATATTTTAACTTCATAATTCTAAAGTAAAATTAAAACAATTAGCAAAATACATACACACGGTCAATACCATTACTCAAAGTAAAATTTAAGGAAATTGTCAATAACAATAATGATTTGATATAATGAAATTCGTTAATTGACTATTTATTCTTTGATATATAGTCCATTATAGACAAATAGTCTATTATGGAATAGACTTTACGCCAAATTATATATTTACCCGGCTGTATTCACGTTAACTATATCGTAATATGCCCGACTAGCCTTGAACCATGTTTTGCTGTTACACTGTTTTTCTCACAAAAACTATATTTCTGGATTTAAAACCTCGATAGATAGTACTTTATCTAAATTCTATTTCCAAGTCCCAACTAATAGAACTGCACTACGGTTAGAAGAATTACATTAAAGAATAAAAGTTTCTGTGGAAGTTTCTTCATAAGCACATTAAATACAATTAGACTCTAGGTTAGAAAACCTTTTCCAATATAGCTCGTGGCTGGAGACTGGTTATTTATACATATATTGGCTTAACAAATAACATTAAAAAAAACTTTTGTGTTATTCCTCAGAAGTCAAGGAGACAATATTGTGTTCTGAAAGAATTTTCAATTTATAACTATTTAGACGGAACTTTTTATTTACAAGTCAATGTATTTAAAGTCAGATTTTCTTAAAAAAATTTATAAAGTCATTATCTATTTATTGCAAAAGGAATACTGCATTTGCGGTTTCATAGCTTATTTATTTATTTTTAATTTTTACCTCAAGTGAAAACGGTAATGTTCATCAGTACTCAGTGTAGTTCGTGCTTAAAATTTAAAACAATACTTTACTCAAACAAACGATATAACTCAAGGTTATTATTTAAAGTGCTCTTTTTCTTTGAATTTTACGCCCATAAAGCATACATGATGAAACTTATGGCGCCATTATAATGTGTGATGGATTTTTATGAGTCTCCACGGAACGCTACTTCTACTACATATGTTTGTTGTTTGTGACCTAAAAGAAAATTATTTACTAAGAATCTGTGTTGCTAGTTGCTAGGTTCGCTATATGTATTGTTTGAATACAAGAATACTGTAGTCTCCGAGGATGTATGAGGATGTATACGACTGTAGGTCACAGGAATAAGAAACTAAATATTGACGTTACGTTGACGTGGCATAGACTGCTTATTGTAATTGACGTGTGTGAGTAGATAAATATATATTAATTGGAAAAAAAAGTTCGTTCTATATAGTATTAAACAGTATTTTTAATGGTTTGTTTTTATTAAGTAAAAAATACGGATCCTGTCAACTCAACAAAGTACATTTTGGAACAATATAAGAAAGATAAAGTATTATGTCATTCTTGTTTTACTCACAATTTTTATTTCATGGAAGCTTACCCTTCCTATCCTTAACATGTCCGATAAGCCGGGGCGATGTTATTGACCGGTATTTTGTAAATCGGGTTTCATTCGAACCTTTCAAAAATAAATAATAGGTTTATTTAGCTCATGGCACTCTTAACGCTATTTTGTGCCTAAAACCAAGACCTGCGCTTAAAACAAAATTTAAGAAATATAAAAGTACCTTTCTATAGAAAATATAAAATAAATATATAGCGCGTAAATATTAGAATTTTTTTTCTGTGTAATTTAAAATTATTTGATAGTTAAACGTTTTTATATATTTCAAAATAACATGCTTTATAAAAACCCAACTCGTGTAATATATTATATCAACATATTCTTAAAATATACAATACTTTGTCTCATGAGAAAAATAAAGTAATTTAAAACGAATATGAAATACCAAAATAACATTAATGAGCAAGTAAAATACTGGTTACCGAAATAAGCAAACAATTTAATTCATGATTCCTTGTAACTATTTTTAAGATAATTATTATTCAAATTATGTTATTAGAGTAAGACATTAATTTTCCTAAAATCCAACATCTACATTCAATAAATTTGCTTACAATTATCTAATTATAAACTGAAATAACCATCTGTTAATATGTTATTTGAGATACGAGTAAATATTTACAAAATACACCGAAATAAATATTAATGACCAAAATGTTCTTTTGTGTTTAAATAATAATTAAATTAAATAATGTGTTGAATATTATATTACCCTTCATGTTATTCCATTTCCAGCTTATATTAAGTTAATATTGTTATACGCTCTTAATCTTGCTGTAATTTAAAAATTGTAGAAATACTTTGGTAAAGACAGACGAAGCTTCTTAGCATTCCATGGATTCACCGTGCGGGTGCCGGGCCCATCGCGTTGCAAGGAGAGGAGTGCAAACAGTGCCTGGGACTTGTGACCCAGGAGTAGGTTTAAGGGGCCCCTTTATTGTGCGCAAAAACGCTCACCTTCACCCTCCACACATCTCTCCCTACCTAACCAAATTTGGAAAGAACCTACTAATGCCGCCTTTGAAATACGTTCTAGATATGAACCAATGCTTGTTCTAGAAAGGCCAAGGTTTTTAAGTAGGCTATAGAGAGATTTTGCTGTTATACCTCTCGCTCTCTCTTCTACCGCGTACAAACTAACTATAAATTTATTCCTGATCAGATCGTTGGTTAGTTCGTAATACTTATTGAGCTAGAATGTGTGATCCCTTGGGATGTTTGTTTCCCAAGGAACAGTAAGCTCCACAAGTATCACGCGCCTCAGATGTTTCGAATACAGGAATAAGTCCGGTCTGGATGACGAAACACCAACATCACCAGGGATTTAGTAATGCTTTTCATACGTGTCCATCATGAGAATCCAATCAGGAGCCGCGCCTAATATTGAATAAGGCTTCGCTTTTGATTTTTTGGAGGAGCCTTCTTTTACGAATTCTACAGATCGTTCGGTGGTTGTTATACCCTTCCGCGCTCTTGCTACTGAAAGACTAACCGCTTCCCGTATAATTTCTAATACCTTGTCGTGGCGACGCGAGTATTGACCTTTATCTAGAAGTACCCTACTAATAGGTGTTTCGCGGTTCCTATTGCCTCCCCACAGATGTTGCAAGACTTTTCGGTGGCTTTGCCCCTTCTTACTAAATTACTTTGATCTGGGAGAGGCATTTGGAATGCATTAAGATAGAATTTTAATAATGCTGGGGACCAATCATAAATTAAGGTGCGCCACTTCAAAGCTATTGAGCCATAACTTCAATGTCTTTATGACACTTGAATCTAACTTGCATCTAACATCTAACTTTAATATTTTCGATAATTATCCTAAAAGCGAACATACCTAAGTTTTGACTTATATTTTCCATTTTTCTAGGCCTTGATTTCAATGAATGTAGTAAATAGGTATTATCAATTTACTAATCTAAACACACAATATAATTAAATCTAATTTGTACTTACAAATTTTATATATTTTTTAAATTTACAAATTATATTAATTTTATTCATTTCGCTTTATTCAGTCAAGTTATGAATGTTAGTCAGCTACTTAGGGATACCCTCAACTTAGAACAAGATAGTGCTGTCTACATTTTAATATCTGCATTGACTATTTCAGATTTTATATATAATTATGTATACTAAAAAGATCCAAAATGAATTCTAAAAAATACTAATCAAAGTTGATCTTTGACTTTTCTCAAAAGATTTTTTAAAAGTCCTTATGTTACTGATGGCTAATTTAATAATGTATTAATGTTCAATGAAAAACAAGAAACTTAATTCTTTATCAACTTTAATACTTTGTAGAAAAATTATAAGAATGAACACTATCCTTATTATGCTTTCAAAGGAATTTCAAAGGGTAATTTAGTTTTAAAAGTATACATTTATGTGAAAGTGATTTGTTTCAAATTTATTGGATAGAAGAATAAATAAGAATAATAAGAGATTACGGTTTATTTAGGTATTTTTATATTAGATCTTACCATATGGTAATCTTATTACTACTGAAAATGAGATTACCATAACCAATAGCCATTTATTCCTATTATATTAATATTACCTAAAAACAAAATTTGCAAACTCAGTTTTCCTTTAAGCTGTAGCTAATTCCTCTACTTATCTTACTTTAGGAATGAATACTTACTTTAGCAAAGAATACTGTAATAAGTAATAAAGTTAGAGTGAATTACTTCACTTTGGAGAAATAGTGGAATAAAGTCCTTTTTAAAACATATGGTAGGTTTTAAAAAGTGTTTTTTATAATTATCATTCTTATTTTTGTTCATAAGATATCCATTTTTTATACATATACCCTACAACACAATATGTATTCAAATCTGTTAAATACTTTTAATAGGATGGAAAAATTTTATTACCTACTTATTATCGTTAAAAAACCATAATTTTAATATTAGATGTTATCAACTTCATTACTTACTGTTTGTTAAGCTCTAGCTTAAAGTAAATAAAGATATATATTTTTTTTGAGAACTTACTGAATATACTGGTACCTCTATGGCCAGCATTGTAGACGACAAGATCTTCAAATTCCGAATAACTTTTTTTGTTATTTGATTCATTGATGAGAAGTAAAAAAATTTAATTATCATTGGAAATTTTACATTCATTTTGTAATTACTTTTTTGTGATTACGTTGCATTGTGCGTTATGAAAAGTCAGACTCGATATAGAAAAGAAGGTCCGTTGATTACTGTTATTACTCTTATATTTGACATTTGGGATATCAAAATCTTACCAGATAATACTAATAAAAATAACTTCATTTTATATGTATTGGGTACGATACAGGTAATAAATAACAACTTCTATGAAACTTCGGACATCCCAAGTGAATTCTATAACATTTCCTCTTCACAGACAAAAAGCTTAGAAAACTCCTAAAAAAAACAGCAAACATCAAATATGTCTTATTCGAAAAGCATCATTTCATTTTTATTGCTAACAATTTTAATATTGCCCGTGCTCATTTCCGTAAGCTGCTATATTTATTACTTCTTTTCTTTCTTTAAGGCTGTGCTTTAGTTACGGATTTTGTTCATAAGGGTTTGCTACCTTTATGAAAAAACTCCGTTTCTGTTGATTTTTAATTAGATATTTAATTTGGGAATAATTTAATGTTTTTATAATAAATCATTAGAAAACTCTATACGTATTACAAAAGGTTTATTAAGTGTATAAGAAAATGACAAATTATAATTTCTGGTGAAATGAGACTTTAAGGGCAGTAATAATCTTATTGATTCAGTCAACCTGAAATTAAAGTAGAAATGATCGACTTAAAGGTAATTTTTGTTTTTTATTATAATGCAAAATAATTGTATAGATTACATTAAACCACTTATATTTTTATTTTTATTTAAATTTTAATTTGGCATACTTCCAAATTTTATTACATTCATTACAATAATTATAAGTACAGTCTCGGTATTTCAGATTTATTAATAATTTTGTAAGTTATAAATAATAATTGTCATTATGTGTTAATAAGGCGTGTGATTTCTAGTTTAGAAATCAAATCATTTAAAGCCATTGTATTTGTTTATTCTATATGTTTGGGGTTTTGCAAAAATTAAATTTACGAAGCTAAGGTAAAGTTCTATGAAATCTCACAGAAATGAGGAACCATTTAATCTCTACATTTATACCCCGTTTAATATAAATTACAAAGTTAAATATCAAAATTACCACATTAATCTGTTTAAATTGTCTATTTACTTTTCATTTGAATGTTACCATTTTTAAAATGGATATATCTGTAATTTGACAGCTTAGCATCTTTAAATGTAGTCTTATAATTTTCTTAAAAAGTTATTTTATCAATAAACACTGTACAATGCTGTAAATGATAATTGAATTAGAAAAGTTTTTTTAGGTATTGCTCTTCACAAAACAATTTTAAAAGTATAAATATCATAATAATAAGCATAATATTCTTTTTATAAATGCTTATTATTTACCTCATTTCATCTTTTATTACCTTTACGCCACAAAGGTGAACGCAAAATCTCATAAATTCGCGTCTTTGTGCATAAAGTTAAAGGTAATTGTTTCGTTATGATATTTGAGGCTTTATTGGAAGTCACATTTAAATCGCATTACATTATACAAAAATTATGTTAATAATATTGCTTAATAACATTTACAGCTTTTTTTATTATGTCTTAAGCGCAGACTGAATATAACAAGTTACTTTTATATTGTAAATAAATCTGTTGACCAACAATGTTGGTAATGTCTAATGATCTGAAGTATCTATAGTTAGGTAATTGTATCGAAAAAATATTTTTTGAATATAATATAATATAAATAAATAAGTGTTTTGCATCTCATGTTAATTAAACTAGATCCAAAGTATGAGAGATGGTTCAAGTTTTATTTATCGATTTAAACACATGATAAAAAAACTTCTACGCTGTTTATACC
This sequence comes from Napeogenes sylphis, assembly GCA_959347405.1. Classification (NCBI taxonomy): domain Eukaryota; kingdom Metazoa; phylum Arthropoda; class Insecta; order Lepidoptera; family Nymphalidae; genus Napeogenes; species Napeogenes sylphis. The sequence goes on along the minus strand of OY365777.1, from coordinate 29,607,584 downwards.
AATAACGACTTGATACTATGCAAAGATATTTAATTTAAAATTACTTTAATAAAAAAAAGTCTTAAGTTTAAGTTTTAAAAAAATGGAAGCTTGCGGGACTTATTTACAAATAATAACAATTAAAACAGAGTAACTTTCTCTTCGGTTTACATGTAATTGAAAAAATAATTTGGAATGGTATCTTATCTCATTAAAGTATCTTTTACGAAATTTTGTTTTCTATGTTTTATAAAAAGTTAATACAATTTATTATCAGATGAAAAAAAAAGTCTCAAAAGTAAAAGAAATAACAGATATTGGAAATCTCGAAGATAATTTATTCTCTCTTTTGGTTTACAATTAAAGTAAATCGGTAGTTTATTTATGAATTTTAAAAATATCTTTTTTTTCTAGTTTTGAGTAAAAAAATCTTAGGTATAAGTAATTTCCCAAAAACACACATATTCCGGTATTAAGATCTGAACATACTATTTCCAATTTTACTTAATCGTAGTATTGGTACTTCTTGCATATTTCATTTTATTATTTTCTACAAATCGATTTATGTCATTATTATTTTTACTAAAGGATATTTATTAGTAAACTAAGTCTATTATTTTTTATTGCATTTCCAACGAACAGAGGGTGTGTAATTTTATCGAATGTAATTTCAGGACCCAACTATAAATTATTAAATTGATTTCTAAACTATATATATTGGGGTTTTGTGAACTTTAATTTTTTATTTTTATAAGATTATTGCTATACTTTTTTTACCACACAACTCGGCATTTGGTTTTCTAAATTGAAAATATTTAAAAATGAAATCTCTTACGAATTACGATCCTCATACAGGATCGCTGGCCCAGCATAAGTTAGTACTTGTCTACAAAGTTGTTGTAAAGGTCCACAAAAGGAGGTAGTCCTTTTTTTGTATTCATGTGTATTTTGTGTGCATATAAAGTATGTATATTCATTATTATTCCAATATTCAGTTCATTCAAATATACTTAGTAATCATTTATATTTTGTTTTATGAAACCTTTTTAATCAGGTAAATTTTTCAACGGGCTCTTAAATAATAAAAAAATAAAAATAAGCCTTTTTAATCTAGTACTACTTGCAACAAAACTTATAGATGTGTAATTTTTTTCCGAGAATAAATTGACCATAATAGCGTGCCGCTAATGTAAGTCTTCGTAAGAGGGTGGTAGTAACCCGGTTGTTTAATCCAAACGTTTCTGTAAAAAACCACTGTGGGTAAAGTTAACAAAACAAGGATTTGTAATAAATGTTTTTTTACAAATCAGGATTTTTTTAGTGCAGCTTTTACAAATTTCGTAAAATATTAATAATTTGATATTATTATTTGATCATTAATAAATATTATTTGATTGATTTGAATCCTCTCCAAAACAAATAATGTTATTACGTAAGTTGAAAACATGTAATAATGGAGATAAAGTTTAAAATTTTTCCATGTTAACAAACATTGTAGATTCGAAAGATTTTAAATAATTAAATTTTAAGCTTTTCACTTGGAGATAGGATTTGATTGGATACTTTTGATTTATTGGATCTATTGAACTTTCCAGAATGATAGCTTTTTATAATATTTTACATTCCTCAATTAATACTATTTTATGATAGAAAATATCTTAATATAAAATCGTTTTTAATAAAAAATATTCAATTTTCTTCTTTAATTTAATTATCATACATTATTATTTATTCTATTTTATTACAGGAAACTGAACTAAATTATAATAAGTAATACACCACAGATAGTAGTAATCTGTAAAAAAAACTGTAGTATACAATACCGGCATATTTATTGTAAAACTTAGACTATCTTAAAAAAAACCCCAAAAGATGCAGTCCTATCTCCGGAATAAGATATAAATATTTGATACAGAATCTCGGTATATGTAAGAAAAAAAAAAAAATTCTTATTACCAATTAATTAGAATCACAAAAATATGACAATAAAAAGTGTAAACAGATCACGTTAACAGGATTTTTATATAATTTATACAACTGCGAATATAATTTTAAAGAAAAGTATAAGAAATAAATAATTAAATGGACATTACAAATTCCCATCACGCGTCGGTTACACAGTATCTTTAAAAATTCAATATCACTCAAGGTGTTGATAACTTTAACTTTGACAAGAATATTCACAAGAATATTAAGAGAATACTGAATATTTTTTTTATTAGTTATTCACAAGAATATTAAGAGAATACTGAATATTTGAACAAATATGCCAGAAAGTATCTATTTTTGTTCCCCTTTGATGCTTTTTTTTTACAAATAATTTCTTCCATTTAAACTTCGATATCATTTCTTTGAAATATGATAGACAATAAAAAAATATAATAATAAAAAAAATGGTGGTTTTGGAATGTTTTTTCCCGTTTAGTCTCCGTTGTTTTTATTATGTTTCGTCTTATGTGTGTTTGTGTTTTGTGGTTTATGGGGACCTCACCCATTAAAGGAAAACTATGGAAAATAATTATTTACAATAAGAACCCAGCATCTCTAACTTATTTTGGATATTCCTAACGAACTGGAAATCATTGGGTTCTCAGAGTTCTCTTGCTTGTGTGAGGCGTACGGTAGCGACTTGGTAGAGCTTGGTGTTACAAAGTGTAACACCGCTCGTCGTGGACGCTTCACTCTGATAACGCGTGGAAACGGGCTCGCAAGGACGAAAGCCGAACTACGAGCCCTGGACATGGAGGCTGAAGAGGCTGCGTTTGAGCGAAAGCTTCAACGCCAGGCCTTTCAGAGGGCGGCGGATACGGCCAGGAGTGCACTGGGCTCCGAGGAGGATACCTCCTTGGCGGTGCAACTTGCCACGGACCCGTCTTCCATAAGCGCCTAAGAGCTGAGTGCAGCCGCCGCGTGGCATTTTGCTGCGATCTCTGAGTGGCCCCTAAAGTCGGGTAACCTCAAAAGAACGGTGGTTAAGGCCCTCGGAGACGAGTAGTTTGTACGACATCGTCAGAGCCTTGGCCAGCTAGAGCGAGCAGAAGGAGACGCGCAGTATCCGCGAGCACAAAGCGCGTCTCCACAGGGAGGTGGATGCCCTAAAGTCGGAATTAAAGGCCTATAAGAGGGAATTCGCGGAGATGACGTCATCTGTGGCCAAAGTCACGGTTCCAGAGATGCCTCCGTCGAAGACGGACTTCCTCGAGGAGTTGAAGCGCTCCGTAATTGACTCTGTGGGCGTTATGTGAAACGCCTCCTCCTCCGAAAAGAATCTTAGACCTCCGCTAGCCTCTAAGAGGAGGAATCCAGTTCCTCTTCTAGGATCAGGAATATTTCCGGTCCGAATTCTTTTTTAGTGTCGTTAATTACATAAAATTAATTATAACTTAAAAGATAATTGTAACATTTAAATTAAATAATAACTACTGACTATTTTTCTCGAGCTTATATTATTCCATTCAGTAAAATGATTAGGATTATTCTCAGCTGTACACGTATTGCATTTAAAAATGTAGCGTAAAAACAATTAATTAAATGTAGGAACAGTAATTACAAGGTATGGTCTAACATCTAAAATATTCCAGCGCGAGCACAACGACAGTTAGCTCCCCAGAGGTTGCAGCGGCAAACTGTCGGTACGCAACAGTCCAGAGGATTATGATCGCAGTTCCCTCTCCGTTCAATACAAGTCGACCTCGATCGTCTGAAACTATATTATTATGTTTTAAGTCAAAGTCAAAAACATGGATCATGCCAAAAACCTCAAAAACAAAAACATTTTGGAATGAAGTCGGGATCCAATTACGGCAATTATATTATATAGATTATAGAATGACAGATTCGCTTGATAACAACACAATTGCTGAGTTGGTATAGCGACGAGGACAGTATGTCAGAGATCGCATGTACAAGAGGATGTGGATGAGTTTAAAATGCTGTATTATTGAAATAAATTAAATAATTATTTTATTAACAGAAACGATAAACTAATAACAACTTACGGGCCAAAGTATTCTAAATTTGACTTTCTTGAAGGATCTTGGTTATCTGCAAAAACAAAAGGTATTAATTTTAATAGGTTTTTACATATTATTTGTAAAGAATTATCGCGTGTATAATGGTGGGTCACACATTTTATACTTTGATTTTAATATTACAACACGATATATAATAGTACTGAAGGAAAGTAAACTACTTAAATAATCACTATTTGAGTATGTACAAAGTCCATTATTTAAAATTACATAATTAGGTCTCGAGTTTATACCTGTGTTAATGTACGACGCATAAGTGCACTGGCCCACAAGTAAAATGGCCGCCAGAATCAGCATTATGAGACTACTGCGCAACATGCTACTCATACAATAAGCACTGCTTCTCTGTTACATCATAAAAATACTTTAACTAAATATTATATTATAACCAGAAAAAATACCATTATCGGTCATTCAACATATTATAATTTAATTAAAGAAATACCCACTCACATATTTTACTCACAAATATATAAAATACGACTCATGGAAACACGGAATTATCACACAAATACTTAAAAATATAGAAATATCGTCAAATGTCATTACCAAGAGCTGACCTTTGATAAACTTTTAGTATAATTTTTGTAAGGGCAACATTGGATTGAATTGTTTCACGTATTTTTCTACTAGGTCTTCACTTATCTTAGTGTAATTTATTATTAGATTATAGAATAAGATCTATAATATTACTTCAGTAAGTAATAACCTATTTCTATAATCTAAATGTTATACTTATTCACGACCTAATATTAGAACTCTTTACTGCAAAGAATTAACAATGACAGTCGTTCTATTCTTTAAAATACTTAATAGGCAGTACTCACAAACACATTAAACTGTTTACTATTTAAACTCTTCACTATCACTGTTCCAGGTTATTATACTAGTTCTGTTACATAACTTAGTCTCTCGATCACACAATCTGCCTTCTTATCTGGGACACGATTTATATATAAACTACTTTTAATCAAATCAGTATCCAATATTATAATTATTTATTTAGTCAATGAAACTTTACAAACATTACATGTTTTAGTTATACCATCAACTAATATCTTTATTTTTTTATCAAAACCTACCAATTCCAATTACTGGAAAGTTGACACTTATAGTCATGTTATGATGTTAAAAAATTTATAAAAGTTTAGGTATATCTCATTGTGGGCATATTATTATAAATTATTCATTATTATTATAATGTTATCAATAATACATGTAGGAATTGTAATTAATATTTTATTACATACTTTATAATTTTATAAAATATTAATTAATAAAGGTATAAAAAAACGTAAAATAAGTACAAAAAATAATCTATAAATTTTTCCTTAACATATATTATTTATAATGTATTTGACATACGGGCACAGCGAAAAGCAAACTGTGGTTTCAGGTAGCTTCGTTATAAAAGGCATTTAATATCACCACGGGGAATCCCGCGTAGTTAAAGTCATTAACAGAATACAGTTCTAGCTTTAACAGAATTTAGTTGTAGCTTTGAACATCGAAACTTTTGAAGTTCTATTTTGAAATTGACCAAATAGATTAATTATAAATATAAACATGCAACACTGAAATTCTGTATAATTATTAAATAATATATAAAGTTATAAATTAATCAATATTGCAATAAAAAGAAAAAATATTAATCAAATGGAATTATAATATCAGTAATAATAACAAAAATAAACACAAGGTGGGTATTATGAAAATATACAAATTATGCCAAATAATCTATAACAACTTCTAATCAGGACCGCTACAATGCAAGAGTACTAATAATATGGTGCGTCAGGTCTTTATAGTCGTGTCAGCACTGGATTTTGGTATTCTACCGGAAATGACGACAACACTTGTTATAATATGATAAATTATTACTTGTTATAATATAATATGACAAGATTTTATAATATAGTTAGTGCAATGGAAACTATATCTGAAAGTAGCACCTATATATTATATAATATAAAGAACATTTCTGCATTTTCTTATATAGTATAAAATATAGAGGGGATATCTCATAAACTTTCACTTTCAATTATATGTATAGTTATTAAACTTTTAACTCGCAAATCAAGTTCTTTTCATATTTCGTTTAAGATTATTTATAATAAAAGCGGTGTGTTAAGTATGATAAGCAGCTCAGTATTCCATTTCTTGTTACATACTTGTAGTAGTTTAACATCCGCTGAGATTATAATAATCTTGTATTAAAACCAGAGAGATAACAAACTCACGCTATTTTCTATAAATATTAGTTAACATAAAATAATGTTAAATTTTATTATTGAACACTGAATTATACATTAAATTTAGCCTTTTTTACATCATTATTAAGTATTTCTTTACTGACATAATTTAATTCTATTATATTTAATACAAGTACAATACGATATTATAGAGTTTTATTAAAACTAACATCAGATTTTATTTTGGACTTCAATCCAATTCTACGAGTCTCATAAAAATCCATCACAGCTTCTAATGGCCCATTACTACCATCATGTATATTTTATGAGTGGAAATTGAGAAGAAAAAGAGAAATTTGAAATAAAAAGGTTGAGCTGGATTTACAGAAACAAGGGGTGAACTAATATTTTAAGATTTAAACATGACCTAACCAGATTGATTGCTGATGACATGTATCGCTTTTTTCTTGATTTAGATAATTGAAAAAGACAAAAGAATTTGAAATCAGAAAAGTTTTATTCCTATTACCATATATAATTAAGAACTACGTAAAGTCTAAATACTACGTAAAGTGTACGTAAACTTTAATAGTATTTGGTAAGAAAGGGTTTCATAAAAATAGATTAGATTTAAGATAGATAGATTAGAGTACATTTAAAAGAAATATCACATAACTTATTTTAATATTATTTATTTAACTAATTTACATATACAAATAACCTCCCTCCAGCCAAGCTACACTATAATATGTTTTCTAACCTAAAGTCTAAACATATTTTATTTGTCCTATTTTATCTGTGACGAAACTTCCACAGAAACTTTACTCCTAATCTAGTGACATTAGTTGGGACTAATATATATAAATTAAAAACATAACTTACCGAGGTTCTATATTCTCGAGGTTCTTATATATACCTCATTACCTTGCTAACATAACGAACAATTTTTGGGGCATTAGGTATCATTACAATTAACATTATTCACCAATCACGCACGGGCAAGCGCTAATAATTTTTATTGCAATTAGTAACTATTATTATTAATTATATTACTAGTTGTTTGTATAAAATGAGTTTCATTTATTGTGACAAAGTACTTAATGAAGTTCACGTCCAATTATCAACTATCTTGCCCTGAAGACATCAAGGCAACATCGCAATTTGTCGTATACATCTATTTGTAATTAACTAACATATATATAAGAAATTAACATATGTATCAATTCCGACCATATCATTTAATTGTTAAATTTTTTAGTATAATTAAAATCAAATGTAGGTAACTTGTTTGAAACTATCTAATAATATCGTAAAAAATTGACTTATTTTTTTTTTTATAAACTAGCTGTTGCTAACGTCTTCAGCTGCTGCTAAATACAAAATTGAATTAAGAGATCCTTGAGTACATAGTTAATTCGATCGATAAAGGCGTTTCCTAGCTTTGAGTGCACAGGTAAACAAGCATTTTTTTTTTTTGCAATAATTTAAACCCATCGTAACGTTGTTTGAAAATATATACAAAGGGCATTAATACTATATTTTATTAATTCAATTTATATAAAATGTATATATGTGACCTTTTAAGATAACCCTTGTGGTTTAATTTATTAAATTGAGAAAAACAGAGAAAATGTAATGTGTAACCTAATTTTTATTTGTGAATGAATTTTGTACCATATTTTTTTCTATTTTTTTAAGACAAGTGCAGCATTAGAGACTATATTAGTCCTATGTCCTGGAAGATTTACCAAACATATAAATACCGAATACAAAGTTCACCCAGTCCAACAACAATTTTTCCCTTGATATTGTAAACATTTCATTTTTACTTTATATCTTTAATATTTCATCAATGTTAAATGTTTTTAATAAAATTTTATTCTACTACCTTTGAAAGACAGACACTTTTAACGTTATCCAATTTAATTAAATACTAAAGCCGGCCCTGAACATTGAAAGAGTATGCTTTTAAAAATTATAGTTAATTTGACTAAATTATTAATAATAGATCTTTAAGAGACGAATAAGGGACACAGATATTTATTGAGATTAACTAAATGTAACAAGTCTAATGAGATAAACATAAATATAACTCAGACGATTTTTCATTACTTATTAAAAATGTATATATTACTTTGTGATATTTATTAACATGACTAAATGTAAGAAATCTAATGAAATACACATAAACACTATTCTAAGACGATTTTTCATTACTTATTAAAAATGTATGTATTACTTTGTAGCAGGAAGCATAATTTAGTTTGTAAAAGCTTTTCTTTTTAAGAAAAATGTAAGTTGGATTTTTAGTTTTACATTTTAAATAAATAAGTAAATATGTCATTTTTTTTGTTACTAATTCAAAATCAGTCCGTCTATGTATATACCACTTACCCCGGCCATAACTAAATGTAATTTTCTGCGTTAATAAATGCAATGCATAGTGCAGGAAAAACGTTTTATACTTTTATTTTTTATTGAACTTTATATTTCTGCAAGTGGCAAATTCGGAAACATTAAAAACTTTCAAGCACACTCCACCCGGCCTGTAGTTGTATGACAAAATGTAGTTTAAATGAAAAAATATATAAAGATATGTAACTTAATGAAAAGTAACGCGAACTTAATTAAACTACAAATTTATTACTTAATTGAAATTCAGTATTAAAATGATAAATTAAAAGTACAATTAAAATACAACTATTATTTAATTTACAATTCAAGTACCCAATGTAAACATAAAAAATATTTAGGTATGTGAGGACACAAATTGGTGTTAAAATAAAGTATTATTCAATTAATATAAAAGTTAAGTTACGTTTTTTTGTTTTAAAAGTTGGGTCTTTGTGACATCTAAGTACAGGTCTAGTAATAATTTAAAAGCAACCAGCTATTTCCTATTCATACATATAAAAGAGAAAATAATTATTGTACACAATTATAAGGTGCACAACAAATTTAGCTTAAAGAATTTAAAGTTTTAAGTAACTCAAAAAATCTTAGTTGATTTAAGTTACAAATAAAAGTAATTTCTATTTAGAGATTAATGAATGGTTTAGGTTTTACATTTATTGAATTTTCTTTGTGAAAATCAAAAAAATATGTTATATTTTTTTGTATTAATTTCCCAAAAAAATATAAATAAGTTGAAGGATGAAGTTTTTTTATATGTATAAACTCTGTAATCTATCAGAAACTGGATTTTATTCTGATTTATATTTCAGTCTTTACAAAGTAAGAAGAAAGATTCTTGGAGAGTACAATAAATCTAAACCAACTATGAAACGTTTTGACAGTAGAATATTTTAGCAAGGAACAAGAAAAAATATGATATATTCATTTTCATTGTTATATCATTATATGAATAAGAACAGCAAATAAATCCCACTAACTTTATTTAGGTTACAACAACAAAATTATTACAATAAATTTATAATTAACAGACTTGCCATATTCATTTTTTATTTATTTGCATTAAATTAACATTGATTAGTACTAAGGCATATATTTTTAACTCTGAAGTAACAAAGGTTTTGGTAACAATCAAAATTCATGATCTGAAGATTCATTTACAGCAGTGACATGTACGTTATAAAATTGAAACAATACAATTTTCTTCGCAATGCCTCATAAATAATAGTCAGCGATCTTGGTACGTGACGTTTTAGCCAATTTGTCTTTCCTTGTCATAGACTGAGAATTCAACGCTATCTTACTTTGCATTCAGACAATGATGAAAACCACATATGTTTTGACCATTTACAGAAATGAGATACAATAAATGAATTGTGGTTCCATTTAAAATAAGTTTTAATTGTTTAGAACAGTTCAAGGGGCCAAAACAAACTTTTGAGTTTGCCATATCAAAAGTGTGATTATTTTGTTAGTTAAAAATATGCTCAATATTCAATATTTTTTAGGATTTTTTTTAATGAATTTTTCAGAAGAATTATCAGTTAAATAATATCCAAGCCGTCTCTAACGGGCTGCAAGTACCTACCTAATAAGTCGTCTTTTAAAGTAAAGGACATGTTTGAAGACAAAATACTTTGCATTTGGGCTAGATTTCTTTCATTTATTTTCTACAGAGCTTTGATAACTTTTTTTACGTATACTACTTGGACGGCCAGATTTTTTTTTTTACGAAACAAAGGTTTTATTGTAAATATAATTATGAATATTCATATAAGAAAGACAAATACCGGATTCAGTGGGAATCGATTGATAGCCGTTTGCGGATAGGGTTCTTTATAAAACAACTTTTTACGGATCGCATTTGCGATCGTATTTATGACCATGTTTTACCTTATGATATCTCTAACAAGTATTTAGTTACAATAAAATAAAATTCATTAATCACGTAATTATATAGTATTCAGACAAGTATTAAAATTAAGATTAACTAAAAGGATACTGAATACCTTTTAAATAACATACGAACAAAATATTACACAAAAATAGACAACAATTTATAGATTGAATGCGATTCAGTCTTTTAAAAGTACAAATTAGCTAACGAGGATATAGAATAAGACAATACGTCCCAAATGAACTATATTTTAACAAAGTATCAAAATTAGTTAACTTTCAGTTTCGAATAGAATATTACCATATTTTCTTATAAGGAAATGTAGACTTTTTAAAATAGTTTTCTAATATGCCTATTTTGAAAATTCTCATGACATTTTGAACTATACATAAACTTTGAGTAATATTGTGAAACAAAGTTTGTACTTCATACTTGAAAAACTTTAAACTAAAACTTAAAACTTAGTTGTTATTTTACACAAACTTATTAGACGAATATAATAATTTAGACTAAAATTTATTACTTTTATGGAAGTCAATTCCGAAATCTGTAGCGAATATTTTTATTTCATTTCAGATTATTATTTAAATAATTTTATTTATTTGTCATTTTCAGAATAACATTATGTGCTTAAAAATGTATAAAATAATACCTAGTGTATTTATACAATTAATTAAATTTGTATGCATCGTTATAAACATTCAAAATGAGTTAAGCCTCACTCGAAAGCGGTAAAGAGTTTTAATTTAATTGATTGCACACGAATTGAAACGAAACTATTAAGCTATTAACAAGCAATGCGGGAAGTTAAATTTTTAAGCCCTTACTAAAAGCTAAAACAACGTTAGGTATATTTTTAATCGTTTAAATTAAATATTCAAAATTTCATTTAATTTTCATCAACCCTTGAAAACCAAACAATTAATAAATTTAAGCTTTGTTTGGTCGTAAGTCTATTTCAATGTCAAGATAAAATCCGGAAAAAAATATTTAGTTCATTATTATTAAAATCTTGTAACCAAGATTCATCCTAATTTCTAAAAAGAAAAGTAATTGAAAACTTCACTAATGAAACACAAAAAAACTTTCCGCTTTTCATCGTTACAAGAATTTTTTGTGACTTTTTTGAATTCGTTTTAAAACTTGTATATTGGCAGTGTTTCTTTTAGATGAATAAAGGATAATAAGGATGCAAACATTGCTCATTCGATAAACTTTATTCATTCATTCATTAAATTAAATATTTTATGTCCAAAATAATGTTCAAAAAGATTGTAATGTTGTAAAGAACTTAAAATATAATTGCAAAAAATATTAATTAGTATCAATTATTGGTTTCTTAACCCATGAAATGTATCGGGGTTAATATAAACGGGGTCTTTTATGTCATTCGATCTCATCAGTTCAGTTGAGAAAACAGTTCAGTAGAGATGTGACATATTTCTCTCGATAGTTTGACAAAGTTTTGCATTCAAAATAAAATTCTCTGAACTTTAAACTGAATTTTAATCTGAAAATATTTATTCGGTCAACGAAACCATATGCATTCGGTAAAAATTTACTGCGGTTTTCGAGAACGTATATTCTAAAAAATAATAAATACACTACGTAATCAATTCTTCTCGGGCGCTTCCGAATTACAATTATATATTTTTTCGAGGTCTATCACTTCACAAAAAAAAATGTATAAATAATAACGAGAACAACTTTATAATTGCATAAAACCCGTATGGTTTGTCAATACTTTTGAGAACAATGGAAACGGAATAAGATACTTGACATAGTATTCTAAATATAAAGAATATATATTTTTGTGTACTTAATAATAATAAAAGAAGTCTACAACAATATACATATAAATCGACTAGGAGATTATGACCAGGCTTAGATTCTAAAATATTTTTATACCAAATAATGGTTATGATAAAAAAATCACATATTAAATAGTAATAAATAAACCCTTAAACCTACTCCCGGGTCGCAAGTCCCAGGCACTACTTGCAATCCTCTCCTTACAACGCGATGGTCCCGGCACACGCACGGTGAATCCATGGATTGCTAAGAAGCTTCGTCTTGTCTATATAAATAAAAATTGGATTAAATTATAAAAAATATATTAATTACAAATAAAATTACTTGCAATCAATCTCTCCTAAACAGCGATTTCAATTCAAAAAACAAACAATAAAACATCATAAAATTGATTTAAATGGCTTCTGCTTGTATCTATCCATTTTCAATGTCAATGTTCTCTACTTTGATCTTCTCTGGGAGAATGATACTACTGTCAAGAAAACGAGCTATACGAGCTGCACTAAGACCACTACACTACTACTATACGCTTCTATTAGACCATAATGTCTAATACATCTTCTTTGTGAAATCGTATAGAAGTGTAAAAAGTGTAAGACAAGTTGAGTAAAAGACAACTATTCAATCCATTCAAATGTTCTGTACAGGCAAACAAATCTTAGATTGTCAATCATACCGAGTTTCTAAGAATATGATAGCTTGGTAAAGTTTTGTAGTACTTTATGTGGATCTTTGCTAAGGATTACATAGACACAAGAGTTAAGTTAGAATATAAATTCAAGATATATCTCTCGTAGCCTAGGATATTAAAACGAAATAATAAATTTATTGTTAGAATTTATTTTGACCAAAATATAAATTTTCAAATTAATATTTAATATGTACATATGTTTTAAAATGTTAAATACAACGATTAGTTATATGATTAACGTTTTTTTTAAAAACTACAAAAATTATGACGGCACACCGAAAATCATTTTTTAAGACTACAGTTAATAGCTAGATCACAATACTGTCCGTGGCGTGAATAAGTTATTGAGTTGCACTGAGAAGAAAATATTTTGCTTGCAATGCACTTTAGCGCCTTTAGTTTAGTTCTAAAAGTTAAAATATATTTTGAATCCAAACAGAGCTCCGATAATAAAAAGATATAATAAATGTTACACCATATCAATAAGGTCATTGTAATGAACTATCGATTACCAAGAAAACCATAAAATTTTTGCTTTTACATACCTATGTACTTACCATAAGTGGTGCACTTGCTTCGGCTGTGGGTAAAAAGGTAGTCATATACTAAAATTGGAACGATACAGAGAAGATTAACCTGGGTCTGCTCAAGGATGACACTCAAAATCGTACAACGTTCCACATTTTTAAACACACACCTGGGTCTCAACTCCCAAGCACTGTTTGCACTTCTCTATGTAACGCGATGGGGCCGACACCCGCACGGGAATCCATGGAATGCTAAGAGGCTTCGTCTCAATTATTTGGTTCTCATCGATTACCGTTTCATAGTTTGATTTGTAATTTGTAGACTTAATCTTTTTAACTAATTATTAACATAACAAATATTGTATTTATAGTGTTACAAAGTTGTAATTCAAATTTATTTTTAAAATTTTTAAAAGAAATATTTTCATATCTTCAAAGGTAAGTGACGTCTACCAGGAAATAAAAACTTATTGACATGGGTCCAGAAATAAGTCAAAAGTTTTTATTTATAATAATAATAATAATAGTAATAATAATATCAGGACAAATTACACACATTGATCTAACCCCTAAGTAAGCAAATTATTTGCTTGTGTTAAGGGTTAGACAACGATACAAATACATAGAAATACACATATAAATACTGAGAATATATTTAATAAACGCCCAAACCCAGAAACACAGACATTTATGCTGATCACATAAATGCCTGTGCTCTGCCGGGAATCGAACCCGAGCCCCATTGCGCCGTGATACGTTAGGCGACACGTTAGGCTAACCACTCGACCAACGGGCGGTTTATGGGACGGAATTAATTAAACTTCTGAACTGTGCTTGCTTTGAATAAATATTTTGGATTTATTAGAACTTAAAATAGTGCAGTGCAATGTTTAATTATTCTTAAAAACTTAACACTATTAGGAACTACACTAAACACATTTAGTCTATATAATCATAAAAACAATTTTAAAGGAAAAACATATTAGAAATATTTTCTATTTTTCTTTCCATGTACAATATTCTTATTGTATTTTCCTAAATATATATGTATTATAAATTGAGTATTTTCCTAAATATAGCAAAGAATATATATAAAAGAGAATTTGTTTTTGACTTTTTTTTAATGATGTTCAATATTGTATGCTTTTTATAATGTTGAAATGCAAAATAAGATTTATTAAATAATTTCTAATATTTGTAAAAAATCTGATTTAAAAATTATCTTTTGAAATGATATACTGTTTTGAAATAAAATTGATTGATTCTTAATTGTTCTTTTACCCATCCACAAATGCAATGTCTTGGTATAATTAAACCACCTCATTTCAATGAATATTTAAATGTCTACAAGGAACTTTTAAGACAGATCTTAAGACTTTTTTTATTTTATTAAATTATACAAAATCTACAAAATCTATCTTACGTTATGTATAAATATTTTAAAAGTTACAAGTTTCATATTTTTTTTCATGTTTCTATCACGTTTTTATATCTATTATCGAGATAAAATAGTATTATCTGCAACAAACACCTTTGTAAAATAAGCAAGTGTTAAGACTTGTTTTAGTAATACACAGTACTTGCACTTCAATGTTTAATATCCAACCATTTGTAATAGAATGGGCGAGAGCAGCCCTTACAACTCGTTTTATAATATTTTAACACTATAATATTTAGGCGAGGGTAATTTACAATTTCATAACCAACTTACAGATGATATTATTTATACCTTATAATAAGTTCTAATAATTAATAAAAGATTAAACATTATGTTAAAATATTCTATGCTTCTAATTCTTAAAACATTTAACAGTAAATACTAAATAATATTCCATAATTAATTATGTAGGTGGCGCTACTGTTGAAACTTATAAACTAAAACATGTAAATTTCCAATGTATTTACCATTTAAATCATTATAAATAAATATGACTAACACTCGGCCTTTCCTGATTTGTAATCTTACGACCTCGTAATTGTATCATTAATTTCTTTAATTACCAACCATCATATATTAAATGACTAATTTCTAATTTAATAAACATTCTGGAAACCAGTAGACCAAATGGTCATCTGAATTAAGGATCTTACAATGTTATAGAGAAAAACAAATCATTAGAAATACAATGCATCAAGAAAAAAAACATCCAATTATACTTTTAATGTGCGAAATAACATAACATTTATACAACATATAACTTTACTATCGGCCGTTTTGACATCTTATTACGTCCTCGTAATATAATTATAATTTTTATCATAAATACTCGTTAATATAATAATAATATATAATAATAATATATAATAATAATCGTTTTTATCATAAATACTTGTTCTCTTTGCACCGGACAAACCAGGCTGCTTACGAAAAGCCAGATCAACGGACATGCCGTTATGATCATAATAATAATATATAATAATAATCGTTTTTATCATAAATACTTGTTCTCTTTGCACCGGACAAACCAGGCTGCTTACGAAAAGCCAGATCAACGGACATGCCGTTATGATCTGGTGCCCATGGACACACATCATCAACATGGGATATATCTCAATTTTACTATTACCACTGGAACACACACATGTGGTAGCTTATTCTTATTTTTATTTATTTATTATTTTTTTTTTATACCACGGGACATGCCCATTGATGGTATTTCTTATACTTTCACTACTACCACCGGAACATACACATGTGGTAGTTTATTCTTATTTATTTATTTTTTATACCACGGGACATGCCCATTGATGATATTTCTTATACTTTCACTACTACCACCGGAACATACACATGTGGTAGTTTATTCTTATTTATTTATTTTTTTATACCACGGGACATGCCCATTGATGGTATTTCTTATACTTTCACTACTACCACCGGAACATACACATGTGGTAGTTTATTCTTATTTATTTATTTTTTATACCACGGGACATGCCCATTGATGATATTTCTTATACTTTTACTTACCACTTACTTACCACGGGACACACCTACATGGTATTTCATACTTACCTTTACTATTGGACACACCAACATGGCATCAATTTCTTATTTTTACTACGGGACACACAAACATGTTATTACGTTATCATTTTTACACCAACATGGTACCTTACATTTATTTTTACCACGTAACACACCAACTTGGTAAACAACACATTATTCAATAATTTACTTATTAATATCATTGTTATGAACATATATTTAATTTTAACTTTTTGAAACTCATTCTAAGCAAATAAATCTTTAACTAATAAAAGCAAACCAAGCTCATTTTGTTAGGCTATATTAATGATCAGACTACAGAGATATACGACTTTGAAATTCATACTATGCATGGGTTTTGTTGGAAGTAGCAGGTTGTTTTTACTTTGTATTACGTTTGTATTGTTATGTTTGTTTAGTTTCTTTATATTTTTTAAAGAAAAGTGAATTTTAAATGATGTGGGATTTCATCGAAACAGTTTTAAATTTTACATCTTAAGAAAATGTTCATTCACCCGAATTTAGAAAATGTAAATACTTTAAAGGTAGTTAATAAAGAAGCTACATTTAGTTATTAACCATAACACGATTCAAAATTCACGACAATTGTAATATTTATATATATATTTCTCTATATTACTCTGGAATGACCTACCGTTAGAAATTCAAACTTCTAAATCACTGTCAATTTTCAAAAATCGTTTGAAGCAATATTATTTATCTACGCAATATATATTTTTATCATAAGTATGTATATACCATATATTATATAGGTTATCTATTTTATTTTATTTATTTATATATACGGATATATGTATGTATATGTATATGCGTATGTGTATATTTATATATAATCGTTATTATTTAATTACTTATATAATTAAAAAAAAACGATAGTTTTTATTTTTATTGTGTCCTTATGTATAAATTCTTATTCTCGTTGTAGAATGCTTGCACTGTCCTATGACCTTGTAAATATTCATTACTCATCAAGGGTTGTCTGTAAGAGATCGCTTTTAAGCGATAAGACCGCCTTTGCACAAAAATTTCTTACTGTATCAACATCCTACTACTGTAATTTCTTGTAATAATTGTATGTGCAATAAGTTTTTAAAATAAAATAAATAAAATAGATATTTCTTTTTATTTAAGAAATTGTAATATATTGTTAGGGGTCGAGGGTACTTCTAGATAATTAGTAGGCATCAAGTGCTATATATAGCATTAAGTCCGCCAATTGTATAAATTTCTTTGTATAATAAAGATTTTATAAATAAATATAAATAAAATTCATATTTTTACATTCTTTATTGACTCTGTCCGTATCAATATTGAAAATATTCTTAACTAAAAAAAAATAAAAATAATCATTAGTGGGAATAGAAAATTTTTGTAGTCATCTTTTTTATTTTGAAGATGTAACGATACTTTTCATACAATTGGACAACATTATAAAACCAAGCATATTTCTTTAGAAGTTTACTATTTATATTATTATTTCCAATTGTTCTAATTTGCACTAAATCTAATGATTCACTAATTTATTTATAAAGCATTAAAACGTAAATCAATTAAATTTTCAATCATATGTTATAAAAGTGTTATTAATTTTATTCAGAGTTTGAAATCGTAATTTTGTACATTGTATACCTACACCTAGTTTACTATATAATCGAAACAATGAATGACACAATTATTCAAAACGTATTTTATATTTTTGTTTTATTATTATCTACAGTATAAATTATTTAATAGAATTAAACTGCATTCAATTTTACAAACGTTATACTGAAAATAATACGATTCTTGGAAATTTAGAGGGTTGGGGCTTGGGGTTTTATAAGGCCGTGCCATATATAATATTACTTCTTATACCCTAAGATACGACAATATATATTCGTTGCTAATTTTCTTATGTTTCTCTTGTCTAGAGTTCAAGTTACCCGAATCTTTAAGTCTAACGTGTTTATGTTTCATATTGCTAATAAGAATATTTAGGACGCATGTTTTATAATAATTCTATTTTTAAGTAATAAACAGTCATAATCTAGAAAATTATATATTTTTTTTAAAGTTCATCAATTTGAAATACCTAATTTGAACTGTCTGAACTGTCAATTATGGTATATTGTTTAGGCATGCAATTATTTCTTGTTTAGTATAACTTTTACTGTGGATTTATATAATTCCTCGATTTGACAGTTCAAAAACGCGTGTTATTTATCATCGTACTCGATCGATAATTCATCGTAGTTATTTCTTTTCTTCTTTAACATACTATCGAAAATTAAATAATCGAGTGCCACGCATATCGTTTAAAGTTTCTTTTAATAGGGATTTAGAAGACCTAATTGCTTGCTCTATTTTTTTTTTACAATTTAATACGAAATGTAGGTACGCGTTTACTGGTTTAGTTTAAAATCGATCTAAATGTTAAACCTATATTATCATCATTCTGAAATAATTTATCGATTCTAACGAATTTATTTCGGAATACCTATTGCGTTTTACCTTTTCAATAATCGATTCAAAATTAAGGATCATAAATTCATACAGATACCTACTACTGAGAACTTAACACTCAGTAAATAATTTAAACGGTCAAATAAAAGATAATAGAAATATGTTTTAGTAATAAATATCAGTATCATTGCTTCATATTCATACGCGTTATTATTGAATTAGTCTGTTTAGTTCGGGATTATATTTAAACAGTACCGGTTCAGATTTTAAACGTTTTTAAACTTTATTTTTACCCACCTAAAAATGGTCTTTTCAAAGCAAATTTGATTTATGAAAGTAACCAATGAAACTTCTTAAAATAGATATTATAGGGTTCCATAAAATTTAATTTCTCCACATGATATGGCATAACCTTATCCTCGTGGATAACCAAGTATCCAACTTGGTTTTAAAAACGAACGTCTATCGCAACCCGATGCTAAACTTACAAATTCAAAATTAAATATAAATATTTTAAGATCTATGGAGTAGTTAGCAAAACAAAATAAAATATAGTTGCAGAAGTAATAAAATAATATCGTGAATTCAAATCTTTACCTATTTAATAAATGTAAACATAATATCTAAATCTACCCCCTATAGCGTCAAAGCATTGGCTTATTATTTCCATACGGTCCTCAAGGCCATTTAGATCTGATCCTACCAAATTTATAGAGTTTCAATATTTACCGAGTCATATTCATTTAAGTCTATCTATAAGAAATTCTAGAATTTTAATTTCTCTGAAAGGAGACAAGTGTACATTTTAATTTGTTTAAATTAAAATTATACTTTATCTGTTCATATTGTGTATACTATAAGGAACTACTTACTATCTTAAACAAAAGGATCATTACGATTTGAAAATGGTTTTATGATGTTAAGTGCTTTTACTTTAAAAAATATATATATATATATATAAAATATCTAACGTTATTCCTTTTCTTTTTGTTTAATATTGGGTTTTATATTTTAATCATTTACGGCTGATATATACTCTTTTTTTAAGAAATCGTTCTTTAAATAACCTACATACATTTTGTAAACCGAATATTACCCCTTCATTGAGAGTGTTCACTTCTATGTCATATATAAAGACATTAAAGCCTAAATCGTAATCTAAAATACTAACATTACGTTTATATTGCAAGTCTCAACTACCGCGTCGGTTAAAAAAAACTTAATAAAAGCAAAAAAAATAAAAATCGCGTCTCTAACCTACAACTGGGTCTTAAAAGCTTTGAAAGTTGGTATACGTAGTAACAATAATATTATAAATCAGATGGTCACTTAATTATGCAAAACTTTTCTAGGGCTAGTTTCTTATAATAAAGTTTATCTGTCACCTTATTGTTAGATTCAGGTCCATCGTTGTATAGTGTTGCTTGCTTGCACTGCAATCCCGCGATCAGGAAGAAAGTACTTGGTTGACCTCTTCTTCCAGTAGCTGTAGGTGATGTTGATATGTTGTTGATTTTCATAATATAGCAACGAATTCCCTTCCAGATTAGCAGTCAAGTAGTAGTTTAGAGTTTTCCATCTCCGACGTATGTCTTCACCAAAGACTCCAAGCGATGTAAACATGTATGGAGAGATATTGTATTAATAACACTGTAAAGTTTTGGTAAATATTCAGGCTCTTATTGTATTTCGCATATGATTGAACTTTAACAGGATATGGTTAACAGTGAATATGATATATATGATGAATAGAATTTAATAGTAGTGCTATTAACTTCAAGCTACAAAGTTATTAATATTCTATATTGAGCATGCTGCCGAATAACCAGCTAGATAATTAGCCTGCTAAGCAGATGGCAAAACGTGGGTATTAAGAAAAAAAAAAACTTACGCACTTGCAATATCATTTTAAATCTACGACTCGTTGTCGCTTGAGGTTACTACAGCAGCACTCTGAGAAGGCCCAAATAGTAACTTTAACGTCGTCTCTTATTTTCGTGGTTTTTCAACAGCAGTGGCAGCAGCACTCCATCTTCATCAGCATTCTTAGACGTAACTTTAACGTCGTCTCTTATTTTCGTGGTTTTTCAACAGCAGTGGCAGCAGCACTCCATCTTCATCAGCATTCCTAGACGTAACTTTAACGTCGTCTCTTATTTTCGTGGCTTTTCAACGGCAGTGGCAGCACTCCATCTTCATCAGCATTCTTGGACAGGATATCTTGCGAACGGTGTATATAGACACGTGGCGCGTAATACTACAGCGGTCGAACACTTCTGACTTGTTAAGACTTGTTTCAGTAATACACAGTACTTGCACTTCAATGTTTAATATCCAACCATTTGTAATAGAATGGGCGAGAGCAGCCCTTACAACTCGTTTTATAATATTTTAACACTATAATATTTAGGCGAGGGTAATGTACAATTTCATAACCAACTTACAGATGATATTACTTATAACCTTATAATAAGTTCTAATAATTAATAAAAGATTAAACATTATGTTAAAATATTCTATGCTTCTAATTCTTAAAACATTTAACAGTAAATACTAAATAATATTCCATAATTAATTGTGTAGGTGGCGCTACTGTTGAAACTTATGAACTAAAACATGTAAATTCCAATGTATTTACCATTTAAATTATTACAAATAAATATGACTAACAAAACATAACATTTCCAAAAAGGCTGAAACACTTATTCAAGAAATTATTTCTAAATTAGGTATCTCCATGGCATAAATAAATAGGTTACAAAAAAGCTAATTCCTTATTGTATACTATAATGTTACTAAGAGTGTATCAAAGGTTATCTGTTCTATATTTCTATACATTATAGTATCTAGTCTATAATTCCGTGATCTCGTCAGTCGTATATTGTTTATTTATAATTTTAAAGTTTTTTTTTTATATTTTATTAGTTTTAGGTTCCGTTGTCCATGTATCGAGTAATTCGTTAATTCGTTTTCTGATCGTACACTATTTGGTTTAAGTATTTGTGGTATCACTGAGTATCGGCGCTTATCAAAAACGACAACGAATAATGCTATATAATACAAGTTTAAAATTTTGTTTATATATAAAATATCATAATAACGTAAAACAAAGAAATTGTATTGACAAGTGTATCGATAAAGTTCTTATCAAATTATTGCCTGTCGAGCTTTGGATTCATCCTATTAGCAGAATTTGTGCTTATAGTGCTATTTAGAGAAACAGACAAAATGTCATGTATTATGAACTTGCGATCACAACTTTACCGTTCCGTTGTCCTGTTTTTTTTTATTATCTTTATTTGTAATTTTTTATGGTCGTTAATAATAAGGCGTTAGTGTGAAATAAGCGACGTACACGGTTTATATACTTTTAGTGAAAATCTTATCTTACATGGCTAAAACTAAAAAATCCGTTTATTTTTGAGGTAAACAATTCATATTTGTAGTACAGTTTAAAACCGACATTTTTATTTTATTTGTTTTATGACCGGAAATTTCGTAATAATATTACAATTTGAATCGCTATTATTTTTTCCTCAGCATAAGGCTACTTAGTACTCTGAAATCACTTATCCCCTGGGGGATTAACCCAGATGTAACGTACTCAATATCCTTATTCAGCCAGGATCTTGAATCCAATTTGTTTCTCAAAGTACATAGCACTCTTGGAACACCTTCAGAAAATTATTTTGGAACCATTTATCCCACCCGAAAAAAAAGATTATTATCTACGTACTTTCTTTATTTTTCATTAATTATGGTAATATTATACAAGGTATTTTTGAAAATATCTTTTTTTAAACATGTATAGCCATGTTAAGCTTATTTAAATTTATATAAATATAGAATGTAAAAAACCGATACGGGCAGGGATTCGAACCCGCGACTACTGGGAAACCGTCCCGTCGCTCTACCAACTGAGCTACCGGATCGCTGTACGTCTCGGTTAATTAAGCATTCTATATGTGATCGTCTTTATCGGGACGGTGGTGACATCTATTAGGTTTCTTTCGAAAATCCTAACCAATGTTTCTAACTTTGCAGTATAGATAAACATTGAAAAGATGCCACTACCGAAATCAATTTTTGAAAATATCTTTTTTTAAACATGTATAGCCATGTTAAGCTTATTTAAATTTATATAAATATAGAATGTAAAAAACCGATACGGGCAGGGATTCGAACCCGCGACTACTGGGAAACCGTCCCGTCGCTCTACCAACTGAGCTACCGTATCGCTGTCCGTCTCGGTGAATTAAGCATTCTATATGTGATCGTCTTTATGACGGTGGTGACATCTATTAGGTTTCTTTCGAAAATCCTAACCAATGTTTCTAACTTTGCAGTATAGATAAACATTGAAAAGATGCCACTACCGAAATCAATTTTTGAAAATATCTTTTTTTAAACATGTATAGCCATGTTAAGCTTATTTAAATTCATATAAATATAGAATGTAAAAAACCGATACGGGCAGGGATTCGAATCCTTTTTTTTTTTACATTCTATATTTATATAAATTTATTATTTTATGTTTAAAAAAAAGATATTTTCAAAAATTGATTTTTTTTCATTTCGAGGGTGGCTCGAGGTTCTTAACAGTACTGTAGCATACTGTAGGCAATTCCATCGATGACTCCGAAAAAATGCGCACCGTCCAAATTTTCGAGGTTCATGGACTTAAGGTCCATGACGAACCTCGATAAAACGGACCGTCCTCCCTGCGGCGGCAGGGATGTGCGTGCCTAACGTGAATCGTGAAAATTGTCTCTAGGTGACAGAGGTTTGTGCCTAATACCCTAACGACAGTGTACTTACAAGACGCAGGCTATAACGACGAGGTCTTGAAATTCCATTTCGTACCCTAACTAGGGCGACGACGGACTGTTTTGACCCCAATGCAGGCTTGCCGGCCCGCAGCTGTGCTTACAGCGATGAGTCACACACAAACACAATCACGGCACTGGCTTGAGAACAATGGAGTACACAGCAACACGGCACAGGTAGGCGGAGCAGGTAGAAGGGACATGTGTCCGGTTCAACTGCTTAACGGTGAGTCCAGTGAGAATTTTCATGCAAAGGCGCTCTTATCTGGTCTGGTCACAGGATACTGCAAATACTACAACAAAATACGAAATTATACATTAAAGAACACAATATAATTAAAAACAATACAAAATATATTATCTTTATGTAAAATATGTCTTACATAAAAGATAATAAATATATCTTAATTAGACAAACTTTATGTTATAATTTATAACTTTATTGCTAAAACTCCTAAACATTCGGGCTTACTATGTGATTACTAGCTGCTAATGTCAAACGGCAAAAACATAACAGGGTACGTACTTTATAAGTGAACAAATTTTAATATATCACAGGATGAAGCCTGCAACAAGGGTTTTACGGGCAAAAGATATTAATGAATATACAAACTCAAGTCTCAATAAACTTATACTAACTTGAAACGTGTAAGATACTGACAAAATTAAAAATGTTATGTTTATTTTATAAAAAAATATATATAATTTTTATATTTCATTAAAACAAAGCTCTGTTTTTTTCAAATACTGTATAACAAAAAAACTTGTGTGGTTTTATGAAACCACCGTAAAAGTGAAACTTTTTTTCACATTATAGACATTTAACTAAAAATTTTCGGAATAATATTCCATTAAGGGTATAAAAATTGCTTCATCAATCTTAATTTTATACTTAGAAAATGGGAATGATAATGGGAAATGATAAAAGTAGACTAGGTCTCCAACTAATATTTTTATTGAACTCTGTGTCTTAGAGTACGACATACATAATACTTAACAATTATTTAGATGATATACACATATTAAAACACTGAAAACAATATTTTATAATCGTTGAGTCATTTTGATCCGTTTTTCAATTATTCTATTATCAATTCCATCTTCATCATGAATTTCACAGTTTATAAATGTAACCAATATTTTATGGTAACTAAAATACGTGAACAGTGACTTACATTCGATTTTTTCAATGTATCTAGTAAAACCGCATCGATACGAGCGCCTTTCACTTTATCCCTACTCCGCGGCCGACCGTCACGCGACATGCAACACACAGACGAAAAAGTTTGAGACGATGTAATAAAAGTTTCACTTTAAAAAGTGTGTGTAAAAAAGTGTACTTTCGATGTATGAAGATGATGATGATGAAGGTATGATGAGAGATAATGATGAAGATGTGTATGTAAGTAACTTTCTATCTATGTACATGACATTCTGAAAAATACTGTGCAGTATATCATGCCGCTTAGAGAATAGAATATCATTTTTATTTTTGTATTCTATCTTCTTACTTAAGTTTTTCCATAAGTAACGTCTTGATTTTGTACGAAAAATATACTACCCAGCGACGTTTACCGCTGAAATAAACATTTATTTTAAGACTCTCTTTTACGTTTTAGATTAGCACTTAACATTTTGTACAGAATATTCTCAAAAGGAAATGACTAAAAGATGAGTTCATTTAAAATTGAAACCAGCTAGAAAAATAAATATTTATGCTCAAGGAATGTATTTGTAGCATGCTGAATATATGTACTAAAAAATCTGAACGGATATTGTTGAAATTTTGGTGTGACTTAATTTAATGTCCAAGTAAAAATATATTCTTTTTTTATCTGCTTATCATTCGAACAGGGAAAAATAGTTTTGCTTTAAAAAAAACATGAGAAAAAAATATTTTAAATAATTAAAAAAAAATATCAACACGGGCAGATATCGAACCTGCCACCCTGGAAAACCATCTCGTTGCTCTGCCGTCTAAGCTACGTTGTAACTATAGCTATCCTCTTTGATGATTCTAGCATTTTATAAAAATAGTCTGTTTTTGTAAGTGACTATTTATAAGTGACGTCCGGTTGTTTTAATCATACTATAATATAATATACATTTAGTTATTTATCTCTTATTAAATCCGAGATACTTTGATCTCAAATACAATAACCCTAAAACATTTGGCTTCGTTGAAGATGAAACCAAAACCTTAGACCAGAAGGGATTTCCAGAGGGGACCTTTCCGGAGTTTGATCTTGTGTTCTTTGATATCAGCGGTTATAGTCTTTATGCTCTTATTTAATACAATTTGTAATGTTACAGGAGAGATATTGTACTGTCGGCAAATTAATCAGTTAATTATGTTTTTACTATTAATAATAATAATATATTAACGGTCTAATGTTAATTATGAACTAACTATACTTAGTATAATAGATTTGAATTTTTAATGCACACAATATTTGTTAATAAACTTTTTTATATAGTTTTTTTCCCTTGGAATAATCCGTTACGCATACCCACCGGCCAAGAAGTTCACAACCGGGAGGTTATGGGGGAACCCCGAACCAATTAAAGCACCCTCACGACGCGACGTAAACATATTGTGGTAGGCGAGAGGGGTCACCCTCTACTCTAGCCAAAAGTGGGCCTTCACCAGTTTTGTGTTCTATCCTTGTGAAGGGGAGTACTGACTATCTCTCCTTTCATAGACACAAATTGTTAATGAATAGACACAATTTGTTAATGGACCTAGATGATCATAAATAATCTTTAAAATTATAGTAAATAAGTAAACTAATAAACTTAATATAGGGTAATATACATTTATATTCTGTTTTTAGTAGAAAGATATTTCAAGAACTTGTTTTAAGCAAACTAAAATTAAACCTATATATTTTAGCTGCACGTGTTCAACTATTTATCCAATTGTGCGTTTTTTTTTATTAATTTGTTTCTATACTAGCTGTGCCTGCGACTTTGTACGCATAGATTTCGGTTTGGTAAAACATACCCGTTCAAAGTTTCCTCAAACTACAGCAAGTAGTTTTTGCGTGTAGGAGTATTTCTAGTATATTTTTATATATCTTTATAACAGGTTTTCCAATATAGTATTTTTTTCGAAAGTATATTATTATTCCCTGACGGGAGGACTATCGATATGTACTACCAATATGGACCATTAATAAAAACTATCAATATATACTAATATGTCATATTAATATTTCCTATAAATATGTACTATCAATATATACCATCAATATGTACCATCAATATATACTTGTCGGAAGTACAGATCTTCTTGAACTTGAGTCTTGGGTATTATCCATTGAAATTAGTAACTATCTAATTATCTTTGTACAACGAAACGTGAGGCAGTTTCTAAGCACTTGTTGTCAGCACGAGGTCCGAATTATCTGAGAGGTCTGACCATGATGATTACTCCTTTTATCGGAATCAAACCGACTGAGTTTAGACTCTGCCGAAGTGCGCCAACTTCACACTTGTGTTTCGATGTCATCTGATGTCCTGTACTCATGACATAACCGACATACTAATATGTCATATTAATATTTCCTATCAATATGTACTATCAATATATACCATCAATGTGTACCATCAATATGTACCATCAATATATACTAATATGTCCTAATAATATTTACTATCAATATGTACTATTAATATGTACTATCAATATGTACTATTAATATGTACTATCAATATTTACTATCAATATATACTATCAATATTTACTATCCATATGTACTGTCAATGTTCACTATCCATATGTGCTATCAATATGTACTGTCAATCAATATACATTAAATAAAATGAATTTTAAATTAATATCACACATATTGTTTGAAAATATCTTTTAAAAATGTATAGACATGTTAAGCTAATTTAAATTTATATGAATAAAGAATGAAATGAAGTATCGGTTTATTTTTCATTTTTATTCATATAAATTTATATAAGCTTAACATGGCTATACATGTTTAAAAGATATTTTCAAACATTAATTTCGGTAGTGGCATCTTTTTAATGTTTATCTACACTGCAAAGTTAGAAACATTGGTTAGGATTTTCGAAAGAAACCTAATAGAAATCACCGTCCCGATAAAGAAGATTACACATAGAATTCTTAATTCACCGAGACGGACAGCGATACGGTAGCTCAGTTGGTAGAGCGATGGGACGGTTTCCCAGTAGTCACGGGTTCGAATCCCTGCCCGTATCGGTTTATTTTTCATTCTTTATTCATATAAATCATACACATTATTATGAAGCTATATATCTAAAATTTATTATACCCCTATCTTGAAGTATAAAACTACTAAGTATGAATCTTGATCTTGCCTGAAATATTAAAAAATAAAATAGTTTTGAAAAAATGTCTGACCGCAATGGTACGAAAATAAGAGATTATTAAATTGTCTATTTGTTTATTAAAAAAACACACTAAATGTGAAGTGAAGCCCTTGACATTATATTCCCGAAAACTTCATCCCCATGAATGAGGTAAATCCTTTTCTGAGATAAGCATGCACAAACATACAGACATAGACATACAAACATACAGACGAACTGTCAAAATGAAAAAACATTGTTTTGGGTTCTCTTGCTTATATAAAGGTATTATATTATATGTATATATTGTATTGTATTATATGTATAATGATAAATTTCTGAAACACTCTAAATACATACATCTTTTGATTGAATGAAGAGTGTGCAATGAGAGTTAAAAACTATATGTTCCTTAGAATGACGCTCAATTTCTACGTATAAAAAAGTTATTTACATTAACCATACCTATTTTTCGTGTTGCGTGAACAACTAAAAGAGAAAAAAAATAAACAGACAAAACATTCTAAAGTGTTAAAAATGGATTCTGTTTGTTATCATTTCAAATATATATTTCTCAACATATATCCCAGGTCATATATTTTTTAATATTTTCAATGTATAAAGACTATTCCTCTACATATTTGTTACATGTATAGAAGAAGATTTGCTTGGTACCTATTACGATTGAGATAAATTGACACAACTTTTTATTCGTAACCTGTTTTAAATGCAATAAATACTAAATGTTGAGTGAAGACTGTGATAATATATTCTTGAAAACTGCATCCAAATTAATTGAGCCGTTTCTGAGATTAGCGTGCACAAACATACAGACATATAGACATACAGACAAACAGACAAACAGACAAACTGAGAAACCGTTGTTTTGTGTTTTTTTGTCCTTATAAAGGCCACCCATTATGGTTTTTTTTATTATATTTTTAATGTACAAATTTCGATCAGTAACAATTTTATTATACATATAGAATATCTATAATATATAATAAAATGAAAATGTTACGCTATAAACAGCATCCTTGTATTTTGACTTGATAATAAACAAACGTCATACCAAATTTCCATAAAACTCGTCATTATTTTTTTTTATGTAATAATAATGAAAATCAATATTTGTATTTTTCTTTAAAACTACCTCAAATTTCATTTGCTCCGTATGTTAGAAATGGTTTTGCTAATTCAGGGATTTAGGCTGAGATAAATTTCATCCTCTGTATCGAGACTTTTCTTTGTTGTTGTGTATTTAGGCTGCCAGGTCACCTTCTTAATCATTTCTAAGTATACTCTGCTCAAGAAATATACTAACGGTACTATATATTTCGCACATGAAGTCAATAACTTATAACAATGACAATTATAGACAACTAGTTATTTTATTTTATTATTAGTAACGCTTTTCACTTTGGAGTCTTAATTATTGTAGTTTTATTAAAAAAATATTTATGTCAAAACGGATTGATTTATTAGAAAATTTAAAACTATTATATTATGACTAATATTTTTGTATCTGTAGGTCATTATCTGACAAGAAAAATAGCTACTCTTCACGGTGAGTGCGACAGCGATCCCGTGATTAGTAGCCTTAAAAATGGCAGCGTCATCAATGCTGCCATTTTTAAGGCCACCTAACCCTTCGGTCATCACGGACGATCATCGAATATCTGTAACGATTATTCCAACGGAAAAAAGGGGATGATTTGGCAAAATCTTGTTTGTTTGTACAACATACTCCATTGGAGTGTCTATTACACTTTAACTTTTATTAAGGCTTATAAAGCCTCAAGATCTAATTATGTATTACTGTGTTTCTGTCCCTGAAACTGGCTTACTTGGATTAGTTCTTTAGTTTTATTAAACTTATAAAGTAAGATCTTTTCGACAAAAAAGAAAATAAAGGACAGGACTGAACCCTAACACATATTTGAAGAAATAGTATTTAGAAATTCTATCTATACTGTAGCACGTACATGGACTGTTTTGTTAGGTCTACCCCCTCATAAAAGATCGAAGTAGAGAAGGTATTATAGATATTACTTACGGTATGTGAGAGAACCGGATCTCCAAATTCTTTTCTCTGTCATAGACCATAGTCTTACTATAAAAAAAAAATATTAAGATTAAATCTCACATTTAAAAAAAAGGATATTTAAGATATTTTCAAGTTTTAATTTCTACTTAATGTCAATTTTATACATAAGTTATTTTAAGTTCTCAAAGCCAAGAATGATATTAAAACATCTTAATGGACGGTAACATTTAATAAAAAAATCTCTTGAAAAAATAAAAATATTTGTCATACCAATGCCAATCGGATTAAACAAAAAAAATACAGACTTTTAACAGACTCTTTCAAAAAAGAAGAGGTTTTCAATTCGGGCGGTATATTTTTTCTTTTATGTATGTACACTGATTTCTCCGCGATTTCTGAACTAATTTAAAAATTTACGTAATATTTAAAACTAATTTAAAATTTACGTAATTCTTTTTTTGTTTGATGCGGAATAGTTTCTAATTGGTCCCATACAAATTTGATTCAGGTAGGCCCATTAGTTTTTATTTTATGACCATTTATGTCCAAGTTTTGTAGCTCTCTGCTCAAAACATTCATTCGCAAGACGCTCTTGGATTAAGATCCAAAAGGTAAGCCTTTAATACAATGAAATGCCTACTTTAAAAATGAAGAAACGTAAATAAACATAATAAAAACCAATTAAATCTTAATATTAAAAGCAGTTCAATCAATACGAAGAATAGTGAAAAAAAAACAAAATTATGAAAATGTATTCAACAAAATTCTTAAACTTAAGATACGTAAATAAAGCAATAAAAGAGCAATTAAATCTTAATATGATAACTACCTTGAATCGATACGACAGACCAGACGAAGCTTCTTAGCAGTCCATGGATTCACCGTGCGGGTGCCGGGCCCATCGCGTTGCAAGGAGAGGAGTGCAAGCAGTGCCTGGGACTTGCGACCCAGGAGTAGGTTTAAGGGGCTCCTTTATTGTGCGCAAAAACGCTCACCTTCACCTTCCACACTCCTCTCCCTACCAAACCAAATTTGGAAAGAACCTACTAATGCCGCCTTTGAAATACGTTCTAGAAATGAACCGATGCTTATTCTAGAAAGGCCAAGGTCTTTAAGTAGGCTATAGAGAGATTTTGCTGTTATACCTCTCGCTCTCACTTCTACCGCGTACAAACTAACTATAAATTTATTCCTGATCAGTTTGTTGGTTAGTTCGTAATACTTATTGAGCTTGAATGTGTGATCCCTTGGGATGTTTGTTTCCCAAGGAACAGTAAGCTCCACAAGTATCACGCGCCTCAGATGTTTCGAATACAGGAATAAGTCCGGTCTGGATGACGAAACACCAACATCCCCAGGGATTTTGTAATGCTTTTCATACGTGTCCATCATGAGAATCCAATCAGGAGCCGCGCCTAATATTGAATAAGGCTTCGCTTTTGGTTTTTTGGAGGAGCCTTCTTTTACGAATTCTATAGATCGTTTGGTGGTTGTTATACCCTTCCGCGCTCTTGCTACTGAAAGACTAACCGCTTCCCGTATAATTTCTAATACCTTGTCGTGGCGACGCGAGTATTGACCTTTATCTAGAAGTACCCTACACTCTACTAATAGGTGTTTCGCGGTTTCTATTGCCTCCCCACAGATGTTGCAAGACTTTTCGGTGGCTTTGCCCCATCTTACTAAATTACTTTGATCTGGGAGAGTCATTTGGAATGCATTAAGATAGAATTTTATTAATGCTTGGGACCAATCATAAATTTTGGTCAAGTGAAGCTTACCTTTTTGATCTTTGAAAATGTTTTTTGAGTATTTAAAAGAATTTTTATCAAAGTCTATTTCATGTTTTGCCCGATCAAAGCTATCACGATTTTTCGTGCTCGTCCAACCAACCAGGCTCGTCTTTTGTAACTTTTCCCGCACGTAGGGCATTTCAGTTCCAAACAAAAAAAAATAATTACGAAAATGTATTCAACCGAATTCTAATACTAAATGGCTTGGCACCGACTTCAAACCTATTAGGAAATAGGACATATAAATATTAAATAGTATATAATAAATATTAAATCTGCATTATTTTTTACTTTTTAGCTTTAAAATCGGTTTTTTTAACGTAGTTATTTTTTTTAACCATCTAAACATTGTAATCCTAGTCGATTCTTATGTATATCAGTGTATTATTTGCTTTATATTTATTTTAGTGTTATTAGGCACCTGAAATATATTTTTGTATTGAGAATACTATATCAAGTTCACTCCGATTCCATTTTTACCAAAACTATTAGAGAACTACACGTGGTTTTAGTTTTAGCAGTTATATATTTGTTCTTCTTACTATATATATACTATACGAGTATGTTTACACACAGTAGTTGTTATTTTTTATTAATTATGCTTGATCTTTGTCATAATTTGGAGAAAATTGTTCGAAAGCGCAAGAGATGAAAATATTTACGTCGTGTAATTGTTACTTTATAGAATATAGCATTTTGAAGACCATTGTCCATTTGTACCCAAAGGATATGGTTCGGAAGTCCGGATAAATACGAGCATGATCCGGTTAATTTCGGGTGAAAATCCGGTTCAGATCAACCCCAATTGACCAAACATTTGACTTTGAAGGCTGTTTTATGTTTGTTTGGATCATCCTATTTTTTATAGAATTAAATATTAAATCAATAAAATTATATTCTCAAGCAACAATCAAAAGCGAAACCTAAAATCTGAAATCAGATATTTTTACGTCTTTTCAGTATTTACACCTCATTTTATTTCTAACATTGTCAGTAGTAATTGTGATGTGCTGTTTTTTGGCTGTTAGGTGGAGGCAGTGGAGATGAATTTTATTGGTGATAAAGTATATTTTTAACAGCGTCCAACATATTTCTTAATCAGTAACATTTGAATATTAAAAGAACTGTTTGGAGTTTGATAGTTACAAAAAACGTATATAGTAGATCTTTTCCTTAGAACAATATGTTATTGATGCTTTAGTTATTGTTCTGAGGTCTTTTCTGATAAACGATGGTACAAACTGTCATGTCAAATGAATGTATGACACTTGTCTCGTAACGGATAAATAAGATCTATTAACAAAAAGGGTCCGTTCATAATGATACGTTTCATTGACTAAAAAGTCCATAAATAATATATTTTAAGGAACGTCTGAATGATAAATATTTTAATAATTCACAATATTAAACTATTTTAATCATTTATTATGGACATCAAATGTTAATTTATATTTATGAAAAAGTTTCAGTTTGCGGTTTATGACATTAAAAAAAAATATTTATCAAGTTTAAATACTTCATAATTTGAAAATATAAAAAAAAATACTCAAACGACTGTAGCTAAATTATTTACTTGAATTTCAACAAGTCTAAGACTCGCTGGCTTATTTGTTTATCTACCACCTAAATACCTACCACCGAAATAAAAGAAGCGGTGTTGCTATGCAAGCATTTATTTTCAAGGACAGTAAAACTTTCCACTATGACATTTTTAAAACGTTACCCTTGTTTTCAAGTAATTCGGGAAGAAAAAATAATATAAAACCACTTATATAAAGAAATTAGTATTAATACTAAGTTTTGATCTAATACAGTAGTTTTATTAACTGCACTAGAAGACATAACAGCTGCGTTGAAAGTATATCCAACGGAAAAAAATATATAAATATAATTATATTACATATTATTAACGAAGCAAAATGACGTGACAAATTAAATACACAGATACATATTTATCAATTTTTAAACTATTAAAATAACAAATGTTGATAGACAATAAAAATCGGCCAAATGTTTTAAATTAAAGACTTTTGTAATTATATACGAGGCAGAGAGAGACGTAAATACTAATTGCAATCGCTTTAGTTTATGTCCTCCGACCGGTCAGGACGAGTACGGTCAGGTTAAGGTGCGCCCCGCAAAGCCTCCTTGTCGGGCAGAGCGGTTACAAAGGCACACGCACTGTACCCAGCACTAAGCTATCGTTTTGCGGGTTATGTACCCGCAATGGCTTCAAAACTGTTATTAATACAAAACAATAAAAATAATCATAATAGTATTATGATTATTTTTATTGTTTTGTATTTAGTTCATATTGTTGCTGGTTTCAGTTAGTTCAATTTATATAAGCTCTAAAACTTATGGAAAATAATAATTTTAACAAGGACTTGCATTATAAAACGAATAAAAAATATCATCGTCAATCATGTAAGAATTAAAAGCGGAAAAAATACAGTGTTTTATTTTACAATTATGATTCAGAAAGTAATTATACAAAAATAATTATAAATCATTAAATTGAAACATATTTGTTGGTTTCCTATTTTTATATGAATTGATACGTATATCTACAATAAGAAAAAGTTCTTCATAAAAGCCTACTAAATGGTAGGTTTGTTTTAACTAAAATTCAAAAAATTTTTAATGTTAAAAAAATGTGTATTCATTTGTAATGAAAATTACTTTAAACTCATATTAGTTTAAGACTTTTTCAGACGTTACTGGATCCGAGATTATTAATTACCATTTTCAATAAAATTAGTTAGTGTAAATGTTACCTCCAAAAACAGTTTGATATTTTAAAGTAAAGTTTGTTGAACTATATTATACTGAACGGTACTTTAAATTGAAATCTACATTTCAATTTTCGATTAAGGTACGAATATAATGAAGCTAGAAAAAAATGCATCCTATGCATTCTATCTATTGCTCTTAATACCTGTAGTCCCTTTCATGTAATCCAAATTAATAATCCATTAATTGTAGCATATTGTCCAGGAGTTCAATAACCTACCCTAGAACACATATATATCTACAAACAAGTATGTGGTATAGTAGTATTATATCCGAGAATTATATTCACAAGATGAGGATGGTCACGACATACATGGACATATTCAACAGACAAAGGGAATGACAACAGTCAAAGGGAATGAGCGGGTGTGTGTGTAAACGAATTAAATACATGACCAGTAATGGCACTTCCTACTGTACTGTACATATATTGGTACATAGTTTGGTAAGTAATAACGTTTCCCACTATGATCCTATTATTATAAAAGAAATGTCAGCATAGATGAATGCACTTGAGATTGGAATAGATGTATTGCATCTATAGGTATATATAGATATAGATAGGCATGCAATTTTATCTAAGAAATTCTATATTTTCGCAGCAAGAATATAAATATTAATTGATATATAGACAAAAAATACCTACATGTTATCAAATGCTTATTGTGTTAAAGGGTTACTACAGAATGTCCCTGATAAACGGTTTTGTCCCGACCCTTGTTGACGCGTTGAGGTTTATTGGTAATTTAAGTGAAGAGCCCAAGTACTTTCATTATTACAGGGATTTCGATTTGGTTTTAGAGGATTTATGATTTGAGCCACATGTATATATATTATATATATACATACTTATATATACATGTATATGTATATATTGTATCTTGTGGACACTAATACATACATAAAGAAATACATATAATTAAAAACTAAAAATCAAATTAAATATAATTATTAAAATAATTTATTTTTGTAAATAGTCCGAATCTCTCTCTAATGGCCCTCGATTCGAGATTGACTATTTTCAACCAAGCATTTTTTTTTGCCAACGCACTTTCTTAAGCTAGAATTAATCAAGTTATAATACAAAAAAAATTAACAAATGTAACAATTCTGCGCATGTTGTCTCACTCTCACTATTGTTCGAAAATATTCTCCGTTATATCGTATTAATAAGCAACATAGTGTAAATAGTCAGTCAAGATCAATTTCGAAAAATAGGTAGGTCTAAACATTTGTATGTAGGTGTAACAGACTTAAAGTTAATAAAAAAAAATAAAATGTAATATATAATGTGTAATATATAATGTGTTTTGTTAAAAACAAACCAAAATATTTTTTTCTAATGAACAAAGGAAGCATCGAGTAAAAAAAATAAAAATATATCAAACTAAATAAAAAAAATACATTTGTTTCAAAATATATTACAATGTTCAGAACCGTGGCTTATTTCAGAGGACGATTTGCGGTCCCTTAGCTTATCATCTCATATCATCAGTCATATCTTTTCAATTTTCAATTGATAATTTAATTATTTAATATACGATAAATATTAAGTAATTATGACATAAAATTGAGAATATAATATGAATTTTATTCTCAATTTTATGTCAGAATTAAATCTTAATTAATATTAAAATTTTATCCTGACATAAAATTGAAGGAATAATTATAGTCAGTAGCAAAACACATTTTTTTTATTGTAAAAGTATTCCATTTTAATCAGAAAACATAATAAGATAAAATACAGCTGTTCATTAAATTTGGCTTGTACAATATTAAAATATTATAAGAGTTCCTATTAAAATTCAGGTTTATTTAATAAGACTCAAATATTAAATCGTGGTATATATTTCTCTTCGTAATTGAGAATCGTACAATAATGTATGTATGTATTTTAATAGCGATATAATATTTTGTGTAAATTACTATAATTATGTGAAGAAAAGTTTGTTAAAAATTACATAACCAATTCACTTGGTTCTAAAAGCCTAATTCTTACGTAATTAAAAATAAACAAAATCTTTATTTAGCCTAAATAAACCTTCTCGCTAAATATTAAGAACGTCAAACTAAGTACGCTGATTGGGTATGATACTTAAAGATACTGAATCTAAGTTGTTCTAACAAAAAGCTTTGGAAATTAAAATGCTGCATAACGTCAAGAATATAAATGTTTTTTTTTTAATAGGATTCCTAATTTCCAGATTCTTTTTATTTACCTAATCCATCATTGAACGTCCATTAAAACGAAATCAAATAAAAATGGATCTATACTAAAGCCTTAATGTTATGTTGAACTCGACAATTTATAGTCTTTTTATCTATCGATTTATTGTGGTGTACTGGTACGATTCAGTTTCTTCGAGTCAATAAGTCAAGTAAATAACATTTTGATCTCACGGGCATTGTTGTTTCTTAGCTTATATTTTTATTGTTAAATCATTTTAATAGTATATAGAACTAAACATTTTAAAGAGTGATTATATTTTCCATAAATTCAAACTTTTACAACCAAAATAATTCAATTTTCATATTTGTTAAAGAACTTTGTACCACTACTTTGGTCTTGTGGAGTCTTGTGGTCTTGTGGAGTCCTATTCCCATTCATCATATTTGGCGTGAATGACGAACAGAAATCTCAACAGATAACCTTTCGCTTTTCATTTAACGTAATAACATAACATAAAGCCGCAATGGTGTTTAAAAAGAGTTGTATTAACGGGCTTTTACATAATATTATCTTTTTTGGAAAAAATAAGCTTAGTTTGAACTCCGAATAATTATTTGAATTAAGTACTATTTATTGTGAAATAAGATGCAATTGAAGGCAATATTTATACTTTCTTCTAATACTGAATGATGTAATAATACTCTATGTATGAAGTTTGTATAAATAACTATACTTAAAGCATGACTGTAGATATATATGAGGAATCAAAGCGGAATGTTTGATATTTGTATAATGTTTAAATTTGCCATACACTTAATACTCAATATGAATTTCAACGTAATGTATATAATACATACAAGTGACGCTGTTTTTCATGAGAACAACAAAAATTATATAGAATTGTTGAATCCATTTCTTATATAATTTTATTTTTATTTTTACAAAAAAAAACAATGTTTGCTTTTATTGTATATTAATAAAAAAATATATATATTACAGTTCTGTTTTTAAAATAGTTATGTTGTGTTTTAAATAAAATAAACAGATAAATGAGTTTAAGTCAGTCGGCTTATAGATTTAAAAACCTTGTATAAAAGATTGGATTACGATCCAATAATAAGTCTCGGTAAAGCGAAATATTTCAAATTTGACATGAATTAGTAAACAGTAAAATGTAAACAGTAAACATAACAATAGAGAGAATGGATGCTCATCAGTATTCATGTTACTGAACATTTACTGTGAATATTTACATGTTCCTACATATGCAATAAAATCTATGGCATTTAATGTAAACGCCTCTAACAATATAAAGCGAAACAGAGTTTTGAAGGAACCCATATTCAGAATTGTCACTTTTCATGATTGTACCGAACCCAAAGGGTAAGAATGGACTATCACCAAGACCCGGCTGTCAGTCTGTCTGTCTCGGGGCTGTATCTTTTGAACATTGATAGCTAGACAGTTGAAATTTCTGTATTTCTACTATAACTATAACAACAAATACTTAAATCAGCTGTTGGGCTGTTGGGCTTCCATAAGTCAAACTTAATTT
This sequence comes from Napeogenes sylphis, assembly GCA_959347405.1. Taxonomy (NCBI): domain Eukaryota; kingdom Metazoa; phylum Arthropoda; class Insecta; order Lepidoptera; family Nymphalidae; genus Napeogenes; species Napeogenes sylphis. The sequence goes on along the minus strand of OY365777.1, from coordinate 29,569,063 downwards.
GTTTGGTCGAAATTAATAACGGTAACAAATAGACGATTGAAATATTCATGTTTAATTATTCATTTGCATTTTAAAAACCTGGTATTAAACGGAGAATGGTAGGATATTTTTCATTGTACTTATTTAATTAAACAACAGTCGAATATATTACATAGATTATTTGGTTATCAATAAATTGTACCATAAGTTTACTGACAACACTAAAAGCTTTTACTACAAAATATTGGGTTCATAAAATACTATCAGTCTTATAATTGATATAAAAAAATACATTGCATTTTATAAATCTTATTTTTATCTTTGTTGTAGTTGACATTATCAATATAACAGGTTCTTGTATATTTTTTACCACTAAATATTGAAGTTACAATATTATGCTATGTTATATAAACAAACGACACAACGACCTCAAGTAGAGGCTTAGTAAAACAATTTGTATTGTGATTTATTTCTTCTTCTTTTCTTTTTCCGTTCTTTCTCTTTCTCTTTTTTTTTCTTCTTAGTTTTTATATCTTCATCAAATAAACGTGAAGGTAAATCAATATTCTTAATAAAAAACAAATATATAACAACTTATTAATTTTATTCAAATATTCAGACTTGTTTATCTTAGTTAGAACTGTTGATTCAGATTAGACTTAACTGTTTAGATCTAGATATTTTTATAAGTCGTGATATTTATGGATTTTTGGTAGCTAGTTACAGGCAGCAGAAACAACTTTGTGTAAAACCCATGTACTTACGTTGCTTTATTGACTTAAGTAAGAATCAGGCATTATTTCAAATCTTAAATAATGCTCGATATTATGATAGCAAATTGCTTAAATCGTTCATACTCGTAGAAGGTTCATTTAAATTTCTCAATTGTTTCCATTGGATTTATTGAAGTATTAATAAAATTTGAACTTTGAACATTTTATCTGCTATAATATATGAAGGGCATAATATAAATTATAATATTCTTATAAAGAACAAGAAGCACGAATGCAAATATATTTTATTCTGCAATTTGAAAAAAGACTTCATAAGAATCATTCAAATTCCACAGTTAACAATTTGAATATCTTTCAAGAATATTAAATACAATTTATATTGCGATTGTTGTAGAAATATGTTCGCAGTTTTAATTTATGTTACGGAATTAATTTAACTTAAAAAGAACTTCTTTTGAATGTATTGTTAAGATTTCTTATATTATTGTTTTTTTTTAATCTGTGCATTTATCTTCGTAGTACTGCTCCGTGCCAATCAGACCATAAATTATAATAATATATTTAAGACCAATCTTTCAAATTATTTAAGTTATCCTAAGTTTCAGTTATATTACTTACAAATGAAAAATGTAACAGTATTAGTGTTTGTTTGCTTGTACAATACAAACACAAACATTGTTACACTCACAAATAAAGTTTGATTTTCCATACGATTTGCGATTATTGGACTAGCACAAGATAAGGTGCAGTGTTTTTTATTTGTATAAAGTTAAAGCTAGTTTCTAGTTGCTTGATTTCGACTAATAGTTATTTTGTTCTCTTACTGTCGTTTGAACGTATCATTAAAGACAACTTATCAACTTGTTATTATTAACCCCTAACACAGAAAGAGGGGTGTTATAAGTTTGACGTGTGTATCTGTAACAAAAGCAAATAAATTTTTTTACTCTAAAGCCTGAGTCAGTCGAGATGGTTCATGTTCTCGAAATAAAAGCAATAAATAAAAGCAAGATATTGAGCTTTTATTGGTGCTGGTTAAAGGTTCTTATGCAATAATGATATTAAATACTAAAACAAAGGAAATTCATTAAATAGTGAAACTAATTAGTGTGATCGTAGGTTCATTTAGTACAATATAGAAAGTAGTGACATAATTTTAAAAAGCAGAAAGAAAAATGTAAACTTAAAAAATCCTTGATATAAAAAGACCTCTAAAAAGGACAACAATAATATTATTACGTTCTTATTGAAGTCGTTGCATCGGGGGACTGCTAAATAAAGGAAAATAGTCAAAATGCAAGTAAGTAGGTACCGTGGTAATAACAATAATAATAACAATATCTAATCGTATAGTCTAAGTCCTAATTCATTAGCTCCGAAAACTTCATAAAATAGAGACCGCCGTCAACGTACGTTCAATGGTATATATGTACTTATGGATAGATGTATAGCAAAAAGTTTTGATAATTTTATTAAATATTTTTTTCGATCACTTGAAAACTAGCATTCAGTATTCTTCACTACATATTGACACTTGACACTCATTTTGACAAACAAATCGCTGTTTTTATAACATTCGGTATTAATTCGTTTGATAATTCCGTTTTCTCTTGTAATTTATTCAAACCCTTTTTCAAACATCGTTATGTTACAAGCGCTGTCGATACTAAGTGTATTTTTTTTGTTTTTAAGCAAGTAGTTTTACTTTTACTATTCATGTATTTTCTTTATGTATAGCAAAATATATTATTAGTACCATATATCAGTTTTTTCTTAACTTTGTTATATGTAAACTAAATAATAATTATATATATTATTATATAATAATACCTCACTCTAAATAAAATAGGTGAGAAATTAAAATGGACATCTCATTTCACGCATTACCGCTTCACGAAATATCTCCATATAATTTTAGAACAATGGATTTAATGAGAAATACATTTTACACTAGCTCTCTTTATTTGATCATTCAAATTTTATAAATTTATTAATGCCTTGGAACAAGGAAATAATTGTTCTAAAATCTGTTACTTGGATTTTTTTTATGGTAATCCATACAAATTTGTATATTACAATAACATATTATATACTATTTGTTGTGTCAATTATTCCATTATTTATTTTTTAGAGCATTCATATCTTCTTTTATCTATATGTCATTTATTAAATATCACACCGCCCCGTTGGTCGAGTGGTTAGTGCAGACGCCTAACGTATAGCGACGCAATGGGGCTCGGGTTCGATTCCCGACAGAACCGGGCATTTATGTGATGAGCATAATGTATATATATTTAATTATATTTCTCTTAAAGAAACATATATCAATTGTAATACATGTTTAAGCGTTAAATAAATTATTTCTAAGTTTAGGTTATCTCTTAAAATACTTTTATTTATAAAAAACGAGTAATTGGGTCAACTTTCTATAAAGAAAACATTTGCCACCACCCAGACTTGTTCACTTTAAAGTTGTAAAAGAATTCCTTTTTTTATTTATTTTTTTTTTTTTTAACGTTTATATTTTGTTAAATTGTCATCATAAGCAAAAAAATTTTTTCATTTACTGATAAATAAACCCAACACTTAGGTAAATATGTTAGAGTGGTGTTATTTCCTCTGACATGATTAACAAATGTCGACGTTTTAGAATGTAATTTGGTTATCATTATTGAATTTAATCAACGAATGCACTGAAATGAACAATATTTGTTTTATTTCTTATTTAATAATCATACTTTAACTAGTATATACTCTAGAGCATCAAACTGTGTTATATATAAAGATTAAATATCTTCGATCTATAATTATTAGCTTAAAAAAGATAATATATTTTTGAATCTGACTTAAGTCTGCAGTCGAAGGACCATTGTGAACTTGGGTCTATTTTTTTGGGTTAATTTTGTAATAAGCAGAAAAAAATTGGCGCTATATATTTACAAGAAATTAACATTAAAACTAATTATTTTTCTCGAAAAATTAAGTTCCTTTTTAGGTGAAAAGGTTTTTTTGGTATAAATATTCTATCACATTTTAACAAAATCGTTTCACGGAGGTAGGTACTAAGTGAATTAAATGAAAAGCAAGATATTTTAGAAACGATTCAAATCCTTATCTCTATTTACTTAATTTTGGTCTTCTTGCTACTTGTGAACCGCTTTTCCCCGAAAAGAAATTTATATGAAAAAGGAAACTCAAAATTCTTATTTCAAAATAATTCGCAGTTTATATAATTAATATGTAGTGTACCTGTAAGTCTTTTATTACAAAAGATACATTTCAAAAAGACAAAATAAATGATTCATTTCATTTAACTTAACATAGATGGATATAATATCATTTGGATATATCATTTGTTGTCTAAATAATACAGACGCTCAGTGGACTGAATAAAGCAGAGATAGCTCCTGCTTACAACAGAATATTAATAAAATTACTCATACGCATCCAACTATGATTTAATAATTTCAGAGTATGTAATAAATGAAATCATACTCGAATTTTGGCTGAATATATAAAACTAAATACCGTTTGTTTCCTAAATACTTACTCGATATTACTGCGAACTACAAATATGAAGACTATAAATTTAACTATTAAAAAACTTTTGTATTTCTAATTCCATTTAATAATACATTTGTATTTATGTTCAACAGCTTACCTAAATATAGAGCTACGAAAAGTATTTACAATCATACATACATACACAACATATTATATAAACTAGATTCATTTATAAAGTACTCGTAAGAAGATAAGAGAGAATTGGTGTAATGGTCTATAATTAAGTCCAATTATTTAACTTACTAACACTTTAGTATATCGTTACTTTTTGGGGATTAATCTTTGATCTTCGAATATAGTTAAGTTAAATATTGAACATCATATTCAGTATAACAAGTATAGAACCTAATTATTCGGTTAGTTGCTTAGTAGTAATCAACATATTTAACTCAAAAATAGAAACAGTAAAGTTAGTAAGTACCTACTTATGTACACAATCACTATAAATACATATTAGTTGTTATTTTCAATTTAGAAGGAAGAAGGAAGTTTCAAGACCTAGTAAATTATAGAAGAATAAAATATATATAATATTTATTATATACATTTATGTCTACCTATTTCTGCCCTCACATATGTTCTTTTCCAACTCTCATGGGTAGCTGGAAGAGATCTCTTTATAGAGATAAGCTGATTCTATGTGTACATTCATGTCTATATTTTATTGTCTGTAAAATTGCGGTACACGAAATAAATAAAAAAAAATGGATCAACACGTTTAATTGACATGTTGACTCAATTCAATTTATATTTAAGTTGAAGGCTCCGAAGCAAACTGTCAGCCATTTTGGATTCACGTTCTTATAAACAGTAAACAACTGTAAGTTACCAATTCTAATTTGATGTTGGTGTATTGAGATAATTATTAATACTGTTTTGCATTGTTTGACATGTTTGTGTTTGTAATGCGTTCAGTTTTTAAGGACTTTTTTTTTAAATATCTACGAGAAGATTTTTGTTTGAAAATATGTATCGGTCTATTTTTTCATCCTATATTTATATAAATTTAAATAAGTTTAACATGGCTACATGTTTATAGGTATTTTCAAAAATATTTTATTTCGTAAAATAGACACCATCGTCAACGTACGTACAACAGTTCCCCGACGAAACGATTTCAATAAGTACATAATAATATTACTTCTATTCTTTTTAGAGGTCTTTTTATGTCGGGGGTTTTTTAAATTATGAATTTAATTTTTATATATATATAAACGTTATTTTTTGTTAAAACAGTTAAATAACTTGCATTTCATTGCTTTTAAGAAACAATTGAACAAAGCGATATTTGTGCACTAATATACTTTGAGTTACTCATATACAAAGCTTAAACCCCGATGGTTTGAAAACTTAATATCCAATTAATCTTTGAGAAAACATAAATATTCTAAACTTTAAACATTCTTACACTATATATTCTCATATAAAGTAATTAGGGATTGCAATCCGGGAAATGGATCCGGTAATCTGGCGGATTCGGCATCTTTACTTGACTTGACCGGATCTGGTGCTAGCTTTTTGTGGAATATTCATAACTCTTCTGACTATTATGGAAAGATTTCATAAGCTGAAGGTGTGTATTGATAAAACTTTAATAGATCTCGGTGCAAATAAAAACTTTATTGACAATTTATACTCATTTAAATTGGCTATAGAAGCTCTACGCAAAAGAGATTTGAATTTAAATAAATACATATATAATGAATAATACCGAGACTGGCGGAGATTTGTACTTGCGACCTCGAACCATCTTGTTGTTCTACCAAGAGCGACAATACGGTTTCCCAGTTTTAAGTTAGTATTGAACTACGGGACGCTACCCGTGAAGATGAATTACACATTTTATATATGATCGTCTTCTTTTGAATATCATTACCTACCTACCTAGGATATATGTATTATAGGGATATATGTTTTACTAACTGTTGCCCAACAGAGAGTCATAATTTAAATTTTATTTTACGACCTTCATTTTGATAGATTCTTGCATGAGTTTGCTTGTAAACATAATTTTTAGACCTCACAACCTGATGTTCAAAATCCACTATTTTCGTTTTTTTTATATACCCAGTGTCACTTGTGCCATCAATACGTATCTGCCGATATCTAATACACCAAAATCCTTTACGCCGTTTCGGCTGTAGCGGCGAACATACAAATAGCATATTTGAATAATATAACAGTCCTTCTAAAGTCGTCAGGTAATAAGAAAGATTTTCAAAAATACGTCAAATTCAGTGAACCAAACGATTAAAAACAGGATCTCCCGTGACAATTACGTAATAGCGCTACAACCTTTGTTTGTACGGTATGCCACAGACAATACCAAGTGCAAAAGTTAGTATTTCTATAACCTATGTGTTACTCTAGTACATGAGCAACAATAGCCAAGTTTCATCAAAGTCCGTTCAGTAGTTTTGGCGTGATTGAGTAACAAACATCCAAACATTCGGACTTATATTTAGTAAGATAAGACGTAAAATATTCTAAGCCACGTTTATTAAGTGTAGTCAGTTGGTTTAATTACTAACAGCTATTTTTGAACCGAAAAGTGGAAATCAACCTGACAGAACCAATCCGGCCGGATCGATGGAAAAACGGTCGGATCCGTCCGGATTGGAAATAACGCTGTATTGCAATCAGTAAAAGTAATACATTATTACGACAAAACATAGCGCGTTCAATATATGTATGAAAGAGTTTTGCAAAGTGATATAACAGAAAATAAATCAATAAAAGTGACTTTCAACTTATCGGTACTAGCATTAATATTGTTTGTCATTATTACATTATAGTACGATTTGTATACAATTTAGGATTAGTTTATCAAAAATATGAAATAAGTACTAGACGGTCTATTAAGAACGGAATTGGATATCTTTTTCATATTTACAAGTAAAATGTCTTGGCAAGAATAAAATGGGAAGGCGCAGTCACGTCTTTCCACCGGGAATTCAATTGATTACAGATGGAAATAGAAATACTCTTTATAGTATCTAGAATATTTGCAAGTAAACTATTTCGCTGTATGACTTTATTTTAAGGAAGGCAATATTATATAAGCTATACGGTTTACAATTCCAAAAATGTTAACCATATACGTCGTCACTGAATCCGGGCAATTAAATAAAAGCTTATAATAATAAATAAGATTTTTGTTGAACGTTTATTTTTAAAAAAATATAGTTTATAAAGTTGTTAAAATTTAAATGTATTTTTTTAGTTTGCATATAATAACCTCTCTTTTAGTCTAGAGGTGGGGCTTTCAGATGATGTTTTAAAGAATATTCTTGTACAATCATTTATACGATCACCACAAATCCTAATGGATTATGTAAAAATCTAACTAGATATAAATAAGATTAAGGTTTTACTGAGATGGACCATATGTAAATACATCTGAATGACTTTCTTAAAGAATAAAAGAGGAGTGAGTTACTAAATCTTCTTTTAAATTGCAAGATACAGTGTTTCAAACTGTCTGTTAAACAGACCGACACACAGACAGAGATACTTTCGCATTTATAATATTAGTAGAGATTATTTTTTAAGATTGCGGATAAAGAACAAGTACCTTAAGTTAATTTAATAATTTTGCCTTTGATTCATTTGTAATCAATCATTTTCACTATTCAAAAACCGTTTTCAAATAAAGGGAAACAAAAATATATAGTCCTTTCAACCGTTTGCTAAACACTTATTAAAAAAGTAAGTATGTATAAATATGAACTAGCTAACAGGAGCTATTTTGATTGCTGCTAAATTAACTTGGTTCTAATGTTTTTCCGTTATATTTAAAAAAATAAATATTAAAAAAAATATATCTCTACATTGAGTTTTATTTAATGAATTTAATGTGTATGGATAGCACCTTAACATTTTTATTACATGAAAAGCTAAATTAAGGAGACCTTCATTATTAAACTCTTAACCTATTTCATTTTGTTCGATTGAGCAACTAAGTAAATGAAAGAACTTTTTAAAATATAGAAAATCTGAATCCTGTATTTTATTCTATTAAATTAAATTATATACTGCGAAAGAGGTTGAACTCTCCTAAGTTTCAAGTAGTTATAAGTATAGAAATATAGTATGAGTTGACAAAGAATGAGGAATTTCTATTAGTTTCTAGTATTCTCACACTCTTAAAAGACATTTAATTTTGGGTCAAAATCAAGACCTTTTATAAGTCGAGTAGTTCTTGAGTTCAAATAACCATTGCTAATATGGATGTAGTATACTATTTTGTATTAAATACAACCGTTTAAAAAGATGGATATAACTTATTATTTTCTACTTATTATTTTGGTTGGATTGGATTACTTCTTGTATGTACTTTCTTAATACTATAATTATTTATTAATTTTTTCATAAGTTACTACAATAATACACTTGTAAATATGGCCATATAATTTTGTTATCTAATTCATAACATGAAATTCAAAATTGTGTTTTAGAATATATTTTCTCTCTTTTATAAGCCTCGAAGCATTTTAAGTTAAAGCTGTTGATGATAATTTAACTTTGTTTAAGTACTTCTCGTTAGAGCAAACGTTTGCTTTTTTCTGTTAAATTTTGTAAGACATAAATTATAATAAATATAGTTTAAAAAAGAAAAAAACACGCCAAATTAGATTAAGATAATTATTAATCCTGTACATCCTAATCAGGATAATGAGATTATCTCATGCAATTATCAATTTACTATCGGTCCTTGATATGTGTACAAAGTTTGAACAAAATCGGTCCTTGGGCAATGAGACAAAATCACGTTCAAAAAGGTCTGTTACAAGCAAACGAACAAGCAAACATACACTTGAAAGTAATAGTAATGAAATAAAAGCGTTTTAAAAATTGACTAAATAAATAATTGTAATATTGGACACTAATTTGATTAAAAGTCGTGTATATATAAATCCCAGCTAAGAGAAGGCAGTGTTTGATCGAGAGATTAAGTTATGTAACAGAACTAGTATAATGAACTGTAACAGTGATAGTAAAGTGTTTAATTAGTAAACCGTTTAGTGTGTGTAAGCAGTGCCATAAAGTGTTTTAAAGAATAGAACGACTATGGTTAGTGATTCTTTGCAGTAAGAGAGTTATAATATTAGTAAGTGGTGGCCATTGCCATTCACCACTTACTATTATATACTATTTGCCTGGCACGGCCTTTTATTAATACGTAGAGTTGCACGGGGATCGAGGAGGAGGGTATTTGGACGTCCGGCTTTCTTCAACACCGTAAGAAACATAGTTGTAATAACTACTTCGCGCTGAGCTTTTGTATAAGCTCCGGTAGGTCCAGCCAATGCACGAACTACAGTTAATGGCTACAGCTAAGATTACAACTACTACTAAGACTACTTTCGCCATACCTATGAGTCAAGACCATGAATTATTTTTACTATCATATAATCATACTTCTATATTTCTTACAAGCACTACGTGACGAAAATATTACCGTTAGTATTTCTATACCAATATGATCTCAGATAAAATATTCAAGTTATACAAGGCATAATATTTTAATTACCTTTAACTATTTCAAACCTTATAATTACCGATATGTAAATTGGAAAACTATTTATACTCAAAACTTTCGGGTTACCTTTTATGAATAACTCACAACTAAAAGTAACAAAATTATAAGCATAGTCACGTTCGACAATGTCGTTTTATTATTCTCAAGCATCGCGCTTCCTGTATAATACATTTTTATTAGATGTTCTTTTAAATGCTACAAAAAAAAATATTTGCCAATCTTTCAATTTTTTTTTTACAGTTTTTAATTGTTGTTCTTATTTCTTATACTTGTAGTATATACTCTTGTTTATATTCTTATTTGTTATACTTGTAGTATTTTAGTTGAATTAGCAAGAAAGTGGTACTCTATAATATTTTGGACAACCTGGCGATGACAACTTGAATCAAATAAATTTTAGAACTTTTTAACTCAGTATTTTTTTTGATGGCTGAATTAATAATTGGTTCTTAAATAAAGTATAGCGTCTATTTATTTTTTGATATTAATTTACAAATAAGCTACCATGCATTGTTTTATAAGTGATGTTCTTGTTGAACTGTATTTACCTTGTGAATAATGTCATGCACGATAATTTTTCGAAAGATGAGACAACTCTTACAATATGGGGTATCTGACTTAGCTGGTTAGGGTGGAATCCGTCCGCAATCTATCAAATCTGCAAAAAAGAGGTGGGAGCTTTTCGTTGCAGGGTGCCTTCTCCGTGGTTCACGTCGGGGCATCGCGGTAAGTGCGAAAGCGATCCCGTGGTGTCCCATTATGACGGCGACGGCAACCGTCCGGTTTAGTGAGTAGGAGTCTGTCATAACCACCTCCATCATCTGATTGGAGGTATGATGACCCATGATGGGTTCCAGGCGTTAAAAAAAATGTTCTTACAATATGAAATAATATGTGATTTTGTCCTTAAAATGTTATTAAATATGTAAAAACAAGTAATCATCATCATTATAATCTCCATTTTTATATTAAATATATAAAAAGATAGAAGCAGCGCAATAATAATGTATCTTTAATTTAACTTATTACTTAAGTTTTTTTTCGTACAAAGTATCGTAATCCACTTATATTAAGTACCTACCGCATTGCAGTAAATAAAATATACAAGAAACTGATTATAAAAAGTATTGAGGAGTAATTATATTATTAGCAGTATATTTGCATTTATGTTAATATAATTATTGCTTAGCTAAAAAAAACAATTTTCCATAAAAATATCTTATTCTTTATTTTAGTCATTGAACCCAAAGATTTAGCGTGACATATATTCACCCACTAAATTCTCACGATCTATAATCATTAACTGCTCAAGCCGAAGTTTAAAATACATAAATCTATATAGAAATTTGTTAAAGGGTTTTGTATGTGTACTGTGTGTGTGTGTGCGTGCGTGAGTGTGTGTGTATGTGTGTGTAGATGTTTTGAAAGTTTTACGTGCGTTTTTCTAAAAGTTACACAAATATCTTACAAACAAAGATATTACCGTAGTGATGTAAATAATAAATATATTTACAAAAAAGTTAGTTCTCTTTCTAGTACAATTTCTATCTGATACGTTTGCGTATAATATTATAATAATTTTAATTTTGTTGAAACTAACATGAGATAGATGGTTAGTTGTATTTTTCATATTTTTTTATATATTTTTTTTATTAGTATTTTATTTTGATTCTTATGCATCTTGATGTCTTTTCTGTTTATTAGAGGGCTTGCGGGAAGAGAATGCTTGTAGCAGTATGCTTTGTTTTGCAGGATGTGTGCAAAATAAAATAAAAAATAATTGTGAGTCCAATACAATGAATCTGTTCTAGATTTTGTTAATCAGGCAAGTTCACTGTTAATCAGACAAAGTTACTTCAAACATGTTTAGCAAAGTTTTGAAGTAGGTGTTATGTTGATCGTGAAGCATATATGGGAACAAAGCTTAACACTTAAAACTTGTACGTCAATTCAAACATATTTAGAATTTAATTTAAAAGCAAAATTTCCAATTAATTATACTTATTTAAAGAAGAAAACTCGTCAAAGAAGCCTTAATATAGGATAACAACTTTATTAATGTTACTAACATTACGTTTTCTGTTTTACTTGCTCAACAAAACAAACAAAACAAAACAGATATACTACACCCAAGTAAATAGTATTTCTAATATAGTTATCGAAAAGTATTTTACATATAAAGCTGAAATATCACTGATGTATATAATAATATAATGTAATTTTTTCATCTTATCTCCTTATCAAAGATCTTTAAAGAATTACTTATGATGAATATCACTGTCCAGAATTTAATTTCTTTGATGATTGGATTGGATCACTTAAGAGTTAAGACATTTATATTTGTTGAATATTTTATTACGACTTTAATCACATCCATTCAAAAAACGGAGAAAAAAGACATTTAAATACAAACGAGAAACGAAAGAAAAAATTTAAAGATACTATATTATTATTTGAATACTAGTATATGTAAAGTTTAAGATACTGTTTAAATAGCATATCCTTATTACTAGTTCTGTGAAAAAATAAAATTGTATGGAAATCATATAAGCATTTTGTTGAATGCTAATGCAAAATGTCTACCAAAATCATATTAATATTTTTCGTTCTTAGGAAAAATTTATGGTGGTTTACAAGATTATTGTACTCGATATTCCTTTCCAGAATCGGGCTATTCTATTAGCCTCTTAGTATATGGTAAGCCTACCTACAGTAAATAAACTATATACAAGCACTGAAGCTAAAGCACTAAAGTTTGATATAAGGTTTACCGGATTTAAACGTACTCTAAGTAATATTTTAAAACAATGTAAATCAATTTTGTATAAAATAACAGCTATCAAAAGCAATTTTGTTCAACACTAATAAAGATTAAATTGTAATATTGTTTTTATTATTATGTTAGCATAGCGTATTATGTTCAAAATGTCATATATGTATAATCAGAATTAATACTAGTTTATATTGACTGCCACGCCTGAATCGTGCAGCTACGGTGTTCAGATTTCAAACAAATACGTCAATATATTTCATATATAATAAATGTAATAAAATAACAAGTTTTATTCCGTTACCATGTATTCCAGGTTGTATATAACGAAGAGGATTATTAAACTGAAGGCTACATTATAATTGGACATGAAAACTTTATATATACCTGCATCGTTAACTGTCACAGAAACTTGTATAGACTCTTTGTTAAGTAGGTACAAAGTTTTATGCAACAAAATGCCCAGAACCTGGATTAGATAAACTTTAACTGATATATATAACTATTTTAAGTTCTTAAACTTTTGTTCTATATTTAAAGTTTGTTTACCATAAATGACGTCTGAGTTGTATGTCACAATTGTCAACTTTTATATTATTGGAGAGTAGGTTTTGATAAAAAAAATAAAGATATCAGTTGGTGGTTTGTCCAAAACTAATGTAATGTTTCTATAGAAGTGAAGTTTAATGGACTAAATAAATAATAGTAATATTGGATACTGATTTGATTAAGAGTAGTGAATATATAAATCTTCTACCAGCTAAGAGAAGGCAGTGTGTGATTGGGAGATTAAGTTGTGTAATAGAACTTGTAAAGATTTTAAATAGTAAACAGTTTAGTGTGTTTATGAGCAGTATCATAAAGAGTTTTAAAAAATTAATAGAACGACTGTTATTGGTGATTCTTTGCAGTAAGAGAGTTCTAATATTATAAATGCAACCCGTACGAAAGGCATTCATGCAAAAGGAAAAAATCTTTTAAGACTCTAAAAATACATATTATTTTATAAGCATTCTTCTAGTATATTTCCACCTATTATAATACTTAATCGACAGTATTTTTTTTTTAATAATTATCCTCAAAAATGCTGAGTCTTATACAGAAGATACAAGAAATTTAAATACTATTAAATACTTCTTACACTTAAATCAATATCAGTTTACAGTTTATTAGAAACTATTTCTGTAATTATTATAGTGTAGTGTATTATTGAAATTATTAAGTGATTTTATTATATTGGCTTTTCTTATTATGTTAATAATAAAAACTCTCTAATAATAACAACGCTCGGTAAGATATATATTTTTAGATTATTTTATTAAGTTGTGAACTAACATATGTTTTTCTTTGGAGGTGATACAGACAATCTAAACAAGTACCTTATAGATTTATATAAATATAGAATCAAAAATAAACCGATACGGGCAGGGATTCAAACCCGCAACCTCTGGGAAATCTTCCCGTCCCAGAGGTCGCAGGTTGTAATCCCTGCCCTATATAAATTTTAATAGCTATACATGTTTATATATATTTTTGGTAACTCTTTCCAATTGAGTTGTAAGAATAGAAGGGAGAGGGGGATAGGGAGAAAAGAGGTGTCGAAGCCCTATCCCCTGACACCATTTTTATTGTGAGAAAATGTTTAGTTTTGGAGATATTTCGATTTGAAGTTTCGTTAAAACTAACCTAAAATGTAAGTAATTAAGACTTCTGTGACGTCTCCGGCGCTTCAGGATGGCCAGCCCCTTCACCCTTGCGTAACACTGAACTGAAACCCAAGCTCGCCTTCGCCACTTCGGCTTGTTGGTCGTCTTCGGCGACCAGCCTCAGTAGCTACGGCTCGATTGGGTTTCAACTCAGTGTAACGGCGGGTGGGGGCTGCCCTCCTTCCGCGCCTCCGGATTTACAAAAACACTCTAGGGGTAGGGCAGACAAGACTACGTGGAGTCGGGGTTAACAGAGTCAGTTTTGACAAAAAAAATAATATAAATATTAATTATTTCAAAAAGCATTTTAAATCACAAACGTCATATGTCAAGTTGCCGCCATTTAACATTAGGGAATCTAAAACAACAAAGTTGTTACGAATTGTGTTTTTCTTGTTAAATTAAAATGAAAAATTGATAATATCATATAAATAATTGATAAATATATTGCATAGATGTGAAGTGTTCTTGTGTTAAACATTGTGTTTTTGTGCTAATATTGGTGAAAACACGGTAAGTTTATTTCACACAAAAAAACATATAAAAAAGAAACTACGCATTTTCTCAGGCTGGGAATAGTATTAAAAGAAAGGAGAGACCAACCCCTTTCAAATGATACCATTTTCAAACCAAAACTTTTACAACTCAATTGGAAATTCTAGCCATATTTTTAAATACCTTATAAATTATCTTAACATTACTATTTTTGGTATACCTACTCGACAAAATATTTCGTTTCTGAATTTCACGTCATACAGTTATAGATTTATATGTATATTTGTGTCTTTATGAGGTTTTTGTCATGAAGATAATTTTATAATTGTGAATACTTTAATATTAGTCGTATATAAATTATAAGTAAATATTAATAAAATGATCATGATGGTGATGCATCATGTTATGGAAAGTATTTTACATCATACGAGTAAATGATAATAAACTTTTTTTTGTTAATTTTCAATGAATATATAATGAAAAAATTATCGTTGCGGGCGAGATTGATTTATTTATTATTCTTTATTTATTTCAACATTAAATAAGATTAACGTGGCTTAAATATATTTGTAGACCATTTCAAATTAATTCTTTTTAATTATTGTTAGTACTGTTGGTTATTGCCAATGGGTTTCCTGGCTGAGATAATGCTAAACATCTTAAACGGTATGTATGTATGTATGTATGTATATATGTATGTATGTATGTATGAAGACGACACCACAATACAACCCTGCAATAAATCATCTGCTTTTCTAGACCGCCTTTATTCCATTAGTAATAACTACATCCAGTTTACAAAGGAATATGAGTCAAGAGATATTCTTATAGTCAAGTATCCTGACAACACATTAGGACACACTGCAGTACATCTGCGACACAACACATGTGCGACACAGCGCAACACATCTCCGACATTACTGCACATCCACACAGCATGTCAAGCAAGCCGTAGCAAACAACGACCGGCCTGTACCTCTCCAGCATCTATTAGTAAATATCAGCGTCTATTGAAATTAAAAAATATTCTACTTTAGATAGAAAAGATGACATGAGTCAATGCGGCATGAGAGGTACAAGTTACAAATATATAGTAAGTATACCTACTTCTTGTCTTTGAGTAAAATGTGATTTCAGCCGCTTCTCGGTTTTTAGTTTTTATTAATTACGGTTTTTATTTATACAATTTTTGAGAATCCCTTACGTAAATTTTAATTTAGCACTTCATATTTTAATCTTGAAATATGATGTAATAGTTTTATATCAATTAAACCTGAAAGGGTTGAAGCATTTTAAAGTGGCCTGGAGCTTTTAGAATCTGGGTTGTAGAAGTAAAACTTGAGAATTTCCTGAGTTTGTTTGGACAATCAGCGTTTTAATCAGTTGTCTGATCTATACTGTAGTTACACCAGGAATAACTCCTTAAGTTTAAGATACCCTTAATCTACAGATAGGTACTTATGATATTAATTTTAGAATCTTTTATTTTTATAATTTATTCGAAGTTGTTTTATTTTCGATTCATGTAAAAACCGGAAAATGATTACGAATTTAACATAAAACTGAAAGTTAATACGTATCTTAAATTTTTCTAATATGGCATAAACTTATCTCTATTATACCTTTACTAAGTAGAAGATATTGTTAAATCGCAACTTTAAAATTGCAGACAAATAGAGAACAATGTTATTGATTTAAAAGTTACTAAACTATGAACCATTAAACAGGTTCATGTTTAAAGGTCATACTCTTTGCCTTTCTTAGTTAGGTATTTTTAAAGTGAGAAATATATGTTACACAAACTGTTACTTAAAAAACAACTTATTTTAGTACCTATTTATATAACATAGTACTGTATTTAACGTTTTAAACCTGCATTTACAAAGTCAAACGACATCAGAACTTCCTAATCATCAAATACTGAATAATTAATGAAATACATGACTCTCTTTTATGAAACAAGTAATACAGTTTTAGGCATGAAACTTGCAGGCCGGCTCCGATATCGTTTATGTACTATTTTTGAAAATAGGTTCTTATAACATCTATTCAAACAAATAAGTACTAGCGCTATCAACTCACTGCCTACTTTGTTTATAATCCCTTATGTACTACTATATGTATTACTCCAACGACATAGACAGTCATCAATACAAGAATTAAATATGGGCAAGTAAGTCAGTAATGTATAAAAATACCAGTTTTTGTTATTGTCTAAAACTATAATGACGGTAATTGTTGGAATATTGATACCAATATTAAAATAATTAAAATTTATATAAGTAAAGACCCTTTTTCTTCTTAACCCCTCCATGTATCCCAATAATAGCATCACATTTGTGTTTGTAACCCTTATTTATAAATCCATGGATGTCCGAAACTCTTCACTACTAACAATCAGCTGGAAAGTCTGCTTGTTTTCCGGAATGTTACACACTATTATAATAAAGCCTATTTATTGAGAAAGTGAAAGTCCTATAATAATAATACAATAAATGATAAAAAGAAAACAAGTACTTACATAATAATATTTTTACTGGGTTCGATAAGCGACTCTGAACTTATATTCCGAACGTGTTCCAAGAGTGCTACTTACTTTTGGACATAAATTAGATTCAAGATTCTCTAGAAATAAAGGTTGTGAGTTTGTCGTTACATCTGGGCTACTTCCCTAGGGGATAAGTGATTCCAGAGAAATAAGTCTCTTAAGAAAAAGATATTTATTTTACGAGATATCCCGATATGTACCTAAGTCGCTAAGAAATTTAAAAAGTTTGTATAAATAAAAAGTTTAAAAAAAGTCAAAAGTTTGTATAAATGGTTTAACTTAAAAATACATCGAAATTATAATTTAAGTCTTTCATTGAACTTAATTGAGCAGTTTTTGCATACCTATAGGAGTATTTCTAGTCTATTTATGTATACTTTTTTATGTTTAATAGCTGGTAAGTAGCAATGGTACGAAAATAAGAGATTTATTAAATTTTTTATTTGTTACCAGATTGTTAAAATAAAAACAAAATGTTAAGTGAAGCCAATTACAACATATTCCCGAAAACTGCATCTGAATCGTTTAATACGTTTCTGAGATTAGCGTGCACAAACCTACAGACATACAGACAAACAGACAAAATAAAAAACCATTATTTTAGGTTCTCTTGTTCTTATAAACGCCACTCATCATGTATTTTTTTTAATTTTTAATTATTTTCCATGTACAGAAATTGATCAGTGACAATTTTATTATGTGTATAAATACTCTCGTGTTATTAATCATCATAAAATTAAATCTACTATGTCATGCTAGTTTCAACTTACAATATAATTTACAAATGATTAAAACCTAAAACATAAATGTTATAATACTTTTCCGTTTGTTCTTTACATTTTAAAATATATTAAAACTGTTTCTGAAAATAAAAGCATGAATTATAATAAATTTTGTTAATAGAATATATCCGGAACATGACAGGCGATAATTTAATAAGAACTTTATTCAGAGACTTCTCGCGCGAGCAATTTAAATATTTGCTTTACGTTAACGTGACATTTTATCATAATTGAGTAACGAATATATGAACGAACACTGATTAACATATTGATTTATTTATATTTATTTAATAAGATAGAGAACCTACGTGACATACAATATTACCTTCAAAATAAATATGAATCATACACAAGTTTCTTATATTATATATCGACATTTAAAGGTTAAGTCATCTTGTGTAATTAAAATTAAGAAAAAAGAAAAATGCTCTTTTTTAACACTAACACAAAAAAACTAAAAACGTAATCACTGAGTAAATTAACTAAAAAGTTAATTCTTCAAGCAGCTAAGTAACCCTAAATTTGTCCTTGAGAAAATATTTCTAAAAGTGTTATTTTTTCTAGCGCTTTGTCTTGGCTCTAAGCAATGAATTTTATTTAACACTTAAGGACTGTCAATAATGTTTGACGTCATTTTATGTAAGAAACACAAATCCAATATTTGTCGTCAATCAAGCAATGAGAGTACGTGTTATATCTCCCAAATAACATTTTGAAAATTCTTATCATTGAAACTTAAAAAACTTAAGAACTTTCCTCTTCTATCCTATTCTTATGAACTTTTTACAACGTATTCCAAGAAACTGAGCAATATTCCTATTTACTACGATATGCTTAGTGCTTGTCTAGTATAGGTAAAATCTTTTGTACTTCTAATGATATAATCAATAGTTTTGTTCAACGATTTGTCTATGATATTATCATGTTGTATGCGCTTGAATTCTGTTAAGTCATTAACATTTATATAAAATTTAAGATCATCGGTGTATAATTGAAATTTACTAAATTTGAAATTATTTACAACATCGGTAATAAAAGTACTTAAAAGAATTGGTCCAAGGAATTGACCCTTGTGGAACGCCAGATGATGCAATAAATGTGTTAGTATGATGACCTCGTATTACTACACTGACTGGTGTATTTTTTAAATATAAATCAAACCAACAAAAAGACTGCCATGTAATAGGTAGTGAAGTCTACAACTTAAAATGCCTTTGACAATTCTGCATAAATGCAGTCTACTTATACATTTTTATCGATAGAACATGTGATGTCATCTATGAAATCAACCATATTTGTTGCCGTTATTTTTTTTTCAACGAAACCATGTTGATGATCCTATAGTATTGATTTTATGTGGTAATGATGATAAAACCAAAGATTAAAAAAACTTTAGCAAATATTTTTAGTATACAAATAGGTATATAATTGCTCAATAGAGATATTATATGTAAGAACTACTCTTACCTCTTTCCATCTGCATGGAAATATACCTTCACTAAGTGATTTATTAAAAATGTAACATAAGGGCTTAACTCATGAATTGCCACAACAATTAAAAAATAGAAGATATATTATCTGGAACTATTCCTTTGCTATCATCAATTTGATTCAATTTTATGTGGTGTTCGCTTAAGTTTATATAGCCTATTTGTCCCTTACATATATAATTATTGTAACATGGCATATTATTATATGTAGTGAAGGTATTTGCAAAATGTTTTGCATTTTGATCACATATATCTTCACCTTATGCGTACTGTTTTCTACTATAAAGCAAAAGAGCGATATAGTCACACTTTTTATCACGTAGATTCTTTATAAAAAATATAAAGTACCTCATTTTAAATTAGATTCCACATTTTCAATATAATTTAAATAATCTCTATTAATTAAAACCTCAAAAATCTCATGCAATATTTTAAATGAGATAAAGTCTAACTGATTTTTGTGATTCTTGTGTTAAATTCTAAAACAATTTTTCACAACGTAAATTTCTGGAATACCATATAGAAAGTTCATTACGCAGTTTTTTTTATTACTTAACAGATAAATAACATATTTTCAATTGACAATGGTTAGCTAGATTTTCATTTTCAATAACTAAACTGCCATTTTATCTGATCATCATTTGCTATCATTCCTAAAATCTTAGTTGAAAAAACAGCTCAAAATAAACTATAAATTTGTATTTATGGTTTATTTTGCTTGTGCTAAGCTTGTCCTTTCATTGCATTATATTCTAATGTGTCCATATCCGCTAATGAGCAGCGTTCTACTAATGTGCAATTAATTCATGATTACACTTTGAATACATTTATAGATAAGTCACATTTGTACTAAATATTTTTTCTATTGAAATATAAACATAAGAACACAATCACTTAAAGAGAAGAAATAAATGGGAACATTAATATTTTAAGTAATAACTTTATAATAATTATCTACTTTATAATTCATATTACTAAGAGTTTAATATTTGGCTTTAATTCTGGAAACATGAATATATATATATATATAAAGCATTATCTTTCTCAATGCAAACGTCTACAGGTATTTTATCACATTAGTATTTTTTAAGTATTTACTTTATTATTCTAATACCTAACCAATGTTAACACAGATAACTCACAGTATACTCTTTCCAATCTTTTTTAAATTACACAAATTTTCAGATATTTTATCTCTTACCATGTATATGCAAACAGATTAATAATTTACATGCTAAGCCTTACAACATTGTAATGATGCCCTTCGCAGTAATAGCTAGGAAATGAGATTGTAAATAAATTATGTAAGTCGTAAATAATAATGTAATTGAATTGTAAAGAGATCTCATTAATTTTGTTATATAATAAGTATCTATATTTATCTACATATACCTAATTTCACTTTACCCTGACACTAATACTCTTCTATCTACTTTGTTTATATATATATATAACCACATAAATATACAAATAAACACTAACCTATTAATCACTTTACTTCAAAGTTTTTAAATATAATTAGGGCTAGACATTTGATTATTTTGTATTTTCTTTTATAATATTTGGAGTTTTCTTAACATTTATAGACCGGCTCTTATAAAATGTTAAAAATATTGTTTATTATTAATATCTTACTGATTAATTCTTACTGATTAATATTAATGATTAACTTGTCATTAATAAATTAAATATATAATGCATATTCAGAACACCCTTTCAATATTAAAGCAACGATCAGTGACCATTCTGATTCGAATTTTCTCGAAGCGCGACAGTTTGAAATGTAGTATAAAGGAATTACCAGCTCGTCTGTAAAGAGTAATGTTACAGAATTCATTTGTGAAGTCGAATTTTCATAGGATTTTTTAACTTATACCTTAAATCTTACCAGCTAATTAATATTTATAATATAAACATATCTGGAATACATATCCCAAATACCCAAAATAATAGTCATTTTTAATAACCGTGGTAGTTTAAAAAATCATTTTTATTAATTTTTATTCCTTGCATTTAGTAAGCTAGAAAAAATACAACATTTTTTGCATTAAGACGAGCTACAAAATAATATTTTTTTACGACGACGAAGACGTCTTTGAGGATTGTAGGTCACATTTAATTAAGTTATCGTTTCATCAACTAAAGTTTTATAAAGCAAAGGTTAAGTGTATTTATAATATAAATAACAAAATTGGACAGACTCAGTTTGGTTTCAATTAATTAGAATGTTCAAAGCATCATAGAATCATTTGATCATTCAAGCTCTTACAAAAATTCTAATTCGATCAAAAACTTCAAATATGGCGGTGACCCGATTTAGTATTATAGTAAAGTGAAAATTAGCAAATAAAATAATAGGGAACCATGGAGTGTCTTGCTGATTCTTTTTTATGCACCTCTCCTTTTAAAATCATGCAACTAATAATATGCATGAGAAACACAAAAACGTAGTGACAAAGTTAATATAGAATTCCAACGACAAGGAAAATATTTGACTGTCACGACGGTTGACCCGAATAATATCAAGAGTGATTCGGGAAGATCTTTTTGTCTACAATACGGGACGAAAACGTGCGAGCTTTCGGCATTTTCAATAATTACTGAAATCAAATTATACTCTTGACAATTTTGAATGTAGTGCTTAATAAATCATTAGTAATAAGGTTTATAAGATCTCTTATTAAATCTATTGGTTTTTAAACGACAATAAGGAATTAAGTTTCTCGAGAAGACTCACTTCTTCCACCTATTTGAATGTATTTAATAGATTTAAATACAATCAGACAACTCGGACTCTCGAGCGTGCGGACGTGTTGAGTTTTATGCGGTATAGTTAAGAAAGTTAGATAAAAGAATAATAATGGTGCAATGTAAAAAGTGTAGACAATATGTAACTATTAACAAAGGTGAAGTGATGCAGTGCAAAGGGCGATGTAAATCGTATTTCCACAAAAAGTGCATTCTAGAAAATAAATCGTTTATGATAGATGGAATATGTGATCAGTGTGAAGTAAGCTTGAAAGATAGTCCAAAAACTAATATCACATGTGATAAAAATACGACTATCGAGAATTTGTTAACCCAAATAAATGATAAGTTGGACATAGTTTTTGATTTGAAAATAAAGATGAATGAACTAACAGCATCGGTAGATTTTTTTGCACAAAAGTACCAAGAGTTGGAACAATTTAAAACAGAATGTGTTGAGAGGATGAAAAAAAATGAAAATAAGATAGTGGATTTAACACAGAAAAACGTTTATCTCGAAAAATATAATAAAGCATTGGAAGAACGTATAAGTGTATTTGAACAGAAGGAGCTTGAACATAATATAGAACTAGTAAACGTACAAGATAAAGAAAATGAGAAGACAGTAGAAATTGTATCTAAAATATCGAAAGAATTAAAACTTAACCCAGCTGATATTGAAAAAGCTTGGAGGGTAGGTGTAATGAAAAAGAACGAGGGTAAACACAGGCCCATTGTTGTCGTATTACGAAGCCGTGAGGCTCGAACTGCCTGGCTACAATGTCGTAAGCAACAGCTGACTAACCAGAGGGTATTTAAAAATGATAATAAAATACCTATCTTCATTAATGAAAATATTTCAAGACATCTACGTCAACTATTCTGGGAAACTAAAACTAAGTTAAAAGGTGAATTCAAATATATCTGGATACAAAATTCTAAAATACTTATTAAAAAAGATGATAACGCTAATAAGATATATCAAATTCGCTCGGAAAATGATATTGCTAACTATACCAAAATATAAATTAAAATAATGTATATTTACGTATTCAAATATGAAAGAGAAGAATAATAAAAATGAATCCTGATTTAAACGATATCGTATGCCAATCCTACGATGATATATATACATGGACTGATGCAATAAATCATAATAATAAATCCTTACAAATAATGCATGTTAATATCTGTTCATTACGTAAATACTTTAACCAATTACTTGTTCTACTACAAAATTGTATAGATGCAATAGATATATTGATACTAACAGAGACCAATATAAGCGAAGATTATGTATATACAATTCCTAATTTTTCAACACATATAAATGCCCGAAAAAATAAAAGAGGAGGAGGTGTTGTTATATACATAAAAAATTACATTAATTATTCTGCATACAATATGAATTACACTATGTTTGAGGGTGTTCATATGACACTATTGATTAAAAACAACAAGTATCAGCTGCTTGCTTTATACAGACCACCAAGCAAAAATAAAAACTTATTCATTGAAGAATTAAATAACTTCTTAAAAATCAGTATACCACCGAAGGACAATATAATTTTGGCAGGCGATGTTAACCTTGACCTACATAATTTAGACTGTTGTGTAACTACAAGATATGTTGATATGTTGAGTGAATACGGTTTGCAGTGCGGCATACGTTCAGTGACACGGGAGGCGATTGTTTTGGGTCGTCGAGTAACGTCGTGCATAGACCACATATTCGCTCGGACTGGCGGAGCGGTTGAGATCGCTGCGTACTCGCTCAACACTAAACTCGCAGACCACTATCTAACCGGTTTGACGATTGGAATTGAGGGACAGATAAAACGAGAAAGAAATACAAAAACTATATTAAATGAAAATTTAATTAGGAGAAGATTAGATAGTACAGATTGGTATGTTTTATTAAATATAAACTGTCCTTTACTAATATATGAAAAATTATGTAAAATTTTTAGTAATATTTATGAAACATCTAAACTTGAAATTAATGTTAAATCACGGCGAACTACACAACCGTGGATAACTAGTTATTTGGTACGTTTAATAGAAAAAAGGGATTCCTTATTTAGAATATGGAAATCACAACCTAGTAACATGAATTTGCGATTACAATATACAAAAACCAGAAATAAAACTAATAAATTAATAAATATTGCTAAAAATAAATATAGACGAGAACAGGTGTTTAATTGTAATGGAGATATTAAAAAAATATGGCAAAAATTAAACATTTGGCTGGGAAGGCAAAAACCTTGTATAGATTCATTGATTAAAAAATATATGTGTATTAATAATAACCTTAAAACAGTGTGTACCACATTTTGTAAAATATTTACTAACGAAATTGAAACTATTAAACACCAGTGCAGTCAGTTATTCTTAAATCGATCAGATTATGTAAAAAATTGTAATAAATCATTTTTGTATAGAAAAATAGATTCAAGTGATGTATTAAATGTTTTAAATAAATTAGATTGCAACAAGATGCCAGGTTCTGATGGTATTAGAATGAAAGATCTCAAGTATATTAAGACAGAAATAAGTCCTGTATTAGCTAAGTTTATTAATTTAAGTATTTTGACCGGAAAATACCCTGAAGAATTGAAGTTATCTATAATTAGACCAATATATAAACAGGGCAACCATAAAGAATACACCAATTACCGACCAATCGCAATATTAAATAGTTTAAATAAAGTAACTGAAAAAATAATAGTAGGCCAGGTAACAACTTTTCTAGAACAGCACAATGTGCTATCAAATAATCAATATGGATTCAGACAAAATAGAAGTACTTCATCTGCACTTGCAGAATTTACTGATGACGTCAATGACTATCTAAATAATCGTAAACAGGTAGTTGCAGTATTTGTTGATTTTAAAAAAGCATTCGATACACTTGACCACAATGGTTTATTGAGAGCAATGGAGGAATGTGGTATTAGAGGAATGACGAATGAATGGTTTAGAGAATATTTAAGTAATAGGCGTATGAGGGTAATGATTGATAAGTGTAATAGTGATACAGAAAGTATAAAATATGGAGTTCCGACTGGATCTGTATATGGTCCTATTGGATACATAATGCACGTAAATAGCATTACAAACGTCATTAAACATTGTAACTGCTATATGTATGCTGATGATATGTGCTTTTTGTACGGAGATAAGGACCCTAGTATAATAAAAACAAAAATCCAAGAAGACTTCAACAACATAGTAAAGTGGGCACATGATAACGGAATTATTATAAACATGGATAAAACAAAAATGATATGCTTACGTTCCCCTTATAATAAAAATGCAAAACAAAATAGTATAAATATCATTGGTCATTCATTTAATTGTCTGCACGAAAATGGACGTTATTGTAAATGTAATAGTTTGGAAGATGTAAGCCAAATAAAATATCTAGGCCTTACAATAGATACCAATTTTTCATGGAAGTTCCATATTCAAAATATTTGCAATAAATTAAGACTGGTACTTGTAAAATTTTATCAACTAGATAAAATATTAAATCGAGGCACCCTGTACAGCGTTTACTATGCATTAGCAGATGCCATTATAAGTTACGGCTTGAATTGCTATGGTCTAACATTTCCTACATATATAAGATCCATTAAAAAAATACAAATTAAAATATTAAACAATTTATTAAGTAAAAGTACAAAGAGTAGTATAAGTAAGGAGTATTATGAAAAACAAATATTTCAAAAATGTAAAATATTACCAGTCGACGCCAAAACAGATTACCTAATTCTTTTAGATCAATTTCAAAACAGTAAATTTAAAATTAAGAGATCATTCAATTATCCAACCAGAAAAGCCTCTAAGTTGAATTTTGTCATAGATTGTAAAATAAAAAATTATTATGGAAAACGTACCAGAAAATGGTTAGTGCCTACATTAGTCAATGCCCTTCCACAAGGTTTCGAGGATAAATATGATACAAAGTTGAAATATAAAAAGGCATTAAAGGATTTAATATTGTATAGAAGTTAACTAGTTTAAGTTATATGTGTTTGTGTTTGTACGTGTATGTGTATATGTATGTGTATGCATATGTATGTGTGTATGTGTATATCTATCTCTATATGTATATCATTCAATAAAAAAGTATAAAAGTATAAACTTTGTTGTAATAATACTTATTAACGAGAGTTCGATCTGCCTACAAACTACTCAGTAGTTTGGCGGAGTTTTTATATTGTAACGTGTTTGTATTATTATGAAATAAATAAATAAAAAAAAAAAAATAAATATAAATATGTATATACTAACAAAAGTAAGAAACATTAATTTTTAAATATATTTTGTTACAATTGGTAGATTATTTTTGTTTTAGCAATGAAACGAAGATACTTTACTTCAAATGAATGGCTCTGACTTTATTACTTTGCTCGGTATTCTTTTCTCATTTTTATGGATGAAATTAATTTTTAAGAAACGGGATTAAAAGAAACTGTTTTGCAACTTCACTTTTTAGGTAATATAATTCTAATGGACAAAAGCATTTATTGCCTACGGTAATGTAATTTTCAGTAAGTTTCGTAATTACGTTTAAACTAACTTACTCGGTTTTGAACTACTGATTTTTTTTAAAGCATAATTATACATTATTTAATTAACCAATATAGTAGCAGAAGATTTCTTTAAACAACCTTTAGCTTATTATATTGTCAGTCTTCATTTTAGACTTTTTTGCTATAAATATATAAAATCAGAAATTATCAATAAAGATATTAAAATGTTCACATCATTACATTTCCGAACAATACACTACATATCCTATTAGATATTTAGATATAGATAGATATTCTATACATACATCTATAGGTTAATAACACATTAAAATGTATGTAAAAGAGATATCTCAGAAACACAGAACATTTTTACTAACATTCATGACTTGATTCCATAAGAGAAATTGAACATAATAAATACTTAAAAATCAGATTGAATTATTTCGTGTATTTAGATTAGTAAACTGGGTTTAGGCACCTATTTACTACATTTATCAAAGTCAAAGCCTACAAAAATATAATATCAACAAGGCATTATTCGAAAATATTATTTATTACTTACCTAATTATTTATACCCTTTTTATATTACAGCAAGATTAAGACCAGATAACAATATTGACTGAATATTAGTTGAAAATTAAATAAAATGAATGGTAATATAATATTCAACACATTATTTAATTAAATTATTATTTGAACACAAAAGAATATTTTGGTGATTATGATTTACTATAACATGATATTTTATGTATATTTATTTCTTAGTATCATTACATATAAATATGTATATTTAATTATATTTGTAAGTGTAATAAATCTTACATGTATTTAAATTTGATATATATTTTATGCACCACTCTGTACTCTCTTTCTTCATTCCCACCAGTATAAGGTTGTCTGGAAGAGATCGCTATTTAGCGATAAGACCGCCTTGTTGTATTACCAATACCTCTTATTAAGAATTTATATGTAACGTTTCTGTATGTGGTGTGCAATAAAGAGTATTATTATTATTATTATTATTATTTATTTCGGTGTACTTTTCTTTGTAAATATTTACTCGTCTCTAAAATAACATATTTACAACTGGTTATTCCAGTTAATAATTAGATAATTGTAAGCAAATTTATTGAATGAAGATGTTGGATTTTAGGAAAATTAATGTCTTACTCTAATAACATAATTTGCATAATAATTATCTTAAAAATAATTACAAGGAATCTTTAATTTAAATCTTTACTTATTTCGCTACTCAGTTTATTCTTTGCTCATATTTTTTTTATGATATTTTATATTCGTTTTAAATTGCTCTTGTTTTCTCAGGATACAGTGTCATTGTATTTTTTAAGAAATCTGTTGATATAATATGTTACACAAGTTTGATTTTTAAATAGCATGTTATTTTTAAATATATAAAAAAGTTTAACTTTCAACTAATATTAAATTACAAAGAAAAAACAATATTCATGCTTACGTGATATATCATCTAGCGATATATTATCTAGCGAGCTACATAAAGGTACTTTTTTATTTATTAATAATGTTAAGCTCGGGTCTTTGTTTCAGTATCAAAAATGTTAAAAGCACCAATATCCAAATAAACCTTTCATTTATTTTTGAAAGGTTCAAATGAAACCCGATTTACAAAATACCGGTCAATAACATCGACCCGGCTTATCGGACATGTTAATGATTGGATGAGGATAGGAAAGGATAAGCTTCTTTAAAAAAAAATTGTGGGTGAAACAAAAATGTCAATATTTATATTGTTTCAAAAAGCACTTTTTTGTAGACAGTAGACAAGATTTGTATTTTTTAGTTAATGGTTAATAGGCCGTAAAAAAATTGATTAATATTACACAGAACGAATTTTTTTATAGAACATAAAGAATATATATTTACGTGGCTGTACTCACGTCAATTATAATAAATAGTCCCACGAAACGCCGACGTTACAACAATATTTAGTTAATTATTTTTGTGATCTACAGACTATAACATCCTACTACTACAGATTCTTGTATTAAAATGATATAGATATTTAGTATATAATATTTACAATTAAAAAAACAAGCTTAATTATTAAACAAATTAATTAATTAATACTAACATTTGGCTTTTTTGTTTTAGTCTTTTTTACAAAAACAAAGCAAATTTCTCTCATAACTAGCAACACAGTTTGTTAGAAAATAATTTTCTTTTAGGCCACAAACAACAAATATATGTACCTACCTACAAGAAGCGTTCCGTGGAGAATCATAAAAATCCATCACACATTATAATGGCGCCATTAGTTTCATCATATTGTATGCTTTATGAGTGTAAAATTGAAAACAAAAGAGAACTTTACATAATAACGTTGAGTTATATTGTATTTGCGTGAAGTATTGATTTAAATTTTAAACATGACATGACAAGTCTGGCTGCTGATGACCATTGCCGTTTTTTCTTGAAGAAAATAATTAAAAAGAAATAAATAAAATATACAACTGCAAATGCTATATTCCTATTGCCATAAATAGTTCAAACCTACGTTATAGATCAGATGACTTTAATTAAATTGATTTATGGTCTTGTATATAAAAAAAACAACTAAATAATTGTAAAAGGAATAGCATTTACCAGTTAAGGACATAATATTATTTTCCTAGATTTACAAGGAATATCACAAAAGTTTATTTTATTTTTATTTGTTTAAGCCAATATAATATATATACATTACTAGACACTAGATAGAAACCACGTATATTACAGCTAAATACTTAGATTTAATGTGTTTTACTTTTTGCATGAACAAACTACCACAGAAACTTTATCCTCTAATGTAATGCTTCAAAACGCAATGCAGTGATAATAGTAGGGAATTAAAGATAGAATTTCGAACATTTAAATCTCTGGATACAAGTAATTTGGTAAATGTACGTATAACAAATAAACAAAACTTTTGCGATAATTGTTGTTTGAAACTCAAATAATGTTTTAGGGTTTAGTTATAGGTTTGTTTGTTTTTGAATTCTATCTTTATATATGTTTCTATTTAGTCCCTAGTGAAATATATTTATTAACCAGCCAACAACCAGATCTAAAAACTTGATGGTATCTTGTTTTTGTTTTTAAATCGAACGAGGTATAAATATCCATAAAACTATATTTTATGTACCTTTATTTTATTTTTGATTCCTTTAAAGTTGACACGATATTTTAATTATAAGAAGAAATTGTATGCTATTGTATTATCTGAATAAAGTAGTAAGTTAGTCAATAGAGTATCTACAACCTATTAACAGTTTCTCTCTAACAAGTAGACGACTTCTTACAATTTATTCAATCCAAAATATTATAATATGCTTTTAGGTGAGTCGCATTGCATTGCATGTCACTCTGTAAACAAACATACATGTTATATTTACCTATTTATTTATTTATTTATTTATTTATTTATTTATTTATTTATTTATTTATTTATTTATTTATTTATTTATAGGACAACCAACAAAGCATACACTAAAACATCATGAAAAAGAAGAATTACAATTGTTTGTTACATTTATGTAGTGTAGCCTTACTTAAAGGCTGCCACGGCATGCATAAACAGTAGCTGTGACAAAACTAGTTATTTATTAGTTATACAGAGAACAAAAAAACGACTATATTTAATTACAATAATAAAATATAAATATTTAAAAAAAAATTAATATAAGATAAATAATAAAAGTATAAAAATGAGAATGCAGCTGGCGTAACTAAGGATTGCAATTATTTGCAATTTCCTTGTATAAAATTGATTTGAATTTGTGTAAGGAGTAAGACATGTCAATATCGATTCCAGGCGAGCGTGACAGGCGACTAAATTGATCTTGCATTCTGTTCAAAGTAGAAAAATGGCCTAGTTTGGTTTTAAAGCTTTTGGCATAAAACAATGAAAATTTAGATAACCTAGAAGATTTATAAGGAATATTAAAATTAATATGTTCCAACAACTTCGGACAATCTATGTAATTGTTTATTGTCTTATATAAGTTATTTTTAATATTTTATTTTTATGATTATAAATAGAATTATGCTGATTCAAATTGTTTAATGCAATAAAATCTATTAACGCTTGTTCATAAACCCCGGTTCTAACTAATGACGCAGTAAGGGATGAACTCGATGGACCAATCCATTCAATATTACTTAAATTAAAATCGCCTAATATAAGCTTGGCCTCAGTATTTGCTAAAACTTTATTAGTGTTTTCGATAAAATGTTCTAAGATACTTTTTTGAATCGGGGGAGGTAAATATACCGCACAGATCACAAGCTGAACTCTTTTATTGTTCAAGTAAATATTAATACCCACCCATAAATCCTCACATTTACTCTCGTAATGGTTAAGTCGACATGATGGTAGTTGTTTACTTACCGCTATTAGGACTCCGCCACCCGATTTTGAACTATGATAACCACTGGTCTCCCTATCACGTCGGTAAACTATGTAACGATTGGAAAATAGTTCCGAGTCCAATATATCACTAGCCAGCCACGTCTCGCTTAGAACGATTATATCGAAGTCAGAATTTAATAAATTTAAATAAAAATCTACAGTTTTGGTTCTTAATCCTCTAACATTTTGATAATAACATTTAATTGTGTTATTGAAAGTAGCAAAATAAATGTATTTTATTCACGCAAAAAAGTTAAGAATTTAACAAAAACTATAAAAAAGATGAAAACTAAAACTAATTTAATTTACCCAATACATCCATATTACGTATGTATATGGGTTCAGAATCGGTTGTTTTCCGTACATAAATTCGTTCACCGCGTACCCACACAAATTTGTAGAAAAGTTCCCTAGCACGAAGTCGGGCTTGGGCATGAAGATTTATAGTATAACAAGCCGAATAATATTACTTATCCATTCTATTTGTATAATATTTTCGCCTCATTTGATAAGAAAGGAGCTAATAATTGGAACTTTTGATTTAATATAATTCCAATGGAAGGATCAAAGTTGTTCAACCAAGTGAGTTTTTGATTGTTGATCGTAAGAAGTTACTCTTGGATATTCGTCTTCAGTTGGTAAAGTTTTGTGTACAACTAGCTTGCAAAGTTGTAGATCTTTGGCACAAGTTCTTTAAAAGTAAGTATTTTAGATATAGCTGAAGAAGATGTAATAAGACGTAAGATTTGAAACTAACATATAAGTTTATAGTACTGTTATTGATGCTGAAAAATATGTTCCAAATTTAAATAAACTCAAAAGAATTGGAAATCTAGTTATAATTGCGAATCGCATTTCAGATTATATAAAGATTGTACTGACAAATGCAGGTTGATAGTAAGTTTTAGAGCTTAAATTATAAGCTGAGCTGAGATTCTATTAGATTTTCAGTCAGTTAAGCTACAGGATTCAAACATGTATCATTAATTTTTTTATGAAGTAGAAATTTTATGACTACTAAATTGCGAATATGGCAGATCATAACACATTATGTTATAAAAGTACTAACTATAATAAACTAAGCAGTCTTGTAAGTTAGAGATTTTTTTAACAGCCACATGAGGTCCCAATTATAATTTAGCATCAACAGTAATTCTTAGAAAAACTGTAAATTCCACACACAATCGCATCTTCATTGAAAAGTAAATTAGTTTGCACCTGTTTATTATTGGAAGTCGAACATCTTAGAAGACTAGTCTTCTTATTATTAAGCAACCAGTCGATAATACTATACCAAAGCTCTATTCTAGAGAAAGCCTTGTTTACATCGTCATACATTAGTATGACGATGACATTTTGTAAAACCAAACTGTTTGTCTAGTAATTACTAGACTATCTTAATAAAGATAAGTTACATCAATTTATTTGGCATGATTTTCTCAAATATTTTACTAAGTGAATTTAATGTTAATATTAGTATACATTTGGAGGATTCTGAAATGTTACCTGATTTTAAAAGTGGTATCTTGTTAGTATGTTTCATTAGGTCAGGAAACACCCCACAGGAAGTCATTGAATATCGTTGTATGTTATTAATACAACCAAAATCACTCATTTGATCTTATGTAACCTAATATTAATTTTACTGGGTAAAAATAATATATTGTACCTACCGAATGGCAACAAAGATATATTAAAACGTAAATATACCAATATATTAAAACGTAAATATACCAATATATTAAAACGTAGTGGACACATAATATGTTATTTTTGGACAAATCCCGAGTTATCCTGAATTGTAAATCAAAGGAAATGACAAAAATAAAACATTTTATTTTGTTTGTGTGGTTTCCTCAACATAAGACCGACGAATATTGGGTCTTCTTAGTGAAAAGGGGATTCAATGATTTGTAGATGGGATCAGAATAATAAGGCTTTTTCTCTTATGTTTTTTTTCTTATTAAATAAAGCTTTACCTACAGTTTTTGTTTCTTAGAGCACGCTTATCTTTAGAATTACAAGTCATTTTATAGACAATATTTTGTTTTTATTTAATTAATAGTAAAATAAATAGTACATTGTATTTGTTATACACGTTCTTATCTGTGTCTTATTTTCATATATTTATTCCATTGTCTTTTTTTATTATTTTGTTTTAATTATTTAAGTGATTAAAACTAGTATATCGCCTCTTTGTGTTATCTTTTACTGGATTCTCAGGTTGACTGGTAGAGAATGCTCTTAGCATTAAGTCCGCCTTTTATACCTTTATTTGGCTCAATAAATATTTAATCATAATAATAATAATAATTTTATTAACATAAATCGTGAAAGCACAAAATTCGACATTCGAATTAATATCTTGTTAATAATATTTACCATACAAAACAGTTTGAAGCAATATTATTTATTTATGAAGTATTACGTTATTAATGTTTTTTCATTATTACTTTACTAATATTTATTTGGTTACTAGCTCATTAATACTAATACAGCTTAGAATTGTGACAACTTAAAATGAAAGCAACTAAGTTACTCTCAAAATACAAGAGCAGTAGTTCACAACATATTTTAAATCGGAAACTAAAATTAAGCGAAGGAAAATGGAAAACTTAAATAGTTCTTTGAGAACTTCAACACTTTCACAGACTAAATAACTTTAATATACATTTTCGTTACGAGTGAAGAGTACATCCAGATTAAATAACCAGTAGGTCCAGTGTCCGAAATTATGTCATATGTATCGTTTCGTTGTATGTTGTATGTTATCTTTTTTTTTTAACATCTGATGTAGTAATAATAAGACGGCGATTAAACAAGTTGTATTGGAAAGCACGATCCAGCATTATTAAGTAGGTAAGAACTAAAATCTATGTATGTTATAGATTTTAGTAATATGTTTGTTCGTCATTTCCTTAAGATAGAACTGAAAAGGATTAGGGAAAGGACATAGGATACTTTTTATTGCAAAAAAAAGGGTAGAAGTAGTTGAAATAGGGGATGAAAGTTTGTATGATAGTTCGTTATTGTAAATCCGAGAAATAATTAATGATCGACTTTAATCGAATCAGGAACAATACCAATGTGACTTTATTGTAAATAAAAATATTAAGCAGGATTCAAAATAAAATATTATATTCAAATTACAACACAGTATGAAAAGGAATAATAAATGACATATATGAAATCGACCTTATACGACTAACAGATTTATCATGTTAAGTAAAAACATTTTTCTTTATTGCCTGCCATTTTTTCATTTTGTCACATGTCGATTACTTATTTCTTTTGGTTAACATATCTATTAAATCTACAGAGAGAGTCTATGAGCTTTCTTTATTATATTTATTGTTAGTCATATTTATTTATAATGATTTAAATGGTAAATACATTGGAATTTACATGTTTTAGTTCATAAGTTTCAACAGTAGCGCCACCTACATAATTAATTATGGAATATTATTTAGTATTTACTGTTAAATGTTTTAAGAATTAGAAGCATAGAATATTAATTATAAGTTCGCCTTTTGTATTAGTCAATAAAGGGTAAATAAATAAATAATAAATAAATATTTTAACATAATGTTTAATCTTTTATTAATTATTAGAACTTATTATAAGGTATAAATAATATCATCTGTAAGTTGGTTATGAAATTGTAAATTACCCTCGCCTAAATATTATAGTGTTAAAATATTATAAAACGAGTTGTAAGGGCTGCTCTCGCCCATTCTATTACAAATGGTTGGATATTAAACATTGAAGTGCAAGTACTGTGTATTACTGAAACAAGTCTTAACAAGTCAGAAGTGTTCGACCGCTGTAGTATTACGCGCCACGTGTCGATATACACCGTTCGCAAGATATCCTGTCCAAGAATGCTGATGAAGATGGGGTGCTGCCACTGCCGTTGAAAAGCCACGAAAATAAGAAACGACGTTAAAGTTACGTCTAAGAATGCTGATGAAGATAGAGTGCTGCCAATGCCGTTGAAGTCACGAAAATAAGAGACGACGTTAAAGTTACTATTTGGGCCTTCTCCGAGTGCTACTGTAGTTACCTCAAGCGACAAGGAGTCGTAGATTTAAAATGATATTGCAAGTGCGTAAGTTTTTATTTTTATTTTTTTTTTTAATACCCACGTTTTGCCATCTGCCTAGCAGGCTAATTATCTTGCTGGTTATTCGGCAGCATGCTCAATATAGAATATTAATAACTTTGTAGCTTGAAGTTAATAGCACTACTATTGAATTCTATTCATCATATATATCATATTCACTATTAACCATATCCCGTTAAAGTTCAATCATATACGAAATACAATAAGAGCCTGAATATTTACCAAAACTTTACAGTGGTTCTAATACAATATCTCTCCATACATGTTTACATCGCTTGGAGCCTTTGGTGAAGACATACGTCGGAGATGGAAAACTCTAAACTACTACTTGACTGCTAATCTGGAAGGGAATTCGTTGCTGTATTATGAAAATCAACAACATATCAACATCACCTACAGCTACTGGAAGAAGAGGTCAACCAAGTACTTTCTTCCTGATCGCGGGATTGCAGTGCAAGCAAGCAACACTATACAACGATGGACCTGAATCTAACAATAAGGTGACAGATAAACTTTATTATAAGAAACTAGCCCTAGAAAAGTTTTGCATAATTAAGTGACCATCTGATTTATAATATTATTTTTACTACGTATACCAACTTTCAAAGCTTTTAAGACCCAGTTGTAGGTTAGAGACGTGATTTTTATTTTTTGCTTTTATTAAGTTTTTTTTAACTGACGCGGTAGTTGAGACTTGCAATATAAACGTAATGTTAGTATTTTACATTACGATTTAGGCTTTAATGTCTTAATATATGACATAGAAGTGAACACTCTAAATGAAGGGGTAATATTCGGTTTACAAAATGTATGTAGGTTATTTAAAGAACGATTTCTTAAAAAAAGAGTATATATCAGTCGTAAATGATTAAAATATAAAACCCAATATTAAACAAAAAGAAAAGGAATAACGTTAGATATTTTATATATATATATATATATATATATTTTTTTAAAGTAAAAGCACTTAACATCATAAAACCATTTTCAAATCGTAATGATCCTTTTGTTTAAGATAGTAAGTAGTTCCTTATAGTATACACAATATGAATAGATAAAGTACAATTTTAATTTAAACAAATTAAAATGTACACTTGTCTCCTTTCAGAGAAATTAAAATTCTAGAATTTCTTATAGATAGACTTAAATGAATATGACTCGGTAAATATTGAAACTCTATAAATTTGGTAGGATCAGATCTAAATGGCCTTGAGGACCGTATGGAAATAATAAGCCAATGCTTTGACGCTATAGGGGGTAGATTTAGATATTATGTTTACATTTATTAAATAGGTAAAGATTTGAATTCACGATATTATTTTATTACTTCTGCAACTATATTTTATTTTGTTTTGCTAACTACTCCATAGATCTTAAAATATTTATATTTAATTTTGAATTTGTAAGTTTAGCATCGGGTTGCGATAGACGTTCGTTTTTAAAACCAAGTTGGATACTTGGTTATCCACGAGGATAGGGTTATGCCATATCATGTGGAGAAATTAAATTTTATGGAACCCAATAATATCTATTTTAAGAAGTTTCATTGGTTACTTTCATAAATCAAATTTGCTTTGAAAAGACCATTTTTAGGTGGGTAAAAATAAAGTTTAAAAACGTTTAAAATCTGAACCGGTACTGTCTAAATATAATCCCGAACTAAACAGACTAATTCAATAATAACGCGTATGAATATGAAGCAATGATACTGGTATTTATTACTAAAACATATTTCTATTATCTTTTATTTGACCGTTTAAATTATTTACTGAGTGTTAAGTTCTCAGTAGTAGGTATCTGTATGAATTTATGATCCTTAATTTTGAATCGATTATTGAAAAGGTAAAACGCAATAGGTATTCCGAAATAAATTCGTTAGAATCGATAAATTATATCAGAATGATGATAATATAGGTTTAACATTTAGATCGATTTTAAACTAAACCAGTAAACGCGTACCTACATTTCGTATTAAATTGTAAAAAAAAAATAGAGCAAGCAATTAGGTCTTCTAAATCCCTATTAAAAGAAACTTTAAACGATATGCGTGGCACTCGATTATTTAATTTTCGATAGTATGTTAAAGAAGAAAAGAAATAACTACGATGAATTATCGATCGAGTACGATGATAAATAACACGCGTTTTTGAACTGTCAAATCGAGGAATTATATAAATCCACAGTAAAAGTTATACTAAACAAGAAATAATTGCATACCTAAACAATATACCATAATTGATAGTTCAGACAGTTCAAATTAGGTATTTCAAATTGATGAACTTTAAAAAAAATATATAATTTTCTAGATTATGACTGTTTATTACTTAAAAATTGAATTATTATAAAACATGCCTCCTAAATATTCTTATTAGCAATATGAAACATAAACACGTTAGACTTAAAGATTCTGGTAACTTGAACTCTAGACAAGAGAAACATAAGAAAATTAGCAACGAATATATATTGTCGTATCTTAGGGTATAAGAAGTAATATTATATATGGCACGGCCTTATAAAACCCCAAGCCCCAACCCTCTAAATTTCCAAGAATCGTATTCTTTTCAGTATAACGTTTGTAAAATTGAATCCAGTTTAATTCTATTAAATAATTTATACTGTAGATAATAATAAAACAAAAATATAAAATACGTTTTGAATAATTGTGTCATTCATTGTTTCGGTTATATAGTAAACTAGGTGTAGGTATACAATGTACAAAATTACGATTTCAAACTCGGAATAAAATTAATAACACTTTTATAACATATGATTGAAAATTTAATTGATTTACGTTTTAATGCTTTATAAATAAATTAGTGAATCATTAGATTTAGTGCAAATTAGAACAATTGGAAATAATAATATAAATAGTAAACTTCTAAAGAAATATGCTTGGTTTTATAATGTTGTCCAATTGTATGAAAAGTATCGTTACATCTTCAAAATAAAAAAGAGGACTACAAAAATTTTCTATTCCCACTAATGATTATTTTTATTTTTTTTAGTTAAGAATATTTTCAATATTGATACGGACAGAGTCAATAAAGAATGTAAAAATATGAATTTTATTTATATTTATTTATAAAATCTTTATTATACAAAGAAATTTATACAATTGGCGGACTTAATGCTATATATAGCACTTGATGCCTACATAAGTAATTAAATAATAACGATTATATATAAATATACACATACGCATATACATATACATACATATATCCGTATATATAAATAAATAAAATAAAATAGATAACCTATATAATATATGGTATATACATACTTATGATAAAAATATATATTGCGTAGATAAATAATATTGCTTCAAACGATTTTTGAAAATTGACAGTGATTTAGAAGTTTGAATTTCTAACGGTAGGTCATTCCAGAGTAATATAGAGAAATATATATATAAATATTACAATTGTCGTGAATTTTGAATCGTGTTATGGTTAATAACTAAATGTAGCTTCTTTATTAACTACCGTTAAAGTATTTACATTTTCTAAATTCGGGTGAATGAACATTTTCTTAAGATGTAAAATTTAAAACTGTTTCGATGAAATCCCACATCATTTAAAATTTATTTTTCTTTAAAAAAATATAAAGAAACTAAACAAACATAACAATACAAACGTAATACAAAGTAAAAACAACCTGCTACTTCCAACAAAACCCATGCATAGTATGAATATCAAAGTCGTATATCTCTGTAGTCTGATCATTAATATAGCCTAACAAAATGAGCTTGGTTTGCTTTTATTAGTTAAAGATTTATTTGCTTAGAATGAGTTTCAAAAAGTTAAAATTAAATATATGTTCATAACAATGATATTAATAAGTAAATTATTGAATAATGTGTTGTTTACCAAGTTGGTGTGTTACGTGGTAAAAATAAATGTAAGGTACCATGTTGGTGTAAAAATGATAACGTAATAACATGTTTGTGTGTCCCGTAGTAAAAATAAGAAATTGATGCCATGTTGGTGTGTCCAATAGTAAAGGTAAGTATGAAATACCATGTAGGTGTGTCCCGTGGTAAGTAAGTGGTAAGTAAAAGTATAAGAAATGTCATCAATGGGCATGTCCCGTGGTATAAAAAATAAATAAATAAGAATAAACTACCACATGTGTATGTTCCGGTGGTAGTAGTGAAAGTATAAGAAATACCATCAATGGGCATGTCCCGTGGTATAAAAAAATAAATAAATAAGAATAAACTACCACATGTGTATGTTCCGGTGGTAGTAGTGAAAGTATAAGAAATATCATCAATGGGCATGTCCCGTGGTATAAAAAATAAATAAATAAGAATAAACTACCACATGTGTATGTTCCGGTGGTAGTAGTGAAAGTATAAAAAATACCATCAATGGGCATGTCCCGTGGTATAAAAAAAAAAAAATAATAAATAAATAAAAATAAGAATAAGCTACCACATGTGTGTGTTCCAGTGGTAATAGTAAAATTGAGATATATCCCATGTTGATGATGTGTGTCCATGGGCACCAGATCATAACGGCATGTCCGTTGATCTGGCTTTTCGTAAGCAGCCTGGTTTGTCCGGTGCAAAGAGAACAAGTATTTATGATAAAAACGATTATTATTATATATTATTATTATATATTATTATTATGATCATAACGGCATGTCCGTTAATCTGGCTTTTCGTAAGCAGCCTGGTTTGTCCAGTGCAAAGAGAACAAGTATTTATGATAAAAACGATTATTATTATATATTATTATTATATATTATTATTATATTAACGAGTATTTATGATAAAAATTATAATTATATTACGAGGACGTAATAAGATGTCAAAACGGCCGATAGTAAAGTTATATGTTGTATAAATGTTGTTATTTCGCACATTAAAAGTATAATTGGATGTTTTTTTTCTTGATGCATTGTATTTCTAATGATTTGTTTTTCTCTATAACATTGTAAGATCCTTAATTCAGATGACCATT
The DNA here is from genome assembly GCA_959347405.1 of Napeogenes sylphis. Lineage (NCBI taxonomy): Eukaryota > Metazoa > Arthropoda > Insecta > Lepidoptera > Nymphalidae > Napeogenes > Napeogenes sylphis. The sequence continues at coordinate 29,528,644 of OY365777.1, read as the reverse complement.
TGGTCTACTGGTTTCCAGAATGTTTATTAAATTAGAAATTAGTCATTTAATATATGATGGTTGGTAATTAAAGAAATTAATGATACAATTACGAGGTCGTAAGATTACAAATCAGGAAAGGCCGAGTGTTAGTCATATTTATTTATAATGATTTAAATGGTAAATACATTGGAATTTACATGTCTTAGTTCATAAGTTTCAACAGTAGCGCCACCTACATAATTAATTATGGAATATTATTTAGTATTTACTGTTAAATGTTTTAAGAATTAGAAGCATAGAATATTTTAACATAATGTTTAATCTTTTATTAATTATTAGAACTTATTATAAGGTATAAATAATATCATCTGTAAGTTGGTTATGAAATTGTAAATTACCCTCGCCTAAATATTATAGTGTTAAAATATTATAAAACGAGTTGTAAGGGCTGCTCTCGCCCATTCTATTACAAATGGTTGGATATTAAACATTGAAGTGCAAGTACTGTGTATTACTGAAACAAGTCTTAACATTATATATTGTTACTAACAGAAGTGTTAGTGACTCTGTTTATGTTAGCAGGATCATTATTTTTGACTGTTTTCTGTATGTGCTTTTTTATATTATCTAAGGGTGAATTGCACCGTCTCTGGTTATGCTGAAAAATCTTTTGGCGTTTGTTGAAAAAAACTTTTCAAAATTTTTTATCGGTTAAGTAAAACATTCGGTCCGAAACTTGGAGTCAACAAGTTACAATTGATGTCGTGATAATTTAACCTTAACTAAAACCGACCATATTGAACAGTTATAGCTTATAATTTTAGCTAGAACTGTTCAATATGGCCGGTTCAATAAGTAATATGCCAAATATAAATGTTGTTTTTAGTTACAAAGAAATCTAACAAACCAAAATTAATAAATACAAATTGAAATAATAAAAAGATTGTAAATCCGTCGGGATACTTATCCATATTTTCTGACATCATTGTTTTATTTTATATATAATAACTACGTCGTAGTAGTTTTTTGCACGGCTACAGAGTACAGACAATATCGTGTACCACCTCAGGTTGACTGGTAGAAAATGACAATTAGTATAATGTACACTTTTCTTGTTATATAAAATAGTGTTATAATAAATAAATAATGATTTCATCCTAAACTAGATATGTTTTCACTTCTTGAGTTATTTGTGATATTTATCTGAAGGCGTTCATCGAGTTACATTTTAAATAAAAACTTGATTTTAGTAAAAAAAATACATGAACATGATATTGGGGCTCTGCTCCTGCTTGTTATCTAAATCGTCAAATAAAGTCATATTAGAATCATAGTATCATTTTTTACTTTAAAACCTTCATTGGATGTGTAACATGACTCGGGAATTATACACAGTTCCCAGTTGGCGGATAATTTGAGAGTTTAATTTGCCTTGTTTTGTTCATTGTTCTATTGTTAAATTTTGGTTTTCAATTAAATAAAATTTTGTTGATTTTCTATATTACGTTGATTTTCTGTTGTATTCTTAAAATTATCTTAATATTCACTTATTAGCAAGTAATGTTGGTAATTCTATAACTTAAATTGTTTTACAGATCTTAATAGTTAAGGTTCACCATTAAAATGTTAAAATATCACGACCAGATCATAGAGAATACAGATTAATTTACTGACGAAATTCACAAACATATTTTGTTTGTGTCTCCGTGACATAATGCAAATGTTATCAAATAGGAGCGGAATACTATTTCATAAAACCGCAGATATCAAAGAACAACAATGTCAAACCACGAAAAGGGCTATCCCTTCCGGTCCTAGCGTTTTCTTTCATCTTCAACAAAGCCCCATGTTTTAGGAATGAAACAATTTTGATGAAAAGCCCTTCAATTAGACAGCAAAATGTAGTCATACTACATTTTTATAATAAAGTATCTGAATTAGGTAAAAACCGTCTACTTTTTAATAGTTAATAAAGTTGATAATATTGAAAGAATTCATAGGAGTACCCAGTTTACAGATTCAATTTTGGAACTGTAATTTTAATTTTCTGAGCATGGTTTAACAACGAAAGAGCAAACGTGGTTTATTTGTCTTTGCCGAATATCACTTCTAATGAATATTTTAGACTGTAAAGGGTTTGCGACAAGTTTTATTAGAGAATTGTATTTTTTTATGATACATAGATCCACTTTTCTTATCCCTGACTAACTTTCCTGAGAAAGCATTTCTAAAGCTTCTGTAATTTTAAAAATGTAATTGGTTTTATTTTTAATGTAAAATAACAATTTTAATTTACAATAAAGTTAATAGAGAGTTATACGATGAGGGGGCAGATGGCTTCCCTTGCCCCCCCTTAGTACGCCTTTGAATGAATATACTGTTGAGTAGCAGATTGTATATATGTAAGACTATTCTACAGCTAGTGTAGGCTAGGAACTCAATAACAGATCTCATTGTAAAAACATTCAATAAAAATTACAATGTTCAACAAATTGGCAATCAAAAAAAATGATATCCAACTGTTATTTTTACAATACCTATAATTCTTTACCTTTAATAATTAGTATAGATAGAATTGATTAATTAAATATACGCAAAGATGAAAATAATTAAACACCAAATGAAATGTTATCTGTAATTTAATAGTATAAGCAGAAATTAAACACCTTAAAAAATACAGGCGATTCCATGAGACCTAGGTACGACATATTTATATTATTAATTATATACAGAATGCTAGATTCCTTCCTTCCTTCCTAAGTATTCAGGTACCTATATGCATATCATTCGAGTCCTGCCAGTGTCGATAAATTTGGCTTTTTATATTGATTTAAATTATTAAGTTTAACATGACAAAACAAACTTATAGTCAATTACAAACAGTATTATTTAAGTAATTCTTTTTTTAACTGTATATTATAGTGTATTTAAACAAATATATTTTATAAACAAAGTAGGTATGTGTGTGTATTTGTTACAAATGATTTGTTTCTGGCTACGTAACAACAACAATAGTATAAATACTAAACTGTTGCTTGAAAAAGCTCACACAAATTACAGGATTTGTAATATTTACAATAAATGGCTAGAATTCATCGTTTTGTTTCTCTTATGATTTATATTCTATTAATATAATAAAATCGTCACTGATCCATTCATGTACATGGAATAAAAAAAAATAAAAACATCATAGGGAGGCTTTGTAACAGCAAGAGAACCCAAAACAATGGTTTTTCAGTTTGTCTGTTTGTCTGTATGTCTGTATGTCTGTATGTTTTTGCACGCTAATCTCAGAAACGGCATAACCAATATATTATTTCAGGAATATATTATGATAGTCTTCACTTAACATTTAGTGTTTATTTCATCTAAATCGGTTAAGAAATAAAAAAGTTATAAAGTTATAACTTTTACCTATTAAGGTACCAAGCAAATCTTAATCCATACATGTAAGAAATCTGCAGAGCAGTAGTCTTTGTACATTGAATATATAAAAAATGATGATGTGAAGTGATAACTAACAAAATCCATTTTCAGCATTTTTTAAATCTGTGTCTGTTTATCTGTTTGTCTTTTAGTTGTGCACAAAACACGAAAAAAAAAATCGAGACCATTATATAAGCAAGAGAACCCAAAACAACATTTTTTTCATTTTGTCCGTTCATCTGTATGTCTGTATGTTTGTGCACGCTAATCTCAGAAACGGGTTAATCCATTTTGATGCAGTTTTCGGGAATATATTGTCATGGGATTCACTTTACATTTAGTTTTATTTTTAACGAATGGATAACAAATAAGGAAGTTAATAAATTGTTATTGTCTTATTTTGAAAGTTTAAAGTTTTTACATACATTGGTATATATACAATACGAAATCTACGCGTACGAAGTCGCAGGCACAGCTAGTTGATAATAAGTTTACAATACCTGTGTGTAAATCACAAACCTTAATAGATAAAATACTAACTAATGATACCTACAAAATAGTGTCTACTGTGGAATAACTATATTTTTTTAAAGCAATATAAATATATAAAAAAAAAATTTAAAATCTCGTAGATATTAGAAATAAAACAGATATATACATATCTTTATTTAGTTTAGATGCACATGACTTCTTATGAAAAAATTTGATTCGATTTCCGGTGATTTTCTCAAATTCTTTAAAGTATAGGCTTTGATTATAAAACAATATCTCAGTATCCCAGAATTCGCAGGTTCGAGCCGTGCCGTTTTCATGATTTATTCATTGAATATTAATTTGTGAAAATTCAAAGCTTTGAGCTTTCAATTTAAATTAAGTAAAAAAAAAAAGCTTAGAAAAGAAAAGCTGGCTGAACTGGGAGTACATTAATCTTTATACATATAAAGTAAAGACAAAATGGGATTATTCTTAATATATCATATTAGTCATCCCTTGTTACAAAAACGTCGACTGATAAATTGGTGATCATATTTCATAACATTATTTTCCTATTTTTATTTATTACCAAAATAAATAGCAAACGAGCAGAAGATATACCTTGTGGTAGGAGGTGAGTAATCGACCGAAAAGGTAGGAATTGTGTTGTGCGGTCTTAACACGCCTTTTAAAACGCAAATATCTTGAACGATCTGGCACAAAAACAAACAGATAATACAGCACTAGACTCTACCATTTATAAAACTTATTTCTACTCGTTAATTATGTTTGTTGTTATTAAAAAAACATTTATAAGGTGCCCTCTATATCTATAAATTAGTATTAATAAATATATTTTAATTTAAAACAAGGCTTTGTGTACTTAGCGCAAATATTTGCAGAAATTTATTGCTGTCACGTCCCTATGAATCTTGACTGATTTTATTCGAGTCACGGCTTCTGATGGCTTACATATGAAGATAACATGTCATTATATATTTTGATTATTGTCTTTTTACTCTAATTTTAGTAAGGGAAAGAAAATATTTCAGGTATAAAAACCTTTAGGCGACTTGAGTACAGATGTAACGGATCAAATATGTTGATTAAAGTAACAAACCAACATCACCTTATATGTACGGTATTTGCTTTTCATTTATTGTAAGTATAGTCCAAATCGTTATGTACGGAATAGGAAAAAACAAATCTGAATTTATTTAAATTTAACACATTTTTTTACCTCGTTACTATTTACTCAACTAAGACAAAGCAAAAAGCAAGGTTTGATTTTGAACCGAATGTATTGTATATTGTATTGTATTGTGTATTCTATATTGTAACCAAACATAACGTACATTCTAACTGTAGTAAGAATCGGTGCATACGTTCCTTGTTAACCTCTGAACATCACAATAAATACCCATTATATACATAAAGATATACTATACGTAAACTTTAAACACATTGAATAGTTTTTACATAAAAATTTAACATACAATATTTTCTTGTTTTATACCTTATAAAGATTTCAAATTGTTAGGTTTTTGCTTTTAATTTATGTACTTTTTATTTATTATATAAATGTATCTATAGTATCTCTTCTTCTTCTCCTTCTTCTTCTTCCTTACATACCTATATGTATAGATTTCCATTATTCGCCACCCACACTATAATGGGGGTACTATTAATTTAAAGTGTGTATCTGCGTGTCTGTCTGTCTGTGGTTTCGTAGCAGCCACACAGATGAATGGATTTGATTGCGTTTTTTTTAATCGAAAGCCATGTTCGTCGAGAAGAATATTAGCTATGTTTGGTGGAAATAACACAGTCGTCTCAAAAATATCCATTTCTTATGAAAGGATCTTATGCAATAATTATAGTAAAAACTTATACAGAAGAGAAAATCAGTGTGATCATAGGTTCATTTAGTACAATATAGAAACCAGTTATGTGAACGAGTGAAATAACTATTGAAACTGTTCGGCAATTCAGATAATATTTTTGTATACTTCTTCAAATAATATATTATGTAAAATTGATCTTTATACTATAACGAAACCATATTAATATCTTATTAAAGATCAGGGGGGTCCGGAATAGGGTTGCAACTGGACTTAATGTCTGGCAATGAGTGATACGATTTCTGATATTATCCCGAAGAAAATATGAAAATACTTAGCTAATTAGAGATACTTTACTTATACTTTAACTAATTAGAAATCATACTTTACATGCTTTTGTTATCTATTACCTTCTCAAGTAACCACGATCCGAACTCCATAGTCGCTGATCGTTCTTATCTGTGTTGGAGACATGCACAGATAAACTATCAACTTTTATAAAATAACGAATGCCTGGCTCTCACGGGCTTTCCCTCTACTACACATACATTTGTTATATAGCGATATTTGACATAGTTGACAAAGTTTACTAGAGCTCTATTAAACTTTAGAAATTTCAAACAGTAAACATTAATGCATTACCATAAAGATAATTTTAATATTCTTGAAATTAACCTTCGTGAAATAAATTAAGAGGGAATTGTCACTCAGCGTTTTAATTATTTAAATAATACATTTATTAGTTAAACCAAAAAATGTCATGTAAATTTAAGAAGAGGTAAAAACAAAACAACAAAAAATATAAACACATCTTTATTTATAAATTGGCCTTCAAATAAAAACTAGACAAAGTATTTTACATCAGTCAAAAAATTTTGGCAGTCCAAACTTTTTACAAACAAAATAATACCAACAAAGATCTGTATTCAAATATTTATTACAGTAAGGACTAAACCAATCTATTATTTTTTCATCTTAAAATAACACTTACAAGAAGTTTCTTCATTAATTATTTTTTATGTCAAATTGAACAAAATGTATTCTGAATACACTAAATATTTTAGTTATACAAAAATTAAATCACTTCGACACATAGATTCGTTAATACAAGATACCTGGAATACCTGAAGTATATTTTAATATTTTATACACTTTAAAATTTCACATTAGTATATTATTTCTAGAAAGTTCGACATTTATGTGCGCATACATTCTATATATTCTAAAAACCTATTTAGAGTTGTCTGTTTTATTATGAAAATAATTTTGTTTCCCTAAATGCAAACAAAATCAAGGCACAAGATGTGTGTTAGTATTAAAATTACTAGAAGAGTATATTACAGCACGGTTTTGTAGAGGAAGAGTTTTTTTTTATATACTTAAGAAGCAAGGCACTAAATCTTTAATTTAAGAATCTCTAAAACTTGTTTATTTTATTTTTTTTAATATTTTTAGCATTGATTTTAAAATACTCCATATTATTTGCAAATATGGGATCTAATTTCTGCGAACACATTTTTGATTTACTTTTTTTTTCGCAGAGTATTATTTACAAGATGTTGTATGTATATATAAATACACCAAGCTTTCTATAAAATTACAGATTACTAATCACAGACAAATGAAATATTATGTTCGTTTTTCGCTGTTGTAGCATTACACTGCTGAAACTTGAGACAAATAAATATTCATAGATGTAAAAAAAATATATATTTTTAACTGTACAGCGCTAACGAAGCCTTCCGCGATATATACCTATTCAATAACATGTTGACATTATCTACGTAGATTATTATATGACTGTAGATATTTTATTATCTAGTTATTTATAATTATTTTTAAAACGAACATTCTAGAACACAGGTGCTACAAAAAGGCGGTAATAATGCACGCCATAAACCTACAGCTAAGAACACGAAACTCACCATCTGGTTAAATATTATTGATTTGTTATAATAAAGAATCTCATTAATTATATATTTATATAAATATGTATCACAATGTCAAAATAACTATGAGCGGAAAATCTAAGCTAGAGAAAAAGGGCACCTAGAAGATATTTTTTTGTAATTTGTGTTTATGAGAGTTCCAAAAAGTTTTAATTTGTGATTACTGTTTTATAAATTGCTTATTCATACATTAGTTGTGCTTTTAACACTTATTAATATACCAAGACCTCAAAAAGGTCGAATGTTTAAAATTTTGTCATTATGGGACATACCCATTACATTACTCATAAAGTTAATATAATTAAAATGTCTAAAATTTTAATTTAGAATATTTTTTTTGGTATAAGCTAGGAACTTTGGAAGGGTTTTGCAAATTTTACGAGTTAGTGTACAATAGACATGTCTAAATTCAAAACAAAACAAATTTTTGCATTAATGAAAACTTGACCACAAATAAACAAACAATTGAGTTGTCTGTTTTGTTAAGTTACAGATGGCAATGAACAGGAGTCAAAAAATATATATAAATTTTTTCAAACAACTGAATGACTCACAATGACTTACATGAAATCACAACAAATATGGATAAATTAATCAAAAAGACTTTTAATCCAATTTTACTAAAGGACCTTATCAACAGCAAAATGTTAAAAGAATGGACTTTTACAAGTGACACTATTTATGCAAGAGAGACATTTTTAATCCCTTCAAGCTTAGTTAATTCAGAAATGTGTATTTTAATCAAAAAGTACATGCCATGCTATACACTACTACTATTCCTGAAACCTGACATAAATCCTGACATGAAATTGTACTCATGATCTCATTTATTGTAATTTGTAGTAATATATATGCCATCAATTTAGGAAGATTTTTCAAGGCATCAACATTTCTTCTCATATTACTCTAGTAATTAAAGTGATTCAAAAACTTACAATTACACAGAGATTACATTAAATTCAGATTTTTGTAATCACAAGAGCGCACAATAATTCCCACACAAAAAGGCATAAAATGAAAAAAATATAGAAAAGTTACAGTGGTGTCATGAACTACACAAACTAAAAATTCAATATAGACATAAGTACAAAACTTATCTTTTATCACTATAGGAAGATTCTAATATCACTTTACATATCACGTATTTAACATAAAAAGACTAGTAACATTAACATAACATACTTTAAAAGTTTGACAACATTCAAATGTCATGTTTTGTTATTACATACAATTAGTATTCTTGTATTAATTTTTAGTTCTGCACATCTAACAAACCCTATTAGACCATTTGTCATTAGGTAAGCTCACTATAAAAATACTGTTTAAAACTCCCACATATATTATAATGACAAAGAAGATATATCGAAAACTTTTAAATTGTAACCATGGAATCAGATAAACCTATATGCTATATATGTAAGTATTGCTTATGGTACTTATTAATATTTGAAACTTGACATTATTTAAAAATGCTATGTGTATTCAAAATTGAAATGTAATTGAATTGTGTTACTAGATACTATATGGCTAATATTATCATATTTCAGGATTTTGATTTAACCTTCTTAAAAATATAGCGGGCTGAATATAATTAATGAAAACTTTTTCTTGCTTAACCATATTTTGTATCCTCACTGCCCAATCAAAAGATAAAGATAACAGACTAAAATTGACTAGAAAAAAAGTCACTTTTTCAATGACATCTCAAATAGAAGATGAAAAAGAAGGCAGTCAGTTTGACCCTTGGATAAATAATCCCCAAACTTTAGATCTTTACCTTTAATTATTTTCTAAAGTATTATAGCAACATCTGGTATCATAATTGTACAAGTGTCATCTGCCTTTGGGGATTGTGGTTTTCTTGAATCCAATTTATCCAAATCAACCTTCACACCATTTCTGTTTGCCATTTCTATAATATAGCGCTGCATTTTTAAATCACTGAAATATATAAAAGGTAATGGTTAGTATTGTTACTAAATGGATTCTGACTAAGATATTTGAAAAAAAACAAAGAATTAGATGTGCTAATAATACCTATATAACTTTAAACAGCATCTGTACAAACATTTACCAAAAACTGTTACATACCTAACATTTTAACTGTAACTAAAATAGAATATTTGGTTTACTTAAATAAAAGTAGCATATTATGAAGTATTACATTGGAATTCATTCATTGAGTAATATTTAGATTATGAAACCTATCTTTTAAATTGTATGGATGTAGTTTGTGCAAAATAAAACACATTATATTTACCTTAACTTCATACACAGGCAGCAAAGACAGCTTAACAAAACCATAGTTATAATCACACCCACTGTTGTGATAACCATGTCTAGAAGACTATTATCTTCCATTCTTGTTCTGCTTAAAAATGCTAAAAATGTTAACACACATTCCCTATTTATTGTATTATATATATGGATTTTATTTTAGGGTTCATATTCACAATGCAAAGACCCTTTAATGTATAGATATTCATGGTTTACTTTATTTACTTAGAACCAGATAAAACCTCCACCAACTTTCACAGACTTCAATACAAAGTACTGAACTTGTAAATTCTCTCTCTTTTCAATATTTGTTTGCCTTGTAAACAGAAATAAAAAATGTTTACTTACTTATTAATAGACATAACACTCAACTTATTCGAATGTGAATAATAATTATTATGTGATTCGGTTGTAATATCATAACAATTTTCTTTGTAAGCTTGAGCTCAACATTATTTTAAGCTAGAGTTACGCGCAAACTAATAAAAACAAAATTTAAGTGTCGCAAGCTGAAAAACGAAAATATTGATTTCGTTACTCGTTAGGAAGCTGTCTAACTTGCGACCAAATAGCGTCAAATGTCAATGTCAGAATTTACTAATTTATATATTCTGTCAAAATATGTCGGGAGAAATAAAATTGTCAAAATTTTTTCTTTACGTATTATGCTCATTAAAAATATTGTTTTTGTAGTGAGCATACCGAAAGAACTGACTTCAAAAATAAAAAGGTTCTTAATTTAACTCTATTTTTTGTAATATATGTTACCTTAGAACTTTCAAATGTATAAACCGATTTTGATTATCCTTTTTTATTTAAAAGGTAGAATGGTTCAATTTAAATTTGGTAATAATCTGTTCATAAGTTTAGGAGAGAAAAAACAGAACACTTCGGAAAAAAACAGCACATGTATAACGAATGCGGCAATTGCTTGTGTATGCATTGCTTATACCATTTTAGAATGTAACATTACCCGCTGCATAATGAAAGGAATCTATAAAAGCGAAGACATAAAACTTTTTACCAAAAGTTGGAACCGCCTTCAAAAAGAATAAACCAAATTGGTGGGGAGACTGTTTAGAAAGTTGTTTTTTTTGGTCTAGGTTCCAAAACAATTAAACAAACTAGCGCTGACTTCCAAAACATTTTCCTTCATCATTTTTTTTACTATTTTAAAAGACTTTTTTTACTTTTTTGTTAAAAAAAATAACTTATTATATATTTCTGTATTCTATTGTTTATTTTTGTTTATGAATTAATAATATGTACTCAGAAATGTTATGAAGTAATATTTCTGAGTATTATTAATTAATAACTACTTAAAAAAAAAGTAACGGAAACTCGTTTTTCAAATTAAAATATATATCATAAATGTTGGAATGGAATATATCATATATGTATACACAGTCTGTTTAATGTTAAGCTCCGTTTAAGTTTATTGCTAAATTAAGAGCAATATATAAAAAAAGATCATAATTCTTTATAAATGAAATCGCTATTTGTTTCGGAAGTACTTTTTATTGTTGTAATAAACTGTCAAACAACATAAACATCAGCATCTGCTACCATCATGTTGCAACTTTCTGCAATAGGTTGCGTTTTAGCTTTCTTTATAGATTTCAATCGATATTCTCTTTTCAGTTTAGTCGCTAAAGCTTCAACGTCGCTCTGTAAGCGTCTGTCTCTGTAATAAAATATAATACATTGAATACTATATGATATTATTAAAGCCCTATTAAAATCGATTTTGATTAAGTTACATAATATTATAATTTGGCAACAAGTATCTTGGTGACATTAGAATTAGAAAATCCCGGGTCCGTAGCTGGGAAATTTTATTTATTATGTAAAAAAAATGATCTATGTATCAAATTATCTTGAACAAACCTACATGAATCATAGTAGAAATTCTAAACTTTTTTACCCACAGAGTTGAATAAAACAACGTTCCCGTTCCTTATCAGGCTTGTAAAAGTGATAAATATTATTTATGTTTTTTTTACTTAGGTAATACATTCTCATTAGTCTCACTTAGTAACATGAATCTTTGCTAATAATAGGTTTTTATTGAGAAAAAATAATAATTGTTTTAGGAATGTTGCTACTTTATAACAATAATATTTTATTACTTACGTGTAGTTGATTCTGCAACAATAAACACACGCTGTAACTAGGCACAAACCAGCACAGGTAACAAATAATAAAACAGACACCGTCACTCCTTGGAACACTCTATTTACTTCCAGACGGATTTTTTCTGTAATTATTTTTTTTTTTTTTTACCAAAACTTTTGCATGTATTTAATTGAGTAGCGTGTATTCTTTAACTGAATTGAAAAATACTATGTAAACACAGTACAATACTTTACTTAAGAACTTTAATCAAAATATTTTTTTAGGATTTTATAAATTATATTTACCTTGTGTATTATATTTTTCAGACAAAGAATCTAAAAGTCTTTTTACGCTAACAACACATTCTCCAACAGTTTCATTGTAAAATAGAACTCTGAAATGTATATCTTATTAAATGCTGGCCTAAACTAGATATTGGTAATATATGAATCACAAATAGGTTGTAAAAATAAACTTACAGCGAGGAACTATCGCATCCACATTTATTATCGCATTCGTTTTTCAAAACACAGTCTCCGTTCTCTCCACATCCTGCAACCTAAAATAAGTTATTATAAAGTGTATGATATTGAGACGCTTGGGCTTTTAAATTATTTTGTATTACTGATGAACATCGACCCGATAACGACCCGAAATAATTCCGATGGAATTTCTATACATATATTGTTTTAGAGAATTTATAAGTACGTTGAAATATGTATTTTTTTATATTTGTTTCTTAAACTAAATAGTTGGAGGAAACGTCACGTCCTTAAAGGAATCCACCACCCAAATTTTTAGAAAGTAGCCCAGTGGATGAGCCCACAGATTTGTCAGTTAGAAAAACAGAAAAAAAATCTTTTATTCTATCGATAAAGGTTTTGATGCAAAGCGGACTTTTTATAGAACAATAACATTTCGTTATTAATATTATGATGCTTATAAAGGATAATATGCAGTAAAATGAAAAATATACTCACTTGTTGTCCCGAAGATATTCCGGCTAAGAAATAAATAAAAAGTTATAATTAGATTAGTAATTGATTTCCGTTTATTATAACATGATTATTTAATTTTACTTACAAGTTGTTGAAAGTAGACAAACGTAAATAAATAACAACATTATTTTTTCGTTCTTTCTAAGAAATAAAACACCCACTTGCACCAGATTTACTTATATTTAAATATTTCTAAAGCGATGTTACAAAACACCAAATTTTTTACATTAACTTTATTAGTACCATGTTATATTTTACTCGCTGAATATAATTTAATAATTTGGCCCAGCCCGTATTAACGAATTGAGAAAGATTTGCTATTCTGTTTAGGTGGCGACTAAAATAGACTGACCTCGCATTATACACTTCGTTTTAAACTGCGAACGTATAAATGACAGACGGTTGGTACTATCCAGGATTTATATAAAGCTACTTACGTATATGCTGTAATAAATCTTTATAAACAATTGTTGTTTAGTTGGTAAATAACAGATCTTACCGAATACAGTAGAAAGAATATTTAAATGTACTATAATATAATATTTCTATAAAAATAGAATTATATAGTAAAGACGAAGCTTCTTAGCAATCCATGGATTCACCGTGCGGGTGCCGGGCCCATCGCGTTGCAAGGAGAGGAGTGCAAGCAGTGCCTGGGACTTGCGACCCAGGAGTAGGTTTAAGGGGCCCCTTTATTATGCGCAGAAACGCTCACCTTCACCCTCCACACTCCTCTCCCTACCTAACCAAATTTGGAAAGAACCTACTAATGCCGCCTTTGAAGTACGTTCTAGAAATGAACCGATGCTTGTTCTAGAAAGGCCAAGATCTTTAAGTAGGCTATAGAGAGATTTTGCTGTTCTATTTATTTATTACAAATGTATGTAATAAACTTTCAAATAAAATGCATTACTTCAATCTTTTAAGTTTAGATTTATCTGAGTTCTTACTTTTTTATTTAAATCTTAGCGCCATTTACATAATGGTTACCAAGGCATAAATTATAATTTATAAGCCTCTGGGTTGCCAGTTGTCAAAATAGTTTTGTTTAAAGATTAACAATTTTGAACCATTTTAAATGTTTGTTATTAGAATAATAATTGGATATGTATAAAATATATTATATAAATAAGTTTTAAAATAAATATACTATCCTGATTATCTACCAACTTAACATACTAAATGTCAGTACTCAGTACCATTACCAACCAACAAAGTAGATATGTCAATGAATAAAATTCCTTATTTGTTATCTGTATTTTTTGTTGTCTAGATAAATGCATCAACCATCAAAAAACCAGTTTATTTACTGATCACATTCAGTAGGAATTTACGTCGCGCGCGGTAACGGACAAACGCGGCGGCGCTAGCTAACTACATCGTGGTTCCCATAAGAATTCATTGTTTGTACGTTTCCATGTTAAAAAATTGGCAGAAACTTAAAAAATAACAGTACTGTTTAAGTTTTGATTTAATAGTGATTGTGTTTGTGTTCAGTTTTTTTAAAAAATAAATAAATTTTCTATTTACTAAGTGTTTTCGTTGAAAAATAAAATTGACGTTCGTAAAAGGTGTGTCGTAGGTTCGAATTTCGAATAGTGAGTGAACACTGTGTGCATTCACGTGAAAACGAATGAATTGTCCAATACATATAATGCTACTAAATCTACCTAATTTACACTGTTATCATAGCGTAAATTAATTTATAATCAATTATTGCATACTTGAGTGATTCGCGTTTGTACCCATCTAGAAGAGTTATGAAGTAAACGTGAGTAAAAGTAACATTTGAATAACTGTAATATAGCTTTGGATATACTACTGCATTGTATGGTTGAATAAACATATTATAATGACTTAATTTGTTAGACATAACTTTTCTATTAAGAAAATCTCTTGCACTTATTCCAATTAGATTCTATTATAAAGTAAAGTTGGAACATATTATTGCAGAGGATTTATGAAACGACTCTAATACTAGTGAATTTTAAAAATAATTTTTAATTTTTATTCATTCAAATGAAAACATCCTATTCAGTGTAATATTTTATATCATTTTATTAGTACATTTATTTAATACCTATAATGCATGGATGTAATTACATTATAAGCTTAAAGCAAGGCCATTATATACAGAAAGTAATTTTATTTATAGCAAAAGTAATTTGTTTGGCAAATATAGTATAGCTAGATAAATAACTAGTTTTTATTAACAAGGAAAAGACTAAATAAAACCATATAATATAGAATGTATTTATTCTAAAATAGGTATACATTACACTTATTAAACATTAAATTCTCATTGCACATTTTGCAAAAGGGGTAGGTTCTTTGAAATGAAACGACCAAAATTTCAATAGATATTATTTTAACACTTGTTTTTTTCTAATTTTATACAAGTTACAATTACAGAATTTAGTAATAATGTATCATTTGTAAACAAACAATGATCACATACTAAACAAAAGACAAGTACACTTAGCTTAAAAGATATTAAGCAAATCTATGATCTTATTCTTATAAAATTATATATTTACATGAATTTCTTAAAAGATAAAGAAAATAAATAACTTATGTTATGGTTATGGGTGTAAAATGTCATGATTCAAACATATTGTTATAAAAGATTCACAATTGTTTCAGATGTACCATATCCATTATTTTAACCAGGTCTCCTGATGTCCAGAATTTTCCATGAGATTGGCTGAGTCATGTAGCCATGGCTAGCGGCAAGGCTTTATATTCTATAGCCGTGGTTGTGATTGGATTTATATGCTTTGTGGTTGGAGCGGTAGCAGTTGGCCTACCGACTTGGGGTCACTTTTACAGCTGTAAGTATGTTATGAATGTCACAATATTTTAAAACAAGGCATATAACTATATATGTATGTGCTATTAATAAATTGTTAAATTGTATTTTATCGCAAATCCTAAATTTACACTTTGTTATAAATAATTGTTGTAAGTTGTTTCTTTAGTATTTAGAAAAGATGAAAACTTGTAAATAAAAGTATGACACACTTCTTTATTTTAATGAATATCTACACTTTAATTTATTTAATGGTTTCTAATGGACTTATAATACCAATGTCATTGAGTAATAATTCACTGATGAATAATTTATTAATCAGATCTTAATTGTTATTTCCGTTAATTATTATTTTAAATTGCATATCAAAATAAAAAATAAATGACATTACATTCAACCAACCATGAATAAGATATTATATCATAAATACATATTGAATACTAACTTATAAATTAACTTGTACATACTCACATGTTAACATATTATTATTTATTTTTAAAAATACTTTATTTAAAACAATATTAACAATATCATAGTTTTTTTTAACTCTTGTACTTTCTTTTAATTACCATATCCAGTTTTATTAGTTGCCTGTGTTGTATGTTAATCAGTAACAAGAAATTAAATCTTGACTTTATTAGGTATATGCATAAAAAAATGATGATAAAAATTATATTAGAAAAACTTGGTTTATATTAACATTGAGTAATTATAACATAATAAATTTATCAATTAAATTAAATTCAATTTAATTTATTAATTTATTATGTATTCTAATATTAAAGCAATTTGTCGATTTACTTAGGTCATGAGTGTCAAGACAGATGTATATTAACATTAATTCAACTAATATTTAACA
Organism: Napeogenes sylphis; assembly: GCA_959347405.1. Classification (NCBI taxonomy): domain Eukaryota; kingdom Metazoa; phylum Arthropoda; class Insecta; order Lepidoptera; family Nymphalidae; genus Napeogenes; species Napeogenes sylphis. The sequence goes on along the minus strand of OY365777.1, from coordinate 29,511,914 downwards.
CGTAAAAAAATACGTTATTGGATTTACCTTAATGAATAACAAGGTATTATTTTTTTCATTTAATATTATATAACCGGTAATCAAAATAACTAAATGTTTGTTTAATCTCAATAAATGCTCTAACAAAAAACCGGACCCATCAACGGAAGTGGCGCCCAACAACTAGGTCGAAGAGGAGTCGCTACTAACTGTTGTTTCGCCTTTCTAAAGCCCTAAGTTATAGATAAGTTAGATTAGACGTAACTATGTACTTTTTAATCTATTCTATAATTCGAAGAGAAAGCACAAAATTGGAAATCATTATTTTTCTTACCGATCATGATAAAATCTAACGGAAAGCTGTTATTATTCAGTAAAAGTAATAGGTATTTTAATAGTAATGTATTGTCACATTCTATGCTATTTATGTATAAAGTAATAATAAATAAATACAACATGCGATTTAGTTGATTTTAGGGGATATGGATATACCAGAAAAGAAATTAAAATACTTACCTTGACATTAAATGATATACCTATATATTTAATTTTATACCATCATTCACCTGGCCTTATAGTTTGGGGTCGGCCCAATATGTCAATTTCTTCTACGCTCTTCTATCTTACCACATCCATTATCTCAGTGTAGACTTGTTTCTTCGCCGTATCATATTTCACGCTCTTCATCCATGTTCTAGTAGAGTTCCCATAGGTATTAGGTAGACTCTTTGATTACAATTTGAAAACAGAATTACCGTGTCATTTAATTTAAAAAAACCACTACTGCTTTTAGAATACTACTAGTATTTTCAAAAACTTAAATAACGGATACAAAAGTTTAATATATAAAAAGCATTTGACAATGAAATATAAAGCATATTAAAGTTATTTCGCAATATTTTGTCTGTAGTCTAACATTCTTGTGATACTCTCGATGCATTTTAAAATGTTGCCCGCCCGCCAAACGGGTCAATGACCCGAGACCTTTGTCACAAAACTTGTAGATGCCACCAAACTTATGGAGTTGTTTTATAAGTTCGAAAATCATTTTAGAATATTTAATGTTACATTTTTTACCAGATGCGAAAATATATAATTTCTTAACCCTCATAGCTTTAACATTAAGATGGAAAGTGCTTTCTCAGAAGGGCTTATTACGATAAATCTAGTATCGTAATAGGCCCTCCTGACACTTCCATGTTGACGTACACAAGTGATCACTGATTATGATTCTAAGTGGAAAAGATATAAATAAAAATAAAAATAAAATCTTGTTTTTTTTTTAAATATTATATAAATAAAAGAATAAAATGTGTTTCTTTTGGTAAAATTGTACCCCATTGTAAGAATATGTTTCATTCAGGTATTCTTTTGCAACATGCCCGGTAGGCTCGCAGGTATTTACTATGAAATGTGCAAGGGCTGTCAAAACAAATTAAGTTAATTATTTTTTTATATTAGGTAACTACTTTTGAACCTAGAATATGAAATATAAATAATACACATAAAAATAATACTGTCTCTTTTAAAGAATTACATTTTACTAAACTATATTCGTTTTAACATATTGATGTAGCGAAATATTTAAAAGATGACAAATTACTCGAAATTAATCACGTTATTACCGGCGCTAATAATTAGCAAATACCTTTCACTATAATTATAATTCTTAAATTATAATAGCTACATATCTAGTTGTTGTTTTGTTACTATAGTTTATATTGTTACCCCAAAAAATAGATTTATCATATGTATATAATTACCCAATATTTATTCTTTTACCCTAAAAGATTTACCATATTGCATACAATTAGAGTTCACCCTATAACATATTGATTTTGTTACCCTAAAAATTTCTCATTAAATAAATCATGACTCTCACCTCAAATATTTTATATTATATATATATATATATATATATATATATATATATATATATTTATATAATATATAAATTATATTAATATTTGATAAACAATCTTGATGATTGTTATTCATTTATTTTTAACCAACCTGCTCAGTCATTAAAATATCTACGTTTTTAAAGTGGTTTGTATAAATTATATGACCAATAAACTTCTAAGTTCAGTGTGTTTTTAAATATGCAACATTCTAGTATATATTATTTTATTTATTTGGAAAGAAACTAATAAGTAACTAATACTTACCATAAGTTAATTTTTTCTTTATTCCAAAACTAGTTATAATAATAGAAACTAATAATTAATAATGATAATAGGTCCTAATAATGATAATAAGATTTAACAATAATCATGCAGCTAATAATAGTTATTGGAACTAATAATAATGATACCGAAATAAGTATGTACAATTATTCATATTATTATACTTATAGTCGTAATGAATTGTAAATATATAGATTAATCAAATCCAAATACATTTAATCCAAATCTAATCGGTATGTACCTAATACGTTTGATTACAGTGGATGCAATTTATTCTTTTGCAACGAATTTGGCCTAAAAACATTGTAATCACAATAGAATAACTGTAAATTTGGATTGGAGACCAATGAATACGTGTAATAGTGAGCATGACTGCGTGGTTTTTGACTGACAATGACCTCTAGGACACAAGCACGTCTAAAGATTATATTAAAAGCTTTTGAACACAGCGTGTTTTTTTGTTTTGTTCGTGACCATATAATTGTCAAAGAACAATTAATTTAGAGTGAAATATGATCATAAATCTTTTTCATTCATGTATTTTGTATGGAGATGACAAATAAACCAACAAATGTATGATAAATTATTTTGCAGTGTTAATTTTTTTTTAAACGTGAATACTGAGCCTTATAACATAACACCTTTTGACAAGTGAGTACTCGTACTTTATAATTCATATACTCATAAAACTTTATGGCACTACTTAACATACTGGCCTATATACGGTTATACCTTTGATTGATTAATAAATCATATAAAATGTAGAAACAAATACAAACTTCTTTATAAAGGTATATTAATAAAATTGGAAATTAACTTCGTCATAACAATTCGGTTTCAAAATGACTAGATCACGACGTTGATAGAATTTTATTTAAATACATTTTACAATCAATTGATTTTGCATGACTATTACGTCGTATTTTTCATTGATTTATACCGAAATATTGTTTGAAAGTTTTTGAAATTTCGGCATAATACTCGAAATATATATAATACTCGAAATAAATATATCTATATGTAGAATTAATCATATTTAGTGTCTATGATATGATTAATAAATGCAGCTATAATTTCCGCTTTCTTACATTTATTTCAATCTAGGCTAACTTCAAATCAGGGCACAGTAACTTATCGCTTACTTTATGACGTATTGTTCTTTAGTTTAATGATTACTGGAACAGTTACGATGCTTTTAAAATATTTACAAAACATTGTAAACTGTCTTCGTTTCGCTCGTTACGTAACATTACCTTTAGTCAAAGGTTTTGTAATGCATATTGAATTTAATACGTTTTGACGTTTGAAACTTTACTAAATAACATAGTAATGTAGATTTAACTATTTAGATACATTTATGTACAGGTTTACGTATAAAAATAACGTAACAAACGAAGCTATAATTATTCTTCAGATGTGTAAAGTTAGTTGCTGGTCGAGCCAGCCCGAATACGAGCGGCAGTTAATATTGGGCTTATTAATTAATATCTGCAGTATATTTCCTTATTATAACATCAAACAAATGTTATATACGATATATCTATTAAGCTTTTCGTCTGCCGATATTTGGGCACCAGCAAGGCCATGGTCATGTAATACCTATGTTACCAAGTCAATTTAAAAATCTTTTGTTCCCACAACAATTAGTTCTAACATCCGTTATCCAAAGGTATAGTTTTATATCTCAGATCTCTCTTGACAGTTTATGTTATTATTTAAAGTGTTTGTCATTCTTGTTTATCTAGAATCTAGATGTTTCTGAACATAGAATTATTTATAAGTATGTGTGTACTTATGTTTATCCATTCATCTCCTTTTTAATAGTGGTCTGCATAATACAAGTGTCTATTATTTATAACTTCTTATTCTAAAACAAGTTTCTATTCAGTCAAGGAAAAATTACGAAATACTTTAATCTACTGACTACCAAATCATTTTATACCTAAGTAAAAAAAAATATAAAATGTTAAATAAAATTAAAATCACCAATTACCTACATAGTTTGAAATATTCAACTGTTTAGTCGAAAGTTTAGTCGAAAAAAATACAAAAAGTCATCTGATGACTAATGTGACGTAAGTCGTCTAATATAGGTCACTTTATGCAGCAAGGTCAGATAATTGACTTTGTGAATGACTCATAACGAGGTGCAAATGTGACACTTCTCATTCCTACTTGGATGGGTGTACTAATTAGTAATTAGTTGTAATGCCTTTAAAAAAAATCATTTTGCAACACTATTATGATACATTTTTAATTTCAACTTGTAATGTTAGGTGAAAGTTCCGTTTTTTTACTTTTTTACGTTCTTATTGCACATATTTAATTTATTCGAAAATCAATTTGAGTAATTATTAGTGATAGTAAATAAAAAAGTACTAAAAAAATTACATTTAAAGTAATTCCAATACAGAATTTTTACTTTCATCTTTTGTTTACAAAATCACATCCTGGCTCTTAAGTCATTAGCAGGTCATGATATTTTAATTACTTTTTAATTGAAAATACTTCTGTACTTTTCCATTCAAGAGTTATATTTTATCCTTAACTGTAAATATATATATTTTTTTAATATGATGAATTGCAAGATATTTATGTTTTATCGTAAGGTTAATTCATTAAAAATTAAATATTAAATTATTTTCTATTTATAGAAATATTATAACATTGCAGAATAAACATATAAGCCTCATTACCCAATTACCCACTGTTCAATTTGCATTGTATTGTAAATCAAATTAGTATGCTCTTGGAAAATCGTGATATACACATGACCTTCCTGTCCAAGAAACATACCTACTAGCCTAATCGTTTTAAATTGGTAATATATAAATAGTATTTAAAGTGTTATAAAACACATAAAAGATAAGATTTCTAAAAAATAAACTGCTGGTTCAATAATGTATAAAAAATCGGAACAAAAACCTCCAAAAAAATCGTCTCTTTTATTTTTGATATATATATGAATCAAAGTGTAATGAATTAGTCCATCCATTTTAGAACGAAAGCGTCTTTATTCTATTCTAGTTATAAAAATACTTTCGTGACGATTCCCTATTTCCAAAGGGGAGTGGTAAAGATTATACCTACCTTAGACAATTTATGTCTAGCCTAAAAAGTTTTTATTACTTCTTTCCCTCATTTTTTTTCCCTCATTTATTTCGTGACTTGCTTGAATTTGATTGGGTGGATACACTATTAATTTCGTAATTACACGTATTTCATCCGCTTCATTTGAGTTAAAGTTGTGTGAATTTGTGTTATAAAGCTTCGCTTACATATATTAATTTTTAATTTAGTTTTAAACTTTAAATAAATTTAAAATGAAAAATAAACCGATACGGATACGAACCCGCAATCTCTGGGAAACCGTCTTGTCGCTCTACCAATTGAGCTACCGTATCAATTACAATAACAAACGTACAATTTAGTTTTACCTATTTAATTGTTACGAACTAACTCGTCAGCGTCATGGCTACGCTTATAATCTCACATGGTTGCTTGTAATCTCACTTACAAACCGGTTCTATGTGTAATTCAAAGCGATTGTATCTAACTAATGAAATAATTCTTATTCGCAGTAGAAAACCCGAACTTCGACCAGGGCTACTTCGGACCATGGCGGGTTTGCAAGCGTCTACTCTACTACAGGGAGAAATGTGGAACCGACGTCTCGAAGTTTCGACCATCCCGTAAGTCGTGATCCACGTTTCTCTTTAACTTTATTTATTAGCACGATTTGAACTGCTTTATCGTGTTGCTGTTTATTATAAAGTTTTTTTTTTTAAATTATCGTGCTCATTCTTTAGGAATTTAGTGCAGTTAATTCTATATGAAATACTTGTCTGTGATATTTTTAACATCTCGAGTGTGTACTCATTAAGCCTGCTTTGGATGTTACATAATCATAACCACCTCGCACATTGCAGTTACGTTTGAACAATCTTAATGTAGACGTTGCGTAGCTAAACATCTCGTGTACTGTTATTTTAACTGTTGTATTCAACATCAAAGAATTTATGCGCCATTTTAAATATTATCGGCAAAATTTACGTCACCGTCATGTTTCTTCTAATAGCAGTTATTCGTAGCAAAAAATACGTACAGAAAAAAGTAGGTCATTTGAACGATCAAGTTTTTTACGTTTTCATCGCAAATAATTATGTACAGTGTCATTCTTAATTATAAAAAATGTATTGGCCATACCGAACCAGTATGGTGTATCTATTGATATATAAAAAAAGATTTTTTTGCGATCTTCTTCAAATTTTTACCGTCAGAGTTAATTAGTGTTTGTTTGATATCAGTCATTATTAAAGTACATAATAATTACCGCAATAGTAAAGCACTTGAGAGCAAAGGTCACCTGATCTTACATAATGACATTTAACGTTTATCAAATTTTATAGAAAGTTTGGGCTTGTCTATGGTATGTTGACACATTGGAGATTTTCAATAATTCTTCACATTCCAGATTAATCAAAGGTAAATTTTCAAACAAAAACACATACAAGTCGTGAAAATCCTATTAATGTTTGTCCTTTATTCTTCTAATTAAAGTATCCGTTAAAGAAACCTTCAATAAAGATAAGACAAAAAGGAAGGAAGTAAATTGCATTACCATGGTTCCTTTGTTCCCTATTGATTATTTCCTCGACGTTGACTCACTGGCCAGTGTATATAGGCTACTGATGAAATATCACAAGTTGATTTTTAAGGACGTAATTTTTTTAAAACAGTGAAAAGTATTATGAATAACTTCACTTTAACTAAAATAAGATAAACCACAGAGTTGTACTAAAAAAAAAATTAAGTAAAATGTGTAGGGAATTATTTACCATAGAATCCGACTGAAAAATATAAAGTATGGTGAATTTTATTTTTAGGTGTTGGCTAGTTATGTATAATTTAATACCATAATGTCACATCTAATTTGTCAACGAACAAGCCTTAAAATTCTGTCAAGCGTGACTGGTCATTTTCATTATCACCTTATGTATCACACGTTTGAAAATTAGGATGACATAATCTGCTATTTTTCGTCACGATTGTTAAGGGAAAGCTTCCTTTTATGATTTTTAATAATAAGATATTACAGAATAAGACCTCTAGCGTTATATAATAATGAGTAAATTAGTAAAGAAAATAATTATACTTATATACAAATAAAAGCCTTCCATTAGTTTATTCAAAATATCGATAAATGTTTTTAATTTATATGTATATATATAATGATGTCGATGTGTTTACTATTAATAAGATAAATGAATAAGCAAATTAGATAAATAAAGATGTCTTAGTCCAGGGGATATAATATATATTGAAGTATAAGTAACGAATTTTCTCTTGTTGTTAATAATTTGTAAAAAGAATGTAGGTATAGTGATTAATGTTCTTGCCGAAATCACTTTAGTAATTAATGGAAAATGTTCTCTCCTGACATTGCTGTTCCTTAGCTTGCATTTTGTTTTATAATAAAATTACTCGGTACTTCAGATTCCAGACGTGCATTGATTCGAATTGGGATCAGGAGATAAAACCATTCCTAAATATTCTTTTACTATAACCTATATCTTTTTACATAGCGCAAGAACATTATACTTGAGGAATTTAAAGATTCTTAGGTAGCGATCAGCATTAAAGGCAAATAGACAAAGATAGATGATATGCTGAGAAATGGAGTGAATACTGAGATGACGAATGATAGAGTTGAGGGGAAGAAAATGACATGTTGTGCCGACCCCACATACTGGGATAGAGGCAGGAGAGAGAGAGAGAGAGAGAGAGAGACAAAGAACATTAAAAAGATTTTAGAATTTTTCTATAATGGCGTGTACTGGAGTATTCAATATAGAACTCTCATTGGAGACCTATATTGTATTACTATCCTAGATTGCATGAGGTATTATTTCCAGAATCTTCTTCCCCATCATGCCTTAGCTGGAATGAGATTCTGAACGTATTTAAAGATCACGATATTTGTGAGCACTGTAATAGAAGGTTAGAATGTAACTAAATAAACTTAAACATTATTGTCTTCGTGAGACATTTTAAAGAATTTTAATTGTTCTTTCAAATGCTTTTACTTAAATGTTTTTACTACTAGGTGTAGTCACATGGACTACTGCCCGAATTCTTTATACGTACCAACAATCCACAAAGTATATATATCTAATTATATATATGTACATATATAACAATTAATTGTTTTCTTTTTCAACCAATTCTCTTCAAGTGCTTTTAACATTGTTAAAAGAAAAATTATTTTTAATAATACTCGAAAATATATAAAAAAAATATACACTAAAGAAACTACTATGTATGTTTGTCCACAGATCACTTGATAATCCGGTTCGGTTATCTAGAAACAAGTTAGCAATTCATTGAGAATCTCTCTTCCCATCAGCAAAAACTAAGCTAGACACAGTCTACTTGATTCATTATACAAAAACGTTAATATCACTTTCCCTTAAACAAAAAGGCTGGGCTCATTAGTTGTTATGTCGGATTTCTCAGTTCCAGTTGATAACCTAATGTGTTAACGCTATCTACATATTAAATAATACGGGTTAAATTAAATAATACGGGTTAAATTTTCCAGAACTTAATCTTAATTTTCCAGAACTTAATCTTTTGTATATTCTTTAACCCTTTAAAAAAAAAATTGTGTTTTTTTTTATCTTTTCTCTATACTGTTTAAACAACAATTAATATAAACATGTTAACTGTCAAGGTAAGAAGTTTCTCGGCTATGGTAATGTTCATAGAGTCGCACGTGCCACTTTTACATAGATACATGAGCCACTTGCAAAAGATATTATCATCGGAGATTGCTTTTCGCTATTATATTTTAACGAAAAAAATAGATAAAAATGATATTATCATTTTGCTTTTCGCTATAATATTTAAACGAAAAGATAGATAAAAATATTTTCATCTAAGTTACCGATCTTTTATTTAAGCCTTAATTTACACTAAATAGACATCGGTTAAAGTAACTACAGTTTAGAATAAATTACAGTGCCATTTGATTAGTAAGATTGTACCTCATTATTTTGTTCGTATATTTCGTATCGTGGGACACGCTTTGCAATGTTTAACACAATTTACGTAAAGAACTAGTGTTCTTTTTACAAATTTTATTCTAGAACTAGTGTTCTAGAATAAAATTTTGTCGCAAACTGTTAGTATTTTTTTTTAATTCTGTAACACGGTTATAAAAAAATATAAGCAGTATTCCAAAATTATAGTGTTTTATCTATTCTTCATAAATATAACTACATAAAAAAATTATTGGTGTCCGTGATACTATTAAAATATTAAAATTGTAAATTACTTCAAAGTTTGTGTAACTTACACTGTAATAATATGTTTGGCTTGTAATAATAGACATAGACAACGAAATCGGTAAATACAAAAGAATTTTCGCTACACAAAAATGTATTTCAAAGCAGACTCATCAAGAACCACCTCGTATTAAAACTAAACAAATAACTCATAAAATATTTATAGAAAGCATTGTAATGACAAAGTTATATTATACTGAGTTATATTCTAATTACTTTTTAATGTTCAATATTCCTTGATATGAAGTGGCTGATCAAACTATTTTATAATGTAAAAATGTCCTCTTCATTTTCCCATATCAAAGCAAACCACATTCACCGGCCGGTGGGTGTTCAAACAATGACATTGTATTTAACATCTAGTTGTGTAATGCTTTCATTGTTCGAGCATCCTTCTGCTAATACATTCGCAGGTATGCGAAGACATACCAGCCATATATATATATATTGAACTTGTTTAAAAGATCGTATACATATAGTAAAATCGTAACTGATCAATGTCTGTAGATAAAGAAAAAATATAGATGTAGATGAGACAAACAATATTTTGATAATTTTTTGTCTTTCTGTCTGTATTTTTGTATATGTACGCAAAAGCACTGCACAAAATTGGATGTCGTTTTAACATATGTGTACTGGAGATTTGACTTCATATCTGGTGAATGTTTTTGGCTTTTATGTATTGTATTAAGAATTACTATTTTGTACATATTATATACAAGGGCAAGTGTCATTCCAATATTTATATATCAATGTTATATAATTGAATAAGTAAAGTCTTGTTCGATCGTATACATATAGTAAAATCGTAACTGATCAATGTCTGCAAATAAAGAAAAAATATACCGTATATGAGACAAAAAATGTTTTTATCATTTTTTGTCTTTCTGTCTGTATTTTTGTATATGTACGCAAAAGCACTGCACAAAATTGGATGTCGTTTTAACATATGTGTGCTGGAGAGTTGACTTCATATCTGGTGAATATTTTTGGCTTTTATGTATTGTATCAAGAATTACTATTTTGTATATATTATATTTAAGGGCAAGTGTCATTCTAATATTTATATATCAATGCTATATAATTGAATAAGTAAAGTCGTGAACAAAAGTTAGTAGCTAGACAGACATATATCCTTCTATAACCAATTCCACAGTTTTCAATTCACACTTAAGATTCGTATGGAACATAAATAAATTAATAAACGGATATTAAAGAAATAAATATCAACAAGCCTATATATATTCCAATAACTCCAATATATATTCCGCACCAAAACTGCTCATCATCAAAACAAAGTTAGCTTCACGCCATTGTCTTGAACCTTTATGGGAAGTTCACAACTCAGGTGTTCACGCATTATGGATTCGCTACGTATACCGTTACTGATATGGCACAGTGTCTGGGTCATATTTGACAAATGTCTATTACAGTAGGATTATTTATATATAAATAATGACAGAAGCTGAAGAATGGAAAAAACTGAAGAATGAAGGTACATTCATATGCACCGGCACAGCCTCGAAAATATGAATCATTATATATACCTGTGTTTGATGACCTCTTAGTGTAGTGGTTAGTGACCCTGACTGTTTAACATAAGTTTGTGGGTTCGATTCCCACATATTTTTTGTGTGATCCACAGATTGTTGTTCCGAGTCTTGTAATTTTTATCTGTTTTTTTATGTTTGTGAAACTTCAAGCGACACAGGTGTAATAATCTCTAAGGCTTGTTTTACAAACTTACATACATATACATTAAATTTTGTATACATACGGGGTTAAAGAGAATTTATTTAGTCATTATTTTGTGTCTGTGTTCCAGATATCAATGCACCCTAAGTCAGTTCATGCTTTATGCTTGTTAACTTTCTTATATGTTAAATAACTACAATTTATTAGAATTTATTATAAAACTCTATTCTATGAATACAGTGATCATGACTCACTTACTTTGTCTATTTTTTTTTCTTGTATCATTTTAATAACATCATTATAAGCTTTAATTACATTATTAAATTATTATGAAGTCAGCATAAATATGATTACGGAGTCAACATAAATGACAAAGTATGACTCAATGGTTTAACATAGAACGTGCAAAAATTTCATACAAGTCGTACTTATATAACCATATCATAAGGTTTCAATGACTACAGATGTGTGATGACTTTGTGTACATGACACATGGCTTTCGTAAACACAGCTAATTTATATTGCTACTATATATTATGTTTTTTAATATAGTATATAGGGTTTTTACTTTTGTGACATTATAATGAATTAATTTTAATGACTCATAGGAAAAGGTTAAATAAAAAACGTAGTGAGGGGAATACCCCAACTAAAGAAAAATAAAAATATGTTTATAAAGAATTAAAGAAAATCTTAATAATGTCTACTTATTTTCTAGTTGACAGATAATACCATAAAAGTATATTATTTTTTCTTTTCCTTATTGTTAAGCATGTGTGTGTTCTTACTTTTGTAAATGTGTCTATGTGTGACACGTCTTTGAGTTAAGTACTTAGTAGACAAAAATTGGTCAAAATACTAACAGTATATTGTCTCTCACAAACAAAACCTGAAATTTTACAACTCTTTGTCATTAGGATTTATCATTTATTTAAGTCGAGGTCATTTCCATATTTTAGTTTATTTATTATTTATCTTGTTACTCGTATGAATTGGTAAACATGTTACCATGACATCAGACAACTGACTAACTTTTAAAGTAAATACCTCAAGGCTTTTCATTAGACAACAAAATTTGTTATTTAGAGTCAATTTTCCATGAAATACCTAACTTATATTAAGACTTATTATTTATTATAATATGTATACTACTTATTTTAATAACTTATATACTTATTTATATACTTGTATTATTTTTCAATATTCAGATAACATTTATTCTTTGGTTAAATGTTATTTGAATATTAAAAATATTATTGTTATTATTTGAATATATTAAAAAGGGTTCTTAATAAAATATATATATAAAACATCTACCGTATATTGTAGCACGTAATAATTAATAATAGGTATGTAGTAGGTCACATACATAGAACTGATACGCTATTGATTACTACGTAAAAAAATACTACGTTAAATAAAGATTCAACAAAATATTCATTCATCGACCCATTTCATAAACCATACTTTAAAACGCCATTCTTGACCTGCCATATGCATACCTTATTTGAAATATGTAAAACTCAAGGTGAAATAACTAGGCGACAAACTTACGAAATACAGATGGTACACGAGTAGGTACCGCCTACAACTATTTGTCTTATCATTTCTTTAAGGTTTTTTACTAAAATACAGATAAAATAATGTCGGTTGAATTTAAAACGACTTAACATATTACCGTCTAGGGAAGACTAATTATCGATTAGCATATTATAAAATAATTTCAATACTTAACAAATAATGAAGGTTCACTATGTTTTATGTCAACCATTATGTGTATGTAGTAAGAAAATCATTGTCCCCATTATCCTGTCTGAGATTAGGTACAATTGCATCTCGTGCTCAGCATCAACAATACAATTATGTACTTGATGCAGTTTTTCAATGCCGTTCTATTGTTTTCTGAATTTTATCATTAAAATACACTCATCAAGAATAATTTAAAGTACAAGGTTTAAAAAATATTTTTTTTTTATTAAATATATATATATATATATATATATATAGTAATATTATGTGGATTTATTGACCAATAAACAGATACACATTTTATAAAATGAATTATTAGATAGGTCTTTCATATGTCACTTTGAAAACTAGTACTAGTAATAAAATATTTATATTATAGTGATGAAGTCTCTGAAGCGTAAAACAAGCATTCTATAATACCTGTATTTCAACACATTATTATTTTAATAGATTTTTATTCATTCAATAGATTTTTATGAGTATACAAAGTAGTGAGGTTTTTACTTTTGGATAAATATGATTTATATAAAAAATTCATTAAAACAATGTAAAAGTAGAAAATAAGATGAAATTTTGTCTCTATTCTTTACAGTCTTAAAAGTCGGTCAAGCACCCAACAGTTGAGTGACCTTAACACAAACGGTGGCAAAAAATAACACAACTCAAAATAATAACTCATCTTCATAAAGTCATGTCAATTAGAGACTACATGTTACTTAATTAAATGTGTTTATAATATTTTTGTTTTTCACAGTATTGTATTAGTGAAAGGTGTATCATAATATCCGATGATACGACGATCTTCATTATTTTAAACTAGAATTTTAGACACGTCCTAGAATCGCTCAGACATTCTACAGATACTAATTTGGATTTAAAAAACATTGCAATGTTGAACTCTATGCGAATTTCGATGTAAAAAGAGAGAATTAAATGGATTAAAATTACGTATAAAAATCATATCTTTTAATAAAAAAAGATGTTTTTAGTTATAGAACAGTTTTGCGGGATAATAGGTATCCTCTCCTCCTCTCAGACGTATATACAAGGATGACAAACGTACAAATAGTTAGACCTACCTATTAGATAATTTTTAGTAGTAGAGTAGGTTTCCTAGAGGTTGCTGGTTCAAATCTGTGCCCGTATCGGTTTATTTCATTTCATATTAATTAAAATATATATATATATATATATATATATATATATATATATATATATATATATATATATATATATATATATATATATATATATATATATATATATATATACATATATATATATATAATTCTTAATATTCAACATGTAATAAGTTACGTTTATAATAACCTGTGAAATCGAGCTAATTACGAAAGTCTGACTGACTGACTGCCACAAGTGTATGACTTATAGCAATATGTAAAGGTAATATAAAAACAATGCATGTTACGTATAACCTCAGGACACAGAATCGCATAATTAGTAAGCTAGTGAGAAGAAAGTTGTGAGTCAGGTTAGTCAAGGCTTCACTCACGTCAAATGACATCCTGTATTTAAATTAAATCATAAAGTATTAGTATTGTATGTAATTTGATTTAAATTATTTTACTTTGTGTTATGATATAGCTTAATTTTGACATTTAATTTATTATATTTATTATTATTTTTATTTCAACTTTATTATAAAACAAAAAAATAGACAATTGGCGGTTTTAATGCTTTGTTGATATATACAACCAAAATATCTATAAGCTTGTACGGCCATGTAAGCTTATTTTAATTTTAAATAAATAAAGATTAAAATAAACTTGGGATTCGAACCCGCTACCTCAAAAAACCACGGAAGAGCACGGGACGGTTTATATTTATTTAAAATCTTTTATAAATCTGTTAAGTATCTTTAATAATGAAAAAGAAAAAAACAGAGAGGCTAGCTCTCAAGCATGAAACCTTTTTATTCTGCTTGATCAACTGTATACGGCCTTTAAATCTGAACTGATCCAATTCAAATTCCAGCCAATTAGAAACAACAATAACATTATTTCAACCAATCACAGATAACTGAACAAAACTTTTATTTCAGTTGCAGTGTACATAGCGGGTGTTGTAGCAGCGGTTGGTGTGTCTATACTGGGAGTCTTCTGCATTCTATCTGTATTACAACTGGCCATGATATCCTCCAAGGAACGAGTCGGAATAAAATACACTCATCTTGTTATGATGAAGCTGGCTTTGGCACTTTTAGCAAGTAAGTTAAAACCATTCAATATTCTTTATTTAAATTTCAAGTAGATACTGAGTTCTCTTATGAACTATAACTGTCAGAGATTGCAAGAACTTAAACTTATTTTCAATCTTTCCATGCAAAAAAATGCTTTAGTTATTCACTAGAAAAGGTAAAAAAAAAGATAGCATATAAATATTATATTCTTCCTTATCATCTATCTCTTTCAGCTTTGCTATCAATAGCAGCAGCAGGTCTGTTCGCGGTGCAGGGCGATGACAGAGGATTCTATCTAGTGAGAGGAGAAGCCTTTTATGTACAGGTCAGAATTATTATATACTTATTTGTATATAATAATTATTATATAATTATTATATACCTATATGTTGTTATTGAATTCTCTTCCACAATAATTGAGTCAATCAGCAATAAAACAAAAAAACAAACTAAAAAAACAACATTGTAGAATTTAGATATTTTACAATGTAACCACATCATATATGTATCAAATTTAAAACAATTCATTGTCCTGTGATCACTAATTTAGGTATTTTTATTATATTTAAAATGAAAAAAGTATATAAATTTGAACCATATTCCAACTAAATAAAGCTGAAATCTATGTAACAATCCAATGAATTCTCATTACAGATAGTATGCATAGTAATAAATTCAGCGCTATTCATAATGTCGGTCTACGACACATTATTCTCAAGAAGAGAAGGGGGTGATCCCACTGGCACTGTGGAACCAGGGGGAACTACTATTAACAATCCTGGATTTAAGGAAGGTAGAGGTAAGTTTGTTTCAAACTATATACAATATTCTAATATGTATAATAACGCTAAAATGTTTGTATGTTTGTTTAAACGCGCTAATCTCTGGAACTTCTTATCGAATATGAAAAAATATTTTTGCCAGTAAATCATAATGCAGTGTAGACTAACTACTACATCTACCTACACGCTTATTACATTTATTACAATCTGTTATTTGACATACCGCAACATAGGTGGCGCTAGTAAGTACATTTTGATACAAGAGTATTCTTGTATAATATATACATACATATATAAATATATACATACATATTTATCGAGTAAGCAATGACAGTTAAAACTGGTGGCTTCTAATGTATTTGCAATGTTAACAAAAAAAAAATCCATTATTTGATCAGTTCTGACATAATGACATTCACTATTCTGTTGCCTACGAGAACGGAGGCACAGAAATAGCTAGTATTCCTATTAATATTATACAAATATTAATTTGGAGAAATCATTTAATTTCTCTAACTTTTCAGGTATATCAATGACAGATGCCTCCGGGAAGCCCTACAACACTAATGGCCACGGTAGTGTAGCCTCCATGAATACCACTGCCACCACACTAACTGGTCTGTCTGATGCCAGTACCATCACCAGATCTCCCTTACGATCCTCACTGAAAAAGCCCAGACCCAAGGAACCGGGAATGGGAATCCAAAACCCTGGATATTCTGGACATTCACCACCATTGAATAGGAATGGGAGTCAAAAGAAGGTCCGTATACAGACTCATAGCACAGAAGTGTGAACAAGTGAATGAATGAATGTAATTGCAACTTGATATGAATGGATTGAATGAGATATTGAATATGATGTCTGTTTTATACATTGTATTTATTTTCATGTAATAAGTCTAAATATATCAGCAATATAAGAGACTGGAGCAATCTCATAGTGTTAATATTGACAAAGTAATCTTTGAATGTTAAGTTAAGATTTAAAAAATAAATATGGTATGTAAAATTAACATATAATTAACTATTTTGCTTGTCAAGGGCGCAAAAAATATAATTATGCACAAAAATGCAAATCTCCGGTCCTTTATTTTTTAAACCATATAATTGTGAGACAATTATGTAAATCTACATATTTTTTGTTTTATATTCCTTATATACAATATAAGTTAATTTGAAAGACAAATATATAAATATTTTAAAATATAAAATGACCAATTATCAAAACAATAAAACTTTACATACAACAATAGCTTTTAAATCTGAATTTGGTAATCCAATATAGTAGACATGTTGACAAGATAATTATCAAAATTATAATTTTGTCTATGTTTGAGTGAGAGAGATAGACTACTATTTAGTTTTCTCTCTCTCTCATACAAACCATATTGGTTTCTAATTGGAACTTACATTTAAGTCATTGTATTTTGAGGTAT
Organism: Napeogenes sylphis; assembly: GCA_959347405.1. Classification (NCBI taxonomy): domain Eukaryota; kingdom Metazoa; phylum Arthropoda; class Insecta; order Lepidoptera; family Nymphalidae; genus Napeogenes; species Napeogenes sylphis. The sequence continues at coordinate 29,494,539 of OY365777.1, read as the reverse complement.
ATATTGTTATTGAATAAAATGTTTTATTTGTTAACATTAATAATACAATTTTCAATGTTAGTCATTAGTATTTAGCATACTTATACAAGATAGCTGAAGGCACATACTGAATTAGGGGATTTAGGTTTTTGTACTAAGATAATTCCATTTTAGTGAAATTTTACATACGTTAGATTTCGGTATACATTTATGTTTGTATATTTTGTTAGAATGTAGAATTACACATGTATATAGCACAAAGTGTTAGAAAATAAAAATATTTCTACAATTTTTGTACTAATTAATAATAAAATAGGAATAGATTTTATTATTGCAAATTAAATCTATGATTAATTTGCAGTGCTTTTGTAAATGATGCAATATTTTAACTTTTAGAATAAAAGTGGCATGAAATGTTAAATGGACGAAGTTTAGACAAATTCACTAATTATATATCTGACAATTATTAAGAAATTGTAGTTATGAAATTTGGTTGTTAAAAATTAAAACATTCTCTATTGCCTATGATATCTAACAAAACTAAATTTTATATCCACTTTTGTTCTAAAAGTATATAGAAATGTAAATACATACATACATGTAAAGTTAACCCACCATTCGCGACCATCACACTTAATAATTTTTATTTGTAGTTTGTATTGCTCCTAAATGTGCCTTTTCGTTTCATCTTTCTATGTGTTATAACGTTATAACGTTTGTTATAACGAATACCACTGGGTATTTTAGTTACACTGGGTATTTTAAATACATATATTTAGAAAATATTATTTTAAAAAAATGTTTGTTTTGATTTTATTAAACATTCAAGGTTAAAGATATCAATGAAAATGGAGTATGTAATAAAATTGCCTTGCTATATATATATATATAAGTATATGAAAATGCTACATCCGTCCAAATTCTGGTCCTTATTTAGTTTTTAACCTATCATATTAAATAATTATAGTATACTTAGATGTCAATATAAATTTTATTATTGTTATTGTTAGGTTTTCATGTTTGCAAAGCAAACATTTCGAATTATTATTTGTTTTTGGTTTAAGGTTGTCAAAATTTATTAACAAATGCCATTACATTAATTGAACTAGAAGTATATTATATGTTGAATATGATAACAATGTTATACCACCTACTAGAAACATTTATTGTTTAAAAAATAATAAGAATGAATTTTAATGAAGAAGTAACAAGTCAGGTTAATCGCATTTTTAAATATTGTGACAATTTAATAAATAAAACTGTGCCTATCAAATAAAATTATATAATTTTTACTATATACATATGTAAAAGAACTCTCAATATTCAGTATTTTAGTTATCTCGAATTATTTTTTATTATTTTATGTTATGATTCCGTCCGACTTTTAGCTACTTAAATGTTCACTAATATTGTATTAGATTCCGAATAATAAAAGTTTTTGTATTAAATGTTGTGTTATTTACATATATTTATTTTTATTAATGCACGGGATTATTAAAAAAAAGCTATTTTCCATTTTTCTTACCCCTTAGAGTCATTATACATAGAGCGGGGAAGCCATAGATGGGCCTATAAGTGCGAGTGTCTAACAAAGAAGGAAGTTTAGAGACCCACATATCTTTATCTAATCACACATGCATGAAAGAGGCAGATAGTTAGGCTCACTTTTTTTCCTCCCCTATTTATTCGATAGACATTTTAGGCTGCCTACCCTACTCTATGCTCCTGCCTAAAAAATCTTTGACAAAATGAGAAAAGGTTTTTTTATTAGTTTGTTTGACTAACTAATGGTTTCATGCTGTAATGGCGTAGTTCCAATATAAACCTTCATTCCTATATCTTGTACTTATAAGGAAAAAAGGTATCTCATGTAATTTCGTTGTTACTAAAAAATACCGTAGAGAATATCTAATACGTTTGCTGGGGCCAACAGACAGAAAACAAGAAACAAGGCAATATTTATTTACTATAGTCTATAGGACTATAGTTATGTGTCTGTACGAGAAGTCAAGATCATTAAGCTATCTTCACAATACTATGGTCCCTTCAAAATCATTAAACAGACAACTTATATTGTAAAATGATTAAAGAAAACACGGCAAAATGTATTAGTATCAATAAACTAGAGTCAGCGTTTTTTTGGCACCTACGAATGCAAGAGCTTGTCTTGATAAAACTGCAAATATCAACAAAGCTGACAAGATTTGGTTGATCTACAATAATTTATATATTTAGCTTTTTTTATATGCAATAGATTTTCTCTAGCTTCCCTGAAATATGTGGGACTGATTTCGTGCAGAGACCGAAGTGTGTAACAGGAAGGAGGGATAGCGTTGGTTGTTTTCTGTGGCTAATGCCCTATCACCCTATAATACATATAAAATATATTTTGTATATTATTTTTTTAAGCATTAATATTAAACAGTATAAGAAGTAACTTTTGAATGTCAATATTGGCGCGAAACAGTAGTCTTTCAAGAAGACTGATTGTAGTTCATACTAGATTGTCATTTGTTACACTGTCAAGTGGGATATCAATACTGGCGACGTAAGAAAAAAGTAAAAAGAAAAGAAGCTCCTACTGTTTATAAACATATGTAGGGGATTTATATTTCTTTATAAATATTTTTCTGAGTATTATTTAACTGACTGTCGTTTAATTTATGTAACATAAAAATAACTTTTTAAATTGTCATGAAAAACCGAAAAGTAGTCTATGCTGAAGTAAAAATGTACGCATTTTGTATTTTACGTTATAAAGGGACTTGTTTTCTTTTACTACTTGGCTTTTCACTACGGCTTTAAAAGATGGGGCATAAATTCGCCAGGTATTTAAGTTACAACTTGAGGTAAGGTAAACCATCTCTTTAAGTGTTTAGATGTCGGTCACAACGCGTCCAATAAGGGAGGCAATACCGCAGCGTAGGATGTACCTATTTTAGAGGGGGTGCTTTGCGCACTTCTAAAACTAAGTGTAGTCGGAAAACACCGAAACGATGTTTCTTTATAGTTCATATTTTCCTAATAAAATATTTTAGATACAAATAATCGAGGTTGATAAAAAAAAATCTAAATTTTTTGACCACACGTCATTCTATACAAAAGCTAACTTCATTTCTTTTTACGTAAGCTAGAGCTGTCGTTGCAGGAACTTAGAACTTTTACATTAACAAACACCTGGACTCTTCAAATTACTTCCTATATAAAATGGTTCCCTTTATCTATATCGCCGGGAGTCCATCAGAATCACCCGACTAAAACTTTATATTTCGGGGATATGTTTGAAGAAGTATAAAAAAAAATGTTTAACCTGGTTTATTTTCTGGCTGCTGCTAGTCATTAGGTAGGTACTCGTATCATTAATACAACTAGCTTATTACAGCAGGTACACAGGCAGGTAGGTACTATTAGGATTCACACGATTCTCTTTTTTATTTGAAATATTCTGTTACAATCATAGATAGTAATATAAGTAAAATACATAGAATATATGTTAAAAAACTACGGTAGAGTGAGATTTTCTTATCCATCACAATTTTAAAGGTATTGGATAACTTAAATAGAGGTTAATTTTTGAGGACTGATTTTTATTTTAAAATTCTCTTTTTCTGTAAACAGATTCCAAATAAAAAAAAATAATCTAAAATAATAAAATTTTCTATAATTCGTCTTTAACTAGCTTAAGAATTTCGTCGTCATCATCGTTCCAGACGTCAGGGTTGGATGTCATTTGACCCAAAGCCTCCATTCGTCTCTCCATTGTCACTTTGTCTAGAATATGTTCCATTTTCATATGCATACAATCGTTAAAAACAGATGAATATTCACAAATTTCAAAGATATGTTCAACAATGTCGCTGCACTCAACAATAGCCGTGTTGAGTCTCGTCATTACTTCGCTGTCTTCTCCGTAAACAGCTCTGTTTGCTTCCAAAAGATTATCCTTTGAGATTTTATTATTCATTATAATTGAATTGCGCTTAAGAATACATGCAACAAAACATTTTCCTTCCATTGTAGCTTGAGGGACTCGTTTTAAAAACTGTTCCACATCAATCATTGAGGCTTTGACCTGCTTCGCACATTCTGTTAGGTTTTTTCTAAAAGGTTCCACTTCTTTATCCATTTTATTGAATTTATCAATTTGCTCTTCTTTTGTTATCGGCTTAAATGAAAATACTAATAAAGAAATAGAAAGGAATACAAGAATAATCAAGATCGTGGAAAACGTGAGTCGCGGCATTTTTGTATCTTTTAATACTTGCGTGCCTTTGTGTTTCATAACTAGGTAACTGTGTTTTTATTGAGCAACCTAATTGATTGTTAGCGCAATAATTGTTGGTTTAAGAATAAAATAGGTTACGACTCAATAACATTTATTTTCAATATGAATTATAAACACTAACTTTATAACAAATTTTTACCGCCGTTTTTTCGAGAACAAACTTTGTATACCAACACATGTTATGTAATAATCCGTACGTAATCCGAATTCTAACGTAATGTTTCTTAATATGTACAAATATTGTCCAGCAGCCGGAAATCGAACCCGGGTGGAATAATAAATAACTATGATTTTAAGAATTTGAATAATTAAAAAAAAATCATTTGAAATTATTTTCATGAATCTTGTTTATGGGTAGGTAAGTACCGTACCAAATGGTGCCAACGGGAGACTTTTACTCAGGTTCAGTTGTATAATAAACATTAAATATTAAAACGATTTCACGTTGCTTGTGACTGTAGGGTTGCCAACTATATTTACGAAAAAAAAAATAAAATGGTTTGAATAGGAAAAAAAAAGTATTTGAAAGAAAAATAAAGTATTTTTAAAATTTTATGATTTTATTGCCCTAAAAACGTATTTTATGTGCTTTTAGCACAAGCAATTTTTTTTTACTGTTTTAAATGTTTTTCACTTAAATAAATAAACAATAAGTTTCTAATTAAATTTATTACTATTTTAAAATGTTCAAATTTAATCTAATTTTTCAGACATGCTAGGAAGTATGGCAAGTCAGTTATGTTCGCTAAAACCGATTTTTAACCCCCGACTCAAAAAGAGGGGTGTTATAAGTTTGACCTATCTATCTGTGTATCTGTGTGTCTGTCTGTGGCATTCTAGCAGCCAAACGCGTGGACGGATTTGTTTGCGGTTTTTTTTTAAATCGAAAGCCTGGTTTGTAGAGATGGTTCTTGGTTTGGTCGGGATAGAAACAGTCGTCTCCAAGATATTGAGGAATTATTGCTGTGGGTATAAAAATACGGTTGTTATGCAATATTGATAGAAATACTTACACAAGTGAAAATGTGCGTGGCTTTAGGTTCATTTAGTACAATAATGGAACCAGTAACATAAATTTAAAAAACCAGAAAAAAAATAAAAAAATAAAAACCCTGTACAAAACATACAAAAAGAATAAAAATAATATTATTAAGTACTTATTGACGTTGTTGTGTCGGGGGATCGGTGAATAAAGGAAGATATTAAAATGCAAGTAAGTTACTAAGGCAAATAGAGAAATTACAATATCGAATCGTATGGTCAAGTCTTCAATGATTAACTTCGTAAAATAGACACCATCGTCAACGTACGTACAACGGTCTCCCTACGCAACGATTTCAATAAATAAGTAATAATATTATTTTTATTCCTTTAGGGGGTCCTTTTGTATCGGGGTTTTTCATTATGAATATTTTTTTCATTTTCATATAATTTAAGCTCCTATCAATATAAAGTAAAAGAATACTGATATGTGATAACTTTATTAAATATTGATGTGTGATAGACGGGTGATGACAGATTCCCATTGACATTTGTCTGACTGAATGTAATGTTAGATACATTTCGTTCATTAATTATAAATCGTTTCGATCATCTGTTCTAATTCATATGCTAAATAAAAAACATACCTAAAAATCGCTTAATGAGCTTTATGTTCTATGCATCGCAGTAAAGCTTGGAAATAATGTATTTTCACATACTTTATTTGCATTCAAAAGTATAAAGTATAATTACCAAAAATAAAGTATAATACTTTATTATAAAGTATGGTTGGCAACCCTACTTGTGAGTAGCGTGTTTTTTCAAAGTTTGTTGTTCGATTTTAATAATACCAATTCATACATTATTAGGTAAAACGACAATAATGTCGTTTAACCATAAGATTACAAGCGGTGAAAAACGAAACGATGCGAGACGATAATAGATAATGATATGAAATTATTTGTGACATATCTTAAAAGAAAAAGATACGGTATAGTTGTCTTTACAGTTAGGAAGGGTTTGATATTAAATATAGTTAATGCACCCCAATTTTCGGTACAAACAAGGTTTGGAAGGAGAAGTTTTGGGGAGTGATTGTTTCTATGGTGATAGATATTCCAGACTATTAAGAGATATATGTAGGTCGAGATTTTATTGGACATGACCTAACAATATTAATGAGTGTTGATCTAACATCAGCAGAAATATGGTGAATGGTCTCTCTAGTTTAGAGCCAATACCGCTTGAATGTGCACATCTCTAGTTTAGTTTAACTTTCGGTACCTTTTCTCTTTCAAGTTGATGGAGAACATCGAACTGTCAAGCACGTGTTTGATACAACGTGGATGAAGTGGCGGCAGTTCGCGTGAACTCCGGTTTAACTCTTAGTCTGAACAGGAAAATTTATAAAACAGTTATACGTTCTGCCGTTTTGTATGGATAGGATCTGATTGTTCGACTACGAAACGAATAGATGAAGGGTAAATGCTGAAATGCGAATGTTAAGGTTATGTGGTGTGGATAAAGTTAAAAATGACCTCCAAGAGAAGAGATTACAAGAGAAGTGGGCAACCAAAGAAGTCAAGAAAAATGCATAAAAATTGTGGCAAGAAAAGTCTTCACTGAGATTAGGTACAGATTATAGAATAGCGTGGAAAAAAATGACATATTGCTCCGATACGATAATATGGATATTAAAGGAGCATCAAGTCTCAATCTTGGTGTGACTTTTAATACGTAAAGTAACAACTATTATTTAAAAAGTATTGTGTTCCATTTTGTACGGTGGCATGGAAACCTTCGGATGTCTCAGTCGCCTTTGGCTGAACTTATTTCGTTTTATTTCCATGATATGTATAGGTTAATATAAAAAAGATTAGAGGTTCGAAGAGATTTATTAACAATACAATATATAATATTAATAGTACTTGTCTATTACATATTTATTAATAAATTATCTACTAGGTTAGATACATATACCTATGTAAACTTCAATCACACTTATTTATCACAAAAATGATATTCATATAGTAACGAAATATTTCTTAGTCTAGCTCACAAGTTATGGGCCGTGACCTAAGTATTAGTCCTTACCTACCTACGTACCATTCACACCAATAAATAAAATGTATTAAGTCTTTTCAAGAAGTCTATCCAATTAGGCAAGATTTTCAGAGACATCATATTTCCGATATTTCACAAAAATGGTTAGTACCTACCTATAATTTTAGTTACAATTTGTACGTTTTTAGATTAGGACCTAATCTAAAATCGTACAAATTTTTGAAAAAACATCAAAATAATCCAGTATAGGGTTCTTTTTTTAAGACCACGTAGAAATTCAAATTATCCAAAAAAAATCTACTAGGTACAAAATAACACATATCTGTTTTGTGCCTACCGCATACTCTTAGTGCCCTAAGACAAATTATTCCGGTTAATACTTATACGTACATATTTATTAGTCTCAATAATATATAAAAACTTATTGAATTCCAAATAGTCTAAAGTTTAGTTTTGATACTTGTTTAATCTTTAGCCACGTATTTATAAATTCACACATTATATTTATGGAGAATTTAGCCACTGGTGGCCCCATCGAGTTTTTTAGACAATCAATGTCGGTTTAAGAGCAGGTCATATCTTTTTAGACTGATAATAATTTGTAATTCAAAACAATTGCACATGGTCTAGAATCAGGTTTTATAAAAAAATTTAACATCGGCTTCGAATTACACTTGGTCGTTTTCTGTCTTAAGATCAAACGCAGAGCCCTGATAGATTGTCTACAGTAGGTACCTTCATTTAAAGTATCTATTGCTGAGAGATTTCACGAAACGATCTAAGACGACCTCAAAATATGCCTTGTCCGAATTTTTACTCCTTGTCAAAAAAATACCAGGTTGCTACTTTCCGACCACTTGCGCAACTTGTTATTACTTGATAAGGATTAAATATTAATAATAGTTATATATAATACATGTAGGTACCATTCAAGAATAGAACTTCACTTCATACGGCTACTGCAATGGTAGGTGTTTTTTTTTTTATCCTTGAAGCATAAGTACATTTTTTTTAATATTGGGTAACTCTATTAAAACAGACAATATAAAACTTTGTTGTTATACCGAAAATAGAAGAGAACTTTCTTTTTTTATTTTTTTTCGTTCCCCTTTTTCAACCCTTCAGCCACGTCAGCAAAACTCGACCTTATTCATAAGTATCGCCCTTCTTACGGTAACGCACGACGATAAGAAATAAGTCATAAAAAGTTACTTAACACAATATACCGGTAGGCATAGATATTTTCTTTTTTAAAAAAAATAGGTACCTTTATTATATTCTCGTTTATTAAAGAGATTCTAAAAGAAATGAGTCTAAAGTTTACAAACTTTATAGCGTATATACCTATCTTGTATATTTAAAGATAAGCTATATTCTTAATAAAATCCTTACTTCATACATAACCGGCAAGATTACTTGCTGCACAAAAAAGATGTTATTTTTTAATCAAATATAAGTATGTTTTTAAAAAAAATATCTCATTATCCTTTTTACTTTCTATTTTGACAAAGTATTGTTACACGGGTTAGGTTTGATTTTACTACAATAACTGATAATCATTATATTAGGTATATTTAGCAGCCTCTTTAGAGATGGCTCTTTCGAAATACGAATATTTCGAATCAAATGCTTATAGGTAGGTACCTATCATCTAAATAGATCTCATTATATAATTTCGTTTGTAAAAACTGAGAAACAATATTTTATCAATTATAATATACCTAATATAATAATAGTTCTATTAATTATTTTAGGTTAATAACAGAAAATTTGTATAATAAACATTGAACATTATTGTTTTTGTCGCTTTTTTCGACACATACGACATTTTTTATTTATATAATTTAATACACGTAGGTATATATATTTTTAAAATAAGTATACGATTACCTGTATTTAGTATTAATTACATTTGGCACAAATGTTTACTGCCATAAAAAACTAGTTTTAAGAGGAACAATATTATAATGTTATACTCATTCATTAATCACAATATTTCAAACATTCAAATGGTATCATTCTGCACATCAGTATTTACATACACATGTGGTTACATTTAAATTACATTTCATGTTATGCTAGTAGATGTGTATAGTACTTAAGTAAAATTTCACAGCTTCAAGCTCAAAGTGAATTGAAGGCAACACTTTCGTACTCGCAAAAAAATTGTTGCTTTCACTTTCATTTCAGCACAAACATTCGCTTCACACGAATTTCGCACCGTGGGATTCTCGAACCAATCATATGACATAAATGGCTTAACTTTCCTCCGTTTCAAGTAACACGGGCAAGCTGTGATGCTGTACAGATTGCGCTCCGTCTGCCGAAAATGCAGATATCCACGATTCAATATCCCTCTCCGAGCATAGAAACTTAGCTGATATTGTATCATCGTATCCTTTTTGTCGAACAAAGAAACCACTGTTTGATTCAACACGTTCCACAGCTGTATTTCTTAAATTGACAACCCCAATCGGCTTAGAGATACGCTTTCTCGGATAAATCACAGCAAAATGTTCAAGGGATGTTTTATAAACTACCACTCGAACGTCCTGGCGTATTACACCCGGCGTAATGAGAACTAAAAATCCAGATTTCACTTCAGTATCGCAAGTTCTTTTACTAAAACCTTGTCCGAAATGCTCCGAACGGCACGTTGCCATTATATCGGTCGGCATTTCAATGTTTTTATTTCAAACACAACAAGTCTCGCAAAACACGTCTGCCACCGCCGAGGTCTGAATTTAACTAACGACTAACGAGTAGTTTTATTGTACTCTGTGCGAGTAGCGACTAGTGAAGAGTGAAGACTGAAGTTGTTTACGTTTTGCCTTTACACTTTACAGCTTGAAAATTGCAATTGCGCGTCCCGCGTCGTCCGGTAACCTCATTCGATGCATTGTGATTATGCTTTCATTACCACTCGTGACTACATTCACATTTCACTTAATCGATGTCACGAAGGCTTTTGTTGTAACCATGGTAACTTGCATTGCAGAAATCTGCACTCTTTCATAAAAAGACTAATATAAAACGAAATCAACTTTTACCTACTACATAAAACACATAGAATATTCCTTATATAAGTAGTATCTACTAAATCTATCGTATTCAGTAAAATTTTTTAATGTTACTGTATGCCGTTAGTAACTAAAGATAAATATATTTTTAAGCGAATTTTTAAATATGTTAAGTTGTATGTATCATGGTTAGCCCTAGTTTTTGTATCGTCATTACTCTTACTACGGGTACAGACTACAGATATTTGAGTTACGAAGTAAGCTATGTATCTACGTCATTATGAAATTTGAATTGTAACATAATATCCACAAAATGACTTGTAAATACAGTAATTTTGTAAACATTAATGTACGGTCTATAATTATTTCATTTGTCTTTTTTATAGTAGAGTGAAATAAAAACTTGTTTGTAAAGCTTTTAAAAAGAAATTTTTAATGGCTTCAATAAAGTTTCTAATCCCTTCTTTTGTGTAATTTACTTAGATGTGATTGTTACGAAATAAAATGTATAATTGCTTTACATTTCTTTTTTATTACCCAACTAGTGGATTCGTCCTTGACTGCATTTAAATTATTTAGGTAAGAGAAACAATAATATTTTTTTTATGGCGCAATTTTGAGCATTTTAAAGAGTAACGACAAATGCACTAAGGGAAAAAACTACGCACTAAAGAGACATTGATTAATTAAAACTAAAAAATATGTGTTTATAAAGTAATATACAGGGTTCTTTGTAATGAATTGGCCACCTCTTGTAGGCGGGGGCCTACAAGAGGTGGCCAGTGAGGGGTCACTACATCAATCCCAACAACATTATTCTACGACTTTTTAAAATTAAAAGTTGACAAAAAAAATGTTTTCCCATACAAAATTTATTGGTTGCCTATGAACTGCTATTAACTCTGTGCGTAGGGATGACGCCCGGGCGTTTACCTTTTAAGAACTGCTTACAAAATACAAAGGGTAATAAGTAAAAGAAAGAGCAAACATTTTTTTCTTTTGTTTTTTTGGGTTGTTTATTAAGATTTTTAAAAAGTCGTAGAACAAATGTTGCTGTTATTGATGTAGAGACGCTGCCTGCAAGAGATGGCCAATTATTTACAAATAACCCAGTACTTAATCTGGTCATAAATACTGTTACAATTAAAAATAAAAAAAAATTACATTTGAATTTGGAATTTGGATTGTTCTGTGTTCATTGTGATTTCTCGTTTTGGAAACAATACATTGTACAATATTTTGCGATATTAAAATGGAGTGGGGTGATAAAGAGAACAAAATCGCTGTGATTGCATTAAACAAAGTAGGTATGGAGCCAAATGCAATTTTTTTAACTCTCCATACACTTGGTATTAGTCAAGTGTTTGTGTACCGGGTTATAAATAGGTACAACGAGACTTCCCCTGTTTGTAACAGAGAAAAATCTGGCCGTCCACGTACGAAAAACGTGGTCAAAGCAGTAAGGGAAAGAATTCGAAGAAATCCTTGAAACAAGCCATACGCTTGGCAGTGAAGAAGTTCCCCATGGAAAGAGCGTGTGCTTCTATTGATAATTGGCCTCAACGTTTAAATGGCAGTATTGCAGACAATAGACATCACTTCGAATAAGCTTTTTATATTTTTAATTGTTTTATATTTGTATATTAAACTAACACACTGTAAAAGTAATAAATATTATTTGCAATTATTATTATTTTATTGTAACAAATAACAATATTTATGGCAAGAATAGGTATATATGAACTATTTGTGCATCCCGTATAACCTCAACTCACCATCTCAATGAAGAATAACTTAAATCATAATAAAGTACAACTTAATCTACCGCGGAAATGTACATTTTAACACGTGGAAAGTCGTAGGCGAGCTTAATTAACATTAGTCTGAAGATAGATATGCTTAATAACCTTTTCTACCTCGGATTCAAGACCTTGAATCCGAGGTATTTAGGTATTTAGGTGGATTCAGACGCTTGCATATTTAATTGAATGTCAACTTATTCTTGCCTCTTAAAAACATAGCTTTGACATTCAATAAATTCATCTAATCAATATTCACGCAAAAAGAACAACTTAAAGTCTGAAATAAATACCACACAAATGTTGATTATGTCGTAAAAAGATATCGTTAAGATAATTTGCGAAAACTTTTGGCTCTTGTATTTTAATCAATAAAATTCGACAGATTTGAGTTTGAATCTTTTTGCTTATCAAATTATATCTACTTAAGTGTACCTACGTGATTTGAGAAGATATTACAATGTTCATTATTTATAGAATATGTAGCACTTCTAAATCTAAACATATAATAAAATCGTCACTGAGCCATTCCTGTACATGGAATTAAAAAAAAAAACATCATAGGGGGGTTTATAAGAGCAAGAGAACCCAAAACAATGGTTTTTCGGTTTGTCTGTATGTCTGTATGTTTGTGCACGCTAATCTCAGAAACGGCTTAACCAATTTGAATGCGGTTTTCAGGAATTTATTATTACAGTCTTCACTTAACATTTAGTGTTTATTTCATCTAAATCGGTTGAGAAATAAAAAAGTTATGACTATTTATGTCAATGACGTAATAGGTACCATGAAAATCTTATTCTATACATGTAATAAATCTGTAGAGGAGTAGTCTTTGTACATTATAAATATTTAAAAAAATATACCAGGATGTAAAGTAATAACTAACATTATCCATTTTCAGCATTTTTAAAATCTTTGTCTGTTTATCTGTTTGTCTTTTAGTTGGGCACACAACACGAAAAAAAAATAGTTTCAAAAATTCATACAGGAGGACCTTTATATAAGCAAGAGAACCCAAAACAATGTTTTTTTTCATTTTGTTCGTCTAAATGTCTGTATGTTAGTGCACGCTAATCTCAGAAACGGATTAGTCGATTTGGATGCAGTTTTCGGGAATATATAGTCATGGGATTCACTTAATTTTTTTTTTTTACTATCGATTAACAAATAAAGAAGTTAATAATCTCTTATTGTCGTACCATTGCTTCTTACCGGTTTGAAGGTCTATAGTTTTTACATACATTACATTACTTTTTATCAAAATCGAAAACTACGCGTACGAAGTCGCAGGCACAGCAAGTTACATATGATAAAGCAAAGTCGCTTTTCGCGTCTATATATCTGTATGTATGTATCTTAAAAAACTACGCAAAAGATTTTGATGCAGTTTTTTTAATAGATGCAAGAGGAAGGTTTATATGTATTATAACATGTTTAGTATATCAGAGAATCACTGATAATTTCAAGATTTCTAATGCGAAGTCGTAAACAAACACTTTTGTTTGCGCTTACAATGCAAACGCTGGTTGAACTCCACGAGATAGATCAAAATAATGTACTAAAATTTTTATCCTTTACTTTTTACGAAAAATAATAGGTAATTTACGAAGCGATTTTCAGAAATACAGCTTTAATTCTTATCTAATTGAGTAACTTAAATACATTTTTTATTTAATCTGGAATAATTTAGTTCTTTACAGCATGTAATTTCAATGAATATTTTCGAAGATATTACAGATTTAAAATATAGGGTCGTCGCGTTTGCGCACTCTGGTATGGAACCGTGCAAACCGTCTCAAAAATGGCTTTTGTGAATGTTCAGTATTGAAAATTTTGTTAATGCATATAGCTAATTCAATGTTTATCATTTAATATAGTTTTTTTTTTTAAATAAAACCACAGCTTCAAGTTGATGGTGAAAATAACGTCGATTGTGTAGCTCAGAATTTTTCAAGTTTACATGGTCATATTTTGATTATGTTCAATGAAAATCTGTAAGTGTGATAAATGGTTAGAATGGTTATTAAGTACTCTATTTAAGAAGTATTTAAATGGACGTTTGAGTAAAAACAAGAGAGGTAAAAAAATAATTACAGCACCTAATATTGTAGCCTTATTAAAAACTTTAAATATACTTTTGACAGTGAGCGATGTCTGCCAATTTCGTAATATCGATCGTATCACTTAAAATAAGTCATATAGAAGCCAATACAAAAAAAGGAAAGTGGGAATTGTTTTACTACGAATTTAGGAGTGCGAAGCCGCGGGCAAAAGCTAGTGTCACTATAAACATGAATATGCTAACGAAGGTGAACGTAATCTAGTGTGTTGTTATAGAATTATAGTTTTGCCTTTCAATCATCTGGATCGTACTTCTGTAGGTCAAGGGAACCTTGAGAAGCATAATCTGAGGGCGGAACCTCACAATTGTCTGTTCTATCATGATTCTTGACCTTCTTTTTAGATAGTTCGATAATTTAAACTTATAAATAATAGTAAGTATATGTTTATTTTTCTAGGTCAGTACAATCTGTACATGTCTTTTTTATATTTAATAGTTGTTATTACTTACGTTTATTATGTTATTGTTATGTATTACAAAGTTTGAAACATCACAGTGTACAATTGATGCGTATAAAATGTCATAAAATCACAAAAAAAATTAAGTACTTTCCAAAATTTACAACCACCTTATACTAGTTTAGGCATAATGAATATAACTTAATTTGCGCAACCTTTCGGATAAATAGTGTGAGATAGTAATCACTTTTATTTTCGTCACTTACCTAACAAAACTCTCAGGATGATATGGGCCTTTCCTATCCTAAGCGGATATATTTAATATTATTATTATATTACTTAAACCTGCCAGTTAAATATTCTTAAGTTTGCAAATTATAATATATGTAGGTATTTATAAAATGCAAATGTTATACACATTTAGAATATTTTCCTGTACGGAGAAGTTTTCAAAACATTAACCACTCCTCCGATTCAAGACGAGTTTATAAAAGACATACGATGTTATATTAACATAATAGATTAATGTTATATAAATGTAAAATATTTATGCAAGCGGCTCTTCGTTGGTTATGAAAGTATGTCGGTTTAGCACAAGCTTATGAAATATATGCAATAGTTTTTAAATGACAAGAACGTTATTAAGAACGTATGATATGATCTGAGTTATTCTAATAATGAGTCCACATTTAATTATCATCAAAATATATTCGATATATTCGTTACAATTTAATCGGGTATCAATGATTGATATTTTATCATTTTATGGCACCAATGACGCTACAAAGTTTATTTAATATTTGTTATAATTCTGAACCTCAGACTAGATTAACCAAAAACGATCAAACAACCGATGTATGAATTATTGTTTGATAAAGTTTCACAAAATATATGTTTGTGATGTCAATAAAGATTCTGATGCAAGAAAAGACATTTCGTTTTAATATTCAAGAGGTTGGACCAGTTTTAAAACAGCCTGCCAACTAATGCGTCGATCAGATAGTTTACATATTATACCGATAAGTACACTTATGTGTCAAGATATTTTTGTTTAGTAAAGAAAGTTTTTCTTGATGTAGGTAAGAATTCTTTGAAGAACTGATGAACTAGTAATAAAAGTTTGGTTGGTTGAATGTAAGTACAGTAATTCTTAATTTTCATATCGCCACTATGAACTGAAAACTTGGCAGGCTATATTATTTAGGTATACTTAGCAGTAGTGCTAACTGCGAATGCTAGATGCCAAAATATGTGATTTAAATAAAAATGCGATGTCTGTTTGTTTTATAACGACATAATAACATTTATGTTTTTTAAAATGGGAGATAAACGAGCAATTTTTTTAGTAAATATTTATATATATATGTATGTAAATATACATATATGTAAAGTTTCGCCCGGACTAACATACAAACATTTCCAAATATTGTTTTTTAAGTACCTTGCAAATTCTCTTGTAAGTAAAAGTATTGATTTCGAAATCGCAGACAGACTACTTGATACGTTGTACATGTATTTTGAAATAATAATCGAATTTGGTGTGGCAGAGAAATCAGAGTAATTACCTATACTGTAGGTACTGTTAAACAAATGTTGATTCCTATCAATATTATTTAATAATATCAATATCTCTTACGTTCAGAAATAACTACCTGTGTATTATTCTTAATTGCTTTATTACTAACCATTCAATAGCATTATAAAACTCATTTAGCAAGTAAATTAAGTGAAATCTAAACAATTGATTTCGTGAACAAAACAAACTATTAGTGAAAGTTACTTTCGATGAAAGTGATAATTGGATACCTACCTTTTAATTGCTCTTAATTATTTTTATAATCAATATTTGTTATTTTAAACAAGATGAAAATGTTTATGTACATTTATATGGGTATATATTACAGACTCGCGTAGAGATCACATTTCTCTTTAATGAACTTCGGATTCGTGTTCTATAATTGCCGGCACTGCGATGGTGACATAAGACTTATGGAAAAAAACCAATAATCAATATAAACGTTCTACAAACTCGAGAACGGTCAATTACTAAAAAATAATAGCCAAATTTTTTTTGTTTTTCTTACTAAGCTCCTTTTTTGTCTAGTCTAAAATGTTTTTTTGATTAGCAGGACTTTGAGGGTTACGTGTCAAAAGTATGTTTTTTTTTTATATTTTAAATAGTTTTACCTTACTGTTGTTGTTTGTCTCAGTGTTACTCGAATTACGTATATTTTATCGTTATCGGGTCTTTGCTGTTTTCTGGACAGATTAAAAATTTATGATCGAAGTAAGCCGTCGTACCTAAACGCCTTAAAATACAACTTACAGAATTTCGAAGAATAGGTTAGAGGTACGAACACTTATTGTTTAGTTAACATTTTGACTAGCCAATCCTGTCAAGTAATAAATTCTAACTAATAATTAATATAACTAATAGGGGTTTAAGGCTTTGAAAAGGAAAGAGAATATTTTTGAATGTTAAAAATTTTACTTTATAAAGTTGAAGGAGTTATTAACGGCCTGTGTCTGTACGTACTGTAAGGGGATTTTACAACAAATTAATGTATAGTCTATTATTATCATCATCAAATTCTTATTTCAATTACTATAATGATATAATCAGCCATCGAGCAAGTGTTCTTGAGGTATAGACTTACAAACACGGAATAAATAAAAAATATGTAAAGAAGAAATGTTTATTTCTCTTCATAATTGCCTAATATCAACTCTTCGATATGATTTCTTTACAGTACAAGCATCGTACATAAACATCAAAATCACTTTACTTTGTATTTTTCAACTATCCTCAAAATATATCATGGAATTCGTCATATTAATAAAACTTACTAAAAATACTATAATTTAACCTTTTTTTTTTTACTTTACTGTTGGAATAATTCAAAGTCAAATATTGGATATTTATACAAATCATTTAATTCTTTTCCGTGCATTTATATTTTAGTTGGAAAAGCAAATTTATTGAACAATATTTAAAAAATAAAATAAATTCGTTGTATACATACGTGTTCATGCCTAAAACATACGAGTGTAGGTAAATATTAGAAAAATCAGTTCTTTCGACAACACAAGGAAAAAATACATTGATTTAAACATTTAGGAGAGTTTTTCATTAAAAAATAAAATAAATAAATAATGCCTCATACACAAACACATTCACAATTAGCATATGATATCGATAGAGTAATTTTGAGCATTTTTATACAAAATATATAAGTATTATAAAAAAAATCAAACAGCTTTAGTTATTCAATTTATAAGTTTATCAAAAATGAGTATAAATTTGAGACTAAGTAAATAAGGTTTTTATTATATAAATTTTAAACTGACACTGTGAGTAAAACTGCACTTATTTATGTTATTTAATATATAAGATATTGATACAATATTTCGATACTTATTATTATTAACTGAATATATATGAAGGGTTTAAACAAATATATGACAATCATCATTTAAATAACACAAATTAGTGAAGTTTTCTAAGATATAGAAATAATATCAGTTAAATGTCTTATATACATCACTAGTAAAGTAAAAATTTAATTAATTATACATAGACAAAGGATTATTATACAGTCTTAATACATTCCCTTATATTATATTAACATCTACTTTTAAAGAGTTTTGTAAGAAAATTGTTAATGTCGGTATCTAAATAACTAGACTAATATTAAATCTAAAAATTACACTATTATTAAAAAAAATTATTATAAAATGTAGGGATATATCCGAAATTCGTAATAAAAAAATTCATATGGCAGTAGTAACGAAACTTTTCTAACCTGTATTCCGTACACTCGATAATGAGTTCCACAGCTGATACTGTTTATAAAAAGAAACAGAATATAATAATAATATATAATTTTAAGCTTTATGTTAAGGATCTTTAGGTTCATATTAAAATGTATATTTTTTTACTCGTGATATAGACAATATCGGAACACAGGCAAGTCTTAACAAAACTAACATAATAAGCGTATTGGTCCTATAAAAGTAAACTCAATTCTCAAACTCCAAAATCTACTATAATTTACCTAAATTATCTAAGTATTAAAATATATATTTAAAAATATATTTATATATAAGGACCGATAAAATAAAACATTTTCTTTATAATAATTTAAATTATTAAAAATAATACATAACTTATGTTTTACATTTATCTGAATTGAAATGGAGTTCTGTTATATAGTTTAAGTATGTAATTTTATTGATGGGGCAATATTTTTCTCAATTATTTAAAACAAATATACAGCTAATAACACATTTTATTGATTTATTGATTTTGGGGCAACATTCTTTCTTAGTAGCAAATATAACAACATAGGTAGAAAATGTCATAATCCTTCCAGATGAATTCAATTTGACCTTGCTTGTCATATTTTTTCTAGTCCTCTTCTTGCAAGTATTAAAAAACAAAAGCACCTATGTGCTCATAAATTTGAGACACAAATACATAGTTATATAATTTAAAGGCATCAATAATAACTCCAATACGATTCTGTACAATTTACTAATAATTATTTGAACCATTATAAATACTTTTAAACCATTCAATATTATCCAATATTTTTTTTATTCAACAGTTGTAAATTTTTTCTAAAACTTCAAAATTCAAATAATTTTAGTTTCATGATTTTCAAACCTTTATGACAATTTACAATATTTTTTTTGCATTTTTTAACTTTATGTTTGGTTATAAGTAATAGATGGCACCACTATATATCTACTCTAAACTGACAAATATTAAGACTTCCTTCCCACCAATGGTCCTTTATCGTCCTCACTCAATATCTACATGGTCCTAACTTTATACGATCCAATATTAAATTAAAAAATAGTTTTAATTTTAATAAATCAAAAATCGAATCATTTATATTCACATACAAAGCATGTATGTATACTTATCAACGTACATCTCCAAGTTAAGCCATACATATCAACCTTAGATTGATTTTACTTAAAAGTAACAGAGCTCAAAACTTACTGACTCCGGCAAGTTAGTGACTTGATTTTCTTAAACTATATATTCAATGGTCAGTAACTCATAATATATATCTTAATGTCATTCCGGGGGACAGCTCTGTACAAAGGAGGCCGGGAAGAGTCCAGTACGTCCAGTCCGTTGCAGTGTTCCCTTGTACCAGCCGTCCCCTCGCTTCTTGCATACTACCACGATATCATCAATTTTCAACTCCAATTCGTACTCAGAGTTCGGTGGGTACGGTACTATGCAGCGAAATCTGTAATATAGATAAGAATTTACTATAGACTATCGGGTGAAATTAATAATCCATCTACAGTCTTTCTCTCGTACTATAAATGAAATATAAATGAGATTAGGGTGTATGCAAATTTTGGTCATATACAGATATTAAAACCATTCATAACATAAATTGCTTAAATACTTTCATTTACATACTTTATTCCAAACTTGGTCTGTGGTAAGCAATAATGGGTCAATTTTAAAATACTAACAAATCATGACAAATTTAGGTCTAAGATCATTTTCATTAAAAAAATAATACTAATTAAATTTTAGTTTTGTACATAATAAACTTTTTATTAAGAGTAACTATAAATATAACTTTAACTAATGTTACAAAAATAACCTGTATGTTAAGCTTATTTAAAACTTAACTATGTACTTTAATTTAAAAGTATTTGTTACGGCACATATCCAAATAGATTAGAAGGCCACTTACATGAAAGGAAGTAACTTAAATCGATAATCAAGAATATAAAAATATTGATAAAGTACAACAACACTTTTAATATTAATAAAAATTAAATAATTTAGACACATTATTGCATAACGCGGTCAATCTAATGTCACTATCGTCCTAGACTCACTTCTCCTTGGCGGGTGCGTGTCTCTCCCGCCGCGACACGTCCAGCGACGCGGACTTGCGGTGCCCCCACTCCGCCTCGCCCGACCCGCGGCTGCACCCCGTAATAATCATGTTAAACCACCGATTACGATTGTATAGGTTATTGTATTTTAATCAATAGATTGATTTAACGCAATTTATTGTAATTTAAATTTCACATTAATTACGAGAGTTATCGACAAACATCTAACCTAATACTCCTTAACGAGTTATTTTACAAGAAACTCCAACGCCGCCGACTAACATTTGGTTATTCAAAAAATAATAAATAAGTGATCGAGAGAAACCGATTTGAAATCTAGTAGAATCGACTTTTATTATAAATCTCGATACTGAATAACTATTTTGAAAGTGACAAAAGCTTTTGCTCATAAATGTAAACCGTATAACTTTGTTTTTAATAAATATATAGACAATAGTATTCTATATTCTGCAGAGAGAATCTATTAATTTAGAATGTAGATAATATATATTTAAACAGGCGTGGCTTTCAAAGTGGAATCGATAGTGAAACATACAGTGCGATGAAGGAAGCAAGACAAACAAAAACAAAACACAAAATTATAAGTGCATTAAAAAATCATAGTACGTTTGTTACTCACAATTTTATTATTATAAATGTTTTTTTATATAAATAAACTAATAAGTTATTTATTTGTGCAGGGTGCAGTGTTAGTTTGTTTGTACGTACGTATGCGTGAGGGCGTGTGTCGCGTGTGTGTGCGCGTTGTATCTGCGTGCGTGTTCTTTGTGGCTGCGTGTGTTCGCTGTATCTGCGTGTGTGTTTGTTGTGTCTGTGTATGTGTTCGAAGTGTCTGCGCGTGTGTGCATAGTGTGTGCCTGTGTGCGTAATGTGTGTTCGTTGTGTATATGTGTATCTGTACCTGTGCAGCCTGTCGTGCCGCAGACGGGCGGCGGGCAGCGCTCGTAGCAGCTGCGAGGGGCACGACCCCGACCTGTCACCTCTACTGTGTACTACTCGGTGCGATTTAGACTCTACGCTCTTTGTTTTATAATTTACATTGCCTTGGATATTTGTACAACATGTCAGTCAGTTAGTTTGTAATTTGTATACTCAAGATCATTAAACTTGGGATTGGGAATTTATATGATAGGAATGTATGCCATTATAAATTTGGAGATAAAATATGAGCGTAGGTCACAATCGGACACGATGCAGTAACATGGCAAATGATAGTATTAGACCTTTCAAAATCTACTGTTTATATATTTAACCTGATGTTAAAAAGTTTTATGTTAAATAATTATTTTATATCATTTCGGACTAATATTTAAAAAAAAATTGATTAATATTTTCAATTTATATCATTTCAGAATAAAAATAAGTACCTTTCATCAGAGCAGTGGACATTAAAAGATCTCGTACATAAAATAAACAAAATATATGTTACAGACACTATTTAAAAGCACGGTTTGTTTTTAATACACAATTAATTTAATAATAATATCTGAAATAATACATAAAAACAAGCCATCTTTTTAATTAAACACAATGCATGTGGTGATGTTAGGGTCATACAAACAAACACATGCAACAATGAATGGACACATACTGTTAGTATTTATGTGGCAGCCCTGAAAGACACTGATTTCTATAGAAGGTGAATATTATTTTGCATTTATTATTATTTATTTTGTTTCCAATTATGGACAATAAAATTGCATAAAAAATATTTAAAATATTTGCTATTTGTTTAGTGATTTATTTGTTTTAAATTATTTTTTACCTAGATATTAATAACCCTTATATTAGGATATTCTTTTTCATGTGGAACAATAAATATTTGATAGATGCTATATATATATATATCTTAATGACAAATACTAATATAAAACGTTTTATTTAAATTATTATATATTTCTAAATTATTTGTTACAAATAATGATCTGGAGTTAGTGATATTTAATTATTTTTAAATCAAAAAGTCAGTTTTAGACTCTTAAGGTTCACCTAGTTCTTCTACACATGCACAAATTTCGTGCAATTAATTAAAAAAAAAATGTATTTACATAAATCGTGATGATGTACATATTTTGGCAACAATGTAATTGTTTATTACAACACTAAAATGGGATATCATGCCAAATTTCTATTTTATCTTGATAATTACACAGGGCTGTCCGTTTATTATTCTTTGTATGTAATTGAGTAGTTGCACTAAAATATTTAGGGATCCTACACTAATTTTATTACACATTAGTAATAGCTAGGGTTGTCACACTGTTCACTCGTATTAGTTATTAATACTAAATATCAGGGGTGAGACATATACTGACCGCACATGTACAGGGTGTGGCATCAAGGAGGTGCCGGGTCCGTCGTCGAATACAGGGTTGTCCATACTGTAGCCCACCGGTGGGGGAGATTTACATTTCTTCATTGCCGTCAACCGCTTCATAAGAGATACGCCCGTCGATATTGAAGATTTCTCTGCTTTTGTTTTGTCTTTTGACTGGAATCGTAAAAAATATTTGTTAGAATTATATTATTTACACATAATTCTTGAATTTATAGATTTATGCGATGTTGCATTTTAATTTATTGACTGTGTGTAAATTTGTCGATGAACAACGAGAAATATTTAATAGCCTCTTTTATTAAATCATTTAAAAAATAAATGTATATATAAAACCAAAAATATACTCATATGAGATTAAATCTCACCTTCTCAGATTTGGGAGTGCCCTGTTGCGGTTGTACAGCTGAGCTCCAGGGATATGTTATCGGTTGACCTGAATAGGAGGTAATATCAATAAAAATATGATGTTTGAGTTCGTGGGTTCGTAAGATAGGAACAAAATTACTTATTTTAGAGAAAACCATTGCTAGTGAGACAAGAAAAGGATACAGAATTGAAGATGTCAATTAAGTTAATTACTATATTTAATAGTAATTTTTTTTATTAAGACCATTATGCATGTAAGTTTGAGGTAACAAGCAAATTAGTGCGTTCCTCACAGTGTGCGTGCGGGCTGGCGGCGCGCGGCGGCGCGTCGGGTGCGGGCGGACCGGGCGCCTTGGACGGAGTGGTCTGAGGACGACATACTTAGATTATATTATAATGTATAAATCGTTCATCTCGGTGCTGTATCAAATTAAATGTAACACTTGTAATATTCTGATTTCTCTTTCTGATCGTTATACTTGTTTGAGAAGTTACCTAATTAATACTAGTTCTTTCAAAAGACTCGTTCGGGTTTAACTTTGTTTTAGAATAATTTATCTATATTTTTTTATTATGAACTTGTATCACTATTATCATTATTCTTTTTTTCCGATATGATTGCACCTATTGAGCATATATTTTTATGCTTTTAATGGTAATCCTTATGCTCATTAGAGCACAGACGATTACCTCAGTACTGTATTTACTGGAGGTGGTAATTAACCATGCAACATGCGCCAGTAGTATGGGGCTGGTACCTGTTCGTGTCGCTGCCTGGCGGGAGCGGGCGCGGTGAGTGGTGCGACGTAGTTCCCGGGGAACACGCCGCCCCGCGCCGCGCGCTCTCCGCACCCCTTGTACCAGCCGTCGCGGCACCGCTCCGTCACCGTGTATATACCTGCAGGGATATTATATTAAAAGACGTCATGATCAAAGACCACCGCGTGTTTAGGCAGCAGTACCAACGTCAAAGTAGTTTCAGAATTTCGTTCGTTCTCTCCGTGTCGTTACATGATTATTGTTTTACGTGAAGAATGTAAGTGAACCCGTAATTACTCGGCAAGCGATGGCGTTGCCGTTCTTTAATGTTCGTTCTCGTCATGTCTCATAAGAAAACTCGATTTACATTAGAAATATAATATGGCCTTATAGAACTAACCCCCTTTTTTCAATTCCAATTCATCCGGTTTCTGAGGCTTATAAGGATACAGCGCTATATAAGCGGCGGGTAGTGGTCGCTCGTTGCTACGCGACCTTCGTCTGCGTCTTTCCCTTTCTCTTTCCGGTCTATCTCTATCTCTCTCTGGTCTCTCTCGCTCTGTGGTGTCTAACAAACTTGTAGCTAAGATTTCTGCTGAGTGTCTGTAAATAAACCATGTACGTTAATTTGAATGTATGTAAAACTGCAGATATATTTATTTTAAATAAATATTACGGAGACGCACCTATTTTGTGTATATTTCTCTTGTAAATAGGAAGACGGTGTCAAACTATGTCTCTTCTCTCTTTCACGGTGGTGTTCTCTATGGCCTCTAGGCACCATATAATTTCCTTCCCTATGTGACGGTGATAAGGCAGCTTGAAGACCCAGACCGAAGTTCAACAACGAATCCGGTCCACTTGAACGCACATTCTTCGAAGATGACGGAACTTCTAGTCGAGAGGGTTCATTATTGGTTGCCGCATCCTGAGTTTCGTTTTGATTTTGGGTAGAATTACTTCCATTACATGCTACCAATTTGGGACTCTCTGACGGTGGCAAGCTGACATTCAGTGAGGTATTTGTGGCCGTTGAACTCTCATTCAAACTCAGCACTCCGATCGAAGCGTTGAGAGAATCTTGAGTTTCCGGTTCCGTTTCATTTGGAACGCTATTACTGGGGGCGACGGTGGAGGTTCGCTCGGCGTTGTTGTCAGGGGAACTGGGCAAACTTGGTTCCGCACTCTCACACGTACTCGTATTGGAGCTCGTGTTGGGTGTAGTGGTCGAGCTACTACCGACTACACCAGGCGGCGTGTTCACACTGGAACTAGAGTCTGAACTGAAGTTAGTAAAATCCGTTACAGGAACATGATCTTGAGCCCTCATGACACTGGGCATATTTTGATATGTGGTCTCCGCTTTCTGTACAGGATTCGTATAATTATCAAATTTCGCTGCCCGTAGTCTGTCATAGTTCTCACCGATTCGTGGGACGCTCTGGACTATAGTTTGGTGGGATTTATTGTGCACATTGGTGAAATGATATATGAGGTCGAGGGAGTTCTTGGTCTGTTGTTCCATTAAGTTTCTGGGTACAGTTGAAACCAGGCTACCGATGGCCGCCACGTGTTGGTTGACCTGCTGCGGTACGAGGATCTGTTGCGGAGTGACCATGGCCTGCGCGTGGTAGTTGGGATGGGATTGACTCATAGTTGCTATGTTTTGATAGTTCCCCTGAACTCCCGTTGTCGGTGTAGACAAAGTCATCTGTTGATACCTGTGTGGGTGCTGCAAATAAAATGATGCTTTTTAAATTGTGTCTGTTTATCTAAAGGAAGTTGTTCTTTATTAAAGTAGACAGTTTTTATTCAGTTTATTAAAATCAGTTTGTAGACAACTGATCCTAAAAATCTCCTCAACGCTCACCTGTACGTGGTACCTGTGGTCGGAGTGTCCCGGTCGCGGCTGGTCCGGTATGGGCGGGACGGGACGGTTCAACGGAGCACTGGAAGTTGTATACAAATATCTATTATACTAATATACATTTTTTAAATCCCTTACTTTATTTCTTTCCTCACAATAAAAAATCGGTTACAATTACACATACCAACTTAAATAATTATTTAGAGTTAATTAATTATCTGTTCTCTCTAGTTTTCTTTCACACCCTGCGTGCTTACTAACATAACAAACAAATAGACCACAATTCACATCATACGTACTATTCGACAACATACACCATCACTTCTCTATAATAATAATATTAATAATATATCAGGACGAAATATACAATTTGATCTAACCCCTAAGTAAGCAAATTATTTGCTGGTGTTAGAGTTGTTAGACAACAATACAAATACATAGAAAACACATTATAAATACTTAGAATACTTTTAATAACCGATCAAATCCAGAAATACAGACATCTTTGCTCATCACATACATGTCTGTCCCTGTCGGCAATCGAATCATCGTTGCATCGCTATACTTTAGGCGGCTGCGCTAACCACTAGACCAAAGGAGCGGTAAATAGCAATAGTCCTAATCCACAGCATGCTGACCTGTTCATGAGCATCCTGGCCGCGTGGTTGAGTTCCACGAAGGCGATGGGGAAGATCCCCACGCGCTGTTCTAGACGACCCTCCGCCCAGTTCTCATCCACGCGACGATGAACCGTTATTATTGCCCCTGAATATTAACATATAATAATAAATATTGTAAAAGATACATATAGTTACATAACATTATACAGATGTTACAGTGTGACCGTTGTATATAAGATTTAATAAATATTATTATGGCATAAGCTGAAAGATTTATCCAATAATAAAACAAACTTATTTCACAATCTTTTTATTGGTTATATAATTGTCGAAACTTATATATTTTAATAGTGGAATAAATGAAACAAATTTAATGATAGTAATGAACAATATACCTTTATCAAATGCCAAGCACCCCTCCTCATCGGGCGCAGACATTCTGAAGTCGTACAGCGCCTTGCACAGCGCCGTGGGCACCGGCAGAGGAACCACCACCTGGAAACAAACATACCAAATGTGTTACAAATCATCACCTAATAATATAAAATAATTAATGGTATTGTTTTTATTTGAACAAATATAATTACTGGAAAATGAGGTTACTAATTATTACCTTTACCTTTTTATTTGATAAGACAGTTTGTTTGTTTCGTGTATGTGTAAAGTTTGTGTCCGATATTTATTTTTGTAAATTTCGACACATGTATTCCTTAGTGCATTAGATCTTATTAATAAAACAAATTAATTACCTGTACATATGTGATAGGAAACAAGCCAGTTCGTCCAGAACACTCTCCATGGAACCAGAACGTATCCAGTTTCTTCTGGAGAAGTATTGTTTCACCTTTCTTAAATGATAGATCGCTGTAAATATATAACATTTAATTAATGTAAATATATATTTTTTTGCTATTATTACTTTATAATAAATAATAAAATTGTGTCGTTCATATTTTTTATTTTCTTATTACACACTGTATTATAGCCTAATGTTACCTATATGTGGAAGGTTAATCATTTAGTTTAACCTATATTTGGAAGGTTAATCATTTATTTATTCTTTAAACTAGTTATTGAATAATTTTTCGTCAATGTTACAACTAGTTTGACTAGACCGACACCGCCTGCCTGACAAAAATTCCAGAATTTTTTTTAAAAAGAATGATTTGAAACTCTTAATGAATGTTTTCAATGTAACGAGCCTTTTTTTTTCATTTATAATAGGTAAATGAAAAAAATGGCTCGTTCCAAATTCTACCGAGCTTACGAGTCATCTTACGAGCACTATTTATACAGTTTTAATATTATGTATGTAATTTTAAGTCGAAATCGGAAATAAAAATATTCATTTTCCTTATTATTACTAAACATAAATAAACAATATAAGTAATCTAATCTACAATAAAAGAGCTGAACTTCAAAAGGATGAAGAGATTTTATAGATCGGCACTAAAAACTATAAATAATTTTTATTTTCAAAATAAACTAATTAATAATCGGCTTAGTTTGGGAGCTACGACGGCATAGACAGACACAGTGATACTCGTTAAACATAAATACTGCTCTTCATGTTGTTTCTAGCTTGAACAGTCTCATTTATGAGGCAGTCACGACTAATTAAGCATATCAACTATGGCACTAATTTAGAATTGTGAAATGAACCGGTAAGCAATTTATCCCCATCTGATTGGTGGATACTTTACTCTTTATTTTAGATTTTGATTGGTGGAAACTTTTACTTTTTATTTTTTGGTGTCAAATAGTGTAGATTGGATAATGGAATGTTCCTGAATAAGCATAGTTATAACTTACCCAGGTTCTTTAGAAACGAAGTCATATATAGCGCGGCCGTGGGGCGGGGGCTGTTTGTCCAACCTTGCAGCTTGGTGGAGTATGGACGATGCCTGGAAATACATTCATAAAAATCAATATGTTATTTCTATGAACTTTTTTTTTGTACTTATTCTAAGTATTTTTACTACCAACTTCTTTTTAATTAGACTTTTTCAGTTGTTTCTTCTAATTATAACAATTCTTACAGGGGTTTTCGATTTTATTGTAAAGAACATAAAACTAAAGTAGGTAGTAATTTTTCCTTTAAATTACAAATGTTTTTTTTATTTTTAATGTAACACCTGTTTTACTCAAGTAAATATTTAAATGTTGATTAGATGAACAATTATAACCCTTTCTTGTCTTATAAGTATCTTTTTTTATTATGACTGTACCTAAGAAAGGATTAATAAATTTTTAAAATATATAGAAAGAAAAAAATCGATACGGGCAAGAATTCAAACCCGTGACCTCTGGGAAACCGTCTCGCTCTACCAATTGAACTACCGCATCGAAAAATTTAGCATTATATGATCGTCTTTATCGGGGCGATGTTGACACCTATTAGGCTTCTTTGTAAAATTTTAATTTTATAGAAAAAAAAATCGATTTGTCCGACTTTACTGAGACACTTAAATAAAAAACATTATAAATATTTTAAACACATTTTATAAAGTATTTTGATACATAAAAACAACAATACAAATAAATCTAAACCATAATAAACAAACAATTTTCTTTTCCTTATAATATGAAATTACGAGAATTTTTAGTCATTCTGATATATTAAAACACAACAACAATATTGACACAGCATTGTACCTGTGAATGGCCGGTTCTGTTTCTGGTGGTGGTAATCTTCCGCGGCGCATTCTTCATCCCCTCGAGGATCCTCATTAGCAGCACATTGGGAGGCAGCTCCTCCACCCGGATTTCCACCAGCACCCGGCATTCTGGACACCGGAGCTCCTTGTGTGACTCTACTATCACCTGGAATTACGTTTGCATCATTTACATACTTTCATCCTCGTGACTAGTAATTGGAAAACCAAACTGGTTTTGCCCGTGACAAGGACAGAAATGATGCTTCATACAAACATTCAATAATGTAAATTTAATAAAAGACTACACTAGAAAGACTACACTAGAAGTCTTTATATACAACCTAAAAGAAAACAAATGCAGAGATTTCTAAAAAGTTTATCTCGGTCACTAAAAGAATCGATACCTATAGATAGAAACTGAAGAAGCTCCGATCTATACATATGAGTCGTGTCGGATTATCAATAAATGAAACATGTTACGGTAACAAAAATTACTTAAACACCATGAAAACGCAATTTTGTTGAGGATAATTAAATCACAATAAATTATTCGAACCAATGAATCAAGATTCAAATATAAATTCAGTTACACATACATAAAATATACACACGGCCCTTTATTGCTTTGGAATGATATTAATGGCAACAGTAAAAATTTAATTTTTATTCATTTTATTATATTGAATCAGGAGGAAAGAGTCACCCTAAAAAACTAAATAGATGTTTTTGAAACATAAGGATTCCTATTCCTGTCATCAATATATTTTTGTATGTTATTATTACATTGTGAAAATTTATATAAAAGAATATGTCCGAGGAAATATTTCGGTTTACGACACCTTGAGTGACCGGATGAAGAGATCTCTGAACCATGCTGCGTCAGCCATCGTCGACAGTGAGTCTTGCAAATTAGGTAATTTGACAATATATAATATGATCTCATAATTCTTTTATTAGATAGTGCCGCCTATTTTTCATTTAGGTGTATTTCCGCTTATCACAGAAAATACCGAATAGCAATAAACAATAA
Source organism: Napeogenes sylphis (assembly GCA_959347405.1). Taxonomy (NCBI): domain Eukaryota; kingdom Metazoa; phylum Arthropoda; class Insecta; order Lepidoptera; family Nymphalidae; genus Napeogenes; species Napeogenes sylphis. Next base: position 29,464,356 of record OY365777.1, on the reverse strand, counting down.
ACACTATCGTTATTTGGTTCGGGAATTAAATAATTTATAGCAGATTTATCTTTTTTCAACTAGCGGATAACTAGTTTAAAAATCGGAAAGTGAAAACTTTTTCTAATAAACCCAATCTGAGTTACCGAGAATTTATTTACCAGAAAATCAAAACTAATAGCATCAAGCATAACCTGCAATGGTTATAAATATAACTTCGAAATAGAAATCTCGGACACCGACGTGCCATAGCTATATTAAGATTGCATCTATTTTTGTTTTAAATAGATTTTAAAGAGAAAATGTCAAAAGATGATAAAATTATATGAAATAGGAATAGATAAATTTAATATGTCAATTCCATATATATCCGATTCGGAGCAATGATAATAATATTCAATATTAAACACAAAGGTCGAAGGTCGCTTTGAACTTTGAAAGGTCAATTCAAAAGGTCTCGTAAGTCTATGTATAAGGGGTGCATCAAACTTTATTAGCTAACTAAATTGAAGCATGGAAGCACTAGTACTAGACAACACTAAAATTCTTAAGCATTTTGTTTCTTTTACAATGTAGTTTTTTAAAGCGGTGCGCTGTTGAGAATGATTTATGAAGCTCTGAGTAGACTCACTGTCTACCTGCGAGATAGAATTATTAAATAAATTAAAATGTGCCACAGTATACAAAATTGTAATTTAATGAATATATGAAATGAATTTAAAAAAATACATGTATATTATACGTATATTTTTTGCAATATTTTATTTCATCTTGTCGCGTCGAAATGTAAAACTTTTTATGAAATAAAAATTTTTTGACTTTGAAACTAATCTGTGGCATCGTTATCAGTCCAACTTGATCTGCGAAGATGGCATTTCAACTAATATTTCATATAAAGAGATTATTATTAAGGTTCTCATTGAATTTGTCTAGAACAAGTATATTTGTAATGGAATCACATTTAATTTACATCAGTATAGAGACAGAACTAACCAGTACTTTGTATTGAAATGACTTAATATATAATCTTCAATACTCTTAGGTTTGACTTCTGATCGTGCACTCGTCAGTCTTCATAGTTTCTTACCATTTTATTACACGTCTACGAGCAATAAATCATAAAATCTCCGTACAATTTACATTGTACTACTATTTTTGTCTGCATTCATAATATTATGCAAAGCCTTCCCCCTCCCTCCCTATCTACATATATTTACATAGTTGTACTTAAAAACAGAAATATTGACTAAATTTATATAAATATAGAATGAAAAATAAACCGATACGTGCAGGGATTCGAACCCGCGACCTCTGGAAAACCTTCTCCTTTACATAAATTGTTTACAAAATTTTTAATAAATTTAACATGGTTATACATGTTTATAGTATATTAAAATCACAAACAATATATATTATTTACCAACAATAGGTAACTGGTTGAAAATAATAAGAGTATTTTTTTCAGTTTTTTCTTTAATACATTAAAAATAAGTTCCGAAGGTTTGATATAGGGTACCTACAATAGAAAAAAAGAAGGGAAAAATACATTTTATGAGAAACGGCTAACCTTATAAACAATTATATAATCAAAGTAAGAAGAAAGACGTTTATGATATCATTCCTTTTGCCTGTACGTCAGTCAATTAATTAAAAAGTTGTATGTAGTTGTTCCACGCAACTAAGTCTTGTATGGGTACGTACGTTCGAACCCAATTACCAAACGTCTTGGTAATTTTTTTAATGTTAAATACAGTAGTACAATCCTAACTGACTCAATTCTCATACAAGACAATATTTAAAGTAAGTATATAAATATCATGATCTTATCATTTATTATCATTAAAGACACTTGAGCGTGATGTAGGTACATCCGTTTGACAGAACGTCAGAAATATATAAACAATATGAGTAATCATTACACATTCAAATGTAACACGCATTTTATAACATTAAATGATCTTATTATTAAATTATTCATATTTTTTCATTTAATTAATTTTATAAATTTTATTTTAAATGATTATATGTAAAAACAAACTATGTAATATACTACGTATATTAAACGATAATCACACTGACGAAAAAATCCTACAGCGGTATCGATTGCCTGAATATTAGTCGATTTATAATTTATAATGGAACGAGAGCGCGTAGAGTGTGGACCAATAGTGTGAATCAAGCTTAAATGTATACAAATAATAATAAACCTTATCAATGATAAGGAAAATGTCAAAAGATGTTAATTATATTAAATTACAATATCATTCGATAAGACAAATTTTCATTGAAAAGTATTATCTGATATGTTTTTAAAGGTTACAGAGATTGGCAATAATAGTAGGTAAACATGTATATTAGTCATATGTTAAACTTTGAATATTTTTATGTTTATATAAGTACAGAATGATGTTTAGATATTTGTTTATTTTCATCTCATAAAGAAATGTTCATTCATTCTCTATTGTATCGATTTTATTTGTCCTTGTTAACAGTTTTATTTTTAGTCATTACGAAAATACTCCGCCCTTAGCAGGATGTATTTTTATATGGTTTTCAATTAGTGATCCGTCATGTGTTAGACTATTTAATTTAATTATAAATATGATAGCTAGACCAATCGTTAATGGATATTGATAAAATTTTCAGACCTATTATGTTTTAATTGTTGTATACTTATAAATAGTTATAGATATATACAATGTAATGTGCCTGTACAATAAATAAAGATATATCTTCTAAACCATGGACCTAGCATAGCGTTTTAAAGGAACAAACTATTTCCTCGACTTTTGCCCTCAATCTCAGCCAAGGTGAAGGAAGAATCACGAAACGAGCTTACCCAGTTCGATAAGCGACCCGTTTTCGCAATTACTTTGAACAAATTCTAAATGTTGATAGATAGGTGCTGGCAGTACGTTCTAGCATACCTACTTTACCATGTGACAGTTGTTTATATAGACAACATTGATAATTATCTACTTAGCTATAATTGCTGTGATGATTCAATGATTTCCATATTTTCTATTTTCACACATCATTTTAATAATCTTCATAATTCTTCTAATCTGTGATCATATCGAGGTTTTCGTTTAGATTCGGAAGTTATGAATTAGTTATAACTATAAATTAATATACTAGTTGTTACCCGCGGCGCTACGTGCACTACATAAATACAGTACACATTCGGAAACATTACTTCAAAACTAACTAATAGAACACGGGCGACTGCGTTTACTGAATTTGGCGTACTTTTGTACAAAAATTTCTATAATAAGCTTCTAAAGACACGTTGCGTGGTGTTAATAAACACAATACTTACAAGGATCGGCGAGAAAAAACAAAAAAAAACAGCTTTAAAATATAAAGCAAAAATCTTTTATTTTATCTTTCGATCTTAAAATTCTTTAAGAAGAACGAAAGACATGTTATTTTTAATACACGTTCAAAATTAAACGATAGTCGTCTCTTGTACGTGTAAGCTAAGAATAATGTTTGAACATGATGCACTTTCATTAAAACTATGCATAGAAACTATACCAATAGATCGAAGGTTGAACCGTTTAAACTCTCATTAATCAAGACTCAATAAGATTTTACTTAACATTATTCCATAGTAACTAACAAAACAATAATTTAGAGATTAATAATTAAAAAAAAATAATACGCATACGTAAATATTTTATATATTAGTGATGACGATCAATATCAACTTACAAACCTTGAGACATAAAATGGCTGAATTATAAAAAAAAATCTTATAAAGTATTTGGTGATTTTGAGTTATAATGGAACAAACAGCCAAACTTTCTCATTTTTGTATTAGTAAATTGATACGTGTTCTTACATTTTTATGACCGCAATAGAGTAACCTATTGGCAATTGAGAGTCATCACACGCATCCTTATTTAAACTAATAGTTATCTAGTGCCCAATAGTGCCTAGGATTAGTCATCACTATAATAGAGACGTACCTTTATCTATATGAAGTACTATTACTTACCTACGCACTTATAAGAGAATGGTATGGAAAATAATCTTTACGATTTTTGACATTATTCAATTTAATTTTTAATTAACGTTTGTTAAATATAAATTTTAATCAATATTTATATCAATATTTATATCTATATATATATATAGAAGGATGTTTGTATATATGAAAACGATGAACTCAGAAACTATTGGACCGATGATTATGAAAATTGGTATGTATATGTATTTTTCCAGAAGGTTTATATGCTATGCCCATTGATGTAACTCGCCACCAGGCGGCGCTGTCAAATATTGACTTCCGCCCCGTTAAACCGATTGTCATAAAAGTTGGTATGACCATGTATGTTTCTTCGAAGAAAACGAATATGCTATGTCCATTGATGTAACTCGCCACCAGGAGGCGAAAGAGATAACCGAAAGACTTCTAACCGATATTCAAAGAGGATTTGAAGTCGCTGGCAACATCTCGTATCATTAAATACTGTTTTGTTAAAAAAAATATCAATGTACTTTTCTTTGATATACATATAGCGGCTCAAGTAAATGAAGATAACAAGATAGGCACGTTACATAATTCATATCATTTCTTAAACTTAATCATAGTCAAGTTTGTTAGGAATTCTCCCCAAGGATACCAGACGCTACACCAGACAGACAGTATAACAAATATAGTATAACTCTGTTGGGAAGCCTTGTAATCTAGTCATAATAAATCACAGTCCAAATTATTTTTCATTAGCTACAACCAATTATAACCGCAGATAAAAAACAACATAGCAGATAATTTAGCCGAAATTCGGTTAAAAACAATGAAAAATATCTTGCTGTTATATGACAATTTGTGAGATTTTAGTTAAATAGTGGGACAATTACGTCATCAGTGGTTTTAACAAACGACTAAAGAATTTACATAAGGACGTAGTCTGTATCTAGATGCACCATATTATTTAACTCGGCTTGACGCTTGTCTTTTTTTTTTTCATAGAAAGCACTAAATAAAAAAACTACCGTCAGATTTATTACGACATAATAACAAAAAAAATAATTGTTACACTCAATATATTGTAATTTGATTATACATTACTTAATTAAAAAAAACAAACATTTATAGTTAATGATTGCGTGAACGGAAAAATGGAACACTCTCGACCCAGTTGCCAGGTATTGAAAGCCTTTTTCAACTTAACATGTCAAAGGCAGGATTAACGTGAAAGTTGCACGATAGGTAATTTGTTAATCAGTAAGTCAGTGTTTCTCAAAGTGTACGATGAAGCCTCCTGACTTTGTTATGGTAAAAGGAAAATAAAAAAATTGGTTACAATAAAACAGTTTAGTATGAAAGCCTTGTACTAAGAAATGATATTTTAAATCAAATCATAATACATCGTGGCATAGGAGATAAATGAAAACATGATTGATTTTATGATCACAGCTTTCTTAATCGTGTGTCAACCAATCAAGTTCTAACGAGTTTTTGTTTAATAACGCAATTTCTTTAGCATTGTGGGTGCCTGTTCCGAGATGCTAGGAATGAATTTGGTCACCTTCGTAATAGGGTAACTCCATGTTTATTTTATTTCTTTACAGCGTGATGTAATTTAAACTTATATAAAGCAGTTTTAATTTTAATATTATAGTCTTTTTATTCTAGTCTGTTGTAAGTTTTTTTAACTCAATTATTTTTACTCACGTACTTTTTTTAATCCAAAAAATATTGATATTTAGATAAAGAAATACTTACAGAACCAACGTTGCCTACCTATAAAATACTATACAATAGGTAAATAATATATCTAAAAAACTTCATTTCTGTACTGGAAAAACAAATTTGTGAGAAGGCCAATAACAAAATCATAATCCTATGAGTTTACTAAGTTTCAAGTCAGTTAGATATTAATTAACAGCTAACTTGCCCAATTTTTGGACTACCTAGATAAGACATTAATTTAAGTTAATAATAATTGTACTTGCTTTTAGTTTGAAACATATAAAAAGCAATGAAATACTCTAGGAAGGCATAAAGAAAATTTGTCCGATTGTAAGTATTAACCTCATCTATGACAATAAAACTCCAGACGTGCCTTTAATATATTGCTTGCTGAATGCCTACATCAACATATTAACACATTTATAATATCAGAATTTATTTAATAACATACACCGGAGAAGTGTCTGATAACTCGATTTTGCGATTCTGCGATAGAGTTCTTAGAAAACAAAGTCACTGGAATGCACCACCGTCCAAAGAACGATGTCTTGACAAACCTGTATAAATTGTTATATGATGTCAATATCCGACTCAAAACGACAACTCCACAATAATGAAAACAAAAACTCTTCTATCATCATACTGTTCTACGGATGAATGGAAACAAACTGATTGAATTTCTTCTAAAATTTGCAAAATTTCTAACGATACTTAATTTCGTACTCTTAATATAGCTGACAAGTGATTTATGATTTTTTGTTGTCATATAACTTCATTTGTATTTAGCTTTTAATAGCAGTTTTTCAATAGATGGAAAATCAAATGCACATCAATTTTTATCTTTAGTAAGAATCCCCTAAAACATTTAAACAGTAAGATATGTTAAAAAAAATACCAAATGCAACAGCTGTTTTAAGTCGAGAAACAACTAATAAATTTAAAAAAAGCGTGATGTCAAGTGACGTTCGGCAGAAGTGAAGCAGAGCTGTATGTATGTGTAAAAAAAATCTAAAATGAGTCGCTCTACAAAGGCCTTCCCCTTTTTTTAGTGACGATGAAGTACTTCGACAGCTGATCGAAGTTACAGTAACGATGAAGTTCTTCGACAGCTGATCCGAAGTTACAGTAATGATGAATTACTTCAACAGCTGATCGTATACAAAACAAAAAATAGAACGCTTGATTTTAAGAATGTCTTATGACAATTATAGGCGGCCGTGAATCACACATGAGTCAAGGCATCGTTCAAATTAGAAGCAATAAAGTAGTGTTTATTTACGGTGCAAGGATGGGGCTAACTCAGGATGCTGTGTGCCGAGTACAGTCGCGACAAAATGTTTTATAAATCTGAGTTATTTTTTATACACACCGTGTAAACTCTTTATAACTAATGCAAAGCCATGAGTAATATATTTTGAGAATTAATTTTGAAAAATAAGATTCAGTAAATTCAAGACCAACCAAGTCTTCCTCTGAGTACGCTATGGTAAGCATACAAAGTCTTTATAAACATTTCTTTGCGCTAGTACGCAGTAACGTTGTTTACATAATATTATAATATACTTTATGGCTTCAAACGAAAATCACTTTCTTCCTCGCCTGTACATCAGTAGCAACTGTTTATGGTTTATACTATCCGTCCTAATTTAAAAGAAGTGGAGCTGTTTAAAAATTCTGTAACAAGTTAACTAACATCTTACAAAACAACGTTATATAAGTATACATTATAATAATAATGGTCTACAATCAAATTAACAAAAAATTGGTTATAACTTTATAATTAGTTTTAGTTTTTTATAACATGTATTAAATATATATATATATATTATATATAGTATCAGAACTTTATTTGCAATCAAATATCTTTTTAGAAAAAAATTATTTACGTATTAAGACCTTATGTTAAGATTGCTACTAACAAAGACCTTAGAACAATAGTTATTGAATTTTTTTGTCTGTTTATATTTATTTCCTTTTTTTTGTATTTCTATATCATAAAACTACTGGCTGAATTTTCATAAAATTTATTATTAGATTATTGTTTCAAGTTTATTTAAGTTTGAAATTTGTTTTTTTTTATATATATAAAATAACATATAATAAAGAGTTTTGGTTCAATCTTATATGATAATAGTTATTGTTATTGCTAGGGGCAGGAGGAAAAAGATGAATTCGATTTTTATAAATTTATTTTTGGAAAATCTTATATTATATCGATTGTATCATTGATTACCTATAGTTCTTATTTTTTATTATTTGTAAGTACACGAACCGAAATTATCTAAATGTAGTAAAATATAAATTTTCCAAACTAACTAACATTACACTTTGGAAAAACACTGACACTAAGCGCAGTAAGTTTGAAATTACAAACAATTTTTAAACTACCGCCGTCATACCTATGCAACTTTGCTGTAATTTTATATTCAACAACCTAACGCGTCTTTTCATTTTAACTTTAAAGTTTTTGTTTCCAGAATAAATTATGATTTAACATAAATTTATTTTAATGATTCAATAATTTTTTCAACTTAATACCTGGGTGTTTCTCCACTAACGGGAAAAATTTGCATAAAATTTGTCCTGCACACTTTTTGTTTTAAAATAGGGTTTTGAATATATAGAATGAAAGCTAATAACAAGCATTTTTCAAGTCTATAAAAGGCCGGAAGATTACTCTGCTATTTTCAATTTTAGAAGTTTTTTTTTTTTTTTTTTTTTTGGTGTTTTTTTTTTTCATTGACCTCCTTCCTCTTTTGAGGATAATTTTTTTTGAGGAAAATTTTGCTGTTTTTCTCTTTTTTTTCTAATATTTATTCTCTCGTCATTTTATATATTTTTTGGGTGGTAACTGGCATGGTAAGCCGTTTCTTAGCTATATTAGTAATTACTGTACTTACGGATAATAACTGCATATAATCCATTTAGTAGCTAATTTTATTTAAATTTATATAAAAAACAATCCACTGGAAACTATAAAAATCCCCTGTGTTGCGTCGAAACAGGGGATTGTCGCCAGGGGACTGTGTTTTCTGGCACTGAACAGGACTGTATTCATTATTTACGAATCCTAGTTTATTTCACAGCTAAATAAGTAACTGTACGTTTATTTTGGTTATCGATATATCAAAACCATAATCTAATTAGAAAAAATTACCACTCAAACTACTTACCAGGGGACTGTTACGCATAACGGCCCCGACGCGTGATTCAGTAACTATGGCAAAAAATTAAACTACCCGCAAAATGATTTCTCGGTTCTGACTCGATATGATCGAACTTCACACTGTCAGCGACTCATTCAACACAAAATTGAGTCGTTATCATAGACTATATAATTTTGTTTTATTTTTTCAAATTAACCAGAGGATTGTGTTCAAATATTTAGGACAACATTCAGGTGGTAATTTCGAATAATTATTATTACATTTACGTAGTGTTTGTTCAACATATATAATTTTCATTATATTTAGTTTTATAATATACTTTAAATTTGTTACACGCACATAATTATTATTTAAAAAATTGGATTTAAAGTGAAGATTCTGGGATGGGGACACGCCAGGGGACTGTGTTTTGACAGGTTGGGATTAAAAGAAAAAAAGATATAGAACATTTACATGGTCAACAAGTAGGTAGCCTCAAAGATACTGAAATGTACTATAGGTTTACATATTTTCTTAAATAAAAAATATCCAAAACAATGTGCAAATTGCTTGGGACATCAATTTTCCCATTAGTAGAGAAACACCCACCTATATTATTTAATGTACAACTCATGTTAACACCAAATTTAATATAAACTATAAATGTTTTTATCACAAATAGTTTTATACCGTTATAAATTGAATTATAGTTTTCATAAACAGTGATTTCTCAAAATCTACCGTAAGATTATTAATAAATAACCCAACATCACACTACGAAACATAAGTGTTTTATAAATTACCTTCAAACATTTAAGACAGAATGTGTGCTGGCAGGGCAGTACCCGGGAGGACGTGTCCAGACGCTCGAGACACACCGAGCACTCCAGAAGGTCATTAAGGAGACCCTCGTCCATCCCGGCCAGACCTGTAAGAATGATTGAAATTAAAACCATTATTTTATTGCAATTAAATATTCCATCTAACCGCCCTGTTGGTCCAGTGGTAGGCGCAGACGCCTACTATATTCGTAACCCGAGCCTCATTGGGTTCGGATTCGATTGCCGACAGAGACAGGCAAGTATGTGATGAGCATAGATGTCTGTATTTCTGGGTTTGATAGTGTATTAAATATATTTTCAATATTTATTATGTGTATTGCTATGTACCTATTTGTATTGTTGTCTGACACCCCGACACAAGAAAAAAATAATTTGCTTACTTTAGGGGTTAGATCAATGTGTGTAATTTGTCCTATGATTTGTGTACTATGATAATTATCTATACCAATAATATACCAGTAGTTATACTGTAATCATTACCTAATACTCACATTGGATAATGATAGTTATATCATTATCCAATGTGAGTATTTGAAGACAAAACAAAAAAATAATATTGAATAACTGATCATCAATTAACAGAGAACAGTCACAATCACAAATGTATTCCTCATAGCTCTTATTGTTTTGTTTGGTTTCATTTACGTCCACATTGTTTGTAGCCTGTTGAGTTTTCACAACAATGCTTTTGTTCTCAAAAAAATACTATACTTGTACTTTTCAGAGGGTGGATAAACTTTACAGTTTTTATTCCTAAGCGTCAAACATTTTATGTTACAGTGATGCTATTGTCCTTATTTTTTATTCTAATCTTAGTTATTAGACATATTTAGATATATATCATGACTTGTATCATGAACTCTGCTATCTAATAACTTCAAAGACAATTAAGGAGTCTTAAATTATGTCAATCAATACTTTGTTTGTTTAGTGACTTATATGGATATTCCAAACATGGCATCAATAATCAATAAGTTGATAAACAATTTTGAAATAAAAAGTATTTCTGTTAGTAAAAGCAATAATATGTAATACTAAATACCAGGAAGCATAAAATTGAAATTAAACAAAAAGTTATTTTAATAAGTTATTTATTTTATTATGTATATGAACTAGGGAAATTTATTATTATAATTGGGATCCGTCCCAATTATAATAATTAATTAAAAAAATAAATAATTGTTATATTGTAAATTGAATTATCAACTTATTCACTCTATGTAGGAATTTATTATTTTTATGTAGCTTAAACTACTGTTATCACTAACCACTTCCATTTCTAAGTTTTGAAATAAGTAATTATATAATTTTAATTACTATTATCTTTAATATTTAAAGTAAAATTTCTTTAAGCTCTTGTCAATGTTAGAGCATAGAACTAGTAGTGGTATGGTATACCAGTTCTTAGTACCTTTTTTCTCAGGATAACACTTTAGTTTTTAGTTCTAAATTATTTTCACATATCAATTCTGACTGAGCAATAAATACTATGAACATTTTAAATTTTAAGAATGTATTCAAGTATCTGAAGCAAAATTACAATGTTCCTGTTCAGTTCCTAAATTAAATTCATTTTTTGTGGTATATTCTTCTGTGGTACTTAGTATTAGGCTTCTTTTCTCCATGCAGATGGAATGTGGAAAACAGCTAGTTAACATAGTAATAATATACTTATTTGCCTTATAGGATATGTCTCTAGAGTGTACATAACTCCTATATTAGTGACATGAATAACTATGACTTACTTAAGTATTGAATATAAATTCAATATATAATATGTTTATTTATTTATAAGGCACCAAGCTACAAAATTATTACAATAAAATAATTCATTAGTAAAGTGTAAATCCAAATGTGCAACTAAGGTAAGCACAATAATAAATAATATATTAATATTATTATTACTTTAAGAAGTACTTTAAATAAGAAGTTTTTTTAAATAATAATAATAATAAGGCATGGTTGTTAAGATTACATACTTTAATATAAAGTCACTTTAAATTCTATTTAAATTAAGATTTCCTTAAAATGTTTATATTTGAAAAGAAATATTTAAACAAAAATTTGTAAAAACATTGTTTACTTATTTAAGCATCTGTTACGGAAAAATATCATATAAAATAAAATAAAATAAGTGACAGGTTCAATTGCAATTATAAAATCAGTTTATAACAAACACACAATTTTCAATAAATACACAAAGACATAGCAAACCAATTATAAAAAACTCATCTGTTACCTTAAAAAATGCAATTCTTTTTTTGATTATTATTTACTCTAAAATTTTTATTCAGGAGATAAACAACTTCATATTCATGAAGGTAACATTACCACTGGTTTTTTTTTGTTTTATAATTGAATAACTTTGCACCTGACCTGACCACATTATTTTATCAAATATGTAATATAATGCTTTAAATACAATGCCTACTTCTAAGTATTTTAACATTTATATAACATGTTTTAGAGGAAGCTACAGCAACCTGTTACAAATTTAACACCAATACTATCAGAAGTAAAGGTTTGGAGACATGCCAAGACACGAAAGATGTATAAAGGAATGTTTACGTTAACGGAATTTAGGATAAGAAGTTTGTTGAGAAAACAGTAACAAAAATAGCGCGACAAAATTCTTTCACGCTACGAGACATATGCAAGTTGCAACATGTAATTTTTGTATGAGGACAATATAAATTGTATTCGCTATGTAAGGACAGTGTCAAATAAATTTAAATTATCTTGAAAACGTTGATGACTCACCAATGTTTTAAATTCCAATGTTAGCGGGAAGTCAGTCCATTATAACAGAACGAAAGGAAACCTGGATACCACCCCAAGACACTCACATTTTTTATAACACCAACGCTTTTTTACATGATATACACATAACTATTGCGGTACTTGAAGAATAATTAATTCACAAATATTCAAAGGGTTGCCGGTTAAGTTTACTATTGTGAGAAAAACGCACTTGATCACACAAAAACTAATAAAATTTCACACACAAATGCCATTCTCGCCGCTTGTTCCTTTCATTCGTTTCGTTCGAAGTTCGTAGGACGTACTTCGACGAAGTTTAGCCGTCACCGATCCGCGACCGAACAAGAACGAGTCGAATTGAAAGATATTCGAAATTTTAATAGTTAGGTCTCGGTGAGACGAAGCGACTTACACTAAACAGAAGACTTTCTATGAGAGCTTGGATGTACAGCAATACTAACAGTAAAATTAAATATTGTTATGAAATATTTTTTTTGCATAACATATTTAATAGCACATATTATGTGAGTTAAATAGTACACTATTTAAAAACGAGTGCCGTACTTGTGGAAACAGTTTGAAAATTTTAAGTTTAATGAAATATATTTTTTTGAAAATAGGAATTTAAAAGAAAATGCAACTTTTTATACATACAAGAGTTAACATTATCGTTCTTTTATATTATAAAAAATCTTAAACAATTAATTCAAAATAAGTCTACGTGCTAATCAGATATATTTTTATTAGTTCTTACTATGAAGGTTGTAATATAAATATTTTTTGCACTCGGCAATAAAAAGTAGTTCAACTAATCCCGATGTAATGATGATTTATCCAATTTGAGCCAGTTCGAACTATTGACTGGTTATAAAAATTGGCGATGTATAGATACTTAGAACTAGAGTAGGGAAGTCAACCTAAAATGTGTCCATAGAAAAAAAAGAGAAAACTAATGATACCTACCTACTACCGGTTACCAGCTCCCTATCTGTTTATCTTTATTTGGTGTAATTAGAAACAGATCAATATGGATCTCTCATTTTCCCTCTTTTATTATACATTAGACTCTAACACTCATAGGCCAAACTATGGCTCTCCTACTCTATGTGTAGATATATTGACATGTATTGGCAGTGTGACAGATGACAATTGAAATAAGAAAATAGTCAGCTGCATGGCTAGATTTGTCAGATGTCAACATTTAATATTTGCAATTTTCATATTGTTTTTTCCAGATGAATGAAAATTTGCTATATGAATACTCTGATTAAAGTAGAATGTCTCGAGATAAAAGTGTCTGGTTTGCTGAAGAAATCTTGCTAGATGCTAAACTTATAAACTTTCAATTAGAAACTGGAGAATGGGATGCTGTAGAGGAAATGTTACGCGCAGAAGCGCAACTCTCCCGCGACGCAGAAACCGGGAGATTGCGGCCGTAAGCATTCTTTTGCTAACTTAAAATAGTGTTTAGAAAAGAATAATCATGACTAAGCTTTTATATGGTCAATTTCAGTAAAAAGGCTTCCGAATACACATTACGGCTTATAGCGGAAGTTTTACACATCATGCGATTAGATGTGGAGCAAGCATCATATAACCGCAGCACTCTTGCTGTGGCAGAACAATGCTTGCGTCTGGTCCGTTCTTGCGCCGCAGCAGGCACTAAAATGCAAACATACATTTCCAAGGAACTTTCTATACTTGAGTCCATGTTAATTCTTGCAACGGAATATCTCCACCCAAGCATAGATTTTTTAAATGAAGAACTGCAGAAGAAATATGAATCATGCATGACAGTGCTAATTCAAACACTAGGCAACTTGGTCGTGAACAATCCATTCAACCAAATTATGATATGGAATAAATTTGATGCTATTATTTTAAGCAGTTTGGTCGGACAAAATGAAAAAATTGCATCAGCAGCTGCTATGATAGTGTATAACATACTCTTGGGACAGCCAAATGTTCTCCCTGATGAAGTAATGCTTTTAAACTCTTTAGCATATATGTATATAAATGGCAATACCGACTACCCCCACTTGATAATAGAGTATTTAATTGGTGTTGAGAGTACATACATAGAGAAACTGTATTCAAAACTAGATCCCAAATGTCGTATGCTGGTCCTAAATTTGGCTTACAATATTCTGATGTCAAATGAATCACAAGATATAAATGTTTCTGTTAACTTTGTTAAGTTTATGGCCCATGAGTTTAAGAGTAAATCAGATTGTGTTCTAAAAACTGTTGATAAATATATTAATACAATAGAGCCCCAAGAAGTTGTGTTTTTACTTGAAATAGTAGCAACAGCATCCAGCATGGACACCTACATGGATTGTCTGCAGAGTGACACTTCTCTATTTATAAATTGTGCTTGTAAGTATATAAATACATTTTTAAAAAAATATTATACAATAAAAATCAACCAAGTAATCAAGTGCTATTCTTATCAAGCAGTTAAAAAAAAAGCAATAATTTTTACTTGTGAGTAAAAAGTCAATACATAACATTTCAGTTCTACTCCGAGCAATACATAAGTTGGGAAAGGAGAGCAACAACTTCTTTTCATCAATTAACAAGTTGTATGAAGCCACGGGCAAACAATTGGTGAATGATGAAGATATGCCAGCTGTTAATATTCCTCCTGAGAGTAAGTTAGTTGTTATTTTTCTGCATGATTTAAATTAAGTCAAAAATGATTTTAATAATTACATCTTTTAGGATTGGTTGAAACCATTCTGAATATAGATTTGTCAAAGTCCAGGTCAAATGGACTTATTGTTTAATATCACTATAATTAAATTTATCATGAATGTTGAATCTATTATAAACAAGCTAACTAAATTACCTCATGCTATTTTAATGTAATTATTATTATTTATGATTCAGAACTATTTTTTCTAATTTATTTTAAAGATTTAATTGAATTTTTGAAAGTTATTAACAGAAATTCTGTCTAATTATTAAAGTTATTTGTTTATGGGAAGATTATAGACATTTTTTGCATTCATTTTAACAATGAAATATATTCAATAATAAACATGTTTTTTTTATATGGTTTGCTCTATTATTATTATCACATAAAATCTATAGAATTACAGTTATTGTTATAGTTTTGAAACATTTATCTATAATTAAATATTACAGTACCTCTATGCAAAAATGATTCTGCAGATAATATGTTATCTTGTAATGAAACAACTTCTGAATGCACTGAATCAGAGAGTAGTGAACAATATTTTGAATGTAATGAAAATCCTGGGTATGTTGAGAAGCTTGATGCTATCGGCACTTTAGAAAATCCACAGCCTAACAAATTTGAAATGGATAAAACTGCTAGAGCTGCATCAGAAGGAAACTCAAATGCCAAAACGGAAAACGATTTGACAAAAGTTGCGTTTAAAAGGAGCAGTTCCGTTCCAAAACCCGATGATAGGATCCATCAGCTGCCAATCAGAAGAATAAGTCTTGAACATAAAATAGATATTGGAGATGACAATGAACCTCCTTTGATCATTGACGCACAATCTCCCACGGCCAGTATGAATACGATAGCAGAAGTCATACCTGTGGGACTTCAACCAAGGTTGGAATTACAAGACTCGGCTAATGATTCACAAGACAGCTCTCCAAATGATCCACCAACAGAAATACATATGCCATTAGTTGATACCAAGGAATTCAAAGCATCTCCAAGTGAAATATCTCCGCCTTTATCCGAAATACCACTAGAAAATGAGTCGCAAAAACAATCCCCAGATACACCCAAAGAGATAAAGAAGAGTCAGAATCTGTCCACAGATTTTGATCTCAGTGAACAGTTACAAAAGATCTTGGGTATAACATCGGAAAAAACGCGAGTTGATAACACAAACGTCGAAAAAAAATCTGAGCCTGTAAAAGAAGTTAAAATATCGGATGATACTACCAACAAAATTCCATTTGTCAAAATAGATTCTCCGGAATCACACAAAGCCAGGTATGTGGGTTTGAAAATAAGTCAAAGAATAGTATGCTTAATAATAAAACTTAAAAATATGTTTAATTCCAGACTAGGAGCAATAGACATGACGACTCCAAAGAAGGCAGTTACAAGCGTTGAAACGGTAGAATGTCACGTGGCCTTCGGATTTAAAGCATCGCTCGTACGAACACTCGCCAACCTCTGCTGGAAGAATCAAGAAAATAAACGACAGGTATTTTTATTATCCACAAACTATCTCATATTACGACTATTTCGTTATAATTTAGCTCAACTAACTTTCTAGAATGCAATGTTAGTATTATCGAAAGGAAAGAAATATTACTACTACCTCTTTGTTTTTTCTTTTATTACAGATTTTATTATTTATATGTCATATTACAAATATAATAATAATTTCTCATACTTAGTTATTTATTGTCCTCCGTATTAAGGTGAGGTATTTTTTATATTTTTTTATTTCTTGCAGATGCGTGAGCTGGAAGTTATACCAGTGCTCTTAGACTGTTGCAATATTGATGCTCGAAATCCATGTATCCTTTTATATAAATTATTATATTATATTTATTAAAAATATAATCCAAAAAAACAAATATTTGATTAATATTTTGCAATGGACATTAGTTATATAGTTGGCACCTGTCTTCTTCGAAGACAATATCGTTTCCCGACCTATTATATTTGGAATAGGAAATAGTCCCCAGAGGTCCAAGTTCACAAGTTCGGGTCCTTGTATTAATAAAGATTTTTGTTTATTTAAAATTTATGTGAGCCTAATAGCTTCCTGGTTATGATCAATTGGTGATTAATAATATTTCCTTAGCATGAAACAGTAATAATGCAATGGGTTATTTTTGCTGTCCGTAATCTCTGTGAAAACTGCCCTGAAAATCAGGTTTGTATAAGTATTTTCATGGCAATGAAATTAAAATTTATTTTACTATAAAATCTGCAGAATCTATTGCTATTGCTTGGTTTTTGTTTAGTTTCAATTTATTTCTCAATTTAACATAAGTTTTTAATTTAATAATTAACAAATTATATAAGAATGTTAAAATAAAGCTCAAAATAAAATATCACCACACAAATTGCAGGAAGTTATATCAAAAATGACTCTCCGAGGACCTGTTGACAATGAAGTACTTCAAGAGATGGGCTTGACTCTCAATACAGACTCTCAAGGAAATTCCATTACAATAGTCCCAGTACCTAGAAACTAAATTTATATACCAACATCACTTGAAATAATAATATAAGCCTGAAATTATATAGCTGCTTCATTATTTATATAACATTAAACTGCTATAAAATTAAAAACTGCAATTTTTTCCAAGTAGTTATTTCTTTTATTTTAAATTATTATTAAAGTTATATTGGATTTTGTATCCAAAAAAGATATAGAAAAAGAGAATATATACAAGGTTATTTGTTTTTAATTGGCCACCTCTTGCAGGCAGCCTCTCTACATCCATCCCATCAACATTTGTTCTACGACTTTTTACAAATCTTGATAAATAACACAAAAAACGAAACTAAAGATTTTGCTCCCTTTCTTACTTATTACTTTATATTTTGTAAGTAGCTAAAAGGTCAACGCCCGGGCGCGATACCTACGCTCAGAGTTAATGCCAGTTAGCCTCCAAAAAATTTGTTTTGTGTGCGAAAATTTTAATTTTTAAGTTTCTAATTTAAAAAGTCGTAGAACAAATGTTGGGATTGATGTAGAAAGGCTGCCTGCAAGAGGTGACCATTTAATTACAAGTATTCTAGTATGTGTACCTATATATTTTATTGTTGCTTGTTATGTGGGTTATCATATAATAATCAATAATTTATAAATACTAATTGTCTAGTAAACACTAACGGAATACTAGCAGAACAGAACATTTTTATTTTCTACTTATAATAACAGCTCTCTTAAGTTAGCGTGGAAAAGTGAATTTTTGCAAATTCTTTTTTCTAATTAGATTGTTCGTCATTTGTTCTTGATTGTTAGATTCAATTTAGCGTTTGTTCGATAATGACTTTTTAAAAATAGTTATTCAACATTTCCTCTGAATTATAATATGGCTCTGAAATATTAATTGTCTGTCCTTTTTTTTTATCAATTTTGAATAGTTTTAGTTTTTTTCGATCGTATTTTTTTTTTAAAGCAATTTTTTAATATCATTACACCCACGTTCCTGCATATATTCAATAAAAATATTGCGGCGCATGCGCGAACGTTGGATAAATTTACTCGGATGGTTGAATATGTAATACAACATAATAATAATTTTGGAAAATAATTTTTCCGATCTTTATTTCGTCATTTAGAAGTTACTTGGTCGTTAGTAATTTGTCTACACAATTAATAATTAACACGTATCCATCTTATGTTATTGCATTGCAATTGTTATTATTGCAATATCAATTATTATTATTATTACAATTTAATAAGCCAGGTTCAGATGAAATTTTAAATAATTATTTTTAAAAAAGTCACTATTGAAGAATTGCTAAATTTAATCGAACAAACTACTAACAATCGAATTTACAAAGATTCACTTTTCCACGCTAACTTAAGAGAGCTTATAATAACTACACCTACTTTCAAATGTCTTCATAAAAAAAATATTTTAAAAACGAAAGTATTAAGATTTAAAAATCGTTTTTACAATCTCTAAGTTAACATAATCTTGGAAAGTATTTGTGAAAAAAAGCTTGGGATGAAATTATTTTTTTTAACTGCAGTAATCAATTATTAGTTTAATAAAGTGTCTTTCAGTATCTGTTAAAACGTGGTACCCTGTGAATAACATCACATTTAAAATTTTATTAATGTGCCTCCGCCGATTGTGATCCCACGTGTGTCTAGCAAAGGAGAAATCGTAAGCAGTAGTATTATAGTATAGTAGCCGATGGTATTCACAATCGGAACGGAGTTACAAACATTATAAAAGTAAAAAAATATATATATTAAACAGGCTTAATGCAGCAGCAAAAGATACAAAGATATACTATAAATACTACTAACTATAAAATAATATATATTGTATAATTATTTGACTTCTATATAATTCTAATTAAAACAGCTAAAAGCAAAAGCGAAGCTTTTTAAAAGCAATCAAATATTTAATATATTATTTAAGTTTAAAAAGAAAAAATAACACCTGTTCAATACTTAGGTACCCACTTGGGGGTACATATAAAAACTAAAAATATTTAATTATATTTAAAACACTTAGTTTTAAAATTGAAAACAATTAGAATAGAACACAGGGAAATATGTGAAGACACTCGACATAAAAATGGTAATTATGTCTTGTGAATGCTCCACTGCTGTGTTAACTCCACAGAGGTCTATGCCGTCGTTTGATGAGTCGACGAGCGGTGGATGTGCGTATAGCGTATTCAAATCGCGTTGAAAATGTAAATTATTAAAATATATATATAATTCTAAACAGTATAAAAATACAACGTTACAATCTCTTTATTTAGTCATTACAATTATTAAAAAAACGTTGTTTTTTCCTTGTGATTTCACGTCTTTTGCTTAATGTTTATTTTGGTTTACTCATTTAATTGAAATAAAGCAATTTTTGATTAAATCTAAATAAATAATATTACTCTTTTATGCGAGTGAATAAGCAATACTCTAATGATAAAGTATTTGTTTTTAACTCTTAATTTATTTCCGAACAATTTTCAGCTCGACAATTTACTCCGAGTTTTACAAATGACATACCAAAGACATGGCTTCGGCCTTTAAACGAACTTAGTAACCAAAGATATAGCTTCGGCCTTCGATTACTCTCAAGATGTGATGAAATATTACAGAAATGGCTGTATGGTTCAGAAAGCCTTTGCTTTTCCCACTAAGGGATAAATGAAACCAAAAAAAAAAATGACAAATGACAATTGACAGAACGAAATACTATAAAGTATAAACATTAATGATTAAACATTAAAAACGACCACAGGTGATTTCGGTCCCACTGATAAGTAATAACTAATTCACATTTTTATACGGATAGTAAAATATCAATGGTTGTCTAAAAATGGTCAAAATTTCCTTACAAATACGAGCCACATTAGAATGTATAGAGAAATTATACACCAACCATCCGCACTACCAATGGTTTCTTAAATTAAAATGCGGCAACTGCGGCGAAGTAACGGAGAAGTTTCATGATCTTACAGAAGCTGAAAAAATCCCGCAGAAGCACAGTAGGTCAGAAACTAACTTGCTTATAAAGTGTAAATTGTGTTCCAGGGAAAATAGTATCGAGGTTATTGATGGAAGCAATGGTATGTTTAGAACCACATGCTATAAAGCAATATAAGAATACTAATATACGAAATACAATCGGAGTGTTATTTTATATAAACTTATTTACGTTCTTTAATGTGATTAGAGATGACTTTGCCAATCAATATTTATGTGGGTCTTTTATTGCAGGTGCATTTACAAATAATGATATTGGCAAGTTTAAAACTATTGTAACTTTTGACTGTAGAGGTGTTGAGCTAGTGGATTTTGAACCTAAATCTGGATGGATTGCAGAATCTGAAGAAAATGGTAGTTGATTTTGTAATATATTTAAGTTATATTTAAACAAACACTAGTTATAAATATGGGCTAGAATTTCCATTTGAGTTGTAAGAGTTTTGGTTTGAAAATGGTATCATTTGAAAGGGGTTGGTCTCCCCTTTCTTTTAATACTATTCCCAGCCTGCGAAAATGCGTAGTTTCTTTTTTATATGTTTTTTTGTGTGAAATAAACTTACCGTGTTTTCACCAATATTAGCACAAAAACACAATGTTTAACACAAGAACACTTCACATCTATGCAATATGTTTATCAATTATTTATATGATATTATCAATTTTTCATTTTAATTTAACAAGAAAAACACAATTCGTAACAACTTTGTTGTTTTAGATTCCCTAATGTTAAATGGCGGCAACTTGACATATGACGTTTGTGATTTAAAATGCTTTTTGAAATAATTAATATTTATATTACTTTTTTTGTCAAAACTGACTTTGTTAACCCCGACTCCACGTAGTCTTGTCTGCCCTACCCCTAGAGTGTTTTTGTAAATCCGGAGGCGCGGAAGGAGGGCAGCCCCCACCCGCCGTTACACTGAGTTGAAACCCAATCGAGCCGTAGCTACTGAGGCTGGTCGCCGAAGGCGACCAACAAGCCGAAGTGGCGAAGGCGAGCTTGGGTTTCAGTTCAGTGTTACGCAAGGGTGAAGGGGCTGGCCATCCTGAAGCGCCGGAGACGTCACAGAAGTCTTAATTACTTACATTTTAGGTTAGTTTTTACGAAACTTCAAATCGAAATATCTCCAAAACTAAACATTTTCGCACAATAAAAATGGTGTCAGGGGATAGGGCTTCGACCCCTCTTTTCTCCCTATCCCCCTCTCCCTTCTATTCTTACAACTCAATTGGAAAGAGTTACCTAAATATGGTCATGTTTAGCTTTTATATTGTAGAAATTGCTAATAATTTAAGGGTTTTACCATTATTACCAAAATTAAAAGTATTTTTTTAAGTTTTTGATAATTTTTGAACTTAACTCTAATAGTAAAAGGATATAGATTTTTTTATAAAAGAAATGAAATTTAAAAATATAAGCCTCATTTTGATACATATTTTTTTAGGAAAGAAGTTTGAAGATGTTGATTTATCAGAAAAGGAATGGGTAGAATATGATGAAAAGAACCAAACTTCGGTGGGAGTGTATGAGCTGGAATGGCAATTCATAAAAGTTAAATAATTTTATTAATAAAGTGGCATAGGAACTTTATTCATTTATAATTAATTGGTTATATATTTTATTATAATAAAAGTTGAAAATATCCAGTCTATTGTTAAGAACCTTACTAGACAATCAAAAAAATAAATTGTCTTTGATATTTGATTATTTTATGAATTTTATGGTTAGAAAAATGTTTTAATAATACACTTACCACAATCAAAGTACTTATTAAATGAATTGAGTGGATAATTTATTGGTATATATATTTTTACAAGGGTTTTAAGTCATGAATGATGTTAAAAATATAGGTATTAATTATAAATACATACATTGTATAAAACATTTAAATTCTTAAATTATGGCTACATATTTGTATTTAATATTTTAGTCAAGTATAGTGACAGAACATTAACTCATGTTTTATTTAATTGGCATAAACAAACGCCATTTAATTACGGAATAGGAAGTGTAATTTTTTATTGAAAGTAAATTAGTCACAGTTGAGTTAGCGCGCGAAATTGTAAGTCATTCATACAGTCCATTGCAATAAAAAGTATGACGCTTCCCTATCATAAACAAACAAATATGCTTTAAACACTATTATATATAACTTTTATTCTTTACATGAAATTGTGTTCGGAAAGAATGTGACTCCGCCTGATTAATAATGATAATTGACGCTTCAATGTATAGGAATGTTATGTACCTATATAAGTTTCTTATTACTTGTTGGACCGAACCAACAGTACTCATTACACATTAGTTTTTCTCGAGCTAATATTTATTTTGCAGTATGTGTAATTGAATATTTTTACAAATATATAGTTCGTTTATTTACATTGTTTCAGAAATAAATATTCTAAAGAATCTAAACAAAAAAAAACAGCTTATTTTTTACATTAAGTGATAACAATAAACAAAACCAAGAAAAGTATAATAAATATTACTCACAAAATATCACAGTATCACACATTTATTTTCATCTCAGTCTCATTCACTCAAAATACCACTAATAAATAATTTGGTTATATCGTCTTTGAGGTCGAAGAGGTAGCGGGCGTCGTAACTTCAGAATCTGATCGCGATCTGAAGCTGTTGTAGCCAGTGTTACCGTGGACTGTAACTGTGTGACCCGGAGTACTCGAAATTACCTTATCTAATCCTGAGCGATTTATGTCGTCATCGTCCCCATAGTATGGACTTTCGGAAGCGTTATTTCCATAAATATTATGATCACTGACGTCTCCGATTCCGTGGTCATTCATCTGAAAAGGTTGGGGGATATAAACAGGTACTTCTACAGGAACTCGAACCGGAACTTTGACCGGAACTTTTACAGGATAGGGAACCTTTACTGGATAAGGAACTCTTTTCTCTACGGGATATGGTTTGGGAATATAAACCGGAACCTTCTTCAAAACTTCCACTTTATGTGGCACTGGTACTTCTACAGGCACTGGGATTCTCTTTTCCACTCGTATAGGAAATGGAACTCTTTTTTCGATAGTTATGGGAATAGGTTGAGGTACTTTCACAGGATATGGTTGAAGTATTGGTACTTTTACGTGCACATGTTTAATAACTTCATAGGGTTCTTTTACTTTTATTTCGACTGGATAAGGAATTTTCTTTTCGATTGGAAATGGCTGTGGTATAAAAACTTTGTAGGGAACTGGGTAAGGCACTCTTTTCTCTACCCGTACTGGCACAGGCACTTGTTTCTCTACAGTGTAAGGAACTTGTACTGGGTAAGGAACTTTTTTCTCTATGTGGACAGGCACAGGATGAGGGACTGGGACATGCTTTATAACCGGAACGTGTTGAACTACCGGATACGGCCTAGGTACGTACTGCTTTTCTACAACTTTGTATGGAACGGGTTGCGGGACTTTTACATGAACAGGATATGGAACTTTTTTTTCTACTGTTACTGGGTACGGCCTATCTACAACTTTTATTTTTTCCACGGGTACAGAAACCTTCTTTTCTACTGGATATGGTTTTGGCACTTCTACTTTATACGGTACCTTCTTCTCCACAGTTTTAACATAACGATGATGGTGGTGGTGGTGATGGTGCTTGATTTGCGTGACTACATTTTGTTGTTGGTGTTGACTCTGATCTGTTTGTAGATCTTCATAGTTTAATTGTGGATTTGCTTGTTGTGGATAACTATGTTTTGGAGGGTTATAATTTTGTTGGTAAAGAGGAGGTTCTTGTTGTCTCTTTTTCTTACGAAAAAAAAATATTTTGTTGTTTGCCAGACCTGACGCGGCACCGTGCAGCTGCTGACCCACAGGAAGTAATCCATATGGTACATTTATGATACGTTTATTATTGATTCCTATAGGCTGATTGTCGAAATATGAATCTGAACGTCTGCTGATAGGTGTTTGTGAATATTTTCGTAATTTCGCAAAATGTGACGGTACGATAGGCACCCAGTCGTTTGACGGTATCGGGCTGAATGCCAGTGGTGTAGTAGGCTTGATTTTAGGTGTCCTAGTTACTCTACGGTAACGTTGAGTCGTTGGCTGTGAAGTAGTAGAAGATACAGAGTTTTCGGTATATATAAATCTCACTCTTAAGCGGCTCTGAAGTGAATCCAAGTCAGTTAAATTATCAGCACTATCTCTTGTTATTTTCTCCGGTGACAAAGTGACATTCGGTGCAGTCGATGTTATCGAAGCATTCAGCTTCTCCAAAATTCTTTTCGGCCATATCCTCTTCGTTCGCAAAACTTTAATAGTTGTTGAAGGCGCTATCGTGGTTGTCGTTGTTGTTACATTAACAAACTTCGGTGGTGTTACAAATTCCGTTCGGATTCCATTTATAGTTTGAACTGGAAGACTAAACTTTGGACTCTTTCCTGGGTATAGGAAAGACTCCTTTGGTTTGCCGGAAGACGTGGCAAAAATTATAGGAGGTCTCGGCTTACGCACTGGCTTCTTGTGATATACTTTTCCGCGTTGCACATGTATCGTTATAGGGTATTTATGCATTGAATTAGAATATTTGGCCTGTTTTTTTGTATAAAAGTGTAATGGTGGAGCTTGGTGCTTCCTCTTTTGGTTATAAAAATGGTGCGGTACATCAAAGAAAAACTTTTTATCTGGAGCTAGTTGTATTGGCGGCTTACTCGGCGGTCTTATTTCAGGACTATAGGTCTGTATTATTTCAGGTGAAGCTGTTGATATTGGTGGTGATGCCTGTATTGGACCGTCTACAATAGTCACTGCCCTGTTCTTCGCCTCGTGGGCCACCAGGTCTGCACCGGTAACATTTTGAGCGTTTACGACACGTTCATTGACGACTATCGCTAACGCAGTGATCAGAAATGCCGTCTGAAAAAAAAAATGCATTAGGTATCCTTCTTTGACTAATATTACCTTATTTGTATAAGATTAAATAAAATTCTATATTTACAGAACTTTACAGTGTACAATAAACATTGCCGATTCAATTTCCTTCATTGTTTTACTACTGCAACTGCAGAACGTGGAAATTCAATCTCACGCAAACTATTTTTTAGGAATTAAAATGAGGGTTTTTTTTAAATTTACATTATGTATATATACTTTAACAACAAAAAGTTATTCGTGAGTTTGTAAGATAACTGATAAATTACTTTCGCCGTGTTCTGATCGTGAATAATGAATAAAATATGTCAGTTGAGAAAGTGAAGCAGCATACATTGTTACATATTATTTGAACAGGTGTTTTGATTGTTGGGCAATATATAATGGGAAAATTTCTTCAAGGTTTAACAAAAGACGTTGTACAACAGAAATTCAATACTGCTAATTATAATATCTACTATTAAATCGTAAACGCGATATTCTTATTGTCATTATATCTTGAATGAACTCTTGGTGTTTTAATTCAAGCTTTAAATATTTTACAATTTACTTCTTTATAAGACAAATAGGAATCTTCAATCACTCTTAGTATGATTCACTATACGTTTGTAAGAGTTCTTTCAAAATAGTTGCAGTCATTTAAATGTTTGCTCGGACAAACGAAATTATTTTCACAGAGGTAAGATAGACATTTGATCTAAAGGCATTTTTAAATAAGACCCAATTTTTTCACTGCACTAAACACAACACCAAAACATCCAAAGTTTGCACTTGACACTTCACAATTTCCAGCGATATTTTATAGCTAACTTTTAATAGTGTTGTACCTACCGATAAGTGTTGCATATTGTGTAGCGACACTCGATTGCAGACATATGTATACGTAATGATACGAGATAGGAAGCGCCAATAGCTTATATAGCTGCGTGATGGGTAAATAACTTTCGCTGCCAATGCCAATATCAACGGCGTTCATCCCTTAATCGTAATTTAGGTTATGACTAGTCGCGTTTTCGTAACAATAACATGTTCATATGAGTTTTAACAATTAATCGGATGTGTATCAAAAATTTCAAAATGTTTTATAAAAAAAGAAGTATAGGTATATTTATATTTAGTAATTTATAAATACATATAGGTATTCCGAACAAATTAATCTTACTATATTGGGTATATATTTTTAACTTTACGGTGTGGCGATAATGTAAGTGTAAGTAATGTATATTTAAACTCTTAATAATCTAACAAGATCGATTTTGGACAGACATGACGAAAAATCGATGTATAGACTGTAAACGTGTTTATAACTTTTTTATATTTCTCAATTTGAAGACCCATATTTATCGCGAGCATCGAAAGTAGGGCGCTATAGCCAGGTAAATATAATTTCCTACTTTTCCTATTTCCGCTCTTCCGCTACTCATTATAATAACAGAATCGGTTTACTTACGTAACCATGTAAACAGTGCACGCAAACATGAGTTTGATTTTATATAAACAACATACAATAGAATTGAAATCCAGAAATACATTGAAAGTCAAATTATTATAAATACATAGTAGTAAACAATTAGCTCAAAACGCCAATCTTAAAAAGGATTCTGGTTTAAAAGTTTTCCCTCTGTGATATTAGGGTATTTTAGAAAAACAATGTTACTTTAAAATAAATATAGAATGAAAATAATCAACTCCATCGAACTGCGACCCATCTCTCTGCCAATTAACCTTTTTGAAAAATCTACATCGATGTAGAATTCTGGACTGAATTATAAATACTACTTTCGACCCAATAAAGATATTATGAGTATATAGAATGTTAGATTCATCTGAGACAGAACGTTTTTACAGAGATCGTAGGATCGAGTCCTGCTCGTGTCGATGAATTTTTCATTCTATATTCATTTAAAGTTACCATTGTTTTTTTTTGTTGTCCTAAGATTCCATAATGAAAAATTAAACTAAAAATATATATGGAGCATATTAATACTATCTTTCAATAAGCTTAAAATGGCTAAACATTAATAGCTAATGTTTATAGATAATTTCAAAAGCAATGGTAACGGTCAAAAGTATATTTCAGACAATGATTACGCAGGCTCAGGCAGTTTATATATTTTTATATGATTTTATATATCCGATTTGTTATTTATGTATGTAATACATGACATAGGTTTATGTACGTGTATATATTTCGTATGTATTATTATGCACCACTATTCTCTTCATATGTCACCTTATTCCTACGACCATAAGGTTGTATGTAAGAGATCGCCACATAGCGAAAAGACCGTCTTGTTGTATACTCATGTTTATTTTTGCGTACTGTTGTTTTGTTTTCTATTGTTTAGGTGAATTATGTGGTTGCAATAAAGTATATTTTTATTATTATTATTATCCGCGATCGCAAACGTACACAAAACATGTGTGTTGTACCATAGCTGGGCATTAACTCGTTAATCCGTTAATTAACTAAGTTAAAATTTTGACTAAAGGATTCACTTTTAAGTTAACTTTAAAAAAAGTTAACGGACTCAATAACTTCCGTTAAATTACACTAAGTCCGTTAATCGGTAATCCAGTATCTAACATTTACCAAGCATCTTGCCGACCGAGCGCCGCCGAGAAATGCCCTCGATCATGTACAAGGAGAAGCTCAAGCATACCTGGGGTAACTACCATACAAGCATACTACGGCTACCGACAATTGCAACAAATGTCTTTATATTAAAAAATATAAAGTCTAAGGACCTAGTAAAGTGCCTTATTTTTTTTAATGTCAGGAATCCTCATGGATACACACGTCCATCCAGGGTATGATGGAAGCGGCTATGAGAGACTTGCCGCGGCTTTTCATCCAAAGTTTCGGTGGATATGGTTCGAAACGTATGACAGTAGTTGGGTGGATGCAGTAAAAAAATGCATGGAGAAAGAGGTAGAAGAGGCGTTACGGCAAGAAGGTGCGGAAAATTCAAAGGGTAGAGACAGTTTAGACGGCGACGCAAGTAACAACGACTATGATGAAGAAAAAGACTTTTTTTTATTGTGTTACGCAGTCTAAAGAAAAAGCTAAGTGTCACTGATCTTTAAAAAATAAAGCCTAAAATCGTCAATATGGCTTGACATGAGAACAATCGACGCTTTCAACGATGCAGCATTCCTTGGAGAACAGATTTTTATAAATCTGTTTGTTAAATATAATAGTGCCATTCCTAGCTGAAGCGCTGCAGTTGAACGTCTTTTTTCCACGGGAAAAGATATTTTAACACCGAAACGAGCCTCGCTTTCAGACTTCAACAAATTAATGTTTAGGTAGGGCAATATTCATATTATGCCAGATGTCTCAGTTACACACTTGAAATATACACCTTATGTTTTGTTATTAACCTGTTAACTTTCAGAACGCAAACCAACAGTTCTTATGAGTATATCATTATCATGACGACATGATAAAAAATGCAATTTTTATCATGTTTTATCGGATTAACGATTAACTTAATTAATTTACTTAATTAATTTGTGTTAAATCCTTCGAAATGTAAAGTATTAACGTATAACGAAGTTAATGTTTTCAGTAACGGATTAGCGATTTACGAAGTTAATTATTTGATTAACGGTGCCCAGCTTTGGTGTGTACACACGTTTTGATAAACGAGAATGATGTAAATGAAACAATTTTGATAGTTTAAAAGTATATAGAATATTTTTTTTTGTTGTTATTTAAAAAAAAATATCAAAAGAATTGTTTGTAATAACAGAAGTATATCATTGTATTTCCTTTAATATTTTAAGCCTATATTTATCATCAGGGAATCTAAGCTTAACAATCAGTCGTATTTCTTCGCACGCAAAGCTTTGTGACAATTCCTTATCTATACTCCACAGATCAGCTATCTCCAGTAACTGAGCTTTCAGCAATTGAGGCATTTTTATAAATTTATTCCAGTTGTTGATTTTACTTTCAAACTTTATGGGTTCCTGAATAATAATAAAAATTATATATTATAAATAGTTTGTTTAATGTTTACACATTTCAAAATGATGTAATATTTTTTAATGCAAGGGATAAAATCAGAGGTTTTTTTGTCAAGTCTTAATTAGTTTTGGCTCAGAATCAGCAAACTTTGCTCAGCAAGATAATAAGTTGATACTTTGAAAAAAATATTATAGACACAGACATAAATGGATGAAAAACCTACCTCAAACAAGGTATATACATGGGAGATAGTATCTTCAAATCTTACAGCCAGCATATAAACGAGATCTTCACATATGGGTTTAGTGTTAGCAAATATCCGATCTAACATAGCTTGACACATAGCTTGTATCAGAGTACACAGGGACAACTCGTACATGCGCGTCGGTAGGATGTTGTGCCAAGCACTTTGTAGCTTTTGCATTAATGTGATTGAATAGTTGATAGCACTGTTCAGAACTTCGAAAGAGTTGAGGGTCCATGGTAGTTCTATAAGGAAATTTCATATAAAATAATTTATATGCAAGAATGTAGTACAAATGAAAAATTAATAAGGAATAAAATTTACATAATTTACCAATCATAAGTTTTAAAATATTTTACTTTTTTGCAGTTAAGTTTAAAATATTGTTTATGATGTCTTGAAGTACCAATTAAAATAAATTAAAAATAATTACCATTTTCCTCTACTTTTTGAATAATAACTTTTTTTTGGTGCTGCAGATACAAGGATATCTTTTCCAAACCAACCACTCTAAGGTCCTGGATACATTCAATAAGTACTGAAGTCAAAAGATCGGCTAGAGGGGATGGTAAAGAATTCTGCCAGGGAGGACCCAGCAAGCTGTGTGCTAGATAGAAGCAGTTGTTGAAGAATAATGCTGAAAATCAATAAATATTGACAATATACTTTGAAAAATAACTTAAATCCTTTGTTAATGTTATTTATTTGTTACTTACCAATATCCAATGGACAGCATTCTAAGTTAACTTTAAATTTTTTAGGTACAATACACTGGTACATAACAGCAATATCCTTTATATATGTAACTAATTGATTTTTATATTTCTCTGGCAATTTCACACTTTCCTCCAAATGCTCCACTATCATAGACATTATTTTTCTAACATTATGTGAAACAACACACTTAGGTAGAAATAGAGGGTTGTTTAAATTGTGTACAATCTCTTTTTGAGTTAAATCTAAAAATGAATCATTTTCTATTTCAATGCAACTGCCAACCATTAATGTGCCATATGAAAGGCTCTCACTCAATAAATTACGGACATCAGATAATAATTTATCACATTTCTTGTTATATAATACACATTCTGTGTCATTTATGTATTTATTTAATGGTGAATTATCAGGTTTTACAAACTTTAAATCAATCAAAAACTTATTAAAAGAATCCAGTTCTAGTACAATATTTTTGTAGTTTTCATAACTGCTATCACAAGATGGAAGATTGCTTCTAATGCAGTCCTTAATTATTTTATTAAAAAACATATCATTTGTTGTATCAGCGAATACCTCGATAAACGATTTATCCGCTTCAAATTGAGAACCCAAAGTAGAGCTCAAAAATTCAAATATTGCTGTTAAATTGTTGAAAATAGTCTGAAAGTTTGGTTTATTTTTCTCATTTAAATCAATTTTTACATTGAAAACCAGAGCACCTACATGGTCTTCGGTGAATATCTCACAGTAATGTTGAATAACATTGTGCAATAAACTATCTAAAAAGAAATGTGAGAACAAACTAAGTTCTGCATGTATTCTTTCCGTAGCATAAAGTGACTGAAGTATCTTTTTAATAAGACTTGGGTCACTTTGCTGCACAGACAGAGAGTATGTGAGAAAATTTATACCCTTTTTTTCGGACCAAGTGAATATATCCTCCCATTCCATGCTTAATTGAGCCGTATAGAGAGATAGTTGAGTCTCACTTTGAGCATTTAAAGTTGATAGGGCCTTCAGGGCGTTACCTTCGAGTTTGAGACCGCGTAATTTATTTTGTAGTTCTTTTATGCTCAACATAGCTTCAATGTAATTATATCTTCCAAACTCATGGTTTGCCTTATCCAATACCGATTTTCCTTCGGCTACAACACAAAGATTATGAAAGTTATCAAATGATTTACTAAGTTTATCGCAATCAATCAAGAAATCTTGTAACGTATCTTTGTCGAACTTGTCATGAAGTACCTTTGTTTCCTCTTGAAATTTAGAGTAGTCCGCTAATATATTTGCTTTTCGGTTATTATAATTAAGTTGTTCTAAACTTTTTGTAGGTATAAAGTTCTGATATGTGTCGACAAAGTTTTGGTGCAAAGCCCAAGACAACATCTGAACTCGTTCGGTAATATCTTTTAGTTTTGGTAATAATTGATCACGATATTTTTTGAAATCTTCAGCAGTTACTTTATCAGCTTCCTCTAATACGGCACACAATAAACTCATGTTTAAAATTTAAAAGGCTTAATTTTTACTATCACTTTAACAACAACAAAGTTTAACGATAAGTTTTAATTCAAAATTTGATATTACTTGACAATTACTAAATGACAGTAGAGCAAAACAAGACCGAGTATAATGTTACTTCGTTAAAATTTAAAAGTTCTAGTAGAAAAATATTATAGTTAAAATGAAATACATAACGTTATAGGAGTTGTTAGTTAACAATTGTTATTTATTAGGAAAATTATAATTAACTAAGCAAATAATAAAGATTACAGTAAAAAAGTAAGTACTAAAATACATTTTTTTAGAGTTGCTAAGGATTGTTTAATCAATGTACTGATTTCGAAAGATAACTTTTATTGTTTGTTAAATAAGAGTGCTGTTTTGGAAGTATTTATACTGTAAGCGATAAAATGAATGAAAATGAAATAGATAATTTAAAGAACGAATTGGAGCACGAAAAAACTTGCAGGTAATCTGGTTAAGTTAAAATAAAATGTTTGTTAAATAGTATTATTTTTACAACAATGATTTTTATTCCTTAAGGGAATCTGCAGCCTGGCAGAATGGAGAATTGGAGAAACAAATCGTATGCATACAGGAAGAGTTACGGAAGACAGATTATCAATGGGACAACGATGGTGATTTACAAAAGGAAAGTTATAAACATAAACAGCTACTAGAAGCCATTGATACTTTAAAGCAGCAACTGCCAGTTCTAAAGGAAAAAATTAAGGGTGCAAAAATATGTGGACCTGGTAAATAATATATTAAATAAAGACTTCTTATTAATAAATTTATGATTACTTTCTAGTAATTTTATTATAATTTGTGATTTTTTTATAGACTGTAAATTGAAACATGATGATTTGAACATTAATTTGGATATTCTCACTCCTGTAAGTATATATTGCCATTGAAAGTTTATAATCATTAATTACATATATTTTCTGATACTGATAATAGTATTTTCTTACTCTCAAATGAATCGACTATTTGAAATTAAGTAAAATTAATAATAATAACTGGAAACCTCTAACGCAATTTTATTACTTCGTTACGTTTTCAGGCTGAATTATTGCGAACTGTAAAGCGGTTTGACCGACTGAAAACTGATTTAATAAGCACTCTACGAAGCAAAGAATGGCGATTGGATTCGGAGTCAAAGGTATGGCAAAACAAAGTTATATGAATTAAAGAATTACTAAACTATTAACTTGAATTTATTTTCTAGCTTTTTGTGAGAGTTAATGATCAAAGAACATATCTGCAAAATGAATTGATGATATGTCACAATAATATTATGCGTCTTCAGAAAAACGGAAGCTATTGGCAGTAAGTTGAATTCACATTATAATATTATTCAATTCACATTATATATCTGTTATAAAAGTCTGTTAATTTTTTTTAATACCAGATGTTTTTTTTAATACCAGAATATGAACATTGAAATATATACATAACGCTGGTTATATTTTTCAGACACATTCCTCGTAAAAATGACGAGAGAGTCATAGATCCGAAACGAGGGCCGATAAAGAAAATATTTGGTAACGAACGTTTGCCACCTATCGTTACTTAGCGATTTATACTTTAAATCGTTACTTAAATCGCAACAAAAACTTTGATAAATTTTTAAATGTAAACTACCTAACACAGCCACTACAGTAACTACATTGTTTAGAAAGTAATTCTAATGATATGATCGTAGAAATTATCGAAATAGAATTCGTCGCACAATAGGTTTTTGTCTATTATCACATTTGTGCGACCTTAGCATAAATTGTATACCTACATGATTATACCTACATAAATTTAATATTAATTTCAAAATTGCCTACTTATTATCTTAGCAATTTCTTTCTTAAGAGATTAACTGTATTTTACGGTTCATATTTTAATGTATTTTTATCAGAAATTATAAATAATATCTAGTATAATAGCACAAATTATTGTTAAAGAACATAGGGAATCCGTGTCTTAAATTTGAAAACACTTATGCAATTTCCACTAAAACAATTAGAAAAGCCTTAACATTTTTATCTAACACTAACGCACTAGAAAACTTTGTTATTTTTTAGGTATTTGAAGTTAGAATTTATGGATAGTTATTTGTTATAAATTGTAGATTATTTTTTTTATTTTTGGTAAGATTAATATATTGTTGTATTATGTATTCAATAATCTGAATTTTTTTAAGTATCTTCGATTTACCGATTACTGACAGAACTTTTTTCGATCTTATTAGTGGTTAGTTAGGTGTCGGTTAGATATTTTTTTTTTGTTTTCAACTTAAAAATCAGTTCGATTTATTGTAGTCGTGTAGTTATATTGTAATTTCAAAAAATACAATAAGTCACAGAGTAAGAATTTATGAAAAATACATTTAATAGTGCAGTAGTAGGTATGAAATAAAATAACATTAAATAATAAAAATTGTTTTTATTTATTTTTCTAAATATGTATTTACAACATAATAGTCCCTTCATAGTCATCGTCGTACTGTTCAGGCTCGTGTTTCATCGATGCTGTAAAAAAGTAAGAATTATTATTAAAGCTATAAAAAATGACGTGTGTGTATGTATTTTTAAAAATCTGATGCTAAAAACTGCAATTACGTATAATGGAATAAAGGTGTCCGGGTCACCCAAAGCCGGAAGCGCACTGCTTTTGCTGTTTGTTTGTGAAACTACTATCTTTTATCCATCTATTTATCAAGGGTGAAAACTCATTGTCATCTTTATTTGCAAATGTCTCATGACATTATTTACCTAATACCGGCTCCATCAGCTCGCTTGACTACCTGTTCCTTTAAAAACATATATCTGACTAAGTCCGGTAACGGCATATACAAAAATAAGTATTGATGTGTTAGGTTCGAAATTGGGAAACAATTTCGAACGGTTTTACCCGTGTTGTACCCAGATAACAATAAAAAAAGGGAAATAGTGATTTCTTGTTAAGTCTGGGATTGATTTAAGTAGGCTACGTTTGAGTTAGCCGTGTATGTCTAGATATGTGTCTGTATATGTATACTGACGTGCGACGCAATGTCGTTTGTCAATTTGCAGTCGTAGCGGCGGCGGGCACGCACACACGTATCCGCCAGCCGTGTTGACGCACGCGAACTCACACTCGTGCAGACCCTGAGTGCACTCGTTAACATCTGACACCAAGGGTTTAAGTTAAATCTCTTAGTTATTTATTATACAGGATTATTTTTAATTAGTTGACCATCTCTTGCAGGTAGCCTCTCTACATCAATCCCAATAACATTTGTTCTACGACTTTCTAAAATAAATAGTTTTTAAAATTTGAATTTTCCCAAACAAAATTTATTTGTTGCCTCTGAACTGACATTAGCCCGGAGCGTAGGTAGGGTTGGCCGGTTGCTCGTTTCCGGCCCAATGGAAAGAGGCCATAGTGATAGGGTTCCATAAGCCGGGCAAACCCCGGCATCTGCCTCGTAGTTACCGCCATTAGTCTTCTTAGTTCCTTAGGGAAAGTATATGAGAGAATCATCCTCTGTAGACTTAGATTGGAAGTCGAGAGACTCAAAATCATCCCAAATGAGCAGTTCGGTTTTAGAGCCAACCATTCATGTTCCCATCAGGCGCAACGCCTCACGGAGCACATACTGAAGGGGCCACTGTGAGGGCCAAGAAACAGAGGACAGGACCGCTCTTCCTCGATGTAGCTAAGGCGTTCGACAGGGTCTGGCACAATGGACTGGTGTACAAGCTATACCAGTTCAAGGTGTCGGACAGACTCGTACTCATCATACGGGACTACCTGTCGAATCGCTCCTTTCGCTACAGAGTGGGAGGCGTTTTGTCAACCTCCCGCCCCATCAGGGCGGGTATCCCTCAAGGTTCAGTTCTCTCGCCCATCCTCTACTCCATCTACGCTAGCGATATTCCCAGGCCCTGATCTAAAGTGCACCTTGCCATGTATGCGGGGGATACCGCGCTTTACACGTCCTCTAAGGATCACTGGGAGGTATACCAATCCGCAGTCGACTCCCTCGAGAGTTGGCTGCGGAAATGGCGGATCGAGGTAAACCCTGAGAAGAGCGTTTCGGTGCTCTTCGAACGGGACCTTTGATATTGAGATGATTGATTGATTCGAAATCAAACTCTTTGATAAACCGATACCTTGGAAAGACAAGGCAAAATACCTAGGAGTAACGTTAGATAGAAAGTTAGTTTTCACTGAGTATATTAGGACCGTTCGTAGCAGACCGGCCTACATATTAGGTCGTTTATATCCGCTGTTAGGCAAGCGGACTAAAATGTCCCTTCGCAATAAGGTGACACTTTACAAAGCTTGCATACGTTCCGTCATGTCCTATGCGAGTCCCGCTTTTGCGCTAATCTGAAATCCTTTCAGGTGATTCAGAACAGGTTTACACGGATTGCAACCGGGGCGCCGGGGTTCGTACGCAACATCGATCTCCATAGAGACTTAGACCTTCCGACCATCGCTCAGTACTTTAAGGGGCTTTCTCAAAAGTAATTTGAACGTGCTGAGCGACACCCGAACCCACTGGTGGCTGACGCCGCAGAGTATAGACCACGTAAGACTACTTTAGTCAGAAAAAGAAGACCCAAGTCGGTACTCGTTGACCCCGACGACGCGTTCACAGTAAGTAATAACGTGTACGCGTAGGCATAAGTGACACCACACAACATACAGACACACAACGTCTATACCGGTATAGACGAGGTCCCAACTGAGTAAGTGGTCCATTACTCCGGCGTTCTGCCTTCGGAGGACGCTAGTGTCCAAATTTCCTTAGCTTCCCTCCTGACTGACGACGCCCCGAGCCGAGGTCCGTGTCTCAATCTGAGACGCCCTCGGGAGGTCTTTCCCCATGGAGGCCCATCTGGCACCCCCCCTTTTTAAGTGACGGTGACGCTATAATAGCCAACAGGGCTAACAGTATAGACAGAACAAAAAGCGTAAACCTTTCAGAAGCGTAGACCTTTCAAGCACTTCTTACAAAATACAGAGTAATAAGTAAAAGAGGGAGCTAAATAATTTTTTTCGTGTTTTTTGTGTTGTTTATCAAGATTTTTCAAAAGTTGTAGAACAAAT
Organism: Napeogenes sylphis; assembly: GCA_959347405.1. Lineage (NCBI taxonomy): Eukaryota > Metazoa > Arthropoda > Insecta > Lepidoptera > Nymphalidae > Napeogenes > Napeogenes sylphis. The sequence continues at coordinate 29,427,297 of OY365777.1, read as the reverse complement.
GTTGTTGGGATTTATGCAGAGAGGCTGCCTGCAAGAGGTGGTCAACTAATTACAAGTAACCCTGTATATTTAATTGTTTCATAATATATATTTTTTTATAACAGAAACCGAATTTGTTCTATATTTAAGTTTAAGTTCTATTATAAAAATATTGCCCACAATTATCGCCTATAACATATTATAGGTATCGCCTGTATGTGATGTACTTATCATAATGTTAGGATAGCTTATCGCACTGTGTGTGTGTATGTGTCTCACCCAGACATCTCTGGCCGGCACCCAGCGAGCTGTACCCGCGCGCACACGAGCACGCGTAGCCCCGCTCCGTGTTGACGCACGTCTGTGTCGAGTGACACGCGCGGGGAGACACGCACTCGTCTATGTCTACAGGTTGAAGGTTAGAATTAATGGAGGGGGTTTCATCTTAAACTCTACTTTAGGAAAACATATACTATCCTAGAAATTACAATGGTCCTTTACCTTCACAAGAGTCGTTCTTTGCTATATGTCGGTACCCCGGGGCGCACGGACCTCGCTCACTGTGGTCGATATTATCTGTGACCTTCACCTCGTAAAGAGGAGGGGAGTGAGCTGGAAGTTAGATTTTTTTGGTTCTACGAGCTACTTTCAATAATTTCAACAAAAACTTAGCAATGTTTTTGAATTATTCGTTAAGAATTATAATTTGTATGATATTAAAAAAATCTATTGTCTAACTTTGTACCTACACAGAAATTCGATTTACTTAACAGTCGTACTTACTTACCAAGAATGTAATCATCGTCGGTTCGTGAGGGTATTGAGTTGGCGAGGTCCGTTGTTTCAGGTCGCATTTCAAATGTTGCTTCCGGTATGTAATCGGGATTCTATAATTACAAAAATAAATAAGAACATAGAATATATAATTATTATAGAAACTTTCGTAAGCCTTAATTACTTTTTTATACTTTGGTATAGGTAGTCTGTCGGACTAGTTTCGAACATTGAACTGGTTTATTCATGTATGTATAACAATACTAATTAATAATTATTGTACATAAAATACTAAATCATTACTTACTATGTTGTTTTTATTGCTATCTTCTTCACCAATCCTAATCTGTTTTCGATCGTACTCGCATTTCGGTAGACCGGTACATTTTCTTATCTATTGTATGGAATTAAACCATATAATGTATTCCTTATACGTAATACAATTTACATAAAACCTTTATTATTCATTTGTTTTGTTAAGCAAAGAGAGAATATTTTAAATTAAAACCGATCCAGTTGCACCTGTGTGTATAATAAATAAAACACCCAGTTAGGATCCCACCACATACAACGTATAGCCTACACTAAACAAATTTCATTCTATCATTGACAATAAGTATCGGATAAATTTTATCTAAGGTCGGGGTATAGCAAACTCTCGAACGAATTATTTAATTTTGTGCGTCATTAAAGAAGCTTCATGGTCTATAAGTCTTAAGTAACGAGATATGAATGTCCCCCCTTTCCCCTCGTCACCTGCAGGTCGTCTCCGAGGCAGCGTCCCGTTATTCGGCAGACACGTGCGCGCAGCTGCGACCCCGCGCCGCACGACGACGAGCACGACGACCACGGCGACCATGACGACCACGACAACGAAGAACGCTCCTGGGATGAGATACACTCAGAATACCGCCCCGTCGGTCGAGTGGTTAGCGCAGACGCCTAACGTACAGCGACGCAATGGGGCTCGGGTTCGATCCCCGACAGGGACAAGCATGTATGTGATGACTTGGTTAGATCAATGTGTGTAACTTGTCCTGTATTATTATTATTATTATAATTTAATTTATATTTTGTGATAGAGAATATTTATTTGGTAAAACTCTACCGCACCGGCGGTGTCGACTACGGCTATAGGCCCGGAGTGGTGTCACCCGTTAAATCTTCGTGAAACATTACGACTGAGAGAATATAGACTCTTCTTCGTCTCTTATCATTAGTCTTCCTCTCCATCCTTCTATATCCGTTTGTTTTGGTGTCTAAGAGTTACAATAACCGCATTGTAAACCAAAAAAAAAATACCTCGCACGACGGCATGTGACATTTTCTTCTATTCGTTGCAGACCCTTTACATGAAGATTCGTCTATCAAGATATTAACGGGCTCATTGCCTTTAGCTGTAACGTAAGATTATACAATTAAACCATTAGTAGAAAATCAAGATATATTTTAATGAAATATTCTCAACCAACCGATAATGTTATTATTATCATCAATATATTGGCATTGTCGTTCTCGCTGCTGGTAGCCCAAGCCGCAAGTAACATTGCAATAACCCCATGGCGACCAAGAGCTCCACTTGCCCGGTACTATTGAATAATTAAATATAGATTTTAAATAATTACATTAAACACACGAAGAAATTTGCATTGGCGTGACATAATACTGTCTGATATTGTTTTAGTTAAGAGAAAACAAATTCCATTTTTACAATTTTGATAAAAATCAAATACCTAGATCGATTTTAATTTTAAAATGCCAGAAGTCATTTCTTAAACTACATATTTACTAAGCCATCTACAATCTACAAGCAATCTACTAGGCCAACTAGCATACTAATATAACATTATGGCTGCTAATGAACTTGTGGTGAAAATGGGTAGAAAATTTTACTCGGTATTTTTCGGCGTCAAATAGTGTGCTGTAGAGTAGTAAATGAAATGTGCCCTCTAAGTGAATGTCTTTGGTGTTCACTCTGAGAAAAATTAACGCACCCTGTACAGTGACGCTGTACCGTCGCTGTACAACCCCCGCAGTGTTCTCGGCCACGCAGCGGTACTCCCCCGCGTGCGCCATCCGCGCGCTTAACACGTGCGTCACATGCGTGTGCCACGCTTGGTGCACGCTGGCCGACGTTGGCGAGAGGAGTTGGATGTCCTGGGAATTTATAATTTGTTATACATACTTTGTTCACGTAACTTAACAGACCATTTATCATACTTTATTGTATATATAAGTAATATGTAGGGTGGTGGTGAAAAAACGGATATCGAAAGTACTAGTCTATAAAGTAATTATCTTAATCGATACATCTAAATGTTCGTTTATAAAAGAACAAAAACATGGGTATGTTTCATATAAAATAATAAAGAGTACTTAATAGGTGATTTAATTAAATATGCTCATAAACAAATCGTGGCTAATGTAACAAAACCAACATTGATCTTAACTATTAAGACCGGAAGACTATAGTAAATAAAGCAAATTTTACTATAAAATTGTTAATTATTAAAAATACTCATTAAAAAGGTCCTAGAAGGGAACCCTGTGTAGGATTTTTTTATCAACAAGCAGTTGAATCTCTTACATTACAGTATAAAGAAACTTATTTAATGATATTAAAGCTACATTAAACTGACTGTTTAAGCTACAAGTTTAAAGAAATATAATATTATAAATCTTAATAATATTCTGATTATATTAAAAATAGAATTAAGTAATCTAATGTGAGTTCACCCCGCGAGTCCGCCATGCTTCGAGCTCATTAATAGAAACCCCGAATGGGTTCGAAACTGGTTTTGCAAATTCAGATTAAATTACGTGATTATGGCTGAGTAAATATATATTTAATAATCATCATTGGTTCAAGAAAGTTGAAATACAAAAATATTTTAATTATACTCTAGTATTATAACCTGAAAAGTAGAATTACCTTAAACCAGGTAACCTTAGGTTCAGGGACGCCATCTACAGTACATTTCAGCACAATACTTCTTCCCATAGAGACGATAAGTTGGGAATCATTCCCAGCGATGGTAGGTGGTGTCAGTACCATAATATCATACACTAACTCCGTGGTACCAACACTGTTGGTGATGATACAAGAGTACTTGCCAGAGTCTGAGTTCTCCGTTTTTGTAAAGTACTGAAATTAATAATAACGTCTGAAGTGTTTTTGCCAATAACGGCGAAACGAAAAGGTAATTTATATTATTATGAATATAAATTTAAAATATAATAATATTAAACTAATTCATTCAATTAAATTTTTAATTACTTTATTACCCGCATATTTTGTAGAGTTGTTAAGGTTAGCAACACCAGTTAATTCAACTAGAATAATTTAAACTAATCCCGGAAGTAAGAAAAGACTCTATTTTAATACCTCCCTATGAACACAAAAGAGTTTTTTTTAATAGATTTTAATCTTACCAAAGTATAATTATAATCCAGTAAATGTATCCTTGAAGTGTTAACAATGTCTGTGTACGGATGTTTGATCCACGTCACTACAGGCGGGGGGCGCCCTTCAATCGGACATGTGATGTTGAGGGGACTCCCCGATATAGTGGACACTTGTTTGATATCCCCCTTTTGAGGAGGGGGAGGTACTGAATAAAAGAAATAAACTACGTTATATAAAGAAGTGGATTTAGTGTAAATGTATTGCTGGTATTGTAATGTTTGTTGTTATATATTATTGTGTTATAATAATATAGAATGGTAGGTAAACCGATACGGGCAGGAATTCGAACCCGAGACTTCTGAGAAGCCGTCTCGACAAGTATTTTTCATTCTATATTTGTTCAAATTTTAAATAAACTAAATAAATAAATACTCATAACATGGCCATGTATGTTTATATAGACACGATAGTTTTAGTTTATTGATTCTAGAAGAGCTGGAATTAGAATTTTAAATATAGACAATTTGATTGTATTGTCTGTGTATTCAAGTGTTCTGAAATTTTATTAGTTCCAGGTGGTTTATGAATAACAATTGTTATTGTATAGCTTTGTGTAAATATATGTTTAGTGAATATTTGCTATTGTGAATATTTTAGTATAATATATGGTGTAAGTTGTTGTTATTTGATGTGCTATTTAATATTTTTTCTATTTATATATAATATAGTTTTCAATACTAAAATGCTTAACTACATAGTAATCAATCAAAAGAAAATCTTACCTAACACATCAACCAAGTAACTAACGCTGGTATTATCAACTTTATTTTTAGCAACACATGTGTAATTTCCGCTTTGTTCATACTTGGCACTCTTCGAGATGATGATTTCCCCAAAGTCGGTAGAAACCATTTCATCATCATAGAACTTTAAGGGAACACCGTCCTTGAACCAGTATATATCTGGTATAGGGTTCCCATATGGATGGCAGTGTAAGTAAAATACTTGGTCTGATATAACTTCTAATTTTACGGTATTTTGGGACGAATTCGCATTGTGGAAGAGTGATTGAAATATTCTTGGAGGTTCTGGAATAGGGGGAGATTTTTAACGTTGAAAATACCTTTTATATACTATAAAGAAATATATATTATATTTAGAAATCTAAACATACCCATCACATCGATCTTGACTCTTCTCTGGTCAACTCCACCTATATTACTGGCAACACACACGTAGAGACCTTTATTAGAGACAGTAACATTTTTAAATATTAAGTCAGCGTACAATCCCGTGTTGTTGGACACAGAGTTGCCATTGTGTAACCATTGTATTATGGGCTCTGGTTTGCCAGAAGCTTTACATGCAATTCTAGCGTTTGTGCCAAGCTGGAGAAGAAAAAATATATATACTTATGGCAAAACAGTTTAGTATCTTTTTAGTTAATTTGACGAGGGTTTTTTGACAGCTAATGATGGGTGTAGTTTGTTTTCCTAAGAATTTCCATAACTATTACGGCTGTATTTCGACTATAACAGTTATTAATATTAATTTATTTAATTTAATTAATTTTCATGGAATATAGAGTAACATAGAACACAACCTTTCTTATTAGAATAGCTATCAATGATTTATCAACGATAATAAAAGTACATATACACACTGCAATTTCCACACTCCCCTCCACCCCTCTTCCTTCCCCCTCTACAAAGACCACCACTTCCTCCACTAGAGCCACTGCAACTACCACCACGTGGTACACTAACGACCTTGAACCCGCTCTGTTAGTGGCTCTACATACAAACGCTCCCTCTGATAGAGATGTAACGTTATAAGAGATAAGGGATGTGTCTTGTGATATCCAGTCTGTATTGCTGTAAGAAACGGTGTAGACATTGTAATGAATCACTATACTAATTACTTTATTTTGTAGTCAGGTTGCGTTTGTAATTAGAACTTTCTTATTAAGTTAATTAGCTATAGCTGGACTCTGGTAATAACCAAGGACCTAATTATTACAATACTCACTTATACGTCCAAGTTATATTAGGTCGAGGATATCCAGTAGCATTACATTCAAGGGTTGCATTTGTACCTGTCTTCAATTCGACTTCCAAATTGTCAAAAACAGATAAAAATGGCGGTTCTAAAAATAATAATTCAAAATAAATCATGTTTAGTAACTTTATGTAGGTTTTAATTGAAGCCGGCACATATATATAAGGAAAAAGACATATATTTATTATTTTGATAACAAGAATATGGTCCATCTGATGAAATATAAGTATCTATAAGTAAAAATGCTCTCGCAAAAGGGAGTTAGTCAAAAATCAAGTATGGCAGGATTCAGAGTTACAGGACAGAATTATAGAATAAGATTAGGCAAATATTATAGAATCTATTTTGAAAGAAACCAAAAAAGATTTCATAAATATTTGTAGGATGTATGTACCCAGCACATGTAATTGAGTGTCCTTGAACACAGTGCCGTGTGGGTTGCTCGCGACACACCGGTAGATGCCGCTGTTGTAAACTTTTGCGTCTAATAATAATAACTTTTCTTTATTTTCGCCTATTAGTGCCTTGGAGTTGAACAACCATTTTATCTGTAAATTTATATATAAAAAATATTAATGGGATCTGTTATGAAGTACATTTTGCTTCTTTGAAATAACATAGAAATTAAATAAAACGATTGCAAGAATAATAAATTTATTTACTAATGAAAAACATTTTATCAAAATCTTTTATAAAAATTCAAACGAACCTCAGCTTGTGGTTTGGCATCTGTTGTACAATTAAAATAATAATCGTTTCCCGCCAATATTTCAACATCTTCTCCATGTTGTAACTTTGGCGGCCATTGCACATCGATTACAACATTATTGTGTACAGATCCTATAACATTGGACGCCACACATGCGTACGTTGATGCGTTATTACGAGATATATTGGAAAAATGTAGGGTTCCGTTTGATATAAGTATTGCATCCTGGAATAAAAACGAATATTTATGTCCATAGAATATTGATGTCGCTCTATCAAATAAGTATCTAGTTCCGAACCGAAAATTCTAAAACCTTTTGGAGAAAATATAGAGGCTACTTTCCTAAAAATAAGAGTCGGCCTGAAGGCCAAGAGCATTTTCAAACTTTATTTTCTATAGGCAATAACACCACTTAACATCAAGTGAACCATTAGCTTGTTTGCCAACCTATTCTATAAAAACTTTGTTTTACCTTTAACTTTACAGATTTTATGTAATAATTTTATTTTATGTAAAATATTATACTACTAGACTAGATAAAGCTGTCATTGTATAAACATCGGACCTTGTACCATTTGACAGTGACGTTTCCTCGCACGGGACAGCTCACCCGCACGTCGCTCCCCTCCACTACGGACTTGATGACAGGAGTGCCCTCCTCCTGCAGCAAGGAGGGCGGAGCTAGGATGAAATATTGATTTATTATTATGTATCATATAGTTAAGATTGTGTCATTATATCTTTTGTCTTACTATGTCTTTTAATTCCGTCGTTTTTATATAAGTGCAGCATAACTATGTACTTATGTTCACATAAGACTATTTGTCTTTTCAGTTAATGTAGTATTGTGTTTTCCTTCCTATATATATTATGTAGAGAGGTGCACTAACAGTATATCTGTACGTGTACGTCCTTGGAGTCGTTGCCCGCTATGTTCCGTGCAGTGCAGGAGTACACGCCGGTCGCCTGCTCCGTGGGGTTCTTGATGGAGAGAATACCATCTGGGTCAATGTCGTAGCGGGCATCTAAAAGATTGTATGTGCTTTCAAACATTACATTCAAAGTTAAACAATAATTATAAAAAAAAAAAGAAATCAAACTCGAGGCCCATCCATCTAAAGAGCCAAATAATTAGTCAAATTGACGAACCACCAACTCACCGCTTTGTAAGCCAACCCCGTCCTTACTCCAGTACACATAAGGCGGAGGATCTCCCGCAGCACGACACGAGATCACCAACTCGCGGTCTAGCGTCGATGCGACGTACAGACCGGAGTAGTCGTCTTTCAGGAGCTGGGGCGGCTCTGACAAATATTTAGAGAATTAGAATAAAACTCAAAGACGTTAAAATTATCAATTTTACTAAACGTTTAGCAAGTAATAGATATAGTTCTTATAGGGATTGCGAGTATTTTGTTGGTAATGTAGAGAATGCTTTTTATATTGTCGATATTTAAAGCCATTATTTCGATAATAAAGATTAAATAAATGACTAAAACGTCTACCATTAACCAGAACGATGTAATTCTTGACGGCGGTCCCGGCGATGTTATCAGCTACGCAAGTGTACACGCCTGCGATCGACATGCTAGCATTTGTTATTGACAAATACCCAATGTTATTGAAACTGAAATTAAAAACATATGAATTATATAAATATGAAATATTTATAAAATTATTATTTATTAACATTCAGATTTTCTCTTGTAAAAATACTGGACATGATCCTATGACCCTAAAAAGGGGACACTATAATAACGTCAAATTGAAATGACATTGAAATGTATTAATTCAGTATCATTACTTTACCTTACCCCTGTAGTATTTTCACTTAACATGACATCATTAAACTCCCATGATATAGTCGGTATGGGAAACCCGACCGCGTCGCATTCGAAAGTCTCATTTGAACCCTTTTTTATGTTTATTATTTCTTCCAATGGTGAATCGATAGATGGAGCCACTATTTAAAAAACAAAACTTATTATAAATTAAAGTAGTACATTTTATAAAGTTATGATAATTTATATTTTTAACCCCCTACTCAAAAAAAGAGGTGTTATAAGTTTGACCTGTGTATCTGTGTATCTGTGTGCCTGTCTGTGGCAACGTAGTAGCCAAATGCGTGGACGGATTTGGTTGCGGTTTTTTTTAATCGAAAGCTTGTTTTGTCGAGATGATTTTTAGCTATTTTTGGTCAAAATAGAAGCATTCGTTTCCAAGATATGGAGCTTTTATTGGTGCTTGTGAAAGGTACTTATACAATATTGATAGTAAAAACCTAAACAAGTGAAATAAGTGCGTTCGTAGGTTCATTTAGTACAACATAGAAAAAAGTAAAATAGTTTTAAAAAGCAGAAAAAAAATATAAAAGCCCCCGATACAAAAAGACGTCTAAAAAGGATAAAAATAATATTATTATGTACTTATTGAAGTCATTGAGTCGGGGGACTGGTAAATAAAGGAAGAATTCAAAATGCAAGCATGTTACCAAGGCAAATAACTAAATGACAATATAAAATCGTACAGTCTAAGTCCTTGTTCATTAACTCCGAAAATTTTGTAAAATAGACACCATCGTCAACGTACGTACAACGATCCCCGACCCAACAACTTCAATAAGTAGGTACATAATAATATTATTTTTATCCTTTTTAGACGTCTTTTTGCATTGGGGGTTTTTTCATTTTTTAATTAATAAATGTCACTACCGCCTCGATAAAGATGTTCATATTATAAGGAATGCTTAATTCACAGAAACGGGTAGCTCAATTTGTAGACCGACTTCAAATCCGCGCCTGTCTCGTTTTATTTGTCCAACATGACTATACATGTTCATAAAAATTTTAAGCATGTTATAATTCTCTATTGTCGTTATTTATTAAAAACATTTGTTATCATGTAATCTCTACTTAATAATATTATTTTGAAAATAATTGAGTAATAATAAATAAATTATATTACCCCAAACATACAGAGTATAGTTGAGAGAAGTGTTACCGAAAGCATTAGTCGCAATGCATTCGTACTCGCCGAGGTCGGTTAAATTAGCGACGAACCTGCAAAAGAAACTAGATATTTATATAAATAACATATGTTATAATATTAATATTTACGAAAGTTTTGAAAAGATAAAAATTATAAAAATATGTGTATCTTTGTATAATGTTTTAATGTGTATTACGTCGTTGATATAGTAAAGGTCTGTCATCTTTTGTCATTAGAATAGTGAAAGTTACAGAAAGAAAATAAACAAATAATAATAAAAAATTATCATTAATGTAACTTCACCTTAGCCCATACTCGTCTCTATGTCTCCTCACATCATTGATATCTTGACCGTTGTGTGTCCATCTTATCTCTGGTTCTGGCAGCCCACTGGCGAAGCACGGTAGCTCAACCAGTTGCCCTTCCAGCACTTGTAACTCAGTATTGCTACTGTTAGATATTATTGGAGGAGCTGTATTGTTAATGCATGAAAATTTATTAGGAACATTTAATATTTTTTTTAATTTAAATTTAAAATTATATCCAAATTAAACTTACTATACACAATTATTGTAAAATTCTTTAGAACAGAACCCACAATATTACTCGCATTGCAAGTGAATACACCGGAATCAAACTTGGTGGCATTTTCGATTATCAAGCTCTCATTGCTTAAATATCTGGAAAGAATATTAAATAACAGCTAAAAATCCATATAAACCAATAGCGTTAGGTAAGTTCGTCGAAACAGTTTATGAGAACGAAGAAAGTATATAAAAGCTTTTAACTCATGTATAGCATAAAAAAATTAAGATTTAACATTAAACGCGTACTTATATGTAAAGTTTATTACAATACTAAGGTATATGCTGACGATAGCGAGGTTTGGCAATTACCAAATGGTTACTAATTCTGCATATGTTACTTTACTGTAATTATTTCACGAGTTTTGATCTATAGGCGTTCTTAATAACATATGACATATAATTGCTATTATTGAATGTTTAAATTTAAATTTATGGCGTTGTAAATGTAACCGCATCGTAGAAATAATAATAGCGTGGTTGGTTATTCCAGTTACCTATTTGTTACGTTTTACTTGAATTCCATTTTTTCACATATTAGTTGAAAACTGTGACTCAAATGGTCAATACTATCGATAACTGTAATTTAAAATAGGTTAAAAGAGTATTCTTAGAGATTCTTGCCATTTAATAAGTAGCGAAAGCGTAGCCAGAGCTACTTTATAAAAATGTGTCGGGCGTCTGTCTGTCTGTGGTCAAAAAACTTTTAATTAATGTTCCATCTTCCGCTACTTAATGATATCGTGTGTAACGAACGTGTGTCCATTACCTATCCTTTGGAGCAGTAAAACTAGAGTTTGACGTTTCATAGGTTCATTGTATGTCTATTTGAAATAAAAAAATACTTTGAATTTGTTAGTAAAAGTTGGGATACCTCAGGGGACGCTATTTGATTCCATGATGTTACCTGCACATGTTTTTAGTAAAAACTAAAATAACGTTTGATTGATGTTAAAACAACATTTGTGTTACAATATTGAACATAGTACATTAGTATGTAAGTACATACAAATTACTAGAATAAGTGACGGGAGAGCCATTTTTCGTCCACGTTACAACAGGAAGTGGGTCACCAGTAAAATTACAATGCAGTCTTATCTTTTCACCAGACTTTACTTGCATTGGACCTTCTTTTTTATAAGCTTCTTGAGTTAGGTTAACTTCTGGTGGATCTGAAAATAACTTTTCATTAGGTAAATTATTTCTGTATATTCGCATTCTAAAAAAATTGGAATTCATCACTAAAATATACAGTTAATATACTATAATAAACGTCTACTCACACTGCACAATCACGCTGACTTCATACAGGTCTTTACCAATTTCATTACTCGCCACACATCGGTACCTTCCCGCGTTTTTTTTATCTACTTTTTGTATAACAAGTGAATCCTCTTTTACCATTGCAAATGGTAATATTGTTATATTCGAATTTTGGATATACTGCCATGTTATCTTTGGTTTCGGATTTCCTGATAGGATTCTGCCATAAAATGTTAATTTTTTAGTTTTTAGTTCCATTCAAAGTCTTAAGCAGATGATTTTTTATGTTATTTTAAATGTATACAAATAAGTGATATTAAATATGATATTAAGGATATGTACTAAAGTTATAAACGTTAAAGACCGGCCATTCACGTGTGCCTCCTTTAATACAGAAAGAGACCGTGGGTAATGGTCATCACTTACGAGTACCATCAGATGACTCGCATGCTCTTATGCCCTTATTTTAATATAAAATAATAAAAAAATCCAAGATACTAATCTCACCTACATGTCAAATTCAGAGATTTTCCTCTATGGATTACAATTTTTACAGGTTCCTTGTATATCATTGGCTTTGCTAAAAACACAATTGAGATAAAATAAACATAATGATGTGAATTATTTATATTCCTAGAATTAAAAATACTTTAATGTATTAAGATAACTACACTTAATTATAATCATAAAGTGGTAGAACTTCCCAGTACCAAAAGAAGTTTCTTTTAAACTTCAGTGTTGTTTGCAAAAAGTAACGTGTAAAGAGTATTTTATTTAAAAAAAATGTGTTTTGATTGCTATGCAAGTAAATACTAATAATAAATGATTTATTATAAGACTCACCCAATCCATGCACACTTAAACTACAGTTAAGAATCATCTTCTCATAACCGTTGTCAGCTTCACAGGAATAATCGCCAAGATTATCAAAATGAACTCTATTTAACATTAAAACATTATCTTCAATTAAAACAGAAGTTTTATTGATATCTTCATTTTTGTTGGTTTGAATGAGTGTGTTGTTATGATACCATTTTATCGTAGGTTGAGGAGAGGCACTTATGTTACAACGGAATTGTAAAGACGAATAAAGTTCTACAGATGTATCTGGAAGATATATAAATATAGACAGACAGATATTTTATTGCAAAGAAGAATAAACAAGCATAATAAAACAATAAAAACGAAAGAGAGATTAACATAATTTTCGATATTACAATATTTTCATTCAAAAGATACTTAATTAATTATTTTGATTATGTTCTGGAAAGTGTTTTATAATTTGTTTTATTGCTAAAAAGTTACCGGGGAAAATGTGCAGCTGCCAATCATCATTAAAAAGGTATGACTTTGTCAAGTTAGTTATTAGTTATTTAAATCATTCATCAGAGCAAAACCGAGGGAAAAACTAATATAATATATTTTTAACTTAGTAAGCTTTTTGTGACCATTTAAACTTATTGCAGACAATCACATAGACAAATCTTAAAAACAAAAGAAATATAAATATTTATTAATACCAGTGAGCCCTTCAACAATGGCCATGGGTGTATAAATGCGGACGAGCACGCTGTCCTGGTGGATGCCTACAGCGTTCTCGCCGAAGCAGAAGTATGTACCGCCTGTACCATTCACTGTTAGTACACTAGTATATACATTCGGTTCAGGGTTCGTTAGCTGGAATTATTCAGCATAAAATAAAACATTTTATAATACTTTACAGGTAGGAATTTTTACATACAGGTTGGTACCAATTCCTACATATTACACATTTTGGGTATGAAACGGTTTGAGCAACCATTTTGTTTTTTTTTTTTATTTTTACAATTTTGTCTATAGTGAAATCAGTCAGACGAAAAGCTGTATCTACATTAGATATGTGGATAACCCTTGACAACTTTTAGATCTAAAACAAATGATAAGGGTTTCTTGCTTTAAAAAATAGTCAATATATGTTTTATGAATTTCAACAAACTCACAACATGGTAGAGGAACTCCTCAGTCTCTCTGTGCCACAACACGCGTGGTTGTGGTCGCGCTACCACGGAACAAGTAACGTTGTATGTACTGTTCAGTGGCAGGGATACGTTTTTAGATCCGATAATGGTCACTTGTGGTTTGATTTGTATTGTCACATGAACGGAGTCAGATGCTGGAATTAGCGATGCATATATTTAAGTAATGTAAGTTATTAAAAAAAAAATGTAAACTGGCTCGCAGGACTATATACCGTTATAGTCTTCCATGATGGCCTTACAGGTCCAATTCCCATCTTCCTTTACGTTATCCACATTCAACATCGCATTGTAAGTACCATTTACATCATTTGTTTCTACGATATGATCATTATATATCCACAGTATTTGTTTAGCATTATCCACATGACATACTAGTTGCATGTCTGAGTGAATTAGCTTTGTTAGTGTGTGTGGACCTAGTATTAACGCTGTGGGTTTTAGTAATACGATAAGATTGGTGGTTTGGTTGGACACGCCACCTTAAAAAAATAATTTTGTTTGTTACATTTGGAGGGTTCCTGTGCTGGGAAAATGATCTAAAAGTAAAAAAAATGGGCATTTTATGTTAGCTGTTGATTTTATTGTTGCAGCTTTATATAGTTCACAATTTGAAAAAATCTGAGTGAATATAAAAAAATATATTCACTCAGCTCTTTTATAAAGACTACCCATTGTTGAATTCACCTCGATTTACTGCGAAGCAGGTGTACACTCCGTTGTCCGCTTCACTCGCCGATTCAATGGTTATACTAAAGTTATAAAAACCATCTATTGAGGGTTCCAAGTGAAAATTTGTCGCTGAAAGGTTTATTTATAATTAATTAACACTGAGGCAGACTTTTAAATAAAATGAAAACTAAAATAAAAAAAACAAGGAAAAGCAATTTTGTATCCAATTATTTAAATAAGTAAGTAAGTTAAGTATATGGTCAAAACAACAGCCCACGCTTTTCTCAATAATAATTAAAAACCGTTTTAGTAGATTTGAATTTTTTCATACTGTCTCAATAACAGTAATTGTAAATACTAACTTTTAAAATATCGCATCTCATTATACTGACCTCACTGTCACAACCTGGTCGAAACGTCAGGCAAATAAATGGTATGTGATACCTATTCCGGACGCGTCAATTCCCGATTTCTTAAATAATAATATATAATGAGATGCGATATTTTAAAAGTTCTATATTAAAAAAGATATTTTAAAAGTCAATTCCCGATTTCTTAAATAATAATAAGTAATTATAAAGATTAATAAAAAAAATATTTCACAACTTTATATCATGGATATGTTCTTTCCTATGAGGGAAGAGAATACTGGGTTGTGAAATCATGCGGGAACATGAAAATATAAAATAGCATTTTTTAAGGGTATTAAGTATATGTAGTGTACTGATTGATGTATACGTTGTTTGACGTGTAACATTAAATAAAACATAATTCATATTATAAAAAAATTACAATAAAGAAGGAGGTAATCTGTCACAATATCCTACCACTTATTAAAAGAAAAATGAGCTTATTCTGTATAATTTACACATAAAGAAGGATTTTTCTGTATGACGTAAGTTTTGGGATTACCTTTTAAATGATTAACACATATCCATGTTAAAAAATATCACTAACCATTACGTCGCGACTTCCCCTCAAATTCAATCCTAGCGCGCTGCATGTACGCGTCACTGTACACCGAGCAACGCAGCACCACACGCTCCCCCTCAGTTACCGCGCCCGCCGCCGACAGCGACACCTGCGGGGGAGACACTACCACTACCACTATTTATACTTCTTACTCATAGACGATTCCATATGTAGGTTGCATGTCGAATTAATAAAACTTATAAACTTAACGGAGTAATATTTATAATAAGTGTCCTTTCTTCTAACATGAAATCTTATATCCCACCGATCATATCCAGGCCAGTATCCGCAACGGCGTTCCCCGCGGCGTTGCTTGCGACGCATCGGTACGTGCCCACTTCTCCCTCAGTCATGTCCTCTATCACGTGCTCTATTGTTGTACTTTGTCTATAATAATACGAGATTAATGAACTAAATAAATTCTTGTTGTGTGTATGTATTTGCGGTTAACCGCAATCTTAATAGGCACAGACTATGCATGCGAATTCTGTGCGATCATGATACGTTCAAACTGTATGTGAGTGTGTCTGTGGGAACGTATTTTTCGTGTGTGTCTGTGGATACGTACAAGCTGTGCGTGTGTGCGTGCAGGTCTCGTCCGCGGCGCGTCCAAGCCGCACGCACGGGCACGAGGCTCTCCACTGCACAGCGCAACACCACGCGAGAGTGCGCACTTGCTACTATCTGGAAATATTATAAATGTATAAATTTTAATGAAAAAAAGTAATTTCGTACGTAATTTAAAGATTTATTTTGATAATCAAAGAAGATTGAATAAAAACAGGACATACCTTTTTAGACACCACCAAATATGGAACATCTACAAAGAATTAAAGTGATTTGTTAAATACATATAATTAATGAAACTTATATCATTTTTGTGCGGGAACAAGTTACAACACATTCACATACACATAGAGTCATACTTATTGGAGATAAAATGATCGTTTCTAAGTAACTACTATTTAAAAAATCGTTTTATTACCCTAAGATCTGGTCGACATTTATTATATAATTATTTGTGTATGTGTGTGTATATATACAAAGCTACGGAGGAAAAACTTTTATTCAAATAACTTAGTACCAATAACATATGTAAAAAAAACATGGACAAAAATTTTCGAGGTATTTTTTTTTCAGGTATAATAATTAGATATTCACAGATAAAGTAATTATTCAACAAGCTGACGATTAAAAGTATCTATGCTACAAGTTTGCACAATTTATGAATAGAAGATCATTTTTTTACTGTAAAATGTTACAGTAACACTTCCATCAATCTGAAAATTTTCTGATTACTTACAAAAATACGTACAACATCATGCTTGCCTACATTTTAATGAATTACAGGATGATTAAAAGTGCAAGATCCCGAATCTTCCTCGAACCTGCAGCCTCTGAGAGCAACCGACGATCTGACAACTGATTTATCGTGTAAATTATGTTTTATTCAATGTGTATCAACACATGTCTATGAATTAGGCTTTTTTTTCCTAATTAGTTTATGATAATAGGTTATATATATTTATAGTACAGACCTGGGACAGTCGCACTGACGGCCGTACGTCCGGCGCGACGGACAGTCTGTCCGGACGAGTCCGTGCCCACTACCTGCAAGATACATGAAGTTATACAAATATTGTTGGGTTTCATGTAGAGAGGCTGCCTGCAAGAGGTGGCCAATTAATTACAAATAACCCTGTATATAATATTAAAATATAGGTAAACAGGACATGTTATATAAATTACAACTATTTGCACTTAGAAAATACTCCTTAAAACTAGTAAATCATCAAACAAAATGCTAAAAACCTATAACTTTTTCCATATCAATGTAGCAGCCATATGTGAAAATTGATATACTACCCCGAATAAATTTAGATAAAGACAGGTGGATAAAGCTAAAATATTGATAAAATCTTACTGCGATATTAAAAAACTCTTCCGGTGGTATAAACGCCTCTGCAATATAAACGTTGTTTGCTGCATCCACTTTTTTCAATGGTACTTCGAACAACAGTTTTCCATTGAGATCCAACAGCTCCGCGTGATCAAGCTCGACCGAGTCGTTGGTAGAGAGGGATATTAACATGTTGTTATATGTTCCTACCAAAATATATAAATATAAGACACTATATCTTAATAATACAAACCAAAGAAGCTGTTAGTGTTTTTTGTTTGTCTTTTTTTTATCTTAAAGTGCTCAATCGATTTTGATGTGATTTTACTCATCATTAAGAGAAATATCCAGGTTTTCTTATTTATAATTCAACGAGAAGTTTCGTAAAATATATCTTATTATCGTTAGATGCTATTTTATATAAATAATATATATTAATGAAAAAAAAATGTAAGTTTTAAATTGGTACAACACGTGGATGTAAATCTGATATAATAATAAATTATTATTAAGATTTAGTATATCTAGTTTCGACATTAGGAATGTCACCTTTCAAGGGTCGATAGCTGGTTTCCTTAAGATCGGTTACGCGTGCGATAGAGAAGCCGTGCGTCACGTCTAACTCGGAGCGGGCGCGCACGCGCACTGAGTGCGGCGCCGTGCTCCCCGCCCGCACCCCCCACACCCCTGCCTTCGGGGCCAACACACTTACTATCTGCAGACGAAGGGGTTTATTGGAGATTAATGTATTTTTAGAGGGAAGGTATATGTCGGCGACAATTCTCGACATTAATATTATTGATATTTCATTGTTTTAATCATAATTCATTAATTTTCATATAACTTGTTAAAAATTTAAAATCACTTAGAAACATTAAATAGTAAGCGTTTGTCGCACTTGCTACAGAGCATTCTTTTGTGCAACAATAAGAAAGAGAGAGATAACATTCGAAGGCTATCTCTTTCGCTCTCAATATACCCCGAAGGATTGTAAAATTAGGTAAAACTTGTTAATAGTAAATTAAATAGATAGTATATAACGAGGCGAACATAATATGGTATTACACTTTATGTGAAAGAATAATAGTTTATAAGAAATAAGACTTTGAAACTGTTTATATTGTATAGAATTTCTTATATTTTTACTATTTTATTCCTCGTAACTTTTGTATTTGTATAACCTTCATTAACCATTATATGTGTATGTAAAGATAATTTTGTAACCTTTTTGAATATTGCATTGTAATGTCTGTGGATATAAAGCAAATAAAGTTATGTGAAACTCAGTCACGGGGCAATAGTTAAAAATACGCGTAAAACGCGTTGCTATTCAGCGGCTCTCTTTACGGTAAATCCGGCCGGTTAATAAACGGCTAGTATGGGGATGAGGCATTCCATTCCGGGATCATTGAAGCTTGGCGCGGCAGAAAAGGGCCTGCACAATGCCACCGATGCCAGGCCTTCCGGCATTCCAGCCACGGCTGCCATCGCCGGCTGGCCTGCGTACGATGCGGTGAGCAGCATGCTGCGCGTGACTGCCCCCGCCCCCTAGACGAACCTCCAACGTGTGCGAACTGTGGCGGCCCGCACCCAGCGAATCACGCGGCGTGCCCCCAGTTTAAAAAAGAAGCCCGTTTCAAGAAGGCCGGACTAGCGGCCTTAACCAAACCATCCCGCGACGCACGTGTTACAACTAACACCATTGCGGCTGACCAACACGCCTCAACGCTGATGGCTCCAGCCAATCAGTACATCGAGAGAGCCAGAAGGAAAAAGCGAGGCCCCAGAAAAGGGCAAAGCAATAGGGGCACCAGTGCCCCACCTCCCGAAACCGCGGCGGTTCAGAAACCCGTCCCTGGAGCAGCCACATTCAATACAGGAAATTCCCCTAACGAGAAACAACAAGTCATTGAAATAGCCCTCGGCGTCATCAAGGGGGTCCTCACTGCTCTAAGAGACGGACACGATCCGGTGCAGATCCTCCTTGAAGGAATGAAGGAACTCCTTAAAAACTAGAATCTACAATGTCACGCGAATTAAGAGTGGTATATTGGAACGCAGCAGGAGCGAAGGCGAGGGTGCACTTCATAAGGCTCATGTTGCAAGAACAAAACATTGACATCGCCCTCATCAATGAAACTCACCTTAGAGCCAACGAGCCCCTCAGCATCCCAGGCTATCAAATCGCAAGACTTGACGCGCCTCCAGAACACGCTCGTAGAGGCCTCCTCATCGCGACGCGCAGATCTCTAGTGCATCACATCTTGCCTATTCCCGACACAACCTCATTCCAGTCGCTGGGCGTCGAAGTACAACACAACTGTAAACTACTCCGCCTGTACGCTATTTACCGACCGCCAGCACCAAAGCTTAAAACAAACGAAGTGCGATGCCTCCTTAACAGCTCGACGCCCACCATCGCAGCCGAGGATTGGAATGCCCACCACACAGTTTGGGGCTGTCGAACCACGTGCCCAACTGGGCGCATCCTCCTACAAGACGCGGAGAAACGAGGGTATGTGGTGGCTGCTCCAGACGAGTACACCCACTTTTCTCACGTCCAATCTCACGCCCCAAGCATCATAGATCTGGAAGTTCACCGGGGCCTCGAGGGCCTTCAACTGTCGCTGGAGACACTTCTGGATGCCTATAATTCCGATCACCTCCCGGTCTTACTAACGTTACAGGGAAACACGACATCTGCCACTAGATTACCTCCTTCGGGCCGCACTAACTGGCCGCTCTACCAAGTTATGGTCGAACGCAACATCCAAAGTGGGCCGCTTACATCTCTAGCCGACCGCGCCAGCATTGACGCCGCACTCCTCGAATTTACCGACGCGCTTACACAGGCCAAGGAGCACGCAACCCAGCCCCAGGTGGGAAAGAAACTCCCTCCCATCCCTCATCACATATCAGCTCTTATTACCCAGAAACGCAAGTTACGGAAAGTATGGCAGCGGACTAGAGAGCCGGCCACGAAGACCAGACTCAACGCCCTTATTTTAAGAATAAGAGCGCTTCTCGAGTCGGTGGCCTCAGAGAGATGGCAGGAACGCATCTCGCAGGCCAGTGAGAACAACAACTCACTCCATAAGCTGTGCCGCATGTTACGCTCTAAACCCCAAGCAGTCAGACCCATCACAGGTCCAGATGGCGCGCTACATTTTAGCTCTGATGGTCATGCGGAACTACATGCAGACTTTTGGGCTTCCCAATTCATGCCCCACCCCAGCCTCAGAGTGGAAGAACACGACAGACTGGAGCGCATCATTCAAAACTGGCTAGACAAACCTTCATGCTCTACGCTACCGCCTCCCTTGCTCACTCCGCGCCTCATAAGGAAAACTATTGCGGACCTCAAGCCCAGAAAGGCGCCCGGTGGTGACGGCATAACCAACACCATGCTCCGCAACCTCCCGCCGATCGCTTCAGTTCAGCTCACACGCCTATTCAACGCCTCACTCCAGACAGGCTACTTCCCTAAGGCCTGGAAGGAAGGACACATTATACTGCTACTCAAAAAGAATAAAAACCCCAGGCAAACAGACAGCTACAGGCCCATAACACTACTGAGCTCCATATCAAAACTGTACGAAAAAATACTGTTACCTCACATCCAGGCCTACTTGAAGCCTCGCCCCGAACAATTCGGTTTTAGAGAGGAGCACTCTACGACACTACAAGTCGCCAGGGTGATCCATTTTGCTGCATCGGCCATGAACAGAAAGGAATTCACAGCTGCGGCCTTCCTGGACGTGGCCAAAGCCTTCGACAAGGTTTGGCACCCTGGCCTTCTCTTCAAGATTCGCCGAGCCGGCGTCCCTCACTGCCTCGCGCGAATCCTGGCTGAGTTCCTCGCCGGCAGGACCTTTCGCGTCAGGGTCGAGGGCGCCATTTCAACCAGCCGCCCTATAAAGGCCGGAGTCCCCCAGGGCAGCACGTGGTCTCCGATGCTGTACTCTTGCTTCACAAACGACATCCCAACCGTGGAGGGGACCACACTGGCACTCTACGCGGATGACATCGCCCTACTCTCCAGATCGATAAGAGCAACACACGCCATCTACAAGCTACAAACCGCTCTCGACGCGCTTCCCGACTGGTTAGAGAAATGGAGATTAGCTCTCAATGTAAAGAAGACGCAAACCATCATGTTCGGTTCGTACAACGCGCCTCCACCTCCTCCAACATTACTTAGTCAACAATTAACTTGGTCATGCAACGTTACGTACTTGGGAGTTACCATCGATAAAAGGTTGACAATGTACACCCACATCAAACAAGCCAGGAATAAAGCGAACGCAGCCATGAATATCCTAACACCCGTCTTCAACTCAAGACTTTCTTTAAAAACGAAACTCAACATATACAAGGGATATGTAGGACCATTACTCACGTACGCAGCCCCTGCGTGGTACGCACTAGCAGGCAGATACAACAGAGCGCTACTACAAAAGATGCAAAATAAAGCTTTACGCCGCGTGACCGGAGCTCCATGGTGCGTAAGGAACGCGACCTTAGCACGCGACCTCCGCACCGAGAGCCTGGAAAAACATATCGAAACCCTATCCACAGCCGCCTTCAACCGTGCAGACTCATCCAAGTTCGCGCACATACGCGATATAGCGCCTTGGCACACTAGGCCGCCAGAACGAGCAAAGAAGCGACTCCCAAGAGACATCATACCGCCTTAATTTCACCTGTTTGAAATTCAAACCCAAACCATTCCCTTAAGACTCCTAATCCTAACTTCGTTACCCCATCCTCGCCTCCGAGTCGCCGTCATGGCCGCTGGTCGCCTCAGCTGGGCCTCACCTGGTCTCGCCAGGGGTCTCACCCGGCTGGGCTGACCGCCCGGACGGCTCTAGCGGCTCATTCCATTCCCTCACAACCTTGAGGGATCACCACCCGAGGGCAAAACGCCCGACCCAACAACGCGCTCGCTTTAGCGTGCGCCGTAGAGAGTCACGGCAAAAGTGCCACGCGCTGTCGCCGTCCCCCCTCTCGTCCCGCGGGGTGGGAGAGATGATAGCCATATATGAGGCATTCCATTCGCCTCGGGCCCTCGGACCGCAACATTGAAGAAAGAAGAACAGGGAAATATCGTAGAAGAGCCCTGAATAGTAAGGTCGTGAGGGATTATCGTAGAAGAGTCCTAATATTGGATCGTAGAAGAGCCCGATCGAAAAGCTACTCGTGACTGGGTTAACCGAGTGTCCGTACATTCTCGTTTTAATTACCCTTTCGAGTCGAGACCCCTATATCCATGATAGACGAATCACCGGCGCCCGTTAGGAGTGATCATTAGTCACCCGACTTGACGTCACTCCTGCGGACAGGGTTCGTTTCGCCCTACAAAAGCGGAAGGGTGCGGTAGCTGAGGTCCAATCTAGCGACCTCAGCGTAACGCCGCTCCGGTCTTCTAAGACCGCAGCCCCCGACCGCGACAGTATATATGAATTTGGGTTTTCAGACTTTAAACTATCCATTGACGAATTATGTTCTTAGTTCTGTTAAGTGATTACCGAAGTGTAGTTTGAATAGTTTGGCTCTATTTGTTTAGGAGACGATAATATATTTTACATCCTGTGAATTTATACAATTACTTGCAAATTATCGCAGCTTGCCCTTGTTGGTAACTGGAGATATTATGATAAAAAGTCTACTTAAAGAAACATGTGTAAACTTCTACCCGGTCACTCACTCACCCTTGGTTTTCGCTCTTTATAATAGTTACCATAATCTCCGACAAGTCCAAGATAGTGACGAGTTGTGGAGGCCCCGTGATTTCCTCCCCAGTCGGACTCACAAGATGTATTCGAGGATCGGAACCTGATACCGACACCGTCACTTCATCCACTGTCTTGTCCACTGGAATCTGATAATTATATTTTGATTTACTTATATATATAAGTATATTTAAAGTAAACAAATATTGATATTAATCATCGTTTTTATTAATATTTATTTCATTACATCTACCATTAGGTACATATTATTATTAAACATAAATAACATTGGCCACCAGCAGAGCTATTGCCTAAAGAGTGACAATCAATCTCTAGTTGCAAACGAATTTTGATAGCAAGTTGATATACTGAGATTGTTATCTCAGTATATCAACGCGGTTATAAATTAAACGTTACGCACTTTCAGATATTGATTATAATTTAAGCTGTCAAAAACGATTCGCAATAATTCTGTTGATGCCCCCTGTGGTTCACATGCAATGAAAATCTAGGTTTTACAGATTACAGGTATATTTACAGACTGTCTTCAATTCATCTATAGCTTACCTTTTGGGTGTAGTTGTATCCTGCTGGATTGACCGTTGTTCCCAGATTTACCGTCCGACCTTTGATAGAACTTCGTACGAATTCTAGAACCTAAAAATGTATCGAACTATGGGTGCAATTAATAATAGCATTATTTTTTTTTGTCAAAGGTGAATAGTGCATGTCTTCTTTATAATTTTAATATTTATTTGATTTAATATCTACACACCTTATAAACGCTGGTTTTATTTAAATTGAATACTTGTCCGGAGCTTGCGGCCGCAATCTGTTGATATACCTTGTATGAAGGCTTGTCGACATCGTTGCAGTGGCCTGTCAGCACGAAAACCACCTGAAATAAAAACCACTCTATTAAAATGCCTACTTCTTAACATAACGTTACTTATTATACATAATTTAATTACTAATTCAATAACTTTAAAACTCGAAATTAAATAATTGTTATACAAACTTATCTCACCTGACTTTGCTTCCTCTGAACATTATCCAAAACCTTATTTACAATTCTGTGGTCAGAGGCCGTAGCGTCAGTGAACACGAATACAAATGATCTTGGCCTGCTAACATTTAGTGCCAGTTGGATGCCGCCGAGCGATCTCTCCGGGCAATCCCCGCCTCCGTACACACGCACTATGTTCAGCGCTGATTTAAATACTTCTTTCTGCGTCGTAACGGTTGCTGGACCCACCGCTATAATGTTATTCGTTTTTATTTTATTTCACATATCTAATAAAATTTAGAAGCTTTAGGACTTCTGTATCAAGTATTAAAACACTCAATCATGATACACACATTCAACACATCTAACATAATAAATATTTTGAAGAGCGCAAAAAATACCTGGATCATGAAAAGGTACGAATACAAAATCCGCAATAATATTGCTTTCTTCTAAAGCAGTTTTCAAAATCATTTCCGCTCCTTCCCTGAGCTGCTTCAGATCGTTAAACATAGATCCAGTTGTATCAAAAACAAACACTAAACTTCCTTTTTCATCCTTCAAAGACGGATTAGTTGCATTAACTAACTGATTAGATTTATACTGTGACACGAATAAAATCAAAAACAATATTAATTTTCCCCCCATTTTCTAATTATGCAGTCATTTGTTCCGACTTTCAAACTGAACTAACGTACGGTTAGCAGTTATCAATAACCTTTGGCTTTTTAATCAATGTGGGTTAAATCTCAATAGCGTTTGAATGGTAAATAACTTTTTTTTTTGTTTAGCTGATGGCCCGAATTTCATGTATTAAAAATTCTCACATAAAAAAAAAATATTATATTTTTGAATATCGTTAAAGTAAATAATTTCGTACAAATAGGCGTGTCCAAGGTGATGTCGTAAAAGTTTTCACGTTATAAGAGTAAAAATAATAGAGAAACTTAATTTTAAGTAAATAAACATATATTTAAAAATAAAAATCTTTATTCAAATTCACACTTCACATAGAAGACAACTTGTACATACACAAAAAAACGTAACTATTTACCAAGTAAAATTGCTCAAAATTCTTCTTAATTATACTTATCGGCGTACGTATTTCCAGCTCTTATATTTATATAATTCAAATTTATTAATGTAATGTTAAATAATTATTTAGTAATTATATTAATTCTACAAAATTCCTGTATACTTTAATATGAACTAATTGCAATTAAATTTTATTATTTTAATTAAAAAAACATTTAAATAACACGTAAACCGACGTTCATATGAGGTAAAAACATACCTACATAGAAAGTATATGAGTTAAGACAATAGAATCTTAATGTATTTGTCTTTAACATTGAGCAAGGCGTTAGTTACATCTATACTATTCTAAAAGACAACACAAGAAAATAATTATTTTAATTTCAAATAAAATAAAATCGAAAATTGCATCAAGATATAAGCGTTAATAATTGCCAAGAAATTAGGTTAATAATTTTAAGCTCGACCAGACTTTAGGGTTGCTTATTAAGTTTTGTCATTATGTGAAGATGTTAATAATAACAAATATTATATATATATTAGAAAAAATTAGAACAAGTCTGGTCTTTTAAAAATGCCTAAAAATCCTTATCTTGCATTAGGATCCTTAACTTAATTAGAGATGGCATAAAAAGACCTATAACATTTTCAGGAATTCAGTTACCTATAAAGAAATGTACTAGTACATACTTTTATTTTATGTAGCTGGATCTGATATTAAAACATTACAAATTATACAATATAAACTTTATAAATGTGTACAGGTATACTAAATATAAATTGGTAAATTAATTAATTTAGTAAATAAAAAAAAAGTTTCCTTTTATAAGGAGAACTAGAATAATACTATAATTTGTTTTCATTGCATTTAGACAGAATTTAATTCATTTAACAAGTCAAAATAGAAGCACAGATTGACTGAATGTCATAATTCTCGTTACATCTGCGTCATTTCATACTTAACTAGAATAAATGAATGAATTTGAAAATTTTGTTCACTTTTAGTAAGTTAACTTTTACTAACTTCTGAATGCGTTTACACTATTTCCTAAACAACTAAATTCATAAAAATGTAATAAGTCTTTGAGTAGTGTGTTGTGTAATGTCGGTGGTAGTATTAGGAAGCTTTGGACAATAAATGCTCAATACATTGCTTTGGCAAGTGGTTACAAGTTAACTGTACATTTAGTCATGGGTATTATTGTTAAGAAACTAAGTTTCTGAAGTGTGTTCTTTAAATGACTCTTCCTAAAAATATTTTTGAAAAAAAAATATATATATATATTTCTTATTTAACGAATTATACCTTTACTTCGAGACTCTGGAAGATATCATGTACTTATTAATATACTTTATTGTAAAATTACAAATCGTCCAAAATGCATCAAATTAAATGTAAATTTATACAAAATATTATTAATTCAATAGTGTAAAAATATATTTATTTTTGCAGTGTGGTCAAAGTTTTAACTAATAATATATTTATTGTTGCCTCAACTGAAATAATGTATAAATCTATATTAATAATTTCTCTCTCAATATTTAGAACACTGGGTCGATAAAGTTTTAAACAATGGACATTAGCGCTAACACTATAAGGTCCAGGTTTGTAAAAGTGTATAAGAACATTTATCTAACAAGTTCCGTCGTCATCAATGCACTATTTCGTCGGGGTGTATTATTTTCTGCGCGCTTTTCTTCTGGAAGACTAATATATTTTCTCCGACTTCCCCTTCTGGGAACTGAAAGGAAATTACTATAGTGAGAAAAGATATCATACTTAGCCATGAGGTTTTACATATAATATAAATATAGATAGATATAATTAACTCTTTTTTATTAACAAAATATAAACGGAAGTTTGAATATAAACAAATTAATTGATACTTACACTAATAATAATGGAACTTTTGCTTTATTTCAGCTCACAGGTTTTACCAGACAATTCTTTATGTGGCATACATTGGTCGGCAACAATAATCACATCAGATCTCTTAAAAACAAATAAAACGAAACTCACACTAGTGTGACGCAGTTCGTGCAGCAGGTCGTAGTCCTTCAACAGCGACTGCACGCGGCCTCGCAGCGTGTCGAACAACACGAGCAGCGTGGGCGGGCGGCGCCGCGCATACTCCTCCGACCACCAGCGTTGAGGGTTCACGAAGAAGGCGTCCGCCTCGCACGTGTGGCCGGCAGTCGGCGGGGAGCAGTCCAGGAAGCGCGTCGACACGTTCGCGTGCAGGTGGCTGCGGGGGAGGTTTTGTTGTGAACAGATTTTTTTTGGTTTTCTACCTAACACTATTAATAAAGGTATTATTGTCACCTATAGAGCGGCGTGGAGTGACACGGCGTCAGGAACAGCACGGAGCCGTTGTGCGGCAGCGCGGCGCGCAGCAGCGGCATGACGGCGAGTGCGCCGGCCTGGTGCAGGGTGCCGCAGTACAGCGCGGGGAGCGCGTTGCCGACCAGCAGCGCCAGCGACGCCGAGTACAATTGCCATCTACGGATATGACGGTTTCGAGTATTCTTTCATGATATGCTTAGAGTGCAATGATTGTGATCGTGCTATAACTATTCAAACAGAAAACTTTTTAGTTAATATTAGTGTATCTAGTAGGGAAAGTAGATGTATGGAGACCACTTACTTTTTAGCTTTTCTGCTCCAAGGAACGATCACGTCTTGAGCTAGGTACAACAATATCGGCAGCAGCGGCAAAACAAAGCGGAACTCCTTGTGGGGTACGAAGCTAAAAATTTTTATAATATATAAATGGTAACTAATGTCAGTAGAACTACAGAAAGAGAAATTCCTTATAAAAATACATTAAATCAACTGACGCACGAAAATTCCTTAACAGCAAAAAAATATAATTAAAAGCTATTTAACATGTCATTTCAATTAATTCTTATTAAAAGTATGTATCTTAGAATACTTTTCAGTTTTTATCTCAGAACTTTAAAATAGTGATTTTAAATCTAGAATGAGGAAAAAAATTAAACAAGGTTAAAAGCCCATAAATAGTGCAATTATCAAAGTTTAAAATCACGTTTAAAAAAAAGGTCACGATTTTTTACTTGTGACAACAATAATGTACCAATGTACCTGTGTAACAATACATGAAATACAGTAGCAACAATCAACAGAAATCCAACTCTGTTCTCTTGAGGACGTCGTAGGACTGTGTATAGCGCCCACACTACTGGCACAAGGTTAATGCCTAGTACTGCTGGCAGACCCTGTGTTAGATACCAGTGCCTAGAACAGTAATAAAAACATTTATTATAATATCTGGCAACTTTTATTTATATAGGGATAAATGATTATTGTTAACATTGAAATTATTTTATTTGGAACATTTCTAGCCAAATAAATTAACCTTAGTTAAATAAATAATAAAAATTAAAAATAACCAAGGATGCTGTCCATAGAATGATCCAATGTTCTGCAGTACATTGAACTTGAAGAACTCTAATGGAGTTATGATGAGGCTTCCGTGAAAGTAAGAGTCAAGGGCTACCATCAAGCCACCCGAGATGAGACTGCAAAAAGATACATTCTTTAAATTTGTTTCGTTAAAATATATTGTATTTGCCTCATTTACATTTAAATGACAAAAACATGTGCCAGATAACCAAGCGGCCCTAGCTAAAAATTTTGGCAAAGGTCCAGCCTTGGATATGAAGCCATGTGCCTCTGATATTTTAGGTTTTTATCAATAGGTTTTATGGTTTATTGGGTTGTGTGGGGCAAATATCGTGCTCGAGATGGCTATATGACTATATCCAATAATTTCAGAAAATAGTTGGCAAAAACAGAATGCGTTTCTACTGCCAAATTTAGAAAAAAAAGGGAACATTGAGACTTGTTTTCAAGTATATTTATTGTAAGACATTTAATATTCCATTACCCCTTTTACTTACATTTTAGGCAGATAGCTTGTCAACAGTAATTGCAATTTTCCCTGATTGGTAGTTGCCAAGTTGTAAAGACCGAGCACTATCCACAGTGGTGCTGATGTTGGCCGCACAAACACTGACACACATGCTAGCCACAGCCAGTTATTGTTTTCTACATAAAAGATTTACGAGAAATAGTACAAACAATATTTTTGAAATCTTTAAAATTTAAGAGTCATTCAAAATATCATGTATATTTATTTAAAGACTAAATAAGCTATAAGTTGGATATTTTACTAAATATAGAATTGATTAATAAAAATGAATGTAGTAAGAAAGTATACCAGCAATTTTTTTTCATAATTTTACTGTTTTTAAGGTATTGAAACTTCTACCAAATTTATATGGTAGTTGATCTATTAAAGAATACAAATTTAAGGATTAATAAATTCTTATTCCTGACAAATTATTTGGAAACTTGGCATAAATGTCTGAAAATAAAATAGGTATTAAACCTTTAATTTGTAAATCACTTAAAAGATTTGTCATATTAGTCTAAAAAGTTACTGTTATATAGAAAGCTTACTTAAATTACTACTACCTTTTTCATAATAACCAAGCTTCCCACTTTTGAAAGGGAACACAGACAGTGCTATAGCAACAAATGCTGTTTCCAAGGTCTGTAACAGAGTTCTACTAGCTGTGTAGAACCAAAACCAGGATGTAAGTATCAGAAACAGTGACCATTTCCGACCCCCTGTCCATTTGTAGAAACAGTAATCAGCAACTGAGCTGATGATTGCTTGCAAAATCCGAGGAAGGTAAATCTGTAATTTTATTTAACATTTTAATTAAGAAAGAAAGGATCATTTATGATACTTTTTATTGCAAACATATACATAAAATATAATAATGTTAGGACTGGTTTTGGCCATACATTTGTTCCTGTTATAAGAATTATATTATAGGTAAATAATATTAATAAGTTAACATACCACAAGACTGGGATAATCAAGGCCAGTAACTTTTAAACCAGAATACAGAAGCGTCACTGCACTAGGATACAGGTAGCTTCTAATACCCTTTTGCCACTCCCAAGTTAGGACTCCATAGCCAAAGGCATATTTATGTGCTACTTCCAGCGTCTGCCAGTACTCATCAGGCACATACCACGTCTGTACTAAGAATACTGACAGAATTCGCACAACCAAAATTACCGCCGCAACTTGCACGGGCCTTAGGCCCTTTGCCAAAGCCATTCCCGCCTAAAAGAGATCACTCCATATCAGCTATAAATAGACATTAAAAACGTGCCCTACACGATAACGTAAGTTTCTTCTTGGTTTAAAAACACTTTTTGTTTATAGACATAAACCAATTGGAATAATAAAAACTTTAATCAATTATGGGGAGTTACTTAAAAAGTATCAACTACCGCGTCCCTTTAAATTGACTAAATACTGAATGATCAGAAGCATAAACTGATGCTCAAATAATGTATTTTATTATTACAAATATAAACAAAAAGCATTAGTGTGTTTGTTTGTTATTATTCAACAGTAAAAACAACTATTTCGTAATAATGCATAACGCTAACCTTACTTACAAATACCACCGCAGACCGCTGTAAGTAGGGTTGTCACTTGTCAGTACTCAGTTCACAATTGTACTCTGTACCATGTACCCTGTAGAGTGTGGTCAATAGGTACATAATATAATATAATATAAGACTTTATATAGATTCAACTTTCAAGTTTTTAGGTGCACGAAGTATTATCGTATATACTTATAATAATTAATTATTGATGAGTTAGGTTTTCTTAGAAATATATTTAAGGAAATATGTAATTAAATGTACATTTCTAAATATAAATATCATTGGAAAAACATATATATTAATATATTAATCAAAATTTAATAGCATTGAAGCTTATGTGTGTAACAAATTTCGTGCTCGGTTCCTCAAGAACAACAGCGTTCAAGTTAATAAGAACATCGTTAACACATTTACTTTATAGTAAGTTATATGAATGCAGCGTTAAGAATAATCAGTAATGTCATCTGAGGTTGGTTCCAAAACTTTAATCAAAATGTAATAGTAATTCTACATTCTACAATAAGTAAGGCGTGGTTAACATTATGTCACATAATTATCGTATTGATTCGATTTAAATAATAAAAGTTCCAATTTAAATATGTAAAAACGCATTAATCTCCTCTCCGCATCAAAAACATAATTAAAATTTTAAAATTATCGTTTGAATACTAATCTTACATTGACAATGAAGTATGGTTTGTTTTGATATTCCGAACGTTAATTTACGAATGTTGATTTTTGCCAAAGTATAACATCGCATAAATTTAAAATAAATAATGCTAAACAAAGATTAAAATATGGGTAAGTGCACACATATAATATAAAAATTGTGTGTTTAGCGCTCAACATTTTAATACGATATTTTTCTTTGGCAGACAAGCCGAACAATGAAACACTTGATTTGTCTAAGCGTGGGCTTAAGAAAATAGAGAAAGCGCACGAAGATGATTCCGAGACTGTTATCAATTTGATTCTAGATCAAAATGAATTGCAGCGTATTGAAAATATCGAGACCTACCATCGAGTTGAAAACGTAAAGTTTTTCTTCTTTTTTTTTTAAATAATATTCTTCTTGTTTTATCAACATTTCGGTCTAAATTTATCAGTTTTTAAACATCTAACTTTCGAGATACCAATTTTAAAATGTTACAACGTAAGATCCATAAATTATAGATTTAGGAATGTTGTAATTTTTAGAGTAAACCTTAAGGTGTGTATAAACCTGTTAATTTTATTTATATTTGGTAGAATTATATGTATTCTTATTTGTTACAGCTGTCAATATGCAACAATTTTCTGTTGCGTATGCACAATGTGTCCAGACTCACCAACATAAGGGTGCTAGCCCTTAACAATAATGGAATATTACAGATTGAAGGGCTTAAAGATTTAATATACTTGAAAGTTCTGAAATTAGCTGGTAAGTTGCTAAATAACACTGAATAATAATTCATTCATAATTATTTCTTAAATCATTTATTGAGTCTAGAATAAAAAGATGTTGAAAAAGTGTTTTTTTTTTAAATATGACTTATTCAAATTAAAATGATATTAAAATTACAACTATGATTATGTTGTTTGAAATTTTTAATAATTGTATATTTTTTATTCTAATTAACAATTATTATATATTAAAAAAAAAACTTGCATTTGAATGTGAAAAATCATGGAGTAAACGAGTTTTTGTTAATTAAGATATTATTTATTTTTTAAGGTAACAGTATAAAATCAATAGAGCATTTAAATCATAACATACATTTGGAGCATCTGGATCTATCAAACAATCAAATATCATATATTGCTGACATATCTTACTTGAAGAACTTGAAGGTAAGCCAATACCTTATAGAGATAAGACGCAGCTTCTCAGCATTCCATGGATTCACCGAGCGGGTGCCGGGCCTATCGCGTTTCAAGGAGAGGAGTGCCATCAGTGCCTGGGACTTGTGACCCGGGAGTAGGTTTAAGGGGCCCTTTTATTATGCGCAAAAACGCTCGCCTTCACTCTTTACACTCCTCTCTCTATCTAACCAAATTTGGAAAGAACCTACCAATGCCGCCTTTGAAACGTTCTAGAAATGAACCGGTGCTTATTCTAGAAAGGCCAAGGTCTTTAAGTTGGTTACAGTGAGATTTTGCTGTTATAACTCTCGCTCCCACTTCTACCGCGTACAAACTAACTATAAATTTATTCCTGGACAGTTCCTTGGTCAGTTCGTAATACTTATTAAGCTTGATTGTGTAATCCCTGGCAATGTTTGTTTCCCAGGGAACAGTAAGCTCCACAAGTTTCTTCTTTCCTCCTGCCGCGCCCTTGCTACTGAAAGACTAACCGCTTCCCGTATACTTTCTAATACCTTATCGTGGCGACGCGATTATTGACCTTTATCTAGAAGTACCCTACACCCTACTAATATGTGTTTCGCGGTTCCTACTGTCTCCCCACAGATGTTGCAAGACTTTTCGGTGGCTTTGCCCCTTTTTACTAAGTTACTCTGATCTGGGAGAGTCATTTGGAATGCATTAAGATAGAATTTTAATAATGCGAGGGACCAATCATAAATTAAGGTGCGCCACTTTAAAGCTAGTGGAATACAAAAATCTCCTATGGTCACCCATTCGTTTTGAATTTCTAGGCTCATCGCGTGGAGTCGGTAGTTATCGTTTTTGTATTGTCGAATAAAAGATTTTGTTATGTCTTGAACTTTCCTACTTGATCCTAGCCGTTCTTTATTCGTTTGAGCACCTATTATAATTTTTTTGTGGAATTGGAGTCGTGACTCGAGCTTTGAAACAACTTTATCTTTTGGGAGAGAAGTTACAGTATCATCTTTAGATTTTTCGATGATATGTCTTTTGGTAACTCTTAGATGTTTGTAGAGCTCCGATGTTTTCTTTAATTTTAAGTGTTTTGTGTAATCCGGTTGAAGAGTCCGCTGAGTGCGCTAACCCAAGCCATAACTTCAATGTCTTTATGACGTTTGTATCTAACTTTGACAAAAGGATTTTATTAATATCATAAACGAGGAAAGGCCAATTTGAACGTGATGTTAAAAAAATATCGTATATCGTAGCTTTCTTGACGTTACTTATTGGTTGGTTGTCTACCTTTAATAATAATAGTCTAATATAATTTAAATATGCATACATTTGTAAAAAATTGTATAAACTGTTTAAAATAAAAAAAATGTATTTCTACTTAACACACATAATGTTATGTATGCACAACTATACAGTTTATACATATAAACATTATCTAATACAGTTTTATTTTACCAAATACATATTTTGATCATTTTTTAATCTGTCTCTCACACTCCAATCCTACAAGAATAAGGTTGTCTGGAAGTGATTGCTACCCAGCTATTACCCCGTATTATTGTATACCCATTTTTGTGTTGTACTTTGTGCTGTGCTATATCTTTGGGCTGTGGAATGAAGTATATTGTTATTATTTTAAATTATATCTCTTTGGCTTTGACCAATTGACTGTGGTTGCAAGGCTGTCTATGGTTTTGTATCTATGGCTTGGATAACCACACTGCAAATGCACTGTATATTTTTATGGATTTGTTGAAAAAGAAATACTTAGTTATGTATTTCGACTTGTTTTATAATGTCTATATTCTCTTTCACTCTTTGTTTAGTTTAAGGCTAGATGGCGTTGTGTGTAAATGTCTAAGATACGAGGGAAGGTCAAAAAGTTTGCGGAATGAGAGGAAAGGAGGTTGAAAATAAACACCAAACTATTTTTCCTTTTCAATATATTTTTCCTTAACCCTAATACATTTCAAATCTCTCAAATAACTTGTTTATACCATTGAAAAAAAATATTTCTCTTTGGTGTCAAAATAGGCCGAATTGCAGACTTCACTTCTTCATCGTCGTATTTTTTTTTCCACGCTGCTCTTTCTTCATTTTTAAAATAAATAATAGTCACTGGGTGCCAAGTCCGGACTATAGGGTGGTTGGTTCGATTGTTTGAACCCGCATCGGTGAATTACAGCAGTCGCACCATGGCACGTATTAACGGGTGCGTTGTCGTCCAGAAAGAGCACACCTTTTGACAACTTTCCTCTTATTTTTTCCTTGATAGCTTCTTTCATTCTTTTCAGTAAAGAAGCTTAGTACTGTCCCATTATAGTCACACCACGTTCTTTGTAATCGATCAGTAAAATGCCTTATGTATCACAAAAGACAGTCGCCATGATCTTGCCAGCCGATTGTGTCACTTTGAACTTCTTTGGAGGAGGTGTTACTTTATTATGCCACTGCATCGACTCTTGCTTCGACTCAGGTTCATACTGATGAACCCAGCTTTCGTCACCAGTAATGATTCGGGCCATAACTTTTTCCTTTCTCTCTCCACAGAGTTCCAAAAACTGACGAGAACACTCGACACTCTCACGTTTTCGAAGTAGCGTGAGCGTTCTCGGAACCCATCTTGCACTGACCTTAGTCATGTCAAGATGATGATGTAGAATATTCAAAATACTTGTTTCGGACACTCTAATCATTGCTACAAGCTGCTTTTTCTTCAACCGGCCTTCTTCCAATACAAGCTTTTTACTTTTACGACGATTTCCGGAGTAGTGGTTTCAATTGGCCGTCCAGAGCGGGGATCGTCTTCAATCGACTTTCTTCCTTGTTTGAAAAGACCATGGCACTTGTAAACCATGGTCTTACCAGGGGGAAAGTCCGCTTAAATCGCCAACAGCTCTTGAAAAATAATCTGAGCGGCTTTTCCTTGCTTGGTAAGGAACTTAATAACGGCGCGGTGTTTAATTTTCACCATACTGGCCGACTTCTTTCCGATTCAGTTATTTACAGGTCGATAACTCAAGAGAATGACCCGGTTAGGTTCAAACTTGGTATATATACTATTAATGAGATGTTCAACTAGTGACTATCTAGACAAGTAAACCTACCCCTACCAATCACTCCATTCCGCGAACTTTTGGACCAATTCCAGTTATTACACAGCTATTTTATATAAATAAATAAATAAAATAAAATTGCCTTCATTCACTGAGTTTTTCTTAAATTTTAACATATAAAGTAGTAGTCAGGTTGTTTACTGACATAGGCCTCTTCCCTATCGTTACACATAACCCTGTCACCGCTTGCTCTCCTCCAGCCAGTTGAGAAATCGTCCTTCCATTTCGGCCTGCCTTTTCCGTGCTTTTCTGCCATATTTAGGCTTATTCTTCTTCGCATCCTTGAGTGTCCCGCATCTTGATCATGATTTTGACACCCTTCGTCGCAGTTCTTTTCCGTTGGCTTTAAGATTATTTGGGCCAGAGATATGTATTCATCTACATTCTTTCTAGTTGCTCATCACCTTTGTCTTGGACATATTTGTGGTTACTCATACTTTTTTGATTTCGAATGATTCTTGTGTTAACATGGACTGTATACCTCAGAAAGTAACACTATCATCTGCAAACCTGAGGTGGGTGAGGACACATCCATTTATATTTAATCTATAACGTTCCCAATTCAAACTTTGAAAGGCCTCGACCACGATAGAAATGAACAACATCGGAAAGAGATATTCTTTAATCTGGACTTTTTTTTCTTGGAACACCTTGATTTTCTAGATTTTTGTTTTGTTTCTAGAGTTCTGGTTATGTAATAGTGAGTCAAAAACCTTTTTATTGTCGACATAGGAAACATATTACGGTTTCTTATATTTATTGTATTTTTAACAAATTGTTTTAAAACGTGCATATGGTCGACATTTGAGAAGTGACTTCTTAAACCGGCTTGCTCTTTTGAATGTTGCTCGTCAAGCTGCTTGATAAGTCTTTCCAGCAGGACCTCAGTGAACACTATATACATTAGACATTAAGCTTATAGGCTATTTGTTATGTATTTTGCTTTTATCTCCCTTCATGTGAAAAAGAACGACAACGGAATTTGTTCTTGTTATTATTCCTACGACTTCTATATTGTTGAAAATGTCTGATAGAGGTTGAGTGAATAAATTTCTTTTACTGTCGCTTTCAAAAGTTCTTTGAAGATTTTATTTTCCCGATATTTTTCTATCACTCTGAGACGTTCCGTATTTTTTTCCGTATCTCACATGGTAGTATTGTATTAATTCGTTTTTTACTAAGACTGCAGAACATAAGATCACGTACAAAAGTGGCACTACTAATACCCAAATTGACTACATCCTTGTAAATAGAGCTCATATTGGTCGGTTAACAAATTGTAAGGTCATTCCAGGAGAAAGTGTAGCCCCTCAACACCGCATTGTTGTGATGGACATGAAATTTAAGAAAATAGCCAAGGAAAAACTAACTCAAATACCGGAACTCACTAAATGGTGGAATTTAAAAGGCGAGAACATCTCCAAGTTCCGTGAACATTTAGCTAATATACATATAGATTTTGATTCAGACGTCGATACTATATGGGAGAACCTACGAAAGCCTATCACAAAAGCTGCAAACAAAGTTCTTGGGCGTACTAAACGCGGTAAGTAGACTGACAGAGAAGCATGGTGGTGGACGGAACAGGTGCAAAATGCAGTTAAGCAAAAGAAAATAGCTTTTATAACTTGGCAGACTACCCGAACTACAGAAGATAAAGAGAAATACAGAAAAATTAAGAAAAAGACTAAGAAAGTAGTAGCCACAGAATGTCCTAACGCCCAAAAAGACCTTAACACAAATTTACACACCAAAGAAAGACAAAAGCAGATTTACAAGCTGGCAAAACAGCGAAACCGGAGCACTAAAGATCCTGCTCGATGTAAAACCATCAAAGGTTCCAATGGCGAATTATTGTATAAAGACAAAGATGTACTAAAATCCTGGCATCAATATTATTCTGAACTTTTGAATCCTCATCAACCAACCACACAGCTTCCAGAAGTGGAAGTTAACATGGGCCTTATTTCACCAATCTACCCAATAGAAATAAAAACAGCATTACAGAAAATGTCCAATAAAAAAGCCATAGGTCCAGACGGTATTCCAATAAAAGCCTGGAAATGTTTACGCGAGGATGGCATCGCACTTCTTACCAACTTCTTTAACCGGATGCTGCTTACCTCGAAAATGCCAGACGCGTGGAGACTGAGCACTATTGTACTAATCTATAAGGGGAAGGGAAGCAAATACGAATGCAATAACTACCGCGGAATCAAACTCTCAAGCCATACTATGAAACTTTATGAGCGAGTAATCGACAATCGATTAAGGCCGAGTGTTCTCTCTCAAGGAATCATTATGGCTTCGTACCGGATTTATCAACCACGGACCCAATGTTCGCTCTGAACACCATTGCTGAGGAGTATCGCGCTAAAAACCGACCACTGCACGTCGCTTTTCTAGACATGGAAAAGGCATTCGATCGCGTTCCAAGGGATACGATATGGTGGAGCCTTCGCAAGAAGAATATCCCCGAGCACTATATTACCATCATTGCCGACATGTATAAAAGGACCAGATCTATGATTCGCACGGTAGTCGGCGAAACAAAATCTATAGCGGTCACAGAAGGCGTGCATCAAGGTTCCGTCCTAAGCCCTTTCTTGTTTTGCTTGGTTTTGGACACGCTCACTGAGGAAGCGCAAAACACAGCAGCATGGACATTTATTTACGCTGACGATGTAGCCATTTGCACGGAAAGCCGCATGGAGTTACAAGAAGTACTACTGTCGTGGAAACAGCAGTTACATTCAGTTGGCCTAGTGTTGAGTGTTGCAAAAACCCAGTTTATGATTATCAAAGACCCAGACCCCAGTAACGATAGTCCGATTCCCATCGATGGACAAGGAGTCACCAGGTGCGATGAATATAAGTACCTGGGTACTATAATGCATAATTCTGGAAATGTCGAAAACAACATTCAACACCGTATAGCTGCAGCGTGGCTAAAATGGCGAGAAGTAACTGGGATTACATGCGACAAAAAGGTGCCGGTCAAATTAAAAGGTCTGATATATAAGAGCATTATCAGGCCAGTATTGATGTATGGCAGTGAGACGTGGGCGATCACTGGGAAGAACGTTCATACCATCCAAGTCGCCGAGATGAAGATGTTGAGGTGGATGTGCGGCGTCACAAGGCTCGACAAAATCCGCAACGAGTACGTGCGAGGCAGTCTGGGCGTCCGCGACAACGCCGATAAGCTACAGGAGAACAGGCTGAGATGGTATGGCCACGTCAAAAGGAGACCATCAGACTACGTTGGAAACCGGGCACTACAACTATCCATCCCTGGTCAAAGATCCAGAGGCAGACCCAAAACAAGATGGAGAGATGTAGTATCAAAGGATATGGTAGAGTGCAAGATCTCCGATGACGACGTCAAAGACAGAGCGAAGTGGAGGAGAAAAACAAGGAAGGCTGACCCCATCACCATATGGGACACATAGCCAGGAAGAGAGAGAGAGAGATCTCACATGGTAGTATTGGCAGGATAATTTCTACTTTAACATTTTTCTTCTGGTCTTGTTCTTTTTCGTTTTTGTCCCACCTGTTTATATCAATAATAGTCTGTTGAAGTTGTACTAGTGACTGGCTGGTCTTTGTGTTGTGGTGTATATCTTTCCTCTTCTATTTTTGTTTTTAACCTCTGGATTTATATTTTATGGTCTTTCAAGTCTAAAGTCTTTTTAATTCCGAAAGATCGTTCAATTTATTTTTTATTGTGTCTGATCTGCTTCCTTTTTTATGTTTCTCTATGAAACTCTCAATTTCCTTACTCAAAGGTAAAAAAAAATAACTTTTTTTTTGTCTCAAGGGTGAACTAGATTAGGGTAGGTTTTATTTTTCCAATTATACGTTATCCAAGGTGTGCAGTTTTGTTCACTTTCCCAATCCTTGGTATCAGCTTTTGTTTCTAATAATTCTAGATTGTTATTTTTGTCCGCAGTTATCCCGTAGAACAGAATAATTCTTCTACATTATCTCTCCAAGTTAAATATCCTGTTACTTAATGTGCCCACTTTCTTCTTTAAGTGAATACTATGAATACTACTACCTATTTTATTGTTTCAGCATTTAAACTTGGAACGTAACCGCATAATAGATCTGCGTCAATGTGACCGTTACCTCCCCACTAATCTCGTCAACGTAGGTCTGGCACACAACAACATTCAGGATCTTAACGAAGTGTCCCATTTGGTGCATCTATCAGAGCTGGAGAGTTTTTCTATACAGGGTAATCCTTGTGTTACTGGGAAGGAAAAATTGTATCCTTTTTAGAGTTTACAGAAAATTCATGATCTTATGAAACAACTCCTTTATATAAACTGTTGTACTAATGAAGTCTTGTAAGACATAATGTGTTATTTGTGTAAGATTGCAAACAACAGTTAACATAAAAATATAAAATCGTCTTAAAATTGAAATCTTTTATTTTTTTTTGTATTCATGTTATGTTTATCAGAATTAATTACTGCGTTATTCCTTTTATTTTTAATATGTAACAACATTGAAAAAAATCGTCTCTTCAACATTTTAGTTATAAAGTTGTATTACTGTCTAGTTTATAAAGTTGTTAAGTATAATGGTATTTGATATAATAATCGGAATTCAGTTTTCTTAACTGTTTTTTCATCAGAGGTTACGATTACCGCCCGTTTGTTCTCAACTGGATCATGAGTGTTAAATCAATTGATGGATTTCTGGTCAGCGCAATGGAGAAGTGAGTAATATTATAGTATATTATAAAACATCGATTATTATTATATGAGGTAATGAGTTGTAAAATAAAATGTTGTATCTGAATGGTGAGTCGTGATGACTGGGGGAGGGGGAAGGGAGATGTTAGTGGGACTGTCAAGTATGTCCCTAAAAGGTATTTTTATTGCGAACCTTATTTTGCAAGTTGCCTGTCTTATTTCTCTATGTCCCAAATTTAATATTTTTTATTTATTTTTTATTAATATTTAATGTATGTGTAGCCTTAAAGCGGAGTGGCTATACAGTCAAGGCAAGGGTCGCCTGTTCCAGCCTGGACAGCAGCGGGAACTGTGCGAGTACCTCGCCGCCACCTGCCCGCTCACCGCCGACGCGCTGGAGACAGAGGACCAAAGAAAATTACGCCTTATTCTCAGCAAGGTAAGGCTCAAACTGGTATAGTTATGTTAAAATGTAACTCACTGAATTATATTATGTTTTATGTACAGCCGTATAAGACTCATAATACTTTGAGGTTCTGGCCTTGAAACTGGGATGTGTGATATTATGTTATTTTTATTATAATATAGTTATAGGATTCTAAACCAAGCTGCTCAATATTGAGTGTATCTGTTATTGTATTGATAGTTAAAATGTTAATAAATGTAGTTGATTGGTCTAGGGTGAATTAGTATGTTTTTATTCTCAGTAAAATGTTCCGTGTGAATTAATTAATTTTATAGTAGACATGATGTTTGTCTGTGTGTGTATTTGGTTTGGTTTCATACAACTATTTATTTATTATTATCCAAAATGTGTGATAATCTAATGTGATATATCTTGCAGGCCCAACATCATCAGCAACAATTGAAAGATCAAAACCACAGTCCAGTGAAGTCGAGAATACAATCTCCCAGAATGCAATGTATGTGGTTTAAATGCTATATTTATACATTAAATAGTATCAAAATCAAATTAAATTATCTTCGTCCTTGACTTATTTTCCTTTTTAGTTTCTTGAACCTTACAGTTGTATAAATGTTCATGTCATTACATTGTAAAAAAATCTTGTTATCAAAAAATATTTACATTGCAATTTTATTTATTACATTACCGAATTACAAAAAAAACTATAAACTTACTCATAACTGACAATACGAAGTAATGACGGTGGATAAATTTCGGTTTAAAAATATAAGTACATGCTAAAAATGAAATAAGTAATCCTTCCATCTCTAATAAGTGGATGAGGATATTATTTGCATAAAAAGTCTCATAAAAAAAACCTTATTTTCTCTCTCAGCTCGTATGTCGTCTCGTCATGTGGGGCGCTCCCCGGACCGCCTCACCACAAGCTGCCACGGGCGAGTGGGCGGGGGCGGCGCCCTGGAGCACCCGCACGCACACGCAAACGCACACATGACGCAATCCGTCACACATACACACGAGCGGAGGGAGCGGACGGGTCAGTATTTATTTATAAATAATGTTTATCACCCGTTTTTCTCAAATTTTCAATTTGTACACTTTTTATTATAATTAGACGCTAAGAAAAAAAGCCAGAATTATAAAGTCGGGATGTTCCTTTAAAATTCCTAAAGATATCTTATTCTCATTTCTTATATTTTTTATTACACTTAGCTATATATTATTATCATATAAGTTCTGCTACATATTTTCAAAGGTACTTCCTTATACTGGTTGTGAGTCTTAGTATATTATATATTTTAAATCCAAAGTATCTTCCAATTAGTGATTGTGGTTCAAAAAGTGTTTTCGTATTTTTTTTTGTAAGGAAATATATCCTATATTATATAGACTAAGATAATAAGTTTGCAAAATACAATTATTCATAAAAATCATTTTATTGTAATAATTATCAAATATTTTTTGTGTTTTCCAAGGACAGTGCGAGTATTTTTGGGGTTTTATTATATATTTTTTTTGACATAATAAATTTAATGTGTATTACGATATAAATCATTGGTTTACCGTTTTTACACTATAGTGTTACTAATAAAATATTTAGGTCGCTAATAAGGGTTCATATTCAAAAGTAACCTGTATTTACTTTTATATCGACAGAGCAACCAAAACCTACAAACCAGCCACTAGAAGCCGCGTCCAAGATGGTTCCGGTCCCGGAGTCCCTCATGAGTCCTGACTACCAGGACCCCATCTACGACATACAGAGGACCATACCGAAGGTCAATTCTAATGTGTCCAATACATCGTCACCATCCAGCAACAGCAGCGTTAATGAGGAAAAGCGTCAAATATGCAAACTAAAAGGATCTCCAAAATTACCCAAAAGTGCAACTTCCTCACCGAAGTTAAAGTCCAAAATCGAACGGAAGGGAAGTCTCTCGAAAATCGAAGTGACGGATAAGAAACTAAACGGTATGAGGGACAAGGAAGATATAGACCCTGATAAGCTGGAAGTGATAAAACTCGCGTCGAACCAGCGACGGCAGAAGAAGATGAGTGTAGAGAACATGGCGGCCGTCACGATACAGAAGATATGGAGAGGATATAGAAGCAGGAACCTCAATAAGGACACCTTGAGGATCTTACACGCCATACAGGCTGCGAGGGCCAGGCAACACATACAGTGAGTGACGCAATTAACATTACTATATATCACTTCTACCTACAGTTATTTATGTACGAGATGATTATACTTGCAACTGACGAAGTCACCCATTAACAAAAGTTTCTTTAAAAATAATATAAATTAATAATTAGAATTAAGTAGTTTTTACATTTCAAATAAATTTTAAAATAAATGTTAATAGGAGGCTGACATTACAGTATTTTTATTATTAAAAACTAAATATTGGTATATTATTTATAGTATCAACATTCACATTACTTAAACCCTTTTTCAACCTATCGTTAATTTGCTTTTAAAATATATTTTTTAACACTCTTTACTAAATAAACATTTATTTTTTATCTATTCTTTGTTTTTTTAATCTATAATATTTTTTCTAGGTGTGGTCTTATAACTATTTACTATTGATATTATAATCTGTCAACAGACGTCTCACATGCGACATGGAAGCCACCAAAGCTGCTTTAGAGAGTGAGCGGAAGATACAACAACTACAGATGCAGGCCATCAACGCACTGTGGAAGAAGGTGTCCACTCTACAGACCACTGGTGCGTTCAATATCTACTTGCAATGAAGATACATTTACATACATACATACATATTAATAATTATGACATGCATATATCAATGAGATCTTACACCCTAGAGCTCTCAAAATGCGTTTTAATTAAAAATGGAAAGTTATTGTTTGGAAATATCTATAAACATGAATGTGTAGCCACTTTAAGCTTATTAAAATTTTAAATAAATATAAAATGTAAAATAAACCTTTACTGGCAGAAACCGTCCTATCATATATTTAATGCTCAATTCATCGCAACGAATTTCGACACTAGCTCAATTGGTAGAAGGACGAGACGGTTTCGCAGAGGTCGCGGGTACGATATAAAACCGAGTAGGGACCCGGTTTATTTTTCATTCTATATTTATTCAAAATGCAAAGTTATTGTATTGATATCTTTATAAATCAATAGTTTTGCTATTTATATATTATATTAACAGGATTGATTTTTATATCGATATTTGCAGATCCAAAGCACAGACTGTCGGAGTCTGA
Organism: Napeogenes sylphis; assembly: GCA_959347405.1. NCBI lineage: Eukaryota > Metazoa > Arthropoda > Insecta > Lepidoptera > Nymphalidae > Napeogenes > Napeogenes sylphis. Next base: position 29,383,400 of record OY365777.1, on the reverse strand, counting down.
AGACAACTCTGAAGCGTTACGACAGTTGACGGATACTTGTGTTTCCTTACAAGCTCAGGTAATTATAGATATTAGAAAAGAAAAAATATCTATTAAAATAAAAATATATTTTAATCACACAAAGCATTAAATTTATTATAATTATTTTGTAATTTATAACTATCGTCAGCGGTTTCGCCCGCACTATAAGGGTTGAAAAAGGTCGGACGACGATTTGAAAGAAAAGAGACTATCTGTATACACGAATCTTATATCCTATAATCCGTCCCTCAAGGAAAGGCTTCCTTATTACACTGAACTCATCATTAGGTTAGTTTATTTTTAAATACTTTACCGACCTGCGTTTTTTAAATTTTATACTTAATTATAAAGTAAAATATATAAATAAATAAAAAAAAATTAAAAAAGACCCTTAAAAAATTAAGAATCTCGAAGCCAAATGAGGCACCATCTACCAGGCACAATCGTGGACCTGAACCTTAACACACAAGGTACATCTGTACTGATCTATAATGATTCAGTTGTTCTCAGGGCTTCGAGCACCATTAGTGTAGTGTGTTAGTACCGTGTACTGTCCTACTGTACCTGTACCTATCCCGTACGTGTGTCAGGTGGTGGAGCTGCAGGGCTGCATGCGAGACGTGCTGCGCGCGGTGGGTCGTCCGCGGGATGCACAGGTCGCCACGCAGACTGACATCACTGCTGTCGCCACGCCACAGGTGATACTAACATATAATATTTTTTTTTACTTGTGTGGCAAAGGGCATCTATAAATTTGAAAATAGAATATGTTTGCCATTCTTTAAAACTGAAAGAGATAAAAGATAGGAAAGTGTTGGGCCATTCGGCTCTCTTACTCTTCATACACATAGTAGGTATTGCTATTTCACGCCGATTTTCTATGAGAGGGTTGAACTTGCGGACGAGTCGACCCTTTTGAAATATGTAATTGGATATTATAAATGTAACTTAATCCTATTTGAGTTTAGTTTGAATTAAATACATTGTAAATGTTAGGAGGAGCGCTGTGGTTGGCTGAAAAGACCGCAATCACTGGCGCTACCGGCGCACTGTGCGGACCCCGTGTGAGTACATACTGACATAACTTCATCTATTTAGAGAAATACGTTGTGCAGAAAGATGAGAGGTTCCGTGTTCTATATAATAAAATATGAATATATAGTTAATGTGAATAGTAAACAAAAGAGAAATATTATGAATTTTGGATAGATATATATTTATTTTTAAAATCCTTTTTTGTTGATAAGGAGTTTTCATAAAATTCTTGGAGAATAATGTAAATATACAAATTAAGAAATTGACATATATGTAAATTTCTTAACTCTAAAATTTTTGTTTTACTAGTTATAGATATATATATATTTGATCATCAAAACAAATATCCACTCCATATAATATTTCTAGAGAAAAATCGGAAGTAGAAACGCTTCCCATCGAGCGTACGGAGTCCGTCATAGAAGACAACTCGCAGAGTCAAGAGCGGGAACTGCTGACCGACTGATGCCTTTACACCTTATTGTATTAGATATAAGGCTCGTTTTGCTGTGCTTGGCTCGTGTTTTCTTGATTCTAGCGGTTATTTTAAATTTGGAATTTTTAATAATGAAAGGACAGCTACACCTATATTTTTTATAAAAAGACAGCTAAATTTTATTTTTTATTGATTATCGAGTAATTGATTTTCTGAAAAAGACAATGAACAAGGAATTTTACTTGCGCTATCGCCAGTACACGTATTTGTAAGCTTACATTATAGTATAAGTTTCACATGACACTAAAATAAGTATTTATTCCATTATGATAACTAGAATTTAGATTTTTTTTTTACAATTGTTTTTTTTCGTTTGTCACAAACCATGGTTGTTCATTTTTGTATCGAATTTTAATGTAGCATTTATCGCAACTTAAAAGCTAAAGCACTTAGTGTTTGTAATAATTAAATAATAAACCCTTTTATTTGGCTAATAATTACGTAGATTTATAAAAATAAACGATTGAAAATATTTATTCAGATTCATAAACACAAACACTGCCATTATACTGCAGGTAAACAATAATATAAATATAATAAAGATCGAAGCAAAATAACAAGTGTAAAGTATATTGGTGCCTATTGGTGAAGGTACAGATTAATCAAGATGGTTATTTAATAAACAAAATAAAATAATAATTATCAGTTTACTCGAATTTTATTTCGAATTTCACAGAAAATAGTTCGAAATGAAAAAGAGCTTTGAACGTATTTTGTAAATAACTAACGATAGTATTAAGGTTTTATAAATGACAAGGACCTTATTATTTAGTATCGTAATTTGTTTTGTTATTAGATCAATGTTAGAATAGCATTTCATTAGAATGATAATGCAAGTTCTGTTTTGTATTTATAAGATGTTACGGAAGTCTTCAATATTTTTGTTAGTCTATGAATCTGGTCGTATAAAAATGTCTCTTTAATCCCGATTACTGTCTTATTTCAGTAGATAAAGTACACAAAAATTTCATTAATTGAATTTAAAATTAATTTTGAATGTTCAGAATTATGATATATTTGAAGACTTCCAGAAAGTTTTTGTAATAATTTTAATAATGTCCTCGGTGTGTTAGACGCCATGTATTGAAGCTTTATCATTGTCACATTTTAGTTTTAAATGGTGTAAATGTCACAGCTGACTGGTGAAATATAGGTTATTTTAAATAAATATATAATGAACAGTTTATTGCTAGGGGGAGAATTTGAACCCAAGATCTCTGGGAAATATTCCTGTTTTCAGGTCGACCAATCATTTTCCGTTCTACATTTTTTGGCTAAAAATATTAATAGATATTGTCAAATATATGGAATTATGTAGATGCATAATGAAACGGCATCTAATTTGAATGATATATTTAACCAGTTCACTGCGACATAACCTAATTCTCACTACGCTTTGATGTATTTTATTTTCTAAGATATTGCTTATCGCTAGGATATCGCTCGATTTCTATTTTATAATTCATTAAGCCCATGTGAAGGAAATTTTTAATCGGGACAATAATTTTAATTGAGCATAATCTAGCTATTTATAATAACTAACTGTTGTCTACTAGTCATTTTTAATGTCTTTTTGTAAGTTTGTAAATGTTTTGTAACACCAGTATCTCTATGATATTATTTTAACACTCGTGGCTAACTTTCATAGACCTTATATAACTAATCTTTTATTTTTTTACCAAGTACAGGCGATTATTTCAATAAAATTAGAAACCTGATATCTGTCCAAAGATCTAAAATATATTCCAAAAACTAGAATAGACTTATATAATAAGAAACATACAACCAATGTATAACGACTGAAGAAAATTGAAACTCGCCACCTTTTATTATTTATACATATATATTTTTTAATTATTGTTACTTTTGATTTTAAACCGCTTAATTCAACGTGCTTCGCAATGCACCTCGCTTGACAAAATAAGTATAAGAATAGCACAAAGTATGTATTATATGTCCGTCTGTCAGATGTATTATGTTGTCCCGGTTTTCTCTTGAACAATGGTTTGGATTCGTAGTCAAAAATATATAAAAAATCATACAAATAAAACCATTTAAAATTATGTTGTAATAAAGTCTCGAACTTTGATGTACCTACCGTCCTGACCATTTGATTTATAACGCCTGATCACCTTTTGTTGTCGTCGATTGAAAGCCTGTATTTATTGTTTTATAAAACCATTTAAAAAGTATAAAATTTGTTTTTTATTAAAATATTGATATGATTATTAAATATATATTTACCCAGCTAAGTTTCCGTAATTTAATAATAAAATTAATTTACGTGTACATAGCCGGGTAAATATTTTTAATAATCCTCATGGTTCACGAAAGTTTAATTACAGAAATCATAATTGTACCTAAAAATAAAACAAAGAAAGAATATAAATCCCGTATAATTAATGTATAATAATTAATACTAATTAAATTAATCAGTGGAATCAGTATCATTCATGTACACAACAGTCATAAACTAAGTCTTATTGCAAATATCATGTATTCGTTACACACATACCGATACTTAAATTACCTACAAACATACATACTCAAGATTAAATTGAATTGAAATAATAAAAAAATATATATTTATTATGTATAAAATAATTTACATAATATAAAGATAAGAATGGAAGCTTTATAAAGGGTATTAAAAATAGCCAGACTAATAATAATAATTGCAATTGCAATGGACACATTTTAAAAAAATTATGACATTGTACTTAATTATTATGATGTATTGTTTAAAATCAAAATATTACAATAAAATAAACAGTATATCATCATTAGCCAAAACAAAGACTAATAACTTTAGAGTTCATTCAAATTATTATTGTTATAAGTAAAAGCAATTAGAGTACAGTGAGCCACATATCTTGACAGGAATAAATATCAACATGTGGCACACTGTACTATAATTTATCTATTATTATTACATTACACTAGCCGCCTATATAATATTCGATAATAAAAATGAACATTGCCGCTATGACCTCGGTGGCGAGACGGATGTACTCCCTACACTATCAATCGGTTTCTGGAAGAATAACTAAACTAAAGCTTCGATTAAAGTACTGTAAAAGGGAGTTGGTTATATATCTAATCAACCAATGAGAAAGCTTATAAGATTTGATAACAAAATATTTAATTATCAATAATAATCAGCCTTCAAGAAACCGGGTGTTAATGTATTTGCTAAATATAATTACAAACAAAATACATTAGCTATAATATCTATAAATTGAAATAGACTACGATCTGTTAGACATTGAAGTCGTCAACTTTATAGACACCTCAAATATCACACTGAGTACCCACAAACTTGTACAAAAAAAATGATTTTTCTGCTAATGTTTTCCTATTAATATTATGCACAAATAGGTGATGAATTACAATTGTACCTTTTACAGGTTTATGATTTGTTCATGTTGCAAATAGAAAAAATATGTTTAAAGAATTACCAGAGCAATATATGAAATTAATTACACAATAATGGTATTGAAGATTGCTAGAATTTATATTTAATTTATCATTCTTACTTACTAAGTAACTTCATTTTTTTTAACTTATTATTCTTTTAATTTTTTATAAAACAGTCTTGTTTCTTTAAATTAAAAAGTGTTAGTGAATCGAAAAAAAATAATTTAAAAAGGAACAATTAATCCAAAAATATAACTTATATGACAAAAATTCATATTAATAATTAAGTAATACACATTGAGAAAAGAGATCAGTAAAAAGTAAGAATAGCCGAAAATGTCATTATTAACTTATGAATTCTTAAAAATAACTATTCTTGCTGCAATTTCAAACTCATTGCACATATTTAATATAATTTAAAATTCATCCTTTCTATTTACGTAAGATTTTAGATTAGATTTTAAAATTATAAAGAAAAGTATCGTACTGTAAAGCAATTTAAAAAAATACTTTAATTTGTCACTGTAACTTAATTTTATAAATTTTTAGAGTATTAAGATTTTACAATTAATCTTTTAAATTGTCACGAATGGATTACAAATATTCCATTGTAAATAACACCAAATTAATAACAAGTAAGACTAAACTTTAAAAATAATTCAGCATTTGTGTTAAATAATGAAAGCACCATCTCCGGTCAATAACCTAATTTATTACTAATAAGCCAATTCGTATAAATTTTGACTTTATTGTCATATACATAGAGTCAATATTGCATCACCCATAATATGGAAAGCATAATTGACTTAACTTTCCCTAAAACAAATTATCTAAAATAAACAATAAGAAACTAAAAACGCCTCGAAGTACACGTTAAGGAAAGATTTATCAATAATGGCAGTGCGAATTAATTAATTTAAAATTTTGTAAACATCAATGTAAAATATTCTAATAATAAGAATTTAAACAACTAACTTGAGACTAATATCATAAAAGTATCATCAAATTAAATGTAGTCTAAGTGGGTATAATGTTATTATTGAAATAATTGAATTATTAATCAATTTGCAAGAATGAATCCAGAAGTAGAAAATTATCGTATTTTTGGTACATTCATAATTTATATTAAATGTTAAATTGCGTTCTAATACATTTACAGTCATTACTTACATAAATCACAAACATTGACTCTTGTTTATCAAAAAATCTTATATATCATTACATTCAATCGTATCTCAGTAATGTCCGATTGTTGTACTTTTTTCTTTTTGGTCACGAAAAAATTTTGACAACCGTTGCTTTTGAATGTCGTTGTACTTTTTATTGGAAGCTCGCACTTCTTCTAGGAGCTTTTGTACGGCTTTATTTCTGGGAGACACTTTGTCGGCGAGCTTGAGATCGGATAAGGCGGCCTCGTAGTTTTTAAGAGCATAGTTGGCTTGCCCACGGCGGTACAAGGCTTTTTCGTTTTTAGGATCTACATGAAGCACCTAAAAGTAAAAGATGAATTGAACTCACTAGCATCATCAAAATAGAAGCTAGTTAGTTCTGACATGAGTAAGTTACTTTTGTTTTGATGTCTTATTGCTTAACACTACTGACCGGACCGACACCGGTACGGTCATACATCAATCAACCGGTGATGCTCATACATCAATATTTGGATAATTATCGTTCAGAGAAAGAAAAGATTTTTATTACATAACATCTATGTAACATGAGTTACCCCATTCTCCTCCCCCCTCCTTACCTGGTCGCAGCTCCGCAAGGCAGCGTGGTAGTCCCGGAGGCGCCACTGACAGGCCGCCAGGTTGAGGGAGCACTGCCGCCCGCACGACACCGCCGCCGACCACACTGGAACACGAGCCGTTACTACCACGACACAGATGAACCACCAGTCACGTGTAAAATAACAATTGAAGTGGCCTAAAGCTTGATGAAAAAAACCTCAGTTTCAGTAATAACTTTGTAAATAGTACACAAAAAACTTACGAGGGCAGTCCTCCCCCGTCTTCCCGGCCCCTTGTCCCGCGTGTGCGAGGTAGCGCGCGCACTTTCGGTACTTGCGCGCCGCACTCTTGTAGCGCCCCTCACCGAACAGAACGTTGCCGCTCTCCTTTAAGTCGCGGATGCTTTGAAGTAACTCTTCCATCTGTATTATTTTTTTATATTTAAAATAATTGTATTGTGTTAAAATACTACGAGTATCAAACAGACTTTAAATATATACTTGTAGTGTGTTTGTTGTAAGTGAGAGAACTTTAATAGAAATATTATTTACAAACTCGAACCTCTACAATACTGTCCCGTCATAGATATATTTAATCAGAAAGTAATTTCAAAATCTGAAATATATTTTTTCTAAATAGTCTAATGGCAAACACTGAGCATATAAAAGCTCCAATATGGCATACTATAGTATATTATTTTCCCCTGTCTATGGAACGCTAAAATCCCGCATTTTTAAAGAACCTTTTAAAAGGTTCGAACCTTTTAAAAGGTTCGGATCGAACTCCATATATGATGTGTTTTAAAACACATCATATATGGAGTTCGATCCGAAAACAAATCCGTGGTAAAAGGCAACTATTCCTAAAAAAAAAAATTTAAGTTGCATTTAAATGGAATTTATTTAATGTTACTTTTGATTAATTAATAAAATATAATTAAAAAACAAAGAAAGTTTATATAGAGTAACTCACAGTGAGGTTAGTGCGCAGGTCTTCCGGGTACTCCGGCAGTCGGTCCAGGGTGCCGTCCTGACAACACACGTCCCAGTTATCTGGTTCAGCGATCTCACCGCAGTCTTCTATAATACACTCCTAGGAAAAATTTCAGGATTTTTGTATGTGCGGTTTTTTGTAATAGTGTTGTAGAGTGTTATAATATATCTTGCACTCTGCTTAACAACGCTGACGGCTCTTTTTACTTTAAATATATATGCATTTTGTCTTTCGCTCTTACATCTCATTTCTAGCAGTTTTAGATTTCCATAAAGTAGTTTTTTCTCTTGCAGCATGCTCTATATGTTTAAATATGTTTCACACTTACCATTTGCATATATAACAACCTCATACAACCTCTTTTAATTTCTACTATTTTTATTTTAGAGAATTTACTTTCCTTGTCTCAGATTCCGATTTCTGCTCTCGTAAGTTGTAGGTAATTAAATGTTTATTCACGAAGTACATGTTTGGTATGGCTAAGTCAAAGACAGAATTAGCTTAGAGCAATAATTTTCCTAAACCCTATTTTTCATGCACACTCACATAACCATCATTCATTCTTTTTTTACTAATTTACCTATATCTATTTATAATATTATTTTTTTATGTGAAAGTATAAGTGCTATATAATGCTCATGGATATTTTTAATAATAGATCATTCAAATGTAAATACGTTATCATACTCTATTAATGAGGGGCGAATCTTTTCTCAGCCCTACGGAGCCGCCCATACTCACTCTAGCGGGCGTGTCGTCGACACACAAGGCCTGTATTTCGTGCACGAGGCCGAGGCCGGCCCGCACGCTCCCGAACACCACGTTGGTGCCGTCCAGCTGCGGGCACGGCACGCTGGTGATGCAGAACTGAGACCCGTTTGAGTCTGGACCAGAGTTTGCCATACTGACCACGCCCGCCTCGTGCTGGATACACAATTACACGTTAATTTTTATATTAAATACTTTAACATGTAGGAAAAGTCATAAGTAATTTTCAATTGAGCAGAAAATATTTTAATTTAATACCTGGTGTGATCAATAAATACGGTGAATAATGTTATATTATAAAAAGTATCACGCTTACATAGAATCTGATTTAATCTCCTTCAAAGTACTCTCCTTGGCTAGCAATGCACTTATTCCAACGTTGACTCCATGACTGGATGCATTTCTGGAAGGCATCTTTTGGAAGGGCTTTCAGCTGCTCGGTCGTGGCCCTTTCAATGTCAGCAATGGTATCAAAACGCTTTCCTTTAAGCACACTTTTAATTTTTGGGAAGAGCCAGAAGTCGCACGGTGCTAAATCCGGTGAGTATGGCGGATGTGGACAGACAGGAACATTTTTTTCTGCCAAAAACTCACGAATGAGAAGCGAGGAGTGACACGGCGCATTGTCGTGGTGAAGAAGGAAGCCATTGGCCCATTTTTCTGGCCGCTTTCTTCGTATGTCGTTTCGCAAGCGTTGCAGTACGCCCTTATAAAATTCCGAGTTTACAGTTGTTCCTCTTGGAACGAATTCTAATCGCACTATGACCTCACTATCGAAGAAAACAATGAGCATGACCTTGATGTTTGATTTTGACTGACGTGCCATTTTTGGGGCGAGGAGATGAACTGGTTTTCCATTGGGAACTCTGCATTTTGGTCTCTGGGTCATAGCCATAGACCCAACTCTCATCTCCAGTCACAATTTTTGCCATAAAGTCCGGATCTGCATGAAGACGATCCATGTTGCGCGACAGACACGATAAACACAACCTCACTCTAGCGGCTCTGACAGCTGACTGACATGTTCAAACGTGATACAACTTGTCCCTGCCTGTGTCAGTGGATCACGCTACTTAACAAATTACAACATATGGTTGTAGCATCAGCTATTGCCGGTATAAAAATTCGTTCACCGTACATATTGATCACACCTCGTATTACTATCCCTAATAACATATGTACTATTGGTAAATATATTTTAATGGACAATACTTAACACTTTTAATTCTAATTATTATAAAAATATATCACAAAAAGTATGTTACTGTAAGAGTAAAGTTCTCATCTTCGAACGTTGGACCGTAGATGCTTTCGCCGCCAGTACCATCACCGTTTATTATGTCACCGCCTTGGACCATGAACTGTGAAATTGCTGAAAAGAATTTACAATTATATTTAATTCAGAAAATGTCCTATTAAACTAATTAAATTACAGAAAAAAAAGGACTAAGATTTTTTTCTAATAGTAACACATTTTAATCTTGGTCAATTTATCTTTTCTTGTGAAGATCAATTCAATCAAAATCAATAATCCAGTTTTTCATATATATATATATACTTTATTTCATTTCATATAACAATTTTGTCAGTCACAATTAAAAAATTAAAGTCACTAATTTATTTCAAAACATTTCCAAGGAGTGATATTATCTATATAAACCTACTAAAATATTAATCTTAGTACATGTTACTAATATTATAATATATATAATTAATATTGTTACTAATTTACATGTACTTAGATTAATATTTTAGTAGGTTTATATATATATATAAAACAAAACGGTTAAGTTTCTTTTATATTTCTATTCTTCTTTTAATTTTCTATTACATGATGTTTTAAACTATGTTTTCCGATTATATCTTTTTTTATAAATATATATGAAATAATGTCTTGTATCTATATGGATGAACACAATTGGAGCTTAATATTCTATATTAATAATTAAGCCACCTGATGATAATTAATCACTTACACCTAAGGTCTTATGCAACATCAGAATCACAAGTATTGCTGTAACATACATTTACAGAACACACATACAGTCACACATTAACAAGTGAAACAATGCTAAAGTTTAGATAATTATAAATAGAGTAATCACATTAGAACACATTAATTATTTCAATTAAGGTTTTATTGTATTCAAATTAATTTCAGTCTAACAATTTGTTGTTTGTTTTATATATACCTACATTGTTCTTATTATTTGGAGGAACATTAGTGCAAGAAAAAGTATTTTACATACTTTACTTATGTAATATATAAAACAATATCAAAATAATAATACTAAGTACTAATAGGATTTGGCAGTTTGCTTATTCATTGCCATATTTATTATTTATTTTCTAAATACAGGATAACTTATTTGAAAATATGTGTATACCTTTATGAAATCGGACTCCTTTAAAATGTAAGGGTTTTCCATAAACACCAACTCCTTTTTCTCCTGTACACAGGGCACGAAAATTCTCTGCAGTTTTAGGCACAACATCATATCTTAATTCTATCACAATTCGCCCAGCTGTAAAACAGTCATTTAATTTTAATTTAATGTAAAAATATATGCAAGTATAATATAATTTGTGATTATTAAGCTGATATCATACAAAAAACATTTTGAGACCTCAGATATACTGTGTCAATACTTTATCTATCAAGCTATAAATATGAATAGTTAAACAATATTAACATTAAAACAATGATGCTTTCATATCTAAATTGGAGTGGTAGTTTGTTTTTGTTAGTTGTGTTTTAGATCTCATTATTAATTAAAGATTTATCGATAAATAGAAAAATAAACATTATTTTGTTGATAATTTATATCATTTGTCATTATTGTTTTATTTTTCATTATAATACAGTAACTGGTAGAGGATAAGACATGTTAAACCTAAGACAAAGTTACACAGCCTCGAACCACTAGACAATATAATGAAGTATTTTCATATGCAGCATTCATTTTGATATGTTAATAGGATGGAATACTAACCTTTCTCGCCATCTATTAATATATCTAAGAATACTAAAGGGTTCCTTTGTTTTTGCTGGATCCCTGTTATCATTATCTTCAATATATCACAATATGCAGGCCATTTATAAAAAAATACCTAATTAGTTATTGTAAATAACACAATAATTGACCATTTCATGCCTATTTCGTGTAAAGAAAGCCGTTAAGTCCATATTAACTAAATAAAAACAAAGCAAAACAATACACCCATATTGGCCGACCTACCCCAAACTATAAATTGTAGGTATAGAAAATGTATACTTATACAGAGTAAAATTTACTCAATTTATAGATCTACAAAAACCACAGATAAATTAAAATTATATATGACAATATGTGTCATATCATATATTTTCAACAGTTTCAGTCAAAAATAGTAAAAATAACGGTAAAAATGGGATAAATAAACAATTGACCAAAAATATTAGAATAAACAGAAAACATGACACTTCCAACTCTCGGAGGACAAATATATTTATTTTAAAAAGTCGCAGAACAAATGTGGTTAGGATTGATCTAGAGAGGCTGCCTGCAAGAGGTGGCAAATTAATTACAAATAACCCTGTATAGCAATAGGGTGAAAAACATATTTTTTTGTCTAATTGGATCCTTACTGAGGGATAAAAAAATCTTAAAGAATTTAGTTTTTTTTTATTTTAATGGTTTTTATTGAAATTGTATATAAAATGATATATTATCAATATGAATAAAAGAAGACACTTGCATATTTTATTTATTTTTCATAATTGTCTCATTTGCATTATGTGCGCAGCTTTTTGCAAATAAGTGTACATTGATATAAAGCTTATCGTTATTATTTTTCTTTTTTTTTTCGTGTTGGTTATATTCATTAATTTCAAAATTAACTTGTTTCCGTCCATAGACCACTACGCTTCACAGATTACATTTATTACAGTTGGCGGATGTCACTTGTCAGATATACTATGTACAATATTAATTGTGGAATTGTCAGTTGCGTCACCATTCACCAATTTTAATCCTATTTAACATTACTTGCGACTGTCTAAAATATACGAAAATTGATGTTATAGTTATGTTGTATAATTAGTATTTATTGGGTTTGTAAGTATGGCTTTAATTAAGGATAAAGATAAGACTCGAAAGTAATGTTTCACTTGATATTGTTAAAACCAATACGATAAACTCTACTTAACTAAATATATTATATGTAACCGCAAAAGTTCATTACATTGATTATATTATAAATTACAGCTTACAAAATGTCGTCGTCAGCAATTTACATCTTGGATGTAAAGGGTAAAGTTCTCATATCGAGGAATTACCGAGGCGATGTCGATATGGGCGTTATCGACAAGTTTATGCCGCTGCTAATGGAAAAAGAAGAAGAAGGAATGTTGACGCCATTACTGCAGACTAGCGAGTGTACTTTCTCTTATATTAAGACTAATAATCTTTACATTGTTTCAACAACAAAGAAAAATGCCAATATTGCACTTGTCTTTGTATTTCTTTACAAAATAGTAGAAGTTATGTCTGAATACTTCAAAGAAATAGAAGAGGAGAGCATTAGAGATAATTTTGTTGTAATCTATGAGTTGCTTGATGAATTATTAGATTTTGGATATCCACAAACAACTGACAGTAAAATTCTTCAAGAATACATAACTCAGGAAGGCCATAAGCTAGAGATGCAACCTAGAATACCAATGGCAGTTACTAATGCTGTTTCATGGAGATCAGAAGGTATTAAATACAGGAAAAATGAAGTATTCCTGGATGTGATCGAGTCAGTTAACCTTTTGGCAAACTCTAATGGAAATGTTTTGAGGAGTGAGATAGTAGGTGCAATCAAAATGAGAGTTTACTTATCTGGTATGCCTGAGCTCCGACTGGGGTTGAATGATAAAGTGCTCTTTGAAAGCACAGGTAGAGGTAAGTCGAAGTCTGTCGAGTTGGAAGATGTTAAATTCCATCAATGTGTCAGGTTGTCAAGATTTGAGAATGATAGAACTATCTCATTCATTCCACCAGATGGTGAATTTGAACTAATGTCTTATAGACTAAACACTCATGTCAAACCTCTGATATGGATAGAGTCGGTTATTGAGCGTCACGCTCATTCTAGGGTTGAGTACATGATAAAAGCAAAATCACAATTTAAAAGACGATCAACAGCTAACAATGTTGAGATAATTATCCCAGTGCCAGCTGATGCTGATTCCCCTAAATTTAAAACTACAATTGGCAGCGTAAAATATACCCCAGAGCAGAATGCCATTACTTGGTCTATCAAATCATTCCCAGGTGGCAAAGAGTACTTAATGCGAGCTCATTTTGGCTTGCCGTCTGTTGAATGTGAGGACACAGATGGCAAGCCACCTATTCAAGTGAAGTTTGAGATTCCTTATTTCACAACTTCTGGCATACAAGTAAGATATCTGAAGATCATTGAGAAGAGTGGCTACCAAGCCTTGCCTTGGGTGAGGTATATTACGCAAAACGGAGACTATCAACTGCGAACTAATTAAATTACAGAGCCATTTGTTTGTTACATTCCTTATCTAAGTTGCACTAGTATGTAATAATTATCTATATGCAATTTTAAACTAGTTTGTAACTTGGAAGTATTATTGTTAAGGTTGTTTGACCCTATAATAAAGTCCTTAACTATTAATTTATTATTTCTTATAAAACCTATTTATAAAAAAAATCAACTTAAATACTTGTATGGGAGTTAGAAGTAATGGATGGCATTTCAATTAATTTCATTACTCTACCACTGTTTTTACTAACCTCAATAGTTTTATTGCTTAATCTTGTTTTATGCATTACTGGTTACATTTTATGTCAATAATTATAGTGTCCTAACTAAATTTATAACTACTAATGTGAGTTTGTTTGTTAATTGTAATAGTTTGTTAATAGCTGTCACACTCACCTTGCTCAACAATTTCATCATACAATAGGGAACATGCAAAAAAATTTAAATGGTCTCAAATATTTTTTTTTCGATTACTTTTTATCATCTTATTATAATAAAATCATTTTTTTTAAATTTACTAATCATTTAAGGCCATAAAATAATTTATGAAAAGTTTAACTTTAGGGAGCGAAATTCAAAATTCCAAAACGCGCCACCATTGGTCGAAAGGAAATGTGACGTCATTTGACACACCATTCAATATATCGGCGTTTAAGTTCATACTGTGGTATCAGAGTGACTGAGAAAAATAAATAATTTAAACCTATATTTTCGTGCTTAAAGGTTTTATTAAAAGATACAATTGTTTAGGTAATCTTAAAAACATTTTCTAAATACTCAAACAACTATAACAAAACAAATACCTACAAACTCTTTTTGAATAGCAGTTAGCATGCTACTACACAATACATTTTTAAAATGTTTCTGCCTCTGAATCATTTTTCACTTCACTTGACTCAGATAAATAACTTGGTTGATAATCAGCAGATATAGAAGATATAAGATGCTATAGAAGTATTATCAGCTGTGTTTTCAGTAAACAATTTTCTTTTTAAAACAGATAGTTTTACTTTTAAAACTGTTGTGTAACAATGTTGTGTGTTAAATGAGGAAATGGTGACAATGCTACATTTTGTTTTTCAGCAGGTATATTTACATTGAAACCTTTACTTCCATACTTCGGTTTAATATTAACTTGCACAGCTTAGTCACTTGGTAATTTATCTTTAATATGTGAAAAGCAAGGCTCTGCCTTATGATCATCACATTCAATAGGAGAAGTACTGAGTCTTGGCTGATTAATATCACAGCCATTTGTATGGGCAGTACTAGGACTTACTACCTATATCACTTCTTCGTAAAGGTCACCAATTTTTTTAAATACTACTTTTGATAGCTAACTCTTAAAAGGCTTCATTAACCGATGTCAATCTTTGCCTTTTGACTATGCACATTCTCATTCTATCAGCTGTTGTTTTTGCCACAAAAATATATAAGGAACAACTCCTTTCTTCAAACTTAGATTACATCTTTCTCCTTGTTGTTTCGTTACACATATTATATTCAATACAATTTGCTGTATCTTCCTTAACCTGAAATAAATCGACAGACCATAAAAATTGCGTAAAACAAAAAAAGATTACGGTTTTTATAGAAAGTTATACTGAAATTTGTAAGATAGGTTAGGTTAATTTTAAACTCAAATTTTCTAATGTTTAATACTTACTATAAATTTAAACTATTAGATTAAACTTATTATAAATAAAGTATACTTACGTTAAATTGATCTTCACAACCATATAAACACGATTTAGGACATATATTATCCCTTTTAATTACCGTACACCATTGTTTTTGTATTTTCGCATCTCTTGGAATACAAAAAACACTTTGTCGGGTGTTTTTCTAATACTATTTTTGCACTCCGGTACTACACAATACTCGTAAGATGATTTTTATCTTCTTCCATGACTTGTAAAGCAATTAAAACTTAAAATATCTATGAAATTGCTAAAAAGTTCATAGTAAACATTCACTGGATGTATCATTTGACGTCACGCAAAGCGCGCGCAAAATGGCGGTGTTTAAACGGGTCAAATTTACTCAATGTTTTAATTTTCACTTTGAAAAAAAACTAGAATCTTTTCAAGCCTATTAATATTTTTTTCTACGATATAGAGAGGTAAATGATTAATTTACGTCAAAAAAAAAATACGTGAATGTTCCCTATTTTGCAAACACGTCAAGGGTTCACTGTAGAGAAAGTATTATACCTAAAAGACAACATTCATGTATGATGTATGTGTTTATAATTTTTATCTCGTTATACAGTTGAAATAAATTTACAAATTAATGAAAATAAAACTAGAAAGTAAGTATGCGTCTATGATCTCGTTTTTTCTACATACCAAATAAATTTTTGAAACCATATATCTTTGAATTGGAACTACATTTCAATTCAAAATCAGATATTATATCATCATCATTTTTTATATATCTTTTTTTTTTGTCAAATAATAAGAAAAGGGAATAAAAGGAAAATGAATTAGAATAATATTTTTGCCGTGCCTTTGAATAAAACGTACCCTTTGTACATACTACATACCTATAGGAGTATTTCTAGTTTATTTATGTATTTTTTTTATGTTTAATCGCTAGTTAAGAAGCAATGGTACGAAAAGAAGAGATAATTAACTTCTTTATTTATTACCAGATTGTTTAAAAAGACAAAATGTTAAGTCAAGCCCATTACAACATATTCCCGAAAACATCATCCAAATTGTTTAATGTTTCTGAGATTAGTGTTCACAAACATACAGACAAAATGAAAAACCATTGTTTTGGGTTCTCTTACTTATATAAATAATAATAATAATAAATATCAGGACAAATTACACACATTGATCTAACTCTTAGGGGTTAAGTAAGCAAATTATTTGCTTGTGTTAAGGGTGTTAGACAATGATACAAATACATATAAATACTGAGAATATATTTAATAAACAACCAAATCCAGAAACAGACATCTATGCTCATCACATAAATGGCTGTCTCTGCCGGGAATCGAACCCGATCCCCATTGCGCCGTGACACATTAGGCGTCTGCTCCAACCACTCGACCAACGGGGCGGATCAGGATCATCAGGACTTTATTAGCGGATAAATTCCTCCCTACCCTGAATTTTTGAAAATATTTTCTATGTACAGACAGTCAGTTACAGTTTTTAGTATTTCTTGAATAGTTATATACTTAGATAAATTTCTTGAACACTTTAAATTCATATATCTTTTGATAGAGTGAAAAGTGTGCAATGAAAGTGAAAAACTAAATGTTATTCTGAGTGACGCTCAATTTTTATGTATATATTGGCTATAACTTTTTTAAAGTCTTGCGTGCCCAACTAAAAGACAAACAGATGAACAGATTTTTTTTAAATGTTAGAAATGGATTCTGTTACCTGGATCCTGGCTATTTATTTTGTAATATTTTCAAGGTACAGAGGCTACCCCTCTAAAGATTTATTACATGTATAGAAGAAGATTTGCTTGTTACCTATTAGGTACGTGATTCATATAAATGGACATAACTTTTTTATTTCTTAATCGATTCATATAAACACTAAATATTAAGTGAAGAAACATCGTTTCCGATGCGATATTTGACAGATACAGCAATAAAGTATTTTAAAAAACGATATTATACCATAGAATTAATATACATAGAATAGGTGAGCTATAGGTATTCGTATGAGCGTCAGTGGACTGTGATAGAAAGTTAAAAAAAGATGACACATTGTTTGCCTTTGTCTAATACAGTTACATTTGCAGACTAGCGAGTCTCGATAAATTTATTGTTAAATCTTGTGATAGTATTTTGCTTGATATTACGTACTCGAGGTACAGAACTTTATAGTAATCTTCTTAAAGTTGTATATCCATTATGATATAAGTTATGATCCAGTATCAAAGTGGTCACTACAAACCTCTGAAGTTTTTTTATGGATAAATATTCAATAGCAGTCATTCATTTCGTCTTTAAATCATTATCCTTAGGCAAGCTGAAGAGAAATAGGTAGATTTAAACATCTTCTTATGAAATTAATCTTTCTTAACACATGATATGCTACTAATATTTTTTTTAGTATGTGTATGACAAATATAAAAACAGTAAATTTCTTACTTGTGAAAACTGCGACTATAGTAGAAATGAATAGTTTCTTTTATATATTGTACATATAATGCATTTGTAATTTTATGGGCCAAATAAATAAACTATAAATTATAATTATAATATATAATTTAGTATATAACTTTTACTCAAATTCGATCTCACACGTTGAAATATTAGGTTAGCTTTCAGCATTTCAGTAAAAATAACAATTGATCAGCCGAAGCATGAGATTTCATAAAAAATAAAGACAGGGTTTTTCGATCTACCTATCTCTTCTAAGTTCGATGATCACATTTTAGGCTGGCTTCCCTACTCTATGTATAATATCTCCATGTATTATACCCGATTTAATACCAAAAGATCCGGCGATACTGATTTGCGAATCGTATTCCGATACCATTGTCAGATACAGCAATATAGTGTTATGGAAAATATATACTTTCCCATTAAAACCCATATCGGATTCCTAGTTGTATCGAAAATATATTGTATAGTTTATAACTATATACGATTCGTATTTCGTATCGCCCACGGCCCACCTCTTATGTGGTCGTTTATCAACAAGAGCTGCTAACTTATGTCATAAGTCATTAAATGTCATTCTTGACAATTTAATATTTACAAAATACAAGTTTTAAAATTTTAGACCCGGGAATTAGGAATAAGTAAAAAATAGAGAAAATTTTAACCAACATTCAGTATGATAAATGTAAATAAATTTTGCCTTATATGTCGTAGGCGATATAGTAATATTTTACCTTCAAGCGAGTCAGTAATCATCAGGCAAAATAAATCTGAAAACACTTATAATAACCTCGAAAAAACTAAGGAAGAATATACTATAAAAAATGACTTGAAAGAATTCAGGATCAATGATGTAAATATACAAATGATATCCAAAAATATTTACGAACAACTTTTTAACAATCCACAACCACCTCTTGATCCAAGTCTGATTAAAAGGTATTAATATATTTCAAAGAGTATTTAAATATACCTATTTAAGTGTGTGTTTTGTGTATACACAAAAGCATCAAAAACGAAATATCGTTTTTGAAGAACATGTATATTTTATTTTTAGTTGTCAATACCATTTAGAAAGACATGGAATAAATATTAAAAAAAATACATATTTGCCAGATGTGCATTTAAAATTGCCAAAACTAAAAGGAAAAGATGTTGTCGAACATTTTTATAATATTGGAGAGGAGCAATGTGCACCTTTTAGAAACTTGTTAATTACACTGTCAACATGCAATCTACCACAATTACCAATGGTTAATATAAAATATTATTAATTTATTAAATGTTTTATGGATAAACTGATCTTAATATAATTGCAAAGCATTTCATTTCAGAAATGGTTGAAACAACAAGGTTGGACTAAATATACAAAGCAGGGCTCACAATCTGTGCCATGTCCTCCAGATGATGCTTTAATCTTGGATGTGGAAGTACTAATGAAGGCAGGAAAACGTCCCACCCTTGCCTGTGCTGTGTCCCCTGAAGCTTGGTTTGTTTATTTTAGGTTTTTTTGTTTGAAAAAACATATTAGATGAAATAAATCAAATAGTTTTTAGAGTTCCATACCCAAAAGATAAAACCGGAACCATATAAATACAAAACCTTTAAAAATAGGTAATTCAATTAAAATAAATATTTATGGGGGGGCTCACATTCAACAATCATATTTTTTTGCCATTATCTATATACAATGGTACGGGACCCTTCGTGAGTGAGTCCTTCTTGCTCTTAGACAGTTTTTAATACCTGTTTTTAATGAACAATGAAGTTTGATTGCCTATATAAAATTAATATTTTTAGGTATGGTTGGATAAGTGAAACCCTAGCTAATGATAAAGATCATCAGTACTATGATGCAGTACAGTATACAGACCTCATACCATTAGAAACAGATGGTTCAGAACCTGTAGGTGATATAGCAAGACCTAGAATAATTGTGGGACACAATGTCTCATATGATAGATCTAAAATTAAAGAACAATATTGGCTCAATAGAACTGGTGAGTTAAATATACATTGATTTTTATTTGGAATATCCTTATCCTAAATAATTTTAATCTAACCAGAGCTAAATTATATAAAAGTTATATCAATGCTCTGACTACAGAATAAATTTGGCTTATACATTTATTACAATCAGCAAATAACCTAGTACATAAACACAAAAATACATGAAAAAAGGTTATTAAGGTTCATCATGTTTATCTGCATAATATATAACCAGAGTTAAAAACAGTTAAAAAACCTCAAGTTATCACTATATTCCTTATTTTTAATTTTTTTAGGTTTTAGTTATAGATTTATTTCCTGGTTAAGAAAACATAATATCATAACCAGTAAATAAACCCATGCCTGTAGGTATTTTACCTTCCAGGTGTCCGCTTTATGGATACAATGTCAATGCATACATGTGTCTCCGGAGTCACCAGCTACCAGCGTACAGTGCTCAAGGATAAGAAAAGGGAGCCCCACCCTACTGATGACGACTGGATAGAGATCAGCTCTCTCAATGGATTGTCTGATGTGAGTTATGAATTGACACCCCTGCTCTCCCCACCAAGGCCATTAACTTTAGCCTAACTTACAACAATAAAAAGATAGATTAATTAAAAATGTTTTGTATATATATATATATATATATATATATATATATATATATATATATATATATATATGCTGTTATAGATTTTATATAAAAAAATCATCTGTATCTAAGGTGCTTAGTTACTATATTATGATTTTTTTATGTCCAAAGGTACACCAACTATATTGCGGCGTGTCCATAAATAAGGAAACTCGTGATGTTTTCGTAGAAGGGAGTTTGGAGGATGTTCATAGCAACTTTCAAGAGCTAATGAAATACTGCGCTGGTGACGTCATCGCTACACACAATGTGCTAAAAGAACTACTACCGATGTTTCTAGAAAGATTTCCACATCCCGTTACTTTAGCGGGAATGCTAGAATTGGGTATTTCTCTTTAGTGAAGAATATTTATAATGTTCTCCGTTATATATGTTCTTCGATATATTATTATATTTCCATTTCCAGGGTCCGCTTACCTTCCTGTAAATTCAAACTGGTTACAATATATAGATGCTGCAGAAACTGTTTTTAAAGATTTGAAATTAGAATCCCAACAGATATTATCATCTAAGGCGGATGAGGTCTGTCGGTTAATGGAAAATGAGACTTACAAAAATGATCCCTGGATGTGGGATCAGGACTGGTCAGAACAAAAATTAAAATTGAAAAAAGCAGCTAGTAAAAAGAAACAAACACCTAATTTAGACGTACAGGTAGCCAATAATAACGTAAAAAAAACAGGTTCTAAATTTGAATTGTTAAGTGATGAGTATATTGACAGTGTTTTTTCGAAAGAAGAAATACTGGTACCTGCTGTTAAAGATTTGAACAAAAAGTTTGAGTACTTATATGATTTGGGACAGTTATTGCCAGTACGACGGCCGTACTTAGCGGGATATCCGGCGTGGTACAGAAAGTTATGTACTAAACCAGGGACGGAGCCTGATTGGATGCCGGGTGCCAATAATATTACTACTAGTATGCAGGTATGGGCTTTGTATGGTGGGCATTATTTTTTTTATTATTAATATTATTAGTATTTTGTATTATTTTTTTATCATAATAACTTAATTAATTTGAAATATATATATTTTTAACAGTAATATGTATTTATAATAGATAACTCCAAAACTCCTTCGTCTTACGTGGGAGGGTTATCCTCTGCATTATATACAATCAGAAGGCTGGGGGTTCCTTGTACCCTACAGCAGACATATAGAGGAAGATGCCCAAGAACCATTATTACCTTTAGAGAAACTTCTAGAAACTTGCCCTTTGATGAGCAGTAAGGGAGACTTTGTTGAGAGTGATTTAAATATGCTGCCTAAGAATGTAGAGGTTTGTGTCCCTTTAACAAGTAGATAGAGTGAGAAAAGATTTGGAAAATACTTAGTTGTAGACTAAGTAGTAATAACAAACTAACATGAATATTGAATATTAAGAGAGTTAATAAGTAAGCCAGTTTATCAGAGACGTATTGTATAAGATAAAAAAGTTCCAAATGATAATCTCAATTGCTCTAGGAAGACTTGGGAAGGAGAGCGTACTACGCTCGTAAATCACGAGACGAACAAGCTGCCGCCAACAAGTACCACGGGCTAGGCGTGTGGTGCGGGGTGCAGCTACAGGGTGGGTTTATTATGACAATGTTAACATTTAGAGTTTATATTATTTCGTAAAAAAAATCATAACAGTTTTTTTTAATAGTATTTTGTGTTAAACAAAATATTTATTATAAATATTACTGTTTTTAGGTTGCTGTCATTTTCTACGTCTGCCACACAAGGACGGACTCAAATATAAAGTAGGGAACCCTCTGGCCAGGGATTTCTTAAATATGTTCAGTCAAAATGTGCTGTCAGCGCAGGGAAATGAAGCTGAAAGGGTTAGTACAAAACTCTATCGTGTTTTTGTTAAAAAATGTAATTTAACAAAAGTTTCGTATTTGTTGCTATCTCTATCCATCTCCCTCTCGTCGTCGTGTTCTCCCCAGGTGTTGTCGTTCGGTCGCATGATGTCGTACTGGCGCAACACGCGGGAGCGCGTGCTGGGTCAGCAGGTGGTGTGGTTGCCGGACGCGGCGCTGCCGGTGTCGCTTCGCGGGCGCACCTGCGGGGCCATCCTGCCTCTCGTCGTTGTGTGCGGGACGCTCACTAGACGGTGAGATTATCTGTAACGTAACAAAATAAAATTAGCTGATGAACCCGGGGGGCTAGTCCCTATTTTAAAGATAAAATCTAATAAACTATGTGTTTGATAATCATAATATGTTGCATGAGACGATAAACTATAACCTAAACATTTTTTATAAATATATTATATATTCGTCTAATAGTGTAAAGTAAATACTAAATATATTAAATATGTCATTTGAAGTACCGCATAGTTAACACGGTATGTATATCCCGCACATAGCGCGTCGGAGCCGACGTGGATGACCGCCAGTAACGCTCAGAGCGACCGAGTAGGCTCCGAGCTACGAGCGCTCGTAACCGCGCCGCACGGCCACTGCTTCGTAGGCGCCGACGTAGACTCGCAGGTGTGTAGCTCGTAGGTTTCTTTCCGTCATTTATGAAAATAGTACATAGCTCAGGAACCGAACAGATACAAATATTCGTAGTATATTTGTTTGTACAGTGACGCTGTAAAACCTTAATGTAATGTGGGCAAGGTACATATCGAGAAGCGCTCTGATCGTGGATTCGTGCTATTAAACATGGATATGTGCTATTAAACATTAAACAACAAAATAAAAAAAAACCTGTTGTAAGAAGTTTGTTACCCAATGACATTAATGCCCTATGATTTTAGTTAACTGTCTTTTAATTCTTAGTAACTTTGAATTGCTGTTATTGGGGATTTATTTAAATTTTAGAGATATTTAAGTATAAACTATTATATATTTTTTTACATAAATTATATTATTGTGATTGAATAAATTATAATTTATTCATATTCATATATATTTTTTGTTCATATAATCTTACATTCTTGTGGGCCTTTTATGTGTCGCCTTTGTACATTTGTTTTACGTACGGAGAAAATATTATAGTATTAACAAAATATTTTAGAAACAGAGAAATAGTTCTAAGACAAATATAAATATTTTTAAAAATATATATTTTTTAAATTTACAATCTTTTTTTTGACTATACAGCTATTTTGAAGTATGTGTTTGTGATTCTATATGTACCATAATGTGTGTGTGTGTGTGTGTGTGTATCAGGAGCTGTGGATCGCCGCTCTGCTGGGTGACAGCGGGCGGCTGGTAGGCGGCAGTGCCTTCGGCTGGTCAGTGCTGGCCGGCGACAAGCGCCAAGGGACCGACCTGCACTCACTCACGGGACGAGCCGCCGGCATACGGAGAGACCACGCCAAGGTCATCAACTACGCAAGGATATACGGTAGAGCCTAAGTCCCTATTAGTAAAAGGATATATGATGTTTCTTCAAAAGTTTGGTCCTTCAGCTCTTATTATATAGCCTTATATTTACGCTGGCGTAATGTTCCCGGGCCTCTGCCTTATAGTTCCCGGCGCTGGGTTCGGTAGAGGTATGTGCGTTGCGAGAGAGGAAGTTTTTAGACCAATCAGAGCGCAGTAGTTCAGTTTAAAGTTTAAGTATTATATTGTTTAACAGCTTTGACTTGTGGTTTATAATTATTAAAAAAACTTCTAAATTAAAAATTGTGTCTCTTTATAATAATAAATACTAATATTATAAAAAAAGAAAATCTATAAATTTACAAATAGTAGCAAATCAATATGTAGGCGCCGGTCAAAGTTTTGCCGAGCGGCTTCTAAAACAGTTTAACCCGACTATGACGATATCGGAGGCAAAGAGCAAAGCGGCCAAAATGTTCTCCACCACTAAAGGAAAACGAGTATATACGTTGAAATCTAAGTATAGGGAAGGCTTTATGGACGAAGATTTAGGCGATCAGGTAAGCCGTTGTAAAATAAGAATACATAATTAAAAATATTATTCTTTATGGTTTAAAAAAAATATATACACAACAATATGACCTCGTTATTTTTTAAATATATATTAACTCATATTCAAATCCCATATTTTGTAGTAATTTTTGTTGTTTTCGATGAATAAAAATGTTGTATAAAATAATAATAAGTCGGTAGAGATGTCCTCGTACCAAGCGATGCGTCTCGCTAAGTTGAGCGGAAAAACCACCGGAGAGATGTTCGAGCGACCGCGCTGGGAGGGAGGCACGGAGTCAACCATGTTTAATAAACTGGAAGAAATAACAGGTAAGGGAGTTTACACCTTCCCCAAAGAATAATCAAACAAAACTACATAATTTATAATCTGATTAGTAAAACAGTAAGTAATGATTCGATTCTATATTTAAATTTGTCTATTGACATTGATTGTCTTTTCTTACCTCATTTTGTTCGTCGAATCCGAACGGTTATTACAAAGTATTTTTTTAATGTATCTACGATTGTTTGAATCTTCGTGGTGGTCTGTCCTCAGAGTCGTCGTCTCCGTGCACGGCGTTCCTGGGAGGCCGGCTGTCTCGGTCGCTGGAGCGTCCTGGTCGCTGGGACGCCACGCGCCTCAACTGGGTGGTGCAGAGCGCCGCCGCTGACTTCCTGCACCTCATGTTGGTGAGCATGGCTCACCTCGAGCCACGCGCCAGGTCAGACCTAGGAAATTCTTCAAAAATATAATTTTTCATTTGACATTATCTTATACGATGAGACACATCGAAGTGGATGATATAAACTTTTTTTTATTAAGAGACGTTATCTCATTGAAGGTATGTATTTTTTTAAGATTCTGTCTAAGTTTTCATGACGAAGTGAGGTACTTTGTGCCCGAGGAACATAAATACGAGACGGCCTTGGCCCTGCAGATAACCAATCTCCTCACCAGAGCATTTTGTTCACAGAGGTATGTTGATTGAAATATTAGTTATTTAAATTAAAATAAACGAAATACGTGATAATCTTGTGTTAATATATTGTACACATATAGCTAAAAATATCCATAGTTCTGGTTTATTTTTTTACCACAATTATATTTATTCTTTCAGAGTTGGCATACATGATTTACCAATGTCTGTAGCTTTTTTTACGTCAGTGGAAGTAGATCGAGTTTTAAGAAAAGAGGCTAACATGAAATGTGTCACACCCTCAAACCCTCACGGCCTAGAGAAGGGCTACGGTATACCTGATGGCGAGTCATTGACAATATTTGATGTGATCGAAAAATACAATGCTAATAAAGAAACTTAATAAAACTTATATAAAACTCATTTTCCCCAATATGCAGTATCCATTTCATGCTCATAACATGCAGCGCCATCTATTAATATAATAACTTATTTGTTACCAAGAACTTCATAATACAACAACACGTAACAAATATACACTATTTTATCTTTCTTTATAAAATGATAATAAAAAACTCCAAAACCGAAATTAATGTTTGAAACTGTCAAAAATGTTCAATCATGTAAAATGGGGGAATAAAGTTTCTATGTATTTTATATGAAAACACAAGACATATTTTTTTCGAGTTTATTTATATTGTATTTTCTAAGACTTTCACGAGTACTACACCTGTTTTAACGGATTTAACCCCCGTATAATTAACATAATTATAAATTATATCTCGTCGTCTCGACGAATACCATCTCGTCTTACCGTGAACACGACTGCTGCAAAGTATATTGATCTTTAATCTCATCAGCTGTTGGCAGTAAAGGTCCAAATCGATGGTACTGCCTGACGATAAAAGGTCATAATGGACAATTTTCTTCCAGTCCCACCATACACACAGCATCACCTTATTGCGAGTTGACCATGATCTTTTTAAAACGTATGTATCGTATGTGGTCCACTTTTCATTACCAATTATCAATCTTCTCAAAAACGGGTTGGTTACATTACTACTCAGTAAAAAATCGCAAATGAGTAGACGGTTCATTTCACTTAGCTCGTGTGGCACCCGAAGATCGAGTTTTTTTGTGTGGGTACGCTGGATAGCTTTTTTCAAATGGGTCAAAACTGTTATGTGATCAATCTACAGTTCTTCAGCTATGTCGTAACTACTGACATGCCGACCTTAGACCCGCATTATTTTGTTTAAAATTATAAAATATATCGAATTTATTTATTAGATTCATCCATTTATTTATATAGAAATAAAAACATTTACTTAATTGTTTCCTTTTTTAAATGTAACCATTTTAATGTCATTACAACCAGCCACATACAAATAGTACAGCCAAAGAAATTTTTGTTACAAATTCATACTTACTAAGACACATGCTAAAAACTTTTAACATACCTATTAATTGTTATCATAAATGTAGAAAAAATATTCCAATGCCTAAGAATTTAAAAATGCTTTTCAATTTTGAAATAAGTGACTTTAATTTTAATTAATAAATATTAATCAGTAAATAAAACGTATTTAATACACCAAGATGTTGATGGATGGGGGAGAGGGGAATTAACTCGTGTAATTCCTACGCACACTCACCAAAATGTATCCTATGAAAACTGAGATTCTAGCAATTCTACGTCTGTGTTCAAGGCTGTGGAGATTGGCTTCAACCAGTTGAGGGCCTCTTTGCTCGCCTCTCAATTGATTCCAGAACCACAAGATGAGACTTTGCCGCACCAGCAAATATATGACCACAGTACACCACACACGACTGGGTCTGTGCTATGTGCTTATAATACAAGTAGCTGTCCCGGTCTAAAGTACCCCCGGACCTTTGCAAGAACGGCAAACTTTTCTGCTGATGCTCTTGCTCTGGATTTAATGAAAAAGGAGTGATGATACGTCTGCGTTTTGGCGGCGTTGAATTTGACAAGATTGGCATGGTTCCATGCGGAGACTGCCTGAAGTTTGTCACTCAAACGTTGCACCATAGCATCTCTTTCGGACTGTACTTGATCTCTACTAGCCCGAATACTCGGCATATATCTTTCTACAACTGTGCTTCGTCTGCCATAGATACCGGGCTTCAGCAGATCGTTAATGTGCAGCAGAAAGAACGGACCCCTGAGGCACTCCGGCATATATTGTCAAGGGTTTCGATTAACACCCGTCAACAAATACTCGGGGAGATCCCTGGCTCAGAAAGTCCGTTACCCAGCCGATAAGACCAGGAGATATACCGTACGCTGAAAGCTTGCTTATAAGGCTCGCATGCCAGACCCTGTCAAAAGCCCTCGAGACGTCCATAGAGACGGCGAATACAAAAATATAAATGATGGTACTAGAAGACCGGTGCAAAAGCGTTATTGTATCGCTATTTAAAGGTAAAGACTCGCACCTAAAAGTTACCGCGTTAAGTAGTAAAAGTTAAGCCTACTAAGTGTTGTAAGAAAAGTGTATCTTGATAGATAGAGCTGAAAAAGTTGACGAACGTTGACGTTTTTAAGATATGGGACGTGCCAGCAAGACTTAAAAAGGCACTGGGATGTACGAATCAAGTTTTCTTACTAAGGTGTATTACAGAAAAGTTCCAGTCAGGGATGTGTCGCGTCGTGTTAACTTTTCAATGTTGTTTAGGACAACTATATGAAAGAGCTGCGAGAGAGTGAATCTGGTCTCCAAATGAGACAGTCCAGAATCTAATGCTTTGGATACGTTGATGACCAAAAGGGAATACCAAATAATTATGGACAGTATGATTGAATCGTTGGTGAAAACAGATGTGAAGATAAATGCGATAAAGACGAAAGTGATGATGTTTGAAAAAGAAGAGAATGTGACTCTATGTAAGATTGTAATCCACAGTTCTTTCATATATCGCTCTTAAATATTAGATAGTAGCTGTTGCCCGTGACGTATTATTGTAATATTCCTACATATAATATTATTATTATATAGTAATTTGGTATATAGGATGTTATTATTTATGTAACTACATAATACCGTTGACAATAAATATGCGAAATATTGTTGTAGCAATTAGATTTACGAATTTAGAACTATGTAGTAACTTATATATCATTGTTATTACTGGTATATTATAAAAGTAGTAAAAGATAATGATCTGACAAATTATCAGAAAATATTCTTAAGATATTAAATAATTATAATTACATATCTAATTCGGTAAGCCATAAATGTTTCAAAGAGATAATATTGTTATAATTATATTTAGGTCGTTAAAATGGTTGTGTGTTATTGTGATTATAAGATTATTAATAATATTTAAAGTTGTGAATATGACCAATCTCCAGAAGCTACTGTTGGCGCTTCTGTCGATGTCATTATGTTATAAATATGGCTGTAAGTAGGGTTGCGAACTTTTTTTGACGAAAATAAAGTATAAAATGGTTTGAATAGAAAAAAATAAAGTATTTGAATGAAAAAAAAAGTATTTTTAAAATTTTATACTTTTACTAGCTGTGCCAGCGACTTCGTACGCGTAGATTTCGATTTCGATAAAACCTACCCGCTCAAAGTTTCATCAAACTCCGGCTGATAGTTTTTGGTTTTTGGAGTATTTCTAATTTGTATTTATATCTTTTTGTTATTTTTAATCATAAGTATTTATTTTATTGTAAACTGTATTATTATTCCGTGAGGTGAGACCACTATTTTAATTTTGTAAAAATATCTTATCGTAATGGTAAGAAAATAATAAATTATTAACTTCTTTATTTGTTAACCGATTTATGTAAAAACACACTATGTGTAAAGTGCAGCCCATGACAATATATTCCCGAAAACTGCATTCAAACCGGAAACATACAGACATATGTATACAGACATACAAATATACAGACGATTAGACAAAATGAAAAAACAGTGTTTTGAGTTCTCTTGTTATATAAAGGTTTTTAATATTTTACAATATAATATATAATAATAATATGGTACAAAGATTATTCCTCTACAGATTTAATACATGTATAGAAGAAGATTTGCATGTACAGAAATTTCTCAGTGACAATTTAGTTATATGTATAAATTGCCTTAAAAACCTATTTTTATGTGGATTTAGCACAAGCTCAAAATTATTGCTACTTTTATATGTTTTAAAGTTTGTTTGACAATCAACATTGAAATTTAAATAAATTAACAATTCGTTTCTAACTAAATTTATTACCATTTCAAAATGTTCAAATTCAATCTCATTGTACAAAGACATGCTAGGAAGTATGGAAACAAACCATTTTAACTCCCGCCTGTCTGTGGCATTCAAGCAACCAAACGCGTGGACGGATTAATTGCGTTTTTTTTTAATCAAAAGCCTGGTTTGTTGAGATGGTTCTTGGTTTGGTCGAAATAAAAACAGTCGTCTCAAAGATATTGAGGCTTCATTGGTGCGGGTTCTTATGAAATATTGATAGAAATACTTAAACAAGTGAAAATATGTGTGTCTTTAGGTTCTCTTAGTACAATAATGCTACCAGTAACATAACTTTAAAAACCAGAAAAAAAAAAAATTAAAAAACCCCCATACAAAACATAAAAAAGACCTCTAAAAAGAATAAAAATATTATTATGTAGGTACCTATTGAACATACGTCGAGGGAACGCATATTAAAGAAAGAAATTAAAATGCAAATAAAGAAATTGTAAAATAGACACCATCACCCGATGCAACGACTTCAGTAAGTATGTAATAATATTTTTTTTTTCTTTTTGTATCGGGGATTCTCAAACTTTTAATTATTATTTTTACCATATAATTTAAGCTCCTATCAATATAAAGTGAAAAAATACTGATAATGTATCTAATACTGATAATATCTGTATGTTTGTGCGCGCTAATCTCAGAAACGGATTAATCGATTTGGATGCAGTTTTCGGGAATATATTGTCATAGGATTCACTTTATATTTTGTTTTTTTTTTAAATATCGGTTAACAAATAAAGAAGTTAATAATCTGTCATTGTCTTACCATCGCTGGTTACCAATTTGAAGGTTTATAGTTTCTACATACATTAGTAAGTACAAAGTACGTTTTATCAAAATTGAAATCTACGCGTACGAAGTCGCAGACACAGCTAGTTAATTATAAATCGTTTTGTTCATCTGTTCTGATTCATATGGTAAATAGTTAAATAGGTACATACCTATAAATCCCATAATGAGTATTTTGTTCTATGCATCGCAATAAAGCTTGGAAATAAAGTATTTTCACATACTTTATTTGCATGCAAAAGTATAAAGTGTAATTACCAAAAATAAAGTATAATACTTTATTATAAAGTATGGTTGGCAACCCTAGCTGTAAGCCTAAGGTAAGGTAATCTGTATTGGAGAACGGGCAAGATAAGTGATTCTTATACTACACTGCTTATAATATGTGTAATAACTATTGTGGATATTTCACCGTATTGAGTAATTGGTAAATGTGTCTAAATAATTACACAGTAATAACTATATTACTGTATTTATTATATTCATGTACTGGGAGTCCTTTTTGTTATATTGAATGATATTCGTTTAGTTCTTTCTTTTCTTTAAACTTATCCAGTTAATGCATTGTTATATTATCATATTTATAATATGAAGTAGCTTGATTAAATACTTAATACTATATTATTTTAGTGGTTTTTAATTGAAGAATATTATAATATCTAACACCCGCGACTCCATCCACGTGTTTATTGACAAACAATGTATTTATCTTTCAATTTTTTTCAAATGTCCGAAAAAAAAAAAGTATTCTATGTTACTTCTAATACCACGCAAAAGTATGTGTACAAAGTTTCATTATGTTCGGTTGAGTGGTTTTCGCATGAAAGCGTAACAAACAGGTAGGATGCCAAGATTCTTCATTATCTGTTCACTGTTTGACTTCGACTGTTGCAAACGATAACTACCGACTACACGCGATGAGCCTAGAAATTCAAAACGAATGGGTGACCATAGGAGATTTTTGTATCCACTAGCTTTAAAGTGGCGTACCTTAATTTATGATTCTCCTCCGCATTATTACAATTCTATCTTAATGCATTCCAAATGACTCTCCCAGATCAAAGTAATATAGTAAGATGGGGCAAAGCCACCGAAAAGTCTTGCAACATCTGTGGGGAGGCAGTAGGAACCGCACTTATAAGTAGGGTGTAGGATACTTCCTGATAGCGGTGAATACCCGCGTCCCCACGATAAGGTATTAGAAATTATACGGGAAGCGGTTAGTCTTTCAGTAGCAAGAGCGCGGAAAAGAAGGCTCCTCCAAAAAATCAATACCGAAGCCTTATTCAATTTTAGGACCGGCTCCTGATTGGACTCTCATGATGGACACGTATGACAAACATTACAAAATCCCTGGGGATGGTGGTGTTTCATCATCCAGACCGGACTTATTCCTGTATTCTAAACATCTGAGGTGCGAGATACTTGTGGAGCTTACTGTTCCCTGGGAAACAACCATCCCCAGGGATCACACATTCAAACTTAATAAGTATTACGTACTGACCAACGAACTGCCCCGGAAAAAAAAATATAATTAGTTTGTACGCGGTAGAAGTGATAGCGAGAGGAATAACAGCAAAATCTCTATAACCTACTTAAAGACCTTGGTCTTTCTAGAACAAGCACCGGTTCATTTCTAGAACCTATTTCAAAGGCGGCAGTGGTAGATTCCTTCCAAATTTGGTTAGGTAGGGAGAGGAGTAAAGGGGCCCCTTAAACCTACTCCTGATGCGCAAGTCCAGGCTTTATAGTTCTCTGTGGTCCAGGCCTAATAATACCGATACATTTTAGCCACTTGTCAATTTATCAATGTTTTTTTCTTTGTCAATGTCTACACTCTACGCTCCTGTCTAGGGACACGGTATCGATTAAAAAGCATCGATACAGCTGTCCAATCATATTGGACGAAAGCTAAAAAATTTCTTCACTACGCTAGGGTTGTTGATATTTTTTTTAAATATCGTGTTTTCTATATATCTATATTAATAAATATAACAATATCGGAGTTTGATATATTTTTTTAAAATACCGATATTTCGATGTATCGGTTTAATTCAAAATAATTATTGCAATTCAGCAAGAAAATGATTATCTATACAATTTATAGTCCTGTATATTTATAAAACAAATTGGGGATATAAATGATGGTGATTAATATTTAAGTGGATTGCATTTTTTTCCGCATAAATACTACTTGTTTCAACTTTTTATTTAATTAAAATACTTCCGTATAATGAAAAAAATGGTTGAAGAAGACATATTTTGGCACTATTATTTCTATGAAACTACTAAACAAAACTGAACTGAACTAAATATTCTATTAAATCATTATCTTCATATCAATATGATTGCTTTTACCGCCACAATCTCTTTTTAACTTTGCTCAATGTTAACAGTGATATCAATATATAATTTCAATTCGATGCGCTACTAAAACGATAATTCCCACTCCTATAAAACAGGTACTCCATCTTGTAATTTTTATACCTTACACTTTAGAGGTATATCCATACAATATCACTTTCCGTTTTAACATAAGAAGTAAACTAGGAACAGAGAAAAACCTTAATATAATATTTGTTATAAAGTACAGTATACCAAGTTTACGATCTTTGTATAGATTAATTAATAATAAAATATCGACCACGATATATGCAGTTCAGTACCGAACTATCGATATATCGTTCAAAAAAGTATTTTTTAAAAATATCGATACTTTATCAACCGTCCTAGACTAAGCAGTAAGCATATGTCAATGTCACATTGTTATTTATAATAGGTTATAATCAATAATTTTACAGTAAACACTAAACAGATAACTGTATAGTTTGTACTGTATATGAGTAATGATTGCTACCTTGTGTTTTAAATTTTAATTGGTTCTTTTATGTTTTGATCAGACAAGTGACAAGTCAAATCTTCATGTTATTAATAATAATAAAACGGTAGAAATGTCGAAAGTTACGAAGAGGAAACATGTAATGAACGAAACATTATGGGATGATTACGAGCTGCCTAAAGAGAACCAAATTATAGTAAAGGTTTTGAAAAGCAGAGGAAATAATCTTCACGAGGTAATAAACTAACTTAACTTGGTAGACTTCCACAGAACAGAACATAATTGTTCATATGTCATATTTCTCTATAGATATCAGATATAATTGTTTATATATATTATTCCTCTATAGATAACCACTCCCACCGGAGAAGAATACTTGGTGTCAATGCCTAGTAAGTTTCGAAAAAATATTTGGGTAAAACGGGGTGACTTTATACTTGTAGAACCTATTGAAGAAGGCGACAAGGTTAAAGCAGAAATTGTCAAAATAATGAACAAGGACTCTATCAAGTATTACAAAGAAAAGAATATGTGGCCCAAGGAGTTTGATGAGAGTAAAAAGGAAGGTTCTAAAGAAATGGATGAAGAATTATTTGTAAACACAAATAGGGTCCCTATGAAGGTCTACCACAGTGATACAGACAACAGTGACTCAAGTGGTAATAGTGAAAGTGATGAAAGTTAATAAAATGTTAATGTGAATACTTATATTTTTATTATCTTAAAAATCACAATATTAAACTTATTTTACATGAGAATAATCCTTGTTCTTATCCAGACTTATTTTTTTAAATGAATATTGCAACACATTTACCTGGTCTGTCATTGGCTTGGAATACAATATGTTTTTAGTGAATACAGTATATTTTAAATAATCTTGACCACTGCATTCAATTGAGTTTTACAATTGGCTGTGCCATTATCTACTTTATTATTTATAGCTCATTGCAAGAAGAAAAGAAAATAAAATTAAAAATTTAATAAACTCCCGATAGAAAAGATCTCTAAAAAGAATAATTATAATATTATTATGTACTTATTGAAATCTTTGCGTCGGGGGACCGTTGTACGTAAGTTGACGATGGTGTCTATTTTACATTAAATCATTGAGGACTTAGACTATGATTCTATATTGTCATTTCTTTATTAGCCTTAGTAACTTACTAGCTTAATTTTTTCTTTTATTTTAAACGGTCCCCCGACGCAACAACTTTAATAAGTATGGGGGGTTTATTAGATTTTTTTTTTTCTGCTTTAAAGTTATGTTATTGGTTTCTTTATTGTACTAAATGAACCTACAGCCACACAATTTTTCAGTTTTTGAAGTATTTCTATCAATCTATCCTAATAGGTATCATAAAGAGGAAAGATTTGCTCGAATTGAATAGACTCCGAAACTACTGAATTGATTAAAAAATATTTTACCTTTAGAATCCTACATTATCCCTCCGATGAACATAGGCTATATTTAATACGAGAAAAAAATAGGGATCCGCGTAAAAATTTCGACAATGTAATAAATTATAAATGTATTAAGTAACATGATTTAAGACTCTCTCATATACCTAGGTAGTTACTAGTTACTAATATTAATTAAAATAAACATTTAGAGTTAAAATGATTTACAATCACTAATAACACTATGGTGAAGGGATTTATATTATCACTAGCTGTTGCCCGTGACTCTTTATGACTACTATCATAAGCCATATAAATATATTTTTTACAGTCTATGTGGACGCAGCCACAGGAAAAAGCTATCCCTAATAAAGTACTTTACCTGAGTAAATAAGTGTTAAAATCTTTTGGCCTTCTTAACAAGGCTTTTTTTCCTATATAGCGCGGTCGAAGCCGCTGGGAACAGCTAATTATTGCATAAGAACCTCTCCCCCGCACGAATAAAACGTCAATATCTTGGAGACGACTGTTTCTATTTCGACCAAACATGGATAAGAACCATCTCGACGAACATAGCTTTCGATTTAAAAAACCGCATTCAAATCCGTCTACGTGTTTGGCCGCTACATTGCCACAGACAGACACACAGATACACAAATCAACAGGTCAAACTTATAACACCCCTTTTTTAAGTGGGAGGTTAAAAATCTGTGTTATTATCTATAACACAAATTTAACAAAAAATGTTACTGTTATTCCTTAGCTTCATCATTACTATCATAACCATTTACAATGTTTACATTTTGGCTGTTTTCAACATCCATAATGTATTCATATATAGATTTAATAAGCTCTATAGATTTAACATTTGCCCATCCTTCAGTTTTTGTAATATGTTTAGTGTGACCATCTTTGATGAATTCTAATGTCAGTTTCTTTAACATTTTTGCAGAATACAATTCTGCTAACTCTAGGGTTTCTATAACATTATCCACTGATAGCTTTTCCTGCAGGGCTTGTTCACATAAACTTTTTAATGAATCGAGCTGGTAGAACTCAGCAGCAGCTAGAAGTTTTTCTGGTATATCATCAACTCTGGGGCACTTCTCAGTATATATATATGTCAGAACTTCACTTAATATGTCAGTTTCAAGAGGTGATTTTATAATGTTTGTATGACATTCCAAAGTGTTATGATTAAAATGAGCCTTGAAAACAGCACTTCTACCGGCTAATATTGCCTTATGGACACAAAATTCTTTATCCTCAGCTGATTTTATGATAACATCAGAATAAAGCCCATTATCTAACAAATTCTGAAAATCATTACTTAACTCTCCTTTAGGATTTTTTTCCAGTGCTATTATATTTGTAATGATTTCAAATTTAAACATAAGACTAAGATGTCCATTATATAATATACATTGGTTTTCACCATTTATGATATCACTTTTAAATAATGCAGTTAAATACTGCCACTTATTGGACTGAATTCCATGATACTCATTTGTAACTAATGTGCGTTTTGTATATCCTCTCAGATCTAATTCAAGTACAGACTTTATAAAAACTGTTTTAGGAAACGAGTAATATATCTCAAGCATATCCTTATTTCTACCCAAAAACTTAATTTTTAATTTAAAATTATTTTTAAGATGTTTAAGGTTTTTGTGATTATCTATACGGAATTCATCATATGATTTATTTTCAATATCATTGAGGACAGATTTTATGTTAGCTATGCTCCATGTTATTGTATCGACTCTTTTTTGTTGATCTTCTACGCAATTATGGCTTATTGTAAACGACATTTTTAAATATTTAATGACCTAGCTCACCAACAGTCGTTAACACTGCGATATAGTAACCTAGCGCTCAGAAAATTAGATAGTTGGCAGGCGACTGGTTGATTTTTTACCAGGCGACTGGTTGATTTTTACAGAAACACTTTTGAATTCTGATAAATTTCAAACAAAATATTCTTAAACGACACTCGTAATTTATATACTTTGACCAATTTGTTATTGATCTTTTAAAAACTCTTGTCCAGTATTCAAGAAGAAATATTGTTTACGTTAAGTTTCATATAAAATAGTATTTTACAACTGGACGAACATTGACGGGTACCGCCCCCCATAGAGTATAAACTATAAACTATAAACTATAAAGTATAAGTGTAGCCAACACTTGAAATTTTTTCCCCCTAAATACAATCTCGAAAACCCCTAAACTACAAATTTAACAAATAAAACATATGGATTCTTTAGTATCATTTTAATTTTACATATTAACCTTAATTTACAACATTCTTTTTGAAATTAAAATGATGTTTTTGAAAATTTTATTTTAATTTAATGTTACTAGTCAAATGTCAATAAACAAAATACGGGCCAGCAGTAACAACCTTGTTTGAAAATATACCGATAAAACGGTTTTTTTCAATTTTTTTTCGAAATTTAAAATCCCTAAAGAGAACCACTAAACATTTTGTCCTCCTAAAAAAACCCCGGAACACTTAATTTCCCCCTAAATTTAGGGGAAAAACCCCTAAGTTGGCTACACTAATGGCTATACTTTAAGTATTATAAGGATTAAGGAGTGTTGCCACTTGCCAACTTGGAATGATGCACCGATGGTATCAGGGTCGTAAAGTTATAGTAACTGTCAAAAAAAATTACGTACACTTTCAAATAACATAATTAGAATTATAATATTAAAAATTTTAAAAACCCCCGATACAAAAAGACCCCTAAAAAGAATAAAAATAATATTATTATGTACTTATTGAATTCGTTGCGTCGGGGGACCGTTGTACGTACGTTGATAGTGTAAACATTTAGAGTGAAAATGATTTACATCACTTATAACACTATTATGAAGGGATTTATATTATCTCTAGCTGTGGCCCGTGATTCTTTGTAACTACGATCATAATCCATATAAATATATTTTTACAGTCTACGTGGACGCAGTCACGGGCAACACCTATCCTTAATAAAGTACTTTACCTGAGTAAGTAAGTATAAAAACCTTTTGGCCTTCATAACAAGGCTTTTTTTCTTATATAGCGGCCGAAACATCTGGGAACAGTTAATTATTGCAGAAGAACCTCTTCCCCGCACGAATAAAACGTCAATATCTTGTAGATGACTATTACTATTTCAATCAAACATGGATAAGAACCATCTCGACAAGCATAGCTTTCGATTTAAAAAAACCGCATTCAAATCCGTCCACGCGTTTGGCCGGAAATTTGCCACAGACAGATATACAGATACACAGATCGACAGATCAAACTTATAACACCCCTCTTTTTAGTCGGGGCTTAACTGCCCCTCACGTCCTTATTTTATGATTTTTTCACATGGGTACACATCATAAAAGATTAAAAAATTGGACAAAAAATAAGTAGCATAAAAAATTTATCGGTCGATTATTAAATTTATTCAAAGAAATAATAATGGGAAAATATGCAATATTTAACTTTAGGCCATTGCTAGTTGTCCGCTAAACGGATGAATAAAGGCTATTGGTAGTCGTTCGTGTTCTAATTTTTTTTTTTTTTTTTTTTTTTTGTCTATGCTGTTAGCCCTGTTGGCTATTACAGCGTCACCGGGGGAGCGGGTGGGTCTGGAGACCCACCCTTAACAAGGGGGGGCCAGATGGGCCCCCATGGGGAACGATGTCCCGAGTGTCCCGAGGGTGTCTCAGATTGAGACACGGACCTCGGCTCGGGGCGTCGTTAGTCAGGAGGGAAGCTAAGGAAATTTGGACACTAGCATCCTCCGACGGCAGAACGCCGGAGCAACGGTGCACTTACTCAGTTGGGACCTCGTCTATACCGGTACAGACGGTGTGTGTCTGTATGTTGTGTGGTGTCAATTATGCCTACGCGTACACGTTATTACCTACTGTGAACGCGTCGTCGGGGTCAACGAGTACCGACTTGGGTCTTCTTTTTCTGACTAAAGTAGTCTTACGTGGTCTATACTCTGCGGCGTCAGCCACCAGTGGGTTCGGGTGTCGCTCAGCACGTTCAAAGTACTTTTGGGAAAGCCCCTTGAACTACTGAGCGATGGTCGGAAGGTCTAAATCTCTATGGAGATCGATGTTGCGTACAAACCACGGCGCCCCGGTTGCAATCCGTGTAAACCTGTTCTGAATCACCTGAAGGGGTTTCAGATTAG
The DNA here is from genome assembly GCA_959347405.1 of Napeogenes sylphis. Classification (NCBI taxonomy): domain Eukaryota; kingdom Metazoa; phylum Arthropoda; class Insecta; order Lepidoptera; family Nymphalidae; genus Napeogenes; species Napeogenes sylphis. Next base: position 29,344,340 of record OY365777.1, on the reverse strand, counting down.
CGTGCGCAAAAGCGGGACTCGCATAGGACATGACGGAACGTATGCAAGCTTTGTAAAATGTCACCTTATTGCGAAGGGACATTTTACTCCGCTTGCCTAACAGCGGATATAAACGACCTAATATGTAGGCCGCTCTGCTACGAACGTTCCTAATATGCGCAGTGAAAACTAACTTTCTATCTAACGTTACTCCTAGGTATTTTGCCTCGTCTTTCCAAGGTATCGGTTTATCAAAGAGTTTGATTCGCGGGAGGATCCTTGGGGGGCCCCGTTCGAAGAGCACCGAAACGCTCTTCTCAGGGTTTACCTCGATCCGCCATTTCCGAAGCCAACTCTCGAGGGAGTCGACTACGGATTGGAGACGTTGGTATATCTCCCAGTGATCCTTAGAGGACGTGCAAAGCGCGGTATCGTCCGCGTACATGGCAAGGTGCACTTTAGATCGCGGTCTAGGAATATCGCTAGCGTAGATAGAGTAGAGGATGGGCGAGAGAACTGAACCCTGGGGAACACCCGCCCTGATGGGGCGGGGGGTTGACAATACGCCTTCCACTCTGTAGCGAAAGGAGCGATTGGACAGGTAGTCCCGTATGATGAGTACGAGTCTGTCCGACACCTTGAACTGGTATAACTTGTACACCAGTCCATTGTGCCAGACCCTGTCGAACGCCTTAGCTACATCGAGGAAGAGCGCTCCTGTCCTATGCTTCTTGGCCCTCACAGTGGCCCCTATCAGTATGTGCTCCGTGAGGCGTTGCACCTGATGGGAACATGACTGGTTGGCTCTAAAGCCGAACTGCTCATTTGGGATGATTTTGAGTCTCTCGACTTCCGATCTAAGTCTACTTAGGATGATTCTCTCATATACTTTCCCTAAGGAACTAAGAAGACTAATGGGACGGTAACTACTAGGCAGATGCCGGGGTTTGCCCGGCTTATGGAATCCTATCACTATGGCCTCTTTCCACTGGGCCGGAAACGAGCAACCGGCCAGTAGAGCGTTAAAAATGGTAACCAATAGGTAAATTAAAGGAGACGGAAGAAGCTTTATCACTTTGTTAGTGATCCTATCGGGACCTGGCGATTTCTTGGCGTGAAGCGCCCTAACTATGGACGTCACCTCGTCTAGGTTCGTTTCCTTGATTGGCGGACCGACCGGTGGCTGAGAACACATTATATTGACCGATTTGTCGACTATTTCGACATGATCGCGATCAACCGATTGAGCAGACAGACGGCACTGGCTCTCTAGACTGTCGGCTAAGCACTCAGCTTTGTCAGGGTCGTCAAACGCGATGGCGGAGTTAGGTCCAACCAAGGGAGGCATATCTGAGACAGTGTCCGCCTTCAACGCTCTCTGCAACCGCCAGAATGCCTGGTGTGTTGGAGAGAGCGTCGCAAGCGTCCTATCCCAGCCGCTATCTCTGAAGTCGTCGAGAGCTTGTCTCGACTCCCTCTGAAGACGGCGCAGCCTCCGTCGGTTGTCATCTGTCGGGTATCGGTCATGGGCTCTAATCGCGGCGTTTTTACGGGTGATGAGAAGTCTAATGTCCGGAGGGACTGCTCGGTAACCCTCGAAGTTCACTCGGACCTCCCTCGAGGACTTTCCTATGCTGTCTACCAAATGTTCTGTGAAGTTAGTCGCGGCTGAGACAGCGTCCTCGACCGATGTAAGCTGGTCAGGAATTTTGTCGAGGTGCGCTGGTACGGGGGAATGGAGTTGCTCTCGAAGCTTCGTCCAGTTAATAATTGTTTTGGTCGCGGGTTCCCTAAGGGGAGGAAGTCCTAGCTGAAATAGGACCGGTCGATGGTCAGAGTCTAGCTCGGATAGCGTCTCGATAGAACGTAACTGGAGTGTCACGCCCTTCAAGAGTACTATGTCGAGTACGTCGGGTCTGTCATGTCGGAAGTCTGTGTCGCAGTATCACGTGGGACTCAAAGGCGCGGTGATCTCGAAGTCGAGACCAGCCTTGTAACTTAGCCTATCAAGGAGATTTCCTCTACTGTTTGCGACAGAGGAGTTCCAGCGGGGATGTTTGCAATTTAGGTCGCCGGCCAGAATGGTTGCGTTACCTAATTGGAGTAAGGACTTAAGGTCCCTCTCAACTAAGGCTTTATTGGGAGAAAGATAGACGGATGCTAGTACGATCGACTGATGGCCGGTCATACCCACCTGACATAATGACGCTTCTACGTTGACTAGTTGAGGCGGATCGAGCGGAGTGCAATGAAGAGACCTTCTGTAGTAGATGATGGTTCCCCCCTTCGCGGTTGCCCTATCGTTCCTAACGAGACGGTAATTCGCGATGCGCGGATCACGACTACACGGCTTCAGAAAGGTCTCTTGTACTAACAGGACGTCTATCTGGTGCGTGACCACGAAGTCGCGCACTAGATCTATCTGCTTAAGTAGCCCGTTCGCGTTGAATGTAGCGACAGTCAGAGAGCGAGGTTTTACCCTTCCACGCGATGTCATCATGTTGACATCGTGTGTTCGTATGTCGATTTGATTAGGACGGCGTGCTTGAGGAGCACTTCCATCCTCGCGGGAGGGTTCCGCGCGGAATCCCTCATTTCATTCGAAAAGACTAGGAGCTCTTCGATGTCTATTACACCGAAGAGGCTCGTGACGCACGCGAGTGAACTCGCAACTCCGTCGGTGGAGTTACGAACCGGCGGCGGCGGCAACGACTGGGGGACGGGCTGTGGGATAATCCTCGGAGGCTTCACCCAAGCGTTCGCGATCGCGTTCGCGGGTGCCTGAGGGGCCTGGGATGCCTGAGGGGCCGCGGGCCTCCTAGGGGCTAGAGGAGCCCATGGAGGCTGAGTGAACCGAGGAGGATGCCTTGCCGGCTGTGTCCTGCGCGGCGCTTTGGGGCACCCGCGATAATTCGCGGGATGGCCCTTCTGTCCGCACAGGACGCAGCTGGGAGGATCCTCAGGGACCGGTCTCTTACGCGGACAGTCGGCTGTCGCGTGGTTGTCCAAGCACTTGACGCACTTTGGACGCGCGTGACAAAAACGTTGGGAATGCCCATAGAGCTGGCAGCGATGACACTGACCAGGAAAACCGCGACCGCGTGGAGGTTCGACCCTAAGGCCGGAGAGTTGGCAGACTGCCTTAACGTTGAAAATTTGCTTTCCTTCCGGGGAAAGCTCGAGATGAACGAGTACGAGATCGAACGGGACCCTAGTGGTCGCTCGGTACATGCGGTGCACCGAGATGACGGGGAAGGATTGGGACTTAAGGTCCTCGAAAATCCGCTCAGTAGTGAGCTCCACGGGGAGCCCTCGGATGACCACCGTTAAGCGGCGTTCATCCTCTAGCGCGTATGTGTGGTATCCGTAACCACGTTCGCGGAGGAGACGAGTCAGACCACGGTGGTCCGACGAAGACGCGGTTTGAACGCGGATACCGTCGGCGGTATTTCGGGCGGACGTGAAATGGAGCTTGTGCTCCGTCATAAGTGCGGACAGAGTGTCCCACTTAGACTTGTCCCTTATGTAAAGCGGCGGCGGCGCGGGGTACTTCCGTGGCGCTGAAGGCGCCTCCGCGGGCGCTGAAGGCGCGGACGACGGCGACGCGGACGCGGGCGCTTCGGGCGCGATCGGCGCGCGTACGCGAGTCGGGCCCGGGCCCGAAGAACGGTCGGACGACGCGGGTTCGCTACTAGCGGGTTTTGAGGCCCGTTTTCGCGGGACGTTCGAGGAGAGCGCTTTCGTCGCCTTCCTCTTGGCCGATTTGGTCTGCACGGTCGTGAAACCGTTGTCCTCGTCAGCGTCCGAGGAAGGGGATGAACTCCCCGACTCAGAATCCGAGGCCGTCTGCTCCGTAGGAGTGGCGGCCTCGACCTCCATGTCGGAGGTGCTCTCGGTCGCGATCGCGGCGCGCGATGTCGAGGGCGGAGACTCGATGCCTAACAGGACAGAGTACTGCAGGCATAATTCAGGCGCAATTCCGTGGACCCAACCAAAGAACTGCGACTTGGACAGATCTTCGGGTTCCGCCGCGGATTTGGGGTCCATGGCGGAGCCCGGAGATATGAGCCGTCCTCCCTGCGTGAGCAGAGAGGCGAGTGCCTAACGTGAAAACCCTATCGAATCTCTGTCAGTAGGTGGCAGAGGTGTGCCTAATACCCTAACGACTGTGTACTTACACGACGCAGGCTATTACGACGAAGTCTTTGAATTCCGTTTCGTACCCTAACTAGGGCGACGTCGGACTTGTTGGACCCCTATGCAGGCTCGCCGGCCCGCAGGTGTGCTTGCGGCGATGACTCACACACAAACACCGCTGGCTTGCACACAATGGAGGTCGTTATCTTGACTGGCGCAGGTGTACGAACGGTCGGTGCAGGTGGTCGGCGCAGGTGGCTGGGCGGTCAGCGTGACGGCCTAGGTAGGTGGCGCGAATAGGCGGAGCAGGTAAAAGGGACATGTGTCCCGGTCGACTGCTCAACGGTGAATGTTGTATCGTGTTCTAAAGACCCTAAGTATAAGTACTGAACAAACGTAATTGATTTAAGGTTGAAAATATTTTTAGCTAATGATAATATTAACCTTTTTATGACATTACATAGCAATGACAACTTTTCATAGTAATTTGTTCAATAAAAGAAAAACAAAAAAAATGTTTTCTTATCGGTCACCACGCTCAACTTCAATGAATATAAAAGAAAAGACTTGAATTAACATCAATAAAAAAATATACTGCATAAATAATTATAATAGCATAAGTTGATAAAAATTGGTATGCAATAGCTTTACCGCTACAGTTCCCGAGTGCCGCACGTTTTTTTTTTATTATTTGTCTGACACTTCGAAAATTTCTTTATAGAAGTAATGACAAAGAAACTGCAGTCATTGTTTGTAAATTAGTAATAAAACAATTTTATCTCACAAAAAAAACATAGACCAGTGGCTTATTGCCAAGGGGATTTATCTTCAAGGTAGTTTATTTCTTTTTAATAACACACTTGTATTTGTCTTTTGGTAAAATTTTAACGTGATCATTTACCTTGTGAAAAACAAGAATGTTTTGAACAAATTCGCTAATGCTTCCTCCATTGCTAGTTTTTCTGTGCAATCGTGCCAATCCATATGTATGTCTGTTAACATCATAGATATTGTAGAATCTATTAGAATAACACTGGATTAATTATAAATTATTTTGCTCTCCTTTCTTAAATGCGACGAAGGGGATGATGGCTGGTTCTTGCGTTTGCGGTTATCTTCGTGAACAATGCTGCTTGCGGAGACTGGTTATGTTGCAGGCCGAGTTTCTTTATTATTTTTTAATTTTGTTTAACATTTGACGACGACTTTTTATCTGAACAAACGGTTTACTTTTCATTCTATATTTATTTAAAATTTTAATAAGTCTTACTTGGCTGTCTATATTAATATAAATAATTTTAAATAAAATATCTTGTTGAATTCAGTTGCTATTTTTTTTTAGTTTTTGTACAATATTGGATTGGACAGGCTAAGGTCGAAGAGCATGCTACTTCGTCTTGAGTATAAATCCCTTCTCTATAATCCACAGATATGTAATATTGTGCTGTGTCAGTTGCACGGAGTATGTACGAAGAATGATTTAGCTTAAAATACTGGTAAAATATTTTTATAACTATTTTAATATTTATCAACGAACTACTGAAATAAATGTTATATAAGATATTGTTATTTCATCTTTAGGTAAATTATAAAATCAATAATCAAAGCTCCGTGAAAAAAAATATTTTTTACCATTCTTTGTAAATGTTCCTAGATCGGTTGACTAACGAAGAAAGTCGATAGTCGATTTCTTCCATTCTTATTTCCGTGTATTGTTTTGAAATTAAGTGAATTTGTATTTATGTGAAAACTTAATTCCTTATCAAAAATGTGTATATGATTGAAATATAATCAAATTGATAGAATATCAGTATCATATCGTAATGTAATGACTGTCAATTCACTAAAGCGGAACAGTGAATGCATGATATAAATTATTATAATTTATTTTTACTAGTTTCGACAAATGTTATTTGGTGGTCATTATGGAGGATTATAAGTTTCTATTTAAAGTAGTGTTAGTAGGCAACGCTGGGGTTGGCAAAACTTGTTTAGTAAGGAGATTTACTCAGGGCTTATTTCCGCCAGGGCAAGGTGCTACTATTGGGGTAGATTTTATGATTAAAACTGTTGAAGTAGACGGAGAGAAAGTTAAGGTAAGCACTGAGTAGAACGTACGCCTTGTGTTCCTACACAAGTGATTAGTTTCCATAGTTTCCATGTTATTGTATTATATTGAATGGGTTTGTCTTGTTAAAATCCTGTTTAAAAAATGTTTCATACTTAAAATATGCTTCGAAATATTTTAGCTACAAATATGGGATACAGCTGGTCAAGAAAGGTTCAGGTCTATAACACAGAGCTATTATCGTTCCGCACATGCTCTGATCTTAGTGTATGATATATCATGCCAACCTACATTTGACTGCTTACCTGATTGGCTGCGGGAAATAGAAGAGTATGCTAATAATAAGGTTCTCAGAATATTAGTTGGTGAGTCTACAAATACTTTTTAAATAAAGCACTTATTTTCATTGTATATTAACATTATGAATAAAAATATATGTACATGCCTACAAACTACTCATTAGTTTGCCAGAGTTTTTATTTTGTAATGTGCTGATTAATACCATTTGGTTAAATATATATCTTAATATTTTTTTCTTATATTCAAAAATCATAAAGTATAAAAATAAGTCAATCCATTAATCAAAACTACACAATCTTTTGGCACACTTAGACTAACACATAATTATTAATAAATGCTAACAATTAAGGTAACAAGACTGACAGAGAAGACAGGGAAATACCACGTCACATTGGTGAAGACTTTGCACAGAGACATGGAATGTACTTTCTAGAGACTTCTGCAAAAGAGGCAGAAAATGTTGAAAGATTATTTATGGAAATTGCAGTTGAATTGATGGAGGTAGGGTTAACCTCTATATTTATTTTTTTTTAATTATAAGTTAATATTTACATAATATATACAGAATAAATCATATTACAAATAAAGTTTCCAAGAATATTGAAATATTTTTTTTATCACTGTTGAGCCATACCATGTTAAGATTTTTTTATTTAAGAATTGTTGAAATGTAGATGGTTCTAGGGTTTTTTTTTCCAAGCAAATTTTTTTGCAAATTCTTACTATTGTAGCAAATAATTATTTCTGTTTCCAGCAAGCTAAATGCAAGGAGTTGCCAAAATATGATGGTAGTTTAGGTCCTATCAATGGAAAGACATCAATGGATAGTTCATGCTGTCTGCGCTCGTGAATTACGAATTTATCATATTACATCACAATAATTATAGAGGGTTTGTTTATTTTTATGCTGATTTTTTACATTTTTTTTACATTTTTTTACATCATAGATATAATTATTACATTCTATTTATTAAATGCTATCTGAGCTTTCTGTGTATTTATTATAATAAACATTCTGTTCATATAGTAATGTAGTCTCGAAATAATTTTAAAGAGTCTTAAAACTACTTAATACTGCCACAATAATAATATTATTGGGAACATTTTTTTAATCTTAAAATATGATTTGAAGAATATAAACTCTTTTAAAGGTAATCTTTACAGGCTTATTACGTTTTCATTAACAAAAAAATTAATGCAATAGTTAAATAATTAGAAACAAGAAACAATTCTCACTAAAAGAATTCCAGATAGTTAAGGCACTCATACCTTTTAAATGCTCCATCAACCAATAGACATTTAGTGACTTTTGTGCTTCCAAGTGTTAAAGAAACTAACAATTACTAATTTTGATAATGTTTCATTTACATATTGAGGCTTATATATTTTTTAACGGAAGCAAACAATTGTGTAACAGTCATCTAAAAAATTAAATGTAGTAGAGATCTGTAAATATTCAACTGAGAATAATTATACTATAGAATATTCAACGAAAATTATTTAAAAAGACGTCATCTGCTTCCAAAAGGAGGAATTATTGAAGGTATTTGAAAAAAATGGCTGATTCACTAAACCACCATAATTTTAGAAACATTGATGAACTTTTAATTTTTTTATAAAAAAATATTATATGGATAACTATTTACCGATTTATTAATATTGTGACAGTTATGTATTAAAGATGGTTCGCAGTTGTCTTATATGTTGTTTGTAGTACCAATTAGTGTATTGTTAGTGTTTTACTATTAAATAGAATTGGTAGTCTTTAAGGTTCAGGAAAATGTCATAGGTTAATACGCCGACCTTTACTATTATATAAATAACATATTAATAATTAGCGTTTTTGATAAGATTCGTAATGTATTTTTTATTGTATATTTTTGCTTAAATAATTTGTGATTTTATTATAACTTTATATAATTATTATAGAATGAAATTATTAGTTCTGAGTACACAATAGCACATCTTACTTACCATATAGCCTTAGTTATGGCTGTGACGAAACAAGCTTCGATTTACAACAAACAATTTGAAACCTCTGCAACCGTTGCATGAACCATAACAAATATTAGTTTTATGTTAACAGATCAACCTATCATAAATATTAACGTGCTTTATATTACGTATATAGTATAATTACTACATACAAACAGAGATTGCAACTTATTTGTCTTGTAATCATGGCTACCTAAAGGTGGTATTACACACAAAGATATGTTATAAGTATTGAATGTTTCAAAACATTGACGTACTTAATAATGGTTAAATCTGATTGTAATAGATAAACTATTAAGTTATATTTTATAATATGTTGTTATATGTCCTGACTGACTGGCTGATTTATATGTACTCTGTTAAAAATTTTTAAAACATAAGCTATACATTCTTTAGTCTCAGAAACGCTGTATTTCATGCCGTTCTCAATATAGAAAACGAAACGATAGTAACATAATCTACATTATGTTGCCCTTAAAACGTATGCACGTTGCAAAAGAAAAAGATAGTGTTTCCATGTAATGACGTCCTAGAGTGACGTCATGAAATGCGTCTGTCGCACATACCCGTGGACATGTAGATGTGTGTGTATATGCCAGCTTTAGATAATCAACAATACTCAAGGTAATCATTAACTAAATTGAATATTCACTCTTTATTTAAGAGAATATGTTTATCCTTATACATTTTTAACCTTTGATTATGAACATGTCTATATAATATGTAAACATTTTTGCAATAAGAGCCAAAAATTGCTCGGTTATTGTGTAAAAAAAACTTAGTATAACAATAAAGGGATATCATGTCTACACATTTTACCCATTTAATAGATAAGCATGATAAATTGTATACATTTTATATTTTAATGTTTACTTTACTACCAGTTGATTCTGATATTGTTCAAAAATACAAAGTTGTTTGTATCAAATATATAGTTTTCTAATTGACGATAATGCATTATATATAAGACATTAATTCAGAAAATCATATACAGATTTAAAAATAAATAAGTTATACTAAGTTATTATAAGACAATTTTATGTGTATAATTTTTGGATGTGTGCTGGCTCACCGTCCATCAATAGACATGTTTATAATCATAGTTTTCAGCATAGAGGAGAATTAAAGAGGTTTATATTAATTATTGTGCTGTTTAATAAGTTAAGATATTTTATTTAAAAAAAAATGCAATTCTTGGGTGTCTATTTATATTATTGCTCTCAATAAATATTTCGTGCACTTTGGTGTCAGTTTGCTTATACTTTTTATGGTTGTAAATTTGTTAATTATTATGTTAATTGTACAATGTTCTGGTTTTCTATTAAAAATGTTTTTACAATTGTTGCATTCCAAAATAAAATATACTTTATAACTATAGTGTCGAAAATATAGACTAGATCTTCGACATTACCTAATCATTTTGGATTATTAATATTGTTGAAAATATTATATTCAATGGACAATCGTATGTGTTTAAAAAATCTATAAAACCCTTTAATCAAAAAAAAATTACAATATGATGCAACGAATGTACAATTATCAGATCTGAAATATGTAGCTACTTATCCACATGTTATGTATTCACCAAAGAAAATCAAATTATAGTAATGAAATAAAAATATCACTTTCAATATTTGTTTTTATTTAAACAGAGAATCTTTTTCTATCACCAATTTCATTTGTAGAATTTAAAAAAATATATTTTAAGGAATATTGTAACCATCGGTCATTATTTAATAGTTGATGTAAAAGTGAAATTTAGTTAAAAAATGGAAACGACGCCGAAAATGGAGTAGTCAGTATATTGGGTATATTTTGTTAGGTACTAACGGCTGTAAGAAAATGGAAACGACGCCGAAAATGGAGTAGTCAGTATATTGGGTATATTTTGTTAGGTACTAACGGCTGTAAGAATGGAATTTTATATGGCATATAATAGGTATTCCTAAATAAACGGGCTAACTGCATAAATATTGTTTTAAATCCTAGTTTTGGTAGAGTACTTAAAAGTTAAAAAGTGATGAATTACTGCCTCTTCTATTAATAATGACATAACGGCATTTTTTAATAAGACTACACTATTATTAATATAAAGGAAATATTTTTGAAGTACCGACATTTGTTCTCGGAAAAAAAATCTTTTTTGCAATAAAGAATGGAAATCATGGGCGTACCCAGATTCTGTGCTGGGGGCGAGGAGGTAAACTAGATTTCATTCATATATTTTTGTAATTTTGGAGCTGTAACTTTAATTTTCTGAGCATGGTTTAAGAATGAAAGATCAAACGCTGTTGATTTGTCTTTGCCGAATATCGCTTCTAATGACGATTTTAGACTTTAAAGTATTTGCTAAACGTTTTACTAGAGAATTGTATTTGTTTGTATTACATAGATCTATAACAACGGAAAAGTTTTCTAGTCCACGTTTAACCTTCCTGGGATTAAACGGGGACATTTCCAAACCTTAAATTTTTAAAACTTTATTGGTTTTATTTTTTAATGTAAAATATCAACTTTAATTTACAATAGAATATACGGTATACGATGTCCAGGGGGGCCAGTTGCCACTTGCCCTCCATACGCCCATGATGGAAACTAAATTATAGTTATAGTCAACGAATAAAAATAATAATAAAGAATGGAAACTACGTATAGTAGTTCCGGTCAACAAATATAAAAAATAATAAAGAATGGAAACCATCAAATAAAAATAAATGAATAAATAAAGAATGGTAGTAATACTTATTACCTTTTAATGGAAGTAGATAAGTATTTATGACATGTGTGATGTGAATCACGTTTATTTCATATAGTTATTATACACTATTATTAAAGTTATTATTTTGTATAATAACTGGTTCGTTATTTCGTATTCGGTTGTGCGAAATAAAAACACTGACATGTGAATTAAACAAAGGTTCTACATTGTTTGAGCGTATATTAAATATTTTTCTCAATATCGTTTGAATTCAATATTCAATGTATCTACGCAAGTCGCAACAAACCAAAAATAAGAACAAAAGACTTTTGCTTCAAAATATTAGTACAGGTAAATTATTTCACATACACACAAAAAAGTGTTGCAATTCTTAAAATTTTTTATCGAAATCCGGGATTATACTTATAATGATGCCATTATCATCTTTTATATACATAAGTATATAATAGGTTTTTTTTTATATTTAAATTACTTAAACTTCTTTTTAAATTTCTTAAATAATTAATATACTTCTAATGAATTTTATTGATTAAAAATACTTTACTACGTGAAAAAGTAATGTTAATAACTAAAATATATATTATTTCATATAAATATAAGCTTCCTTTGTTTTAGTGTCATCGACTCTGATTCTGAAATTATATTATCGATCCATAGTAAACGTCGCTTGAATTGAATTTGAAATGGCCGACGTTTAGGGGGAGTGTCTAGCAGAAATTTTGATTCTAATTGATTTTAATCAAAAGGTAAGATTTTAAATTGATATTATTATATTTAGTGTTTATTCTAATGTTGTTTATATAAAAATAAGTGATCGAATGATAATAAAGACAAACTTTTCTGCATTTCCGGTCGCGACCCGGTCTAGTTATTCAAAACAAGGTGTAATTATAAGCAGAGATTATTGTGGTTGTGGTTTTAAAACTGATTTACGAATTGTTTGTTACTGTTTGCGAATTGAAATTAAAATCGATAAAATTATTTAAAAAATAGCTTTCGATTCACATACCGTTATATTGTATAATATAAATATATGAGTGATATTATTTTTATTAAAACATTATATACTACATATATATATATATATATACGACTGATAAGATATTCAGAAATAAAATTAACATTGTGTTTTCCTTACAGGTATCTACAGTGCCTCTTTGTGAGGCAATATCACATTCCATTTTAAAAGACTGATTTTAAAAATTGGCTGAAAATGGCCTGGCGTTTTAAAGCCTCTAAGTATAAAAATGCGGCACCTATAGTGCCGAAACCTGAAGCCTGCATACGAGATATTTGTGTTGGGTCATATCAGACTTATGGGAACAATATATGTGCATCTGCAGCCTTTATGGCTTTCAACTGGGAGCATGTTGGTTCAAGTATGGCTGTTCTCCCTCTAGATGACTGTGGCAGAAAAAGTAAAACAATGCCTTTACTACATGCTCATTCCGATACAATAACAGATATGGAATTTTCTCCATTTCATGATGGCTTGCTTCTAACTGGTTCTCAGGATTCTCTGGTAAGTTAAAATAAATAATATAATGTATTTAATTCATGTTAAATGATAAAAATAATATGTCTAAGGTGTGTAACAATGAATGTAAATCTTTATTTAATGCAATAGACTAATAAAAAATCGGTTAAACATTGTTTAGTAACTAATTTTATTACTATGATATTGATATTATAAACAATTGTCTTTTTGTTAAATTATTTCATATTATTCATACTAGACATATTAAAGCAATGTTTTAAGACACTGTTTAAAAAGCAATTTTGTAGTTAATTAGTGATAAAAAAAGCATTTAAAACAGTAAATTCAGGTACAAAAGCAGTATATAATTAGTAAATTTGGATTTTAGCATGAAAATGTTGATTAAAATTAACGGATTATTGACCTACTTGTGGAACAGAGCGTTTCAAATAATTTTGCCTCTGTTGTGTCTTGTCCAAAGTAATTAGATACTGGAAATTTATGGAAGTGTGAGTCACTAATGATAATGTTTTTTTATCATTAATGACAAGAGGTATTATTTGTTTACAAGTTATAATATCAACTGTTCTTGTATAACATTTATGTTGTCTTTTTATTATTATTGTAAGATATTCTATTACAGAATTTATAATATGTAGACTGTATGTCTTTTATGTATGTTGTTTAATTTGATTTCTTTTGCTACTAAGATGTTTAATACTAATATAAGAAAAAAAATAATAATTTAAATTTTAAATACATAGCATGCCTTATCAATTACTATTCCTAAATATGTTTATTGTCTGCAGGTAAAAGTGTGGCACATTCCACCAGAGGGTTTAAAAGAGTCTTTATCAACTCCTGAGTGTACTTTGTCTCAAAAGCAAAGGCGTGTGGAGAATGTTGGGTTCCATCCAGTTGCTGATGGCCTCATTCATGTTGCATCGGGGCATGAGCTTGCATTGTGGGATCTCACTAAGCAAAAGGAGGCTTTTGGTAAAATATTTAGAATTATTACTCACTTTTTTAAATATTTTTTTTGTATATTATAATTACCTCGTTATTAGTTAACTAAATAATTGGTATTTATTATAACCAAACCAGCTGATGAACCTTAACATTGCGACAGTTCAACAGCTGGTTTTGGTTTGTTTTTTGTTATTTCAGTGAATAAGAAAAACCAACTGGAATCGGTTTTCATGCAAGTTAGGCTTACATTTAATATTTGTGAACAATATAACTTATAAATTTTAATATGTGTTTAAATTAATGATTTCCAATCTCCCTCATGTTTTTCTATTCCATGAAACATGAATTTTCGAGTAACAAGTTTTTAAAAGTTTAATAAAATTAAACTTGAAGTTGGCAAAAAATTCCATATATAATATAATATGTATATGTATATATTTTTTTTACAAATGTTTTAAGTTCATATTTTTTGTTTTAAAAAAAACAATAAATATGAACTTAAAATGTTTGTAAAAAAAATAATTGTTTAAACCTAGTTTTTTTTATAGTTATTATTTGTTTTAGTAAACAAAGACCATACAGAAGTAATCCAATCAACATCATGGAAAAAGGATGGTAAATTAGTTGCAACATCTTGTAAGGATAAGAAAGTTCGTATATTGGACCCAAGATCATCAAGCCCAGTGGTAGGTGTAGCCAACAGTCATCAGAACATAAAGGATAGTCGGCTTGTCTGGCTCGGAGATAGTGACAGGATTTTAACTACAGGTACTTCTTCTTTTAACTTCAAATATTTTAAACTTTATCTACAATGAAAAGTCATAATTTAATATAATATATACTGTATTCCTAAAACAGACTTAATCTTTACATTTATGATTTTTTTTAAATTTTTTTTGAATGAATTTTAATAGATTTTTTTTTTGTTTTTAATGTATTTTTTTTTTTATTTTTAATGTATTTTTTTTTATTCTGCATCTCAAAATATAATATATTCCAGGTTTTGACTCTGCGCGTCTCCGTCAAATTATGATTCGTGATATCCGTAACCTGTCCCAAACCCAGAAGACTTTAGAACTGGATTGTTCCACTGGGGTGCTGATGCCGTTATACGACGCTGATACCAATATGTTGTTCCTGGCCGGAAAAGGAGATACTACTATTTTGTATATGGAGCTGTGTGATCGGGAACCTTATTTGATTGAAGGGTTGAGACATTCCGGTATGTGATTTAAGTTTACAGCACTTTAATAATAATTAATAAATTTTAAATCTTATTAACACAATAAAATTATATATATATATATATATATATTATATATTGTTAAACAATATATTTGAATGGCCTGGTTCTTAGATAGTACTAGCATCTCTTAAAGATTAACATAAAGTCCTCATTACAGCTGTATTCTTGATGAGAGAGAGCCAGAAGCTGTCAGTCATAGGCTAGTGAGAGTACATACTCTCAAATTTTTCTTCTACCTTTTTGTTACTTAATTATAGAAACTATTGCGCCATATTCATAAATTGTACGTCATGGGATTAAATTCATATACATATATGATAACATTACCACCTATGAATAGCTTGAAAACTTGCATTGTTTACACTTTGAGTACTAAACTGAAACCCTCTCGTAGGCGAGCAGACAAAGGGCGCGTGTCTCGTGCCGAAGCGCGCCCTGCGCGTCATGGAAGGCGAGGTCAACCGAGTGCTCCAGCTGGCCGGCACTGCCGTGGTGCCCGTCATGTACCAGGTGCCGCGCAAGGTGGGTACTGTACACAGATACGCGCACACATACTCGCGCTCTTACACACGTAGCCGCAGGCATGCATTAGAACACACACTCAAACAGCTGATACATATATAATCAATGTCTCTAGTGAGATGAAAATTAGAATAATCTTACAGGGGAATAACTGTTTTACCAAATGTGTGTAATGTAATTGAGTAATACCAACATTTCTATTATAGTTGTAACTTTATGGATAAGTGACTGTTTTAGTTCGAACACACTTTTTCGTAATGGTTTACTTCTGTCCTATAGATTTCACATTTTACAAATAATAGCGACATTATAATGAATAAATATATGGAACATTAGTGTTTAATTTGACTGTATATTCATCACCTGTGTACGTCAAAGTACTATTACAGTATTGATTCAAAGTGAAAAAGTTAGGAGGGCCTATTCTGTAAAGAAGCTCTCCAGCTTAAAAATGAAACTTCGAGTGTTTCAAGCGCGCCCTGGTCTGAGAGGAACCACAGCCAACTCGGCCGGATATTTTTTTATTGTGATCACTGTTTTACAAACATCAATATTTTTTTCTATGAACACAATACCTTTCGAGTCAAATAACATAAATTACATCCCCTTTATTGTGGAGCATGTGTTTGTTATCATCATGTACTACTCCAGAGCTACCGCGACTACCACGCGGACCTGTACCCGGCCACCAGCGGGTCGGTGACGTTCCTCAACGCGCCCATGTGGCTGGAGGGCCGTGACCACCCTCTGCCTACCATATCACTCAAACCCGACGACGATAACTTGAAGCAGGTATGGTTTTAGTTTGTTGAATTGTTATTTTTGCTATGTATTTTTATTTCTTACTGATACGGTTTTGTTCGAGCGAGTGGAGTTTTTCTGTCCATCCGAAGATGTGATAATGGAAACTATCGTTTAAAATGTGTACTTCATAATCTTTGAGTATTAAAATTATTATTTGTGTTTGTCCGTTTGACTCATCTAAACTATGCGGTGGACTTTTAATGCTGTTGTTATAGTGAAAAATTACATGTATAGTAAATGTTAATTTAATTTATAAACGAATATTTGTTGATTTGTCTGCAACGATTTTTTTCACCTAAAATATCTGACAAAGAACGGTCCGACACATTTTTATACATAAGTACGCGATTAAATGTTTATTTTTAAGGTCATTTTACAATAATAGTTTTTGTTTTTAAAGACATAATAAAAACTTTTAGATTTTGGCACTTTTCTATTAGATTATATATGGAAATTTCTAATTTAGACTTAACTAAAAGTCTTTTAAGGATTAAAAGGATTAGTCACGTATGTATTTATTTTTACCTTCGCGTTTCTAATTTTGGTAAAGTAACCGGGAATTATATAACAGAAACGAAACTTTTTAATCTCCCTTTAACCATTAAAAGAGTTAATTAAAATTTACCTTCAAGATATTTAATAGAAAATGTAAATGTCAGGTTGTGTGCCAAAAATAAATGTGGCTTCTAATATGTATATCACTAATAATTTAATGTTTATTCTATGTGTTTGTTCGAGTGTCATATTATACAGGATTATTTGTAATTAATTGACCACCTCTTGCACTCAGCCTTTCTGCATCAATCCCAACAACATTTGTTCTTCGACTTTTTACAAATCTTAATAAACAACACAAAAAAACAAAACAGAAAAATATTTGCTCCCTCTTTTACTTATTTCTCTGTATTTTGTAAGAAGTACTTTAAAGGTCAACGGCCGAGCGCCGTACCTACGTCACTAACGTCACTAACTACGTGCCTAGAAATAGTGCCTGTTATTACGTCTTAACGCTCAGAGTTAATGTCAGTTTAGAGGCAACAAAAAACAATTGTATGGGATAACGTAAAACTATTAATTTTAAAAAGTCGTAGAACAAATGTTGTTGAGATTGATGTAGAGAGGCTACCTGCAAGAGGTGGCCAAATAATTACAAATAATCCTGTATATTTATTTATATCATTAATAGTGAAAAATAAGTATATAGTATAAGCAGTGGGTTAAAGTAACTGATCAGTAGAAGTATTTTTACTCATACAGGTTAAACTAAAGTGTTTATAGTTTTCTGCATGATTTGGGATTTGTTTTACTTAGAGATTATTGTTGCAATTTTATTAGTTTTTTTTATCTCGGGTGTGTTTTTGTTTGGTGTGTTATATTTCATAGCTTGACGTAGTTAGTGTAAACAATGAGTTGGGTGTAAAGTAAGTAAATTGGTTATTTTTATTATTTGCTTATTTTTTTACTAACAAGCTTATTTATTTTGGTTTATGCATTGTTTATATGATATGTACATTTCTGTTCAGATTCACCGAGGTAATCTCGAAGAACTGGTCAAAGCGATATTATCAATGCCTGTGCCGAAGAAGGGTGAACAGAAGCCTGTTATTCAACAGGCCGAAGAACCTGTAAAAGTTGTCCAGAAAACCACCCCGGAACAAAAAGAAGAAGATAGGATAGACTTCGTTAACGTCAAAGATTTGATAAAAGGTATGGAGAAACAGAAAGCGGAACCGAAAGACTATCCCAAAGAAACTAACGGTTTCCATAAGAAGATAACTGATAACGGTCACGATTTCGACAACGAGCAGAAAGGAAATAACGAGAAGAATGAACGGTCCTTAGAAAAGACCGAGAGCTCGGATTCCTCTGAATCTCTATCGAGAAGCAATAGTTTGATTAATGGTGTACCAGCCCAGGTTCCAAAGCCTTTACCTAGGTCGTCTATATCTGAAGGTAGTTCTGCGGATGATCAAGAAGCGCCTAAACCTAAGCCCAGGACCTCTACCATGCCTGTGGCCGGTTATAAGGTATTTTTGGACAATTTTCGGTACATTTTAGTGTGTTGATTTTTTTTTGTTCTTTAAATTGTGTTATTTTATTAATTATTTATGATTCATACTGTGTTATATTATTCGGTGTTGATTTCCTATTGTGTTTTTTATTGATTATATATTTACTTCTGATTGTCTTTTTATTATTTTTTTTCGTTATTTGTGTTTGTTAGAGGATACTAGTACATGGTAATGGTATTATTTATTATGTTCCAGCCCCGGCTGGGTCCCAAGCCGTTCTCAGCGGCGACCGGCAACGAGGAATTCTCGTTCGACAAGGTATTCTCTGTACCCGTCGTGCCAGGACTGTCTAGATCTGAGTCTGGTGAGACATCTCTAATACTAATTTAAATAATATTATATATAAAATAAATTGTTTTAAATAATTTACTTATCAGAGATATTTTTTTAGTTTTCTTAGTGATATATTTTTGGTTATAACTAATAATTATTAAAAGAGGATATAAAATTGCATGTTAAATAATTAATATTACTATAAATTTATTCGTTTAGGTGTATCACCTGTCGCGCCAGTGGCGACGCCCATCACAATGACACCTTCTAAAGATGAAGACAAGGAGAAATCCCTTTCGCCCACTAGCGACGTTGAAGCTCCCGCTAATAAAGGTAATTAATAGTTTTTAAATAGTACGATCATTGATCCATATAAAATAAACGTGATGATAAAAAATCAAGAAAACCTCGTAATTAAATTAATATAAGTATATACTGTTCAGGTGCAACAATTTTTTTTTTAATCTCAATATATTAATGTAATTTACGGCATATTATCAACGAGTACGATACATATGTGGGTAAGGCAATGTAATTTCTGATATCTTTTGTTTTAGAAGAGTACACTAATGGCAAATCCGATACGAGTTTAGATGAAGAAGTGAGTTCTTCGGACTTCGGCTATAGACCCAAGACTCCTAGCACCGCCGAGCGCAGAAAGATGTTCGAAAACACAGAGTAAGTGGAATAGATTTATATTTATAGTATAACAAAGTAGACTGTCTACTTTTGCTTAATACTAAATTGGCAAGGGTCAAAGTCGCATGGTTGAGATACCCAATCTCCGAATATGGTATATTTTTTTTTTCACGTAAGATAAAATTAGTCATTAGGTTCTAATGGATGTACATCCAGAAATAATAAAATATAGCTATAAAACTCTATTTAATGTATGTGTTATTATTAAACATCTGTTCTCTATCTTACAGGTCTATGTCGGTTCCCGCCCCGGCCTCCCCCGCACCTTTAAGGTTATTGTTGTCATTATTAATTATAAATGGTGATGACAATTTTTCTTATGATGCTACATAATAGACAAAAAACTTCAAGAGAGCTGCTAATCTGTTTCTATATCTCCATTGTACGTTTTGATTCCAGACGTAGAGATTCGTTCAAATCTCGCAAAAGTCCAGACCGTGAAGAGAAACGATCTTCTGTACCCAATGTTACTACTAAAAGAACATCAACTGTATTTGGTAAGATTTAAAAAATAATAATGTTATTAATAAAGTTAAACTGTATAAATCGTCGTCATCTTAAATGTAAATCAATTACTGAAGAATAAATATAATGACTTCAAACATAAATGTACAAATCTATGTAATCAGGTAAAGTGTCAAAATTCCGTCACCTGAAAGGCACGCCCGGACACAAGTCTACTCACGTCGAAAATATCAAAAATATCAGTCGACAGATCTCCGGGGAATGTAACGGATTTTACGGTAATTATTGCAATATAATACATAACATATCAATTCTGCATTTAAAGTGTATACTACGCATCTACGCTCATAAAGAAGTCCGTTCCTCAAGTATTACATGTATCATAACCTCCACGTAGCTAACGGAGTCCGTTGCGCGCTCCCCCTGTCGGGTGGCAGCGGGCGGCTGGGGGTGGTGGAGCTCCCCCGTGGCGCTACTCCCCGCGGCGCCTCCCCCCGCGGCGGCACCCCGCACACTCCCGGCCCCCCTGCACTGCTGCACGCCGCTCCGCTGCAGGACTGGGCCTTCGACCCCTTCAGGGACGACAGGCTGCTGGTGGCTTGCGACGATGGCATGGTTAGGGAATGGATATTACCAGAAGGAGGTCGGTTTTAATAATATAGATACATATTGTTATTTATAATTTACTTGATATGAATAACTTAATATTTAATTTTAATCACATTTATTCATATGGGATTATGATTTTATTTGTATTGGGTCAATCAAATTTATGACAAATTATTGGTTGAATGGAATATGTATTTGAATAATAACACACTAATACTTCTAGGTCTCCAAGAGTCTACAAACGAACCCAACCGCACATTCTCCGCTCACCCCGACAAGATATACATTATTAGATTTCATCCTACTGCCTCCGACATCCTCACTACTGCAGCCCACGACCAGACTATCAAGATCTGGGACCTCAGCCAGGATGTACCCACTGCAGAGATCACTTTAACCGGTCACACGGATCAGATATTTGCGCTGGACTGGTCGCCTTGCGGAGAATATCTGGCTACTGTGTGTAAAGATGGCTTTATAAGGGTGAGTATATTGGGTCAAAATAAAATAACTTGTCTCAATCCTAATACATGAGTGGTGATTGTGGTGTGTTAAATTCTTTCAAATGTAAACTTTAATTTGAGCCACCTTGTATGATACCCTTTATTCCGGTAAATCATTTCACAAAACAAAACCAAAACGTAATTAATTAAACTATAACGACTTTAACATAAAGTACTAAACAAAATTTAATAAAATTGGTATTTGATAAGGTTAGCGTTTCCATTTGCGTCGTTGGAGTTTTGGTTTGAAAATGGTCTCATTTGAAAGGGGTTGGTTTCCCCTTTCTTTTAATACTATTTTCAGCCCGAGAAAACGCGTAGTTTTTTTTTATATATTTTTTTGTGGGAAAGTAACTTACCGTATTTTCAACAATATTAGCACAAAAACACAATGTTTAAATAACATTTCACATCATACAATATATTTATCAATTATGTATATAATATATCAGTATTTCATTTTAATTTACCTAGAAAAACACAAATCGTAACAACTTTGTTGTTTTAGATTCCCGAATGTCAAATGGCGGCAACTTGACATATGACGTTTGTGATTTGAAATGTTTTTGAAATAAATAATAATTAATATATATATTTATTACTTTTTTTGTCAAAACCGACTCTATCAACCCCGACTCCACGTAGTCTTGTCTGTCCTACCCCTAGAGTGTTTTTGTAAATCCGGAGGCGCGGAAGGAGGACAGCCTCCACCCGCCGTAACACTGTGTTGAAACCCAATTGAGCCGTAGCTACTGAGGATGGTCGGCGAAGGCGACCAACAAACCGAAGTGGCGAAGGCGAGCTTGGGTTTCAGTTCAGTGTTACGCAAGGGTGAAGGGGCTGGCCATCCTGAAGCGCCGGAGACGTCACAGAAGTCTTAATTACTTACATTTTAGGTTAGTTTTTACGAAACTTCAAATCGAAATATCTCCAAAACTAAACATTTTCTCACAATAAAAATGGTGTCAGGGGATAGGGCTTCGACCCCCCTATTCTCCCTATCCCACTATCCCTTCTACTCCAACGACGCAATTGGAAAGTGTTACCTTTGATAAATTTGGATAAATTCAAATTCAAAGGTATCTGAGGGGACTGAGAGACTGACTTTTAAGTGCCTTGTGTCACGCAGGTGTATTCGCCCGCGAGCCGCGAGACGCCGCTCCGTCGCGGGCCGGCGCCGGGCGCACGAGGCGGCCGCGTGGTGTGGGCGCTAGGGGCCACGCACCTTGTCGTCACCGGCTTCGACAAGTACGTATACTACTCGGCCATGACTGGATCGCTTAAGCTTATCTCTGTGAATTTTATATGAGAATGAATATAGTCGTGTTATTAATTCTTATTAAGCTCACTTTTTCTTTGTTTGCTTCATTAAATATATTTTTTGCTTATCTGTTAATTAGTTATCTCTGCAGTCTTTAATTAGTGTGTACTCCCCCAGAGTATCGGAGCGTCAGATATTGCTTTATAAAGCGAGCGACCTGTCCGCTCCCGTCTGCACCGTGGGTCTCGACGTATCGCCCGCCATCCTGCAGACGCATATTGACCACGACTCCAACACCCTGTTCCTAACTGGAAGGGTTAGTATATTAATGTATAAACTATGTAAATATTATATAGATCTAATCCGTTTCGATCTCTTTTGAGTGCTTTTTCACATTTTTTTTTACCTGCGGTCAACATTTATTTACTAAATAAACCTAAGGAGGTTTTTGTGTAATATAAATACATAGTTAAAAAATAAATATATACCTCCTATATAATAATAGTACTCGCGTATTTATATTTAAATTCTTCGAAAGAGCGGGATCTCGTAACTTAAAGAAAAATTTAAAGATATTAATATTTCCATGATTAACTATGTATATATAAATGTATATAATATTTTCGTGTAACAAAGGGTGATTCCACAATCTACTGCTACGAGGTGACGTGCGAGGCGCCTTACATCTGCGCGCTGTCGCACCACCGCGCCGCCTCGCTGCACCAGGGCATCGCCTTCCTGCCAAAGAACCTCGTCGCTGTGGAGAAGGTATACTTGAATACAGAGTGCTTTTTTACTGTTGTAATTTAGTGACCAGTACAAAAAGCGATATTGGAAAATGTTTATCCTATATATTTTAATGTAGATCGACTTGATTTCGTGTAACGATAATATTATATGATATTCCCAGGTTTCAGTTTATGACAAATATTTTATTAAATGACTCTGTCTCAATTTTGTAAGATGACGTTTATAACTAATCCCGATAAAATATATTTTTTTGGTTACAGGTGGAGTTTGCTCGAGCGCTACGCTTGACAAATGGCACGATCGAGCCCCTGTCCTTCACCGTACCGAGAATAAAAGTAACATATTTGTGTCTTACGTAATTTATAAATTTACTATAGCACTTAGCCACTAATTTACTGTTTTTTTTGAATATTTTCTGTTCTGTTATGTTTTCTATTTGTTTTAACGGGTGTTTTATATTATGAAATCAAAACAACAGTAGCATTTTAAAAGTTGCCTTCTCTGGAACCACATTTAGCAGGATACTGCGCAATGAGACCACACACGAGAACGACGCCTCACTCTTTAGTAAAACTGTGGTGTATGAAGACTTTAATATGTCTTCATCTCTTCCAGAGCGAGCTGTTCCAGGACGACCTGTTCCCCCCCACGTTGGTGACGTGGGAGCCCTGGCAGAGCGCGGTGTCGTGGCTTGCGAGGGAGCCGGTTGCCGCGCGCACTGCCAGCTTGCAACCGCCCGGCATGGAGCCTTGTGCGTACACACACACATGCACACAAACACACACACACGCACACGCACACAAACACACACTTGCCAAAACTTCTCGAAAACTTCATCTACAATTATAAATGTCACTCTTTGTATGGTGAAGTTGTTTTTTTTACAACATGTATATATTCTATATGTATATATTCTACATTTAACAATATAATACCGCGTCTGTGGTCTCAGTGTCCGCGCACGCCGCACCTGCCAAGGAGAAACCAAAACCGAAGCCAGACCTCATCAAGTCGCACGTGCCCATGGACCCCAAGGATAAACAGGACAGTGTGAGTAAAGAGTTAACTATGTATATTACAGGATAACTGAGTGACGGCTTACATATCAGCTTACAGTCACAAGTTGTGGGCTTATGTAATTTCCACAAGGCTTCTAATTAATATTTTTATAATTTGGCCTTTAAATTGTAGTCAAAGGGTTATTTATAATATTATTCCGAAATAAAAACGAAAGGCATGATATGTCATTTAATCTGAAATGAGGGATGAAAGTGTTCGACTTTTAGAGCTTCACATTACGATTTCAATTGTTGAGAATTGTGATTGTTATTGTCATTTGTAAAACTCAATCGATTTTGATGTAATTATAAAGAAGTATTTAAAGTTCCTACCTAAAGAAACCTTTTAAACTACAGCTACAGCTAAATCTTACGAAACAGCTTATTGTCATAGAAATATAGTTCACATTACAAGTAGTAGTAGTAATTGTAGAAGTTGTTTTTATTGCCCATTTTCTATAAGGGCTTATAACTCATACCTATAATCATATTATTTTCCCCTAAATTGTAATGTAAATTGTGCTTAAAATTTTTAATTTATATTAGACATGTCATAATATTTCTTTTTGGTAGGTACCAAGGGTTATTAAAAGTATTGGTTAAAATATTTGTGCAGGTAGAACCCAAATCCTTGAACTTTTTCTTACCTAAAGCTTATTTGGTTGCATAAACAACCAAATGGTGATTTTATATTTTTTCATATTTATAACTTAAAAATACTTCCCTTTTCGACCCAGATAATGAAATCAATGAGCGCAAAAGTCACAATGAACCTCAAGTTGGAGCAGGACAGTATGGAAGGAGTCGACGACTCAGAGTGGGATCATTGAATTCTTTATATTCTTATTTATATGTCATTAACTATAAAGGTACTTTTGATTTATGACCACCCGTATATGTGTAATACAAATGTATTGGTTTATTTGTGAACACCATGTATACCACTATAATGTATGTGTTTCACATAATATTTAAAATATTTGTAGGTAATTTAAATTGTGTATTAGAGAGTAGTTTAAAATGAATTACTTTAAATATTTTATTTAAAAACACAGAACGATGCAACATCATAACTTTTTAAATATTTATTGTTCTAGTTTTTTTTTGTTTTGATGAATGTAAAGTCAGAATCATAATTGTAACTGGTATAAGTGATTTTGAGTGACAAATATTATTGTGTAGCCATTTATAGTGGCGTTCATTTAAATAGACAGTGAAAATGAACTGGTGCATTAAATTTAGGAAAACGCGAGATACTTGCGTAAAAGTTACTTGAATTAATAAATGAACTCTCTTATCAAAAAATTGGAAAACCCTAAAATATTGGTAATTTACTATTAAATATTTCAACTATGATACCATATTGTTATAAATGAATTAAGTACGACATAAAAATAAACAAGACAAATAATACAGCGCTTATAAACTTTTGATTACTTCATCCTTATTATGTTAAGAATGAAGGACAGACAGATACATATCCTAATTTTCATTAGTGTGATATCTCGTAATTGGTAATTTTTACTCAAGTATTTGGCTGCTCATAGCGATTTAGATTGTAGTCTATCCTATACAGGATAATCCAGTCCTTAACCTAGGTTACCTAGCATACCTAAGTATTTTGATACTCGACCCATATTTTATAGAATTTTTTCATAAAATAGCTTAATAAAACACGAAGTCCCATTGCAATAACAAGATCTCTTTCAATTTTATAGGTTAGTAGTATTAAGATTCTCCTCCTACAAAACATTTTTGGAATTAATTAAAAATGTAGTTGTATTTAAACAAAGTAAAATAATTATTTCTACGCATTTTTTTTTCTAGTTTGGATGTTATTTTTTATTATATATAAATATGTGAGCTATGTAATGCTTTTTTCATTAAAAATGTAATTAATAAAAATGAAAAAATCATTAACTACTAGGATTTGAATTTTTATTGATTATGTTTTCAATATTTATACAACAATCATTTTGATTAAATGTCACTTATTCAGCGGTATAGTTACATATTACCATAAAATTAATCTTATATAAAATCATAAATTTAATCCTAGTATGACTTGTTTACAGTCTTACAATTCCAAAACGTGTGATGAAATTCAAGCATTACTTTGATAAATAAAATAATTTTGACATACACATTATACACAATATTAGCAATAATAAATTATAAACATCAGACTAATTATGCGTTGTGATCTACAAACGACCAAATTATATGCTCATTAGATGCTCACTTTTCAATATCGTCGATATTTTATTAAATATATGTATCAACAAATATGTTCTGCTATCATTTATTTGTGTTTAAAATTGTGACGTCACTTTGACAACAGATTAAAAAATCGGCATCCACAGACATTCTTAAATTTTTCATAACTCATTTATTTACTCTATGTACTTTATATTATTCATAGTTAAGGAAATATAGGGTACGCCTATGTATTAGGGAATTGAAATTAATGTAGCCGGTATATTTATATAGTCATTATACATAAATATATATACTTTAAAGCGTTTAGTCCCGCTAGTGATGCCATAACATCCGTTTGCTCAAAACGCCAAAGATTTATTCATTCATGTCATTATATTTAAATGTTTTGTATTGGGTTGGGTTTAGATTTTTATTCAAGTTTATTAACTTTGTAATTGAATTTGATGTGTCGTGTTATTATGGATAATATTTTTGATTATATTTTTTTATATTTTCATCAGCTGATATTGGAATATTGTCTATGAAATCTGAACTTATATCATCCATGATCCCGGCGGAATGTATTTATCTGGCGACATCTACAATATTACTGATAGATGCACGCTATTATGGCCTTAATACACTATGTTTTAAAGGTGAAATTATATCAACATGTATACAATGACCTGTATTGACTAGGAATGATGTATTAATTCTATTTAGTATGCGTATTGAAGTTAGTAGTATTAAACTGAATCTCATTTTTTTTCTATAAATTTCATGTAAAATTATTCATCGCTATTGCTTTATGTTAAGTTTAAAATTTATATCGGCCTATGGAATTTAGACGTTTATCTCTCTTACACCCGATATGTGTGAGCAGGATGGAAATGGACGTACATACGCTTTCGTATTACTTAATATGTATAGATGTAATTTTATTCGCTAGTCAAGTTATTCTTTAAACTCTAATCGTATTACTTGGTATTAAGATTAATATTCCTTTTGTTTATATGGATGTCGAAAATATTAATGTAGTTTCTGTACTTATATATATTCTAAAACATTTATTGCATTCCTTTTAGAAACTGATAATAATTTCGACTGATATACTATGCACAGATTACAAGCTGTAAGCTATAACGCACCTTTGGTACTTTGAATAGTGAATCTTATGATATTATTAAAACTAAGCTCAACTTTTCCATTATAATATGTTTATCATATTTTTTATTCTTATACTCAAATTGCACCTAAAATCCAAGCCTATTCATGAGTCTGTTAGTTTAATATTTTTAACGAAAGATATATTATTTTGATCAATTATGTAGGTGCGAGTGTATGTTCCTCCAAATATGTTGCCGACGTTGCATATTTCTTTAAACTTTGTATGAAAGTTTTTTTATTATTATAAGTCTTCCAAAGTTTGTCACGAAATTTAAGAGTTAAATAAACTGCCTTAAATAGATTGTAGCACAAATCCTGCCCCGGTACCAAAGTTGTGAATCGACAATAATATTATTTTGAAATCTTTTAATATCAAATATGCATTCCTGATTGTCCTCACTATATTGTAAATTTGGTGCCAATTATTTGTGATTGTAAATTGGCGTAACAAAGTTAATTTCTGATTTATATATATCGTAATTGATAACCTATTTCATAAAGTTTCATACCGAATTACTTGATGTGCAACTTTTTTAATCTACTTTTTCGGCAATAGTTGTCAAACATCACCAATCGTAAACGTAAACTTGTGTGCGTGCGTGTATTTTGTATTTTTGGATGTAAACCTACAGATATCCCTAGCAATAAGGTTCAATATTTGGAGATATTTTATTACTTTGCATTTTTTTATTAAACTCTTGCTAAATTATTTGTGTTTTTTTTTAACCAAACCTAAAAGCCAGATGTTATATCTTTCAACTCAAGGACTGTTATTTCGTAATAGTAAATCTAAAGAGAGGAATATTGATAGTCTTTCATGTACTTATCTTTAATACACCCGAAACATTTTAGAACAAAATATTAAGGTTGTTATGCTTTTTCTAATGTGCAAATAAATGTGCATAGATTTTTTTACACTTGGCCGGTTCGAGTCCTTCCAGTGTTAATGAATATAATAATTTTTAAAGTACGAATGAACAGAAAACCTCAAAAAACTGTTAAATCTTATTTTGAAGTCTGAAGGTATTAAAAAGTTAAATTGTTCTTTTTTGGCTCATTCCCCTCTGGACATTTGGGCACCTGCTATTGAGAGCAAAAGAAGTAATTTTGGAAAATAATATTATTAAAAAAAAAAACCTATGCAAAAGAGTACGGGCACTATCATGGTCATAAAAGGCTTTAACAAAAGTTTTAAGCTATTAGTCCGGTCAATTTAGACATTCGAAGTTACATAAAGTTCCAACAAGCCGAATTTCAGTGAAATTGTTCAAAACAATTATAAACAATGTCCGGAACTACCCTATCATTCCCATGTATGGATTTTTTTTTATTCAAGGTCAAAGGTCAAAAAAATGAGTTTTACGATTTTCAGCAAAACGGTAAGTTTTATCATAAAAGTACCTCGGACAAAAATTTTAGATCATAAAATCATCTATAAAAAATGTATCAATACTTTTGTTCTTACGAGCCACCGTTTCTGTGATATAACGATTCAAAAAGTTATAAAAGTTGTTATCGTCATAATATGCACACGTTTCCACGCCACCTATGAGGTAGTGTACTTAGCGCGTTTTTTTTAATGTGGTTTCCCCAGTAGGCCTACTCTAAGGGTCAGTTGTGATCCTGTTTAATGTAAAACTATTTCAAAATAACGGAAATTTTCAAAGATTGGAAAAGATAAAAGCGATGTAAATTAAAAAAAAGTGTTGAAGTTCATTCGTCTGATTCGTAAGTTTCAAATTTCTGTTCTTTTTTTTCTTGTTCTTCTTCTTGATCTTGTTCTTCTTCCCTTGCTTCTTCTTCATCTTCATTTTGGATGCAAGTAAATTGCGTTAATAGCGATTTATCGCATGATACTTCGTCGGAATCAAACGAATCCTCCATTGTTTGTGATTCAATATTAGAGCACGACCGGCCTTGACGATTTGTGCATGCCAAAGAACAAAACAGGCCGACTTTTCCAACTACATTTCGCACTGCATCCCTTTTTGCAGTTGCAAAAAGTAGCGTTCGGCAGTTTTTCCGGCGCAGGTAGAAGTAAAGTTTGAAATGGCTCTAATATATTGTTGAACAACTTCCAACCCTAGCCTGTAGGGTCTAGCTGATAACCAAGCCACACTTGAACTTGGTAATATAGTCGTATTTGTCAAATTGAATTGCTCTATTGCTGTTTCAATAATAAATACATCAGCATCATTATTAGCTTGTTTTACCAATATATTTTCAGCCGTAAACTTTTCTTTCAACATTGAAATGAACCGAGACTTGTTGTGGGTATTTGTAAGAAATTTCTGTTGACTGGTTGGGACTATCATAAGTTCATCAAATAAAATATCAGAAGATGAAGATATATATATGATGATGTACATACGTGGCGTATTCATGTATATTATGACGATAACAACTTTTATAACTTTTTGAATCGTTATATCTCAGAAACAGTGGCTCGTAAGAAAAAAAGTATTGATACATTTTTTATAGATAATTCTATGATCTACAATTTTTGTGTGAGGTACTTTTATAATAAAATTTACCGTTTTGCTGAAAATTACGAAAAACTCATCTTTTTGACCTTTGACCTTGAATAAAAAAAATCCATACACGGGAATGATGGGGATCTTCTAGAAATTGTTCCTAATTTTGTTTTGAACAATTTCATTGAAATTCAGCTTGTTGGGACTTTATTTAACTTCATTTTCATTTTTTTTTCTAAATTGACCGGACTATATGCAGATGACTGTACAGCCCGTAACAGGTCTTTAACATTGACTGTTAAAAGTAAAAGTGAGAGTCCTTTATAAAATTTATCTCTGTATTATTTAAATAGAATTTCGTTCACTGCAACACCATCAAGACATCGTATTCTCAATACGAACCTATTTGACTGAATTCTATACCCATACTGAATACTCGCAACAATCTAAAAGACTTATGTCGTTATTGGTCCTTATGTACTTGTCTTCACGTGCCTCACTTTGGTCATATTAATAACGTTTTCTCGGTGCAATATAAGAATATAGTAAATTTATATAAATATAGAATGAAAAATAAACCGATACGTACCGTACCGTACGGGACGGTTTCCCAGTAGTCGCGGGTTCGAATCCCTGCCCGTATCGGTTTATTTTTTATTCTATATTTATATAAATTTAAATAAGCTTAACATGGCTATACATGTTTAAAGATATTTTCAAAAATACTGTCTTTCATTGACAATTACTACACACTATACTATATACTATACTATATACTATACTATAATATATATAATTACTATATAAATATAGTAATTTACTTAGAGCTTTCGTTAGCAGTTGAATGGCTAAGAGATCTTTAAGTGTAATATTAGTTACGATTTGGCATAATTTATATTTTAAGTAGTTTGTAAAAAACTCCCGAACTTTATCAGTCAATCAGTTGTTTTGTGACCTTCAACTGTATTTCAGACCCGCTTACTCTGAATAGTGCAGGTATGTACCAAGCCGGTGTACCTACTTAATAATATTGTCCCGGATTTAATTTGTGCCTTCCGGTGTACAAGGTTACTGAAAATGTATTCAAATCGTATACGCTAGTTAGATAGATCAATGTAAATACCTATTTGATAATACAGTGAAAAATGAGTAGATTAATGCTGTAATCACTTCAGTAATATAAGTTTTCCTATTATTTATTAATTTGACACGATTATATCAAAAACTACTTTTTGTTACACTTTGTTCGCGTAACATCAAAGCAAACTTTAAATTACCGAGTGACCGTGACACGTTAATACAAAGATCCCTCGAGAAATTAACGTTTTAAAATGTTCGTTACACGCGAGATGATCAATTGCTGTTACAAATAGTTTTAATGAGTTTCATGGACGCGGCGTGTGAAATAAGCAAACTCACGATGTTTTCGTAATGTTCCAAAAATATTTAATTAGCTGCCTACGCAATTATATATTTTCTATTAAATTTATCCCCATAACACAAAACTTAAAATATTTTTTTATGAACCGTCTTACTTAAAATCCATCAAGAAAAGTCTTATAATAATTGTAAATAAGTAACACCTACTTGAAGTTAAAGTTATTGTTACTTTTGTAGCAGGTATCATTAAAAGCTATTTTCGTAAAGTGATCTTATTTAGAATTCCGTATGGAATGTACCTACTAAGATTAAACTTGACTCATGAAATGCTGACCTATTGGCATTTGGAGTAGAAACTGCCCTACGTTACGTAGGCTTCAGTGTGGGAGGCTTATTTACTGATTACACCGATTACTCCTTATTTAAACTGAAATTATCACTTATCCTATCTATATGTACAATCCTAAAGATATTGCGTAGGTACAGCACATAGAATTTTATTTTATATTTAAGTCACTGTACTAGTTTTTATTGTCACCTTTTTTCACATGCTTGAAGTAGGTAAGTAGTTTTCATATCGTATAGGTTTGGACCCGGTTACCTACTATTAATCTGGGGATCTGCTACGTCCCAGACCATATACTGTCTCCATTTAAACAATATTATAGGTTCGAAATAATTTAAAAGGTATAATCGAGCTAAGCATTTCAATAAATCTTTTTTAATCTCTTTGCCATGATATGTTATACTTTTACTCTTATTTCTATTTTTATATTCCATAACTGAAAATCTGTATTTTTTTATTCCAATGCATTTTTAGAATAATAAAAATATTATAAATATTGAATTAAAATAATAGGAGCTTTGGAGTTCACAATTATCTACTAAATTTTAACTATTAATATTCGTATTTGAATCAAAATAAAAAAAACTCAACTAACTTATTCTTATAAGATCTTAACTCTTAACCAATAAGCCACAGTAATCAACTAAACTTAATGAAAAAACATTGTAAAGTATTAAAGCAAAAAGAGGATTCTGAGATAAGCACATAAATACAATATGTAATAACGTGTTCAACTGCCGAGATAAAGTACAAAGCCTAATGTAACTTTTTTACCCAAAAAGCGTTGCTACATCATTTAATACAATTTACTCCCACAAAAATTTGGTTAAGAATACAAGAACCATACGTCGAGAGAAGTGAAAAATTTTACCGCAATCAAGCAGCACTTAAGGCCCCCTTTCCTACAAATTACCTACACTCATTCATCCAAAAAGATTTTCACGTCATTTCTTAAGAAATATGTTATGTACGTGTGCGGTATACCCGAAAATATACATTGATCTATTGTACTAAAATGTATTGCTGCGGTATTCTATTAGTATACTTTATGGCATTTTTAGATTGATTGATAAATATTTGGGTACGGTTATGTTCCTCTAAAATCTAAAGCTTAGGTTACAGTCGGTTAACGTCGCTGGAATACTGGATTAAAATATTATTTTGTATCAAACTTCTAAGTACTAAGAATTTGTATAAATGTTAATATTATAAATATCAAATAAACAGTCCTAATTAACATATAATTTATAAATTGTCATTATTAATTTTGTTAGTTAGTTATTACTGTTAATTAAATACTAATAGGAAACTTAATAATATCATATATATGACTAATACTATATATAAATAATTACTTGATTTAGAGAAAGAACGTTTTGAAAATACAGGAGATTCTATCAATTCATAGAGTAACATATATATACTGATATATGATGAGGTCTGTTTAAGGCCAGGTAGGTATGTTCCATAAGCGTCTTAAAGTAAAAAAAAAAAAATTGTTTAAGCAGATACTGAACAAGTTGTTCTCAATGTGCAGATCAGGTCAGGTCTTTTGAGGTGAGATATAAAAGGAGTATCATCTCGAATCCAAATAACGCCGGTCTGTAAACAGATGAAATCAACTGAGGTATGCTGATGACGATGATATCTTCTAGGCCTGTTGGAATTTGGTAACAAAATCAATTATGTTAGACTGTGGAGAAGGAATAGTTAGAGTAGGTAATAGAATGACATGATAAATTAAAATATTCAAACAGTACTGACATGTAAATAATTTTGGTCGGTCACAGTGGAACGCGTTCTAAAACATTGGTTTTAAATAAAGCTTCGTGTATAATTCTTTATTCGTATTCACTGAGTGAAACGTACTTAGAATTGGATTATTATCAGTGCCCTAAACCTGCGCTATAAAATAATGACTTCAGTATCTCAGTATTTAGATAGAAAGTAACTTGAAGTGGAAATTATTAAGGCGTTTATATTGAAACAATAACGGTTGTCAAGTTTCTATAAACGACTTATGACGTGATAGTCTTGTCACAACTATTCCCGTGTATGATACAATGGTATAAAGAGAAACTCAACTAGTCCGTCCTACTCCGCCTACATGGATGACGGACTTTATGACATTACATTCTTGCTTTAATAGGATTATGGTAATGTTTAAGGAATTTATAATCTACAGTTGATAGTCCAACGTCCTAGTCCGACATTCCAGAGGACGAATATCAGGTTATGTGTGGTTTTTTTTTACTCACCATTACACTTTCTATAAATTTAACAGGATTCTGACGAGATAGCCAAGAAAAGCATTTTTGTCTTCGCTTTTTGTTTTTTCTATACAATTTTGATTATCTTCATAGATAAAAAGTATGTTTACTATAAATGAACACCCGTTCTGCGGCTAAATGATTCAAACTAATTACTATAAGAATAGAGTTAGCACCTGCTCTTCGAGTTAGGCCACATTAATTAATTCAATGTTTATGTTTCGACTCGCTAGACTCACTATTATTCCAACAGTGGCGATGTGTGGTAGTTATGTCATCAACGTCCAATAGTGGTACTGTGTGATGGTGCATGATGTCCAACCATGGGACTTATTAATGGTTAGTAACTCTATTATCTGTATACAGACGTACAATTATTTTTTTTTAATGGATAGGATTTTTTTTTTACATTTTGTTTACTATTATATTGTTCTGATTGATGCTATAGGTTTCCTTGTGACAGTGATATGCTTAGTGTAAACATAGATGTGATTAAAAATACTTATAATAATTGAGGTTTAAAATTATACATTATAATAAATATACTCAAAAATGCGGAACCCTCAGCGTTTCGGTGTTAAACTTAAACTTGACCAAATTCGCTTATTCTTTCGCGAGAGCCATATTACTTAAATAAAGTTCCTTGTATGACCTATTTCTTCGCTAGACGAAGCCTCGGGCCATAAACATCGTGTATGAACTTAAACTACACAAAGGAGACTTCAACAATAAATTCAACTTGTTCTGATAAATATTTTTCATACTCTAGGAACTTTAAACTTGTAAAGAAGCCGGAGGGCATTGCAAATAAGATCTCTAAACTCAATAACGTAATATTGTATGCAAGATGTATAAAACATAGGGGCTACTGCAAATGTATTGAATTATTGTTGAAGCTTATATTATCCAAATATCCCGAAAATAATGTTTTATTTGATATGTCAATAACATCTTATTTCATATTACAAAATAAGATAACTTATAGAAAACTTGAAAAGAATAGAAATGTTATAGAATATAGATACTCAAATAAACAAATTTATTCCTGACTAGACTATATTTGTTCAAGTCACATGGGTTCCAAAATAACAAATAAATAAATATTATCATTACTATAGTATAATTACTTAAGATTTGTACTTTAGACCCAAGTAAAATGCCTTAAAAAAATGTTTGAGGTATATAATTGTGTTACCTTTCTAATGTGTAGCTTACGGATACAAACTTAAGACGGATATTTTGGAACTCTAGACCCTTTCTTGACCTTTTAATTAATCACTTAAAAACTCTGAATTAGTGATTAATTAAAAGGTCAAGAAATACGTTTTCATTTAAGAATGAAAACGTATTTTAATTAAGTGTTTTATTTGTGTGGAAGATCAAGAAAGGTGTTAGCGGTGAAAAAAATTGTTATCGGTCACTACTATTATATAATAATATATAATAGTAATTACAATGTTTGACTCCAATAAATATATATTTAAGGTATTACGTGATAAACGAACAAAACAGAGTTGAGATTATATTTTCTGTCAATGGATGAAATGAGATTGAGTTTTTCAAGGTATTCAACCTTCAATGGGACCCGTAAAAATATTATAAACCTAATCTACTTACCACAATAGGATCTTACAACTCTTTATATATAACAACATTCTTTATATATGTCTTTATAAAAAGTATACGAATATTCAATGAAAGTTAATTATTTCCAAATATTAGCCTAATAGGTTTTCTTTCAATCAATGTTTCGAATTAGGTAGATAGCTATCATAAAATGTTTATTATATATATAATTAAAGAAATAAATGATGAATAATTAGTTATATATTATTGAACTAGATAATGAATTATATAAATAATGAAATTAATACAATTCTTATATTTTAATATTATACCAAATGCAATACAAGTTCTTAAGTTTAAAAGCCTTACCCATACTAAAGTTAGTTTTTTTATCATAAGAATGATACAATATTAATAATATTTAAAGTATTATTACAGTTTTATCTATTATAAAACCCGATTGTACAAACACAATGACGGTCTGTGTTAATGTGTATATATTCAGTTTTGCACAATAGCTAAGGTCTTTATTATGTAAAAGATAAGCTTGAACGAATAGGCGTTCCTTAATTAGAACAGTTATTTCGGCTTTGTGAAGCAGCAACGAATGTACGAGTAAATAAAACTATGATAGTTACTTCAGGTTTAATTTTATATATTTTTACTATAACCCTGTAAACTCTTAATTAAAAGTTACAGCCAGGCGTTCAAATTAAGTCATTAAAGTTATTTAGGTTACTTGTTTTAAAATTTTCGACATATCAAGCACCCTACATCACGTGGTGTTTACACGCAGATGCTTCCATACTTATTTTAATATAATTTTTAACTTGGATGGAAATTAATATTTATTTTGTAATATTTTATTTCTACTTATTTTATTTATATTAGCTTTTCGTCGAAATAAAAACAATTGGTTAAATTGTTTTTATTTCGACGAAATTATATTAAGATATATTTAAACAATCAATGCATACAAAATACTAGCACCTATAACATCAACATCCATTATCTATAACTTCAACAGGTATTCATTTGTTATATTTTCATTTCAGATACTATGTTACTTACTATATTATTCTTCATCTCGTCCGTGAGCTCTAATGAATCCGACTTCTGCGACACATGCATCAAAGTCAACACAACTTGCTTCAATGTGTCATATCTTTTTGACATACAGGCGCCGTTTAGAAAGACTGTTGTAATAAGCAAATTGGGCATTCTGAGATCCACTAATACGCTCTACTTCAGCTTTGAGCCGAAAATCGAAGACAAGGAGTATACTAAAATTGGATTCATCAATTTGGATTCTCCGGCGAACAGTTCTGTGATAGGCGGAAAGCAAGTTATGAACTTTGGTACATTCGACTTTGATCAGGATAATTCCCTGGTTTATTTGGGAGGCGATGATGGGATTTACGTCTTGGACACAAATTTGCATAGAGTTGCACCTTACAGCTCAAGAGGAGATTCAATTCTCAGTATGTTTTATAGAGGGCACATTTACTTTATAAGAGATAGAGAATTCAAAATTGTTAAAAAGAAAGGAGACAATTTTGATATTTTGCTTGATTATATACCAGCAAAAAATTTTGTGATTAATAAATATAATGTCATTGTATTTTTAAGTAGATCCGGTTTGTTTGCTAATAAGATGAATGAATTTGTTCAATTGTCTAATAATCCATTTTTTCGAGGACTAACTGTTGATAAAAATGATGTTATTTACGCTTGGTGGATCGATGGGATTTATAAAATAAGGATTGGAGAAAATCTTGCTAATTCTAGAATAGACAAGGTGGCTGACACACCGTCCATTGGAGCACTTACTTTTGACAATGATAATAATTTTATCTTCTCCGAAGGTAAAAGTTTATATAGATTAATAGAAACAAATGCTACAATTTGTTAAACATGATTTTTTTAACATGATATTTACTTAATAATGATATATTAAAAATATTACAAATATCGTTGTAGTTGTAAGTTTTGTTATGTATTATTTGATTTGTCTTTAAGATATTAGGATATAGTTTAAGGGTTATCATCATTTTAATATAAACATACAATTTTAACCATTATAAGTTACACATTTATCTATCAACCAAATACAAAAAGATTGTTCATATATCTTTTATTCACGATGTTCAAGATCTAACCTTTTAAAATACTATTACTTTGTAGTATTGAGATAAAAATAGATATTTTTTATTCTTCCTCATGTATAAAAAAAAAATAAAAGATTAATCGAGTATCAGTTTTCCTAAGAATTCAGTTGAAACAGTAGTAGTTGATCTGTGTAGTACGAACCGGAAACAGCTAATAAATTACCAGCGAATGAGGTCGTCGCGGTACTTTGATTGTCCTTGTCCTTTGTTACACATGTAATTGTTGTCACTGACCACACAACATGAACCTAAGGGCTATCTTTATTTAAAATAAAATAATATATATATTTTTTGTACAAAATACTTAGTACATGTAATATTAGTCATAAAGGACTCTTAAAAACAAATAGCAAAAGCCATATACTGAGTAGAAATAAGTGACAAAATGCCGAAACCCATTTTCAAAGCAACCCAAATTCATACGACGTATTTAAGAGGGCGTAACGTCCTAACCGTTGACAAAAAAGGCAAATACCTAGTGGAGGGCCATCAGGTAAAGTGGTCGCTTGGTACGAACGGTTCACATCAAACAACGAGCCCCGAGCGACACTTCACTGAGTTTCGATTTCCGATAATGTTTCATACCTTACAATGTTTCAAATCGTTTTAATTTAGGTATAGCGTTCCTTCGATTGTAAACATTGTAAGTATCTCTTGACATGTTATAAAAAATGAAATATTTCTACTTTCATTGAATAATAGGATGCGATACAGCTGAAATGCGTAGTTCTTCTTATAATATTGATTGAGTAAGTAGAAGTATTCAAATTTATTAAAAAAAACATGAAAGTATTGATATAAGACCCACGTTGGGCGCCACTTTTACCATCTTTTTACCTCAACAAATCTTGCGAAACAAGAATGTAATTCAATAATAAGATTTTCGTTGTTAAACTTCTCATGTTATATTATAGATGTATCTTGATTATTTACAAAGTAAAAGGTATATTGTATTCATCATTTTATTGTGAGATCGTAATATGTTGAGTACATGAGTTGTCGTAAACATTTAAATGTATCCACCAAAACGGGTTTAATGTAATAAGATTAAAACATACGAGCTCTCGCTGGAGTTCATAAAATATTTTCTTGCCAATTTCTTTACGCAAAAGATGAACGAAAAGGGAAAAATAATAAAGAGGTGTTCCCTTCATCGCTTTTACCCTCCCTAGGTAATCATCTCCCTCAGCCTTTAGAAAAAGTTTGTTATAAATTATTCACAACGCCTTTGGCGTTTTATATCTTAGCTGGGTGAACATTTTCAACCTCTCGGCATTTCACGAAAATTCAACTAAATATTGTCTGATTAGTACGATATTCCAGACAATACGAGATTAAGAAATGGGATCATAATATCAAGAGACCGAGTCCGGATCAGGCTATTGGCTTTAAATTGTCACAGAGAAGCCTGAAGTCTTAATGCCTATTGTACTCTGATGCTCATCTTAATATGTTAAATGTCTAGCAATATATGGATTTTAGTATATTCACTAATATTTGTTTGTGTATTTTTGTATTAATTTAGTAATATTTCCATTATACATATTATAATAAACTTTGTGAAAATTATTGAACTTTGTTTTTTTTTGTTATAAGAAATTATACTTATAAATAAAGGATTATCATTTAAAAGGAAAAACGAAACTGAAAAACTCGTAATGATGTTAATGGAGAAAGAAAATTGGTGAAGGGAAACAATTTTTCGGCCTCTAATTTTATACAAATAATGTTTTAAGGTAATATAATTTTCCTGAAAAGAAATAGCCTGGTGTACCTACGTATTATTTATTAAAGATGAGTGTTTTAATAGTAATTATTAATAATTAGGACATCAATAATTACGCATAGTAGTTTTTTTATTTAATAAGTTAATCTTCTTTTGAATACATACTCGTAGTACTTGCTCTTCTATTGTTTTTTATGTTCTCCTCTTTTTCAATGTAACTGTATTAAAGTTTAGTTATTTTGTTATAGGATACACAGCAGGACTGTCGTTTCGTAATATACAATGATTGTTGTCTATCTGTAAAAAAATTGAAATTACTTCAATGTTGAGGTCAATCTGTATCAATGACATAAATACAATTTACTAACGATATTTTCGTAACGTTTTCATAAAATCAATTTAGATTGAACAGTTTTAGTAACGTGTAATAACAAAGGTTTATATCGGCAAGGCACAATACTTAGTTAGGGGTAACACTGTCAACTGTGTTCCGGTTTCACAATGGACCGTTTGCTCGATCGTATGCCGGTCACGAGCGAATGAGAAAGGAATTCATTTGTGACAAAAAGTCGTCATTTTGCTCAACACTGAGGAACGAATTACATAGAGGGTAGATTATTATATGGAAAATGAAAACCTTTTGCCTTTTAATAAAGGAGGCTTGTATACCCAAGGGCTGGTACTAAATTATTGTACATAATTATGTACAGTAAAGCAACAAGGATTCCCTAGCGACTAAATAACATGTACATGACATTAAAATGAAATATATAACATTATTATCGTTATTATTACCACATACTAAGTACTGGTGGCTGATACTGTTATAAGCAAAGATATTATTAAATTTACAAAAATAAAATTACAAAATACTAATATAAAATAAAAAAATCGACTTTCGTAGCTCGTAGTTGTAGGCACAAAAGGTGTTGAAACATTTTCCAAAGTATACGCAAGGAGCCTGTATCGTAGCAATTTCATTTTGTATTGACCACCTTCAGAAAAACAATTTTGAGAATAGAGTGTATTACATTGAATTGAATTTTGCTATCTCTGTGTCTATACGGTATGTATATAATTGAATAAACTTAAGTTTCTTCAATTTCACGATATCTTAATATCTTTAAAGATACAGAATATTTCAATTAAGTATGAAGATTTGTTAAAAATTTATCTATTTAATTAAGAGATGAGTTTAAAAAATATAAAAATTCTGCTGGATAGTTTGAAACGGTCCTTAAGCCTAACATATTTTAGGAGCTCAACAGCTATCGTAGAAAAAGTGCCGTCAGTAAACGACCGGCTCAAATGTTCGCTATCATTCACTCTGTGCGCTTGATTGTGTTGCTCCCAGGACACCTGGATTTATGGCACGTTTCTTTTATCTGCAGTGTGCATAGATAAATGTTGACAAAATTTTACCTTATACCAAATAAGTTAATATTCCCACATTGTGGTTAATTATTGAAATGTCCAAAAGTTTGCAGCCAATTTGAAAATGTGTAATCAATGTATTTCTAATTATGTTAATCAAAACAAATGTAAAAAAATATATGTTTCTAAAATCAAAGGGTTTTGTAAAGTAATTTTATTTATTTGTTTTCTCAGAAAAATAAATGTATTTCATTTTTCAAATTTTATATTTGTCCGTGATAAATTGAATATATAAATTGAAAGAAATTCATTGTAAGATTTAAGAAATTGAATATAGTCTTAAGAAACCAAAGACAAAGATAAACTACGTCTAGACCATATTTATCAACAGTTTCATGACTTTGACTTATATTCAGTTTGATTTCAAGAGTTTTTTGTTTCTTTTTTAGCATTCGGTTTTGAAACAAAGATTGCGTCTAATATTTATATAGTAATAATATTAGATACATATATATATTTTATATATATTCCTTTTGTTATTATTCCTGACTGACTGATTTAATTTGCCTCTAATCTAATTGATTTGGAAAAAAAAACAATAAAGTTGATTAAAGTCTGGAATAAATGATATTATTTTTAATAAATTATTATTAAAACAATAACTCATATGTTATAGTAATTATAATTATTTTCACTTGTTTATAAGATCTGATACTGAGACGAAGGGACGGGCTAGTTAAAATCTAGGTATTAAATCTTATTATACCATGTGTAACTCGTGAAAAATAGTGTTATTCAAAACTGTCTTTTTACAAACCTAGTAGGAATTGTTATATATTATGGAGAATTTATATTAAGATATGTAGAGTTAAACGTTCAAGACACATTATATCACTCATCAAGTCAACTTGACATTCGATAACTTTATCATTTAAATAGTTTTGATTATAAACAGTTCTGAATACCTTGTCCCTTTGTATATTCAAAATAATAGACCAAAATTATTCTGCTAGTGTGTGTCTTACGGTCGCTCTAAATGTATTAGTGTGAGTGAAGAGAAATGTCATTCTTCATTCAATGAATACATTCATTCATTGATATGTCATATCAAGACTCATTCCCCAATTAATAACTGACTGGAGAAATATAATTCTAATAAATTATTTCAATTTTAATATATATCTAACTTTAATACAAACTCTTGTCCTCGTCCGTCCAATAGTATTATTAATTTGTTATTATATTTAAAACTATGTATAGCCTTTTGAGCTATAATGATTTGCCATAGAAACAAGAAAATTTTGCTCAGAGAAAACTATTCTGTGAATATATAAAAAAAAAATATTAATATTAATTAAAATATAATAATCACCGACATTGGCAGGACTCTAACCTGCTACCTAAGAGGTGTTGTTACTGGCGCTCTCCCAACTCGCCTACCGTGTCGTTATCCACTTTGCAGAATATAGCATACTAAATAAGAACATATCTAATGTTATCAATTA
Source organism: Napeogenes sylphis (assembly GCA_959347405.1). Classification (NCBI taxonomy): domain Eukaryota; kingdom Metazoa; phylum Arthropoda; class Insecta; order Lepidoptera; family Nymphalidae; genus Napeogenes; species Napeogenes sylphis. Next base: position 29,302,259 of record OY365777.1, on the reverse strand, counting down.
GGTATCCACGTACAGAATCGGTAGATAGTGTAAAATAATCTGTATGTTTAGTTTAGTCTAAGAATGTATTGAGGTAAGTAGGTAGGTAATATTGAGACGGATATAGAAAAATATCATAATCATGTTTCAAAGTATAAATAAAATACTAAATACTCAAATAAAAAGTTAAATTAAAAATTTAAATTCCCCAGATACAAAAAGACGTTAAAAAAGGATAAAAATAATATTATTATGACTATATTATATACTTATTGAAGTGGCTTCGGGGGACCGTTGTACGTACGTTGACGAAAATAGACACCATTATACAAATTTTTCGAAGCTAATGAATGAGGACTTAGACTATACGATTTGATATTGTTATTTCGTTATTTGCTTTTGCAATTTACTTGCATTATGAATTATTCATTTATTTAGCGCTCCCGCGACGCAAGACTTCAATAAGTACATAATAATATTATTTTTATACTTTAGATGTCTTTTATATCAGGGGATTTTTATTTATTTTTTCTGCTTTTTAAAAATGATTTTACTTATTTCTATGTTGTACTAAATGAAGCGACGAATCCACTAATTTCACTTGTTTAGGTTTTGACGAACCAAGCATTCGATTTAAAAAAAAACACACAGATCCGTCCACGCGTTTGGCTGCTACGTTGCCACAGACAAACACAAATACACAGACACACAGATACTCAGGTCAAACTCATAACACCCCTCTTTTTGGGTCAGGAGAAAATAAAAGATAAAAGACTTTGTAGATAAAAATATACGAATATTATATTGTTTTCTTTAATGACATGTGGCATAGGCACCTATAACTAGTCGGAGTTACTGACAGAAATTAGATTACGAGGCAGAATAAAACGCTATCTCGGAAGATATAAAAAATATAGCCACAATAGAAAAAAAAATCAAACAGTATTATCCTATATTCGATATTATCCTAACACACCTTGCATAACTACAGACGCCAACGTCTCGTAATGGAATGTCAAGCGCGCTGATTGAAACTCAACGATAAATGTTACACTTAAATGCCGATAAATTGATACATTTTATTTTATTTTATCAGTTAGATGAACAACTTTATTTAAAGGCCTAAGAGATATAGAATTTAAAGCCAACATTAAACGCAATCATATATCTAAAACTAATAATAATACGGACTATGTTGACGATAGGGAAGGTTTGGCAATAACAAACTTGATGTCAATTTTGTTGCTTCTCTGTAATCACTTAAAAGGTGTTGTCTATTGACATTCTTAGTTCTAATATCTTTATACATATTACTATTGTTTCAAAATGTTTAAAGTTAGCATGCTTTACTAGAACTCTAATTTGTTCTCATATATCAGTTATGATTGTAAATCAAATAGTAGATACTGTGAATAATTGAAATAATTAATAATAATTGTTATAATTAAGTTATAAAGATATATATATTTTCTACCTATCTTTTGAAACCTGTCAACTAGAGTCTAACGTGTCATAAGTGCAATGTATGCCTATTCAATAAATAATAAATAAAAAGTTTATAACAGTAATGTATCTATGTATTTCTAGTTACGCTAATTTAAGGAATATCACATATATACTTCCTAGGTATTCGTTTTAGGACTTTGTACAGATGTATTTTGACAACTAATTTTATGTGCATGGATTACATAAAATTAACAAGTGTGTTACATATAAGAAAATTATATTAATATTCTTGCTACTGTAATATAGTAAAGTCCTGCTTTCTTAAAATAAATCAGAGAAAAACCTATTTAAAAGATCTATAAAAAAACTTGTCGTTACTGAGAGATCTATCAAAGCACAAATCAAACTACTGGGGTTACAACCTTGAAACTTTATTGTTGTTTCCTTTTACGTCGTACTAACTATCTGAGTAAAATAGAAATTTCGGCAATAGCTTATAAGAAGAGAAAAGAGCTTTCAAAAAAAAATTGCAACCAATAAAATAATTATTCAAACCGCTTTCACGTTTGCATATGATATAATAATTATTAGGTGCAGTTGTAAGCCAATTTCTAAAAAATATTAATAAATTATTTCAACGATATATCAAAGTGATAAATTATACCTTGCGGTCGCGGCTTAGAACAAAACCGCCCTATATCTTTAAAAGGATTCCGTGACAGCCGACTAAGGGTCAAAAATACTAGTGGTTACCCACACTACTTATCCGAAAGGTGGCGAAATCCCACTAACACACACTCCCAGGAAGGGTTGACGTGACGCCGGTCATAAAAACGTTTTCCAAATCGATTGCAATATGTCAAAATTGATAAATGGCGTCGACCCTAAATAATTGGGATAAGAGGGTAGGTGGATGATTAAATTGAGAAGTTAATGTACTGAATGTACTTCGCTTATTAAACTAAAAGTACATTGCCTCTATCGATTGTCTGTCGCTTTTTCTCAATATTTTAAGGCATTTTAAATGTAAACACAAGATACTATTATTTATAATTACAAATTGTGCAATGCGACATTGGTATATTAAATAGAGTACAGAACATCGTTGAAATGTCTGCGTATAACAGCGTGTCCGAGCGGCCGACACATTTCTGGTCAAATACATCGCCTCGGAGCTTGGATGTAGGTTTCTGAAACAATCGAATTTCATTGATTTACCACAATTACTACGTTTTCTATTCCATGATAGATATTTTGTTTGTGGATAATTAAATTTTGTTTATATATTTTATTTAATGTATGAGGATATCTTTTATTCAATTCAATTTACATTTATTACATTAGTTTTGTTCATAAAAGTCCCGAAGCAATACAACGCAACTACAATCTGCTACATCAACATTATTTAATGCATATAAAGAAATAAATTTATTGTATGAATTATTACAACCAAAATTATTGTATTGTTATTTCAGAAACCAAATATTTCCAAACAACAATACAGTAAATTAATGATTTTCTTAAATTTCGTTTTGTACTTCTCATTATTTTTAAACTTTATACTTAACACATTCCCAAATTTCGTTTTTATCTATAAGTGAGTTATTAATATTAAATGTTTTGTTTGTGATTTCGGGTTAAAAAAAAAATGTTATATATTTGACTGTACGGAGAATTAGCTAAGAGGTTATAAGATATTGAATAATCCGATCCAATGTAACCCCTATGAAACTAAATGGAGATGAGATCTGAGCACGGTTAATTGAATAGGTTTGTAAAGAGAATAGGATGTTATATTAGGAAGGAAGGTAAATTTCTTTAAAACTAACCTTTTCCAGCTCTTCAAGGCTTTGAGGATTCTGATAAGTTTTTATTAGTACAAGATGCAATCAGTAAAATGTATTTGTATGGGTCGGTGCGTTTAGAAAATAACCATTTATCGTCAAAGTTTGTTGTCTGGGTTGAGAAGTTTTATCGATAAAGTATTTTTGTTTTGATGCTAGGACATACTTTAAAACGTAAACAATTTCTTTATGTTACATTGTTTTCTTGATTAATATATTAAAAAATGTTATAATCTAAACGCTTTTAAAAGCTGATCTAATTCTTGAAAAGGTTTAAGGAAGGTAATTTCTTGTTTAATATATTCTATTCTAAGCAATAATATGTAGCTAGCATGTTGCTAAAAACAATAATGAACCAAACTTGAATGATTTTTGAGTAATTTATAATACAATATGAATTATTCTGTAAATATTATCAGGCGATATAAAAACTTTTCTAATTTCAGGAAAGCCGGACTTCATTCCGGTATCAGGTAAACCATCTTTTTATTAACATAATGACGAATAATTTTATTTTCTTTGACTTTATTGTTTTGTATTAACACCTAGTAACTTAAGTAATTTAAATATTATACTTCAGTTGTAAAAGATGTAGACACTGGCATATTCCAACTATTTAAGTTATAGTTCTTTTAGTTTGAAGCTACAAAAAAATGTGGCAAAAAATGGCAAGTCTAACAAGGCTGAAAGCAAAAAATGCAATTAGCGTGAGATTTCACTAAATGTTTCTACTTTGGAAAAGGTCAAATATCTTTTCTATTGAAACATTAAAATGATGGGGATGAAATCCCCGACGTTACAGGTATGAGTTTTATGATATGAGTATGAGAATAATCAATACGTGTTGAAATGTTTTTATTCTATATTTTTGATTAACATTTAATTTACACTAGGTCAAAGAAGATTTTGCTGAGATAGCCGTAAAAGACAACTAAGAGACAAAAATAAAAGTGGATAACATCCAAAACCACTTATCCTAAAGGTGGGTCATAATCAATCAACTCGCACAAAAAGGATTCAAGTGAAACCGTGGAGGCTACTAATAACTTTTGCCAATTCTTTTGTAATATGCGAGACATATTGGACGGACCCCAAATAATTGTGGTAAAGATCACTGTTTTTCGAAGCGTAAAACCTCTAGCCGATGCGAATCCCTTGGGCAGTTACCTATATTGTTTGGTAGACGATTAGAACTTCTTACCTTATGTGGATTTTATATTTTTCATAAAATATTCGTATTAGATTTTTTTCTACTGCTATATTTATTGTATTCTAATAACATAGTATAAGATATACTAAAGTATATTCATGAATCTAACAAGGAGATGTGTTTTTGTATTAAAAATTAGGCACGTCTTCTACACGTTTTCGAGAAAAAACTGTTTCACACTGAAATTAAAGGATTATAACAATAAACAAAAAAAAATATCAATGTTACAAATATAATATACACAGTATTCTATCGAAAAATGAAAAAAAAAACCTGACCGTTTCTTAAAATAAAAGTAATGTAATAGTGTCATGTTTCGGGCACTTTTTACCATTTTTAACCCCCGACTAAAAAGAGGAGTGTTATAAGTTTGACCTGTCGATCGGTATCTGTGTGACTCTCTCCTCTTTTTCTTTATAATATTAGTGATTAGAGTGAAAGCTTTCCTCTTTATAATATTAGTGATGATGATGATGATGATGATGATTATAAAATATAGCCTTTGTTCATCAGGGATAATATAGGATTCTAATGCTAAAAGATTTTTTTAAATCGGTTTAGTAGTTTCGGAGCCTATTCAATTCAAACAAACAAACAAATCTTTCCTCTTTATAATATTAGGATAGATTATTAGAAATACTTAAACAACTGAAAATTTGTGTGTCTGTAGGTTCATTTAGTACAGTTAAGAAACCAGTAACATAACTTTAAAAAGCAGAATAAAAAAAAATATTAAAAAACCCACGATACAAAAAAACCTCTAAAGAGAATAGAAATAATATTTTTATGTAGGTACTTATTGAAGTCATTGCGTCGGGGGGCCGTTTAATAAAGGAAGAAATTAAAATGCAAGTAAGTTAACTAGGCAAATATAAAAATTACGATATCGAATCGTATAGTCTAAGTCCTCAATGATTAACTTCGTAAAATAGACACCATCGTCAACGTACGTACAACGGTACCCCGACGCAACGACTTCAATAAGTACGTAATAATATTATTTTTATTCTTTTTAGAGGTCTTTTTGTATCGGGGATTTTTAAATTTTTTACTTATTTTTTTTTGTATTCACATATTCAAAATTGTATAAGGTACCACTACCTTGTTGTTACTCGTCGCGATGAATTTAGCATTCCTAATTGTTCCGTCCTAGTACGGAAACGACATATATATATCTATCTATCGCGATTTGCAAGCACTGAAACTACTCTCTACGTTTATTATTTTGCATGTTATGTTTGTAATTTATTTATTGAAATCTGTTCGATTTAAAACATTATTTAAGGATAACCCTTTGCGGTGGTGAAAGTAGGTACTAAATATCGACCAAAGAATGTAATAGCTGAGGTAATTATGTAGAACTGTCAAAGCTTACCACACTTAAACCAGACGGTGACCCTCACGACCTCAGTGTGAGTCGACAAGATCGTTCTGCAATCACTGTGATTAAGAATAATGCTTAACTTGTTAAGTAATTATTTTATGTAGGACATTACGAACTGTTAACATAAAACAATTCGTATTTAAGGATTTACGGTTACATCAACTTAGAATTATATAAATAATCTAAAATAAGATAATATATCTTTGTGCTGCATAGATTTTATCCTATATACCATAAAAAAGATAATAAATCTTATAAGTAGTTGGAAGTGCTGAACATTATTTTGAAGTTTGTTTACTATAATAAAATCAATTTTTTGTAATGGAATAGCATGTATACATTAATGTTTACATACTAGTATTAAATGTCCCCTGAGTAGGTTAAGCTGTACTATATTAATTTTATAGCTTAATATATCTTAGTATCAACCTCAATAACTGATGTCGTATAAAATAATGAAGATTATTTAGTATTGCTCTCCGTGTGTAACTATGGTATTTATAATAATAACGAAGTTATAACTTATAATCACAGCAATATATAGTGTAATAATACTCTGAATAATCGTTAAAAAGATAATAAAAGTCGGCGAAATTACTGCTTATTTGACAAGCGGCTTTGTTATAAGAAACCACTATTGTGATATTGTGTGGTTACAGTGGAAGCGGAGCCGATAACAAATTCAGTTACAAGATACAGTTGACTAATAATGTTCTATAGTTATTAAATTAAATTATTAAATCATTAATAAATAGGTTATTCAACCTGGTTGTTCAACCTTGTGAGACATTTTGTTCCTAATAGTAAAACAACATTACATAGCTCTTACATAGAATGATGCTATTCAAATATTCATAGTATTTATAGTAGTTGTCTAAGCCCAAAGTGAAAATGTACCTATATATGAATATATAATTATATGTAACATAAAATTACATTCAGTACGTGATAGATTAGTTTCGAAAATGATAATCTTAATAAGCTTAACATGGCTAAACATGTTTATAGACAATATCGTACATTCATTTCGGTTGTGGCATCTTTTAAATGTACACTTATTGTATTCTACACATAAGTTAGCACTTTTCATGACGACATTGTTTCGATAAAGATGATTTATAACAAAGAATGCTAATTACGTGGTAGCGGTTAGCGACACGTATCTCAATTGGACACGTAAAAACAACCGGAACACAACCTTACTTCAATCCTTTTTTGTAATACGTTTTAGTTGGATATCCTTCACGTTTCGGATAAGTGGTGTAAGATGTTATGCACTAATTTTTTTCTCTTAGTCATATTTTACTTAAATATTTATATATTTCCCCCATGAAAGTAGTTCGACTGCTTGGAAATTAAATGTTAATTAAATATAGAATAAAAATTAATAAACGCCAAAAGTAAACCTGGGATTTTATACCCGTCGTTATAAGGATTCAGTCAAGTATATTTTCCACCGAAAAAAAAATCCGTGGACTCAAGCTACCTAAGACCTTAAACTCATCATATTTGGCCCAAGTCGCTGTCGGTATACTGCTTTCAACAAGCTTAAGGCAAACTGCGAAGTGTAGAACCTAATTTGTCAGTGATACCGCATGTTTAAAAATATACATTTTAGAAATGATTATAAAAATACTTATTTCTCTATCGTAGGGTTATTTTAGTAGCGTTTTTTTTTTTACAGAATATCCGATGGTAGGTATGGTTAAAGCATAAATCAAGACGTGACGGGTCCTCCAGCCCTGGTGTTAACGACAATTTGAAAATAAAATTTGCCAAACAAAATGGAGACTCGCCACTTTTTGTCACAAGTTATTAAGCTTTGTTTGAATTTAAATATTGTTTTATTGTTTATGGTAAAACAACTCGACGCTGCGTTATGTTAGATTAATGTTGTTTGTTATTATTACGATATTATTAGTACTATTTTTAATAAAATAAGAAAACAGATTCCTATAGAATAGACGGCAACTACAGGGTTGCAATTCATTAAGTGACAAATTTAAATTTTATGACCAATTATAGAACCAATAGATATTTTAAATTTGATCTAAATATAATGCTCGTAACTTGAACAATATACATATATATAACATATGAAATTTCAATTAAAATATTCATTCAAAATTTATAATTTCTCGCTCTTGTTTCATAAGTAATTTATCTTCGGGTTTATTCGATCTTATTTAACACCGACACTTGGTAAATTTTTTATTTATTTTATTATTTTTATTATAGTTTTAAAGTTTAGATTACGATATGATAATGTCAATCTTTCAAATATTTACTCTGTACACTATTATATCTAAGCTTTTGATATTAATGAGGTTGGAAAGTTTTAATTAAAGTATGAAAGACATGTTATTGTTGACATATCTAATGAAAAATATAATTTACTAGCTTTTGCCCGCGGCTTGGCACACCTTAAATTCGTAGAAAAACAATTCCCCTTTCCCTTTTTATATGACTTGTTTTAAGTGATACAATTAAAATTACAACATCAGCAGATATCGCTCACTGTCAAAAATCTATTTAAAGTTCTTAATAAGGATACAATATAAGACACTGTAATTCATAATAAACGCCCATTTAAATACTTTTTAAACAAAGTACTTGATAACCGAAAATAATCCAAATATGACCATGTAAGTTTGAGGAAATCTGATCTACACAATCGACGTGATTTTGACCAAAAACTTGCAGGTCTGGTTTTATTTAAAAAGAAAAAAATCTATTTTAAATGCTAAGCATTTAGTAAGCTATATGCATTAACAAATTTGTCAATACTGTACATTCACAAAAGCCATTTTTGAGATGGTTTACACGGATCCACACCATAGTGCGCCGGCGGCCGGTACAGCAACCGCGATATCCTTATATTTTAAATCTGTAATATCTTCGAAATTATATTATTATTATTATTATTAACTAGATAAGGATTAATGCTGCTGCTTAAAATCGCTTAGTAAATAAGCCATTATTTCTCGTAAAAAGTAAAGGATAAAAAATGACTATTGTAGGTTATCTCTAAGAGATAAACATATACCATCGCAGACTTTCTTGTAGACATTTTCAAAGCATACAATACTTAGTACATTAATTTGATCTATCTGGTAGAGTTCAGCCAGCGTTTGCAATCTAAGCGCAAAATAATGTGTTTATTTACGACTTCGCATTAGAAATCTTGAAATTATCAGTGGTTCTCTAATATAGTAAGCATGTATACCTTACACATAAACCTTCCTCTTGAATCACTCTATCTATTAAAAAAATGCATCAAAATCCGTTTTATAGTTTTAAAAATCTAAGCATACATACAGTATATATATGTAATGATTATAAAAAAAGTATGAATATCTAGACAAGTTTACGGGAACGCGAGTGGATTTTTTAAAAGAAATAAAGAAATTAAAATTACATTAAAATTTAATTTAATTACGAACTTAAGAAATGACAGTGCAGAAGCGCATGCAACAATCAATTGATTAAAAATTATAATATTTGTTCACATTAAATATGTTCCCAGGGTATAAGACGATTCGTATTACATTCTTATAATGCTGATCAAGCGTTTACTTCTACCGTTCTCATACCTTGAGCTAACATAACACCTCCCTCCTTAACTTCGAAGCCATCAGATAATTTTTGATTCTGAGGGTTTCGAGCAAGAGTGAATATTTTAGTTTTAAATTTCTTTGAAATAAAAATAAAAAGTAAAATAACTAATATTACATATAAAACTATGGTACCGACACTGAGACTATTGATTTTTATTATTGGCTCTATTTCACTTTCACTTACACTAACACTTTTTGTCTTTAGAACTGTAGACAGATATTTCACGTCATCGAGATTAATTCCTTTGATGTCAATCGGAGAGAAGATTGAAGTATTTCTATTGTAGATTTCCGGTAACTTAATGATTGGTGTGACCTTATATTCCTCTCTTTCCATTATATGCGGAAAATAGCTTAGACGAAGTTCACCAAGAAGAATTTCACAGCCAGAATCAATTGTTAATAAATAGGTTTCTGATATAGATGTTTTTGATAAATCATTACCACATTTGTAAGTCACAACTTCATTATTTTGCGAATATATTATCCAGCGGGCAGTTGAAAGTCGTTGCGCTTTAATTTTCTCAATATGTACTGTATGTCGGGTACAATGTGATAAATTATATTGAAACTGCATCAACTGTTCCGTGCAAGTTGTAGTTGCATATGGCACTACATTATGTTCGGTACAAATGTACTGGTTATCACCAGATAGTTGTTGACACGGTGCTGAAACCGGCAAGTATTTCGAACCTTTCACCATAAGGAAGGGATATTCAGGGATTCATTTTTGACTTTATTAAAAATAGGTAACGAATAAATTTTATAATAGTTATACGTATTATTATCTGTGAGAGGCAATTCCATTATGAATATAACCTGGTTTCCTTTAACATATGCTTTTACAGTCATAGTTTGCTCTATTTTAACTAAAATATTTTCTATTACAGGACATATTAATCTATGAAATTTATCTATTCCTAATAATATATTAAACAATTCTGTCGAGTTTATTATTGATTGATGTAGCACAGAAATTTTACCAAAAGCTAAAGAAGTTTCTATTTCATTTAATTTTATATATATTGAACGAAAATTATTAATGAACATGCTGTATGCGCCTAGAACATAAGTCGAATAAATAGAATTATTATCTTTTGTTGCTATATCTTTTATCATTTGTTCTACGCGTTTGAGACGCTCATTCATAATAAGCGAATTGTTGTATAAAATTTCTGTACTGTTAATATTATAATCCATCATTTTGGAAACCAATGTGACTTTATTTCTGATTAAATTTTGTTTACCATACAAGTCATTGATCAGATTATCATAATGTATTGCGTCGTCGTTATCTGAGTTACCAGATATCGCCTTTACAAATGAACCTAAGGGATTAAACAACCCTCTTTTGAATTTTTTCATCGGTACTATTTGTCTTATTTTTTCAATAGTATTATCTCTTAAATATTCTACTTGCGATTAAAAATTAGTAAATTCATGTAAGTAAGGTTTATCGATATCTATTAGTTTATTAAATTGATTATATCTATTTATATTAAACTCTAGATCTCTAAAAACTATAGTTAAATCTAATGTTTTAATAATAATCCATTTACTTTCTTGTTTATAAGCCTGACCTTGCTTGACAGGTAATAATCCCGGATTGTCCTCAATTTTTTGAAGTCGAAGGGATTGGGTCTCCTTCGTCATCACCAGGATGATCAAGTACCACCTGTGGAGGTCGTTTTATATTTTTAATAGGCACCTTTGTTTTACGATCTCTAATTTTTACTGGGACTATGTTTCTGTTAATCTCTCCATCTATACATGCCTTTTGATAAGGAGGCTTATCTTTACTTCTTCTCGTATTAACTGCTTTGGTAAAAATAGTTCTACCTAACCCTAATTCTATATCTTGTTCACCACCTCTCGAATTTATCGATTTTTCTTTATTTTCACGTAATTTATTTGAAATATATTGATACAGATACTTTGTGCGTTTTGAATGATCTTTAAGTAATTGTTGTAAATACAATTTTTGAAAATCTATATTAAATGCGTCATTAGAATCGGTATGACCGAAAACTACTTCAAATGGTGTTAAACCAGTAGCACTATGTATAGTATGATTGTAAGCCATAATAGAATAAGTCATAATTGAAGCAGCGTCTGTAAATTTTTGTTCGTATTTATCTAATCTATAAATTTCTATTAAGGTGGAATGAAACCTTTCTACGATTAATGTTGAGTTAGGATTATTTGGAGTGGTAATATGAAGAGTAAGTTTGTACATATCTGATAGCTCTCTCATTAACTCGTTATTGAACTCTGTTCCTGGATCTGCAGTGATTTTCCTTGGAACTCCATAATTAGAAAAGTATTTAATCAAAGCGCGTACTATTTCAGGGGTGGAACGATTACTATTTTTTATCGCTTGACCTCATTTACTGAAAGCGTCTACTAAAGTTAAATAATAATTTCCTTCTATACTAAAAGTATCTATAAATATTTCTTGAAAAGGGGCTTCTTGAGTTTGAGTTAGTTGCAATACTGATTTAATTGGTCTCCTATCATATTTCATTTTTTTACACGACTCACAAGAATTTATAACTGCTGAAATAGTTTCCTGCATATCGTGCCAAAAATAATTACGCTTCATTCTAGTCATCGTTTCTTTAATGCCTCTATGACATGTCTTGCCCTGGTGGTATTTTAATATAATCGCCTTTTGTTCTCCTTCATCTTGTATAAAAACTACTCTTTCTGTACACACCTTAATGTCTATCATGTCTTTCTTAAATAAAGCTATTATTGTATTTGCAAAATCTTTTCTGTGTTCAGGATTTTCGAAATAGATAAAATATTTAATCTTTGGACGAATATATTCTTTAAGAAATTGTTTTATTAGGTCTAAATTATTTAAAGGTAAAAATACTTCAAGAATTTTCTCTCTAGGCCTAGATAAGTCTTTAACTTGCATCTCATTTCTGAGCCAAGAAAATACTAAGATTTGATTTGGCTTTGTATCAATGGCTTCATGCAAAATTGGAATGCTTGATGTATCACATTCTACGTTCGAATGAGTCGTTTCATTAGCAGAACTAGTAGCTATAGGCGGAATAGGATATTCAGGATCATTGTCTGATAAATCTCTAGGACTAGCTGTTATTGTCGCTTCAGAGTCAGATAATGTAACAGTTCCAGATTCGTCAGAGTTGGAGTTTTGTCTAGTACTCAGTCTTACAATTTCATCAGTGATTTCCTGTAAATGGTCTTGAAGTCGGGATTCTTTTTCATCAACATTGACTGCTAGAGATGAATTTCGGTCTGAATCTATAGCATTTAACTTTATTCGCGAAAGTGCGTCGGCGTTTGTGTCTTGTTTCCCTTTTTATAAATGACTTCAAAATCATATTCCGAATCGTTATATATTATAGGAATTTTTGAGTATTTTGTTTTTAATATTTTATGTTTTAAATCAATTACTGCCTCTAATTGTTTTAAAAGATCGTTACCAATTAATCCATCATATTTTGAATCCACATTATACACGTAAAATTTTTGTATATTATTACAATTAAATGTAGGCATTAAGGGGATTTTAACTACTTCATTATGCGAATTACTTGCATGTGTACTAATAACTTCGAATGGTTCGTAAGAAATGTAATTTCTAAAGTAAAAATCAGCTTTTTCTGGACTTAAAAATGAACGGGTACTTCCGGTATCGATCATAAATTTTGCATCAATTTCAGGAAAATACACATAAGGTAATCTTGAATCTTTTTCGTAATTTAACTCTATTTTTTCTTTTAGATTGAAGACACGTATGGAAAAATTTTCTACATTACTCTGTTGGTCATGATTACTGTTATTTTCTTTGTTAGTAAAGTTATTTTCATATTCATCCTGATTTAAAATGTTTTCATGGTCATAATAATAGGGACTATACTCAGGGTCATATGTCATGTGTTCTGGATAATAATTATTTTCATAACTGTCACAATAGTAATGGTCATTTGTATGTATTTTATTTACTGGAAAATGTGGCTTATTAGGTAAAACGCTTCTCATAGAAATGTCATTCTGATAAGGTACATTTTTATCAAGGTTGGGCTTATACCCAAATTGTGACGGGGGTTTATAATTAGTAGCGTTAAATTGTGGACGATAACCTACCTGCTGAACTGGACGATGTCCATAATAAGGATTTACTCTCGGTTGTGGTATGTAAGGTCCTTTAGGAATACCGAACCTATATGGTGACAAATTTGGTCTAAGTCCCGTAGGTGGGTTATTTGATACTTGTGGCATTCCATATTTAAATGGGGGTTGCTGACCAGATTGATGAAATACTCTCTGGGAATTATAATTATGTGGTTTCGAATAAAAATCGGAATAATTTTGTGGCTTCATTTGAGCTGAAGGTGTAGATGAATTATTCTGTTTTAAAAAGTTTTTACTGCGTTGGTTATATTGTTCTTGGAAATTCACTTCTTCTAACACTATACTTAATGCAGATTCTAAATTTTTGGGGTCTTTTAATCTCACTATTCGTACCATACTGTCAGGTAAATTATATAAAAATACAATTAACGATATATTATTGTAAATAATTATTTTACTTTGTTTTATTTCCTCATTTAAAATTTGATTGACCTTAGACAATAGAACCGAACGTACTGATTGTATCCTATTAGAAAAATCGAGGTAACTTTCTCCGGATTTTATTTTTAAATTTTCCAACTCTATGGCAATACATTCCTCACTACGTGGGTCTCCAAAATGTTGAATCAACAATTCCTTAAAGTCTAACCATGAAACAATATCCTCACGTTCACTGATAAGGGCAGCGGCCCTGTCTACTAAACGACTAGCAATAGCATGCATTAAATAGATATTTTGTGAATCATCACGTTGAAATTTCTCAATCACATATTCACATTTTCTTAAAAATAAGTTTAATTGGCGTTTATCGCCACCAAAAAGCGGAATTAATTTTAAAATTTCATTAGGAATTAAAGATATATGTTCCATTTTATTTTATTATAGTTAATTATAATATGAACAAAATTAAATTTAATATTTAATTTAACTAAGGTGATTTATTTCAATGATTTGGAATTGAAACAATTCGTAAAGAAAAATTAAATTAAAACTACAATATTTCAATGATTTTGAATCGAAATATAATTTTAATATAATTTTAATAGAATTTTAAATATAATTTTATTAACTTATTTATCTCAAATTAATTCTTAACAAATGTTAATATGTAAGATATCTTATTTATTTCATTCTATTTTATTTAATTATTCACTTACAAATTTATTTTTTATTTAATTTCGGTACACAATTATATTTCTAAAATATTCTAACCTAAGAAAACCAGAATACGTCATAAAAGGAAAAGTCTTATCCTATTTATAACAGGGATTGATGATGGATGTAAGGAGGTGAAAAGTCGTACTCACCAACCGGCAATCAGCATCATCAGCTCCAGGCTCCTCACTCACTGTCTTATTTATTTGGTTCAGGACAGTTCCTTATAGTCCTTCGAGTCCTTCTAGCGAGTTTTGACGCCGAACTTACAAATGAAGACTATAATTTATAGTAGAACTATCCTACCGGCTGCGCCAGACAAGTTTACGGGAACGCGAGTGGATTTTTTAAAAGAAATAAAGAAATTAAAATTACATTAAAATTTACTTTAATTACGAACTTAAGAAATTACTGTGCAGAAGCGCATGCAACAATCAATTGAAATTAATATATAATATTTGTTCACATTAAATATGTTCCCAGGGTATAAGACGATTCGTATTACATTCTTATAATGCTGATCAAGCGTTTACTTCTACCGTTCTCATACCTTGAGCTAACATAACTATCTTATATACTCGTATATTTATTTTTTATGAAAACAAATATAAAATGTTTATTTATAATATCTAATAATAAGATAAAATATTAACAATCAATATTAATTCTTTTTGGTTGCAATCTTCTAAGCAAATAGTAACAGCTATATCTTTGTGTGTCATGTTATTATTAGTCTTTGATATACTTAATAACTATCAATAATGAACTATGATGTCGTATCGTGCTGATGCCGTTGCGAGACGTCGTGGTTGTGTTTTAATCCTACTAACGCGTATGTAAACAGTATGTGAAAAAGGTTTTAAGAAGTGACCTATCAAGTTTTATCTTAAATATTTATAACGAGGTTGCGCCCTAACGCTCATCAGCATCTCAAGAAGTACTCATAAATTATTGGTTAAAAACAGAAAGGAAATTTATAACCACTTTATTGATTGGTTGTTAATTGAATTGTAAGTGGCCTTAGATGTCGTCCCAGTTTTGTTTGATTCCACTTTATAATAACTTGCTCTTTCAGCACACTCTTACTAACTTTCCTTGCCAGAGCAAGTACATAATAAAACGTTTAACCGTTGGCATAAGCCATATGGAGATTCTTCGTGAAATAGTTCATACATGAAATATAAACTTTTTATCATTATTTAATCTTCAGGAATAAATTACAATGTTTCAAAGGTTTATGATGTTGCTCCTTTTGTATTCATGTCCATTGTATCACCAGTCCGTTTAAATTTAAGTCAATAAGGAGATCATGAAGGGATCATCTTCAATTGAGAGCTTAACTGATTGTTCATACCAACCTATATATCTTAATTCAAAGTTAGTGTAACTTTGAATAAGGAATTCCCCTTAAGAGAACCTTTGACGATGGGATAGTTACTAATTTTCATAGATCTCTCGCAAATTATTTAACACAAACATATTCTTAGTAGCATTTTCTAATATTTTTTAATTCATCTATATGGCCTCGTTGGTCGAGTAGGTAGCGCAGATGCCTAACGTATAGCGATATAATGGGGCTCGGGTTCGATTCCAGACAGGCATGTATGTGGTGAACATAGATGTCTGAATTTCTGGGTTTGGTCGTTTATTAAATATATTCTCAGTATTTACAATGTGTATTTCTGTGTATTTGTATCGTTGTCTAACACCCTTAACACAATCAAATAATTTGCTTACTTAGGGGTTAGATCAATGTGTGTAATTTGTCCTGTATTATCATTATCATTATTATTATGTATTATATCGCACCTATTAATTAAAGTTATTTAATCTTTAAATAACTTTAATTAATAGGTGCGAATACCAAAGCAATAAAGTCAAACAAAATAAAATTATTCATCATTATGTTAATAAAAAGATGGTTTACCTGATACCGGAATGAAGTCCGGCTTTTCTGAAATTAGAAAAGTTTTTATATCGCCTGATAATATTAACAGAATAATTTATATTGTATTAAAATTACCAAAAAAGCATTCAAGTTTTGTTTATTGTTGTTTTTGTCAATATGTTAGCTACATATTGTTGTTCAGAACAGAATATATTAATCAAGAAAAACTTGTTACCTTCCTTAGATCCAAGAATTAGATCAGCTTTTATATTATATATTAATTAAAAACAGTGTAACATAAAAAACTTGTTTACCTTTTAAAGTATGTTCTCGCATTCATACTAAAATAAATACATTATTGATATAACTTTTCAACCCAGACAACAAAATTTAACGATAACTTGTCATCTTCACAAAGCACTGACCCATCTAACTACATTTTACTGATTGCATCTTGAACTAATATAAACTTAACACAATGCTCAAAGGTTTGAAGCTGGTTGTGGGAACGGTTAGTTTTGAAGCTAATAACTAACTCAGCTTCCTTCCTAATATTAACATCCTTTTCCCTCTACAAAACAATTTAATTAACCGTCCTTCTCTCCATTTAGTTTCGTAGAGGTTACATTGCATAGGAGTATTCGATTTTTTTTCACTCCTTAGAACAAACGAACATTTAATAACGCATTTATATATGAAAACGAAATCGGGAAACTTATTAAGTATAGAGATTAAATATAATTATAAGCATAATACGACCTTTAATGAAGTAATTACTGTGTTGTTGTTGGAAAATATTTTGTTCCTGAAATAACAATACATAATAATAATTCATATAATAATATTGTTTCTTTTATTGCTTAATATATATTAAATAATGTTGATGTAGTAGATTATGGTTGCGTTGTATTGCTTCGGGACTTTTATGAACGAAACTAATAGAAGAAATGTATATTGAATTGTATAAAAGATATCCTCATGCACTATTGAAAAATAATTAACAAAATTTAATTATCCACAAACAAAATATCTATCATGGAATGGAAAACGTAGTAATTGTGGTAAATCAATGAAATTCGATTGTTTCAGAAACCTACATCCAAGCTCCGAGGCGATGTATTTGACCAGAAATGTGTCGGCCGCTCGGACACGCTGTTATACGCAGACATTTCAACGATGTTCTGTACTCTATTTAATATACCAACGTCGCATTGCACAATTTGTAATTATAAATAATAGTATCTTGTGTTTACATTTTGTAGAAACTCGTTACATATAATAATCATAGCCTTAAAATATTGAATAAAAGCGACAGACAATCGATAAAGGCAATGTACTTTTAGTTTAATAAGGGAAGTACATTCAGTACATTAACTTCTCAATTTAATCATCTACCTACCCTCTATTAGAGCTCTCTTACCGCAAGGAATCGCCAACGACAGTCGTTCTATTCTATAAAGCACTTTATGACACTGTTTACCAATACACTTAACTGTTTACCATTTAAACTCCTTACTATCACTGTTACACAACTTAGTCTCTCGATCTCACACTCAGCGGTTTATTATAACTATTACACTTTTATCACAATAGCACCACTACACAACTTGTACTCCCAATTTCACACTGCCTTCTCTTAACCGAGCTGCGATTTATATACTTCTTATTCTTAGTCAAATCAGTATTCAATATTACATTTATTTTATCAATTAAACTTCTATACAGAGATTCAATTGTTTTAGTCAAATCAACAACTTATATCTTTATTTTTAGTCAAAACCAAACTACTACATGTATAAAAGCTAACAGCTCGGCCAACCTAAACATAACGAGTCCGCTCGTTATCAAAAACCATTTACTTACAATATTAATTCTGAAGTAATTGGTAAATCTAATTATTATAATTGTAAATTCACAAAATCTAATCTAAAGTCTATATATTATGATTCATTAATATTTATACATTTTTCGGCCATCATATATAAATAATTGGTCCTCCAATCTAGAGAATATTTTGAAATTTATAGACTTAACAATTTAAACTATAATAATCAATTGGTATAAGTTGTCTGATTACGTGTTCAATCTGGCTCAGCAGCCTCTTTCAAAAAAAAAAATCTACTGGACACAAAAATTTTGCCTCATAAATCATAATCATAGTCATAGTCATAGTCAGTTCAATATCCTCAATGTACCAAATACTACTCAGAAGTTGGCTTATCGGCCTCATGTGAGTGATCAGACAACAAAACCCTCATCCACATAAAATACTTTTTAGAAAACAATTCAAAATAATTACTTTTATCATCTTAGTATATTCTACATATTAAATATATTGAATGAATAAATAAATAAACACATGTAATAGCTAAGTCACCACATTTCCTTTTGGAGGCGAAGACTCGGCAAAAATAACCCGTGATCACAGATGAATGCAGTTCCAATTGTATTTTCTTCATTGCAAGTTATACTATTTTTCTTGATGCCGCGGAACAATCCCACTTCTGAACTATTAGAGCTCTCTTACCGCAAGGAATCGCCAACGACAGTCGTTCTATTCTATAAAGCACTTTATGACACTGTTTACCAATACACTTAACTGTTTACCATTTAAACTCCTTACTATCACTGTTACACAACTTAGTCTCTCGATCTCACACTCAGCGGTTTATTATAACTATTACACTTTTATCACAATAGCACCACTACACAACTTGTACCCCCAATTTCACACTGCCTTCTCTTAACCGAGCTGCGATTTATATACTTCTTATTCTTAGTTAAATCAGTATCCAATATTACATTTATTTTATCAATTAAACTTCTATACAGAGATTCAATTGTTTTAGTCAAATCAACAACTTATATCTTTATTTTTAGTCAAAACCAAACTACTACATGTATAAAAGCTAACACCTCTTATCCCAATTATATAGGGTCGACGCCATTTATCAATTTTTGACATATTGCAATCGATTTGGAAAATGTTTTTATGACCGACGTCACGTCAACCCTTCTTGAGAGTGTGTGTAAGTGGGATTTCGTCACCTTTCGGATAAGTAGTGTGGGTAGCCACTAGTATTTTTGACCCTTAGTCGGCTGTCACGGAATCCTTTTAAAGATATAGGGCGGTTTTGTTCTAAGCCGCGACCGCAAGGTATAATTTATCACTTTGATATATCGTTGAAATAATTTATTAATATTTTTTAGACTTACAACTGCACCTAATAATTATTATATCATATGCAAACGTGAAAGCGGTTTGAATAATAATTTTATGGGTTGCAATTTTTTTTTGAAGCTATTGCCGAAATTTCTTTCTGACTCAGTAGTACGACGGATAGTTAGTACGACGTAAAAGGAAACAACAATAAAGTTTCAAGGCTGTAATTTGATTTGTGCTTTGATAGATCTCTCATTATTCTATATATATATATATATATATATATATATATATATATATATTAGTTATATATATATATATATATATATATATATATATATATATATAATATATATATATATATATATATATATATATATATATATATATATATATATCTAAGAGATAAATCATTTTCACTGTTTTATTTTAAGAAAACAGGACTTTATTACAGAGTACAGTAGCAAGAATATTCATATAATTTTCTTATATGTAACACACTTGTCAATTTTATGTAATCAATGTACATAAAATTAGAAGTCAAATGAAAATAGAAGTTATCACCGAATTATTTCTTAGATATTCTTTAAATTCTCCTCCTAATTGTGTGGTAGTAATTAGAAATGCATACATACATTACTGCATTAAACTTTTTATTTATGATTTATTGAATCTGCATACATTGCACTTATGAAACTTACCCATGTAGTAGGACCAACAGACCTATATGGATACTCCGCTAACCTAATTATAAAGTTATATATAGTATTGACCATTTAATTTCCAATCGTACTCATATATGAGATTAAGGTTTAAGTAAAGCGTTGAACCAAAAAGAAAACTAGAATCATTACCTACGCTACTACAAGTTTTGTAACTAAAGGGTTAAAGGAAGACTAACTTTCAACATTTGAAACAATAGTAATTATAAATGTCTTATCTTGGAAGTAATTACATAATACCTTGGATGTGATTACAGTAAAACAACAAAATTTTCAAGAAGTTTGTTATTACTTCTTGAAGGTTCTCCTTCCTATCGTCGACAAAGTCCGTATAATACTAATAATAATATCAGAATAAATTACACATATTGATCTAACCCCTAAGAAAGCAAATTATTTGATTGTGTTAAGGATGTTAGACAACGATACAAACACATAGAAATACACATTATAAATACTGAGAATATCTTTAATAAACTACTAAACCCAGAAATCCATACATGCTCATTACATACCTGCCCCTGTTCAGAATCGAACCGGAGCCCCGGCGCGACGCTATACGTAAAATAGACAAGTTGTAGAGCGGCGGGAATACCAGTAACGATAAGT
This sequence comes from Napeogenes sylphis, assembly GCA_959347405.1. Taxonomy (NCBI): domain Eukaryota; kingdom Metazoa; phylum Arthropoda; class Insecta; order Lepidoptera; family Nymphalidae; genus Napeogenes; species Napeogenes sylphis. Next base: position 29,281,132 of record OY365777.1, on the reverse strand, counting down.
TCGAGTCCTACTCATAGAGTTTATGCATTTTTCGAAATTTGATAATTTGAAGATTTTAAGTTATCTCAACGCTTATTAAATTACAAACATAAGGTACCATATTTTAAAAACAAGCTGCCAATAACTTATTAGTGAATATTTATTTTTTTGTATATTTTGACTTTTATCCACGGACACGTCGCCCGTGCACTTTTTACATTTATGCATATGTTAGTTTAGTTAGTTACGTCATGTTTTTTTTAATTATGTTATGTTATGCATGTAAGCTTATTCCACGTATAAAAATAAAGGAAATGTTGGCATTGGCTATAATATCATTAAAAAAACTTGATAAATTACAAATGGAAAATGATAAATTCAGTTTGCCATAACGCCCGTCAGAAGGGTACACCTGTAGACATTTAGAGACAATTTATTATGTTATGAAACATTCGGTTACGTTAAGTCACGTTTTCTACTTATGTGAGGAAAAAGATAAAAAGATTTTATTTAATTTCGTTAAACATGTTTCATTGCTGATTTAACTGAACTTAAAATAATAGAAAATAAAGTTAGTGTGAAAGTTTATTAAAAAAAAATACGCAAGTAAGAAAGTAAAATAATAAAACAAAAAAATATGCAATATGCTTTTTATAAACCGGTTTATCTGTAAATTAATTTTCATTTTCATTACATATTAACCGGTTGTAATTATTTAACCGTTTAATGTAAATATTTATATTTTATTATCTTAAAAATAACATTATTAAATTAATTGTATATGAGTATAATCCTTGTTGTTATCCAGACTCACTCTCTTAAATGAATTTTGCAACATATTCACCCTGTCCTTCATTATTACAATGCAATATGTTGGATTCTTATTTTTGGATGAAAGATACAGTATATATATTGTATATATTTTAAGTACTGTATTGTATATATTTTAAGTAATTTTGACAACAAGGTTCAATTGAGTTTTACAATTGGCTGTGCTGTGAAAAAATCAACCTCAACCTCACTATCGGAACAATCTATAATGTTTATACTATTTACGTCTTCAACTTCCGTAATGTATTCATATATAGATTTAATAAGCTCTATAGATTTAACATTTGCCCATCCTTCAGTTTTTGTAATATGTTTAGTGTGACCATCTTTGATGAATTCTAATGTCAGTTTCTTTAACATTTTTGCAGAATACAATTCTGCTAACTCTAGGGTTTCTATAACATTATCCACTGATAGCTTTTTCTGCAGGGCTTGTTTACATAATCTTTTTAATGAATCGAGCTGGTAGAACTCAGCAGTAGCTAGAAGTTTTTCTGGTATATCATCAACTCTGGGGCATTTCTCAGTATATATATATGTCAGAACCTCACTTAATATGTCAGTTTCGAGAGATGATTTCAAAACGTTTGATTTATATTTTAAAGTGTTATCATTAAAATAAGTCTTGAAAACAGCACTTCTAACGGCTAATATTGCTTTATGGACACAAAATTCTTTGTCGTCAGCTGATTGTATGATATAATCACTATGAAGTCCGCTATCTAACAAATTCTGAAAATCATTACTTAACTTTCCCTTAGGATTTTCTTCCGGTGCTTCTATATATTTTTTCATGATTTCATATGTAAATGTAAGATTAAGATGTTCATCATGTAATAGTTATTGGTTTTCACAATTTATGATATCACTTTTAAATAATACTGTTAAATACTGCCACTGATTGGACTGAATTTCATGACACTTTGTAACCAATGTGCGTTGTGTATTTCTTCTCAGATTTAATTTAAGTGTAGACTTTATAAAAACTGTTTTAGGAAATAAGCAATATATCTCGAGCAACTCTTTATTTCTACCCAAAAACTTAATTTTTAATTTAGTATTACTATTAAAAGGTTTTAAGTCGCTGTATGCATGTAAGTTATCACCATATTTTTTGTCTTCAGGATTATTGAGAAAAGATATTATATTAGGTATGCTCCATGTTATTCTATCCACTTTTTTTTGCTGATCTTCTTCTAAATTATGACGAATCGACATTTTTATATATTTAATGAACTACCTCACCAACAACCGTTAACAATGCTTATTAGTACACTAATTAACCTAGCGCTCAAAAGATTAGATAATTAAATGGCTGAGTGGTGACTGATTCACTTTACGGGAAACACTTCTGCATTCTGATAATTTTCAAACAAAATATAAGTGACACTTATAATTTATATAATTTATGTTTATTATTGACCTTTTGACAGGTCTTAGCAATAAAGTTTCGTATTGTTTACGTTAACTTTCATATAACGCATCTGCGCACAAATAGTGTCCGAACTCAAAAAAAAATAAATCTCTTCAAAATCTTATCTCAAATAATGTCATAAAAATAGTATGATTATTTATCCCTAGATGGCACTTGTGACAATTTATCGCTAAGTCAAAGATTTCTCTTATCAAACTTTACACTCACGTCCCTGCTTGCGACCAAGGTGGTCGTCTGTCTGAATATTTTATAAAATGTTTTTTATCGATTATGTCAGTAAATGTGGGGAGGAAACTGGAAATCATCTGAGTTTTTATTCAATAACAGTAAAGTATGTGTATATCCACATAAGACAGTTTATTCAATTATTGTAAGTCAAAAGTAACTATATTTTTCATTATAAAATTATCTGTATGGAGTAAGGACATTATATATGTATAATTAGGACTAGCTTAAAGCATTTTTTATTTTTACAAAAATAGTGTTTTTTTTTCTAGTTATGGTAGTATACTGGATTAAGGTAATTTATTTTGGAAAAATATGATTATAGTAAGAATTATTCCAAGTCCCATCCTTCTAACTTTCCTTCCAAATCCTCCAAATTACCTATATTAATTATAAACATTTTTTATTGTTGTAATTATGTACTTTTATGTTGCTATTTGATTGTTTATTTTCTAAAACATCAAATTTCTTAAATACTTTCATGGATTTAAATAAAAATAAAATTTGTGTCTGTTCTATATTAGCCGAAGGAACGTCGTTCCTACCGTGCGTCCCATGCCACCAAAGTGTTATTTTATATAAACACTATCCTAGTTTAAAAGTATTTTTAGGTACTTGGTAAGTATGTAAAGTAAAGGTAATTTTCATATGTAAATAGGTCCTATTCATATGAGAATTTCGTTTTTCGTACTGGCTACTTTAATGACAAATTTCTTCTCTTTGGTAAGGAATTCTTAATTCAATTTTTTACAGCTATTTGCACATTTTTGTTTCATTGACCGTCATTCATTTCCTTTTTTCTTTTGTTTTTTTTTTCTGTTTGCAAAATGAATAACTTAAAAAATCGCATTATTTAAGAGTTCGAGTTCCACTGTGGCACTGGTGCTGCGGCAACGACTCGAAGGGTTAATGATGTGTATGGTGGCCGTGTTGCAAAAGCAAACACAGTTCGTTTTTGGTTCCAACCTTTACGTTCTGGAAATTTAGACTTGCAGAACAGGCCCCGTGGACGGCCGGAGACCCTAGTTGATAAAGAAGGATTGAAAGCTATCGTGGATGCGGTGTTAGTAAAGCAAATTGAGAAGATTAAAAAGCTTGAAAGGTACCTTATGAATTGACTGAAGCAAACCGGCAAACATGTGTCGACGGCCGCGTTACATTACTGAACCAGGATAATAATGAAGGAATTTTAAATCTAATCATTACCTGTGATGAAATATGTATTCTCTACGATAATCGGAAGCGCTAATCGCCATGGTTGGAACTTGTTCAGCCAGCCAAATCCTCCCCAAGTAAAAATTGACCCAAAAAAATTACTAGTAAGCGTTTGGTGGATTACTGTCGGTATTGTACAATACAGTTTTCTCATATCTGGCGAAACTGTTACTGTAAAATCTTCGAAAAAATTATTCTCAACCAAATGACAGAATTCGTTTACAGCAATAAAATCATGCATAGTAAACAATTTGGTTTCACCAAAGGCAAGTCAGCAACTGATGCGGGTGCCACGCTTCTTAAGCACATTTACGACGCTTGGGAGAAGTCACAGAATGCAATCGGGGTATTTTGTGATTTATCTAAAGCCTTTGATTGCGTAGACCATCAAACATTACTATGCAAACTTAACCACTATGGTGTGCGTAGTGCTGCGCTTGATCTTATTGCCTCTTACCTAAATCAAAGAGTTCAGACGGTTGATGTAAATAATTGTAAATCGGCTGGTTCTCACCTAAAGATGGGTGTTCCACAAGGATCTATTCTTGGCCCCTTTTTATTTTTACTATATATTAATGATTTACCCTTTTATGTTAAAGGACTATGTGACATTGCACTTTTTGCTGATGATACCTCGCTTATTTTCAATGTTGATCGTAATAAAGCTAATTATGACAAAGTAAACAGTGCTCTGTCACGTATTCTTCATTGGTTCTAAATTAATAATTTGGTCTTAAATACTAAAAAAACTAAATGCATGGAATTTACACTTCCTAATGTCAAAAGTCAAAATTGTAGTTTACGCCTTAACAATGAAGTGTTAGATCTGACTGACTCAACAATTTTCTTAGGTATAACTTTAGATAAAAAGCTCCAGTGGAACCCATCTCTCAACTCTCGCGGGCAAACTCAGCTCTGCCGTCTTTGCAATTAAAAAAGTAAGACAATTAACAGATGTTAATACGGCTCGACTCTTTTATTTTAGTTATTTTCATAGTATTTTGTCTTACGGTATTTTATTATGGGGCAGTGCTGCTGAAATGAATTCTATATTTGTTTTACAAAAAAGAGCTATACGGGCTATTTGTAATCTAAGAGCTAGAGACTCCCTAAGAGATGTTTTTAAAGAAATCGGTATACTTACGGTTGCTTCTCAATATATTTTTAATAATATATTATATATACGTAAAAATTTAAATACTTATACTAAAAACAGCGACAGACATACGATAAATACAAGAAATAAAAATAAACTCGTAACGCCTAAATTTTGACTTCAAAAAGTTAACAAATCCTTCATGGGCTTCAGTGTACGCATATATAATAAGGTTCCACAAGATATTTTGGATCTTCCTTTTCATAGTTTTAAATCTAAAATTAAAAGTATATTATTAAATAAATCTTATTATAAAATTCAAGAATTTTTGGATTATCGAAATGTATGGAACTTGGGTCATTGACTCATTTGCAGGGTTGCTGTTATAATGTATAAGTCAAACATTGTTTAATTTTATTTAAAAAGAGCAACTGTTGAGTTTCTGGCCAGCTCTTCTCAGCAGAACAGCATTCCGAGCTGGTGGTAGTTTACTCACAGACTGACTATACTGACCAATTTAATGTAATTGACGATTCAAAAGTGCGTGTAAATGCCTACTTGAATAAAGATATTTTGAATTTGAATTTGAATTTGTAAATGTCTATTATCTGCAATTGCAAACCATGATGGCTAGCTGCTAAACAACCTTGGCTGGTCAATCACTCTAATCCATTGCTGTTTCACGACAACGCTAGACCAGACACTGCACAACAGATGGCTACCAAATTAGAAGATCTTCAATTAGAATGTCTAAGACATCCACTGCACTCTCCGGACCTTGCTCTAACAGATTATTTTTTTTTTCGAAATTTAAATAACTTCTTGCAAGGGAAAAAATTCAATGCGATGGGGCAGTCCAAATTGCCTTCAAAGATTTTAGTGTTTCTCGTTTGACAAGTTTTTTAGTAAAGGGATAAATGAACTACCTATAAGATGGCAAAAGTGCATAGAAAACAATGGTTCATACTTTGATTAATTAAATATACATTATATTTAAAAATGTTTGCCTTTTTTTCCTCCCAAAAAGCCAATTCCATTTGTAAGGACTTATTATTATTAATTATTTTGACTGAAATGTTTAATTTTTTAAGGACTTATTAAAACATACAGAAATAAAAAGTTGTATGTAACGTAATGGAAAACAACAGCTTATCCTATAATTGATAAGAATAATTGATGCTTGAATTTGTTATCTTGTAGATCCTAGGACTATTAAAGTTATCGTTATTATAATCATGTAACTTATAATTTATAATTAAAATTTAAATAGAGTTGTGGTTTTAAGGATTAGAGATGGTAATTAATGATGGTGAGGTGCAAAATTGAATAGTTCATTTTATTTTATTTTTAGACAGAAAATTAGCAAATTTACTTTCTCAAATTTCTTCTATTTTTCAAGAAAGTAATTTCAAAATATTGGAACCTGCGCAGACAGAAATCAGGAAGTGGAGTTGGCATAAACTTTTTCAATCTTAGAAAACTCGTAATTTATTCGAACAACACGTCCGTAAAAAGACCTACTATCGACGATACATTGACAAATTATTTAAGAAATGTATAAAGACAAATATATATGTATTCTATATTTAAGAGTATTTTTAAACAGATATGTATATAGTTATTGAGCCATATGTTGCTTTCTTAAACATTATACATATCTTAAATATAAAAAAGAAATTAAACCTCCAATCTAATATATATTTAATATACATTAAATATAAAGCGGAAGAGTTTGTTTGTTTGTTTGTTTATTTGTTTGAACGCGCTAATCTTAGGAACTACTGACACGAATTGATTTTTTTTTTTGAGTTGAATAGTTGTTTACGTATATTATTTATTTATACTTATTAAATAAAACATTTTATTTTTATTAAATTCTATGTTGTATGGTATTTTTCTGTTGAATATAGTTTTGCTTATTCTACTAAAATTTGTTTATTCTTATCTATGTATGTAGGTACTTAATTTTATTTATATAGGATTTTTTTATTAGGTGTTTTCTTTATTTCTTCAACGTTGGTTCTTATAGTTACTTATCTAATAGATAGTTACTTATTTAAGCAAATAGTTTGATTTGTCGTACTCTGCAATTGTGATTGTAATTTATAACATTTTTAAGTTTGTCGCAGGTACATAGTTTAATTGTATAGCATTTTTATATTGGGTATTGCTTTATTATTATTTAATCTGTTGTTTGTTTTTTTGTTTGATTTTTTTTGCAGTAGGTAGGTACGTATGTTTCAAATTAGTCCAAGGATTTTTTTAAATGGTTTAAGATAGTTACTAATCTTAGTAAATAATTTGATCTGTCGTGTTTGTCAATGGAGTTTATTTTTAAATCACTTCTTATTATAGTACAACATGGATACTTCTTAAATACATAATTAAATTGCTTTGTATTTTGATATATTGGGTAGTGTTTTATTATTCCTTTAACGTTTGTTTCTTTTCTTATGTAGTAGGTGTGTACGTTCTCTAAAACTTCTCTATCTCTTAAATATATTAGAAGCTCTAACAAAATCATGGGTGGAATCACTGTAATTTTTGTTTTAACAGGAGAAACCAAAACTCATATTGATAACGATATAGGTGAAAAATTTACCTACATTGAAGATCTTATCTCGAAACTCTACCCAAATGTAGTTCAAATAGAATAAAAACAGCAATATTGGCGATAAGGCGGCGGTAATTAAAGGATAATGTAATGGATCAAGAAGGTGTGGTATTATCCACAATAGTTTCTTAACGCCCTAAATCCGAGTAGCCGTCGCCAACATTGCTTAAAATGAAAAAGTGGTATTATTTAATACTAATTATTTTGCTCAAAAATCTTGAACCATCAAATTTGGGTAGCGGAACCATACTCCGAATTAAATTTCTTCATAATATTATGATAGTTATTATATTTTTAACTGGTACAGCAGTTGATCAAACGGTGCTCGTACCTCGCATTCTAATGATTCCCTAAGACTTACCTTTTAATTTTAAAAGAATACAGGGGTACTGTTTTCTTTTAAAATTAAAAGTTTCTTTTAAAATTAAAGGTTTCGTCATGATTAATAATTCACAGCGACAAATATTAAAGCACGTAGAAATAGATTTATATCAAGATTATTTCTCACACGGACAAATATATGTTCAATATCAAGATCTGGTTGTGGAGACGTAGTGGAGTAGTGACCAGTACGTTCTCCTATCCCCAGACGAAAATACAACAAAAAACATCGTATATACAGAAATAATTTTAAAAACATTGTTTATATTAAAGATACTTTATAATCTACTCTCTCTAGAGTAGTAGAGTAGAGACTCTACTACTACTCTTTGTTCTGACTTATTTAGTTATAGCACACAGCGTAAACCGTAGTGATACATTTGTAGTGACAGTAAAGTTGAAGGTAAATTTGTTTGTACGTAGTGGTGTACTAAGAAAATATTTTTAAATTCCAGCCTTAAGGGTTCAAAATAGAGTTTGCAATTTTCTATGAAATTCGGCGGTAAAAACTATAGTCCTCACAGACGAAGTCTCGGGCGACCCGTAGTATATTTATATATAGAAAATATAAAGCTGCAAGGAAGTAACTAAGTATGCCTGTATGTGTATAATTAACAATAATGGACACTGATGAGGACTGAGGGTACAATGAGTATGATGTTCCAGTTCACATTTAATATCGAATGTCGAATATTACATTATCCTAAAATCTAAATAATGGCCAGCTTTAGGAACTCATAGGTGATGTATTATATTAGTTGGCCACTGGTTGCGTGTGTGTGTGTGTATTGGGTCGAGTTATATACGAAATTATACGCACATTTGTAAAGATGAAATGTTTGATCGAAAATATTTTTTCTTTTATTTTTCCTTAAACATTCAACATACATAAATACATACGGTAAAGCAATACTATTTGGTTTTAACTTTTTTACTATTGTGAGAAATAAACATTATTTAAAGTACCGTTAGGTTTTTATGTGGGCTTTTTAATAAAAAAAGTTTCTGTATCTACTTGTTATGAAGTATCACTATTTGTTGACTGACAGGCTGAAAGTTTATTGCGATATATGAATAAATGGTTCTATAACATTTTTTATTTTTTTTAAAAGATAACACTTTTCCTTGTAATATAAAGGAACAGATTACAAAACGTACTTTAACGTTTTAATATTTAACTTTCATTGAATATAAAATTTTCAGTTGTTCTAATAGGTAGATAAAAGTTTATAAATAATATAAAGTTCTCTTGTCTTCCAGAGTTTATTTAAATGGTGTCTGAGTTCTATACTTCGATAAAGACCTTCACATTATTTTCGACCCATATTTATTATGGACCCCACTGGTAGGTTAGAATCAATATCTTTGACACGATCAGATTTCATTGAAGATTATATAGTTTTCTTTCTGTGTTCACAATTATACTGCTAATTAAATCCTTCTTAACACCCTTTTATTAGTTTCACGTGTATTTTTGCTTATTTGTTTGTAACCGACTTTTTCGAATGCGATGGACAACATCGGACATTTCCCACGGACCGATTTACTTCAAACTTTGTACACATATCAAGGACCGATAGTAAATTAATAATTGAATGAGATTATCTCATTATCCTGATTGGAATCTCCAGGATTAATAATTATCCTACAGATCTTTTTTGCATGACTAAAGTATTAACGAATACTTTTTTTATGAAAAATTTAACTAAAAAATAAAAAATAAATATAATAAAAAACTAAAAAACACGCTTTAAAAATGAATCGAATTAAAAAGTAAAAAATAATCCGTAATATGAGAATGAATAATGGACATAATATAATAAAATTATTGTGGAAAAAAGCGCCTTAAGTGTTCGTTCCTTAATTGTTTTTATGAACTTATTAGATGATTAGCATGAAATTATTTGAGTCTAAGCAGGCTGCAAACAAACGTTCCACACCACTTCAGAGCTAAAAACTAACCGTCGTCAATTTAGAGAGTATGGCATGGCATTCTCTAATTTTGAGTGCCTTGATATAAACCATAAGATTAGAAACACTTGCCCATTGAGAGAGTTTTATTGAAAATTCTCTCAAAGTTCAAGGGACTGTTTTAAACTCAACGGAAAGCCAATTGAAATGTATAACATTATCCCTTTGAAATGTAAAATATTATCATTAAATGTATAATATTATTATTTTTAGACCTTAAAATCAGACTTAGTTGCGTCATCTTATTTAAGTTAAATCAATAATTCAATAATTTATATGGGACAATATAGTGACCATCAAAATATTGAATCGAATGAAAACAATACGATCGAATTATTATAGATCAGTCGTTTAATAATAAAGTAACCTTCCTTTTTTTTCTATTTTTTTTAGTAGGAAAAATGCGTTACGCATCATCCCGTCGGCCAGGAAGGTGATGGCGGAGGGGGTATGTGAGCAGCATAGAAGACGCTGCCATTTATAAGGCTACCCACTAAAAAAAACCAACGGTTGACCTCATCGCCTTAGTGGGATGCCACGGGATCGCTTTCGCACTCACTGTGACGCCCCGGCGGAACCCCCTGCGAGGGCCCCCGATCAACTTTGGGACACCCTCACCGCGTTGGCCTATGATGGGCGAGAGAGGTCGAAAAACACTTATGTAACCTAACATATATATTAAAACATATATTTATTATTAAAATATGTTTCCTCAATACTATTTAAAGTCTGATAGTCATGAAGCATTCGTATTAAGAGTGAAAGACTTGATCGGATTAAATTTATATCTTTAATTTAGCTCTTAGCATTTCGAGTTCGTATTCTTAATTAGCCTTGGTCTAAACTGTGATAGCCAGATATATCTAGTATAGTATATATAGTTATAGCCATATATATCGTCCGTCTCGGTGAATTAAGCATTCTATATGTGATGTACAGCGATACGGTAGCTCAGTTGGTAGAGCGACGGGACGGTTTCCCAGTAGTCGCGGGTTCGGGTCCCTGCCCGTGTCGGTTTATTTTTCATTCTATATTTATATAAATTTAAATAAGCTTAACATGGCTATACATGTTTATAGATATTTTCAAACATTAATTTAGGTAGTGGCATCTTTTCAATGTTTACCTATACTGCAAAGTTAGAAACATTGGTTAGGACTTTCGAAAGAATCCTAATAGATGTCACCACCGTCCCGATAAAGACGATCGACGACGCTTCGCTACGTAAAAACTGAAATTAAAAAAAAAAGATTTGAACAAATTCATGTAGTCAAACAAAAAATCTTTATTTACATATTCATACGGTATCGATTGGTCGAATTATGATAAATGTACATGTAATGACGTTAGACATTATGATAACTTTTAAATATTTTTATTAGTTTGATTTTTTAAATTAAAGACGCGTGTACAAAACAATGTCTGTCGGGTCCGCTAGTATATATATATATATATATATAATAGAATATAGCTTTGCTCTAAACAAAATCGAATGAGCGTAATGGTCTTCTTAAAACTACGGAGTCCGTGTCGTATTGTAATCTGAATTTTGGAACTATTGTGATACAATATTAGTGATAATAAAACGATATACTTAAACGTAAATACTGATCCTCCTATTTCCTAATTAACTCTTTTTTTAATGCTGCCAATGCCAAAATTATTGGTCAGTTCAACAACGGTCGTCTGGCCACTGAGGTACAATAAAAAAAAAGGTAATGTTATGTGATATTTTGAAAAAAAAAAAACATAAAAAATATTATTGAATATTATTTTATAATAAATTTGAAATAGACATATTGTCTAGAATTCCAGTTCTTTATCCACTTTGTAAAAGTCTCGTTAGCTGTCATAAAAAATGGTTCTATAGGTTTGTTGTGTGACGAAATAAAATACTCCACATCTGGTTTCGATGAGTTGAGCAGAGAATTGCGAGGCGATCCACGTATCTAGCAGCTGTCAGTGGTTGAATCTCTGAACAGTTAATAACTATATTATGTAAAATCTTATTTATTTACGGGATTATCTTGATATTAAAAGTTGTGGGTAAGCGACATGAAAAATTAAAATTAATCTTTAAATTTATTATATGTATTTTTTTAAAGAATAATAGTCAAATCATTGCAGAAAGAAAAATATACAAAAAATATGCAGAAAACTTAAGCTATTATCACTATGACTTCAGTCTTGACTAATAATATAATTGTTCACACTGTCCTTTTTCCGAACATCTGAAACATAGTTATGAGGTTTCATACTGATCTCCTTTAAAGGTTAAGTAAAAACAAAATACATAGGAAACCTAGCGAACTGTATCAATTCTTTTAAGTGGTAAAAATTTGTTAAAATATTTTAAAATTAGTGTTTTTATCACAATAAATTTAAATTTGCTAAATCATTTACTGCAGAAAGCATAGAAATACAAATCTTACAAAGTAATTAAACGCAAAATTTTATATAAAACAAAAAGGTAAAGTATAACGCCATGTAGATATATTATATAATAACATTTTATATAATAGATGTAAAAATCATATTGAAGATGATATTCTAGTGATTCTAGTTCCGTATTCCGTTACACTTCCTTATAATTAATACTACGTCTTAAGTAATAATACCATCAACGTCAAAAGTGTTATTGAACGAAGGTTTTACATCATCATTTACGTCATTGTGTCAAAAGCTTACATTACACCTTCACAAGTTCAAATAACTTTTAGATGCTAGTCTTAAGAAATTCGTCTTAATTTATACTGTTGTTAAAAAAACAGTTTTATTTTGTTTTGTAACAATCGCGTATTTGTAAATATGATTTTATGCGGTAAAAAAATGTGTGAGTTGAAACGAATCTTCAAACCTTTTTGGGTTGTATGGGTAGCTTATGCTTAGTAAACCCTACAGATGTGTTAAAATAACGTGTACTGATTAACGCATTTTTGATTTTAAAATCTGTATTTAAATTGAACTGTCAATACATATGTCTACTAAGATTCACTAATAGTACTCATTTTAATCTGCCACTCTTACAAAATATATAATAAAAAATATTTGACGAATATAGTGTTGATCCCTATAGAATTAATTATGTTATTTATTTTGTGTAGTTTTTTAATTTTTAAGACTATGATCATTAAGACCTCCTCTGTAATGGACATGTTTAATATAATTTACATACATATCTTATTGTAATAATAATCTTAGAAAATATCACAGATTGAAAATTACGGGCAACAATAATTATTTCGAATTCAGAAAACTGTGAAATAATAAATATGTGATAGTTATGGTCAAGTTGTTCATTTTAGTTATTAAATCTTATGATTCATAAATACGATTTATGAAATAAACGACTAATTGATGACGACACCAATACCATAAACTTAAAGTATGTGGTAAGAGCTAACAAGGACATTCATATACATTATCATTGCATTTTAGATATATTTTTTTGTGAATATTAAAAGCCTAAATAGCCATACTTGGCTTTTGGCTATAAGTTTACCTGATAAATGCTAACGAACCAAACAAAGTTAATAAAGTTTTGTGACATTTAATTTAGGAGAAATTTACTTGCGAGTTGCTGGTTTTAGTGCAATTACTACTTACAAGAGTATGGTTATGAATACGTCTTTGGCGAAGAAATTAAAGATTTTTAATAAAGAAGTTTCATATCTTACAACCAACTTGGAATTAAAAAATGAATACATAAATGTAAATAATAATTACATCTTACATGTTGCATCATCTGATAGTTTAAAGCGATAGAACTCGGTAATTAACACAATTATTTCACTTAAATTGCATTAATTCTTGTCTACATGAAGTTCATTTAAAAATGCAGATATTCAAATAAGTTTTAATTGAAATTGTAAGCACCCGGGCAACGTGCTCTGGAGCTAGTGATTCAATATTAAATTTGTACCGGAAATAATGAGTGCAGTCCTTTTACTTGAGAAAATTAAAACTCATGTTTTTCGTACGTCTATACTATTAACTACATTTAAATGTAAATTTTCTTTATATTTGTTTACACATACTATACTTTTATAATAAAAAACGATAAATTTGAAAATTGTTATTGTATATAAGTCAAACTAACCTTAATAGAAAGGGTAAGGAAAAGAATAATTAAGGGCATATAAAATCTATGAAAAATAATAATAATCATAATCGTCCTTCATACAATATACATTACATATAATACAATCAAGATGCAGTACATATTTATATACATACATACATATTTATACATATTTTTATAACACGATGTAAAACGTCAACGTCGTCGAAGACATTCGATCGATGTAACGAGTTGACAGTCCATTACATGACAGTGATAGAGTGTAATGCAATAAGTGCGACGTCATTTACACAAACCAACGTTTAACCTAAAAGCAATTCTGGTGCTTCAAAATATTTATTTTAAAATTCCGTTAAAGAATTTCATATCAGTTTAAATTTTGATCTTTCACTTCATTAATACCATTTCAAGTAGGTATCATTTCTGTAGTCGATAAATAAACTCATTTTTAAGTTTAAGGGATTTGCATTATACATTATTCGTAGCGCTTTTTCTACAATTTGGAATTAAGGTCGGTGACTGTGAACTGCTTCAAAGAACCTCTTTATATACAATTTATATACCATTCCTGAGTTTTTTTAGTTTAATTATTGAATGGTATCTCTTCAATACACAAACTCTTCTTAATATTAAATTAATCTTAAACGCTTTCTGGATACTAATGTATATAGTTTATTTTTAATATACAATTCTAATTATTTGTATATAAGTACTTTGACACGATAATTAAAAATCAGGTATTCGGATATTCTTTTTAGTATTAACATAATGATGAATTACTCTATTGTTAAGATAGGTACTTTAATTATATTCAAGTTCATGAACACTCTAAGTGTTGCTGTCCATCAAAGTGCTACCAAAACTTTTCCCATAAGGAAAACATTGCAAGTTGAGAACATTAGCCATTATTGTTCTCACAACAACCATAGCCTGCGAAGACATAATGCTCGGAAGCGTTGAGCTAATAAGTTTAAATCTTTTAAGGACATTATTCTCTTTGTCTTTAAAAGATGTTTAATAACCAATAAAGTACCGAATTGTTAATAAATGTTTGCTTCCAGTAATACTTAAAATATAAAATCACTTTCTTGTAACTAATAAAGTTTATTGATTTACTTTTTCAGAAATAAGGAAAATGAATGGGATACTCATTCAGAAGAAATTCAATTGGCATTCCTTATAAATATAGAATACATTTTTTGTCTTGAATTTGGGAATTAATTTGTCATTGTATCGTCGACAAAATGTCTTTTTACGAACGTGTTGTTCGAATAAATTACGGCTTTTCTAAGATTGAAAAAGTTTATGCCAATTCCGCTTCCTGATTTCTGTCTTTACAGGCTTAAATATTTTTTATTACTCCTTGGAAAATGGACAAAAACATGAAAATAGCTTTTTTTAATTAAATGGAATATAATGAACTACCATACCTACCATAAACTTTTAGCTAGCGATTTCCGACGCAGTTAAGTTTAGGTTTAAAAACTGAATCGCTTGTTTTTTAACCCAAAAAGAGGGTTGCTATTAGTTTGACCTGTGTTTTTTTTCATAAACTTTAGCTACACTAAGCATAGGCTACACATTTTTTTTAATAATCTATACTAAGAGGGCTTAAATTCAGGATGATGATTTGTATGAAAACTCTCTTAGAAAGAAAAGCGCTTTTAATAAATTTTAAAAACTATAGTCTAGTATATTTATATACAGAAAATATAAAGCTGAAAGGAAGTAACTAAGTATGCCTGTATGTGTATAATTAACATTAATGGACACTGAGGACTTAACTGAGGGTACAATGAGTATGATGTTCCAGTTCACATTTAATATCGATTGTCGAATATTACATTATCCTAAAATCTAAATAATGGCTAGCTTTGAGAACTCATAGGTGATGTATTATATATGTTGGCAACTGGTTGTGTGTGTGTGTGTGCGTGTGTATTGCGTGTGTGTATTGTATGTGTGCGAGTTATATACGAAATTATACGCACATTTGTAAAGATGAAATGTTTGATCGAAAATATATGTTTTTCTTTTTTTCTTACACATTCAATAGGTAAAGCAATACTATTTGGTTTTATTTTTTTAACTATTGTAAGAAATAAACATTATTTAGAGTATCGTAGGTTTTCATGTGGGTTTTTCAACAAAAAAAAATCTGTATCTACTTGTTATGAAGTATCACTATTTGTTGACTGACAGACTGAAAGTTTATTGCGATATATGAATAAATGGTTTTATAATTTTTTTTTAAGATAGCCCTTTTCCTTATAATATAAAGGTACAGATTACAAAACATACTTTAACGTTTTAGTATTTAACTTTTCATCCAATGTAGAATTTTCACTTGTTCTAATAGGTAGATAAAACATAATAAACAATATAAAGTGCTTTTGTCTTCCAGAGTTAATTTAAATGGTGTCTGAGTTTCATACTTCGATAAAGACCTTCTCATTATTTTCGACCCATATTTATTATGGACCCCACTGGTAGGTTAGAATCAATATTTTTGATACGATCAGATTTCATTGAAGATTATATAGTTTTCTTTCTGTGTTCACAATTATACTGCTAATTAAATCCTTCTTAACACCCTTTTATTAGTTTCACCTGTATTTTTGCTTGTTTGTTTGTAACCGACTTTTTCGAATGCGATGGACAACATCGGACATTTTCCACGGACCGATTTACTTCAAACTTTGTACACATATCAAGGACCGATAGTAAATTAATAATTGAATGAGAATTTCTCATTATCCTGATTGGAATCACCAGGATTAATAATTATCCTACAGATCTTTTTTGCATGACTAAAGTATTAACGAATACTTTTTTTATGAAAAACTTAACAAAAAATAAAAAAAAAATATAATAAAAAACACGCCTTAAAAATAAATCGAATTAAAAAGTAAAAAATAATCCGTAATATGAGAATGAATAATGGACATAATATAATAAAATTATTGTGGAAAAAAGCGCCTTAAGTGTTCGTTCCTTAATTGTTTTTATGAACTTATTAGATGATTAGCATGAAATTATTTGAGTCTAAGCAGGCTGCAAACGAACGTTCCACATCACTTCAGAGCTAAAAACTAACCGTCGTCAATTTAGAGAGTTTGGTATGGCATGCTCTAAACGCCATAATAATTTTGAGTGCCTTGATATAAAGCATAAGATTAGAAACACTTGCCCATTGAGAGAGTTTTATTGAAAATTCTCTCAAAGTTCAAGGGACTGTTTTAAACTCAACGGAAAGCCTATTGAAATGTATAACATTATCTCTATGAAATGTAAAATATTATTATTAAATGTATAATATTATTATTTTTAGACCTTACTATTAGACTTAGTTGCGTCTTCTTATTTAAGTTAAATCAATAATTCAATAATTTATATGGGACAATATAGTGACCATCAAAATATTGAATCGAATGAAAACAATACGATCGAATTATTATAGATCAGTCGTTTAATAATAAAATAACCTTCCTTTTTTTTCCATTTTTTTTAGTTGGAAAAATGCGTTACGCATCATCCCGTCGGCCAGGAAGGTGATGGCCGAGGGGGTATGTGAGCAGCATAGAAGATGCTGCCATTTATAAGGCTACCCACTAAAAAAAACCAACGGTTGACCTCATCGCCTTAGTGGGATGCCACGGGATCGCTTTCGCACTCACTGTGACGCCCCGGCGGATCCCCCTGCGAGGGCCCCCGATCAACTTTGGGACACCCTCACCGCGTTGGCCTATGATGGGCCAGAGAGGTCTAAAAACACTTATGTAACCTAACATATATATTAAAACATATATTTATTATTAAAATATGTTTCCTCAATTCCTATTTAAAGTCTGATAGTCATCAAGCATTCGTATTAAAAGTGAAAGACTTGATCGGATTAAATTTATACCTTTAATTTAGCTCTTAGCATTTCGAGTTCGTATTCTTAATTAGCCTTGGTCTAAACTGTGATAGCCAGATATATCTAGTATAGTATATATAGTTGTAGCCATATATATATATATATATATATAAGCGGTATTCTACTATATTCTAGTATATATTCTACTATATTCTTATAGTGTATATATATATATCTTTATGTATATATTTCTTTTTATATAAATAAAGAATGAAAAATAAACCGATACGGGCAGGGACTCGAATCCGCGACTACTGGGAAACCGTCCCGTCGCTCTACCAACTGAGCTACCGTATCGCTGTCCGTCTCGGTGAATTAAGCATTCTATATGTGATCGTCTTTATCGGGTCGGTGGTGACATCTATTAGGTTTCTTTTGAAAGTCCTAACCAATGTTTCTAACTTTGCAGTATAGGTAAACATTGAAAAGATGACACTACCGAAATTAATGTCTGAAAATATCTATAAACATGTATAGCCATGTTAAGCTTATTTAAATTTATATAAATATAGAATGAAAAATAAACCGATACGGGCAGGAACCGATACAATGCCAAAATTATAGGTCAGTTGAACGACGGTCGTCTGGCCACTGAGGTACAATAAAAAAAAAGGTAATGTTATGTGATATTTTGAAAAAAATCAGATGTCAAAATGATACCAACGTTAAAAAATATTATTGAAAATTATTTTATAAATAAATTTGAAATAGAGATATTGTCAAGAATTCCAGTTCTTTATCCACATTGTAAAAGTCGCGTTAGCTGTCATAAAAAAAGGTTCTATAGGTTTGTTGTGTGACGAAATAAAATACTCCACATCTGGTTTCGATGAGTTGAGCAGAGAATTGCGAGGCGATCCACGTAGCTAGCAGCTGTCAGTGGTTGAATCTCCGAACAGTTAATAACTATATTATGTAAAATCTTATTTATTTACGGGATTATCTTGATATTAAAAGTTGTGGGTAAACTAATCTTTAAATTTATTAGATGTTAATGTATTTTTTTAAAGAATAATAGTCAAATCATTGCAGAAAGAAAAATGTACAAAAAATATGCAGAATCTTAAGCTATTATCACTATGACTTCAGCCTTAACTAATAATATAATTGTTCACACTGTCCTTTTTCCGAACGTATGAAACATAGTAATGAGGCTTCATGCTGATCTCCTTTAAAGGTTAAGTAAAAACAAAATACATACATGGGAAACCTAGCGAACTGTATCAATTCTTTTAATTGGTAAAAATTTGTTATAATATTTTAAAATTAGTGTTTTTATCACAATAAATTTAAATTTGCTAAATCATTTACTGCGGAAAGCATAGAAATACAAATCTTACAAAGTAATTAAACGCAAAATTTTATATAAAACAAAATGGTAAAGTATAACGCCATGTAGATATATTATATAATAATATTTTATATAACAGATGTGAAAATCATATTGGGGATGATGTTCTAGTGATTCTAGTTCCGTATTTATACACTTCCTTATAATTAATACTACGTCTTAAGTAATAATACCATCAACGTCAAAAGTGTTATTGAACGAAGGTTTTACATCATCATTTACGTCATTGTGTCAAAAGCTTACATTACACCTTCACAAGTTCAAATAACTTTTAGATGCTAGTCTTAAGAAATTCGTCTTAATTTATACTGTTGTTAGAAAAACAGTTTTATTTTGTTTTGTAACGTTATCACGGGACAAACTTCTGTTTTAATATGTTCGTTTGTTATTGATTTTGATGCAGCTTACATTATTAATTATATATTTTAAGGTAAGGTTTGAACCAATAAAACATTAAAATATGATTTTATGCGGTAAAAAAATGTGTGAGTTGAAACGAATCTTCAAACCTTTTTGGGTTGCATGGGTAGCTTATGCTTAGTAAATCCTACAGATGTGTTAAAATAACGTGTACTGATTAACGCATTTTTGATTTTAAAATCTGTATTTAAATTGAACTGTCAATACATATGTCTACTAAGATTCACTCATAGTACTCATTTTCATCTGCCACTCTTACAAAATATATAATAAAAAATATTTGACGAATATAGTGTTGATCCCTATAGAATTAATTAATTAATTATGTTATTTATTTTGGGTAGGTTTTTAATTTTTAAGACTATGATCATTAAGACCTCCTCTGTAATGGACATGTTTAATATAATTTACATACATATCTTATTGTAATAATAATCTTAGAAAATATCACAGATTGAAAATTACGGGCAACAATAATTATTTCGAATTCAGAAAACTGTGAAATAATAAATATGTGATAGTTATGGTCAAGTTGTTCATTTTAGTTATTAAATCTTATGATTCATAACTACGATTTATGAAATAAACGACTAATTTATGACGACACCAATACCATAAACTTAAAGTATGTGGAAAGAGCTAACAAGGACATTCATATACATTATCATTGCATTTTAGATATATTTTTTTCTGAATATTAAAAGCCTAAATAGCCATACTTGGCTTTTGGCTAAAAGTTTACCTGATAAATGCTAACGAACCGAACAAAGTTAATAAAGTTTTGTGACATTTAATTTAGGAGAAATTTACTTGCGAGTTGCTGGTTTTAGTGCAATTACTACTTACAAGAGTATGGTTATGAATACGTCTTTGGCGAAGAAATTAAAGATTTTTAATAAAGAAGTTTCATATCTTACAACCAACTTGGAATTAAAAAATGAATACATAAATGTAAATAATAATTACATCTTACATGTTGCATCATCTGATAGTTTAAAGCGATAGAACTCGGTAATTAACACAATTATTTCACTTAAATTGCATTAATTCTTGTCTACATGAAGTTCATTTAAAAATGCAGATATTCAAATAAGTTTTAATTGAAATTGTAAGCACCCGGGCAACGTGCTCTGGAGCTAGTGATTCAATATTAAATTTGTACCGGAAATAATGAGTGCAGTCCTTTTACTTGAGAAAATTAAAACTCATGTTTTTCGTACGTCTATACTATTAACTACATTTAAATGTAAATTTTCTTTATATTTGTTTACACATACTATACTTTTATTATAAAAAACGATAAATTTGAAAAATGTTATTTTATATAAGTCAAACTAACCTTAATAGAAAGGGTAAGGAAAAGAATAATTAAGGGCATATAAAATCTATGAAAAATAATAATAATCATAATCGTCCTTCCCTACAGACATCCAATTGTAAACAAAGTATTTATAACTAGTTATGCATTACATACAATATACATTACATATAATACAATCAAGATGCAGGACATATTTATATACATACATACATATTTTACGTATTTTTATAACACGATGTAAAACATCAACATCGTCGAAGACATTCGATCGATGTAACGAGTTGACAGTCCATTACATGACAGTGATAGAGTGTAATGCAATAAGTGCGACGTCATTTACACAAACCAACGTTTAACCTAAAAGCAATTCTGGTGCTTCAAAATATTTGTTTTAAAATTCCGTTAAAGAATTTCATATCAGTTTAAATTTTGATCTTTCACTTCATTAATACCATTTCAAGTAGGTATATTTATTTTTATTTATTTATTTATTTATATCTTTTCCACTTAGAATCATAATCAGTGATCACTTGTGTACGTCAACATGGAAATGTCAGGAGGGCCTATTACGATACTAGATTTATCGTAATATTACTATTAATTAATTATTTTATTTAATTTACTATTTATCGTATTTAGCCCTTCTGAAAAAGCACTTTCCATCTTAATGTTAAAGCTATGAGGGTTCCAAACGCGTCCTGGTCTGAGAAGAACCACACAACAAACTCAGCCGGATATATTCTTTGTTATTGTGATCACTGTTTCACAAACGTCAAACTTAAATGCAAATTTAGAACAACTAGAACCGTCGCAATCAATCGGAAAAGAAGCCTAATGATTTCAGGCAACGAAAATTAAATAATAATAACAGAAAAATTAAATATATATAAATCTTCGGCCTGCCACACAACCAGTCACCGCAAGCAGCACCCGTTCACGAGCATAACACAAGAGCCAGCCATCACCCCCTTCGCACATATTTGAGGGAGGGAGGCAACCCGACTCCCGATGCTACCGCAAGTAGTGACTTCTAAGGAATCGGTGTGATGCAGAAGGTCGATAAAGCAAAATTAATTTACAACAAAAAAAAAAAACAAATTGCGAAGATTACTAGCTATTCGCAATACAATACAGATTCATTCCCAGGCCATACCGTCGTCGATGTAATCCTTTACACTATAGTAGGATTTTTTTATTAAATTATTTTTAAAATATAATTTAAATTTATTTAATGAGAGGCTTAAGGCTTCATTTGGGAGCTTATTATAAAAACGTATACAATTACCCTTAAAGGATTTACCTATTTTATGGAGCCTAGTGCCGGGCATAGCGAGTTTATTTTTATTTCTTGTATTAATTTTATGTAAATCACAATTTTTCTTGAATTTTGAAATATTTTTATTAACGTAAATTAAGTTTTCATAAATATATTGATTATAAACAGTCATAATTTTAAATTCTTTAAATTTGTTTCTTAAAGAGTCTCTTGGTCTCATATTATATATTGCGCGAACAGCTCTCTTCTGCAATGTAAATATGGTATCAATATCAGCCGCATTGCCCCATAAGAGTATACCGTATGACATTAATATTATTTATATTAATAATATTTAATTATAATTTCTGTAGTCGATAAATAAAGTCATTTTTAAGTTTAAGGGATTTGCATTATACATTATTCGTAGCGCTTTTTCTACAATTTGGAATTAAGGTCGGTGACTGTGAACTGCTTCAAAGAACCTCTTTATATACAATTTATATACCATTCCTGAGTTTTTATAGTTTAATTATTGAATGGTAGCTCTTCAATACACAAACTCTTCTTAATATTAAATTAATCTTAAACGCTTTCTGGATACTAATGTATATAGTTTATTTTTAATATACAATTCTAATTATTTGTATATAAGTACTTTGACACGATAATTAAAAATCAGGTATTCGGTAATCCTTTTTAGTATTAACATAATGATGAATTACTCTATTGTTAAGATAGGTACTTTAATTATATTCAAGTTCATGAACAGTCTAAATGTTGCTGTCCATCAAAGAGCTACCAAAACTTTTCCCATAAGGAAAACATTGCAAGTTGAGAACATTAGCCATTATTGTTCTCACAACAACCATAGCCTGCGAAGACATAATGCTCGGAAGCGTTGAGCTAATAAGTTTAAATCTTTTAAGGACATTATTCTCTTTGTCTTTAAAAGATGTTTAATAATCAATAAAGTACCGAATTGTTAATAAATGTTCGCTTCCAGTAATACTTAAAATATAAAATCACTTTGTTGTAACTAATAAAGTTTATTGATTTACTTTTTCAGAAATAAGGAAAATGAATAGGATACTCATTCAGAAGAAATTCAATTGGCATTCCTTATAAATATAGAATACATTTTTTGTCTTGAATTTGGGAATTAATTTGTCATTGTATCGTCGACGAAATGTCTTTTTACGAACGTGTTGTTCGAATAAATTACGGCTTTTCTAAGATTGAAAAAGTTTATGCCAATTCCGCTTCCTGATTTCTGTCTTTACAGGCTTAAATATTTTTAAATTACTCCTTGGAAAATGGACAAAAACACGAATACAGTTTTTTTAATTAAATAGAATATAATGAACTACCATACCTACCATAAACTTTTAGCTAGCGATTTCCGACGCAGTTAAGTTTAGGTTTAAAAACTGAATCGCTTGTTTTTTAACCCAAAAAGAGGGTTGCTATTAGTTTGACCTGTGTTTTTTTTCATAAACTTACCTACACTAAGCATAGGCTACACATTTTTTTAATAATCTATACTAAAGGGGCTTAAATTCAGGATGATGATTTGTATGAAAACTCTTTTAGAAAGAAAAGCGCTTTTAATAAATTTTGGTAAACATATAGCTGTTAATCCAGGGCTATAATTGTACTTTTATATATGATTTGATGACATATATTATTTAAATAAAATTATTTTAAAATACCAAATATGCATGTGTTTGGTTGTTATAATTTTATACTGTTTTCTAATGCCTGTTGCACAAGGTTACCTAAAAGTGAACAGTGTACAGGCGACGTGTCCGTGAATGAAAGTTTTAAGGTAATAAAAAAAATAGAAACAATGATTATAAGGCAAGCAAAGTTATTAACTAATGCCAGCAGTTATTTGGTTAATTAGTGTTTTGTTACTTTACTAATTTAAATGTCTACAATATATATGCCTAATTTTTTTTTTCAATCTATTTATTTATTAAACATACGTTGGTATTTACTATCGCAGTTCAGTCCCTCGGCGCTTCCTATGTTTGAGTACTAAAAGGTAATATTTTGTGCATTAATACTAATTATAAATATTTGTATAAAGATAAATCAAATTAAAACAAATATTGTAGGTTTGGACAGTTGAATTACATATAAAACATTTTTTTAAATTAAATATATAAGAAACTTACCTTATTTTATAAATACTTTTAATTTGTTATATACAATATTCTGTTGTAACGACATTCTTATTTAAAAGTATTTTAAGCTAATTTATTAAGATTGAGGTAACCATTATTTCATCTGCATGATGAACTCTTCATAATAACACATCCATGATCATATAATATTTTGAATAAATACTTTTCTAGTGTTGATGATGTCGGTCATAGCCCGTTGTTGTATTTGCCAAATTGCTTTGCCCAGCGGCTTGCCCGCATTGAAGAGTTAAACAAATAGCCTTGCTATGTTGGACAAAGGTTTTTATTTTATCCGTCTGGTACATTAAATTTTAGTGAAATTATTATTTCCTATGATCTTTTCCGTACCTCTGATAACCTGTTTGCAACAGGCATTGGAAAACAGTATTAAATGATTACCACCTATGACTACATTTCCACTTTTCATTAGGTGGAATGTATTCAAGCATTAACTAAGTTTGTATAAAAAACGGCCCATTAGTCGATTCTCATCAATGAGTGCTATCTCATCGGCATATATCATCAACTGCGGAGGCTGGTCTTGGATGTCCGCCGGGGCAGTATCGAGAACAACATTGAATAAGAAGGCACCAAGGGCTGAGCCCTGGTGAACCACTACTGTAATCTGGAAGGGTTTGGTGTCGCCAAAGGCAGTCGTTACCATAAGAGTCGTGGTACATGTCTCTGATAGTCTCACTATAAGCCTCATGGATCCCTTTGTATTGCAGTGCCCAACAGATATACTGACGAGGCGCCAGTGGCGGACTAGCCCCGTCAGAGGCTCGGTGCGGCATATTTGAATGAGGTCCTTAGTGTTAAAAGATTTTTATTAATAACATATTTGTATGTAATATTGAGTATGTACCTATGATTATTTGATTCATTTCTTGTAATTGTAGTTTATAGAGACTTTCATAAACAGTTAGGAAAATAAAATAGGTTTTTTTTTCAAAATACATGTACCAGAATTTCGAAAAAAAAATGTAGGACTTCTGGGCTGTCCATCTAAATGCAACATCTGTACTCGTGTTGGTAAGACGGTCATGCGTGCGATACCTTTTTTAATTCTTTTAAAACCCGATTCTTAAATTGATTGAAATTTTTACGAGTCTCTCTTAGTGCTACGGCCAGCATAATCTGAAGTTTCCAACATTATTCTTGTTTTAACTATTTGGAAAATATTGTTTATTTGTTTAATAGCTGCATATCGTTGGCTTATGGACTATGCATTCAAACATGGACCGACTTATTTCAACTCGAACCGACAATCATATATTTCTTGGGCATTTAAACCCTGTTTTTTAGATGCCCACATCTCAGAGTGAAAATTAGTAGAAACTTATGTTTATGGTAACAAAATGCACAGATAACTTAGAATTCATAAATAACTTAAAAATAAAATCATCACATTTAATTTTTTTAGTTACAGTACAGCTCTTCGAAATTATTTTATTTCTTTTAAAAACATTCAATTTTATTTTAATCTAGAAACTAATGTTTTAACATTGAAATTCAACATTATTAATGTTGATTTTTACGATTCTTGCGTATATTATTATTTATTTGAAAAAGACATTTTAAATACCTGACAATATAAATAAATCAGTAACATCTTTTCAGTGAGTCTCTGTCTCATGGTGATCAACTCTGCACGAGACGCTCCAAGGGTAATCATCATTATTAATTATTATATTATGTATTTGGTTTTCAATTAAAATATGCCATTCAGTTCGGGAGTATATTAAATATAGGTGAGCTGGAGACATACAACAGACCCACGTCAGACAAACAACAGACCCACGGTATACACATGGCAGACACGCGGCGTACAAGCGGCATACACGCGGCATACACTAGGCAAATGCTACACTGCACAGAAGAAAAAAATAAATATTTTTTTCTACTGTACCATAATATGTGAAACAAGAAGGAACGCATGAAAATTCATAGACTGGATGCAAAGATTCATCGAACAAAGACTGAAAATAGCGTTCGGATTGACTTTTAGGATTTTCCAGTGCACACCTCCATGGATACCTTACATTCATACATTCTTGACCTCTTCACAACGAAATAACAAGTTCATTTCTTACTGTTCCTGTTTGTCTTTCGATATATTTTTAGCAGTTTTTCCAGACATCAAAATAAAATCCAAAACCGATTCTCGTACTTCCACGATGTCTCTATAGAAGGTAGACTCACGCGGTATCTTGAAGTTTAATTCAGTGCACTTACACACTGGATCATATTTTGCTAATAGTTGTACCAATTCCAGAAAGAACATCCGTGCCGTTTTTTAATATATGACCGTAGTATTTTTATGTTGATAAAAGTAAAAAACAACGAAACTGTAAAATAGAAAGTAAAATTATTTTTTTGTTAAAAAAATATAAGCTACCGGTAAAGGCTGTATTATTTTGGTCCTACCGTTTTTCCGTTCTTTATGAGTCATAGGCAATCACGAGTTTCCTCAAAGGTTATTTGGGTAAGTCCAAGGTTAGGTTGTGGGTCGCGATGAAGCCTGTACGGATGCTGAGTGTTCAGCAGCTCGTGAAAGTAGCTTTTCCTTCTTTCCTTTACAGATGCATGTGCCAGTTTAATTATATATTATAAGTTAAAAATAATACATTGTCAGGTTTTTTTTATTTATACAATAAACTAGAATATGTATATGAATTAATAAATGGTTGTTTGAAAATACTTTTAAACATGTATAACTATGAAAAGCTTATTCAAATTTGTATTAAATATAGATGAAAAATTAATCGATACGGGCAAAGATATGAATTAGCTACTTCTGGGAAACTGTACCAAAAGTATATGTAGTAAGAATGTATTTTTCATTTTATATTTGTTTAATTTTAAAAAGATTAATAAATGGATATTGTTTAGTAGAAGGATATTATTTTTATCGAATTTTAGAGGCACAAAAAGAAAAAACAATGTTATATCATATTTAAAAATAAATCAGATGCTAATTCAATTTATACCAGTATTATTAAAGTTATAAGCAACTTCTGTTATTGAAAATTACTATATGAATAATTTTGAAATAGAGATATTGTTAAGTAGGTAGTCCAGATCTTTGTCCACATTATAAAAGTCTCATTAGCTGTCATAAAAAATGTTTCATAGGATTGTATGTGACGTAATAAAATACTCCACATCTGGTTTCGATGAGTTGAGCAGAGAATTGGGAGGCGACCCACGTAGCTAGCAGCTGTCAGTGGTTGAACCTCTGAACAGTTGATAAGTATATTACTTAAAATATTATTTATTTATGGGGCTATGTAGTTATTTAAGGTTGTGGGTAGATGACACGAAAAAAGAAAATGAATTTTTAAGTATATCAGGTGTAACTGTATTTTCTTAAGAATAATATTAAACAAACAATATGCAGAAAACTTTAGCTATTATCTACCGATAATAGCTAAAGTTTTATAGGCTGAAGTCATACTTGACTTCAGCCTTACCTAGTAATGTAATTGTTTAATTAAATTACTATACAAAATTAGAAATATTTGTTTAAGACCACTCTCCGTTATCTGACCGTATGAAACATAGTTATGATGCTTCATGCTGATTTTCTTTAAAGGTTAATTAAAATCCGGAAAACCTACAAACCGACTGAAAAACTTCAATAATTATAAATATAAATTAAATTTTTATCCTGTTTAGACGTCGGGGTTTTATAAATTTTTAATATATCTGTTTTTGATATGTCCGTTTGTTATTGATTTTGATGCAGCATTTAGTATTAATTATATAATTCTTGTAAGTTAAGGCTTAAACCAATAAAACATTTAAATATATTTTTACAAGGTAAAAAAATGTATTATTTAAATCGAATCTTCAAAACAGATTTTTTGGATTGCATCAGTGGCTTATGCTTAGTAAACCCTAAAGATGTTTTAAAATACCGTGTACTGATTAATGCATTTTAAATTTTAAAATCTGTATTTTAATTAGGTCTGTCAATGCCTAATGTAAACTGTCAATGCATATGTTTACTTAGATTCACTCATAGTACACATGCTCATCTGCCATGCTTACAAAATATCTAATAAAAATATTTGACGAATGTAGTGTTGATTCTTATAATTGCATAATTATGTTATTTATTTTGTATAGGTACATTAAGAACTCCTCTGTAATGGACATGTTTAATATAATTTACATACATATCTTATTGCAATAATAATCTTAGAAAATAACACAGATTGAAAATTACGGGCAACAATAATTATTTCGAATCCAGAAAACTCCCAAAGGTATTGATTGAGATTCACGATTTCTAATGAGAGCTGACTGAGACGAAAAAAGGTTTGTGTAAAAAAACCGTACTCCAAAAGTTAAAACCTTTTGTGAGAATGAAACCAAAGTCAAACACAGATATGTGAAACTTGTGAGGGGTGAAATAATAAATATAAGATAGTTATGGTCAATTTGTTGCATTAATTTATTATAAATTCCTTCCAGAAAAAACATCTTTTGGTATATCAATACAATTCACAAAATAAACTACTAATTTATGACGACACCAATACTATGAACTTAAAGTATGTAGTTAAAGCTAACAAGGACCATATAATATACTTGCTTTTTGGCTAAAAGCTTACCTGATAAAAGCTAACGAACCGAACAAAGTTAATAAAGTTTTGTAACATTTAATTTAGGAGAAATTAAGTTGGAGTTGCAGTTTTTAGAACAATAATTACTTGGGAGAATATCTATAGCTATGAATATGTAAAGTTTTCGATGAAGAAATTGAAGATTTTGAAAATAGAAGTTTTATATCTTACAACTACCTTGGAAATAAAAATTGAATACGTAAATGTAAATAATAATTCCGTGTCACATCGTGGATCATGTGATAGACGGTAATTAATACAATTATTTCATAATAAATTGTAATAATCCGTCAACATCGAAAGTCATTTTATATGCAGATATCAATAAGTTTTAACTAATACTGAGATTATATCTTAAATCCGAACCGGAAATTATGAATGCAGTTCTTCTACTTGAGAAAATTAAAATCTTGTTTCTCGTATGTCAACTGTTATTATACAATACTATTAACTACATTTAAATGTAAACTTTCTTTATATTTGTTTAAACTATACCTATATTATAAAAAGCGATAAATTTGAAAATTTTTATTTTACATAATTCGAAGTAACCTTAATAGAAAGGGAAAGGAAAGGAATAATTAAGGACACATAAAATGTATGAAAAAAATAATAAACATAGTCGTCCTTCCCTATATATGTATCTAAAATCGTAAACGAAGTATTTATAACCAGTTATGCATTAACACTAGATACATTACATTACATACTACCTAGTCTTGCCATAAATATTGTAACAAAAAAAAAAAATAATATTTATTACTTTTATAGTGTGTTAGTTTAATACACAAATATAAAACAATCAAAAATATAAAAAGCTTATTAGAAGTTGTGTCCCTTGGCTGCAATACAGTCCTTTAAACGTTGAGGCGTTGTCAATAGCAGCACGCGCTCTTTCTAAGGGGAAATTCGTCACTGCCAATCGTATGGATTGTTTTAGGGACTCCAAATTATCATAAATCATAATGCAGCAGATTAAGAACGGGACTAGACGACGACCAGTCTTCAGCTCTGAAGAAGTCCGAGATGTTCACTTTTAACCAAGACTGCGTGGACCGAGGTTAATGACCCGGCGCCGAGTCTTGCTGGAAGGACCATACTTGGTTATTGAACATGGTGTTATTAAGGGGCTTAACTACCTTCTCAAGAATGGTATCTTGATATACTTGTGACGATGTTTTGATAGCTTTCTCACAAAAAATTGGGTCAGTCACTCCCTTGTAACAGTATTTATGGCCAGACTAAGTATATATTTACATTTCTAACTGAGCGTGTAAAAGCAAGCGAAGGCAAATTAATTGCTTCGAAACTAAGGAAGAATGCTTTAGCATGAAAATGCTTTTGTAAGTTGTACCTATATGAGTGTGTATGTATGTATTCGGATAGAGATACGAGTAGTATTTCTCAACCAATTTGATGAAACTTGGAATTCGTTTGCCATAATTAATGGTGCTGCGAGGATGACATAACGACCGATGTAGATATAGCCACCAAAAATAAAAATAAAAGTAAAAAATATCTTAACTCGATTAATGACGGTAAAGCTTATAAAAAAAATATATACACTTTTTGTTTTTTCTAATATTAAGCCCCTTTTTTGCTTTAAAAGTATTTTGACTAGAAGGACTTTGAAGGGCGCTCAAAAAGTAAAGTTCCCTTTAAGCCTAATACTAACAAACATAGATTGCAAAAAAGTTTGTGTTATTAACTTTAACGAATTAGTGAATACTAGCCAAGAGTGAGATTTAAGGCGAAAATATAGCTACTTGGCATATTGATATTTAAAGAAATTAATCATTTATCACTTAGTTATTTTTGCAGTTTAATAGAATGTAAAATACATGTTATACTTTTTTTAACGCCTGACCCATGGAGATATTAATAAAATTATAGTTTTTCTATGTATTCCCCATGTCACACGCACATATGCAGGCGCACACTCACACACTCTCACACACACACACATACACAAATACACGGTCATACATAGGTATTGCATGCTACTTTTATTTTAGTGATCTGATTTGCCGTTTATGTTTCCTCTTATTTCTTATTTTTATAATGTTTGAATTGTTTATCTTTTCTATTCTTTTGAACTTTCGTTGTTTAAAGGTGGACCATAAAAACTATGACTTAATATTAAAAGTATTGCATGCATTTTCGATTACTGTTCTCTTATTTCTTAAAAATCTCTATTTTACAATGAAAAGCATAATTTCTGTGAAATTTTAAAGTTTATTTAATCTACGTTATGTTTGCAAAGTGTTGGTGTTAAATAATGCGGGTCAAATTGAATGAGACATAAATAATTTATGAACCACGAACATGGGACCATAGGTTATGAATTAATATTAATCAATTATTAATATTATTAATATTAATTCATAACAAGTAATTATAGATGTTAAGATTAATTCATAAAAAATCATTATTAATATTAATTTTAATTCATTATATTAATTTATAATACTCATTTTTGTATTGGTCGATTTATGAGTATTATATTTGGATTAAAATGTAAATAAATATCTATAAGTATTATAGTTATCAAAATAAGTAAAAGTAGCGTTAACAGGCTTTGTAAATTGAATCCAAACTATTAAATACTCAAAGTGGTACAACTGTTTACTGTTTTAGTTTCTTAAAATATATTATTAAATATGTATACGTATGTCGGCGTAAAGTCGAAGATCATTCAATAGATAATCTATTTATGATTTCTTTTATTTAAAATGATTATCTATACTAATATTATAAAGCTGAAGAGTTTGTTTGTTTGAACTTACTAATCTCTGGAACTACGGACCCGAATTGAAAAAAAATCTTTTTGTGTTGAATAGTCCGTTTATTAAGGAAGGCTATAGGGTATATGTCATTGTTACATAAAATTTCTTCGAAGTTTACTATGTAATTATTAAAATAAATAATTGTATTGACTTTTTACTATGCGATTTATTTGGTTACTGTAATCGTTTTAGTGTTACTTTAAATTGTCATGTTTACAAATTTAATTATAATTGGAAATGTTTAAATAACATATCATCAATTAATAATTATTTATAGTCTTGAAGACGTAATAATGAAACACCATCACGAGCAATGCCAATTCTACAGTCTTTAAAATACTACTGGAAGACTTTTCACCGACATATATATATTTTAAATTATATATAATTTTAAAAATCTTGTTAATCTGACGTTAAAAAACAATTTATCAACGTCAACAAACTAAGCTACATAAAAATAATACTACCTTTATTTGTTTAACGACAACCGATGAAACAATGGTTCAATTAAAACAAAGCTTAGTAACATAATGACGAAAAAAGAAATTAAATGCGAAGCGAACATCAGGGTTGAGAGGATGCGACACGTCTTTATGTATGCTGTAGTCATTTTATCTGTTGTATGGAACCGCTACTCAAATAACCCTGCGATAAATAATACTATACACAAAACGAATATTAAAAGAAAAAACTCTCTATTACACGGACATGTTCATATAAAAAATCTTGGTTTATGGTTAAGTCTGCTCAAAGTAGCCTATCAACTCAGTTCAGATACCATAAGTAGTGAGAGGTTCTTAGTAGTTTGAGTTAAAGCTTTATATTAATTAATCCGTACCCGTCAGTGTCAAAGTCGGATGGAGACATAATCCCAGAGGTCCAGAGGTCTCTGGTAAGGGTTATATTCGTGTTGATTTATATTATGGTTTGTATTTTATTGACATCTAAACGCCACGGCGTCAATGATACCACATTTACGAAAGTATTACCATATTTCCGAAAAATTTATATTACTATTAATAGAACGATTAATTGAATTTGAGTAGTAATTATTATTATTATTTTTAGTTACAATAAGTATTTGATTAATTTAGTTAATATATACTAGTTTTTGATACCGGATCCTCTAACAATAACTATAATTAGTAACTATGATTAAGCAACTGGAAGGTGGAAATGTAAGGAATGGAGAGAAATATTTTAATTTAGCAATCGTATAGTGAATTTACGGATAACAAATGGTAATGTATGATGACGTGTAGCCATCGGAAATAGTTAATTTTATTGTATTTGTAGAAAAAACATCTTTCATGTTGTTTATCAATTTTTCAAAGAAGTAATTTCATAGTAGTTGAGCCTGTGTAAACAGAAATCAGAGGGTGTTATCGGCATAAACAATCTTAGAAAACCCGTAATTTATTCGAGGAACACCTTTCGTCGACGGTACAGTGACAAATTAATTCCCATATTCATGAAGACTGAATATATGTTTTATATTTAAAAGTATTTTATGAGCAGACATGTGTTGCTTAAATATCTTAATAAATATAGACTGAAAATTTTATCATCAAGAGCGGAACATAAATCTATAACCTGAGCAATTTTGTCAAGAGAATCTAAAAGACCTACGCCCCGCAATGAAGTCGACTACATCCCGTCTGTTTCCGGTGCGACAAGGCCACTCCCGGGCCAACTGTACTGGAAAGTTGTGTGCGCAAAAAACAGTTATGAAAGACACTATGACGATGAGGAAAACTGTTGGTTTTTAATGAGTATCCTGAATTTCAGCGAGTCCCACATAACCGTCCCGGCCTTTTCCTAGGCTGGGTGGTATATATAAAGGATTTCCCAACGATAAAAAAAAATAAGCTACTCCACCTAGATAAGGTAAATTATAATCAAAGATTATGCAATTAATTCTGGTTTTCAAAATTATACTGGTAATTAGATCCATTTTATTTTTTACTTTTACTGACAATTTTAACTTTATCATTGTATAAGGCTCATATTTTACAATAAAAAACAATAAAATATAAAAAATAAAAAAATTACATTTGAATTTGGAATCTGTCATTTTAATACGATAGTTTATTGTGTTTTCTCATTTTGGCGCCAATACATTGTACAATATTGAAAATTGAAAAAATAAAATAGAGTGAGGTGATAAAGAGAACAGAATAGCTGTGATTGCATAACACAAAGTAGGTATGGAGCCAAATGCAATTTTTAAAACTCTTCATACACTTGGTATTAGTCAAATGTTTGTGTACCGGGTTATTAATAGATACAATGAGACTTCCTCTGTTTGTGATAGAGAAAGATCTGGCCGTCCACGTAGTATTCGTACGAAAAAGGTGGTCAAAGCAGTAAGGGAAAGAATTCCAAGAAATCCTGTTCGAAAGAACAAGGTTTTATCTACCTAGAATGAATATACAATGTCGAGTATTTTAAGAGATGACTTATGACTTGCAGCCTATAAGAGACAGACTGGTCATTTCTTAACTGATAAATCAACGATGAATAGGGTGGTAAAATCGAAACAACTACTGAAGCGGTATGCAAAGGGAGGTCACACAATTTTTTTTTTACGGATGAGAAAAATTTTACAATTGAGCAATATTTTAACAAACAAAATGACCGTATTTATGCTCAAAGCTCTAAGGAAGCTACCTAATTAGTCGACAGAGAGGGCATCCATGAGAAACGTGGGCATTATCCGACTTCAGTGATGGTTTGGTGGAGAGTTAGCTATGAAGGAGTGACCGAGCCATATTTTTGTGAAAAAGGTATCAAAACATCGGCACAAGTGTATCATTATACCTTTCTTGGGAAGGTAGTTGAGCCTCTTAATAACACCATGTTCAATAACCAAGTATGGTCCTTGCAGCAAGACTCGACTCCGGGTCATAAAGCTCGGTCCACGCAGTCTTGGTTGGACGCGAACGTCTCAGACTTCATCAGAGCTGAATACTGACCGTCGTCTAGATCTGATCTTAATCTGTTGGATTATGATTTATGGTCAGTTTTAGAGAGTACAGCTTGCTCTAAGCGCCATGCTAATTTTAAGTCCCTAAAATAATCCATACGATTGACAGTGCAGAATTTCCCCGTGGAAAGAGCGCATGCTTCTATTGATGACTGGCCTCAACGTTTAAAGGACTGCCAATTCATATTTTTCAGCGTTTTATATTTCTGTTTTAATCTAACACACTGTAAAAGTATTAAATGTTATTTGCAATTAAAAAAAAAATATTACAATATTTATAGCAATACTAGGTCTTTCTTATATAAAAACCTAAACGATACTAAAGAGAGAATTTATTATTAGGTAGTATCTAATCATGTAGATAGTCTAGGTTTCCTCGTCATCAAGATTTATCAAAATCCATTCTCAAAACTCGAGTAACTTAATTACTATTTCTAGCATTAGAAACATAATTGTACTAGGGACTTTGTAAATTGCTTATTATTGAGAGGCTTGCGTAGGGTAAAGCGCAACATTTAGAGTGAGAGATGTGTCCGAATTAAATTTATAGCTTTAATTTACTAGTTAGCATCTCGAGTTGGTATTCTTAGTTCAGCTTTTAAATAGCTTTAAATTATTATTTAAATTTCAATATTGACAAGCGATTAAAAAAAAGTTAAAAAAAACATGATAAAGATATCGCGTATAATTGATAAGATCTCAGATATATATCTTATAAAAAATATGATATGCATATCACAATGTATAAATGATAAATCCATTCGTTTATATCAATAGATATAAATCTATTCTGTTTAGGTTTGCTTTAACTAAATCGGATGAGCGTAATGGTATTTCCAAAACTTCGAACACCGAAGTCAGTGTTGCATTGTAATCTGATATTTGGTATTTGGAACTATTGTGATACAATACTAGTGATAATAAAACGATATATTATAAATTCAAGTGTGCAATACTTAGTCATGTTTTCATGTGCATTGTCATAGAATAGTATCTGTAGTAGTAAACTACGTTTCGATAAATACTGATCTTCGTATTTCCCACCCAACTCTTTTATTTTTCTTGCCTCTCGGTCTCTCGAACGCAACGTTTTATTTCAACTGACTACTCATATATTGTCACTGGTCAGGTGGACCCAGGAGAGGATGAATGGAAATGAACATGGTGGAACACCGAAAGGAAACACTGGTAACAGGGTACTACTGTCTGGAAGATCGAAAGAGACAGTAGAAGCTCGGAAGGCCGGGGTCGCGTACCCGTATACAGCATCACAACTTTCGGTCCAGAAAATGAGATGGGTAGCCCTAACCACAAAATTTTACCAGTGATGTAAAATAGTACGGTTACAGCAGCATTATTAGTAGTTCGGTAATTGTAAGTGATTATATAAATTAATTTGAAATAGGGATATTGTAAAGAATTTATGATCTTTATCCACACTATAAAAGTCTCGTTAGCTGCCATAAAAAAGGTTTTATTGGATTATATGTGACGAAATAAAATTCTCCACATCTGGTTTCGATGAGTTGAGCAGAGAATTGCGAGGCGACCCACGTATCTAGCAGCTGTCAGTTGTTGAATCTCTGAACAGTTGATACTATGTAAAATCTGATTTATTTATGGGACTATCTAAATATTTAAAGTTGTGTGTAAAATTGTCATGAAAAAATTAAATGAAGTTTTAAATATATTAGATGTTAACGTATTTTTTAAAGAATAATAATCAAATCATTGAAGAAATAAAAAT
The DNA here is from genome assembly GCA_959347405.1 of Napeogenes sylphis. NCBI lineage: Eukaryota > Metazoa > Arthropoda > Insecta > Lepidoptera > Nymphalidae > Napeogenes > Napeogenes sylphis. The sequence goes on along the minus strand of OY365777.1, from coordinate 29,244,699 downwards.
CTATAATCAATATTCAGAAAACTAAAACTACTATTACTACGACTTCAGCCTTACCTAATAATATAATTATTTTTAAAAATATGTATTTATATTGGCATCCAAAAATACTAATCTTTTTTTTAAAGAGCTATCTCCATTTTGTCTGACCGTACAAAACTGCTTCATTCAATTTATTTCACCTTATTATATATAATTAAGAAAGGTCTGCATCTTCCTTAAAGGTTAATTAAAGTCCTAAAATAATCAAGATTATTCTTAAAAACAGTCGACCTAGTAAAGCTGTACCACTTCTTTAAAGTGTTAATGTTTTAAGATCATTTGAGATCTGTTTATTTGTCAAATTGAATTTTAATATCCCAAAAAAATTACTTCAGAAAACACAGATATATAAAACTAATAATAAAATTAATTGGAAAGTTGGATAATATAAAGTGGGTTCAACACAATTTAAACCCATTAAGATATTATACAATGATAGTTGTAAAATTAATATTGGAGATGATATTAATTAGTTCAGTATTTATACACTTCCGTAAAGTTAATAATATGTTATAAGTAGGTAATAATGTGATCAGCGTCAAACGTGTTATTGAACGAAGAGTTTACATCAAAAGCATTAAGTTTAGTAATCGCGTTGTCATTATATTAATAGCTAACATTAAATCTTCGGAGATTCAAAATAAAACTGTTTGATGTTGTTCTTAGGAAATTCGTCTTAAATTTTATTGTTATTAGAAAAATAGTCAAATTATGTTTTATAACGTGATAAAACGAGACAAACTTCTGTTTTTATCTGTTTGTTTGTTATTGATTTTTATGCGGCATTTATATATATAAAATTTATAAGGTTGAAATTATAAAACATGTTATAAATTTTACACAACGTAAAAAAATGTGTTAGTTAAATCAAATTTTTAAAACCGAGATTTTACACAACATAATAAAAAGATGTATTAAAATATTGTACTTCCTGATTTAAGTTCTTATAAATCTGTCTTGAATTCAGGTCTCCTACAAGCCTCAATGCATCCTATCTAGACTCACTCATAATACCCATGGTCATAAAACAATAAAAAGTTATTCGATGAATATATTATTGATCTTTATTCACTTAAATATGTTTTTTATTAGGGATATTCTGTTTACATTAAGAATACATGCAAAATGCACCTTTATAATATAATGCACATACATCAATTATCGAGTGAAAATAATAATTTAAAACTTTCTTAGTTTTAAATTATTACTATTAACTCCGAAAAATATTTATTGATATTTTTTTGTCGCTAATCCCAATGAGAGCTGACCAAGACGAAAATAAGTTTATTTAAAAAACACACACTCAAAAAGGTTAATCCGTTAGATGGATATGTGAACTTGTAAGGGATCAAAGAAGAAATATATAAAAGACATGTACAAGTTGTTAATTTTATTACTTTATATATTTCTTCAAATTAAAAATAAACCTAATTAAATCGTATGGCTCATCAATACGATTCATGAAATAAACGAATTATTTATGACGACATAAAAAACATGAACTTCAACTATGTGGTTAGAACTAACAAGGATATCCATTCCATTTATCAATGCATTTTAAATATATTCTTTTACTAATATATTACATGGACATGAAAGGTGATATTTATTATAGCCGTACTTGGTTTTTGGCTAAAAGCTTACCTGTTAAAAGCTAATGAACCGAGCAAAGTTAATAAAGTTTTGTTACATTCATTTCAGGAGAAATTTATTTGGAGTTGCAGGTTTTAGTACAATTGCTACTTGCGAGAATATGGTTATGAATATGTAAAGTTTTTGCAAAGAAATTGAAGATTTTTAATATTGGAGTTTATTTCCACTTGGAATTCAAAATTTAATTACGTCTTATATCATGTAATAGTCAGAGGCGATAGAACCCGATAATTAATAAAATTATTTCACAATAAATTGCATTGATTCTTGTCAACATCGAAGTTCATTTAAAAGTGCAGATATTTAAATAAGTTTTAATTGAAATTGTAAGCACCCGCGCAACGTGCTCTGGAGCTAGTGATTCAATATTAAATTTGTACCGGAAATTATAAGTGCAGTCCTTTTACTTGAGAAAATTAAAACTCAAGTTTTTTGTATATCAATTATTACGATACAAATACTGGTAACTACATTTAAATGTAATTTTTCTGTATATTTGTTTAAACTCTCATTAATTATTACAATACAAATACTGTTAACTACCTTGAAATATAAATTTTCTTTATAAACTATACTTATATAATAAAAAGCGATAAATTTGATAAGTTTTATTTTATATCGGTCAAACTAACCTTAATAAAGAGAACACGGAAAGAAATTATTAAGGGCATATGAAATCTATGAAAATTCGTCATCCATACATCCTTCGTCATATGTCAAAGTGTAAACCCACTATTTAAAATTAGTTATGCATTACTTATAATACTCATAAGCAAATAATTTGCTTACTTAGGGGTTAGATCAATGTGTGTAATTTGTCCTGATATTATTATTATTATTAATTAAAATACAGTGTACATTTTATACGTATCTATATTTATAAGACGATATACTTAAAAGTAATTCTGGTGCTTGGATATATATGTATTAAATTCTGTTAGAGAGTTAAATATCAGTTTGAATTTTGATCTTTTATTTCATTAATACCATTTTAAACTTATCACCATTTTTAATTGTGAAATTATTGTTTAATATTAAGATAATATTTCAAATGTCAGTCAATTGAATTGCAGTATATATTATTTGTAGGGTTCTTTATAGAACTTTGAATAATAGTCGATGAATTTGATCTGTTTCAAAGGGACTCTTATCATAAAATTCTTGAGAGTTTCAGTTTAAAATAAAACTTCAAAGAAAATAACTATAACGTCTTGAACATAGAGCTTAAATAAAACACATTTGATAGGGCAAATTTATATACAGAGATGGTATCTAGAGCGACGTTTTTTTTATTATTTGTTTAAGAAATTTGTTGATTCATGAGAAATGTAAGATATAAAAATGTTTTAACAAATTTCAGAGTACCTATAATATCTCAGAATTGATGTCGAAAATTTGGATCAGATATAAAAGATTTTTTTTAAAAATCGTATTATTGTCATTATAATTTTCTTCAGATAAACAAACCCTTTTTCTTCACTTGCAATTCACTTATCCGGAGATACTTTAACTGTCATATAATAATTGGTTTAATTGACAAATATTGGCTTTATTAAAAAATATTTGGGAACGTTTATGTGTCTACATATATTTTTTTAAAATATTATTTTATTTAAAAACTGTTTACTCAGGTATATTTAAAGAAAGTCTTAAAATCTTGTCTTCGTCGGTAGCTGGAAGTATTTTGAAATTTAAATAATGTAAACTTTTAATTTATTTAAAGTTTTATGTTTGACAAGTGATAAGATATGTAGTTTAGTAATTACAATACATCATGTTATTAATATTCTTACAAAGCTCATAAAGCGTATAATCGATACTGTTTTTTAAATACTTGACAAATAGATTGAATAGGAGAAACTTTAATATAATAATATATTGTAAAACTAATATCTAACCCAATATGACGCTAGTTCAGAGAGTTGTAATTATGTTTTAAGTAGTTAATGCTACGAGCAACGTGTGGTTTATCAAGAGTTTACATCTAAAGCAGTTCAGGTACTAGTCGTGTTGAAAACATATTAAGAGGCGGTCGTTAGTATTTATGCCTCTAATAAAATTTGAATATAAACCAAATATATATATTTATGAGATTGATGTAGCTTACATGTTAATGAACAGGTTTAATAATAAATATTATTTTTATTTTTTTTTATTAATAATACTTTCAGAATACGATTACTAACGCTGTTCTAATTCTGTTTATTCTGCTCGTTCGAAAAATTGTAACTGGTGTAATTTTAAGTTACACTTTATTATCAATGGAGGTAAAAAGTTTTTTGTGTAACATGTCTTTATAATTAAGAATTATCTCAATATACATCATGAACCTCATAGATAGTTAGGTCGTCCTAACAGCTCTCAGCCAAAAGACACTGCTGAGTTACCGCTTAGCATTAATCGCAACCCAATATTATAAAAAGACGTACAATGAGAACTCCTCATCTGTGTGATCCCCTTCGCTTGTATTAGGTAATTAAATTAATATCAGGCTTAGTCTTTTTAAGGCAGCCTGAGCGATTGCTTGTTAATAAAATATGATCACAATTAAAATCCTAATTATGAAAATCCCTTAACCGTGTAGAACTTGACTAAATATAAATATAATTCATGATGTTGATATGGAGAGCCTAAACATAATGATAGTTGTCTAAAATGTGCACTATCGGCAATGGTATAACTTGTATCATATAACTTGGATGGCAAAACATGGATGTTATAACTTAGATGTTGAATGGTACTTACAACTAGAGGTCCCATTTATCAAATGTATTGTTGTGAAAAACAACTTGGAACTAAAAATTAATTAACATAACAATAAAAACGATTTTGAGGTATATTTAAAGTGAAATATTAAATACACCTGCTCACGTGTTTATCATAAATTCATACGTGTTATGATTTGCGAGTTTTTCAATAAGATGTCATCAATCATAGACGATAGTAAAATAATTAATTTTTAAAACTTCATGAAGTAAGAACCAAATGGCAGTTTTTCGACCTTTATATGTAAGCTACATTATTTATTATTGGTATTGCTAATAAAATAATTACATCATATATTACAATTATTTAAACATAAAATAATATTTAAAGAATATTTAGAATCTAAATTACTTTACTTTTAAAGAATTTAAGTTATAATTTAAAACAACGTGGATATATATTGTTGCTAAAAATGATAGCACACACAAACAGGAAATTATTATATTAAATAATTTATCGTTCTTCAAGGAACTTCCGCTTGTGAAAATTATAGAAAACATAATTATGTTACTCCTCATGTATCTTGTGGTTACTTAAACCGTTAACTCAAAATTTAATATTATTATTATTTATATATATATATATATTTTTTTTTATAATTGTAAAGAATTCTCATCATGAGCCAAAATTCAATACAAGAGAATGTATATAATTGTTCAATTTAATAGAATTTATAAAAACCCGGGAACGAGCTACAGAACGTGCGAATGAATATTAATCCACATCACGGAAAGGTTTTAATTGAATAAAAAAGTATTAAAATTTAAGTCTATTTAATACGTGAAGTATCACATAGACTATTACTCGCCAAATTTTGTATCCTGGATTATTTTAATCGTCTGTAAGCATTTCGAAATAGATTTTATATGTATAATGTGAATGTATATAGTTTTAGATTATGTGATGATAAGTTTGATATAATCGAAGGAAAAATATAATGACCTACTAAAACAATTGCTGACGTAATATTTATTAAGATTAACACATGTTTATTTAAAACACATTTTTGATATAATAATATTAATATATTTAAAGTCTTTCGTTATAAACAGGTGACGCGCCGACATCATAGTTGACACTCACGCTATTACTATACATCACGAACAGCGATATCAAGTGCAATGCAATTTCTTCAAAGTCATTTTCACTTACGTTAAACTTCAAAGCAATTTGCCTTTTTGACATAATCTTATAAAGTATAAAAAATCTAGTAATAGATATTTTATGTCGTTTCTAGTAAATAAAAAATTTATATTTTGCCTTTAAAATCACAATAAAAATTACATATCAACATAGATTTTGTTGATAATAGATGCTGCATTATAAATAACTTGTCTGTAAGGATTTTTGTGAAATACATTCACTGAGGGTGCTACAGGATGGCTCGAGAATAAATAATTGTGTCGTCCTCCCTGGGTCAATAATGACTTTTAAAATATAACTGTGCAAGAACATGATTTGTCCGGATTTTATGTATGTGATACTAAAATGTTTGTTCTTTTATAGAATTATTTGAAATATCCAATGCGCTTTTTGGCAATGCAAGACAGACAGACATCTTAGAACGTGTTAGAATTAGAATCTGCTCAAACACTGTCTAGTTGCATACCAGTCGGTTATTACGAAAAAAAATAAAATGCTTGTTGTTTAGATTTAAACATCTAACTTATACATAAATCGACTTTAACATTTTAGCCCTATTTATCTTTAATTCCCTCTTCCTAGTTCATAAATTATTCATGTCTACACCTATTCCATTCGTCTTATTTCCATCAAACAATTTTTCAGTTCATATTCTGATAATATTTTTTGTATATTGTTTTCTTTTCTAAGAAATATATTTTGGTTGTCTTTTATATTTATTTAAATTTGACATCCAAGGTTTTATAATATTAAAAATTCACAAATAATATGACTTAAAATATCAATAAAGTAAATTTTAAAAGAAAAATATTTTGTTTGAAGTTCTATCAAATATTAATTTCAATTGTTACGCCTTATATAAGTATAAGACATAAGTAAGTTGATAAGTATGAGTGAAGGACTAGTATATAATACTATAATAATTTATTTTTGCTTTTGTATTTAATTTTTTAATTCTATTATTACTTTTACTTCTATTATTTCTATTATTACTTTAACATTTTTACTTTCTTACTTGCTTTACTTGTGAACTTCGCTACACTTATATTATATTTATTTAATCTGCAAAATAGTTTCTAAATAAAATTGGGTCAAGCTATGATTATTACATATAAAAATATTGTTTTCAATTTATAAAAATAACTTCCTTTTTATAAAAATAACTTTTAAATTGCTATAGAATTATTAATATAATATTCAGGTAATTAACGTTATGTGCTTACTCGCTTGAATATCAACATGCTCAAGAAACCATGAGAGGGTTGAGTTTTAAACTGGATATAATCGTCTTCGATATTCATAGAGCTGAAACTGCATACAAAACAACGTATTTTACATTTATTAGTCTGGAACTCTGGCATCATGCCCAAGCTATTAAATAGACCCTGGTAGAAGTTTTAACAGTGATGTCTATTAAAAGACAAAAATAAAGTGTATAATGCAGAAATTGCTTACAAGGAAATAATAGGTACTATTCTTTGTACTATACTCTTAAATGAAAGCGATTGAAATACTTGTACAATTCTTAAGAATCTAAACTTTCTGACACACCATAAAGATTGTAGTAATAGTAATAAGTAATTGCAAAACATTAAATAACCTTACACTGAAGATGATGCTGAAGTTAAGGTAAGCATACACTGAAGTTTGAAAGATTACGAGAAATCATGGAAAATAGCCAATTTTGAAAACTAATTCTTTTGGTACAGAAACAGGTATACCTAATACTCGGCTTCTTGTAACAGTAACTCAGTTTTCAAAACTAGCTTAAACTTAAGGATGTTTGGAAATGTAAATAATAATTTGTTTGAATTCCTCGTTTGCAAATTTGTGAGGTAACTTGCATGAATAATAATATAATAATAATACAGGACAACTTACACACATTGATTTAACCCCTAAGTAAGCAAATTATTTGTTTGTGTTAAGGGTGTTAGACAAAGATACAAATACATAGAAATACACATTATATATACTGAGAATATATTTAATAAACGACCAAACCCAGAAATACAGACATCTATGTTCATCACATACAGGCCTGTCCCTGTCGGGGATCGAACACGAGCCCCATTTTGTCGCTATACGTCTGCGCTAACCACTCAACCAACGAAGCGATGAAGTAAGATGCAGAGCGTATTATATATTATTACTGCAGTAGTCGAGAAACCCGTCATTTGTGAAATGCAAGATCCTTCGGCTTTATGTCTCTGCTTGACACGAGCTCGTTTCTTTTTTAATTAACGATTCTGTCAAAAAACTTTAATCTCCATGAATGTGTACCTGCTGTCACATTTTTTTTTCTTCCTTGAATTTTATATATCTCTTATAGTACGTTATCCTAAAGGTAAAATAAAACTTAATTTATTTTACTCTTTTACGTAATTTTACTTTATTACTTTACTCATTTTATTTACTTTATTTAATTTCCTCTCCTAGGCATAATTTTGAGAAAATGGACCTTATACGCCTTTGGGATGAAGTAAGCCAGATATATTGAACTAATGGTTTTACTGCTGGAAGCTTGAATTCTAAAGTTCATATGTTCAACACATTTTTTACCTAACTATAACTTTTACCAATTAAGCTAGTTAAAATTAAGCCTGAACTAACATCATGCTTTTAAATGATTGAAAATCCCTAATTAAAAAAAAAAAACAAGCAAGAAACAAAATGCAAAGAGTTTTGAAAACAGATTTAATCGATGTAATACGATATATAGGGATGCGGAAAACTTCATATTCATAATCCTTCGAAAACAAAATAAACCTGTCTCTGAGCACACTGATATCGAAAGGTTAATACTTTATTCTCTACGTGACAATAAACTTTGGAAAATATCACAAACAAAAACCTGAAATTATTATCTCAACATTTTACACTCCTTCACAGTCTCTTTCAATATTTTTTTGGAATGTGAATTTAAGGGAGACAAACGTCTGTATTTCTTGGGTAAGTCATTTATGAAATATATTCGTAGTATTTATAATGAGTATTTCTATGTATTTGTATCTTTGTCTAACATCCTCATCATAAAATAACTTAATTAGGGGTTAGATCAATTTGTGTAATTTGTCTAGGGATATTATTACAATATATTATAATGTTGTAACGGCAGAACGTTCATGGTAGGGTAAGACGCAATTAGTAAAACACTGTCGCATTGGATTAGACATGCTGTGAATAGAATATATGGACAAAGTTCGGTTTCCAGGTTTACTCCATTCAGTGCGATATTGTAACAATAATTTATAATTTAATTCGTACTATATTCTAGTAACATTTCGAGCGCAATGTTTAAATAAGTAAGAAGAGTCAATGAAACAAATGTAAAGGTCACGTCGGATTGCAGGCCTCACGGATTTTACTATTAACACTTCACTTTTAATTACTTGTATTTAATTCTTCCTTGTTACTATACGTCATCTTCACTATCGAATATCGTCCTAAACGCAGTTTATATACCCTTCTATATAAACTCCCCTTCTCACATAAATAATAATCATAGTCAAATTAACTACATACAAAAATACCGACCAGTTGTAAATGATGAACTGTAACATTTTAAACATACTGAATACTTAGTTTGAATTCAATGAACATTAATCGTTTTTAAATAACAATGTATTCTATTTGGTTTACATATTATACAGTGACGTAATTATTAAATATGTTTGTATCGTACGTTGTGTTCACGGTTCATCAAACATTATAATCTTTAAACCGCAAAGCATAATAATTTACAACTAATATCCTAAACATACAAGAGCTTATTTACTTTACTTATTACTTGTTTACTCCGCTCTATCTGAAAGTATAGAGTACATTTCCAGAATTATCATAGAGTAGGTTATTATTATCAGCAATGAGTGTGTTGCTTTACTAATTTAGATATTTAATTAAATGTTTAATTGAAAGTTTATTTATATACAAATATAGATGTATATTCTCTAGCAGTCCTTTGATGATGCTTGTATAAGTAATAAAATGGTACTACTAGTATATTGTGCACCTAAGAATGTATATTTAAATGAAGATAAATGATATCAAAGCGGATCTTGTAGCTCAGCCATGAAGTGATCTTTAACTTTTTATTAAAACACTCTTGACTATGAGTTTCTGAGAAATATTACTTTATTTTATACATTGAATAAATAACGTAATAATCTTTTAGACCAGATGGTCTATAACTCCATATATTCTAACAAAAAGTTTTTATCTAAAGACCCAAAGTTTTAAGTAGCTACGATTTAATTTGCATGATGACCCCTCTATAATAAGTCATCCGTTATCGTATCATATTTTGACTCCATATGCATTTAGTGTTATTCATACTTTCAAGTCAAAAGACGTGAATTTGTGAATGCGCTAAATTTTGAAAAAAAAGTTTTCATTAGTAAAAGGTTTAAAAAATACACAGCACATATTATTATAAGCTTAAAAACTTGTTTTATGTTATCCCTCGTAAAACCAAACTAATCTAAATATGTGTAAACTTTTAATAACTTTAGTTTTAACGTCGTCTAAATGAGACTACAAATTATAATTTCATATTTGTAAATATTAAATTTTTGTAGGATGTAAAATGTAGTAATATGGGAAGTTAGTCAATTTCCAACTGATATATGGTATCAATCTACAGTAATAAAATGATTACTTTTACTTAATTATTTTTAGATTATTTTATAATTTTTTGTTTACTTTCGACCAGGAAACTACCTCGCGATTTCTATATTACTTGTTTTATCAAAGAGGTATGGAGAACATTGTGTCGTTTAGATGTGAATAAAATCAGTGGTCCTGATGGTATACCAGCCATTCTGCTCAAGACATGCGCAGCTGAGTTGTCTTCTGTATTGACATGTCTGTATCGCCTCTCTTTCAAGACTGGAACAGTACCGAAATCCTGGAAGCTTTCCAACGTGCAACCCGTGCCCAAAAAAGGCAGCCGTGCCGATCCTATCAATTATAGATCGATTTCAATCACCTTGCAGATTATGGAGCGTGTATTGAACTCGCGCGTTCTAGCGCATCTAGAAGACAACGATCTCCTCAGTGTTCGACAGTACGGGTTTCGCCGTAATAGGTCCACTGGGAACCTTCTAGTTTATTTCTAGAGACTTCTACACACATTTTATTCGAGGTCATCGAGAAGAACGGAGAAGCAGTCGCCGTCTCTCTGGACGTCTCGAGGGTTTTTAACAAGGTCTGGCATGCAAGCCTTATAAGCAAGCTTTCAGCGTACGCTATATCTCCTGGTCTGATCGGCTGGGTAACGTACTTTCTGAGCCAGACATCTGTCTGAGTAGTTGTAGACGGGTGTTCCTCGGAATCCTTGACAATAAATGCCGGAGCGCCTCAGAAGTCCGGTTTTCTGCAACTCTTTTTCTGCTGCACATTAACAATTTGTTGAAGCCCGGTATCTATGAGTATGGAGACGACAGCACGGTTGTAGAAAGATATGTGTCAAGTACTCGGGCTTGTAGAGATCAAGTAAAGTCTGTAAGAGAAGCCATGCTGCAACGTTCGAGTGACAAATTTCAGGCAGTCTCCGCATGGAGCAATACCAATCTTGTCAAATTCAACGCCACCAAAACGCAGACATGTCTAATCACCGCCTAAAGGAGCCCTTTCAACTTGGCTCCTACTTTTCAGAATGTAGTCAAGCATTGACCTAGAGAGTATAAAAAAAATACATTGGGTTGAGACTGGACATTTTTTAAATTATGGAATAAGTATATAGAAACATTAAAATAAATTGTCGTCACTCGCAGGTCCTCGCACTCCATAACGTAAATCAATGTATACCTAGAAAGCTACGCTTTAACATCTACAACTCTCTGGTAAAATCACACTTACCATACCTAATAGAAATGTGGGGCAGTGGTGCTAAAACCAGAAATCAAGAACTACAAAGAACCCAAAATAAAATAATTCAAATTCTCATCGGCTACCCATATCTAAAATCCACCCGTTTTTAATGATTATTCGACAAGATTATTTACACAGTATTCGCGTTCTTATCAAAAATATATTATCCAAAAATAGTCAAACAAATCGGTCTTTCATCAAAAATCGCATGTTTACAATTGCAGTTTCCGTTGGCCAAGTTTGTTCGTGCTTATTACATAATTATATCTTGTTTACATTTTCACACAATTTTTCTTTATGTTAAATATTTAAGCGATTGTACTAAAGCTCGTTAGCAGTATGCATTTGATACATAATATCCATAGAAGCTAATAGCTATTAGTTCTATGCTAAAGCTATAAGTCCTTTTTCATAAAAATTAAAAAAGACAATTAAAATGAAAATACTCGAAAATATTCCTAACGCAGATTCATTTGAATATGATACACGATACTTTTACAGTATAGCTAAAGAATAGAAGGCAATTATAATTTGCAACAAATATTTTTTAGTTTTAAGTAATATAAAAATATAACTTGCAGCGTTCTGTATATTATTTTTTTTTCTCTAAAAACTTGGCAGTATCGTAAGTATCTAATTAATATAGCAGAGTAGCAGTGCTATCTCTTTCGTCAAGACGTTAAAACATTTGTTTTTACATAATGTTTATGTAGTTTTCTTCTGACGCCTGAGAAAATGTATTTTTTCTTAAATTACCAAGAATATTCGATTATGGAAGTTGGAGATAAAACAAAAGGGCGTTATTTAACATTCTAATTATCAGAATTTTAATTAATGAATTACCTTGTAAAAATAAGAGGTCATAATGGTGAAGTTTTGAATAATATATAAATCAAACATAAGCAATCTAAAATAAAAATAAAATAAAGATATTCATAAAATTTTAGTCTGCCGATCGCTTTGTCTCTTTATCTGGTTATCTGTTCAGCGTCAATGTAGCACGTAAAAATTATTGTATCGATCCAAATTATTTTTAAATAAAATAGTAATAGAACTAACATAGATTTTATTTCATAGTAATCTGGCAACCCTATCTAAAGATATATTAGATTTTGTGTCACCCTCAAATGAACAATAACATTGATGGTCACTAAAATAATACTACAGTTTAGTAATTCTAAATAATAATCTATTTTATAGTCAATCATAATGTGCACATTAAACTTGAGATACTAACACTGTATTTATGATTAAACTACTAATAGGAACGATCTATGCCAAATATCTATAAAAAACGTACTACCGCGGGTAGTGTTTAATTTATTTATTTATTATTTATTTAATTCTTTATTGCACAATATACAACATAAAGCACAAAAGGCGGGCTTAATGCCACAAAGACATTCTCTACCAGCCAACCTTACGAAGTACAGGAGAGGATGTTGGTAGGCGTGCAAAACATAAAAAGTAAAAAAAAAAAAAAAAAAAGAATATTATAAGACTATCTATATATCTAAATATACATATCAAAAATCATAAAAATAATAATATAAAAGACATATAATACATACGATATATCCAACATAATATTTAATACATATGAGATATATAACAAATAATGTAGTCTACGTATAAATACTTTATTATTTGAGATAGTGTTCTTTTACTTGGCGTTTGAACGACTCACGACTTGTGGCTTTTCTTATTTGTTCCGGTAAGTCGTTCCATAGTCTGACAGCGGTTACACTAAATGAGTTGGACAAGAAACCAGTGTGATGAAGGGGTGTATGGAGCAATAGGTTGCTGGAAGAACGAAGCAATCTGTCATGTACATCCGCTAAAAATGAGAAATTGCGTTTTAAATAAACATGAGAGGAAGGATTAAACAAAATAGAGTAAAGTAGACAAAGAGTCCGTAAGTTTCTTCGTTTACGAACGGGCAACCATTTTAGCTTTGACCTATAGTCGGAGATGTGGTCAAACTTACGTCGTCCGAAAATAAAGCGGATACAGGTATTAAGTAGACGATCTAATTTATTTAGGAGAACTTCATTAGCGTCGATATAGCACACATCAGCATAGTCAAGGATAGGTAGCAGTAAAAGGTTAACCAATTGTAGTTTTGCCCGTTGGGGCAGGAAGTGTTTAAGTTTTAATAGAGAGTGAAAAGTACTATAAAATTTACGTGACAGTTCCTTTAGTTGGTATTGCCAATTAAGAGAACTGTCAAGAAATATTCCTACATTTTTTACTTGAGGAGAAAAGGGTATTACAATATTGTTATAAGTTACATTTGGTAATGAATTTTGGTCGATATGGGCTAACTGACGGTAACTACCAATAATAATTGCTTGACACTTACAGGGGTTTACTTCGAAACCATAATCGTTAGACCATTGCAACATTCGCTCAAGAGCAGCGTTTAGTGTGTGAATAGCTTGGTCAATTAAATTTACCTCTGCCTAAATGTAAAGCTGCAAGTCGTCGGCGTAAAGGTGGTATTGACAATTTAAGTCAGAGGTAATAGAGTTAATGAATAGAGAAAATAATAAAGGAGACAAAATTCCGCCTTGGGGGACCCCAGCAACCACTTCACACCAATCAGAGAGACCCTCATCGGTGCGAACGGCCAGCAGGCCTTAATTTAGGTCTTAATTTAGGTCTTATTATTTACTAATCTCGATAAATAGGCACATCTAATAAAACAATAAAAACCAATATTGTTTGATTTTCTAATAAATATATAATAAGAAAATAATTGGACTATTTACTTTTAAGTTAATATTTTTAATAGATAGCAGATGAAAAAAAATGTAACAAATACTTAAAAGTTTTATTTACCTTTTATAGACGAATAAAATTTCTGCATGAATTGATTATATTGGAAATAATAAGTTTACGGAAGAGTTATCGAAGATTATAATTTATAATAAGTTTTGTGATCGGCTTATGAGGGATATGATATGGTAAGATGGCGAATGGCAATAGTCCGTCGGACATAACAAGATAATTTTAAATACCTTATTAGCTAAATTTCAAAACATTACATTTATGCGAAATAACAATCCTTTGAGAATATAGAAGACCAAGTTAGAAAGCTTTGTTGTATATATGCACACCTTGAGCAAAATCACAGTATAACCCAAGAAATATCCTGAGATAAATATGTGTATGTAATGTATATATGTGTGTATGTTTGGATATAATGAATATTATAACTGTAATAGTAATATAAATTAAGTATAAATTTGATTATTCTAGTTTTACCGTCTTATTGTTCATGTTATTTATAATGTTTTTTTCCTCGGGTTGACTGGTAGAGAATGCCTTGTTGCATTAAGTCCGCCTATTGTTCATCTTTTATTTTGGGCAATAAAGATTAAATAAATAAATAAATAAAAGTACGTTTTTACGTAAACTGACCACACTTCAGTTTACAGTTTGTAAAATTGACCTTCAGAAAATAATATGAAAGCAAAGGGTTTCAAAAAATTTAATTTATAAAGATTATTATAGAGTATCGATCGCTGTTTTATTATTATGATAATCAATGACACTCAAAGATAATCAAACCCTCGTTTATTGAAATTTCTTGTAAAAATTCTATGTACCTACATGGAGGCTAAATTGCCGAAGTCAAATTCTCTGAACTGTTGTGAGATGGTTTGTGATAAGGGTGGATGGCAAAATGTCAGCAACTCATGAAATAGTTACTGATCTGTGGTTAACGTTGATTAGACGATTATTAAATTCCCATGCATCGCGAAAGAGACAAGATGATAGTGCAATATATTAAACATATCACTTTAGGGTCGGAGAATGAAATATCTGAAGGTATAAATATCTAAATATATGAAATATCTAAAGGTATAAACACCGATATAATAAAGTTTTCTCAGCTTAGTTTTCTATAAAAAATGTATTACACATGTTTTTATATAAAACAGCCGCATATTGCTTTCTAATTTACGGACGCATTTCCAAAATAGATAGCTTTCAAACCTCATCACTGCATTGACAAATCTTGACTAAGCAGACTGACTCATGTATAGTGCGCTAATAATGACTTAATGAAATAATTTTAATAAGGTGTAGTAATGTTACTAAGTTACTTAGTTACCTAAAGATATACTTAGTTACTTAGGTAGCTGTTACTGGAACTCCTATATGAATGGACTTGGGTGCGCCGTGTCAGGACTCACTTTTTTATTTTATTACAGTTCTTACCCTCAGTCCACTCACTATTTACTACATACTATAAATTATATATTATGTACTATTTATTAGCTATAACGAAGGAAAAATCTTGACTATGAGTTTAATAAACTATTACATCTGCATCTCTATCGTCAATACTGTCATGGTTATCTTTATATATTTTATTGACGTATAATCAATACTATAAATATCTAAAAAGTTTTAATACTAAATAAAATAAGTAACATTTAAATGTGGAAGTAATAAAAATAAGAATTAATTAACAAAAGTAAACGTCTAAACTTGTGCACCATCACGTTCGACTCTACTAAGGGAGTACGCTGTAAGGTCAAAAAGTTCGCGGAATGGAGGGGTTGGTAGGGGCAGGTTTTCCAGTCCAGATAGTCACCTTTGAACATCTCATTAATAATATACATACCTATTTTGAACCTAATCGGGTCATTAACTCTTGAGTTATCGACCTGAAAATAACTGAATCGGAAAGAAGTTAGCCAGTATGGAAAAAAATTAACACAGCGCCCTTATTAAGTTCCTTACCAATGGAGTCTGCCCCTGGTAATTCCATGGTTTACAAGTGGCATGGACTTTTCAAACAAGTAAGAGAGTCGATTGAAGACCGCCTTCGCTCTGGACGGCCAATTAAAACCACTACTCCGGAAATCGTCGAAAAAGTAGAAAAACCTGTATTGAAATTATGGCTGGTTAAAGAAGAAGCAGCTTGCAGCAATGGTTAAAGTATCAGAAACATGTATTTTAAATATTCTACATCATAATCTTGGCATGACTCAATAAGGTCAGTGCGAGATGGGTTTCGAGAATGCTCAAGCCACTTCAAAAATGTGAGCGTGTCGAGTGTTCTCGTCAGTTTTTGGAACTCTGTGGAGAGAGAAAGCAAGAAGTTATGGCTCTAATCGTTAATGGTGATGAAACTTGGGTTCATCACTATGAACCTGAGTCGAAGCAGGAGTCGATGCAGTGGCATAAAAAAGTAACAACTACTCCATAGAAGTTCAAAGCGACACAATCTGCTGGCAAGATCATGGAGTGGCAATTCTTTTCAAGGAAAAGAAAGAGGAAAGTTGTCAAAAGGTGTGCTCCTTCTGCACGACAACCCGTTCCCACGTGTCATGTTGCGACGCGTTTCCATTCACCGATGCGGCTTCGAACAATTGAACCACCCTTCTACAGTCCAGACTGGGCACCCAGTGACAATTATTTATTTCCAAAAATGAGGAAAGAGCTGGAAAAAAATTGACGATAATAAAGAACTGAAGTCTGCAATTTCGGCCTATTTTGACACCAAAGAGAAATAATTTTTTTTCGATGGTATAAACCAAGTTTGAACTAGGTCTAGTTATTTGAGAGATTTGAAAAATATATGAGGATTAAGGTAGAATATAGTGAAAAGGAAAATAGTTTGGTGTTTAATTTCAACTTCCTTCCCTCTCATTCCGCGAACTTTTTGATCTCCCCTTGTATCATCCAAACATCAACATTAACATTATCATTACGTACATTATTACATATTATTACATTGTTACATATCATTACATAATTACATATTATTATATTATTACATTATTACATTGATAATTATCATTACGAACTTTACTTAACGTTTGTGATAGTATGGAATATTATACAAATGTCAAAGTATCAAGTTTTTTCTATTAAATATTTTTCCTCCATACAGTTACCATCTGCAGAAACTTATGCCTACAAGCTATATATTCACCACAGCACGACAACGGGCTCACTACCACTAATACACCACCACCACACACAACACCAAACAAGGTATGTAAGAGTATTTAGTATTTTGAGATTTTAAAATATCTGTTATAAGGATTCAACCAAAAAGCATATTAAACAAGCCTTATTGAAATTTGTTCAGATTTATATGTATACAGATATGGATACAGATGCGTAAAAAAAAACACATAAAATTTATTTTCTGAAAAAATATGTAAACTATTATTATTATTATATTAATATATTCTTTTTATTTTTAGTTAGGTAATTGTTATTACTTTGAATATATAGCAATAAATAAAAGAAAAATGTGATGAAACTTCTCAAGATATCGTAGAATAAACGAATAAAGTTTTGATTTGTGATTTAATTTTTTTGGTTATTACATAAAGGTTGATTTTGTTGCAATATTTAGGAATAATTTGATTATTTTCGGTATTACTGTTAATGCGTTCTTAACGCTTTCTCTACGATTGCATTACACTCGTTGTCAGTAATGTAATGGAGTGTCAAGCGCGATGTCGGCGGGTAAACTCGTTATAACGAATGACTTCGACACTATGGATGTTATATAATCTTTTTAATATAAATCGCATCATGCAATATCGTATGTATTATCTCATTGAATTGAAATACATCTTTCCTCTGTGTAATAAATAGTCTCATATTCGTCAACTATTACTTCGCAAAATTTGTTAAGAACATAACTTTTTTAATTGTCGCACTTACTCAGCAGCTAGTTAAGAATTGTATTAGCGCATTAATTAGAAGAGTTTCACGTTGAATTACTTACGTAAACATTTTAAAACATTTTAGGTATATTAAAATAGGTATTACTCAAATAGTCTGGTCAGGGTACGGGGGAAGAAGTATCTCGTAGACTTATTTTTTATTTAGGTCTATTTAACTAAAAGTTTATAAGTCATATTCAATATCAATTAATTGGCTCCACAGTTTGACCACCTGCAACTTGATAATGGATGCTCTGACATCGGACATACAGAAGCAGGCATTCTAGTGCATGCTGTTCGTTGAAAAATGGCAACAAAAACTGGAGAAGTTGAATTATCTGTCAGCTCCGACATTCGCTAACTTGGATCCGTCATACAAAGTGAGGGCAGTAGATATTGTTCGGGACATAAGCACAAAATCATCGCGGAATAGATGTCATGATGACAGATCACGAGGATGACATGCGATTCTCGATTTTGTCTTAAGCTAAATTAAAATTTTATAAAACCATCATTAAGCCTGTCGTCATTTGTGAACCTGAGTGCAGGGCATTAAAAGCGATGGGTAAAAAGCATATGCATGGAAAGGAGATGCGAATGTTGAGATGACTGGCCGAAAAAAGATGGGTGGTTTGCGTGAAAGGCGATATGGAGCAGAAGGGAGTATGCAGAAATGACGAGTAACAGGAAAAATTGGATAGAAAAACATACTGCGCCGGCGTTATAATTTGTATACGGACAGGGAGATGATGTCAATATTTTATTTGTATAATAAAAACGTGGAACTAATTCAATTTCACTAGTTGTTTTACATACACACTACACATAATTGTTCGTTCATATAATGAAACTACACAATTAATTAACATCGTTCACGATCACAAGCGATAACAGAATACAAGACGTTGTGTAAAGACTGAAACCTTTTATACGGTTAGCCACAGACGTGTTTTGGCGCCAATACGCAACTAAATCATTTTCGTTCTTTACAAATTAATAACTGAGTTAAGATTCTCATAAAACAATGCTTAAAATTATATATAAAAATAAAAATAACTTACAATTGATTTAGAATAGAATTTTTAAAATGTTAAGTTTATTAATAGTTTTACAAACATGTATTGACTTTCAATGCGGCCATCTGTCAGTACAGACTTATTCTTAATATGTTATATACCAAATATATTATATAAACCATACCAAATACCAATTATATACAAAAACATAACTTATATACTTATATACATAACTTATATTTCTAATATAAATTTACGTTTTTCGTCAAGACTACGCGACGACATATTATTATAGACTCTATTATTACACTTTGTCAACTGACTTTTCAATTGTAGCTGCACTGTTGCTGATATAATAATCTCTAAGGCGGTCACTGAAAATCAGCGTTGGATCTCGGTGGACGCTAAGCGTCCTTCGGTTTCAACATAGGCTGAGTGATCTACCTTTTTGTGTCGGTACACTGCTGTGAAAAATGTTATTTTTATAAATTGTGTATTGTACTTTATATATTTTTTTTTATATTGTCTTATTATTATTGTTATTTTGTTTTTTTTTATTGTGTTCCTTTTTTTACCATGTACATTAGCAGTGTCTGGCATAAATAAAGTTTTTTGAATTTGAATTTGAATTTTGAATTAATTTGCAGATTGCAAATGTAATAAGACAAATATTTTAGGTCGATTACAATGATTCTTTGATTTTTATTATTATCTTCTTATTTCTATATGAGCTTATTATATAAACGTTTTATTAAATATCTCTCTTACAACAATAACTAAGACTTTAATTAACATTTTTTTTTATATTTCTCTTTCATCACTAGATAGATCTTGTGTACTTATGAGTACATCTTGTTATGAGAAAATAATATATGAAATAAATATTGTCGGTAAACCGTCTAGAAAACTTTATAAAACTTTTCAGAATTTCCACAGCGGTTTAAGTATAACACCGTGGCGTTCAGCTTTAAGCGTTTTAATTTGGAACAAAAGTTTTCCAATCTAAGGATATCTAAGGAAATTAAAGTCATAATTTATTTAAACAGCACGTCCGTAAAAAGGGAATTATTAAAATTCAATCACGAATAGATAACAGCAATCAGAAATGTTAAAAATCATGTCAGAACGTCTATTATTCTAGAAATCCCCAAAATAAACGAATTAACATATTATATACATTTTTATTTATAAATTATGCTCTCTCAAACCTATGTAGGTATAGTTTGAAATTTACTTATATATAAGAGTATATATAAGAGTGGGCAACATAATCGGATGAAATTTTTGTTTTTAAATACACGCTTTTACTGCGAGTTAGTTAGTGTACGTAGTACATCTTGTAAATGGCTTTTAATTGTAAGTAAGGTTGCAAAGTTTGAATTTAAAATAATATGTAGAATATTTTGTTATATATTTTACATACATAAAGCTCGCGTATATTTGGTTACAAAATATATGAAACACATCTTTTTTTAACCGCCCCGTTGGTCGAGTGGTTAGGGCAGACGCCTAACGTTTCACGGCGCAATGGGGCTCGGGTTCGATTCCCGGCGGAGACCGGCATTTATGTGAAGAGCATAGATGTCTGTGTTTCTGGGTTTGGTCGTTTATTAAATATATTCTCAGTATTTAAATGTGTATTCCTATGTATTTGTATCGTTGTCTAACACCCTTAAAGAAAGCAAATAATTTGCTTACTTAGGGGTTAGATCAATGTGTGTACATTGTCCTGATATTATTGTCCTGATATTATCTATCAACTGCTTTGAAATTATTTTTTTATTTTATTCCATATGCATGCATTTCTCTTAGGTCATCTGAAATGAATATAATTTTATTTGATTTACACTATGTTTTACACTCTTTTGATATTTAACTTAAGTATTGAATGCAAATAGGCATTTAAGGATTATTGACGATGAATATAATAATAACGCTATATTAAAAGCTGCATCGTGCAGAATTCTAAAGTGATAGAAGCCTGTAATTAGTGTATATTTTCTAGAGTGAATCATATTAATTTTTATCTATAAAGAATTAAAATAAAATCTTATATAATGAAATGTGCAAACCAGATTTCTTTAATTTATATTTATAATTTTGAAGCTGTAATTTTAATTTTCTGAGCATGGTTTAACAGTGAAAGACAGAACGCTAGTGATTGTGGTGATTTCTAGACCCTCCTTAATTTTTAAAACTTAATTGGATTCATTTTTTTATGTAAAATACCATTTTTAATTTACAATAGCAGGTAGTAGTGAGTTATACATTGTCCCCTTCCCCCCCCTCGGTACGCCCATGCAAATGTAATCACTATGTACAGTAATTTTAAGTTCATATATCTACTGGCTGCAAAGTATTTCTGCCGCTTGAAATGCCGGTGTCTATACCAGATGGCAAGCTTTATATTTTAATAGACATCGAAAACTTTTTCTTCGTCATAATTGACGTGTTAAATGTATAAAAAAATATATGACGAGTACGTTCATATATATAAATTAATATGTATTTCAATATGTACCTATATAACAGAGTTCTCGAATATTACATGTTTAATCAGGACGTTGTGTTTATTTCTATAAGAATCGTCGAAGTCATCCGTTGCAACGAGTTGATTCGCCGACGTCGGGCTTGACACTCCATTACATTACATTACTGACAGCGACAGGGAGTGTAATGCAATTGTTGCAAACCCATTTACATCAACGTTAAGCCAAAAAGCAATTTGGTACTTACACTTACTCGCATGACTCACTAACATGACATATTTGTATTTCAATTCTGTTTGAAAATAATATAATAATTTAAAATTTGATGTTTTTATTAATTTATATTTTTTAATTAACATTTTATGATTAAGTAAATTAAAAGATGAGTTGGTAGGTACTGCCTCAAAGAAACTCTTTATAATAAATTGTTGTATTTTCTCAGTTTAATTTATACATTCCAAGAACATGAGTAACATTCAATGTACTGCACATAATAAATACATCAAAGGAGGAAAGTTAATAACAGAACATATGTATTTAATTAAACTAAATAAACTTTAGTTGGTAGTCACATACGTTATCATTAATTAAAAATATGAAATATTAAATCAAAGAAAATAAGATAAAAAACAAATAGTAACTGCGACATCCGGTTAACCAAAACGGTTAACCAATCATCTTTCGCTGGAGTATATTATCCTGATTTTCATTGGACGCCGTGCCAACACGTAATCAAAACTAGTGACAGTTAACGTAATAAGATTATTCAAATAAAACAACATTCTAAACAATAAAATCAATAAATTCTATATACTTATATACTTAGTATGGCCAGAAATTTTTTTACATTTAAAAATAAAAAAATATTACATTTGAATTTAGAATCTGTAATTTTTATACGACTACTTACTACTTATTATTCATTGTACTTACATTGTACTTACTATTCATTGTATCTCATTTTGACGCCAATGCATTGTACAATATTTTGCGATATTAAAATGGAGTGGGGTGATAAAGAGAACAGAATCACTGTGATTGCATTACACAAATGAGGTATAGAGCCTAATGCAATTTTTAAAACTCTCCATACACTTGGTATTAGTCAAATGTTTGTGTACCGGGTTATTAATAAGTACAATGAGACTTCCTCTGTATGTGACAGAGAAAGATCTGACCATCCAAATAGTATTCGTATGAAAAAGGTGGTCAAATCAGTAAGGGAAAGAATTCGACGAAATCCTGTCCGAAAGCAAAAGATTTTATCTCGGGAAATGAACATAGCACCAAGAACCTTGTCGCGTATTTTAAGAGATGACTTAGGACTTGCAGCCTATAAGAGTCGCAGAGTACGCACTGGTTATTTTTTAACTAATAAATTAAAGATGAATAGGGTGGCAAAATGAAAACAACTATTGAAGCGGTACGCAAAGGGAGGTCACAGAAAAATTAATTTTCTTTACAGATGAGAAAAAATTTACAATTGAGCAATATTTTAACAAACAAAATGACTGTATTTATCCTCAAAGCTCTAAGAAAGCTTTTCAATAAGTCGACTGAGTGCAACGTGGTCATTATCCGACTTCCTCGATGGTTTGGTGGGGTGTTAGCTATGAAGGAGTGACTGAGCCATATCTTTGTGAAAAAACAATGGTATCAAAACATCGGCATAAGTATATCAAGATACCATTCTTCAGAAGGTAGTTAAGCCCCTTATTAACACTTTGTTCAATAACCAAGTATGGTCCTTCCATCAAGACTCAGCACCGGGTCATAAAGCTCGGTCCACGCAGTATGGTTGGAAGCGAACGTCTCGGACTTCATCAGAGCTGAAGGCCGACCGTCATCTAATTCCGATCTTAATCCGCTGGATTATAATTTATGGTAGAGTACAGCTTGCTCTAAACGCCATTATAATTTGGAGTCCCTAAAACAATTCATACGATTGGCAATGAAGAAGTTCCCCATGGAAAGAGCGCGTGCTTCTATTGATACCTGGCCTCAACGTTTAAAGGACTGTATTGCAGCCAACGGACACCATTTCGATAAGTTTATTATTTTTTTAATTGTTTTATATTTGTGTATTAAACTAGCACACCGTAAAAGTAATAAATGTTATTTGCAATTAAAAATATTTTTTTTTCTCTGTTACAATATTTATGGCAAGACTATATACCACATCTATACATCATATCTATATACCATAGATAAAATGAAACAACAAATTTGACCAAAGCATCGGTATTTTATATAAATCATAAATGGATTAAGATTTAGAGTGAACATACATGTAGAGTCTCGTATATCTATTTATTTTTAGAAATATGTTTTATCATGACAATGACAAATGTAAGAAATAAACATATTTGAATATACGTCCGTACATTGAATCTCTTCAAGTTTATGATAAAATTTGGGTTCGTTTTACAGAATTAGTATTTTTAAAGGTGATATATTTAAAAAAAATATATATAGAAATCTTATTTATTTTTTAAACGTGTTAATTATTTAAAATTCCTACCTTAGTGAGTTGTTATAATATAAAAACCAAACTACAATAAAAATCTCAGGCTTTTACCCCAGCGCGGCGTCAAGTTACAGATTACGTTAGTTTATTAAGTAAAATCAATGTTCTGTGCTTGACACATAATAATCAGGTAAATTATTACAAAATATAATTTTGTAAGGATTCGAACATAGATCATAAAGTATATAATCGATAACGTAACTAATATACGTGACAAATTATGATATAATAATATGTTGTAAAATTAATATTAGATTGTTTGAGGGAGTTGAAAATCAGTTTTAAGTAGTTAATGTTAACCTGTTGTTCATTAAGAGTTTCCATCTAAAGCCGTTCATATACCCCATCCTGTTGACAATATGTAACAAGGTAGAATAATGTAATATTTTATTCTTACTTTTAGAATACAATGTTTCAATAATAAGTAACATTTAATTATCAATATAGTTATTTATTCATTTGGAATTCTCTCAAGACATATCAATCCTATTAAATTATAAGCACCGCCTTTGGCAATTATTTGATTCAGAGAATACAAATTCATCTCTGTGATGTTGAACAACCAGAGATCGAATTTGTCAAAAGCGTTGTTAAAAGCAACTTGGAATTCGAACCTTACCGAAACTACACAAGATGATTTTAGCTCGAGCGGTTACTGACATTAAATAACATTACTAACACTTGTTTAAAATACTATACAGCTAAGTCATCTACACTTTCACAATTATTGCGTTATGGTTTTATAATTTTGATATTTAAAAAAGTTTTAGTGCTTGTTTCAATTTCAAGAGTCCTATATGTTAAAAATATTTATATAAGTAGAAATACGTACGATTTAAACGCTAAATACTAAAGAAATAATAAATAAATCTATTTAGTTAATAAAACGATCTTAGTGACTGACTCATACATATCCATATACCTACATAAGTATGTGAAAATTATCGAAAAAATCATCATAATACGTTGCTTCGTCTCTTGCGGCTATTTATGAGTAGAGGCTTAAATGAAATTTCAACTTTTTTTACAAATGCATCATGGTAATGATGATAATGGTTATAATCATAAACCAAAAATCAATGCAATAAAATTGAGATATGTTTTAGATAAAATATAATTTGCAAAACCAGTAAATTGTCTTCAGCTTGAGGAAATACGATCAAATAATAAACCACAGAAGTTCAAAAGGCGTTTTAATTGAGTAAAATGCAACTAATATAATCTCAGTTATACTATACACAACTATATTTGTGCATTACAGAGCACTGGTTATCAAAGAATAACAATATTATAAATGTACAAAATTATAAATTGTCAAGTCCGTTCTGTAGAGAGAAAGCTATTCGCGGTGGCTCACTTATCTTAGCTCGTAACGATGTAGTGTTAAAGTCTCGATCAGATATAGTGGCGCTCTCTGTCGAGCGAATTATTGAATTATCCTGCATTGAGCTCAATGAACATATTATTTTGTGCGTGTACCGACCCCCCTCTAGTGACTTTGATGAATTTGAAAACAAAATGGAGGATATTTTAACTAAGCTTTGTCATAAAAACAAGTCCGTGATTGTTTGCGGCGATTTCAATTTCAAAGATATATTACAAGAAAATTCGTCTAGTGTACGTTTATTAAATTTGTTTAAATCTTTTAACTTACTGAACGTCTTTTTTGAACCTACTCGTATTACTAGTATTTCCGCAACTTGTATTGATAATGTGTTCTGTCGCTGTAACATTTATGAACAAACAGTAATGACGAATTTAAGTTCAGACCACTGTGGTCTAAAATTTTCTCTATTAATTAATCACGAAAGTGAAAAGCCCCAAAAGTTTACTTGTAGACCAATTACAAAAAACCGGGTCCTAACATTTAAGAATACTGTTCAGCAAAAAGTGGGTAAAGTAAACATGAGCGATGATAATCCAAATAATTTATATAATAACATTTTCGGTTTTTTGTTACAAGAATTTAATAATGTTTTTAAGCCAAAAACTATGACTAAATACCTGAAACTTAAATTTAGTGATTGGGCTACCGTGGGAATGTATAAAAGTAGAGATAAGTTATATGATTTATATAGTGAGAGGCAATGGAATCAAGATCCGGTATTCTTGAATAAAGTTAGGATTTTTTCTAAAATATTTAAGACCGTTTGCATACAAGCTAAGTCGATTTACATAAGAAATAAAATCTTAAACTCAGAAAATAAAATAAAGGCAACTTGGGATGTTTTATCTAGTGTTTCTGGGAAAAATAGGGCTGCTAATGGACCTATTAAGTTAAAAATTGATAATATTGAAATAAATTCAAATTCAACTGTGGCGGCTATTTTTGAGACTTTTTTTAATGAAATTCCTTTGACAGTCACGCGTAATTTAAATTCTTCACCATATGATGCAATCGTCGAATTGACGAACAACGTAAGAGTCAGTAATAAATGTTTTGTTTTTAAACCTGTTACATCATATGAAATTGTTAAAACTTTTAGAAATCTAAATATGAAAAAAACCGGTGATCTTTGGGGTATGTCAGTAAAATTACTAATAAGTATTATAAATGATATAGCTCCACAATTATCCTTAATTTTTAACAAATGTATTGAAACCGGTACTTTCCCAGATTTAATGAAAAATAGTAAAGTAGTTCCTTTGTTCAAAAGTGGCGATAGACTAGAACCCGGAAATTATAGACCTATCTCTATTTTACCTATTTTAAGTAAAATCTTCGAAAAAATTATACTAAACCAAATGTCAGAATTTGTTTGTAGCAATGAAATCATGCATAGTGAACAATATGGTTTCACCAAAGGCAAATCAACAACTGATGCGGGTGCCGCGCTTCTTAAGCACATTTACGACGCATGGGAAAAGTCACCGAATGCAATCGGAGTGTTTTGTGATTTATCTAAAGCCTTTGATTGCGTGGACCATCAAACATTACTTTGCAAACTTAATCACTATGGTGTGCGTAGTGCTGCGCTTGATCTTATTGCCTCTTACTTGAATCAAAGAGTTCAGACGGTTGATGTAAATAATTGTAAATCGGTTGGATCTCACCTAAAAATGGGTGTTCCACAAGGATCTATTCTAGGCCCTTTCTTATTTTTACTTTATATTAATGATTTGCCTTTTTACGTAAAAGGACTATGTGACATTGTACTTTTTGCTGATGATACCTCACTTATTTTTAAAGTTGATCGTAATAATGCTAATTTTGACAAAGTTAACTGTGCTCTGTCACGTGTTCTTCATTGGTTTGAAATTAATAATTTGGTATTAAATACTAAGAAAACTAAATGCATGGAATTTACACTTCCTAATGTAAAAAGTCAAGATTGTAGTTTATTCCTTAACAATGAAGTGTTAGAACTGACTGACTCGACAACTTTCTTAGGTATAACTTTAGATAAAAAGCTCCAGTGGAACCCCCATCTCTCGACACTCGCAAGC
The DNA here is from genome assembly GCA_959347405.1 of Napeogenes sylphis. Lineage (NCBI taxonomy): Eukaryota > Metazoa > Arthropoda > Insecta > Lepidoptera > Nymphalidae > Napeogenes > Napeogenes sylphis. The sequence goes on along the minus strand of OY365777.1, from coordinate 29,217,047 downwards.
AAACTTAGCTCAGCCGTCTTTGCAATTAAAAAAGTAAGACAATTAACAGACGCTAATACGGCTCGACTCGTTTATTTTAGTTATTTTCACAGTATATTGTCTTACGGTATCTTACTGTGGGGCAGCGCTGCCGAAATTAATTCTATATTTATTTTACAAAAACGAGCTATACGGACTATTTGTAACTTAAAAGCTAGAGACTCCCTAAGAGAAGTTTTTAAAGAAATCGGTATTCTTACGGTCGCTTCTCAATACATTTTTAATAACCTACTATATATACGCCAAAATTTAAATGACTATAAAAAAAACAGCGACGGACATACTATCAATACAAGAAATAAAAATAGGCTCGTAACGCCTAAATTTAGACTTCAAAAAGTTAAGAAATCCTTCATGGGCTTGAGTATACGCATATATAATAAGGTTCCACAAGATATCTTAGATCTTCCTTTTCTTGGTTTCAAATCTAAAATTAAAGGTATATTATTAAATAAATCTTACTATAACATTCAAGAGTTTTTGGTTGATCGAAATGTGTGGAACTTGGGTCATTGACTCATTTGCAGGGTTGATGTTTAATATAATATATTTAATTTATAAGTCAAACATTGTTAAATTTTATTTAAAAAGAGCAACTGTTGAGTTTCTGGCCAGCTCTTCTCAGCAGAACAGCATTCCGAGCTGGTGGTAGCTTACTCACAGACTGACTATACTGACCAATTTAATGTAATTGAATGATTCAAAAGTGCGTGTAAATGCCTACTTGAATAAAGATATTTTGATTTTTTTTTGAATTTTTAAATCTGACTAATAAAGTCTAAATAATTCTTTAGACACATTTAGTTGCCTGGATTATTTAAATTTTAAATCATCTTGAAATATTTGACAGAAGATACTACGTTCTGTATGTACTGCGTATTTATTCAACATATAATTTCTGTTTAGGCTGACTGACAAGTTAGTTGTTCTCGAAATCAAAAAACTACTTTCAGAACAAACCTTAAATTTATTAAGATTTATGAGACAATATATTTTCGTTACAAAACACAATCTTAACATATATTTTTTATAGTGTTATATCAACTCGTCTAACGTTATAACGAGTTGACGGGCTGACATCACGATTGACACTCATTCCATTACTAGCAGCGAAAGCGAGTGTAATGCAATTCCTGCGACGCCATTTACACCAACGATAAACCAAGAAGCAATTTGCTTCTTTGACATATTTTGATAAAGATTTATAACTGAATATAAAAAATATTTTACATTGATTTTAATAAATAAATATTTACCCAAGACGGTATTCTTATAATACTAATATTATAATTATAATTCCTATAATAATATTACTTATGGATACTTTTGAACACATAACAAGTCATACAAATCAACTAGATTCTGTTGATGTTAGTAGATGACGATTTATTGATATTTTGGTTTATTTTAAGTATCTTAGTAAAAAATGTCCACTGAGAGTTTTATGGGATGGCTCGGGAATAAATCAATGTTTATGGAGCCTTGCGTCAGTGGTAACGACATTTAAAATGGTAACTGTGAAATAACAAAATATGTTCCGCCTTTATTTTTTTATCAGTTGATACTAGAATGTTTGCCTTTTGAATAACACTTAAACATTTTTTAAATCATAACCAAGACACCTTTATGTAAGCACGTGTTCTGCTCAAACATTGTTTTATTAAATGTCAATAAGTTAATACGAACAAAAAAAAATCGAAAATAATAAAAAATAAAATTGCGTTAAGACCGAATTCGATATTTTCGTCCTATTTGTCTTTCATTTTTCATTTCTACTTCATAAATTATTCATGTCCGCACCGATTTAATTCGAATTATCAGGCAATTTTTCAGTTCATGCTAATGTTTCTTTTTAAATTTTGGTTTGGAGTTTTAAAGTGTTGTTTATTTAATGGTAAGTAAGTGTGCAATGTTAAAGTCTTAATCCCAAAATAAATGCGTAACGCCATTATTGAATAACAGCGATTGCAATATGTATTTGTTATTTCGTTGCTCGTATTGATGTATTACTTTATCATGTGACATAATAATTCTTATAATATTAACACGTCATAATCTCTAAATAGACAAATAATTGTTCAGCCATCATGGCCATCATTACGCTTCTACACCATTACTACTATATTAATTATAAGTTCAGTAAAAAATATTTTCTAATAACGATACCAAAATGTAATAACTACGTTAATTTTCGATTTTTTTTTAATAAGATTAATTTCTTATAATTAACATATTCCTTATTTATGTTATTAACTATAAGAGAGTAATTTAATGTTTTGGTTGGGTTTTGAAGTTTTTTTAATTTATATTTATGTTACTTATTTTAGAGATAGTGGAGAGGTTATAGAATGTCGAATAATGAATCAAATGTAAATTTATTGTTATCTCTTGAATTTAAATGCAAAGAAGGTTAAAGTATGGCTAATGAAAAAGTTTGCTAGTATTTTTTTTTTAGTACCTTCTAAAGACAAATCATTTGATTTGATTTTTGATAGTAATACATATTAATTAGTTGATAAAAGTAGTTAACGTTCTGTTGAGACGAAGAAATATGTTACCACATTCACAAATGTAACATAGGTATGTGTAAATGTAACAAATGTAAGTAGGTAAGAGACAAAGTTCATACTTTGTCTCTTTTGTTTTTATTTTTTCTCTTTATTTTGTTTTATATAATTGAATTGCTTGAAGCTTGAATTGTGAAAGATTTGTGAAAAAAATCACTTCTATGCGGTGGAATAATCGTTTTAAGGTTAGAAGATGAACGAAGCATTTTGCCGTGAGTTACATGGAGATACTGGAATTTTTCCTTCAGATAAGAAGGTGAATTTGGATCATTTAAGATTGAATAAAGGAGACAAAGTATTCTAGAGCTACGCCTCTGACGAATAGTGAGCCATTTAAGTTGAGTGCGAAAGTGAGAGACGTGATCGTACTTACGTAGACCGAAGATGTAACGGATACAGTTATTAAGGAGGCGCTCTAACTTATTGAGTAGGTCGTTACTTAAATCGGGGTAGCAAACATCTGCATAATCAATAATAGGTAAAATAAGACTGTTAACCAACATTACCTTCGTCTTAAGTGGGAGAAAATATTTAGTCCGATATAAGGTCTGTAATGTGGCAGTGACTTTACGGCAAATTTCTTTAATGTGCAGGTGCCAACTCATTCCATTGTCCATATACAACCCCAGGTTTCTTACCGAATTCGATAGTGGTATGATATTTGCATTGTATGTAATTGTTGGCAAACTATCTAAATCAGTTTTTACTAACAGTCTTGTACTACCAACGATCATAGCCTTACATTTTTCGGGATTAACGGAAATACTAAATTTTGATGACCATAGACTCAATTGACGTAGGTTTCGGTTAATAGTGCAAATGGCGTTTGGAAGATCATCCGTACTTGTTTGCACATAAAGCTGAAGGTCGTCAGCATATAAGTGGTACGAGCAGTCGAAGTTAGGTATTAATGTATTAATAAATAAAGAAAACAAGATGGGAGAAAGTATTCCGCCTTGCGGGACACCAGCAAGTATGTTAGCCCACACTGAGGAAGAATCCCCGGAGCAAACTGATTGCTGGCGGCCGCAAAGATAAGAATTAAACCACTTTACGACTAATGGACTGAATTTAAATAGAGATAGTATAGCAAGAAGGATTTCGTGATTAACTGTATTAAATGCGTTTGAAAAATCGACAAGCACCAACACTGTTAATTTCTTGTTGTCCATTCCAACTCGAATGTCATCGGACACTTTGATGAGAGCAGTATTGGTGCTGTGACCTGGGCGGAACCCGGACTGGTACCGACTAAGTAGATTATATTTAAATATATGAGAAGAGATTTGCTTAAATACACAGGTTTCTGAATTAATTTTTTTGATAATTAAGATTTTTGAAAGGAATGACAATATGGAGATAGGTCTGTAATGGTTAGGAAGAGTGGGTTGAGAGATTTTTGGTAATGGATGTACAAAAGCGTTTTTCCAAGTATTGGGATAATCGCCGGAATTTAAAGAGAAATTTATAATATGAGAGATTAAAGGTAAGAGGGAATCTAATAGATTAAGTATCATAGATCTACTTATATGGTCACAACCAACAGCATTAGACTTAATAGAATAAATACATTTTTTAATTTCATCGTCTTGTACAGGTGTGAAATCAAAAGATGGTATATCAGGACTCGGTATTGAAGAAATATGAGTTAGCGTTTGAGTACGGATTGTGGGGCTTAACTGAGAGACAGAGACGAAGTGACTATTTAGCTGATCTAATGATAAAGGAGAAGTATGACCTAAGGTGGATGGTGTGCATATGCCAATAGAGTAAAGAAACTTCCATATTTCAGGAGAAGATGAGTTACTAATACTATCATGAATAAAGCGGCGCTTAGCTATTCGTATAACCTGATTACACCGATTCCTCGCAATCTTATAAGCTGACCAGCTATGTTCATTCCGGGTTTTTTTAAAAACTCTAAACAAACGATCTCGTCTAGTCATAGCAGCGCGAGTTGACTCGTTCATCCATGGCGCTGGAGGTCGCTTTAATTTTACAGCATGTATTGGTGCATGAGCGTCATACAGTGTGAGAACAGCAAAGTGGAGAAAAGATACTTTGTCGTCCATAGTAGACTCTGCATTCACCAGAGATAAATCAAGTTTCTCAGCATCACCCCTCAAATGATCTAAGTTTAAACGTGCAAAATTTCGAATTTTTAAAACTGTTGATTTAGGTTTAGGTGGTCTCAATTTGTACGATAAATAAATAAGATCATGTCGTGAAAATCCAGGAGCAGGTAGCTGTCTAGCCTGCTTAGCCAAGTCAGGGGCTCCAGTGATTATAAGATCTAATAATGAGTCTTCACAGTCAATATTGTGATGAGTTGCATTTAAAGGAAGAATTGAAAGATTGGCTGACTCAATAATCTCACGGAGTCTAAAAGAACGAGAGGAAGATTTTAAGAGATCAGTATTGAAGTCACCCATTATTACAAAATGTTTATAACTGGACGAGAAGTAATCCAAAGCTGCTTCTAAATCAGTATGATAATCGGTGGCTGGAGGACAGTATACTACTCCCAGAAGTGCTTTAACACCGTTTAATGCCAGCTCAAGAAACAAGTACTCACAGGTGGCAGAATAACGAGAAGGAGAAGCCAAGATTATTTTATAACTAATTGATGCTTTCAAATATATGGCTACGCCACCCCCCCGTTTGTCTGTCCTATCATTTCTTATGAGCACAAAACCAGGTAATGGGTAAAGTGCGGAGTGCAATGATGGTTTAAGCCATGTTTCGGAGATAAGTAACGCATGAAAAGAAATACTCTGTGCGAAAGTAGCCTCTAGTTCCGAATAGTGACTCGGAATACTTTGAGAGTTTAAATGGCAGATATTTAAAAAGTTATAATGATCAGAAAATACACTATCCAACTGCCCACTTAATGAAGTTAACCTATCACTCTTCACAGAGTCACAACTATTAAAGGAGCTACTGGAGTCATGCAGCGAATAAAATGATTCATCGTTTGACTGTAAAGAATCGCTATCAGACATGTGTACAAATAAATATTATGTGAATAATAATAAATAATGATAATAAATAATAATAATAAATAATAATAATAAATAACAATAATCAAAAATAAATTACACTTGTGCTAATCTAATAAGATACCAAAGTACAATAATTTATCACCTTCCCATCAGCCAACTGTTTACATAGTCATATTGTGATAAACAGTACATTACAACAACATTAATCAAATTAAGCAAAATAAAAATGAGAAACAATGTGGAAAAAATTAAAATATAAAATTTAAAAGAAAAACGTACAACTCAATTAACACACGCAGGTCTGTACTTTCCATAGAATTATTATGACTGATAAAGACAAATGTCGTTTTGACAAATAAAGTGGCTGTCACTTGTCACTAGTAAGTTTACAGAACTGACACTTTACATAATAATATTAATCAATGCTAATTTAAAATACGTTATTGTGATAATATAATAAGCAGCACAAATTGAGGAAAAGCAAAATAAACTTTCATAAACTTGTTATAGTTACATATAAAATTAAAAGTGTAAGAGCGGTATAGTTGTACAGTACAAATCAAGAAGTTTTACATACATTAAAGGAGTTATTTCTTCGATACCATACGCCGTGACCTCTTCAAATCATCACCTGGAACAACAGTGATCGGAGGCTTGCGACGAGTATCTTGATTTTGAACAACCTGATTCTGAGCACTACTTGAGGAAGCGGGTGGCTCTGAATTCAGAACACTTTCCGGGTACTTAAAGATTAACCGATCAAGATCCTGCTCACAGACGACTTTCTCATGGCACCCACCGGGTGACTTGATATGTATCACCCCATCGAGAGTCCAGACATTCTTCATACCAAAATGCCGCCTCGCTTTCTTGTGAATAGCCTGTCGTACCTTAGTGAGAAACTCGGTGAATACAAATCCGGAACCTTTCAGTTTAGCTTTGGATCTCCATACTTCAGCTTTAGTATCATGATTCCGGAAGTGAACAAGTACAGGTCTGCACAGCTCACCATTTTGGACACCAAGTCTATGACAACGTTTGATGGAGTCATTCGTGACATGTGACAGTCCCAGCTTCTCATGAATGAGATTTAGGACCCCAGATTGACTTGATGTGGTTTGAGCATCTGAATTTATATCCTCAGAGATGCCGTTAAATAGCAGTACCTTTTGCCGCTGTCTCATGTCCAAGGCATCCAAAACTTTAGCGCACTCACGAGATTGCTGATGCAATAAATTAAGCATATTATGCACAATCTCTCTGAAAGCTTTAAATTCATCAGCTAATTGCAGTAAAGTTGGATTGAAAGGACTTGATGCGGCTTCAAGGCGTTTATCAAAATCAGCCATTCTTTGTGTCCAACATGCTTCAAGTTCATTAATATTAGCCATAGTGAAGTGAATGTTGATAAAAATACAAACAAAAACAGTGTTCTCAACGTTTCAAAAATGCTGTTTTAGGTTAAGCTGATGGGGTAGGGCAGGTAAAATAATTGTTATTATTACATTAAAATTATAAGCAGAATTGTTTATAAGGACCTGAATATAATAAAACTAAGCACTTTTCCTGTAAAATTACTTTTTAATATATTTAAATCAATAAAGCATCTAAAAACTGTTGTTAACTTTTTAAGTACCTACCCCCGAAAAAGATTACGATAATTTAACGATGTTTATATACTGACTAAGTAATTTGTGATTGCGAATTACCTATATATAATACAATAATTTTTATACTCTGTCTTTGTCCTACGGAAGACGGGTGTGCCACTAATCTATCCCAGTCCACGTCATCTATTATATATAATTAGAGTGTCACGATGTTTGTCCGCGATGGACTCCTAAACTACTAAACTGATTTTAATCAAATTTGGACACCGTGTGCAGTTTAGTCCAACTTGAAAGATAGGATAACTTACATCTCAATTTTAAGTCACAATACTATTTGATAGCAAATTATTTGTTTACAATAATCTGTTAGATCCAAATAAGTCTAACAGATGGCGCTGTATCTGTTGATTGGATTGAATTAGTGTTCAACAGATGGCGTAATAATAAAAGTACAAACAATTCATATATAATTTAACACCATAACCGCCACGAGATGCTGAGACTAAATTGTAAGTTAATTTTTAGTTTTAGTATAGCCGGCCACGTGTTAACCAAAAATATTGTGCACCGATTAGTGCAAAATTAAATTAAAATTATATTATTTTTGTATGTAATGTTACATCAAAAACTTTAGCTACCACAGCAACGCGTGGCCGGGTCTGCTAGTACATTATAATTTTGAAATTAATCTAAATGACAATATTAAGTTACATTTATAATATTCATGTTTATGACTAAGTATAAGTTTTGCCGTTCATCAAATATTTATCATAAACAAAACATTTCAAGTAGATTTAAAAAAAGTAACGGTCCACATCTGTAATTTTGCAATGTAATCTGGGATTAAAAAAAAAAAAATACAAATGCTTAAGACTTTTACAAATCGTTGGTAGCTTCGGAACTGTTAATATACCTAAGAAGAATTTTTAAAAGAAAATCTGCAAGCCTGTCTTTTGTTCATAATACAAAATAATAAAAAAAATAAAAGACAGCCTATTTCTTATAACTTGGTGTGGCCAACAAGCACCTGAACTTAAGTACGTCGTAACACGTCTGTAAATAACTACCTTTGCAACGCTTTGCTACGTCGTAGGAATGAGGAGAGATACAGGAGTCACGGTGAAAGAATTTTGCAATCAATTTTGGTGGGAAAGTAATACTACCAGGATCGGCCAAGTTCGTTTTGCGAGTATACAATTTTACAGTAAAAAAAAAACTTTTAGTACTCTTGCATTAGGCCAGCTATCTAACAGCATCACACATCGTATCATGCACCTTAATCGATAATACTGTCCCAAACATATCTGTTTTTATTTCTTTTTGACCAGGAATATTGTAATTACAAAATGTGGAACATATCGCATACTGTGTTTTGTTTATGGGGCTGCATAATTGCAAATTTAAGATTCGTTTAAGTTAAGAACGATTTTTCGTCTTAATCCCTCGAGCATTATAATGGCAGATGTAATTTTAGTACACGTTTCAATTAGTAAAACATTATCACATTGGATTATCTGCTTTGTGAATGAGAATTATAAACGAAGTTCAGATTCTAGGTTTACTCCGCTCATTTTGAAAGTTTTCCAATAATGTAATTATCAATGAGTATTTTATAAAACTTGCCATTTCTTATTTAATTTTAATAGTTTTCACAAATTTTTATTTATAGAAATTATTTATGGAAACAGTATAACAACAAAACCAAATGTTAAAGTTATTAGTTAACAAAAATGTTAAAGTTGATTGCTTAAAAACATTTATATTTTCGAAAATGACAGTCTGTATTTTTTGTAAAATGTCATAGGCATCGTAGGCATGCGAGTATCCCGTTTTCATAGTTATATGTGAGAGCTGCTGGTCGTGCTGTTAGTTTATTTTAGATATATATCCTCTAGATCAGGGATCTGAAGAGCCTTTATTTGTCATGGTCGTCTCCAATGCGGCTGGTTGGCAGCCTGACACCTGGCACCTTGTTTCTCTCTCCATGCGATACAAATTTTCTTCAAATATCCCTTGGGCACATCTTTGTACCTAAGGAGTTCTCAGTTGCGGTTACGCTACAAGTTCACAGTAGAAGATACTCTTCGCCACTGGTTGCTCTTCCATGTCAGGACCACCGTAGCTTGAACCCCGTGAGATATCTTTAATGCCAACCACATTATCTCTTCGCAGCATTTCAGTGTTTGACAGGTTACCAGATCATTAATGTAAAGTTATGCAAATTCCACTGTTAACTAGAAAGGTATTTAGTAAAATTGTACTTATTAAAATATGTATATGACATATTTAAAAAATTAACAAATCTTGAAAAAGAATCGAATTGTTATTTAAAAAAGCAATACATTTTTATACTGAACACCAAATATTAAAGAAACCGTAAAAATACCTCATACGTAAGCATCTAGATCTATAATGGATCTAAACATCATAAGTAAACATCTGAGATGCAATTGCAATGAGGTTTAAAATGCGGATATGACGGCGATACACGGTTCACGTTTAAGCGAAGTAAAAGATATTGGGCATCACAATCGCCGTGTATAACCTATTTTAAATCATTTGGTCATAGGTCCAGACATCACCTGTCGCAGACTTTTTGAAGTTTTTATAAAAATCTCAAGTCAATGAGCGAAGGCTATGACTAGAGGAGTAATCAAATGAAGATGTAGTGTTTTTTATTGAAGTTTGGTAGAAGCAGTCTATTAAAAAATATTTCGTTCACATAAATTTAGTTTTCTGTATAATTTACCGATCCTGAAAATTTTGTTTAAATGTAATATATATTTATCTCTTTTGAATAATCAACTAAATATATTTTACAAATCGTTACACAGTTACATATTATATATATATATTTATGTTGATTATTGTATTCGGGGTTATACGACCATAATAATCTTTGAATCACTATGCGTAAATAACTTACAACTAATATCCTAAACATACAAGAGCATTATGTTTACCTCCAATCTGTCCGAAAATGTCGTGTACATTTCCATAATTATCATATCAGTGATAAGAATTATTAATTACTGACAGCGGGTAGTTTGTTAGTTGGTTTTGGTACTTTACAATATAAAATAATTGGCCACCTCTTTCAGGCAGTCTCTCTACATCAATCCAAACAACATTTGTTTTACGACTTTTTTAATTTAATAGTTTTTGTTTTCTCATAGAAAATTTATTTGTGTGTGTGTCCTGGCGTTGACCTTTTAAGTACTTCTTACTATATACAGAGTAATAAGCAAAAGAGAGAGCAACAAATTTTGTTTCGTTTCTTTCGTGTTGTTTATTAAGATTTGTAAAAAGTTGTAGAACAAATGTTGTTGTTGATTGATGTTGATTGCCTGCAAAAGGTGGACAATTAATTACAAATAACCCTGTATATTGTACAGGTTTTACTTATATTATCTATCAAATGTATATTGCTCTTATAGACAAAAACTTCTCTATTATTGAAAAAACATGAATTATCTTATTTAATTACATATTTAACTTTGCAGAATCGATGATTCGCGCCTTAGTATGATAAACGGTACTATTTTGATGTGCAACTAAGGAAATATATTTAAATAAAAAGAGTTTAAATTAGAACACATTTTGTAGATTTTGCAAAAATGTTATTCTTAAAAAGAGCAAAACTTACAAATATTGTCAGAATATGAATTGATGAAAATTAATATTCTAATAATATTTTTAATGAATGAATCACTTCATGAAATATAATTCCAGTTTTGAATTTATGAAGCAGGAATGAGAAATCGAAGGTAAATATGGAAAGAACTTATGTATGCTATAAGAATGGAAAAATATCATTTATGAAATATAAAGTTAGATTTGAGCAATAAAAATTATATGTCTTGCATATTTGTAATATTATATAATCTTCAAGCAAATGCTAATATTTATGAATAGTACGAGATTTCTAAATTGTAGCAATTTCAATTTTTTTTTATAATCTATTATGACACGGACATTATATTTGTAAAACTAATAATACAATTATAATTAATATTAAGTTAAGTTCTAGTATTATTAGATACTCGTAGGTACGAGTACTAATAGGTACTAGTGACGATCTATTTTTAACAATAGAGACGCATAATTAACTCAACGACTAATAAGGATACGATTGCTACATACATTTGTTATCTTGAATATTTTCATATTAGGAAAATGTTATCTAAGATATTCTTTATAGCAATGACACATATGATGCAGAAATAGGCAATGCAAATTAAAAAGTAATCGGTTGTTTTTTTTTTTACTTATGATTTAGACAGGAATAAAAAAAATCTTAGATATATTTTTTTTTATTTTCTCTATAAAAGTATTTTTATTATATTGGACCCTTTACCAACAGAAATCAGGGAATGAAGTTGGTATAAACTTTTTCAATCTAAGGGAATCCGCAATTTATTCGAACAACACTTTCGTAAAAGGAGTCTCACGATATGATGACAAAATTATTTCGAAAGTCATAAGAACAAAGTATACATTTTATTTTAATACAAAAATGTTTATCAAGCCAAAATCGACTACCTGAGAGCTGTTGTGTCAAAAGGAACCTACTACTCGTAGACGTCTGCTTTACATATGGTCTGCTTGATTCATAAAAGCCAATATCAAAAGAATAGCCCAGTAGGTTTTAGATTGTCTTCAAAAGCGCTCAGAAGACTCAAGTTTGAATAAAAATTATTCATTATTCTCAAATTATATTCTTTATATTATTTTAATAAATCACATTGTATTTTATTATAATATGGAAAAAAAAAATAAATGTAGAACAGCCGTTAGGTTGACTGTTGGGTGCTGGTATCCATTTTAAAAATCTATACAAAGATTGTGGTAAACCTCCACATCTAATCTCATAAAATTTATGTATTGAAGTAACTAAATATGGCTTGTTGATTGTCGTTAGTATGTTGATTGTTGTTATACCATATTAACGTAGTCGGTGTCAGTTTCTTTAATTGATCTATATCAAAGACCTATATAAAGTTGACCAAATCAAATTATTTTATTGTTTTGGTATATTGAGAGCAGATTTTTGCGTTCATAGACGAGTCATTACACGATGACATATAAAATGTCTAAGAAAAAATTCATGGCTCTTATAGAATATTTAGATATTTTATTAAAACTTAAAAAAATCTGGTAATAAAATGTGCGAAGAAATAGCTTGTAAGCTTTATTTTTTTAATCGACTAATAGTCAATTATTGCCGTGGTTGCATTTAATATTCAATTATTGGCTCCGAAGCTTGTCAACGGGTTTTATAATCTACATATAAAACAGTTCTCGATAATATTTCGTTTTAAAAACTACGGCTTCCTATTTTTACCTCTGACTTAAAAGGGGGTGTTGTGGTGTTATAAATTTGACGTGTGTATGTGTGTGTGGTCTCGTAGCAGCCAAACAGGTTGACGGATTTGATTGCGGTTTTATCTAATCGAAAGCCTTCGAATCGAAAACTTCGTAAAATAGAAACCATAGTTAACGTACGTACGACGGTCCCGCGAGGCAACGACTGCAATAAGTACATAACAATATTATTCTTCTCCATTTCAGAAGTCTTTTCGTGTCGGGGTTTTTTTTTACTTTTAGTGTAAATTAATCATTTTAGTTTTTATAAAATTAATGTATTATTATACTCTTATTTATATTTACATTTTGGTGGTAGACCATAACATTGGGTCGCCGGCAAAGTTACCACCCATCGGGCAAAGTCGTGCCGCAAAGCGACCTAGTCGTGTTCCGGCACGTTGCTCGATGAAGCCGTATATGGGAAATGGGTCTGAACAGCTGCGGTACGTTGGCGAACCGGTTGACGTCGAGTTGGTGTTTGTTTTGTCGGGTGTCTAGTCGAGGAGGGTAGCGGGATCCGAAGCTGCCCCGCCAGCTGCGAAAAATCCCAGGGTGGCTCCATCGTGCTGGTTGGCGACCAGGTGAGGAGGCCCGATGGCGATCCCTGGGGGGGTTCGGGCGTCCCCGCAGTCTCCAGGCTAGCCTCCCAGCGGCAAGACATCACCAATTTCGAAGTCGGGTTTGATACGTACCGCCTCGTTCAACTGCCATTTCCCATCCCTATTCACTTTTATTTATTTTTACCATGAAGAAAAACCAAAAAAGGAAAAAGTTTGTACAGCGGTTGCACTCCTCCTCATTTAAAGTGCACCTCAGTAATATTAGGGGTTTGCACTCTAATATCTTACCTGTCCATCACCACCTGGAGACAGAACAACCGCACCTGTTCTTTTTGACGGAGACGCAGATACAATGTCCCTTAAGCGCTGCGCACCTGGATTATCCCGGATACACGTTAGAGCACAACTTTCGCTCACGTGCCGGAGTCTGCGTGTATGCGCGGAACGACCTCTGTATCCAGCGTCTCCGTCACCTTGAAGACCCCACTTTTTCTTCTTTATGGATTTTAGTAGACACAGGAAACGAAAAAATCCTGTATTCCTGTGTTTACCGTTCGCACAGCGGTGACCAGGAGACAACTAGATTATTCGAGTATCTCGGTGAGGCTGCTGATATGGCTCTGCATCAGTTCCCTTCAGCGCAGCTCGTCTTTCTGGGGGATTTTAATGCCTGTCATCAGGACTGGCTGTTCCCGTACCAGAAGACCGACCATGCTGGAAGAGAAGCGCGGAACTTTGCGTTGTCCTTGGACCTCTTTCAGCTGGTGAAGCAAGCGACAAGGGTACCAGATGTGGTAGGACATACAGCCAATTGCCTGGACCTTCTGCTGACAACTGATCCGGACAGGTATCGGGTAGAGGTTACCTCTCCCTTGGGAACCTCCGATCACTGTCTGGTGAAATCTGTGTTTACATATTTCCCACCAGCTTTCGAACCTCATGGTGTTAGGCGAGTATGGAAATACAAGTCAGCAGATTGGGATGAGATGCGGCACTTTTTTGCGTCTTATCCTTGGCGGCAGGTCTGCTTCTCTTCTTTGGATCCGTCGAGTTGCGCGGATGCTATAACCGATGTGGTGCATCAGGCAATGGAGTATTTTATTCCTTTTGCTGACGTACCCATCGGTGGCAAAGCTCGCCCATGGTTTAATGCCGAATGTGGTCATGCTCAAGACCGAAAACATTCGGCATATCTCATTTGGGCTGATGCTCGAAGCCGCAAAACTCCGGATGTAAGTTCGAAGAAGAGAGCCTTTAACCAAGCTGCCAAGTCCTACAAAAAGGCATTGCGGAAGGCTCGTCTCGATCGAATCGCTAAGAATGGCGAAAAGCTCTCTGTCAGACCAACTCTCAGTCGAGCTTTCTGGTCTCTTGCGAAAGCGATCGAGTCGAATTTCTGCCAACCCTCACTGCCTGCTCTGCTGAAGCCGGATGAATCCCTGGCCCACACAGCAACAGAGAAAGCGAACGTACTTGCTTCTCTGTTTGCTGATAATTCGCATCTAGACACTGGCAATGCTTCTCCAGCACATCTTCCTGCGGTGTTTCGATGCCTGAAATCCGCATCACTAACAAAGAGGTATGGAGAACATTGTGTCGTTTAGATGTGAATAAAGCCAGTGGTCCTAATGGTATACCAGCCATTCTGCTCAAGACATGCGCAGCTGAGTTGTCTCCTGTACTGACACGTCTGTATCGTCTCTCTTTCATGACTGGAATAGTGCCGAAATCCTGGAAGCTTGCTAATGTGCAACCCGTGCCCAAAAAAGGCAGCCGTGTCGACCCTGTCAATTACAGACCGATTTCAATCACCTCCATACTCTGCAAGATTATGGAGCGTGTATTGAACTCGCGCCTACTAGCATACCTAGAAGGTAACAATCTCCTCAGTGACCGACAGTACGGGTTTCGCCGTAATAGGTCTACTGGGACCTCCTAGTGTATGCTACTCACATTTTAGGCGAGGCCATCGAGAAGAACGGAGAAGCGGTCGCCGTCTCTCTGGACGTCTCGAGGGCATTTGACAGGGTCTGGCATGCGAGCCTTATAAGCAAGCTTTCAGCGTATGGTATATCTCCTGGTCTGATCGGCTGGGTAACGGACTTTCTGAGCCACAGATCTCTTCAAGTAGTTGTCGACGGGTATTCCTCGGAACCTTTGACAATAAATGCCGGAGTGCCTCAGGGGTCCGTTCTTTCTGCAACTCTGTTTCTACTGCACATTAATGATCTGTTGAAGCCCGGTATCTATGGGTATGCAGACGACAGCACAGTTGTAGAAAGATATCTGCCGAGTACTCGGGCTAGTCGAGATCAAGTACAGTCTGAAAGAGAAGCCATGGTGCAACGTTTGAATAACAAACTTCAGGCAGTCTCCGCATGGAGCAATGCCAATCTTGTCAAGTTCAACGCCACCAAAACGCAGACGTGTCTATTCACCGCCAAAAGGAGCCCTTTCACCTTGGCTCCTACTTTCCAGAATGTATCCTTGGAATACAGTGACCGGCTTCAGTTGTTAGGCTTAGAGATTTCCTCGAACCTCAACTTTGGTCGGTTCATTGAGTCCAGAGCAAGAGCAGCAGCAGCAAAGCTTGCCGTTCTGGCGAAGGTTCGGCAGTACTTTACACCGGGACAGCTTCTTGTTTTATACAAAGCACAGATCCGGTCGTGTGTAGAGTACTGTGGTCACATATTTGCTGGTGCCGCAAAGTCTCATCTTGCAGTTCTGGACTCAATTGAGAGGCGAGCAAAGAGGCTTATAGGCGATCCCGAATTGGTCGGAGCCGACCTCCAAAGCCTTGAGCACAGGCGTAGAATTGCTAGCCTCTCAGTATTCTATAGGATACATTTTGGTGAGTGTGCGCTGGAATTACACAATTTCCCCGTCCCCCTTCCATCACCGGACGTCCCGACGCACGGCAGGTTTTCATCCTTTTGTTGTGGACATTCCACCTGTCCGAACGAAGCGCTTTGCTTCCTCATTTTTACTGCGTACAGCAAAGGATTGGAACAGCTTGCCTGCGTCGGTATTTCCGACCGAATACAATGTGGGTGTCTTCAAGCGAAGAGTGAATAGGTTGCTAGGGTAATGCGCCTTACCACCTAAGACTACATTCCACTTACCATCAGGTAGAATGTAGTCAAGCATTGCCCTAGATCATAACAAAAAAAAAAATAAAAAAATATGAATGTCATAAAGCACTTGATGCGAAAACTTTTTATTTAAGTATTTATTTGTTTTAATGTTTGCCAATATACAAGCAACTGTTAATTGATAATTAGAGTAATTAAAATAAAAAAATGTTTTATGTATTAGATATTGTAAGCAAACAGCATTTGGATTTTTATGATTTTTATTTTCGTGCAAAAGACTAAGTGAAGAGGAAGGATAATCGTGGGACAATGCATCTGTAACTGCAACATAGCAAAGATCTTACTAAGAAACATACAAAGGTACATATAACAACGTTTGTCCATAAAATAAAAGGTAACAAGTCGCTATTACGACGAGAAAACGATAGTTCAAAAATTTGAATAAATAATTTGTCACATAAGATCTATATTTATTTAATTTTTATGATGCATAAGGTAATATTGAACAAATGATCTGTAATCCGGAATAGAATAGAAATTTATATTTCAATTGCTTTTAATTTTAACCAATGATTGATTATTCTCGTCGAAATTTTAATAAGAAAATAAAGCATTGAGTAGCTTAAGTTACAAAATAAGTCTACAATTCCCAAGTCATTATTTTGGTTTCCAGGCAAGTGTTTTAAAACCACGAAACGGATACGTAACGATGTTATTTGTTTTAAACATTAAATTGATTTATTATTTAGTTAAATTTTATTAAACGATGGTGCAACTTTTGAAACAAATAATCTTTGTTCTCAATACGAATACATATTGATTATAATTTAATAATATTTATGAGAGTTGCATCTGATTAGTGTATATCTATATATTTTTTCTTAGATAAAAGATAAAAAAGAATACAAAAATCTTGGTATCTAAACATCTCTACATAGAGTGCGTCGTTTATCACAATTAGCAGTACGCTGCACAACACAACACTTCAAGGTTTGGCTTGCTTAAATGTACTGCGCGTTATTTATTGCGGTTTTACTTGAGGATTGTAAGATTTTTAATAAATAAAGAATAAAAAAATCATTTATAAGGGCAGAGTTTCGAACCCAGGACGTCTAAGAAACCGTTCCGTTACTCTTTTAATTGAGGTACAGTATCGGTACCTATTCACTGTATATACAGGATAGATATCGACTAAACAAAATAGATTATGTAAATATCTATATAATTAGGTAATTAGGAATAGCCTTTTAAAAACTTCTAATATTGAATTGAGTGTTACTTTGTAATTTAGTTCTTGAAACTATTATCATTAAATGATGATATAAAAACAATAATTTTGTTAATGTACCGTTCTTAATCATTTTCTATATAAAAAGGTACATTTTAGATAAGAAAACTTGTTTTATTTTCTCAGCTGTTAGTTATAACAACATTTTTAAAGTTTTTAGATTATTTTAATTTAATAAATCCAAAAATATTATTTTATATCTCTTAAAAAATAAATGTCGATCTCCAAAACTCAATTAAGAAAACAATACGGACAAAAATAATTTGATATCGTCTAAAGTCTAGACGATAAAAAATAATTATTTATAGATTTCATTTGGATTAAGAGTTTGTAGATTTTATGAGGTTACTTTTTTGCTTACTTGCTAAAAAGAAAATGAATACAATTTCTGTAATAATAGTATTTCTGGTAACCTAAGACAGTATAAATAATGCAGCATTATTACTTACCAAGATAAAAACATTCTGTCATACAGTTTATACAATATTTAAACTAATGTAAAAACATCTCCATCCAGTTACAGTTCATAATGTTTTGTTATTTATAGCAAATAGTATATTATAGCATAACTTACGTAAATTATATTTAACGACTCAATCAAGTATTTGAGAATCACGGCATAGGAGCCAGTGTAACTATATTCAGTGAGTACAAATCTTCTCCAATCTTTATACCTTTTTCTTATCATCTGAAAAGCGTTATTAAGAATTCTAGTTAGTTATCCGCATAATAAAAATCTCATTAGCCATCGTAAAAGAGGTTTAATAGGTATATGTGTGACGAAATATAATACTCAACATCTGGTTTCTCTGAATTAAGCAAAGGATTGCGATTGTTGGTCAAAGAACTTATATCAAAAGCAGTAAGTGTACCTAGTTTTGTTGTCAATATATTAAAAAGTGATTGAATTTAAAATTAAAATATAAATTTGGATAGCATAACTTTTTAAAGCTAACGTGTATATTCGCAATTTCGATTATAAAT
Organism: Napeogenes sylphis; assembly: GCA_959347405.1. Lineage (NCBI taxonomy): Eukaryota > Metazoa > Arthropoda > Insecta > Lepidoptera > Nymphalidae > Napeogenes > Napeogenes sylphis. The sequence goes on along the minus strand of OY365777.1, from coordinate 29,198,538 downwards.
ATTAACTTAGGATGAGTGTCCTTTGCTCCGGTATTGAGAACACTGTAAATATTATTTTTAATAGGAATTCTCTCCAAACACATCATTCCTCATTTTTATAGATAACTGTAAGCTGATGTAATAAGAGAAAGCCGATGGTTGTTTTAATTATAAGTATAGTAGAGCGTCGATAATCCGATGTAATTGAGGGACCGGGGGGTTCGGAAAACCAATTTTTTCGGTTAACGGAACTCTATTGACTCACCAATGAAAATCATTTTAGAATATTTATGTCGTTAATAATAAATAAATTAAATAAAACAATTCAGTTTTGTAAAAAATATATATTCAAAAAACATATACTCGTAACGACTAACGACTAACTAAAAAATCTTATATTTTCGGCCAAGGAATGAAGTTTACCCATTTATGAGTTGCTAGGTCACGTATTTATTTAAGGACAGTTAGATAATTGAAACTAGTCACTCTTCTGTGTTTCAAATCAATTATCATCTCTGTATTATTGAACCAGCAGAGGCGCAAGTCGTTAAAAATCTTTTGGTATAAACAACTTGGTATTCGAATCTTTCAGAAAATACAAAGTAATCTAAACCTAAGCGGTTTCTACTATAACATAATATTACTAAAATTTCTTTTAAACATCTTATAATTACTCTATATATGAAAGAAGTTTCTAAAACTTCATATATTTTTGTGCTATAGTTTGTTTATTTCAAACTTCAGTACTTGTCTTAATATCAAGATTAAATAATATTACTGATATTTAAAACATAAGAATACCGCTTTTAACAATTCATTCTGTTTGACTGTCACTTGTTTTACTCCATGTTGCACGGTATACAATACCTCAATACAGATTTCTTTTAAATCCGTAGTATTTTGTAACTGACATAAATATTATTGTTGTTTTTTAGTTATTTTAAGTTATGGTTAATGTTTCAAGATTATTTCATTTCTAAATCACTTGACTTGTAGAAGTCAAAAAAAGTGTTTATAAACATTTAGTATTATCTTTATAGATATTTTATATTTTTAGATTACATATAGAATGCTTATTTCACCGAGATGGATAGCGACACGGTAGCTTAATTGGTAGATCGACGGGACGGTTTTTCAGAGGTCGCGTTTTCGAATCCCTACCAGTACTGGTTTATTTTTCATTTTATTTTTTTTAATTTATTAATTTTATAATCCTTTAAATACACAACAAGTCTAACATATCAACATAGATTCTGTTGATGTAAGTAGATAATGGTTGATTGATTGTTTCGTTTTTTAAGTATCTTATTAAAAAATGTCCACTTATTTAAATGACTGAATCGAATGAATGCTATGGAATATAGGCTCGGGAATAAATCTATGTTTATGGAGTTATTCCTACGAGGCTCTCTTTACGACGCCGTATTAAGGATATTTAAAAATGTTGACTGTGGAATACTATAATTTGTCTTTTATTTATGTTTTTATTACAAAAGATATTTGTTTGAGTTGTTAAAAGAAAAAGAAGTCGAAAAAAATATTAAAATATTTGTTTTTTTATTAAAAGCTGCAAATGTTAAAATCTTACATAAGGTATATCTTAATATAAATTATCCTATCTATCTATATTTTAGAAGGTGATTTTCTCAAATTCTGTTTTGTTATATGTCATTAGGTTAACATGTAAGAAAATTAATTGTTCAGTTTTAAACATTTCACTTCCTCGTCCTACTTTTTTCTTTAATTCTTCATTCCTATTTCATAAATTATTCATGGGCGCACCCATTTCATTCGACTTATTTTTATCAGACAATTTTTCAGTTAATGTTTTGATGTTTTGCTAATGTTTTTTGTTAATATTGCTTTTAAAAGTCATTTTCTTAATTATCTTTGATGTCATTTTTGTAAACCTTATTTTTATTTAAGCTACTATAAATATAAAAAAATACAGAAAATATTATGAATATATAATCTTTACTAATATTATAAATTTGAAAGTAACTCTGTCTGTCTGTATGTTATGCTTTCACGCTTAAACCACTTCACGAATTTTAATATTTTTTTTCATAAATATAGATAACAATAAAGGGCATAGGCTACCTTTTACAAAGGGAAAGTATCTCATTCTCACGGGAAACAACTTAAATCGCTGGCGAATACTCTGGCCTCATAGTAGGCGATACCTTCTTCTTTCATAGTAATACGTGTTTTTAGGTTTCGTTTCCTTTATTCTATAAAACATAATATAATATAATCTTTCGATCCTTTTTAATCCGTAATTTAAAGCGTATCTGTTATGCTTTCACGCTTAAGCCACTATAGCGATTTTTATAAAATTTGGCGCACATGTACATTGGATGCTGAGAAAAGACATAGCCTTTTTTACCGCTGGAAAATATTTCAATCCTACGAAAAACGTAAATCGGAAGCAATTTTTTTTCCGTTGCGCCGCTATTTGGATACATTGGCCTCATAGTAGGTGATATATTGATAAAATGTTTATAAAAATGTTTTTTTTTAGTACAACTAAAAAGAAGCCCTGGACACCATACATCTATTTTTCTATCTATTTTTGGTAGGTAAGCCAGAATAAACCATTTGGTATAAAAAAAATATATAGTAATTTTCAAAAATTATAATATAGCAAGGCATATAGACCCAAACTAAATATAATGACTTTATTATAAAGTCTATTGTACGAAAAATAAATATGTTGTTTGGTTGCATAGTTTCTGAATTACGGCATATTGAATATGATATTATTATATATAAGAGGTGGGCTTAAAGATGAACCTCACAAAAACAATGTTGATGACAAACAGCTTAGAAAGGAAAATTTCGGTTAAAAATAAAATACTAAAATATACTAACAAATATATATATCTAGGAAAGCAAATCAGTACTGGAGTCTAAGAGAAAATTTTAAAAGTAATATGCCGATAAAACTAAAGACTAAAGTTATGACCAGTTGTCTTCTACCTTGCCTAACCTATGCTTGCCAGACCTGGAAGCACACGACTAAAATCAAGAAGAAAATCACCACATGTCAAAGGGGTCTAGAAAGAAGCATGCTAAACATAAAGAAACACCAGAAAATACGACATACTAAAATAAGGGGCATAACTAAAGCAACAGATGTGCTCAACTATACATTAAAACTGAAATGGAAGTGGGCGGGTCATATAGCGAGATTAACAGATGACAGATGGACCAAAAGTGTAACATTATGGAAAGGACCATGGGGAAAATGTCAAAGAGGACGACCGCTTACAAGATGGGCAGATGACATAAGAAAAACAACAGGTTCGAGCTGGATACAGACAGCACAAGACAGAGAGAAACTGGGCTTCTTTGGAGGAGGCCTATGCCCGCGGAGGGGTTCTTCTTGATAAGAAAGACAGTTAATAAATCCGTAAACTAGTATAAATTAAGTAATAAAATTAGTAAGTAAAGTAAATTCAAAACTGTAAACTTCTTCCTATTAGAAATTAAAGGCTTTTTTATTTTATTTTATTTATATATATAAACATAAATTGGTCTACGCGCATCACGCGGCTCATCATTGGGCGAAAACTGTAGTTCTCAGGAATATAATGAGGGCGTAAACCTAAACCTGGTTATGCTATACCTACAAAAAAGACAGACTATCTTTTGTCGCAATAGTAGTGGTTAAAATAAAAAATATATTCAAATACCAAATTCTAAATTGTTTCGACCAATAATAATGGCTCTTCTCCCTTTACCATAAGAAACGAGCAGGTCATCTTCGAACAAGAGAGCCAAAAACTGTTCTAACGTCCAGTTCACATTTCATACACGAAAAAGAAACTTAATATGCAAGTACGTACTTCATGTAAAAAATAAAACTGCTTTTCAAAGAAACTATTTAAAGCAGATGAAGTCAAGGGTAAAATCTAGTATAAAATAAACGTAGACTTCAAAATATTTCTAATCTCTTGATATTAATATTATATTAATTATAAGATAATATTAATATCAAGTTATCAATATCAAGATATTTATATTATCTTAATTATAAGATAATATTAATATCAAGTTATAAATTTAATTGTTTATTAATTTTAAATTAGAATCTCAATTTCCACGCCTATGACTTAGACTTATTATATTTAATGTTATTTATTATAGTTTTAGGTGGCCTGCATTTAAATAAAACTCCGTAATTTAGTATTGTTGTAATGTATAGCTATCTTGTAGAAACGGGGAGAGATGAAGGAGACTAGGATTCACGGGGAGAAAAATACTGGGCCACGAGTCTAGTAAATTAGGCTATTTCATTTTATTTGCATTTTCTGCGAGAGTAATATTACCAGGAACGAGCCAGTTCGTTTACAGGACTACAGCTACATCTAGGTTCTATTACCTACTTTTATATTAAATATACAACTTTAATAACTCTGCCATCTCACTGTATCATTCTCCTTAATCGACAACATTGTTCCAAACATATCTGTTGTCATTTGTTTGTCATCGATATTGCAGTTATAAAATGCGGAATATCTCACTGAATACCATGTTTTGTTTATGGATGTTATACTTGTAAATCTAGAAAGATATACGAGATTAGTTTGGACACTACAGCTAAGGCACGCTTTTAATTACAAAGCTATTTCGGTGTGCGGGCCGTTTACTATTCGCATTGGGATCGTAAATCGGTAGAAAAAGTAAACTAGCTACGAGTATCAAGCTTTTTAAACGATTATTTCTATTTAATCTTTATTGTATTGTGATAAGGTTCTACCGGCAGATGTAATGGTAGTACAAAGTTTTATTTAATAAAACACTGTCGCATCGGATTACGCAATGTGAATAAGGTGAATTAGATTTATGAACTACGTGTAAGTTTGGATTATAGGTATACTCCGCTCGGTCTGAATATGAACCAATATTTATCGATTAGTATTATATAATATTTACTTACTCTGATATAATTTCAATTAAATAAAACAAAACACAAAATGAAAGTCTACAAAATTTAATAGTATTTGCGTTATGTTTAGGTTAATCAATGAACAAATAGCCCCGTAAGATAAGTAAGTAGGGATTTTTAAACTATGTTTACTACGCTTCGCTTCTAAGTAAAGGCTTATTACACATATTTTTATTAGTAATATCTCTATCTATCTATTTATAATTTTGCTTTTGTAGAACATCTAAATACTAAATAATTTTTATCAGATATTAACATACCGTTCTCTCTATATTCTTGTTAATTGGTTCGATTTGACATTTTTTTATAGTCTTAAAATACTAATGTCAATATTATTTATGAAAGCAGATGTATTCGTATGTTATGTATTCGTATGTTAGTTTTGTAACATTACTAATAAAAAAAACAATACATAAGTTTTGTTTTAATCATCCATCAAATATCCTTTTAAATGAAAAAAACAGATATAGAAAAGAAAAAATAAGAAGTAACGATGTGCAAGTAAGAATAAATATTATATTATTGTTATAAATAAAGTAATGTATACATATACATACATACATATACATATGTATATGTAAATATAATGAAGTTCTTTAATAGTTCATAGATTACATGTAAATGTTCGTCAAATTTATTGTACATAACATCACAAACAAATTTCGTTACATGTACTGTAACACTGTGATATAATTACTTCAATTTACACCAGCCACTGCTGTCGGCATAACTAATAAAAAAAATAATTATTGTTCATAATTTCACTTCGACAATATTAGCCGAAGCCAAGCCGCTCCAAAGTGTTATTAACTTCTTAACTGCGTTTAACCAATGAAACACCTTACCAGCTTTATTCCTTATAGATATTATATAATTTCATGTTAATATAAGTCTAAGTATCTCGAGACAAGTTCTTACATAAATTAATAACAGAATTTGTTCCATCTTAAATGTCAACTAAGCTTTAAAAAATATATATTATAGAAGTAATAAATCTTTCAAAATTTATTCATAATTCAATAACAAAATGAAAAAAGACCTTTAGAGCAAAATCAAAAATATTATCAGAATTTTAATTGATGAATCACCTCTTGAAAAATAAGTCCAGTGGGATTTTAAAGTCTTGATTAATTTATGAAACAAGAATGACGAATCGAAGGTAAATATGGAATGAATTATAAAAATATGAAAAGATCTAAAGATGAAAGTCTAACAAATTAATTGGCCATGCTTAACTTTTATTACTAATAAATAGATACCAACAAACAATAATTCCATTTCATAACATGGATATAAATAAAAATCTTAATATTATTAATAATTAGCACCAAAACATTCAAAACACAGTTAGCTAAGCTAAGTCTAGAACCTGAGAACTTGGCTCTGTTGAAGACTATTATGTATTATTTTTTTTCTAAAAGAGTGCAATTATTCGAATTCAAATGTAGGTACATTTGAAAATTTCTCACAAGAAGTCATAATTGTATCCGTACTATAGAATATTAAGAAATTCCTACCTTGAACTGAAAGTTTTAAAACTTCATCTACTTTGTTAGGTTCATTAGTTTTTATCTGGTAACTTTAGACCAGAAACTAAGTTTTCTGTAATTTTATCTTTCTTGACTATCTTAAGCAAATGAATTGTCTACATATTTGAAACTTAATTTGGGTGAGCACGTTATAGCATTAATTATTTGGTTTATTGAATATGGTTTCGGTATTAATAAAATTACTGAATTTATTAGTAGATAAACGAATAATTAATTATACAAGATTTTTTTTTAATAGGTTTCATGTAATATTTAATTTGTGACTACGAATTATTTTAGGTTTACTGTTTGTATGTACGTTTTTGGACAAAAAGCCTATTTTCATTCAAATGTCATTTACAATATAATATATATGATTTTTTTTTTAATCTTTACCTACCTACTGATCTTAATTAGTTTTTATTATTATTATGATATTGCTGCATATAATATTTGAACTACAAGGTAGTTTTATTTCTGGATTTTATTTAGTCATCTTCATGCATTAGAAAAATGATGAAAGGTTCTAAACTAACTATATAGAAATTTGATGTTATTGTAGAATAAAAAGAGTACCTACACGACACGACAAATCGCATAATTTATATATATATATATATATATATATATATATATATATATATATATATATATATATATATATATCGCATATATATATATAGACGACGAAGCTTCTTAGCAATCCATGGATTCACCGTGCGGGTGCCGGGCCCATCGCGTTGCAAGGAGAGGAGTGCAAGCAGTGCCTGGGACTTGCGACCCAGGAGTAGGTTTAAGGGGCCCCTTTATTATGCGCAAAAACGCTCACCTTCACTCTCCACACTCCTCTCCCTACCTAACCAAATTTGGAAAGAACCTACTAATGCCGCCTTTGAAGTACGTTCTAGAAATGAACCGATGCTTGTTCTAGAAAGGCCAAGATCTTTAAGTAGGCTATAGAGAGATTTTGCTGTTATACCTCTCGCTCCCACTTCTACCGCGTACAAACTAACTATAAATTTATTCCCGATCAGTTCGTTGGTCCCTTGGGATGTTTGTTTCCCAAGGAACAGTAAGCTCCACAAGTATCACGCGCCTCAGATGTTCCGAATACAGGAATAAGTCCGGTCTGGATGACGAAACACCAACATCCCCAGGGATTTTGTAATGCTTTTCATACGTGTCCATCATGAGAATCCAATCAGGAGCCGCGCCTAATATTGAATAAGGCTTCGCTTTTGATTTTTTGGAGGAGCCTTCTTTTACGAATTCTATAGATCGTTCGGTGGTTGTTATACCCTTCCGCGCTCTTGCTACTGAAAGACTAACCGCTTCCCGTATAATTTCTAATACCTTGTCGTGGCGACGCGAGTATTGACCCTTATCTAGAAGTACCCTACACCCTACTAATAGGTGTTTCGCGGTTCCTATTGCCTCCCCACAGATGTTGCAAGACTTTTCGGTGGCTTTGCCCCATCTTACTAAATTACTTTGATCTGGGAGAGTCATTTGGAATGCATTAATATATATATATATATATGCGATATAAAATACAATCTTACATTCACATTTTGTTATATTAACTCGTTTATAATAGGCCATTGATTCTTTCATTATAACGACTTGACTCGCCGCCTTCATTACTGACAGCGATAGCGAGTGTAATGCAATCCCTGCGACGCCATTTACACCAACAATAAACAAAAAACAATTTGTTTCTTAACACATTTTTGAAGAATTATAACAAAGTATAAATGTATTACTTTTAACAAATAAAAATAATATATTTATATTTGATTGTATTTATTATGTCATTATAATAAATATTTGTAGAATTATTGAAGTATTCGTATAATACTAATATCATGATCCATTATGTCGATGTAAGTAGATGCTAATTCATTAAAAAAAAGGTTTTTTACGGACTTTAATAAACTGTTCACTGAGAGTTCTCTGGAATAAATCAATGTTTACGAGGTCCTTCCTACGTCGATAGTAAGGATATTTACATTTCTCCCAGTGGAAATATATAATTACATAATAATTGATTACGTATAAAGGCGCAATCGACCTGGGGTTTGATTCCCGACAGGGATAGGCATATAAGTCATGAGCGTCTGGGTCTGGTCGTTTATTAAATATATTTGCAGTATTTATATTGTGCATTTCTATGTATTTGTATCGTTGCTTAACACCCTTAACACAAGAAAATAATTTTCTTACATAGCGGTTAGATCAATTTATGAAATTTGTTCTGTGATATTATTATTATATTTATTTTATCAGATTAAATTAAAATATTTGTACTTTAAATAAATTCTACATCATTTTATATCTTAACTAAAATAAAAGGTATCTACATTTTAAAACGTGATCTGCTCAAATTCAAATATTTATATGTCAATCGGTTTATATTTACGAAAATAAGAATGGTTGCTTTGATTTAAAAATTTAACTTCCCTTACCCGCGATATTAATATTTTCGTCTCATTTTGTCTTTGATTGTTCATTCCTACTTTGAAACTTTATGGCCGCACCCATTTTATTCAATTTATGTTATCAGACCATTTTTCAGTTTACTTTCGGCTAATGTTTTTTTTTATTGCTTTTAAATGTAATTTTGTTAATGTATCAAACTCTTTCGAAAAAAATAAAATTCAAAAGTTATTCGAAAAAAAAAATAAAAATAATATTATGAATATATATTAAATGATTAATTAAAATTTAAAAGATTCATATTTTTATTTAACTAGAGTATTAAATTAATATCAAGTTATATTTTCAACTGTTAATTAATATCAATTTAAAACCTCATTCCTACGTCTGTGATTTATATAATTTATAGTAACGGGCCACAATATTTATATAGAAACATAATATGTAAATCACCGTCAATTAAAAAAAAAATATTTGTTGAAACAAAATCCAACGAGCGAATGCCTATATCTCATATAAATATAGGGGAGTCACGAACCCAGAGGATTCACGGGGAGAAAAAGAATGACTGATTTTTCAGCATATCTTAACATAAGATTTGATTTTCATGCTTGTTGATTTGTTTCATTTGACTTTTATTTAGAGTCTTGAGAACATTAATGTCATTATTATTTATGAAAATAGTATGATCACTTAAGGAATAATTCTTGTAAAATTTAATTGTTTTTCAAATATTACATTAACGAAACGTAAATTATAATCCATAAACATTCATGTTTTGGACTTATCCTAAACACACAAGAGCTATGTTTAGATTAGGAAACGTGTCTAAAGTTGCCTGCTAATATTCATTGTTCATATTGAAATCCTTATTTAATATTCTTACATAATAGATATTAGTGTTTTTAAATATAAAGTTGAAAAAGTTCGAAATAATAAAGATATAATCTTGATAAGTTAGTTCATCAAAGCTCTTTATTTACTTAATAACTAAGGATCAAAACACACACATACACAATAATTCAAGGAATTCAGAATTCAGAATCATTGAAAATTTATTATAATATAAAATAAACGTATATTGAATTTTTTACGAATGTTTTTGTATATTTTGCTACTGTTTTTTTTTTATATTTGTGTATTTTTAAATGTATAGAACATGTCATGTTCTAAGATTTTAAATGTATGACTATGAACAATATAACAAGATCATATACTTAATCGTGTGTAATTTGACCTGACTGGTTTCGGTCATGGAATATTTCGACTACTTAATTTATGTTTTAAGTGTTTATATGCTCGTACGAGTCTCATATAGTCAAATTATTAAGTCAAATGTTTAGGCACTGTGGGCATGTAAACACTCTTAACATAGAGTTATAAGTTGAAGATTGTTATAAGTTCTGGTGATTGGCCTTTCAGCTCATGGAATTTATCATCTATCTCAAAGAGCCGTAGAGCTTTCAAGTAGGTGACTTTTTTTCCGTCGGTCTCCAATGCAGTCGTTTGGCCTATTTTTGTTTTTGCGCTAGAATTGAAATGCTGTTTTAGCTCATCTTTGTACTTTGCATCCTATCTCTCCCAGCATCACCCAAAGAGTTGGTAAAGACACGCTATCCAATGCCTTCTCAAGGTCAATTGAAAACGATCATAGCATTAGAAATATGGTTTCAATAATATAAAATGCTTCATTGAAATGAATTAGATTTTCTGAACAATTTAAAGATCCTAAATTATTTGTTTAATTGTAGTATACATTTATTGTTCTTATATAGTTGACTATTTATATTTTACTGATTGTAATAGAGTAACATATGAATTAAATGTATTAATATTGGTTAGTGTGTTCGAGCTTCATCTAACATAATAATCTGTAAATCCCCAAGCAGAAATAATCTAAAATTAATATCCTAAACATACAAGATCTGTTATGTGTACGTCCAGAATATCCTAAAATATTGTGTACATTTCCATAATTATCATATCAGTCATAAGACCAACAGAATTATTAATTAGTGACAGCGGCTAGTTGGCTAGTTAGGTTTGTTACTTTACTAACTAAAATACTTTGCTAATTAAAATCAAAACATATATACATACTAGCAGACCCGGCCACGCGTTGCTAAGGTTTTGGATATACCTATTACATTGTAGTAAACTATTTAAGAAGTCACGGTATTAGAAAAAATAAAATAAAAATTTTAAAAACCCCCGACCGCTGAGTAAAGGAAAAATTCAAAATGCAAATAAATTTATCAAGGCCAATAACGAAATAACAATATTTTGATATTATCGTGTAGTCAAAGATCTCATTCATTAGCTCCGAAAATTTTGTAAAATAAACACTCATCAACGTACGTACAAAGGTCCCCCGACGTCACGATTTCAATAAGTACATAATAATATTATTATCCTTTTTAGACGTCATCTAGTATCGGAATTTATTTAATTATTTTTTTTCTGTTTTTTTTAATTATTTCACTTTTTTCTATATTGTACTAAATGAACCTACGAATACACTAATTTCAATTCAAATTATCAATATTGTATAAAAACCTTTCGCCAGCTCCAATAAAATTTTGGGGACGACTGCTTCTATTTCGACCAAACATAGTTGAAAACCATCTCGACAAACCAAGCTTTCGATTGAAAAAAACCGCATTCAAATCCGTTTACGTATCTATTTGGCCGCTACGTATCCACAGACAGACACACAGATACACAAATCTTCAGGTCAAACTTATAATACCTCTCTTTTTGGGTCGGGAGTTAAAAATAATGATGTGGACTGCTATTTTTTTTTACATAGATGCAATTTGTAGAGAACATGGCGATCTCTATGACTGATTTTCTACTACCATTACCTAACCCTTGATACAGTAATATAATAATTATTAGTGATGCCCCGAATATTTGGTAAGTATTCGGTATTCGGTGTATTTGTCATCTTTTTCGCAATTCGTATTCGGCCGAACTATTCGGTTTTGATGCCGAATATATTCGGTTCGAGTATTTCTATTTTTTGGCTACACCACGCTATACTATACGACACTATACCGCTATACGTTAGGAGTCTGCGCTTCACTACTTGACCGACAGGGTGGTTGCAACAATTAAATTATTATTTACCAAAGAAAACGAAAACGTTAAAGCCGGTCTAAAAATTCACTGGATTGGGATTTGAAAGATTTCTTTGAACACGATTGATCGTAATTATCGTACAGTTGAGGTATTTAATTTTAAATTTAATTATTATTATTTTATTTAAGATGGTATATAAATGAATACACAACAAATTTATAAATAAGGTATGTAGGGCAGATAGTTTTAAATTTTTTAAAATAATATTTGTTATTTTAAATTATTAATAATTTAATTTTGCACTAATCGGTGCACAATATTTTTGGTTGACTCGTCTCACATAAATAGATTCAACGAAGATGCAGGTATAATTTGACTGTATTATGTTTATTATAATATGAGTTTATATATACTTCAGTCAAAGTAATACGTGGCAGGCTACATTAACACTAAAAATTAACTCATAATTTATTCTCAGCATCGCGTGTTGGTTATGATGTTAAATTGTATATGAAACATTTGTACTTTTAACATTACGCCATGTGATGAACACTAACTCAATCCAGTCAACAGATACAACGCCATCTGTTAAACTTGTTTGGCTTCAGAGAACTGTAAAGAAATAATTTGCAATAAAATAATATTGCGACTAAAAATTAAGATGTAAGTTATCCTATGTTTCAAGTTGGATCAAACTCCACACAGTGTGCAAATTTGATTAAAATCGGTTAAGTAGTTTAGGAGTCCATCGCGAACAAACAACGTGACACGTAATTTACATATATTAAGAATATACTAAATATATTGGTATTATTATCTATCAAATATCCATTGCTCTTATGAAAAAATAACTTTACAAAAAATAACAAATAACAACAAAATATTGATATTATTATTATAATCTTATTTCATAATATGTACTGATGTACAGAACTGTGTTATTGTGTTTTGAACAGTACAGTCATCAACCTGTGATATAGTTACTTCAATTTACACTATTTTTGCTGTCGGCTCAACTAATAATATATTAAATTATTGTTAATAATTTTACTATGAGAATATTACCCCGCTCCAAAGTGTTATTAATTTTAACACGCTTTTATAAGTTTCACGTGTATGTTTTCTTATTTGTTTGCTTGTAACCGAGTTTTTCGAAAGCGATTTTGTCTCATTTTCCACGGATTGATTTTGTTCAAACTTTGTACTCATATCAAGAACCGACAGTAAATTGATAAATCTATGAAATTATCTCATAATCCTGATTAGGATCTCCAGGATTAATAATTATCTTAAGGTTTTTTGGCGTGTTTTTTTAGTTTTTTAAACTATTTTTGTATTATTATTTTTAACTGTATTTAAATAAATTGTATCGTGTCATATTAATGTAGTGTTATTTCAAGACAAGTTCTTAAATGAGTAATTAACAGAAATTCTTCTATCCTAAAAGTTTTGAACAAGCTTTGGATAATTTGAAAGAGACGTTTAAATGTATTATAGAAACAATAAACCTTTTAAAATCAATCCGTAATTCAATTATAAAATAAAAAATGAAAATGTAATTCATGAAGATCTTCGAGAGCAAAATCAAAAATATTATCAGAATATTAATTGATGAATCACTCAGAAGCAATAAGTCCAGTGGGATTTCAAAGTCTTGGGGAATCGAAGGTAAATAAGGAAGGAAATATAAAAATGTGCCAGAGATAATTATAAATTTCGAAAACATGCCTATATTTTCTATAAAAGTACTTTTAAAATATTGGAATAATGACTAATAGAAATCAGGGTGTTGAAGTAGGTATAACCTTTTTCAATACAAGAAAATCCGTAATTTATTCGAACCATAAGTCCATACAAAAACTCTTCTACGATATAATAACAAACAATTTATGTTTTAAAACAAAATATTGTAATTTTCCTAAAACATAAATATTTATGCCTTTTGAGCCATGTTTTTTCACTTAAATATTATGATTAAACAGAATCCAATATTGGTATACATTAGAGTGTATTATATCGTAGGAGTATTAGAGCATTATAGAGGTGAATTTGAACCTGAGGTATGTGGGCGACTATGGAGATAATCTATTACTTGCTGGGCTATAGTATCAGAAATGGCTTATAGTATCAATGAATTAAGCATACTATATTTAAATGCCGTCTCAACAATCGTTATAAGGAATGACTTCCAACTTTGTGGATATTATACAATCTGTAAATTTAAATTGCAATATGCACTACATCGTTTCAATTATATCATCCAACAGACATACATCTCACCTGTGTGCTTCTATATTTTCTTTCACACTGTATCTATCCAGCATACAGATCTATTTATTTGTTTATTATTATCATTTCAAATTGGTCTAGACCACCACATTTACAAATATCGTACGTACTGAGTAGTAGGTTTAATAATTGAGAAAACATTTTTACATTCAAAGTCTTAAATAAGATGATGAATTATATAAAAGTAAATGAAGAATTTAATAGCTTTTTAAGTATATTAAGGTCTTTTCTTAATACTTGAAATAATCTGGTAATAAAAAGCGCGAATGAATGGCTTGTAAGCTCTTTTTTAATCAACTAAAAGTCAATTATATTTGCTGTAATCTAATTTAATAGTCAATCATTTGCTTTCGTACTTGTCTACGGGTTTTTAAATTCTCTGTATAAAACAGTTCTTGCCAATATTTAGTTTTAAAATCGATTTAACTTCAATAGATTCGATATTGTAAGCAAATAGCATTTGATTTTTTTGCAATTGTATTAAGTAATTAGGATATATTTTGAAAAGCTTGTTAATATGTTAAATATATGATAAGGTAACGACAGAATTAATGTAAATTTTCAAAATTCTGTCTTCAATTTTCAAAAAGTCTTATCTGTAAGGTTCATAAAGGTTTATTTGTTAAGTTTATTTCCAGGAACAAAGTACGATGTTGTCAGTTTAGGACGTTTAGCAAAAAAACTGTTTATTAAAAAAATATATGAATATGTTTATTTTGTAAACATCGTTGTAATAATATGATTTGTCGTTTTTACTAATTTATGTTATGTTAAACATAAATGGTTTTGATCTTAACATAATCTACAATAAAATTCTCTCGAACATTAAATCTCGATTTTGTAAATATCGAGTACCTACATTTCAGAGTTATATGTCACTATACGCAGGTGGGTCAAAAAGTTCGCGGAATGGAAGGTAAAAAGGAAGAAATAAAACACAAAATTATTTTTCAATGTATTCCCCCTTAACTCTAATACATTTATTAGACCTATCAATTAATTTATTAATACCATCGAAAAAAAAATGATTTCTCTCTGTCGTCAAAATAGGCCGAAATAGCGCTCTTCACTTCTTCATCACTGGAAAATTTCGAAGCTCTTTTTTCATTTTTGGGAACAAATAAAAATCACTAGGGGCTAGATCTGGGCTATAGGGAGGATGTTCTAACATTTCGAAGCCCATTCTTTGAACAGCAGCCATCGCAACTTGCGCCTTGTGCACAGGTGCATTGTCGTGCAAAAGGAGCACACCTTGGGTCAATTTTCCCCGTCTTTTCTCCCTCACAGCAACTCGCAGACGTTCTAATAATGTAGCGTAGAACTTCCCAGTTATGGAAACACCCTTTTCTTTATAATCAATAAGGAGGATTCCTTCTGAATCCCAGAAAACAGAAGCCACGAGTTTTCCAGCCGACGGAGACACTTTAAATTTCTTCGGGGGTGGTGTGCCCTTTTTGTGCCACTGCATGGAGTCTTGTTTAGACTCAGGCTCATAATGATGAACCCAAGTTTCATCGCCAGTCATAATTCAGTTCAAAACTTCATCCTTTTGATGACCACAGAGTGCCAAAAACTCGCGACAACACTCAACTCGCCGCTGCTTTTCTCCATGTTGCAAAAATTCTTCCGGATTGACTTGTTGATTGACGTGTAGCTCAGTGAATTAGACCTAATTGTTTTCAAACTTAGTATTTATACTCTTAATGAGTGTCACAACTTTTTGACCCCCCCTCGTATGAGGTTGAATGAGGTGAATCGTTTCTAAATTCAAATATATCCAACCGCTTGTGTAACACAGTACTTACTATATTAAGCTTATCGTCTAATAAAACCAGATAGATAAAGATAGGTCAAAATAATATTATTTAATTTATATGTGAACGAAACTAAAACATGATGAAGATAATTATATTGTTATCCTTTGAGCTTTATCACTAAGCTAAATGTTGACAAATTTGTTTAATCCTTGGAAATTACTATTAGGCGGTTTTATTTATTATGACCTAATTGCATATTTAATGGTTAGTTTTAAAAAAAATATTGAAATGGCACTTTCATTTCTGTGTTTTTAATCTTGTATTTTGTATAAATGGATATAACTTTCAATAACATATAGTTTACAATAATAATAAGTAGTGTTAATTGGATTCTCTACGGTAAATGAATATTTATAAATACAATACAACTTATTTGTATGGCCGTAGGTCTTATTCATAAAGTTAGTTATAGAGTTTTTTTACAATGAAAACGCCTTGTCCTTATTGTGTGGCCAGAAATTATATAAGTCATTAGTTTTTTACTTGGACCAACTTACAAAACTCTAACATTAGAAAAATATGTTGACTAGAGTCTTTCTAATTTGCTTATTATGCTAAGGCAAGGCTTAAGGCGACATCAAGAGTGGACGCTGCGATAGGATTAAATGTATAGCTTTAATTTACTCACTCATAGCTCAAGTTTCTGTTGCAAGTTCTTTTTAGTATTTGATAATAAATTTCAATAATGATATCAGTGTTCGTTTGTAAATTAATAAATTTACTTTTGCACACAAAATAAAAACAAATATTTTAAGTCAGGAGTATTATTATTTATTTAAGTTTATATCAAACTGAAATACAACTACAAATACAATATTGTTCCGCAAATATTATACTGATAGAGCAGTTTGACTACGGAATCGGGAGTCTCCAAAAGTTACTACAAATAATAATTATTAAACAATTAACATATTTTGAAAAGATATGCACGTAATTTATTCTCAAATATATTTTTATTCATCTCCTGCCAATTGTCCTTGGGTAGGTCGTTCAGAAGGAGAGGTATACGTTTTTTTACAGTTCTGTCACCATGTCTGCGATTTTTACTTTCATCTTCTGATAAGGTAATAATATATGAAATGTTGATTTAATCTCTTTATTAATTAAATCTTATTACAATAATAATCTAGAGATTACAATTCTTTGAGTTTTATTTTTTTTAGAGAACTCTATGTCATTTTTGTGTGAGAAATCCGGGACAGCTGTTGTGAAAAAAAAACATTAAATAAATGCTATCGGAAACCATCTAAAAAATTTGTAGAGTATATGTTAATTTCAATATAGATCATATGTGTGTGTGTGTATGGTCATAATCTGCGCGGTATAAGTACTTACATCATAGCATATAGCTGTAAGGGTATTAATACTGCTCAAAACTTTTCCAATTTACGGAAATCAAAGTCAAAATATATTTCAGTATCATGACCTTAATAAGATCCCTTGTCAAAGATACTGTGATAAATTTAACTACTAAGGAC
This sequence comes from Napeogenes sylphis, assembly GCA_959347405.1. Taxonomy (NCBI): domain Eukaryota; kingdom Metazoa; phylum Arthropoda; class Insecta; order Lepidoptera; family Nymphalidae; genus Napeogenes; species Napeogenes sylphis. The sequence continues at coordinate 29,180,978 of OY365777.1, read as the reverse complement.
AAAAGCAGACACCCACTCTCCATAACAAACTTTAACGCGGCATCTTGAGCGTACTTAATATTTATAACAAAAAAAAACTTTTATTACTACTAATATTGGTATTAAAAATATATTTTCGAAACAATTATAATTAACATAGAAGTTTGATATTAAGATACTTAAGCTTTGAGTTCTGTATCGTTGATCCAAATCTTTGACGATAATTTTTATATAATTCCGTTGCATGTGAATGCACCGAAATTGTGTTGTGTTTTTAAAATTGCGATTTGTAACTTCCACAAACCTCCCAATTAATAGGTAGACAATCCGACACTGAAACATTTTAAGATTTCATGTAATTTTTACGGGTCATTGACACAGATTTCATTATTTCGCCCTTAGATTAAAATGGAATATAAATATATTTGAATACATAATTCAAATTAAAATATGTAAACTTTAATTGTAATTAGCTATTTTTGAATACAATGGAAAGCAATGAAAAGAAACAAATTGCTTTTTAAACGTTGATCTAAACTACGCTGCAATTATTGTAAGATATTCGTATAACTTTTTTTTTTTTTTTTTTGAAACTGACTATGCAGTTAGCCAATTGGCCGTAACTGCGTCACCGGGTGGGACACTGTCAACGGCGCGGCGTAAAGGAGTGTCAACCACGAGAGAGACTCTACTCGTTATAATAAAAATAATTAACAATGAATAATAATATTTCAACATTTCTATTATAAGTTATTGTTAATTATTCGATAGAATCTGAACTGTATCTCCAATGTCGTGAGAAATATAAAAAAAAATCGAATTTATGTCCTCAAGAAGCACTTAATTTTTATTCAAATAATATCACTCTTAATTACTTATTAATATGTAAATATCTTTGAAAATTAAAAAAAATAAAACATTAATTAATAATGTTATATTTTGTACATGAATTGTGTATGTAATGTGTGTGTATTCTTGATTGGAAAGAAAAAAATATTCAACCCAATATCTGATAGCATTGAATGTATATTTTAATCAGAAGTACCTACCTAATAATAAACTATACTAGACATTATGTTAGTTAAGAAAACAAAACTATACTATGTAAAACTCAACTTTCATTAAATTTGTGTTGTATTCATATAACGTATGTTAAGGCGGTATTTGGTGGCTGGAGAATAATAATAATAAGATGTTTAATGATTAGAAAAAAAGTATCACAAGTATGAACTTGTAAGTAAGATTAAGACAAGTATGAACTTGTAAGTAACTTGTAAGATTAGTATTCATATGCTACTTGGAATGCCTACCACATATATAAATACCTACTAAATATTGTTTGGATGTTCAAAAGTTCAAAGGTGTTGGAAAAAAATATCCTGATTTTTTTGCAAGAAAGTTAAAAACAGGCTTACAGGTGAACCATCCAAAAAACAAAGAAGAGAGACTCATAACTTAGATTAGGTAATAGAATAGAATATCTAACTTTTTGAACAAGCGGTTATCGTTTAGTAAATTAAGAAGAAAAATTATCAAATATAAATTGGACAACATTGGTTGCATGAGAAATTGCTTATCTCCATTAACATAAATAAATATATATTTAAAACCTATGAATAATTCATTAAAAAAATGAGTTTCGTTCATTACAAAAACTTTGGCAAGAAGCTTGTGAAATAAGTGAAATAATAAGACAATAATAAAACAAGTAATGCATTTACACAACCCTTGAAGTTAAAGTGATAATGGGCTTCATTTATTTACGTTACATGGAGTCATTTATTTACGTTACGCTGACGGCCGATGGAATATAGAAACATCTAAATGAAAAGGAAAGAACCAAAAGAACAGTAGAAAGAACCAATAGACATTAGGCCAAGTAAATAACCGAAATAGCAGAGAACTGGCTGACCCCAGAGATAGAAAAAGAAAACTTTCAAAATTTTGTTGAAGTAAAGATGGAATCCATACGATCCATCCATAAAAGCATAAAAAGTTTTTATTATTAATAATCACCGATTAAACATTTAAAACACAATGAGCTAAGCCAGGTCAAGTCTTGTGTTTAAGAACTTGGCTCTGTTGAAGTTTATTATGTATTATCTTTTGCACTAATGCAATGCAATTATTCGAATCCAAATGCTGTCTCACAAGAAGTCATAATTGTACCCGTACCGAATGATATTAAGAAATTTCTACCTTGAATTGAAAGTTTTAAAACTTCATCTACTTTGTTAGGTTCATTAGCTTTTATCTGGTAACTTTAGACCAGAAACTAAGTTTTCTGTTATTTTATCTTTCTTGACTATTTTAAGGGAATGAATAACCTAAATATTTTAAACTTAATTATTTGTGTAAGGACATTATAACATTACTTATTGATTTTTTGAATATTGTTTCAGTTGTAATAGCATAACTGAACTTGTAAAAAAAATTGTATAACTTAAAACATAAGAATTTATTTTAAATCAGTTTCAAGTATTATTTATTTTGGACAAAAAGTCTATTTCCATTCAAATGTCATTCATAATATAATATATATAAAGTTATAACATATAAGAGTTCGTTTAATCTATATTATATTAAACTGGATCAATTATAAATAAAAAAAACGAGTTTAACAAAAAAAAATATAGAACTTTTTACAAAACTCATGCGGAGAATGTTGTCAGCCGTATTTATTTTAGGACGTTGTGAACTCAGCTCTAACCCAAAAGCGGATGAAGTCTTGGGCAATAACTATTGCCTTAGACTTCACGCGCTTTTATATCTTGCAATGTTAATGAAAGCCACCTGAAAGCAACGTTACTTTCTTATTCAGATTGGATACCCACAATTCGATCAGAGCAACACGTGATCTTAAGCCGAAGCTTTCACGGAGTAGATTGTCTCGCTGAGATATCTAACCACTCAACGAATGAAGGAAATCAATTTCTATCCGTATCCAATTATATGGGGACATGTTGGTTCAAGTTTATTATCTATTGGTAGGATTAAAGCGACTCACATAAAAAAACATAAAAAATTAAAAATTCTTATGAATATCCAAGAATAAAACTTTATAAGATTTTAAAGACATTCATCTTATTTTAATGTTATTAAAATGACACCTGCGTATAAAATTACCAATAAGGTCCTTGAATAGAATATTTACAGCAATATATTGAAACGTAAAATAATAAACTGATTGTTTATATACTTAATGATCATTAATTAAGCTTTGCATAATAAAAAAATCTGTTTGTTTTGTTTTCATGCATAATAATCGTTTAAAATGTCATTAACAATTGTCATTTTAAATGCCTAATCCAAGTTAGATTGAAAATATATATTTATATAATTAATTGGGCGTTCGTATTCATAATAATGTACTAGAAAAAAGAAAAATATAGGTATGTATATATATATATATATATATATATATATATATATATATATTTATATATATACATATATATAACTACGTTTATCCTTTACGGGGAATATGAGGTACTAAGCACGACCGGAAAATGATAGATTAAAACTTTGAACCAGTAATTCGTCCCGTTGAAAATATTTTTATTTATTTATTTTATGAAGCTAAAAATAGCAGTGAGCGATTTATTTATAATCCGGAGTATGATTGAAATTTATATTTCTATAGTTTTTACTTTTAAATGATACGGTATAAAATGTTTGACTAACACTTCGTTAATTAATAATTCATTTAAATATGATAAATAATTAAGTTGCAAAATAAGTCTACAATTTCCATGAAATTATTTTGGTTTGAACGAAAGTGTTTTGATACAACGATACGGACACGTCACTACGTTATTTATTTTAAACATTTAATGTATGTATTATTGTAAGTAAGGCATTTGTAATTATTGTAAAATGATGGCGCAACTTTGGAAATAAATCATTTTCGTTCCAACAAAAGATATTTATTTACGAATACACACTGTTGGGGATTATACATTACTAGTCCTTATTTACTCATTTTTTTAAGAAACTTGGAAAGGTTAACAGTTAATACAAAAATCGTGGTATCTAAGCAGCTCTACATAGAGTGCGTCATTTATCACAATTAGCGGTACGCTGCACAACACAACACTTCAACGAGCTCAGATGCTTAAATGTACCGCGCGTTATTTATTGCGGTATTAGTTGAGGGTACCGTGGTTTTAAGATGTTCGAAAAATATGGAATGAAAAGCAAATCCATACGGGCAGGGCTTTGAACCCGCGACTTCAAAGAAACCGTCACTCTTTTAACTACTATATCGCTACCCGCTTCGATAATCCACTGTATAATCGTCGTTTTTGGGATGGCGACGACATTTATTATACTTTTTACGAAAATCCCTACTAATGTTTTTATTTCTGCTATATGTTTGAAAATACAATGTAGATATTTTTAACAATAATTTATATAGTACCACCTTTTCAATGTTAATATTTCGATAATATGTTTATGTATTTTGTTCCTCAATAAAAATTTAAATTTTATATGGTTTTAGCTTGCGTATTTATTTAGTAAATGTATGTCATCGAGCATTGTTTATTTTATATATATTTTTATATATAATATTGTGTAAGCTATCTTGTAAGACAAAACGTGGCTGCAATTATCTAAATATCAATAATTTATTTTATTAATGTACGAATCTTAGCTTAGTTAGTAATAATGAGGAATTCTTTATATGGCCTTAGCTTACAAAAACTGCTATAATTTCAGCAATAGAGTTTCTTTTCTTTATAGCAAGTTTCCAACAAAGTAACCTCATAAAATCTTCAATCTTCTAAAACAAAATAAAATTTATAGATAATAAATGTTTATCGCCTAGACTTTAGACGGTGTCAGATTATTTTTGCCGGTTTTGTTAACTTAATTGAGATTTGTAGAGTTGAATAAGTTATTTGTTTTGAATTAGTTACCTAATATACTCTACACAACCTTTTAAATATTTGTTTTAAATAATGGTAAAGTTTTTGATTTATCTAAAATATACCTTTTTGTAAAGTTGATGATAAACAGCTTTTGACTTATATATCTTTTTATATTTACAAACTATTAAGTTTCAAGAATTAGATGACAACACAAAAATTCAATATTACAACTTTTGCCAATCATTACAATTATCGGAATGTATGATGAGTATAAAAGAAAGCTAAAGAAGATGGATATATGTATTTTATTTATTTTGTTTAATCCTCTAATTCTCTCCAAATCTTCTATGTGATTGTGATGCTCAGAGGTAGCATTATTTACCATTGGTGGGTCTGCATCAGGTGGATGTCTGCTCGTAGTACCACTGAGTTGAAAAAAAAAGAGTGTTACTATTTTACAAATATTCTAGAAATTCGATAAAAAATACTTTCATATCAGGATTATTAAAATCTCAAACGGATTCAATGGATGGATATTTAAAATAAAAACAATATTGAAATATAAAAATTAATCAGGATTTTAATTCTTTAACCACATAATAAAAGTCTCAATAACGTTCATAAAAAAGGTTTTATAGGTTTGACGATATATAATATTCAACATTTGTTTAGAACGAGAATAGGCGCCATACGTAGCGATCCTACGTGGGTGACGGCAACCATGACTATCATTAGATAGGCCACGGTGTATAAGTGATCATTAGAAGCAGAAAAAAAAGCACACGGTGTAAAAGTGTAGTTTGAGGAAAATAATAAAAGATATGGGTTTTTAGATATAACTGTATTTTTGAACGAATAATACTCCACAGTAAGAGCTAAAAAATACTAAAAATATAAAAATAACTTTTAGCACTTAAGCTATAGATAATAACAGAGTAGCAAGTTTAATAAAAGTTGTTTCTGAAATAAAATTATTCTTTACCAACGAACTAATTTATATCAGTCTCTCTAGCACATTTTACGAATCAAAGTTCTCTAATAACTATTTCATCTTGATTTTTATTAAAGGTGATTAAGGCATACTGTTCAAAACATATTTATAGGTGAATGTACCTCTTTTAAAAAGTATTACCTTGTGACCTATACAGTATGAGATATAATGTGTAGTTGTGAAAAATAATTTTAATATACATTTACTGCAACACTACTACACACACTGCTACACAAAGTATCAAATAACAAAAAAAAAGAACTAAAAATACGTAAAGATAAAAAATACTTAATAATATTTTTTTGGGTGATGAGATCTACAATACATAACTGTATTTAAATAATATCATACAATATTATTTCTATAGAATATTTAAAAATATTAATTCATATTTAGTTTCTGGCTAAAAGTTTATTTCATATACTAAACCTAACAAAGTTAATAAAGTGTAACTTTCAACTCGAGTGAAATTTACTTCCACTTAATAATTATTTGATATGAATAGTTTTAACGTGATTATGACGCCAATGCAACAGAGACGGCACGCAACATGTGTGTGAAAACGACACAATAATTAAAAGCAATGTTTTATTCAATAGCTTCGGTCATGAAAAAAATCGGGGAGGGAAAAACATACCAATTAATAAAATGCATTGAATCACAATCCTTTGTGCTATCTAAAGGTTGGTACTAAGTATGGGTGGACATCGAATTGTTTATTTAAATATTGTTAAATTCCCAGAGAGCCAGAACCAAGAAAATTTAATAAAAAGTTAACAAGGTGACATCAGTTGAAACAGATCTGATTAACACTTCTTTTAACTGCTTTTACTTTATTATATATATGCTTTATTATGCAGAAGCATTTCATATAGCATCGTGCGCTAATGTAAAGCGATTAAACCTGGTAACGAATACAATTATAACACAATAAAAAACATTAATTTCTGTCAACATAGAAATTAAATTAAGAGTGCAGATATTCAAATAAGTTTTAATTTAATTAATAAGCGCTCTCGGAACAAGCTCTGGAGCTAGTCATTAAATATTAATTCTGACCCGGAAATTATAAGCGCGGATTGTGTTTTACTTGAAAAAATTAAAATTGAAGCTTTCTTACTTTAACTAGATTTATAAGTAAGCTTTTGCCTTTTTTATTTATGAAATAAGAATTTATTTAATAAAAAAAAATATTTTATATTTATAATAGTATAGCTTTTTACTGCTTTTTTTTGTTTCTACTGCAAGTTATACGATTAAAAAAAATATAATGCAGACAATAACGTTTATAAAGGAAAAACAATTTAAAATAAGTCATATAACTGAAAATAATAAACAAAAACCAATAGTCATCTAAGTCTTCTCGGGATAAGGAGGGATAGTGGGGTACTTTTACACATACCATCTCATTAAATGAAAGAGAATCACTAGCGACAATTTGGCACGTCCTCAAGGAATGGCCTCGCTTTGTCTTGGCTAGACAAGACCTGAAGATCTGATTGGATAGGAAGTTCACTAAATCCCGACCTATTAATATATTGGCAGACTCAGAAAGCAGGTAAGTATGTATTTCTGACTTTAATCGAAAAGTCTTGCTCATGGCAGCCGGAAGGAATGGTTATTACAAAAAGTTAACAAAACCTATAGTGTAGAGGACGGACATGGAACATCCCGACTCTCAGGTTTGTTCCCTGATCTCGATACTTATAAGGGATTCATATAATATTGATATAATGATCCATATTTGATATTTTAAATACACAACAAACCTCGTAATTAAAGAAAAAGTCTTTGGATGAAACTAGATGTTAATTCATTGATAATTTCTTTTCTTTAAAGAACTTAGTACAAAATGTCGACTGAGAGTGCTTTGGAATGTCCCGGGAACAAATAATTTTTTATGGAATCTTCCCTGTATTGGTTTTAAAAAAGATACCTGTGGAATAACATAGTTTGTTCCACTTTTATTTATTATCAGTTGATATTAAACTATTTGTCCTTGTATCAAAATATTATACATGTCGCCAATACAATTAACGCGATAAACAATTAACGAAAAATCAAGTTGATTAAATTGCCTTTAGCCGAAATGAACATTGAAAAACCAAGTATTCATAAGTATTATTTGTTCTAAAAAATAGAACATAAAACCTATTTTAATTTAATACTTGTGAATGTGTAAATAACGGCGTATGATAATAAGTTAATATTGTGACTTCATTTTGATCAAATTATTGTTGTTTATTACTAACCAATTCTATAAATAATCACTTTTTTTAGAACATTGTTTTATTAATTGTGATATCTTAAGACACCTACACCTGCTTATTTATAAAAATAAAAAGTGAGTGATAATAAACAGTATTGTAATTGACTAACAATTGACCCCTAGATGAAATCATTTTTGTATAGCATTATGTTCAGAGCATAGAGCTCAGATCTCTGCTGATTTTCAAAGAATTTCAAATTTTAAGTAAAATCTATGTTATTTTTAATTGTATTCAATAAACATTGGTGATGTAAATAATTAACCTGTTTTATTTGCTTGCAAGAACTGTCTTCCCCATAAATTGTGTTACTGTTAGTAGTCATTCAAACTGGTTCATAAGTCGTAAAACCTGAGTCTCTATATATTAACATAACTATAGTTATTGTTTCAAAATATAACGGAATCGATGACAACTACGGTTAGCAATTCTACCTTATTTTTTTATTATTATTTTTATAAATCTCCGATATATACGAATTTCGATATCTTAACTAGATACCTTTTTTTAGAACGTGATTAGCTCATACACTGTCTAGTTATATTGCAAATATGTTAATAGTTAAACAATGAAATAGTTGCTTATATATAAAAACTTAACTTATATCTAGATTAACATTAAAATTTTCTTTCTATTTTCTTTTCAATTCCTTATTCCTACTTCATAAATTATTCATGTCCGCACCTATTCTATTCGATTTACTTTTATCACATAATTTTATAGTTTATATGGAGCTAATGTTTTTTTATTTTGCTTTCTGTAATAAAGTATTACTTTTATATTTGTTCATAGTTATATTGTAATTATGATAATAAAGTTTTAGTATTAAGGTATCTTAGTTAAGATTTAAAAAATTACATATTTAATAGTAGCATATTTTTATAACTTAAAAACTAAGTTTTGTTATCTTTCATCAACACTTAAAAACTGACAGACCGTTTCTAATCAGAAAAATAGGATATGTATACAATTGGGCTATAACTAGTATAAATATATTTTTTTACATATTTACTTTAGCAATAAAGATTTTTAAATGCTCTATAGAACTACGAATTAAAATATTGAAATAACATAATGTAAGAGAATATCAAGCGCACAGGAAACTATAAATATGTTTTAAACTGGATATAATAGACTTTGATTGTCAAAGAGCCGTAATATGAATTACATTCTAATGTATGTTGTACACATAAAAATGTAATTCATGTTTATTAGTCTGTAACTCTGGCATCATGCCAAAATGGTTTAACTGATTCTTGTGTAATTTTTAACAGTATTATCTTTTAATAACTTTAAAACACTCTGCTATTGTAAAGGATTTTTATTATGTGTCCATTTATCAGGGTGTATCTGTTATATATGAGATTTATGTATTATTAATATGGGTTTGTGTGTAATTATTAGTACCAATGACAACTAATAATATTAAAATAACTTATCTAAAAACATACTATGGTTGAGGTTATCAACCATAATATGTGTTTTAAGAGATCATCATCACACAAAAACACCAGACTTTAATAGTGATATAATAAGAGCGTCCCATATGCGTTATCGATATATTTGGCTACCGTTCAAAATATTGTAATGGATCGACGATAATTCAATAAGCCTCGGACCAACTATCAGTTCCTCGAGTCGTTGATGTACGTTATTGTTTAATTGAAACCAATACAGGTTTATTGCTTTACTAGCATATTGACCGGTTAATAGAATGGCTTTAGTTTCATGTAAATTGAATAATAACAATATATAATGGTATATTCATAGCAATATTTAAATTATCTTACAAATAAATTTCGGCAAAAATAATTTATTTTAACAAGTATTTCGATTGGTTTATTTATAAAATTTAATAACATTAGACAACAGCTTAATTTAAAAAGAAAATAAAGTGTTCCTTGCCGTATCGGTTTATTTTTCTTTGTATATTAATTGAAAGTTTAAATCTTATCGTGCTTTTATAAAAGTTGGATTCACATTTCATTTTTATACTAGAGAAACCTTAAATAAGAGTTCTAGCTTCGAAAATAAGAGTCTTTGAAAATCAAAAGTCATATTAAAAAAATAAGGTGCTTAAAAAACGAACAATATTCATATACTCGAAATAATTCAACGCAGGATATCAAATGGGAGAGCATAAATCAAAATATGTCGCATCCTCACAACGCTAGTGCTAATGAAATTTTAAAAATGGGTGCTGCGAAACAAAATGGCTTCCTCGACATGTCTATTTTTTTATGGATTTTTGGTTTTTATTATTCTTTATTATTATCTATACATCCGAAACGTCATTCATAATAGGTGGGGGAAAAAGTTTCCTTGCATTTTATATGAAAAGTAAAGACTTTTTTTTCAAAGTTTATTAACATTTATTTATATTGTATATGTACCAATTTGTTTGGTAGTTTTTTGCTATCATGTAGATAGTGACATAATCCCATTGCTGTAGACATTTTGGGAAAATCCCAAAATGTATACTTCCCAGTCAAACTCTCTTATTTTTTTGCTGAAGGGCTAAAGATGTGTGCGGTCTAACGTTATCGTGATGAAAGATTACACCTTTTCTATTGACCAATTCCGGTCTGCGGTAGAGGCTAGCTCCCTGACCCGCTCCGCGGCCTCCTTTGCGGCAATGACTTGTTCGCAGAAGGAGGCCATGGCGACCCAAACGTCCTCACTGTCGAGCATCTTTGGAATGACGCTCGACAGCGAGACACTGCTGCCGACCACGACCGCCAGCTCTTCTCGCTGGCGGTCCCACGCCACACACTCCTCCAGGGTGTGACGAGCCGTGTCCTGTGGCTCACCACAGTGGTGACAACAGGGGGTCGCCTCTCTCCTCGCCACCTTGTGCAGATACCCCCCGAAACATCCGTGCCCCGAGAGTATCTGCACAAGGCGGAACGTCAGAGTCCCGTGCCGCCGGTCCACCCACCGCTTGAGGTGCGGAAGTAGCACCCCAACAGTGAAAAAACCGGCGGCCGGAGACTCCAACTCTCGTTTCCACCGCTGGATCAGGACATTTTGTGCCCCGCCCCTGATCCTAGCCACCTCAGGCGCTTCGCCCCTGGCACGAGCGTCGGCCCGGTGCCAGTACACTGCAGCGTTGACCTCCGCCTGGAGTTCCCAGGGGGGGTCACTTGCTAGCAGTGTCGCCGCAGTGAACGACACCGTACGGTACCCCCTGATCACCCTCACCGCGATGGTCCTCTGCGATTGTCGCAAGAGGACCTTAGAGTGGCGGGTGAGGGCTCCCGACCATATGGGGGCACCATAGAGGGCCATGCTCCGTAAGATGCCGGCGTACAACCGCCGGCACGGAGCACCCGGCCCTCCGACGATGGGCAGAAGCCTAGAAGTGAGAGAAGTGAGCCCCGAAACGCCACCTGCCGTCCAGGGTAAGGCCCAGATATTTCATCTGAGCCTTAACCGCCACCTCTGAACCCTGGACGGAAATGGATGCCCGACGAGGGGGACCCTGGCGAGGGCCGTGGAACAGTAGGGCCTCAGTCTTTAAGACCGAAACCCTGAGTCCCAACAGCCCTGTACGGTCCGCCACCAGCGTAGCACCAACTGTTGCCAGCCTGGCCGCCTCCGCAAAGCTACCCCCCCTCACTGTTACGAGGGTGTCATCTGCATAGCAGTACACCCTCATGCGCGGGAGGAGAGGACATCAGAGCAGCCAGTCGTAACCGAGGTTCCACAAAACGGGCCTGAGCACAGAGCCCTGTGGAACCCCGCAGCTAACGCTACGCCGATAGACCCGCCGGTTGCCGCACTCCCACAGGACTTTTCTGTCCTGCAGGTAAGCCCTCAACAGCCGCCGGAGATAAGGAGGAGTCTCTGAAGCCTGACTGACCTTTGATCCACTTTTTATCACCATTTATCAGTCACTTCAAAACCGGGTCAGTTTCATTAAGTGTGAGTAAAGAATTGCATATTTTGATATATCGACTCATTTGATATCCGCTGGGTAAAAAAAAAACTCGACATTTGGGTGCCACATTAGGCCACTAAAATTTACGTAATGAGGTTTTGTGACATGCCGATCTTGGTGAACCTTTTCAAAACCACCATTTTATTCGTAACAGGGCGGCGGCAGGGCAGGCGGCGTCTCTTTGACATCAAAATTCCAAGATGGAAAACACTTGAACTACCCTTATGCTAGTCTTATTTATACTGCATAAGGTCAATTATTTTTTTTACGGCTTCCGTTACATTTTTTTTCTTTCTTATAATAAAATTTTAAGATGTATCGCATTTCGCATTAAATTCAGTCATTTTGACACAAAGAAAAACGAATAAAAAAGGTGGGACACAATATTTAACTTAATAAATAGTTTCCTTTTTTAAAATGTAACTGTTTTAATGTCTATAAAACCAGCCAAATACTAATAGTACCGCCATTGAATTTTTTATTGCATGTTCATAGATACTGTATGCGAAAAGACTTTTTCCCCCAAGCTATTACATTTTCAGAGTTTTTTTATTATTTTTTATTATTAGTGGCATTTGTTAAGGACTATAAATTATTTTAAGCAAGTTAATATATCTATTATTGTCTTGTAGAATTACCTTATTTACCAAAAAAGTAGATGTATATTATCGGTATTTCTTCGGAACCCAGAAAAGATAATAGTTAGGAACAATAATGACTTCATTTATTACATAACACAAATAGTTATGGAACCCAGGAATATAACGCTCTTATCTATATATTATCATTTTTAATACTTAGACAAGACTGTAATTAAAACTATCAAATAAATGTTTCTTAAAATCCAAGAGATTGTTCCACAGATTGAAACATTAAAACGAAACGCAAAAACACAAACTCTTGAGTTTTATAATTTGAGTACCGATCACAAGAGCATGATTTTAAAAGAAATATACAGAATTCAGGTATGTTTTTTTATTGTCGATAAGTAAAGATTAACTTCGTTATTATTGTTTAATAAGTAATCTATAGATTGTATATAGTATTAGTAGTTAGGTAAAACCTTTCTGTAGTTAATTACGAATATTATTATACCATTAAATAGGGAATTTACTATCGAGCAGGTTTGAGGTAAGCACGGAAACTCTTGTATGCTCAGGATATTAGTTTTAGATAATTTAAGCTTTGTGTGCCGGATATTATCATATTTGATCTTTATATATATTATATACTTACAAAGATTAACATTAACTAATCGAATATTTATTTTTGTATACTTTTGTTTGATGAATAATTAATTATAGTACGCTATCATTAATATCCGTCTGCTATCTGTAGGTATCTAATCATTTTTTAATTAAAGCTAAAAACTAAATATGTCCTTTTACTTTTAGCATACGATTTCATAGTTTACTACCATCTTATTAAAATTAATTTGTCAAGTGCTTCCTTTATTACTATAATTAATTAATAAACTATGTTACAATATTAACCCCAGACCCGGATATACTCAAAGAAAAATATCTAAAAAGACTACTGTGTTCTTTTGTTAAGGTTAGTGTCAGTTATCGCTCTAAGTAAATAGTGATCAGCATTAATATCTATCTGCTATCTGTAGGTATCTAATTATTTTTTAATTAAAGCTAAAAACTAAATATGTCCATTTACTTTTAGCACACGATTTCATAGTTTACTGTCATCTTTTAAAATTAATTTGTCAAAATCAATACTAACCCCAGACCCGGATATACTCAAAGAAAATTATCTAGAAAGTCTACTGTATTCTTCTGTTCAGGTTAGTGTCAGGTATAGTTCTAAGTAAATAGTGATCAGAATTGAAACTTGAAATGTAATATTTAAATTCCGTAAAATCGTAAAAATGTGAAGGTGTTTAAAACCATAAACACCTTTAAATGCGTATGCGTAATTATGCGTATTAAAATTTATTTATTGTACATCCCTTTGTAATCCCTTTGAGAAGCTCAATGAAACTGATAATATATTGTATTTCATATTAATGGAACATCCAGAATAATATAATAGTATACAAACAATTGGATTGAATAGATCCGTATTTCATTTTTTAGTATTTTTTGCAGCTTTTCAGGTTGATTGACGTGATTCAGTAAATACTTTCTTAATCTGAACAGACGTAAGGCTTCTTTTGAATCCCCTAATATTTTTCATGAGTCACATATAGTTTACCTTAAGCTTTACCTAGGTCCCTAATTCTATATTCTGTTAATATGAAGTGTTCGAATAGTTTCGGAGGTTGAGAACAACTTAATCCAAATTGTCATGCAGTAATCATCTCACGCCTTCATTCACTGTAGTAGTTGCAAATACATTCTGATATATCATTAATACGTTTTGTTATACATGGACGGTGCAGTCAGCTTGCTATATATATATATATATATATATATATATATATATATATATATATATATATATATATATATATATATATATATATATATATATATAGAATATGATATAATCCATGTGGAGCGTAATTTTGTAAAGTAATAAATTTCGCAAGAAACAAATATTTACACAGACAGAGGTATAATACTCGTAATACCTTCGGCTTCTGTTAATTGTAACACAATGTATAAACTAAACCATGTTTGGTAATGTAAATAATAACTAATTTGCATATCTCGCAGTGTATATCAAATTTACGAGGTCATACATGCATTTAAGATCTAAGGTACAGGACATATTGTATGTAATTACTGCAGTAATTACAGACGCACATGTATACAGGGTTAGAGGATATTCAACATAGTTGGCAATTAAATTATTGATTTGATCATGTTGTATTGTTGTTGTAGGTAATTTAATAAGAATTGTTTTTAAGATTGTTTTTAGAACTCCGTACGTTGTCCTCCGACTACGTTGTCTGTCTGTACGTCGGTCCATCGCGCGTCGATCCGTTAACGATAGAACCTTACTTTTTTCAACCCCCGACTCAAAAATAGCAATGTTATAAGTTTGACCTGTCGATCTGTGTATCTGTGTATATGTCTGTGACATTACTGCAGGCAAACGCGTGGACGGATTTGATTGCGTTTTTTTTTAAATCGAAAGTCTGGTTCGTCGAGATGGTTTTTAGCTATGTTTGGTCAAAATAGAAACTATCGTCTCCAAGACATTGAGGTTTTATTGGCGTGAGTGAAAGTTTCTTATGCAATATCTTATATATATATATAGAGAGAGAGAAACCTTTTGTGCGTGAGTCCAAATCGCATTAGTAAGACAAAAATCGAAACTATATTTGGATGGATACACGTTTATGACTAAAATCATCTGATGAAGAGTGTGGTACTCAGTGTGGAAAAACGATTCGGGCACCATAATTAAAAAATATTTTTATGAAAATACTCCATATGAGATCTGAGTTTTGTAGAGTAACGACCATTTTCCCTTGAATATTTCTCGGTTTGTGAAAATCTTTTCAAAATCCATTTTGAATAAATAAGTTCAAGTAGAACATGTTTGGTTTTCACTGTGCTAACCATTTGCTAATTAGCTTCCATTGGCTTAGAAACATCAAATTTTATTTCAAATATGCGTTTGTTGAACTTTTATTATTAAAAAAAAAAAGATATCGGAAACAGAATGAATGTATTGTAGATTGTATCATCGTATAAACTTAGTATATATTTACTTCATCGAGTTTACTTAGTACCTATATATTTTTTCATATCGATAAAAAAAAGGAATACTTACTTAAAGCGGACAAATGATTTTCAATTATGTATTAAAGTATTGTTAAACTAACTAATATTGTTGTAAGTAGTCGCATGAAAATAGGAGTTAATTTTGAAAGTCTGTGTCCTTTCTAGCGATAAATTTGTTAAAATAGACTGAAGATCTCTTGAATAAGTTTGATTAGTTAATAAGTTTTAATAATCTTATAAGAAAAACAAAAAATAATCGTTGGTCCCTTATAATCAGTATAGTAAAGAATTGCCAATAAATACTCGATTCTTATATCACTTAAAAATGTAGTTACTTTAGTGTGAAAACATTGTTTGTTAAAATTTTCTTACAACAATAGTTAATTATTTTAAAATACTATAAAGACTTAGTTCTGTAGTATTTAAGGAATGTTCGAACAAATGTTCGAAAATAATTTTGATATTATAAGTAATAATCATAATTTTCAGGGTATATTTTAATAATGGCAGACGACTTTAATAAGTAGGACATAATCATCATAAAAACTCAACAAACCTCTTTTGATTATAAAAATGACAGCAATTTTATGGGTTTGGATGGCAAACAAAAAAACGGTCCACCTGATATTAAGCAGTGGAATTAACTGTCATGGACGAATATTTACGAATTAATTAACCTGTATTTTTTAATGATTTATTGAGTGCGTTGTTAAATTATTTATTTATTAACCTATCTATATTATTTATGTATTTTAAATAAATTAATTATGTGACAGAGATCGACAAAACATTTTGTAATGTCTCTGATTCATCGTGTGAGAGTTTCTTCAAATATTTACTAATTTTAGTTTAACATTTTCAATGTGAAGGGATACAAGTTCATATTTTGAGAAGGATTAAAGGTATTCATAATGCCCTTTAGATAATGCAGTATGTCATCGTTGGTTCTTATTTATTCCCTGTAAGGGACGAGTAGGTGACTTATTAATAAACCGCTCCGTTGATCGAGTGGTTAGTGCAGACACCTAACGTAACGGGCTCGGGTTCGATTCCCGACAGGGACAAGCAAGTGTGTGATGAGCGTATATGTCTGTATTTCTGGATTTGGTCGTTTATTAAATATATACTCAGTATTTATATGTGTATTTCTATGTATTTGTATCGTTGTCTAACACCCTTAACACAAGCAAATTATTTGCTTACTTAGGGGTTAGATCAATGTTTGTAATTTGTCCTGTGATATTATTATATAATTATTATTAATTATGAGAGGTGTAGTTACATATTTTCGTTATATCAGTGGTCTAAATAACAACAACAAAAGAGTAATTAATAAAATAATTTAGTTGTCTTACTATTAGAACATTGCTAGTTTTGAAAATTAATTATTTATGTTTTTATTTAAATAAATAAAAACATAAATAATTAATTTTAATTTTAATAAATAAATATTTATCTTCTGAAGTAAGAGAATGGATAGGTTACGATAACATAATCTTTAGTATAGCTCTTTGACTTCTCTCTAGTCGAAAAAAAAGAATTTTGCTAGATCCACTTCAGTCTGTTATAAAATAAGAAAGGATTGATTGAAGAGAACACTAAACCGTTGTTAAGATGTTTTAACCAGTAAAAACCGTCAGGCTATAATAAATATGAATTTCTTTGCCCTAACAAAAGTAGTCTTTATTAGATAATTCCACGAACAATTGGTCTATGTGGAATCCTAGAAATTTAGCTTTAGGTAAAATATAATATATAATATATATATGTAATTGCCAAGCAATACCAACTTGAAGGAATTCAAGATACTAATGAAGAACACATGAAGAGGAAGGTACAAGTCTAAGAATATAGTAGAATTAGAAGCTATTTCTGAGATAATAATATTATTATGATTATTTGTGATACAATTCTCCGTGTACTAATCGAGACAGTTCGCATATTACCGGATATTACCGCATATAACATATATTATATATCAGGAATACTTCAGTAAATACATGTGTTGTTTATGAAACTGTTATAACTTGTCAATCTAAAATATTTAGATTAGATACTACAGAAGCACGGTTTTAATTATAAACCTGTTTTGGTTTGCGGGCCGTTTTATATTCGCATTGGGATCGTAAATCGCTTGAAAAAGTCAACCTGCTATCCAGCTTTGCAAACGATTATAGCTACTTTAATCTTTAGTGCATTGTGATAAGGTCGTAATAGCAGATAGAATGGCAATGCAAGATGCAATTACTAAAACACTGTCGCATTGGATTAGCTCGCTGTGAATACAATTTATCGATAAAATTTAGATTCTAAGTTCACTCGGCTAGGTCTGAAATCGAAACAATGAAATAAATATCTATGTAAACTACTATGTAAATGATGCATATTTACATAGTAGTAACCTCTCCTAATAAACGTTTAAGGCTGTAACTAAATCTCATTAAATAAAATATATCAAGATAGGAATGATAATGAATTGTAGGTATATAAAATATCAATACATAGATAACTTAGATAAGTAGATATGGTTTCTTGCACTGTTACAACTGGTTTTTTTTTTCTTTAATACATTTATAAGTTTAATGGAAAGATTGTAGCTACCCATTCTTTATCTAAGAAATATTACGTAAGATTAAGCTTCATTTTTTCGATTTGATTTTAAATGATGGTTTTAAAAACACTTATGTCATTATTTTCTATTATACAACTAAAGTCAAATTTTTTGTAAGATTGTGCACGTTTTGCAAAGATTACATTAACGGAGCGTAATGATTAAAGCGTATCTACAATGTTTTGGACTTATCCTAAATACACAAGAGCCACGTTTATTTTAGAAAACGTGTATAAAGTTGATTGTTAATATTCATAAACCATTATTAAATCCTTATTTCATATTCTTACATAATTGATGTGGGTGTTTTTAGAAAATAAAATAGAAAAATGCTTATAAGCATTAGACATCGACTACGTTATATAAAACATAAAAGTTACTGTAAAACATAATACTGGTTAGATCCAAACCTCACAATAACATAGCTTCCAAAAGATGTATCACTTCTTATTTGTTATGCAGATTGCAACAAAAACGAATTGATATTTACAGAAAACAATTCATGACAATAATAGTAAAAATAATCTTTGAATATTTTTTTAATTTAGAACAAAGATATAGAAAATATTAAGACTTTTACGATGAATTTTATTACTATTTTTTACAAATTAGATAAATTTGCGATGTTCTCAATTTATTAGTACCAAAAAATTAGAGATAATAATGTAAAGAGTATTTAAAATAATTCAAAAGCTTAGAATAAACATATTATTTATACAAAAGTATAAACAGTATTTGAGAGCTAGTTATTTCATTCTATTATTATCATTAACAAAATTGAAAAAATTAAAATGTTCGAGTGTTTGAGACGAGTACCTATTATATTTTGATCAAAGCGAAAATATCTAAGCTGTAATTGGTAATTAAGTGTAGGAAAGTAATAAGGTTTTTATTTACATACACAATACATAATATTACATACATACTATTACATACATAATATACATAATATTAAAAAAATCTTCTGTTAAGGACAACCAAAGTTATCTTAATAATAAAAAAATCCAATTTAATTAATTTACATTTATTTTATTGTTTTTCGGTCTTTAAAAAAAGTACCTTAAAGTAAGTAAGTAAAAGTATTCAACATAACGTTCTGTTGATTAGTTGATTGATTAATGCATTTCTATTCGTTGTTATTTTTTAAAACCAAATTTCCATTAAAAGCCCTAAGAAAAAAAAGTTCTAGTGTTGGAAGCGTCGATATTGATTAAAAAAATGTTTTGAGTGAACAAGATGATAATAAAGCGAAAGCCGAAGTTATTATGAACGACAGAACCAACATTACACTTGCATATCAAGAAATAATAATCCTTGAACGCTTTGTGGGAAAACTGAAAATTTATTCAATAATTTTGGTTCGACCAGGTGAATCTGTGTACTAAGTAATTAAATATCAATTCGCTTAGAAAATTGTAAATCAATGATCCATTACGTAAAACAGTAGATATAGCTCAGCGTTTGAAAGACACGGTATTCTAAATTAACGATGTATGGATTGGTGCGCTTTTGTATCACTGGCTTACCGGAAATATATGCCTTGATGATTATGGCCATTAAACATTCTATTTGCTATTACTGCAGATTTGATAAAAAGAGATTGTTGGAAATGAGTGTATATGAAAATTGTTCTTCAAAGTTTTGTGGATGCATCTCTTACAAAAAAAATCATGTCAGAAATGTGTATTAATAATTTAAAAAATGCAATTGGCGAGAGAGAAACCCATCAGTCAGTCATCTGTAAAAAAAATATTCGTTGTTATAGATCTATAGGCTAAATTAAAAATCAGTTTAGACCAGAAAAGCCAAAAAAATTTGGAGGAAAACTAGATTAATTAGTTTTCGTTTAGAGCGATATTTTGAACAGGCGAATTAGGCCAAAAAATGAGTATTACCTTGGGGTTATTAAAAATAATATGAAAAAAAAAACAACTGACAACAATGCTAATAACATTAAAAGGCAACGTCGTTATTGACTGGGCAAATAATTTAGCGTTACTGGAACTAAAAACTTAGATATCTACAATTCTTTTAGAATTTAATTAAAAGAACTAGATATGTCAAACGTAACATATATATGCCCACTTTTAATCTAAATAAAATGAATGAATTAATATTATCCTCAATAACACTGATCTTCTACAAGACCTAAAATCTACAGCTCAATAAGGCGTCTCTTGTTTAGATAAGCCATTAATAGGTATACTATTGATTTATTTTACATTAACTGAAACATTTTTTCATAAAAATTTTTGTATTAACATTTTTGGATTCAATATTACTTCTATGCGGACGATAAAAGTTACTCCGGTGTGCAAGTGAACACATCCACTCTCCTAAAGCCCTAGCGCCACAAGTACGGCTATATATGTAAACCAATTTTTATGAATAAAATAAAAAAAAACGAATATACAAATGGTATAGGATAGATATTAGAAGTTTAGTGATTTCATTAGGAATGCCTTTAAACAATAAAAAAAGTAATATCAATAGTAAAAAGATAATAAAATATAAACGTTTAATCCAATAACTATGATAAAACCACAAATCGTTTAATTTAATAGAACTTAAATTTAACAAAAAAATTCATAAACTTTACCATTACATTCAAATATATTCTTTTTCTAAATATTTAAAAAGGTCAAAAGCTTAACGTACTCGGTTTCTGGCTAAAATCTTACCTGATAAAAGCTAATGAACTTAACAAAGTTAATAAAGTTTTGTAACTTTCAAGCGAAATATACTTCAGTTGCAGGTTTTAGTACAATTACTACTTGTGGGAGTATGATAAAGCTCATGTATATTATCTTATAGAATAATTGTGGTCTCTAATAAAGAACCATCGCTTACAACGGAATTGAAATAAGAAATCTAACACATTTAATAATATTTCTTTTATATGTACAAAGATTTTGTAATTAAATGGACACCTCTTGCAGGCAGCCTTTTAACATCAATCCCTTTCCAATCAAACTTTTGTGCTACGATTTTTAATATTAATAATTAAATAAAAAAGTTTTCACATACAACATTTATTTGTTGCCTCAAAACTGGCATTAACTCTAAGAGTAGGTGGCCAATTAATTTCAATTAACCCTGTATAACGCATGAGTCAAGCCATATCTAGAATATCTCATTCAAATTTGGGAAAACGAGGCCAAGAGTAATCTTAAAGACCTTTGCGTAACACAGAATAAAATAGTAAAGACTCTATTTAATTTTGACAGACTTACATTTACACAAAAATATATAAAAGCACAAAAATATTTAAAATAACAAAGCTCTACACCTATCACTGATGTGCGTTTATCAAAAAAAAATATTACTAACACTACCCACTCTAAATAACAATAAAAAATAAAACACAAATACCACACTAGAAATAAACAAAGTCTAAGTTTATCATAACCAAGAACAGTTTATGAGAAATGTAACATTAAGTTTGCTCCTTCAAACAAGTTTTACAACAGTTTACCGATAGATATAAAAAAATCATAATCACTAATTGTTTTTAAAAGAAAATTAAAAGAGTATATTTCTTAATCGCTAAACTGAAATGTTATAAATAAGATACCTATTAGAAAAGTGTCATAAGTTCCGATCTTACTTGTTTGAAAATATGTTTAAACATGTATAGCCATGTTAAGCTTATTTAAATTTATATAAATAAAGAATGAAAAATAAACCGATACGGGCAGGGATTCGAACCCGCGACTACTGGGAAACCGTCCCGTACTAACTAAGCTTAACATGGCTATACATTAGGGTGGTCCTTATTTTCGAAAGTTCATATTTTTTCAAAATTATTTGTAATTTTGTTCAGTTACACCAAAACATTAAAAATACAAAATTTCAGCTCAATCCGATAATATTAACACGTGCCGCATTGGCCTTGAAGTTTCATGCATCTGACTGTCTAACATGCTACGACGAGTTGGCGCAACTAACCACCAAGTGCGTTCGAATTCGCTAAAAGCGCGACTACAAGTCTAGACAAGTCAATTTTGTTTTTACATATTATTTGTTCAATGCTACATTCGTTTTAGTTTCGTACTTGAAGTGCATAAGAAAAGACGTGCTATATAAGTGATTGATAAAAGTGCTGAAATGTCCACTTTGCGGAAAAATATTTATCTAGTTGGAGTGATGCAAAATCAAATCTGCGGTAGTAAATTACCATGTAAACGAGATGTTTTGAGTGTACTTTTTTATAACATGAGAGTGGTAAATTTAAATCTTAATGACAGCAGTGCTTTAGTTATTGATGAAGTGGTAGTTTTTTGGAAAAAAGCAAGAATCCCAGTTCAAAACCGTTCAAACTGTATTTCGAAATTAAAATCTTTGTACGATAATATCAGAAATTTAGAAAAATCTAAAAATAGAGATACTGAACGGCAGAGAGAAAAAGAAAATGATTTTAAAGAAGATTTAGACAACCTTTTCGATATTGCCACCTTAAATGCGTTAAATGAGATTAAAATCGCCGAAGATAGAGAATTTTTAATTAAGCAAAGGGAGAAAGGTAGAGTAGGTTGTATGTTGGGAGTAGATATCAAATTATTACGTAAGGAAAAGCGGAAAGAAAAACGCACAGCTGCAGAGTTGAAAAGAAAAGAAGATTTGTTGGAAAATTCTAGTTGTTCGATTGGACATTTTGAAATGGAAGATAAAGAACACGAAGATTCACAGAAAAAAGTGATAAATCAAGACAACAGTGAAGATGACACATATTTCATATCGGAATCTCAACAGGGTCCATCTTCAAACAAGAGAGGACGAAAGACGTTAATGACACCTCGCCTGGCCGCTGCCTTGGACAAATGTAAAGTGAGTGACAGGGATGCAATGCATATTATTTCTGCCGTCCTAGAAGCTCTTAATATAGATATCACCGAGTTTGTTCTCAATAGATCGTCTATCAAAAGAAATAGAGAGATTTTGCGGAAAATAAAATATTCATCAATAAAATCGGTAGGAAATGATGCAAATTTTATTGAAGTGCATTGGGATTCCAAATTATTGCCTGATATCACAAAAAATGAGAAAATTGATCGGCTTCCTGTGATCGCGGTTGGTTTAGATTTTGAACAATTATTAGGAGTACCTGGAATTGCATCATCAGGAGGATCGGAAGTTTGCTCTGCTGTGTTCCATATCACTGATGAATGGAATTTAACCGAAAAAATTCAAGCCTTTTGTTTTGATACTACAGCATCAAACACTGGACGTATAAAAGGAGCTGCAGTTCTGCTTCAACAAAGGTTAGGGCGAGATATTTTGTGGCTTCCATGCCGACACCATATATTTGAGGTCGTTTTGGCTGGTGTATTCACGAGGACAAAAGCAATTGTAACATCCGGCCCTGAAATTGCTCAATTCAAAGCACTGAAAGAAAACTGGAAGAATATTGATAAAATGAAATTTTTAGATTATACCAGCGATGAAGCCGTTTATAATGCACTGAAAGATGTAGCGCCCGAAATTATTTATTTTGTGAAACAGAAACTTGCAGAAGAGCAACCACGTGATGACTACAAAGAGTTTTTGCAATTGACGCTCATTTTTTTTGGGAGATAAAACAAATGTGAGTTTTAGGGCCCCCGGTGCATATCATTTAGCGAGATGGATGTCTAAAGCGATTTATTGTTTAAAACTTTTTTTATTTCGCGATCAAATGAAAATGAGAAAGGATAAATCCAAACTGAATGCAGAAATTTGCGTTTTCGTTGTATACTGTTATGTAGAGGCCTGGTTTTCAGCAACGAATACTACAGGAGCTCCCCTAAATGATATATATTTTTTGAGAAAATTGGTTAAATTTAAAAATATTAATGAAAACATTGCAACCATTGCAATAACAAAATTTTTAAACCATTTATGGTATCTAAGTGAAGAGTGTGCTGCCATGGCAATATTTGACGATAGAATTGAGAGAGTTGAAAAAATTAGAATGGCTCAAAAAATTATGGAATGTGCAAGTAAAAACATAGAGACTGTGAATGAAAAAGAAGAAGAAAATGAAGAGATAGAAGTCATTGAGAAAAAACTATCGTTGCAAATCCGAGATGTCCAAAATTTTGTTCAAAAAGATCTACCAACTGAATTATTGTCCGCCAATTCACTTCAATTATTTAAACGATTCGGTATTTGTGTTGAATTTCTTCAGGACGATCCGCTGAATTGGGAAAACAGAGAGGATTATCGCACAGGAAAAAATATCATTTCAACCTTAAAATGTACAAATGATATTGCAGAAAGAGGAGTCAAGTTGATTAAGGATTACAATGAAAAAATGACGAAAAATGAACATCAAAAACAATTTTTGATACAGGTATGTATAAACAAATTTAATTTTTTGTTATTTTTTTCTTGAGCACATTATATAGGCTAGGTTTAAAAAACACATTCAATATTATTTTTTTTTATTCAGGTTGTTCAGGAGTACCGGAGAGAGTTCCCAGTCGCCACAAAAGGAGGCTTACTTAAATCCAAAATATGTATCTGAAGTGGATGTATCATTTCAATAAATAAAAAATATAGTATTAGGATAAACTATATCTTTATTTTACGTTTTTATTTTAATTAGTATGTTTTTATACTAAAATTTAAAAAAAATGCGTAATTTTATGTTTACAGTCGAGCGTACATTGTCGTTCTTATAGGTAACTGCCTTACATTGAATCTCACAACTTCAGCGTCGATGCGGCACGTGTTAATATTAACCGATTGAGCTGAAATTTGTTATATTTTCATGTCTTATATAAAGGTACATTCTGGCAAATAATTTGTAAAAAATTCGAAAAAAAAAATTTTTCCTTATAAATAAGGACCACCCTACTATACATGTTTAAAGATATTTTCAAACATTAATTTCGGTAGTGGCATCTTTTCAATGTTTACCTATACTGCAATGTTAGAAACATTGGTTAGGATTTTTGAAAGAAACCTTATAGATAAAGATAAAGACGATTACATATAGAATGCTTAATTCACCGAGACGGACAGCGATACAGTAGCTCAGTTGGTAGAGCTACGGGACGGTTTCCCAGTAGCGCGGGTTCGAATCCCTGCCCGTATCGGTTTATTTTTCATTCTTTATTTATATAAATTCCGATCTTACTTTTTTTTAGTTTTAATTTACTCTTGTAAGTGAACAGTTTGTAATGTTCTTTGAGAATAAAATTATTTGAACTGGACTGACTTTTAGTAGAATAATTAGGGTATATAAATTACACAAAAAACAAAATACGTAATCGTCTTTTGTATATGTGTATGAATATCTATGTCCAAGTATAAATAAAAAGTATTTATAACTATGTAGTTAGGCATTACATATGCAATTAAGATGTACTGTATATCTGTATATATATATTTATATCAAAATCGTCAAGATTGAGACGTTCGTTGTAAAAAGTTGAATCGCCGACATCGCAGTTTTCACTCCATTACCTTGCATTACTGACAAGTAAGATTAGAGTTGCAGTTGACAATTTAGATTGAATTTGCAGTTTAGATACATCGATTTAGTTAAATATCTGATGCATATGTTATCTTAAAGAAATTTTGTAGAAATTTAAATAATGGATTTAACGGTTTAATTAGAATTTTATTTATTTATTTTGTTGTTAATTTAGTTTTTATTAAAATTTTAAAATATATATAAATATGCTGAGTCATATAAAGCTTACTTAAATTTTAAATAAATATAGAATGAGAATAAAACCGACACTGACAGGGATTCAAAACCGCAACTTCACCTCTGGGAAACCGTTATTAATAATTAATATAACAAGTGTACGGTTCTGGATAACAGTTTTAATGTAATTTTAAATTAAATATTTTCTCTTGTTATCTTTGATTATATTCTTAAGAGTTACAATATTTTTATTTTGAATTTTAACTTGCGGACAGACACTTAATATAGTTTAGACGTTGTAAGATTGGTTTAGTCTAATTAAAATTAAACTACATATTGTTTGAAATGTTGTTAATATTTTTAAGTTAAGTGAGCCCTAACCTTATTCAGCGATAATTTTAACATATTTTTTTTTGTATTATAAAAGATGCAGTAAATGATTATTTCCGGAGAAAATAATAAAAATCTATTTATAAATCAAAATCTACATAGATTCTACCTGTGTTATTTTACCGATAAAATTTATTGGAATTGGATATAAATGGTTCAGCGTTCAAATACAATTGGATGTCCAAGGAATAATTCATGGATTCAAGAGTTTGCTTGCGCCAGTGACAATGATAATAAAAAAGTATAACTGCCGTTAAAAATGGTGAACATAGTACCTAGTTTGTGAATTCATATTGATCTTTATAAATCAAATGTTTTAAGTTTTGCATAAAGGCTTGCTTTAAGTATTTTAGACTTTTTTTTCAATTTGGGTGTTCTATTTTGAAACGAATATTTTTACATAAACGTATATTTATTATGTGCCTAAATAAACATTACTTATTATAAAAACAATTTAATTACTTATTTATAATGTAATTTCTTTGTAATTGTATATTGTGAAAGCGTTCCGTCACTCTACCAATTGAGCTACCGTATCGCTAAATCAGCATATTTTTATCACAAACACACACATCAGTAATTATTTTTTGTTTATCACATTTTACACCTATTTTTAATGCCAAATTGATGACAGCCGGTAACGAAATATATAACCATTCTTACAAATCATAGACACTGTTGATGAAAATAGATGCTGTTAATTCTATTTTAAATTGATTACTTCTTTTAAGAATCTTATAAAAAAAATCAATTGGGATTGCTGTGGTCCATCCCGTAAGAACTTGGTAATAAGTCAAGGTTCAGTCCTCTAGGAGTAACTATATTCGAAAATTCCTTTGAATTAGCATGATTTGTCGTCGGGCTTTCTTTCATCAGATATATATATTTTTTAAATGTGCTAAATATTTACACTTCAACTAAGATAACTCCTCTATATAGATATAGATCTACTTAATAGGTAGATCTCTAAAGTATCAAAGAGCGTTTGTATGACTGTAGCAAGAGAGACCGCGATACGATATTCACACGGCTTTTGTGTGAGAAAATTTTGCTTTGAGGTCAGCCAGGGCGATAAACACTCTTACTTTATGTTGGAACATCCAATAATTTCCATTTTTCTCTAACTTATATAATATTTAGCAATTTAATTTTACTGTAGTAAAACATTCTCATATGTTTTAGTTACGGTTAAAATAATTATTTAATAATAAATCATATTTGTTTAAATATATTTCAAAGGATTTGATAAGAATATACGATTTCTATTTAATATAATTCAAAGAATATCAAACTTTAATTATTTTGCCATCCGGTCAATATACTAAATGGAGAGGCAATACACCCGTATGGGTTTCAATTAGACAACATACATCGACACTTCAAGGAGGTGATCACTGTTCCAAGAGCTATTCATTTTTCAGAGCGATATCCAAATGTATCGGTACATTTGGTTGTCGTCCTACTATAGTAATTTGTAAATAACACTTAAAATAGTGCTGTCAGTTTTATAGACTAAAATATAGTGGTGTAAATCATAGTGTTTTTAAAGTAATTTTGTAAACTAAGTAATTGTAATCCAAATCACTTCTATATATTATTCAATATGACTATCCAAGTAATCACTGATTTCACTAAGGCATAATTGGATAAGCTTGAGAGAATTCAAAACCTTGGTATACTGATGATTTATGAATTTAATATAATTAATGACTGTTATTCAAAGTTTTTTTTATTGTAGCCGCTCTGAAAACGTATACTAAAACATACTCAGTCAGTCAGGACGCCTGCAGAAGTCTTGCGGACGCACACCGGTATTGATGAAACCTTTATACTTAAAATTTGGAAAATACAATTATATAGGTGTCAGAAAGAACTTTGATATTTTGTCTAATGATCTTTGGATCATACCACAATTGCTTGTGTTAAAAAGAATGTTCACGATATATATAACGCCAAAAATTAAAAGCATCCATTAATTTTTATGATACGCATCGTAGAATGAGACTTAGATAATTTATAAAAACACTCCTATAAAAAGTATTACACATAGAAAGATAGATATTGTACTTAGATTTTAATTCCTTGATCTGTGAAAGCCTTTATTTATTTATATATATATATATATATATATATATATATTTACATTGAACACTATTTGTTCACTCAGCTATTAATAGTGTGGATGTGAAATACTCTTTGTTCTATCCTTTTTGTGCTTGTTGGAGTTTTTACATTTCTGAAAAAAAAAGATACTGGAAACTGAATATTTTTTTAGACTGTGACTTCGTGGGTTATGTGTTTTTTTTTAACAAATTTATTTCAATACTATAGTTACATGAATTTATATTAGAGAGTTGGTTTTGAATACCTTAATGCAAACCAATGCCACTTAGTCACCGTTACAGTTACTTTGAAAACAACAATGAATTAAAACTGCCCACAGAACCTCACTAAGTATTTAGCTCGGTGCATGGTAGTCCATTTATCTCCGAATCAATAAATCAGCTCATCCTCGCTCGAAAAGGCACGTATTTTCGAAATGGACTCTCACTAAATCTCTAATACGCTTACATACAAGCATCTTTGCTACTTTAAATTCAAAATAAATATACATTTCTATTCCTATATTTTTTTAAAATCCTTTTGCATGTTTACGATTGGATATTTGTAGCGAATTATTAATTCATACAAATCGGGGACTTATTTTACACATTTTTTTACAATTTAATCCAAATTGCCGCATCAGTATGTTTGACCGTTTTTGGAAAGGGAATGCTTTAAATTGTATATACCCTACATACAATGAAATATCCTGATATAATATGGCAATAAATAATCACATTATTTGGTGGTAGCGTCTGAAAGTATTTTTTTTTGTTTTTTTTAAATCCGCGAGTACATTCTGGTCTTTTCTTATTAATAAAAAGAGAAATAATCACGTAAACTCGAGATTGTTAGTATTTTAAAAATCGTTTCGGTCAAAAAAACTTAAAATTAAATTTGTGTTTAAATATAAAAGCAGTTTTTTTTGTATTTTCTCTATTTCTGTATGTATTTTGTAATCATGTTGTAAAATTGATTCGTGATTTTTTTTAACACCCATTTAATAATCTCTGGTCCATTTTCATCATTTATTACTTACAAACAGATTTTTCATGAGTATCTCCATTTTGACTAGACGCCCAACTTTTTCCTTAAAACAATTTTGGTAAATAGTAGCCAAGACAGGTAGTAGGAATGTGTGAATGATAAAAATGTTGATTTGACTATTTAAAAAATATATTACTAACGGGATTTTTCTTACTTAATTCTCAAGATAATTATTTATATAAATCAAGAAATTATTTGTGGTACAAGATTCAAGATTTTATCAAAGAGACCCCAACATGTGCTATTAACAAAGTCGTGAAAAATAATAACATACCAACTGATTATTTATCTATTAAGAAGTTAATTTGACTAATATATAAGTGAGGTTGTTTGGATGGATGGATGTTTGTAACTCAATCACCGTTTTTGACGAAACTTAGCAATATTGTAACTTATGTACCAAAGTATTACATACATAATTTAATACATAAGCTATGGAAATATAAACTTTTGCACACGGTTTTGTCAGTGATGTTTGTTACTCAATCACGCCAAAACTATTAAACAAATTTTGATGAACCTTAGCAATATTGTAGTTTATGTATAAAAAAAAGGCTATAAAAATACTAACTTTACATAATGTAGATTATAGTGCGATAACTAATTGCCACAGGAGATCCTGTTTTTAATCGTTTGGTTCACCGGATTTTACATAATTATTTGTGAAAATCTTTCTTATTACCCGAATACTTTAGAATGAGTGTTATGTTATTCAGGTATACGTATGTTAGTAGAAATATATCCAATTATTGCTATTTTTATGGTCCCTGCTACAGTCTAAACGGATTTAAGGATTTTGACGTATGAGGTATCGGTAGATAACGTCAAAAATAATCGAAAATAATATTTTAATGGCTTATTTTCCTAGCCATAAAAATATTATTTTTTACAGTATACGTGGACGTAGCCATGGGTATTTATATAATTTAACAGCTACATTGGTCTAGAAACTACCCGGTATGTCATCTTGGTTTTACGCTCAAAAGTTGTTAATGCCACAAGACTTTTTTTCTTATTAACTGTAGGACAAACAAATATCAAGTGATAGTATAGTATGTCTTTTGTACAAATAAAACAATGTCTTACAATAGAACAGGTATGTATTACTAGTCCAACAAGAATTGTCATTTTTGTTATTTGGAAGTTGTAATACAGCGTTAACGAAAACATGTTTCTTGATATTTAAATAACTTTATTTTCTAATGTACAAAAAAATAGAGTATCTTAAATAAACAAAAAAAAAACATTAATTATTCAAGGCTAACATATATGTACATAATTTACGTTTTGATTAACTGTTCACGTTGATATTATAAATTTGACGTAGGAAAACTTAAAAAAAGACTATTATTTATGAATGCTAGTTCAACAGTGTCGGTAACGTTTCAGAAACATCTCAAAGAATTATCGATGTGTATGCGAAAATTACTGTCAAAGAAAGCGATATGTTTTTGAATCCAACGTTTCCTTTCTAGAGATTCCCTTCTTCTACCTTCAGAACAAATCCCGTTGACAATCGAAAACTTTAGTTGATTGGGTCCATATCAAACCACTATGGATCTAATGGGAAGCTTTATTGTAAGAAATAAAGCAAAATTTAATTAGCTTGAAAGCAAATTTAAAGTGAAAAGCTCGGGTAATGGGTATCACTAGAAATAAGTAAAGCAAAACGCCAAATACGCTTTGATTGTTGCGTTACATTACCCAATCTTACCAAATTGCCACAATAACGAGGCAATTTTGCCATGAGAAATGTTAAATACGGACTAATGTAAGGACCTAATTTTATTAAGTAATGTAAATTTTCTACAAAAGAAATAACGAGAATCTGCTTAACAACAATACAGTAACTTAACGACGTCATTAATCTAAACAAATGAACAAATGAAAGAATTATTTTATTTAAGACTAGCTGTGCCTGCGACTTCGTACGCGTAGATTTCGGTTTTGAATTATCAAATTACAAAGGATTACAAAGGATACATATTAATGTATCCTTTGTACTTACCATTGTGTGTAAAAACTATAAACTTTCAAACTGGTAAGCAGGAATGGTACGACAATAAGAGATTATTAACTTCTTTATTTGTTAACCGATTGTTTAAAAAAAAGCAAAATATAAAGTGAATCTCATGACAATATATTTCCGAAAACTGCATCCGTATCGATTAATCTGCTTCTAAGATTAGCGTGAACAAACATATAGACATATAAACGAACAGACAAATTGAGTTCTCTTGCTGTTGTAAAGGCTTCCTATGATGTTTTTTTTAAATATTATTCATGTACAGAAATGGATCAGTGACAATTTTATTATATGTATAGATTTACGTTTTAGACTTAAACGGGCGTTTTGAATATTTTAGTTTTAGTTCATAGGATTCAGAAACGTTTATGGTTTGGATGGATGGTTTTTATAATACAAAAGTAACGAGAGCATTAAATAATTTTTTAAAGATTTCTTATTTTTTTTTACAACTTACATTGTAAAAACACAAAACACACAAATAAAATAAAACAATAAATATGATTATACGGGACGGTTTCCCAGTAGTCGCGGGTTCGAATCCCTGCCCGTATCGGTTTTTTACATTCTATATTTATATAAATTTATGATTATTATATTTAAAACAAATTTAAAAATGCTAAAAAACTACACTAAAAATAAATAACCTTAAAATAAATAAATTTTGACTTCTCAGTTTTTTACCATGATAGAAAATATAATAAACTGTAACATGTCACAAGTAAGCTAAAATTCAAAGTTATTTGGCTGTGCCTTGTTCATACGAATGCCAATATCTCCAACAAATTATATTAATTAAATAACTTAGTTGACGGTACATTTCTAGAGAGAAATCTCACAGTGATACCATATTTCTACCGTAAATATTGTTTATCGAACAATTATGCCGATTTTGGATGGTTTTTATATCAAAAACTTTTTTGTACCGTCTATTAAAATCCATAAATTGGTCAAAACTAGCCTTCTTAGTGAGTTCTTCAATGGAATGAAACAATTATACGTGTATGAAAATAACAGTCCTTTTTTTTTAAATGCTAATGCTATTATGAATGTTACGTGTAAGTAAGAACTAACTGGTAAAAAATAAAAACTATTGTTTCTATTTTATTATTTGTATGTTTAAATGTTTATTATAATACTGAATGAGGCCATCTATGAATTTTTGATATAAGCATGTAATACTTGGATTGCCCGCAAATAATTTAGACATGTTTGTTAAGGGCCTACACGCAAATCCCGAGAGAAAGTTAGATAAATTCTTTATACCTTTGGATTTAACTTATCATTGTATTGTCGACAAAAGGCCTTATTGCGAACGTGGTATTCGAATAAACTACGGCTTTTCTTAGATTGGAAAAGTTCTATGCCAACTTTTGTCCCCGACCACCGACCTTTGAACATTACGATGAAGTTTTCTTAAGAGATGAAGAGTCTTTAGTTCAGGGTATTGTGTATAATAAAATGGATAAAATGGATTAGTTTAGTAAAAGAAAAAATATTATAGATAAAAATAACTACGTTAAAAAAACCGACTTTAAAACTAAAAGTAATAAATAATGAAGATTTAATATTTATTATATACTACCTATTATTTATATGTCCTATTTACTAAAAGGTTTGAAGTCGGTGCCAAGCCATTTAGTATTAGAAATCGGTTGAATACATTTCCGTAATTATTTATTTTTTTGTTTTTCTTCGTATCGATTCAAGCTAGTAATCATATGAAGATTGAGCTGCTCTTAATAATAACGTTTAATTGCTATTTATTATGTTTATTTACGTATTTTAATCATTAAAGGAGGCATTTCATTGTATTAGTTTACTCGTATTCATTAAAGTGGTTAAATATAATTATTTGTTTAATGCTTGGCACCGACTTCAAACCTATTAGTAAATAGGACATATAAACAATAGGTAGTATATAATAAATATTAAATCTTCATTATTTATGACTTTTTAGTTTTAAAGTCGGTTTTTTTAACGTAGTTATTTTTATTTAATACTTTTTAGTTTATTGCTACATTATCAATTAGCCATGGGAAGACCTACAAAAGGTGCTGCGCGCCTTAAAAAATACAGATCTCAAGAAACGGGAACGGATAAAAGTAGTCTTCTCAATAAAAAATCTCTTTGAAACACAATTTCACGTTCTTGAGAGACTATTAAAGACTTCACATATACAAAACAACAGATGTCATTAGTCACAGCACGTTTTGATTTCCTTCCGGAGGAATTAGTTCAAAACTTGGACTAAAATGCTCATAAAATAAAAACTAATAGGCCTATCTGAATCAAATTTTTATGGGACTAATTCGAAACTATTCCGCATTAAACAAAAAAGATTACGTAAATCGGTTCAGAAACCGGGGAGAAATCTGTGTACATACATAAAAAAAAAAAGAACCGGCCAAATTGAGAACCTCCCTCCTTTTTGAAGAAGTCGGTTAAAAAATCTTGGTTTATGCTTAAGTTTGCGAAAAGTAGATTATCAACTCCTTTCAGATACCATAACTAGTGAGAGGTTCTGGGTAGTTTGAGTTAAAGATTTATATTAATTAATCCCTATCCGTCAGTGTCAATGTCGGATGAGACTTAATCCCAGAGGTCAAGAGGTCGATGGTAGGAGTCATATTCGTGTTGATTATGATTATTATATGATTATATTATGGTTTATATTTTATTAACATCTAAACGCCACGGCGTCAACACGCATCCCCAAAGAGGTTTGAAGTCGTCCTGATGACGACTAACATATTGACACTCATACACGAGCTTGCTATTAATAACTCTTTACTTGTTTAATAAAACATAATCAAGCATTAACTATTATAGCAAACTTAACTAAATTTACGTGATGTTATTTTTTTCTTTTTTTTTTTAATTATGTATGTATATATCATGCACATATAGATTGGAGATTTGGGATTGGAGATTGGAGATTGCATAATATAGTTTAATTAATAATCATAAGTTTTTAACTAATTATTTTATTTTTTAAAAGTCATCATGCGATGCTGATCTGAGCGTTGGTGTCTGTGATTAAGTTTAAAATAATTATGGAATGAAAAATAAACCGATACGGGCAAGTATTCGAACCCGCTACCTCTGGGAATCCGTCCCGTAGCAATATTATGAATCAAGCAACCAAGTATACTCGTACCTTATAAGTACCGTATTATAATATTTAATAGATACGTCATGTTAATGTTCATTATCTAAAGTGATATTTAATGATAATGCATGCATATTCTATAATATCAAATATTACTTTCTATAAATTATAAATGATCAATGAGCAGTCCGTTTGTCATAACGCCTTTATCGTAATTTGAAAACCTACACTTTTAGGGACATTTAGAGACAATTTGTTAAGTTATACATAAAAAAAAATTTTTTTACTTCATTTTGATCTTTATAGATACATATTTTATTGCTAGATAAAAAGAAATAAAAAAACGATATTTATTTTTATTTTTATATTACGTCAAAAATTATCTAAAAAACACGTTTTTTTGACGTAAATACTGATTGAAAATAGTTTATTTTTTTATTAGTCTTCAAAAAACAATGAAGAAGAAAAAGAAGTGATAAAGTGATCTTCACACTTTTTTAATTTAAAGCTTAAGCTATGCATTTCTAAGAAATATTACTTTACTTTATACATAAATATCGTAAAAATCTTTAAGACCAATTGGTCCATAACTTAATATATAAAAACAAGAAATCCTTAGACAAAAACTTTTTGTTGAAATATATTAAGTTTGAAATTGCCAGAATTTCATTTGCATGATAACCCACCAATAAGTCGTCTATTATCGTATCATATTATGAATAAGAAAATGGTTATACTTTCAAGTGAAAATGGGTAAGAATTTGAGTTAATTCCTGAAAATGTACCTTTAATTAGTATAAAGTAAAAAAAACACACAGATTGTTGTAAGCTTGTTGTCAGAATTACAAACTTTTTTTATATCCGTCCTAGAACCAAAATAATCTAAAATAATCTAAATATGTGCAAACATTAACCAAATTTACTTAACGTCCTCTAAATAAGACTAAAAAATATTTTTTCATAACAGTACATATCAATTCGTAGGATATGAGAAATAGAAAGTTTGTAAATTTTCGTAAATCTACAGAGATTGATACCATATTTCCGAAAAGTTAATATTTTTATTATTAGAATGATTAATTGAATTTTAGTAGTATTTATTACTGTTTTTTCTAAGTTACCATAAGTATTAGATTAATTTCGTTAACATATACTAGTTCCTCTAACAATAACTATAATTAGTGTTATAAAAAAGAAGACAGTAACATTTATGCATTCTATTATGTTATTAATATTTGTGATCTTTTTTATTAATACTTTTATTTTTAAGCCAAAGAACTCTTCTCCAGCGTCTATACAAAGTTGCAAACGTTGAAACAATTTTCAACGCACATTTTCCAGTCTGCGATAGGGACTCTCTTAAGTGTTTACTTCCTTTTCGAACGCAGTGAGCCCCCGATCATATTATTTTATGTATATACCGACCCTTTTCTGATGATTTTTATTGAGAATGTGTTCTGTAAGTGTAACATTTATGAAGATACAATAATGAGTAATTTAAGTTCAGAACAGCTTTTGAGGATTTTTATTTATAACGGTGTACCGTAATTAAAAAAAATCTCAAATAGGCTCAAAAATTTACTCACAGTATAATTAAAAAAAATCGAATTCTTATTTTTGAAAATAATGTTGCGCAAAAAGTGGGTAAAGTAGATATGAATTATGATAATCCTTACTTGCTTCTGTTGCTGTGATATTAATTATAAAATAATGGTTATTTTTTTATTGTATGAATTTAATCATATTATTTAGTCAACGATGATAACAAAATACTTAAAGCATTAATGTAGTGATTAACCAACTTGAACGTGGAAATGTAAAGAATGGAGAGAAATGTTTTAATTTAGCAGTCGTATAGTGACGTACAGCCGTTGGAAACAGTTAATTTCATTGTATTTGTAGAAAAAATATCTTTATGATCTGATGTTTATCAATTCTTCAAAGAAGTAATTTCAAAGTAGTTGAGCCTGTGTAGACAGAAATCAGTAAGTGTAATCGGCATAAACAATCTTAGAAAACTCGTAATTTATTCGAGGAACACCTTTCGTGGACGGTACAATGACAAATTAATTCCCAAATTCACAAAGACTGAATATGTGTTTTTTATTTAAAAGTATTTTTAAGCAGAGATGTGTGTGTCTATTAACCCGTGTGTTGCTAACTTAAATATCTTAATATATAGACTGAACATTTTATCATCAAGAGCGGAAGATAAATCTATAACCTGAGCAATTTTGTCGAGAGAATCTAAAAGATATCACCTACCCCACGAAAGGAAGTCAACTACATCCCGTCTGTTTCCGGAGCTACAAGGCCACTCCCGGGCCAACTGTACTGGAAAGTTGTGTGCGCGAAAGACAGTTATGAAAGACACTATGACGATGAGTAAAACCGTTGTTTTTAATGAGTATCCTGAATTTCAGCGAGTCCCACATAACCGTCCCGGCCTTTCCCTAGGCTGGGTGGTATATATAAAGGATTTCTCAACGATAAAAAAAAATAAGCTACTCCACCTAGATAAGGTAAACTATCAAAGATTATGCAATTATTTCTGGTTTTCAAGATTATACTGGTAATTAGATCCATTTTATTTTTTACTTTTACTGACAATTTTAGCTTTATCATTGTATAAGGCTCATATTTTACGATAAAAAACAATAAAATATAAAAAATAAAAAAAAATACATTTGAATTTGGAATCTGTCATTTTAATACGATAGTTTATTGTGTTTTCTCATTTTGGCGCCAATACATTGTACAATATTGAAAATTGAAAAAATAAAATAGAGTGAGGTGATAAAGAGAACAGAATAGCTGTGATTGCATAACACAAAGTAGGTATGGAGCCAAATGCAATTTTTAAAACTCTTCATACACTTGGTATTAGTCAAATGTTTGTGTACCGGGTTATTAATAGATACAATGAGACTTCCTCTGTTTGTGATAGAGAAAGATCTGGCCGTCCACGTAGTATTCGTACGAAAAAGGTGGTCAAAGCAGTAAGGGAAAGAATTCCAAGAAATCCTTTTCGAAAGAACAAGGTTTTATCTACCTAGAATGAATATACAATGTCGCGTATTTTAAGAGATGACTTATGACTTGCAGCCTATAAGAGACAGACTGGTCATTTCTTAACTGATAAATCAACGATGAATAGGGTGGTAAAATCGAAACAACTAATAAAGCGGTACGCAAAGGGAGGTCACCGAAATTTTTTTTTTATGGATGAGAAAAATTTTACAATTGAGCAATATTTTCACAAACAAAATGACCGTATTTATGCTCAAAGCTCTAAGGAAGCTACCTAATTAGTCGACAGAGTGGGCATCCATGAGAAACGTGGGCATTATCCTACTTCAGTGATGGTTTGGTGGAGAGTTAGCTATGAAGGAGTGACCGAGCGATATTTTTGTGAAAAAGGTATCAAAACATCGGCACAAGTGTATCAAGATACCTTTCTTGGGAAGGTAGTTAAGCCCCTTAATAACACCATGTTTAATAACCAAGTATGGTCCTTGCAGCAAGTCTCGACTCCGGGTCATAAAGCTCGGTCCACGCAGTCTTGGTTGGAAGCAAACGTCTCGGACTTCATCAGAGCTGAATGCTGACCGTCGTCTAGATCTGATCTTAATCTGCTGGATTATGATTTATGGTCAGTTTTAGAGAGTACAGCTTGCTCTAAGCGCCATGATAATTTTAAGTCTCTAAAGTAATCCATACGATTGACAGTGCAGAATTTTCCCGTGGAAAGAGCGCATGCTTCTATTGATGACTGGCTTCAACGTTTAAAGGACTGCCAATTCATATTTTTAAGCGTTTTATATTTCTGTATTAATCTAACACACTGTAAGTAATAAATGTTATTTGCAATAAAAAAAAAAACATATTACAATATTAATGGCAATACTAGGTCTTTCTTATATAAAAACCTAAACGATATTGAAGAGAGAATTTATTATTAGGTAGTATCTAATCACGTAGATAGTCTAGGTTTCTTCGTCATCAAGATTTATCAAAATTCATTCTCAAAACTCGAATAACTTAATTACTATTTCTAGCATTACAAACATAATTGGACTAGGGACTTTGTAAATTGCTTATTATTTAGAGGCTTGCTTAGGGTAAAGCGCAACGATGGTATTCCAGGGCGGGTTCTGGTCATCGCCCTGGAATACCTGGGAGGCAGGCTTCGGGAACTGTTCAACCTGTGTTTGCGCACTGGACAGTTCCCGAAGGCCTGAAAGGAGGGCAGGTTGTGCCTGTTGCGGAAGGAGGGTCGTTCTGCCGATTCTCCTTCCGCATACAGGTTGAGGCCCAGATAAAGTATCTGGGCCTCACCCTGGACGGTAGATGGAACTTCGGGGCCCATTTCTCTCTGCTGGCCCCGAGGTTACTCTCCACTGCAGTCGCCTTGAGTAGGCTTCTACCCAACGCCGGAGGGCCGCAGGCTCCTTGCCGCCGGTTATACGCCGGAGTGGTGAGGATGGCATGGCCCTGTACGGTGCTCCCATATGGTCGGGAGCCCTCACCGCGGATTCCAGGGCCCTTTTGCGTCGCACGCAAAGGGTCCTAGCGGTGAGGATAATCAGGGGGTACCGTACGGTGTCATACACTGCGGCCACACTTCTGGCGAGCGATCCGCCCTGGGAACTACAGGCGCGGGTCCTTGCCGGAGTGTATTGGCACCGGGTGGAAGCCAGGGTCGGGCGGGTTAGGCTCGAGGCGGATCGGATCAGGGCTTTAGCTCACCGAGCCCTGATCCGACAGTGGAGTAGGGACTTAGAGTCCCCGTCGGCCGGTCTTGCGACGGTGGG
Organism: Napeogenes sylphis; assembly: GCA_959347405.1. Classification (NCBI taxonomy): domain Eukaryota; kingdom Metazoa; phylum Arthropoda; class Insecta; order Lepidoptera; family Nymphalidae; genus Napeogenes; species Napeogenes sylphis. The sequence continues at coordinate 29,141,505 of OY365777.1, read as the reverse complement.
GGCTATTTCCCCCCATCTCGATCGCTGGATCGGCCGGCGGCACGGGACTCTAACGTTCCGTCTTGTGCAGGTGCTCACGGGGCATGGGTGCTTCGGTGAGTACCTGCACAAGATCGCACGCAGAGAGGCGGCCCCCTCCTGCCACCACTGTGACAAGCCCGTGGACACGGCTCGTCACACCTTGGCGGAGTGCGCAGCCTGGGACCGTCAGCGTACTGAGCTGACGGCCGTGGTTGGCAGCGACCTCTCGTTGCCGAGCGTTGTTTCCGCGATGCTCGACGACGAGAGGTCCTGGGTCGCTATGGCCTCCTTCTGCGAGCAAGTCATTGCCGCGAAGGAGGCCGCGGAGCGGGACAGAGAGGCTATTAGCCTCCTCTGAACCGCTTCGCAGGGGTAGGCTGGGTCGAAGGAGGCGGGATTACGCCCGCAGCCTCCTTCCCCAGCTGTAGTGCCTGGACGGGAGAGGGGGGTGACCTCTCCCGACCGTTATAGGCCTACGAGGTGAGGGTGTCCCTAAGTTGATCGGGGCCCCTCGCAGGGGGTTCCGCCGGGGCGTCACGGTGAGTGCGAAAGCGATCCCGTGGCGCCCCACTAAGGCGATGAGGTCAACCGTTGGTTTTTTAGTGGGTAGCCTTAAAAATGGCAGCGTCTTCTATGCTGCCGGGTAGTCCCACATACCCCCTCGGTCATCACCTTCCTGGCCGCAGGGATGATGCGTAACGCATTTTTCCAACGATAAAAAAAAAAAAAAAAAAAAAAAAAAAAGGGTAAAGCGCAACATCTAGAGTGGGAGATGTGTCCGAATTAAATTTATAGCTTTAATTTACTAGTTAGCATCTCGAGTTCGTATTCTTAGTTCAGCTTTTAAATAGCTTTAAATTATTTAAATTTCAATATTGACAAGCGATTAAAAATGTAAAAAAAAACATGATAAAGATATCGCTTATAATTGATAAGATCTCAGATATATATCTTATAAAAAATATGATATGCATATCACAATGTATAAATGATAAATCCATTCGTTTATATCAATAGATATAAATCTATTCTGTTTAGGTTTGCTTTAACTAAATCGGATGAGCGTAATGGTATTTCCAAAACTTCGAACACCGAAGTCAGTATTGCATTGTAATCTGATATTTGGTATTTGGAACTATTGTGATACAATACTAGTGATAATAAAACGATATATTATAAATTCAAGTGTGCAATACTTAGTCATGTTTTCATGTGCATTGTCATAGAATAGTATCTGTAGTAGTAAACTACGTTTCGATAAATACTGATCTTCGTATTTCCCACCCAACTCTTTTATTTTTCTTGCCTCTCGGTCTCTCGAACGCAACGTTTTATTTCAACTGACTACTCATATATTGTCACTGGTCAGGTGGACCCAGGAGAGGATGAATGGAAATGAACATGGTGGAACACCGAAAGGAAACACTGGTAACAGGGTACTACTGTATGGAAGATCGAAAGAGACAGTAGAAGCTCGGAAGGCCGGGGTCGCGTACCCGTATACAGCATCACAACTTTCGGTCCAGAAAATGAGATGGGTTGCCCTAACCACAAAATTTTACCAGCGATGTAAAATAGTACGGTTACAGCAGCATTATTAGTAGTTCGGTAATTGTAAATGATTATATAAATTAATTTGAAATAGGGATATTGTAAAAAAATTATGATCTTTATCCACACTATAAAAGTCTCGTTAGCTGTCATAAAAAAGGCTTTATTGGATTGTATGTGACGAAATAAAATTCTCCACATCTGGCTTCGATGAGTTGAGCAGAGAATTGCGAGGCGACCCACGTATCTAGCAGCTGTCAGTGGTTGAATCTCTGAACAGTTGATACTATGTGAAATTTTATTTATTTATGGGACTATCTAAATATTTAAAGTTGTGTGTAAAATTGTCATGAAAAAATAAAATGAAGTTTTAAATATATTAGATGTTAACGTATTTTTTAAAGAATAATAATCAAATCATTGAAGAAATAAAAATCTATAATCAATATTCAGAAAACTTAAACTACTATCACTATGACTTCAGCCTTACCTAATAATATAATTATTTTTAAAAATATGTATTTAAATTGGCATCCAAAAATACTAATCTTTTTGTCTGACCGTACAAAACTGCTTCATTCAATCTATTTCACCTTATTATATATAATTAAGAAAGGTCTGCATCTTCCTTAATGGTTAATTAAAGTCTTAAAATTATCTAGATTATTCTTAAAATCAGTCGACCTAGTAAAGCTGTACGACTTCTTTAAAGTGTTAATGTTTTAAGATCATTTGAGATCTGTTTATTTGTCAAATTGAATTTTGATAAAAATACTTCAGAAAACACAGATATATAAGACTAATAATAAAATTAATTGGAAAGTTGGAAAATATAAAGAAGGTACAACACAATTTAAACCAATTAAGATATTATACAATGATAGTTGTAAAATTAATATTGGAGATGATATTAATTAGTTCAGTATTTATACACTTCCGTAAAGTTAATATTATAGTTCATATAGTTTACAAAAAATGTCCGTCGCTCCATAAACATCTTTTAAATATATTCGGTAAAATCTGGTCAAGAAAGCAAATACCGGTATCGTTCGGAAAAGCCCTTTTTGTCCTCATTCCGAAAAACGACAATGTCAATAATCCCAAGGATACTAGACCGATAGCCCTAACAAATACAATTTCCAAAATATTTTTCTCTTTTTTACAAACTAAAATGACGCAATTCATGATTAACAATAGATATTTCAGGCCTAATCACCAGAAAGGGTTTTTGCCCGGAATTTCTGGATGCCTGGAACATAATACGTTAATATCGGAAAGCCTTAAAGATGCTAGAACTAGCGAGAGACAAATTACGGTTTGTTGGATAGACTTAGAAAACGCCTTTGGGTCGGTACGACATGAACTAATGATGTTCGCGCTTAAATGGTATAACTTTCCTATGGTAGTTCGCGACATTATTGCATCATATTATTCAAAATTAAAATTCTCAATAATTTTTAATGAAAACCATTCAAAATCACTTAATTATAACGTTGGTTTATTTCAGGGCTGTTGTATTTCTCCTATTATATTTAATATAGTTATTAATATTTTAATAGACAAATTAATTAGAAATGAAAAAAAGTGGGGCTATCGGTTTAAGTTCAACAACAAATACACAGAATCCATACTAGCTTTTGCAGATGATCTCGCGATACTGACACGTAATCCGAAACAATGTCAGGTACTTTTAAATGTAGTTGAGGATTTCTGTACGTGGACGGGCGGATTGAGGACAAAACCAAGTAAATGTTTTAGTCTGTGTCTGGGTAGACGGAATACCAAATATACCTCTTACGATCCGGGTCTTATAATAGGCGGTCAGTGCGTTAGTACGGTTACGGAAGCAGCTCCGTTTAAATTTTTAGGTAAAAAAATCGATTACCAAGGCCGTACTCCATCGTTGGATGTAATAGTCGATAGCTTTTTAAACGATCTCAAAAAGGTAGACAACCAACCAATAAGTAACGTCAAAAAAGCTTGGATTTACGATAATTATTTAACATCACGTCTAAATTGGCCTTTCCTCGTGTATGATATAAATAAAACCCTTTTGTCAAAGTTAGATGCAAGCGTCATAAAGACATTGAAGTTATGGCTCAGGTTAGCGCACTCAGCGGACTCTTCAACCTTATTTAGAGACCGTAACAACTTTGGATTAAAATTAAAGAAACCATCGGAGCTCTACAAACATCTAAGAGTTACCAAAAGACATATCATCGGAAAATCTAAAGATGATACTGTAACTTCTCTCCCAAAAGACAAAGTTGCCTCAGAGCTCGAGTCACGACTTCAATTCCATAAAAAGTTTATGATAGGTGCTCAAACAAATAAAGTAGGGCTAGGATCAAGTAGGAAAGTTCAAGACATAGACATAACAAAATCTTTTATTCGACAAGACGAAAACGATAATTACCGACTCCACGCGATGAGCCTAGAAATTCAAAACGAATGGGTGACCATAGGAGATTTTTGTATTCCACTAGCTTTGAAGTGGCGCACCTTAATTTATGATTGGTCCCCAGCATTATTAAAATTCTATCTTAATGCATTCCAAATGACTCTCCCAGATCAAAGTAATTTAGTAAGATGGGGCAAAGCCACCGAAAAGTCTTGCAACATCTGTGGGGAGGCAATAGGAACCGCGAAACACCTATTAGTAGGGTGTAGGGTACTTCTAGATAAAGGTCAATACTCGCGTCGCCACGACAAGGTATTAGAAATTATACGGGAAGCGGTTAGTCTTTCAGTAGCAAGAGCGCGGAAGGGTATAACAACCACCGAACGATCTATAGAATTCGTAAAAGAAGGCTCCTCCAAAAAATCAAAAGCGAAGCCTTATTCAATATTAGGCGCGGCTCCTGATTGGATTCTCATGATGGACACGTATGAAAAGCATTACAAAATCCCTGGGGATGTTGGTGTTTCGTCATCCAGACCGGACTTATTCCTGTATTCGAAACATCTGAGGCGCGTGATACTTGTGGAGCTTACTGTTCCTTGGGAAACAAACATCCCAAGGGATCACACATTCAAGCTCAAAAAGTATTACGAACTAACCAACGAACTGATCAGGAATAAATTTATAGTTAGTTTATACGCGGTAGAAGTGGGAGCGAGAGGTATAACAGCAAAATCTCTCTATAGCCTACTTAAAGATCTTGGCCTTTCTAGAACAAGCATCGGTTCATTTCTAGAACGTACTTCAAAGGCGGCATTAGTAGGTTCTTTCCAAATTTGGTTAGGTAGGGAGAGGAGTGTGGAGGGTGAAGGTGAGCGTTTTTGCGCATAATAAAGGGGCCCCTTAAACCTACTCCTGGGTCGCAAGTCCCAGGCACTGCTTGCACTCCTCTCCTTGCAACGCGATGGGCCCGGCACCCGCACGGTGAATCCATGGATTGCTAAGAAGCTTCGTCTTATCTTTTAAGTAGTTAATAATGTGATCAGCGTCAAACGTGTTATTGAACGAAGAGTTTACATCAAAAGCATTAAGTTTAGTAATCGCGTTGTCATTATATAAATAGCTAACATTAAATCTTCGGAGGTTCAAAATAAAACTGTTTGATGTTGTTCTTAGGAAATTCTTAAATTTTATTGTTATTAGAAAAATAGTCAAATTATGTTTTATAACGTAAGATAACGAGAAAAACTTATGTTTTTATCTGTTTCTTTGTTATTGATTTTTATGCGGCATTTATATATATAAAATTTATAAGGTTTAAACTACAAAACATGTTATAAATTTTTCACAACGTAGAAAAATGTGTTAGTTAAATCAAATTTTTAAAACCGAGATTTTACACAAGATAATAAACTCTAAAAATGTATTAAAATATTGTACTTCCTGATTTAAGTTCTTATAAATCTGTCTTGAATTCAGGTCTCATACAAGCGTCAATGCATCCTATCTAGACTCACTCATAAAACCCATGTTCATAAAACAATAAAAAGTTATTCGATGAATATATTATTGATCTTTATTCACTTAAATATGTTTTTCATTAGGGCAATTCTGTTTACATTAAGAATACATGCAAAATGCACATTTGTAATATAATGCACATGCATCAATTATTGTAATGAATATTGTTGTAGAAAATATCACATAATAAAAATTACGAGCGAAAATAATAATTTAAAACTTTTCTTTGTTTTAAATTATTACTATTAACTCCGAAAAATATTGATTGATATTTTGTCGCTAATCCCAATGAGAGCTGACCAAGACGAAAAGAAGTTTATTTAAAAAACACACACTCAAAAAGGTTAATCCGTTAGATGGATATGTGAACTTGTAAGGGATCAAAGAAGAAATATATAATAGACATGTACAAGTTGTTAATTTTATTACTTTATATATTTATTCAAATTAAAAATAAACCTAATTAAATCGTATAGTTCATCAATACGATTCATGAAATAAACGAATTATTTATGACGACATAAAAAACATGAACTTCAACTATGTGGTTAGAACTAACAAGGACATCCATACAATTTATCATTACATTTTAAATATATTCTTTTACTAAAATATTACAAGGACATGAAAGGTAATATTTACTATAGCCGTACTTGGTTTTTGGCTAAAAGCTTACCTGTTAAAAGCTAATGAACCGAGCAAAGTTAATAAAGTTTTGTTACATTCAATTCAGGAGAAATTTATTTGGAGTTGCAGGTTTTAGTACAATTGATACTTGCGAGAGTATGGTTATGAATACGTAAAGTTTTTGCAAGGCAATTAAAGATTTTTAATATCGGAGTTTTATTTTAACTTGGAATTCGAAATTGAATACGTAAATATAAATAATAATTACGTCTTACAGCATGTGATAGTCAAAGGCGATAGAACCCGGTAATTAATAAAATTATTTCGCAATAAATTGCATTAATTCTTGTCAACATCGAAGTTCATTTAAAAATGCAGATATTTAAATAAGTTTTAATTGAAATTGTAAGCACCCGGGCAACGTGCTCTGGAGCTAGTAATTCAATATTAAATTTGTACCGGAAATTATAAGTGCAGTCCTTTTACTTGAGAAAATTAAAACTCAAGTTTTTTGTATATCAATTATTACGATACAAATACTGGTAACTACATTTAAATGTAATTTTTCTGTATATTTGTTTTAACTCTTATTCATTATTACAACACAAATACTGTTAACTACATTGAAATGCAAATTTTCTTTATAAACTATACTTATATAATAAAAATCGATAAATTTGATAAGCTTTATTTTTTATCGGTCAAACTAACCTTAATAAAGAGAACACGGAAAGAAATTATTAAGGGCATATGAAATCTATGAAAATTCGTCATCCATTCATTATTCGTCATATGTCAAAGTTTAAACCCAGTATTTAAAATTAGTTATGCATTACTTATAATACTCATAAGCAAATAATTTGCTTACTTAGGGGTTAGATCAATGTGTGTAATTTGTCCTGATATTATTATTATTATTAATTAAAATACAGTGTACATTTTATACGTATCTATATTTATAAGACGATATACTTAAAAGTAATTCTGGTGCTTGGGTATATATGTATTAAATTCTGTTAGAGAGTTAAATATCAGTTTGAATTTTGATCTTTTATTTCATTAATACCATTTTAAACTTATCACCATTTTTAATTGTGAAATTATTGTTTAATATTAAGATAATATTTCAAATGTCAGTCAATTGAATTGCAGTATATATTATTTGTAGGGTTCTTTATAGAACTTTGAATAATAGTCGATGAATTTGATCTGCTTCAAAGGGACTCTTATCATAAAATTCTTGAGAGTTTCAGTTTAAAATAAAACTTCAAAGAAAATAACTATAACGTCTTGAACATAGAGCTTAAATAAAACACATTTGATAGGGCAAATTTATATACAGAGATGGTATCTAGAGCGACGTTTTTTTTATTATTTGTTTAAGAAATTTGTTGATTCATGAGAAATGTAAGATATAAAAATGTTTGAACAAATTTCAGAGTACCTATAATATCTCAAAATTGATGTCGAAAATTTGGATCAGATATAAAAGATTTTTTTTAAAAATCGTATTATTGTCATTATAATTTTCTTCAGATAAACAAACCCTTTTTCTTCACTTGCAATTCACTTATCCGGAGATACTTTAACTGTCATATAATAATTGGTTTAATTGACAAATATTGGCTTTATTAAAAAATATTTGGGAACGTTTATGTGCCTACATATATATTTTTTAAATATTATTTTATTTAAAAACTGTTTACTCAGGTATATTTAAAGAAAGTCTTAAAATCTTGTCTTCGTCGGTAGCTGGAAGTATTTAGTAATTTAAATAATGTAAACTTTTAATTTATTTAAAGTTTTATGTTTTACAAGTGATAAGATATGTAGTTTAGTAATTACAATACATCATGTCATTAATATTCTTACAAAGTTCATAAAGATTATAATCGATACTGTTACTTAAATACTTGACAAATAGATTGAATAGGAGAAACTTTAATGTAATAATATATTGTAAAACTAATATCTAACCCAATATGACGCTAGTTCAGAGAGTTGTAATTATGTTTTAAGTAGTTAATGCTACGAGCAACGTGTGGTTTATCAAGAGTTTACATCTGAAGCAGTTCAGGTACTAGTCGTGTTGAAAACATATTAAGAGGCGGTCGTTAGTATTTATGCCTCTAATAAAATTTGAATGTGAACCAAATATATATATTTATGAGAATGATGTAGCTTACATGTTAATGAACAGGTTTAATAATAAATATTATTTTTATTTTTTTTACTAATAATACTTTCAGAATACGATTACCAACGCTGTTCTAATTCTGCTTATTCAGCTCGTTCGAAAAATTGTAATTGATGTAATTTTAAGTTACACTTTATTATAAATGGAGATAAAAAGTTTTTTGTGTAACATGTCTTTATAATTAAGAATTATCTCAATATATATTGTTAGCTTTTATACATGTAGTAGTTTGGTTTTGACTAAAAATAAAGATATAATTTGTTGATTTGACTAAAACAATTGAGTGTCTGTATAGAAGTTTAATTGATAAAATAAATGTAATATTGGATACTGATTTGACTAAGAATAAGAAGTATATAAATCGCAGCTCGGGTAAGAGAAGGCATTGTGTGAAATGGGGAGTACAAGTTGTGGGGTGGTATTATTGTGATAAAAGTGCAACAGTTATAATAAACCGCTGAGTGTGAGATCGAGAAACTAAGTTGTGTAACAGTGATAATTAAGTGTTTAAATGGTAAACAGTTTAGTGTATTTGTGAACAGTGTCATAAAGTGCTTTAAAGAATAGAACGACTGTCGTTGGCGATTCTTTGTGGTAAGAGAGTTCCAATAGTTCAGAAGTGGGATTCACTCGGGCATTAAAACCACAAACTACCTACAAGATAAGTTTATTGAAGCTACAAAATCACATCAAGCAAAAAAAATGAAGTGATATTATTATTTGATACGCATACTACAAGATAATAACAAAGAAGTTCCAGAATCAATACAATCAATCAATAGTTGATAATCAATGGTTGTAAATCAGTCAATCAAGTTAAATTTGTTATCTCAAAACTTCAAAATTGAGATCTACCCACATATCAAGAAAATCGAGTGAAAATATCTATTTGATCGCTTATGCAAGTCGTTTATTAGATTATGTGACAAACCATTGGAAGAATTCTACAAAAGAAGGAATCGTTGCTAATGAAGAAAGAAGGAAATGAGAAATTATGGCGGTGACAACGCGGCGCGAATGGCGGTAATGGCGCGGTGTGAATGGCGGTAATGGCGCGGCGCGGATAGCGGTGATGGCGTGGCGCGGATGGCGGTGATGGCGCGGGGCGGATGGCGATGAAGGCGCAGCGCGGTTGGCGCTGATGGTGTCGATGTTGCTGATGGTGTTGATGGTGTTGATGGCGGTCGTGGCGATGGCAGCTATGGCACGTGGCGAGCAACACGTTGATGTCTGCGCAATTTATCCATCATCGATCACGTCACAGCATAAAGGTGATTCGTTTCGATTTACATCCAATTTTTGCGCTAAATACTCGCTAGTTAAAGAAAATTAAGCGATTAAATATAGTGGTAAGCACTTTATTATTATTGTTGAGATAACTAGTATTGAGAATAGCGATCAACCTTCACGATCTTGTTTTTTTTTAATTTTTACTGATAATTATTTCACTTTAACTTGACGTATTTTGTTACGTATTATGATAAGGCGCGAAATTATTTTATCCCGGATTTTCGTAAACGTGAGTGTTTGTTTTAAACTTGGAAAATAATGTTTTAAACTTTTGTTTTAAATAATTTCGTTTTAAATTCGGTATTCTTATCTATTATTTGTGCTTATTTATGTATTAATTCACTTCGGTATTCTTTATTATATTATTATTTATGTATTAATTCAATTCGGTATTAGCTATTATTTGTGCTTATTTATGTATTAATTCAATATATTTAATATGTAGAATACATTAAGATGATAAAAGTAATTACTTTGAATAGTTTTCTAAAAAGTATAATATGTGGATGAGGGTTTTGTTGTCTGATCACTCGCATGGGGCCGATAAGCCAACTTCCGAGTAGTATTTGGTACATTGAGGATATTGAACTGACTATGACTAGTGACATCAAATGCTCACATGAGGCCGACAAGCCAAATGATGAGTGTAGCATTTGAGGTATAGGGACATCAAGCGCTCACATGAGGCCGATAAGCCAATTTTTGAGTAGCGTTTGAGAAGATCAAATACTCACATGAGGCCGATAAGCCAACTTTTGAGTAGTATTTGGTACATTGAGGATATTGAACTGACTATGACTAGTGACATCAAATGCTCACATGAGGCCGATAAGCCAAATGATGAGTGTAGCATTTGAGGTATAGGGACATCAAGCGCTCACATGAGGCCGATAAGCCAATTTTTGAGTAGCGTTTGAGAAGATCAAATACTCACATGAGGCCGATAAGCCAACTTCTGAGTAGTATTTGGTACATTGAGGATATTGAACTGACTATGACTATGACTATGAATATGATTTAAAAGGCAAAATTTTTGTGTCCAGTAGATTTTTTTTTGAAAGAGGCTGCTGAGCCAGATTGAACACGTAATCAGACAACTTATACCAATTGATTATTATAGTTGAAATTGTTAAGTCTATAAATTTCAAAACATTCTCTAAATTGGAGGACCAATTATTTATATATGATGGCCGAAAAATGTATAAATATTAATGTATCATAATATATAGACTTTAGATAAGATTTTGTGAATTTACAATTATAATAATTAGATATACAAATTATTTCAGAATTAATATTGTAAGTAAATGGTTTTTGATAACGAGCGGACTCGTTATGTTTAGGATGGCCGAGCTGTTAGCTTTTATACATGTAGTAGTTTGGTTTTGACTAAAAATAAAGATATAATTTGTTGATTTGACTAAAACAATTGAGTGTCTGTATAGAAGTTTAATTGATAAAATAAATGTAATATTGGATACTGATTTGACTAAGAATAAGAAGTATATAAATCGCAGCTCGGGTAAGAGAAGGCATTGTGTGAAATGGGGAGTACAAGTTGTGGGGTGGTATTATTGTGATAAAAGTGCAACAGTTATAATAAACCGCTGAGTGTGAGATCGAGAAACTAAGTTGTGTAACAGTGATAATTAAGTGTTTAAATGGTAAACAGTTTAGTGTATTTGTGAACAGTGTCATAAAGTGCTTTAAAGAATAGAACGACTGTCGTTGGCGATTCTTTGTGGTAAGAGAGTTCCAATAATATTATGAACCTCATAGATAGTTAGGTCGTCCTAACAGTCCTCAGCCAATAGACACTGCTGAGTTACCGCTTAGCATTAATCGTAACCCAATATTCTAAAAAGACGTACAATGAGCACTCCTCATCTGTGTGATCCCCTTCGCTTGTATTAGGTAATTAAATTAATATCAGGCTTAGTCTGTTTAAGGCAGCCTAAGCGATTGCTTGTTAATAAAATATAATCACAATTAAAATCCTAATTATGAAAATCCTTTAATCGTATAGAACTTGACTAAATATAAATATAATTTATGATATTGATATGGATAGCCTAAACATAATGATAGTTGTCTACAAAGAGCACTATCGGCAATGGTATAACTTGTATCATATAACTTGGATGGCAAAACATGGATGTTATAACTTAGATGTTGAATGGTACTTACAACTGGAGGTCCCATTTATCAAATGTATTGTTCTCAAAAACAACTTGGATCTAAAAAATAATTAACATAACATTCAAAACGATTTTGAGGTATATTTGAAGTAAAATAATAAATACACCTGCTCACGTGTTTATCATAAATTCATACGTGTTATGATTTGCGAGTTTTTCAATAAGATGTCATCAATCATAGACGATAGTAAAATAAATAACTTTTAAACCTGATCAAGTAAGAACCAAATGGCAGTTTTTCGATCTTTATATGTAAGCTACATTATTTATTATTGGTATTGCTAATAAAATAATCACATCATATATTACAATTATTTAAGCATAAAATAATATTTGAAGAATAATTAGAATCTAAATTACTTTACTTTTAACGCATTTAAGTTATAGTTTAAAACAACGTGGATATATATTGTTGCTAAAAATAATAGCACACACAAACAGATAATTATTATGTTAAATAATTTATCGTTCTTCAAGGAACTTCCGCTTGTGAAAATTATAGAAAACATAATTATGTTACGCCTCATGTATCTTGTGGTAACTTAAACCGTTAAATCAACATTTAATATTATTATTATTTATACATTTATTTATTTTTTTATAATTGTAAAGAATTCTCATCATGAACCAGAGTTCAATACAAGAGAATGTCTATAATTGTTCAATTTAATAGAATTTACAAAAACCCGTGAACGAGCTACAGAACGTGCGAATGAATATTAATCCACATCACGGAAAGGTTTTAATTGAATAAAAAAGTATTAAAATTTAAGTCTATTTAATACGTGAAGTATTACATAGACTATTACTCGACAAATTTTGTATCCTGGATTATTTTAGTCGTCTGTAAGCATTTCGAAATAGATTTTATATGTATTATGTGAATGTATATAGTTTTTGATTACGTGATGATAAGTTTGATATAATCGAAGGAAAAAAATAATTACCTACTCAAACAATTGCTGACGTAATATTTAGTAAGATTAACACATGTTTATTTAAAACACATTTTTGATATAATAATATTAATATCTTTAAAGTCTTTCGTTATAAACAGGTGACGCGCCGACATCACAACACGAACGGCGATATCAAGTGCAATGCAATTTCTTCAAAGTCATTTTCACTTACGTTAAACTTCAAAGCAATTTGCCTTTTTGACATAATCTTATAAAGTATTAAATCTAGTAATAGATATTTTATGTCGTTTGTAGTAAATAAAAATTTTATATTTTACCTTTAAAATCACAATAAAAATTACATATCAACATAGATTTTGTTGATAATAGATGCTGCATTATAAATAACTTGTCTTTAAGAATTTTTGTGAAATACATCCACTGAGGTGCTACAGGATGGCTCGGGAATAAATCATTGTTAATGGGTCCTCCCTGGGTCAATAATGACTTATAAAATATAACTGTGCAAGAACATGATTTGTCCGAATTTTATGTATGTGATACTAAAATGTTTGTTCTTTTATAGAATTATTTGAAATATCCAATGCGCTTTTTGGCAATGCAAGACAGACAGACATCTTAGAACGTGATCTGCTCACACACTGTCTAGTTGCATACGAAAACAAAATGCTTGTTGTTTGGATTTAAACATCTAACTTATACATAAATCGACTTTAACATTTTAGCCCTATTTATCTTTAATTCCCTCTTCCTAGTTCATAAATTATTCATGTCTACACCTATTCCATTCGTCTTATTTCCATCAGACAATTTTTCAGTTCATATTCTGATAATATTTTTTGTATATTTTTTTCTTTCCTAAGAAATATATTTTGGTTGTCTTTTATATTTATTTAAATTTGACATCTAAATTATTACAAATGCACAAATAATACGACTTAAATTATCAATAAAGTAAATTTTAAAAGTAAAATATTCTGTTTGAACTTCTAACAAATATTAATTTCAATTTATAGAAATTTATATAAATATAAAATGAAAAATAAACCGATACGGGCAGGGATTCAAACCCGCGACTTATTTATTTCAATTGTTACGCCTTGTATAAGTATAAGACATAATTACTTATAAGTATAAGACTAATATAAAAGACTATTATAAAATTGTTTTGCATTAATATTTAATTTTTAATTCTATTATTATTTTTACTTCGTTACAATTTGTCTTTCTTACTTGCTTTACTTGTCAACTTCATACACTTATATAATATATAATCTGCAAGCTATGATTAGTGCATATAAAAATATTGTTTTCAATAAAACTTCCATTTTATAAAAATAACATTTAAATTTCTATAGAATTATGAATATAATATTGAAGTAATTAACGTTACGCGTTAACTCGCTTGAGTAACAACGTGCTCAAGAAACCATGAGAGAGTTGAGTTTTAAACTGGATATAATCGTCTTCGATATTCATAGAGCCGAAACTGCATACAAAACAACGTATTTTACATTTATTAGTCTGGAACTCTGGCATCATGCCCAAGCTATTAAATGGACCCTGGTAGAAGTTTTAACAGTGATGTCTATTAAAAGACAAATAAAGTGTATAATGCAGAAATTGCTTACAAGGAAATAATAGGTACTATTTTTTGTACTATACTATTAAATGAAAGCGATTGAAATACTTGTACAATTCTTAAGAATCTAAACTTTCTGACACACCATAAAAATTGTAGTAATAGTAATAAGTAATTGCAAAACATTAAATAACCTTACACTGAAGATGATGCTGCCAGTTTGAAAGATTACGAGAAATCATGAAAATAGCCAATTTTGAAAACTAATTCTTTTGGTAAAAAAACAGGTATACCTAATTCTCGCCTAATACTAGGCTTCTTGTAACTGTAACTCAGCTCTCAAAACTAGCTTAAAATTAAGGATGTTCGGAAATGTAAATAATAACTAGTTTGAATCCCTCGTTTGCAAATTTGCAAGGTAATATTAGCATGTATGAAGTAAGATGCAGAGCGTATTAAATATTATTATTTCAGTAGTCGAGGAACCCGTCATTTGTGAAATGCAAGATCCTTCGGCTTTATGTTTCTACTTGACACGAGCTCGTTTCTTTTTTAATTAACGATTCTGTCAAAAAACTTTAATCTCAATGAATGTGTACGTGCTGTCACATTTTTTTTCTTCCTTGAATTTTATATATCTCTTATAGCACGTTATCCTAAAGATAAAATAAAACTTAATTTATTTCACTCTTTCACGTAATTTTACGTTATTACTTTAATCATTTTATTTACTTTATTTAATTTCCTCTCCTTAGCATAATTTTGAGAAAATGGACCTTATACGCCTTTGGGATGAAGTAAGCCAGATATATTGAACTAATGGTTTTACTGCTGGAAGCTTGAATTCTAAAGTTCATATGTTCAACACATTTTTTACCCAACTATAACTTTTACCAATTAAGCTAGTTAAAATTAAGCCTGAACTAACATCATGCTTTTAAATGATTGAAAATCCCTAATTAAAAAAAAAAAACAAGCAAGAAACAAAATGCAAAGAGTTTTGAAAACAGATTTAATCGATGTAATACAATATGTAGGGATGCGGAAAACTTCATATTCATATTCATTCGAAAACAAAATAAACCTATCTCTGAGTTCATCGATATCGAAAGGTTAATACTTTATTCTCTACGTGACGAAAAACTTTGGAAAATATCATAAACAAAAGCCCTGAAAATTTTATCTCAACATTTTACACTCCTTCACATAGTCTGTTTCAATAAATTTTTGGAATGTGAATTTAAGGGAAATATCTGTATTTGATTAGGTCATTTATTAAATATATTCGTAGTATTTGTAATGTGTATTTCTATGTATTTGTATCTTTGTCTAACATCTTCATCATAAAATAACTTAATTAGGGGTTAGATCAATTTGTGTAATTTGTCTAAAGATATTATTACAATATATTATAATGTTGTAACGGCAGAACGTTAATGGTAGGGCAAGACGCAATTAGTAAAACACTGTCGCATTGGATTAGATATGCTGTGAATAGAATATATGGACAAAGTTCGGTTTCCAGGTTTACTCCGTTCAGTGCGATATTGTAACAACAATTTATAATTTAATTCGTACTATATTCTAGTAACATTTCGAGCGCAATGTTTAAATAAGTAAGAAGAGTCAATGAAACAACTGTAAAGGTCACGTCGGATTGTAGGCCTCACGGATTTTACTATTAACACTTCACTTTTAATTACTTGTATTTAATTCTTCCTTGTTACTATACATCATCTTCACTATCGAATATCGTCCTAAACGCAGTTTATATACCCTTCTATATAAACTCCCCTTCTCACATAAATAATAATCATAGTCAAATTAACTACATACAAAAATACCGACCAGTTGTAAATGATGAACTGTAACATTTTAAACATACCTAATACTTGGTTTGAATTCAATGAACATTAATCGTTTTTAAATAACAATGTATTCTATTTGGTTTATATATTATACAATGACGTAATTTTATCGTACGTTGTGTTCACGGTTCATCAAACATTATAATCTTTAAACCGCAAAGCATAATAATTTACAACTAATATCCTAAACATACAAGAGCTTATTTACTTTACTTATTACTTGTTTACTCCGCTCTATCTGAAAGTATAAAGTACATTTCCAGAATTATCATAGAGTAGGTTATTATTGTCAGCAATGAGTGTGTTGCTTTACTAATTTAGATATTTAAGCTACTAACAGTCCGTTGACGATGCTTGTATTAGTAATAATAATGGTACTACTAGTATATTGTGCAACTATGAATGTATATTTAAATGAAGATAAATGATATCAAAACAGATCTTGTAGCTCTACTATGAAGTGATCTTTAACTTTTTATTAAAACACTCTTGACTATGAGTTTCTGAGAAATATTACTTTATTTTATACATTGAATTAATAACGTAATAATCTTTTAGACCAGATGGTCTATAACTCCATATATTCTAACAAAAAGTTTTTATCTAAAGACGCAAAGTTTAAAGTAGCTACGATTTAATTTGCATGATGACCCCTCTATAATAAGTCATCCGTTATCGTATCATATTTTGACTCCATATGCATTTAGTGTTATTCGTACTTTCAAGTCAAAAGACGTGTGAATTTGTGAATGCGTTAAATTCTGAAAAGAAAGTTTTCATTAGTAAAAGGTTTAAAAAATACATAGCACATATTATTATAAGCTTGTAAACTTGTTTTATGTTATCCCTCGTAAAACCAAACTAATCTAAATATGTGTAAACTTTTAATAACTTTAGTTTTAACATCGTCTAAATGAGACTACAAATTATAATTTCATATTTGTAAATATTAAATTTTTGTAGGATGTAAAATGTAGTAATATGGGAAGTTTGTCAATTTCCAATTGAGATATGGTATCAATCTACAGTAATAAAATGATTACTTTACTTATTTTTTTTTAGATTATTTTATAATTTTTTATTTACGTACGACCAAGAAACTACCTCGCGATTTCTATAATACTTGTTTTAACAAAGAGGTATGGAGAACATTGTGTAGTTTCGATGTGAATAAAGTCAGTGGTCCCGATGGTATACCAGCCATTTTGCTCAAGACATGCGCAGCTGAGTTGTCTCCTGTATTGACACATCTGTCCCGCATCTTTTTCAAGACTGGAACAGTACCAAAATCCTGGAAGCTGCCCAACGTGCCACCAGCGCCCAAAAAAAGCATCCTGTCCATTGTAGACCGATTTTAATCACCTTCATACTCTGCAAGATTAGGGAGCGTATATTAAACTCGGGCCTTCTAGCATACCTAGAAGATAACGATCTCCTCAGTGACCGACAGCACGGGTTTCGTCGTAGTAGGTCCACTGGGGACCTTCTAGTGACTTCTACACACATTTTAGGTGAGGCCATCAAGAAGAACGGAGAAGCAGTCGCCATCTCTCTGGACATCTCGAGGGGTTTTGACATTGTCTGGCATGCGAGCTTTATAAGCAAACTTTAAGCGTACGCTATATCTCCTGGTCTGATCGGTTGGGTAACGGACTTTCTGAGCCAGAGATCTCTCGGAGTAGTTGTCAACGGGTGTTCCTCTGAACCCTTGACAATAAATGCCGGAGTGTATCAGGGGTCCGTTCTTTCTGCAACTCTTTTTTTGCTGCACATTAACGATTTGTTGAAGTCTGGTATCTATGGGTATGCAGACGACAGCACAGTTGTAGAAAGACATGTGCCGAGTACTTGGGCTTGAAGAGATCAAGTACAGTCTGTAAGAGAAGCCATGGTGCAACGTTCGAGCAACGTGCAAGTGACAAAACTTCAGGCAGTCTCCTACTTTCCAGAAGGTATATTTGTAAAACAGTGACCAGCTTCAGTTGTTAGGCTTAGCGATTTCCTCTAACATCAACTTTGGTCGGTTCAATGAGTCAAGAGCAAGAGCAGCAGCAGAAAAACTTGCCGGTTTTGCGAAGGTCCGGCAGTACTTAGACCGGGACAGCTACTGTATTAAACCAAAGCACAGATCCGGTCGTGTGTGGAGAACTGTCGTCACATATTTGCTGGTGCGGCAAAGTCTCATCTTACGCTTCTGGACTCATTTGAGAGGAGAGCAAAGAGGCTTATAGGCGATCCCGAATTGGTCGAAGCCGACCTCCAAAGCCTTGAACACAGGTGTAAAATTGCTAGCCTCTCAGTATTCAATAGGATACGTTTTGGCGAGTGTGCGCAGGAATTATACGACTTAATTCCCCCTTCCATCACCGGACGTCCCGATGCACGGCAGGTATCCATCCTTTTGTTGTGGACATTCCACCTGTCCGAACGAAGCGCTTTGCTTCCTCATTTTTAGTGCGTACAGCGAAGGACTGGAACAATTTGCCTGCGTCGGTATTTCCGGCCAAATATAATGTGGGTGTCTTCGAGAGAAGAGTGAATGGGTTGCTAGGGCAATGCGCCTTACCATGTAAGACTACATTCCACTTACCATCAGGTGGAATGTAGTCAAGAATCGCTCTAGACCGTATAAAAAAAAAAATCATCTCATCTTGCGGTTTCAAACTAAATTGAGAGGCGAGCAAAGAGACTTATAGGCGACCCGAACTGGTTAAAGCCAAACTTCACAGTCTTGAACACAAGCGTAGAATTGCTAGCTTTTCAGTATTCTATAGGATACACTTTGGTGTGCGCAGGAATTACACGATTTAATTTTCCCCTCCCCCTTCCATCACCAGACGTATCGATGCACGGCAGGTTCCATCCTTACGTTGTGGACATTCCCTCTGTCCGATTTTGGTTGTCGGTATTTCGACCAAATACAATGTGGGTGTTTTCAAGAGAAGAGTGAATAGATTGCTAGGTTAATGCACCTATGACTACATCTCCACTTAACATCAGATGGAATGTAGTTAAGCTTTAAACCTAGAGAGTATAAAAAAATACATTGGGTTGAGACTGGACATTTTTTTACTGTGGAATAAGTATACAGAATACATTAAAATAAATTGTCATCACTCCTTGGTCCTCGCATTCCATAAAGTAAATCAATGTATACCTAGAAATCTACGCTTTAACATCTACAACTCACTGGTAAAATCACACTTAACATACCTAATAGAAATGTGGGACAGTGGTGCTAAAACCAAAGAACAAGAACTACAAAGAACCCAAAATAAAATAATTCAAATTCTCATCGGCTACCCATATCTAAAAACCACCCGTAATCTTTTTTAATGATTATTCGATAAGATTATTTACACAGTATTTGCGTTCTTATCAAAAATATATTATACAAAAATAGTCAAACAAATCTGTCTTTCATCAAAAATCGCATGTTTGCAATTTTTCTTTATGCGATCGGACTAAAGCTCGTTAGTAGTATGCATTTGATACATAATATCCATAAAAACTAATAGCTATTAGTTCTAAGCTAAAGCTATAAGTCCTTTTTTCATAAAAATTAAAAAAGACAATTAAAATGAAAATACTCGAAAATATTCCTAACGCAGATCCATTTGAATATGATACACGATACTTTTACAGTATAGAATAGAAGGCAATTTTAATTTGCAATAAATATTTTTTAGTTTTAAGTAATATAAAAATTTAACTTGTAGCGTTCTGTATATTATTTTGTTTTTCTCTAAAAACTTGGCAGTATCGTAAGTACCTAATTAATATAGCAGCGTAGCAGTACTATCTCTTTCGTCAAGACGTTAAAACATTTGTTTTTACATAATGTTTATGTAGTTTTCTTCTGACGTCTGAGAAAATGTCTTTTTTCTTAAATTACCAAGAATATTCGATTATGGAAGTTAGAGATAAAACAAAAGGGCGTTATTTAACATTCTAATTGTCAGAATTTTAATTAATGAATTACCTTGTAAAAATAAGAGGTCATAATGGTGAAGTTTTGAATAATATATAAATCAAACATAAGCAATCTAAAATAAAAAAAAAAATAAAGATATTCATAAAATTGTAGTCTGCCGATCGCTTTGTCTCTTTATCTGGTTATCTGTTCAGCGTCAATGTAGCACGTAAAAATTATTGTATCCATCAAAATTATTATTAAATAAAATAGTACAAACATTGATTTTATTTCATAGAAATCTGGCAACCCTATCTAAAGATATTTTAGATTTTGTGTCACCCTCAAATGAACAATAACATTGATGGGCACTAAAATAATACTACAGTTGAGTAATTCTAAATAATAATCTATTTTATAGTCAATCATAATGTGCACATTAAACTTGAGGTACTAACAATGTATTTATGATTAAACTACTAATAGGAACGATCTATGCCAAATATCTATAAAAAACGTACTACCGCGGGAAGTGTTTAATTTAGGTCTTATTATTTACTAATCTCTATAAATAGGCACATCTAATAAAACAATAAAAACCAATATGTTTGATTTGTTAATAAATATATAATAAGAAAGTAATTGGACTATTTACTTTTAAGTTAATCTTTTCAATAGATATCAGATGAAAAAAAATATAACAAATACTTAAAAGTTTTATTTACTTTTTATAGACGAATAAAATTTCTGCATGAATTGATTATATTGAAAATAATAAGTTTACGGAAGAGTTATATAATAAGTTTTGTGATTGACTTATGAGGGATATGATATGGTAAGGGGGCGAATGGCAATAGTCCGTCGGACATAACAAGATAATTTTAAATACCTTATTAGCTAAATTTCAAAACATTACATTTATGCGAAATAACAATCCTTTGAGAATACAGGAGACCAAGTTAGAAAGCTTTATTGTATATATGCACACCTTGAGCAAAATCACAGGATAACCCAAGAAACATCCTGAGATAAAAAAAAGTACGTTTTTACGTAAACTGACCACACTTCAGTTTACACTTACAGTTTGTAAACTTGATCTTCAGAAAATAATAAGAAAGCAAAGGGTTTCAAAAAATATAATTTAATAAGATGATTATAAAGTATCGATCGCTGTTTTATTATTATGATAATCAATGATACTCAAAGATAATCAAACCCTCGTTTATTGAAATTTCTAGTAAAAATTCTATGTACCTACATGGAAGCTTTATTGCCGAAGTCAAATTCTCTGAACTGTTTTGAGATGGTTTGTGATAAGGGTGGATTGCAAAATGTCAGCAACTCATGAAATAGTTGCTGATCTGTGGTTAACGTTGATTAGACGATTATTAAATTCCCATGCATCGCGAAATAGACAAGATGATAGTGCAATATATTAAACATATCACTTTAGGGTCGGAGAATGAAATATCTGAAGGTATAAATATCTAAATATATGAAATATCTAAAGGTATAAACACCGATATAATAAAGTTTTCTCAGCTTAGTTTTCTGTAAAAAATGTATTACACATGTTTTTATATAAAACAGCCGCATATTGCTTTCTAATTTACGGACGCATTTCCAAAATAGATAGCTTTCAAACCTCATCACTGCATTGACAAATCTTGACTAAGCAGACTGACTCATGTATAGTGCGCTAATAATGACTTAATGAAATAATTTTAATAAGGTGTAGTAATGTTACTAAGTTACTTAGTTACCTAAAGCTATACTTAGTTACTTAGGTAGCTGTTACTGGAACTCCTATATGAATGGACTTGGGTGCGCCGTGTTAGGACTCACTTTTTTATTTTATTACAGTTCTTACCCTCAGTCCACTCACTATTTACTACATACTATAAATTATATATTATGTACTATTTATTAGCTATAACGAAGGAAAAATCTTGACTATGAGTTTAATAAACTATTAAATCTGCATCTCTATCGTCAATACTGTCATGGTTATCTTTACATATTTTATTGACGTATAATCAATACTATAAATATCTAAAAAGTTTTAATACTAAATAAAATAAGTAACATTTAAATGTGGAAGTAATAAAAATAAGAATTAATTAACAAAACCAAACGTCTAAACTTGGTGCACCATGACGTTCGACTCTACTAAGGGAGTACGCTGTAAGGTCAAAAAGTTCGCGGAATGGAGGGGTTGGTAGGGGCAGGTTTTCCAGTCCAGATAGTCCAGATAGTCCAGATAGTAGATTTGAACATCTCATTAATAATATACATACCTATTTTGAACCTAATCGGGTCATTAACTCTTGAGTTATCGACCTGAAAATAACTGAATCGGGAAGAAGTTAGCCAGTATGGAAAAAAATTAACACAGCGCCCTTATTAAGTTCCTTACCAATGGAGTCTGCCCCTGGTAATTCCATGGTTTACAAGTGGCATGGACTTTTCAAACAAGTAAGAGAGTCGATTGAAGACCGCCTTCGCTCTGGACGGCCAATTAAAACCACTACTCCGGAAATCGTCGAAAAAGTAGAAAAACCTGTATTGAAATGATGGCTGGTTGAAGAAGAAGCAGCTTGCAGCAATGGTTAGAGTATCAGAAACATGTATTTTGAATATTCTACATCATAATCTTGACATGACTCAATAAGGTCAGTGCGAGATGGGTTTCGAGAATGCTCAAGCCACTTCAAAAATGTGAGCATGTCGAGTGTTCTCGTCAGTTTTTGGAACTCTGTGGAGAGAGAAAGCAAGAAGTTATGGCTCTAATCGTTACTGGTGATGAAACTTGGGTTCATCACTATGAACCTGAGTCGAAGCAGGAGTCGATGCAGTGGCATAAAAAAGTAACAACTACTCCATAGAAGTTCAAAGTGACACAATCGGCTGGCAAGATCATGGAGTGGCAATTCTTTTCAAGGAAAAGAAAGAGGAAAGTTGTCAAAAGGTGTGCTCCTTCTGCACGACAACCCGTTCCCACGTGTCATGTTGCGACGCGTTTCCATTCACCGATGCGGCTTCGAACAATTGAACCACCCTTCTACAGTCCAGACTGGGCACCCAGTGACAATTATTTATTTCCAAAAATGAGGAAAGAGCTGGAAAAAAAAATTACTATAATGAAGAAGTGAAGTCTGCAATTTCGGCCTATTTTGACACCAAAGAAAAATATTTTTTTTTCGATAGTATAAACCAAGTTTGAACTAGGTCTAGTTATTTGAGAGATTTGAAAAATATATGAGGATTAAGGTAGAATATAGTGAAAAGGAAAATAGTTTGGTGTTTAATTTCAACTTCCTTCCCTCTCATTCCGCGAACTTTTTGATCTCCCCTTGTATCATCCAAACATCAACATTAACATTATCACTACGTACATTATTACATATTATTACATTGTTACATATCATTACATAATTACATATTATTATATTATTACATTATTACATTGATAATTATCATTACGAACTTTACTTAACGTTTGTGATAATATGGAATATTATACAAATGTCAAAGTATCAAGTTTTTTCTATTAAATATTTTTCCTCCATACAGTTACCATCTGCAGAAACTTATGTCTACAAGCGATATATTCACCACAGCACGACAACGGGCTCACTACCACTAATACACCACCACCACACACAACACCGACCAAGGTATGTAAGTATTTGAGATTTTAAAATATCTGTTATAAGGATTCAACCAAAAAGCAAATAAAACAAGCCTTATTGAAATTTGTTCAGATTTATATCTATACAGGTATGGATACAGATGCGTGACAAAAAAAACAATTAAATTTGTAAACTATTATTACTATTAGTATTATATTACTATATTCTTTTTCCCACATTTTTAGTTAGGAATTGTTATTGCTTTGAATATATAGCAATAAATAAAAGAAAAATGTGATGAAACTTCTCAAAATATCGTAGAATAAACGAATAAAATTTTGATTTGTGATTTAATTTTTTTGGTTATTACATAAAGGTTGATTTTGTTGCAATATTTAGGAATAATTTGATTATTTTCGGTATTACTGTAAATGCGTTTTTAACGCTTTCTCAACGATTGCATTACATTCATTGTCAGTAATGTAATGAAATGTCAAGCCCGATGTCGGCGGGTAAACTCGTTATAACGAATGACTTCGACACTACGGATGTTATATAATCTTTTTAATACAAATCGCAACATGCAATATCGTATGTATTATCTCATTGAACTGAAATACATCTTTCCTCTGTGTAATAAATAGTCTCATATGCGTTAACTAATACTGCGCTAAATTTGATAAGAGCATAAGTTTTTTAACTGTAGCACGTAGTCAGCAGCTAGTTAAGAATTGTATTAGCGCATTAATAGAAGAGTTTCAAGTTGAATTACTTACGTAAACATTGTAAGACATTTTAGGTATATTAAAATAGGTATTACTCAAATACCAGACGTCAGGGTACGGGGGAAGAAGTATCTCGTAGACTTATTTTTTATTTAGGTCTATTTAATTAAAAGTTCATAAGTCATATTCAATATCAATTAATTGGCTTCACAGTTTGACCACCTGCAACTTGATAATGGATGCTCTGACATCGGACATACAGAAGCAGGCATTCTAGTGCATGCTGTTCGTTGAAAAATGGCAACAAAAACTGGAGAAGTTGAATTATCTGTCAGCTCCGACATTCGCTAACTTGGATCCGTCATACAAAGTTATGGCAATATTATTCGGGACATAAATCACAAAATCAACGCGCAATAGATGACATGATGACAGATCACGGGGATGACATGCGATTCTTGATTTTCTCTTAAGCTAAAAGAAAAAAACTATAAAACCATCATAAAACCTCGTTATTTATGGACCTGAGTGCAGGGCAAAAGCGATGGGTAAAAAGCATATGCATGGAAAGGAGATGCGAATGTTGAGATGGCTGGCCGAAAAAAGATGGGTGGATTGCGTGAAAGGTGATATGGAGCAGAAGGGAGTATGCAGAAATGACGAGTAACAGGAAAAATTGGATAGAAAAACATACTGCGCCGGCGTTATAATTTGTATACGTACAGGGATATGATGTCAATATTTTATTTGTATAATAAAAACGTGGAACTAATTCAATTAATTTGCAGATTGCAAATGTAATAAGACAAATATTTTAGGTCGATTAGAATGATTCTTTGATTTTTATTTTTATCTTCTTATTTCTATATGAGCTTATTATATAAACTTTTTATTAAATATCTCTCTTACAACAATAATTAAGACTTTAATTAACATTTTTTTTATATTTTTCTTTCATCACTAGATAGATCTTGTGTACTTACGAGTACATCTTGTTATGAGAAAATATTATATGAAATATATATTGTCGGTAAACCGTCCAGAAAACTTTATAAAACTTTTCAGAATTTTCACAGCGGTTTAAGTATAACACCGTGGCGTTCAGCTTTAAGCGTTTTAATTTGGAACAAAAGTTTTCCAATCTAAGGATATCTAAGGAAATTAAAGTCGCAATTTGTTTAAACAGCACGTCCGTAAAAAAGGGAATTATTAAAATTCAAACAAGAATAGACAACAGCAATCAGAAATGTTAACAATATTCAGAACGTCTATTATTCTAGAAATCCCCAAAATAAACGAATTAACATATTATATACATTTTTATTCATAAATTATGCTCTCTCAAACCTATGTAGGTATAGTTTGAAATTTACTTATATGAAGAGTGGACCACATAATCGGATGGAATTTATGGTTCTAAATACACACTTTTACTGCGAGTTAGTTAGTGTACGTAGTACAGCTTGAAAATGGCTTTTAATTGTAAGTAAGGTTGGAAGGTTTGAATTTAAAATAATATGTGGTATATTTTGTTATATATTTTACATACATAAAGATCGCGTATATTTGGTTACAAAATATATGAAACACATCTATCAACTGCTTTGAAATTACTTTTTTAATTTTTTCCATATGCATAAATTTCTCTTAGGTCATCTGAAATGAATATAATTTTATTTGATTTACACTATGTTTTACACTCTTTTGATATTTAACTTAAGTATTGAATACAAATAGGCATTTAAGGATTATTGACGATGAATATAATAATTACGCTATATTAAATGCATGCATATCGTGCAGAATTCTAAAGTGATAGAAGCCTGTAATTAGTGTATATTTTCTAGAGTGAATCATATTAATTTTTATCTATAAAGAATTAAAATAAAATCTTATATAATGAAATGTGCAAACCAGATTTCTTTAATTTATTTTTATAATTTTGAAGCTGTAATTTTAATTTTCTGAGCATGGTTTAACAGTGAAAGACCAAACGCTAGTGATTCCTAGACCCTCCTTAATTTTTAAAACTTAATTGGATTCAGTTTTTTATGTAAAATACCATTTTTAATTTACAATAGCAGGTAGTAGTGAGGCATACAATGTCCCCTTTCGCCCCCCCCCCCCCTCGGTACGCCCATGCAAATGTAATCACTATGTACAGTAATTTTAAGTTCATATATCTACTGGCTGCAAAGTATTTCTGGCGCTTGAAATGCCGGTGTCTACACCAGATGGCAAGCTTTATATTTTAATAGACATCTCAAATCTTTTCTTCGTCATAATTAACGTGTTAAATGTATAAAATAATATATGACGAGTACGTTCATATATTATTCTCGTTATATATAATATTATATATATTCGTTATATATACTCGTTATATATATTCGTTATATATAATAGAGTTCTCGAATATTACATGTTTAATCAGGACGTTGTGTATATTTCTATAAGAATCGTCGAAGTCATCCGTTGCAACGAGTTGATTCGCCTACGTCAGGCTTGACACTCCATTACATTACATTACTGACAGCGACAGGGAGTGTAATGCAATTGTTGCAAACCCATTTACATCAACGTTAAGTCAAAAAGCAATTTGGTACTTACACTTACTCGCATGACTCACTAACATGACATATTTGTATTTAAATTATGTTTGAAAATAATATAATAATTTAAAATTTGATGTTTTTATTAATTTATATTTTTTTAATTAACATTTTATGATTAAGTAAATTAAAAGATGAGTTTGTACTGCCTCAAAGAAACTCTTTATAATAAATTGTTGTATTTTCTCAGTTTAATTTATAAATTCCAAGATGATGAGTAATATTCAATGTACTACACATAATAAATACATCAAAGGAGGAAAGTTAATAACAGAACATATGTATTTAATTAAACTAAATAAACTTTAGTTGGTAGTCACATACGTTATCATTAATTAAAAAATATGAAATATAAAATCAAAGAAAATAAGATAAAAAACAAATAATAACTGCGACATCCAAAACGGTTAACCACTCATCTTTCGCTGGAGTATATTATCCTGATTTTCATTGGACGCAGTGCCAACACGTAACCAAAACTAGTGAAAGTTAACGTAATAAGATTATTTAAATAAAACAACATTCTAAACAATGAAATCAATAAATTCTACATACTTATACACTTAATATGGCCATAAATATTGTTACAATAAAAAAATAAAAAAATATTATATTTGAAGTTGGAATCTGTAATTTTTATACGACTATTCATTGTATCTCATTTTGGCGCCAATACATTGTCCAATAAAGGTGGTAAAGAGAACAGCATCACTGTGATTGCATTACACAAAGTAGGTATAGAGCCAAATGCAATTTTTAAAACACTCCATACACTTGGTATTAGTCAAATGTTTGTGTACCGGGCTATTAACGGACTTCATCAGAGCTGAAGACTGACCGTCATCTAGTTCCGATCTTAATCCGCTGGATTATGATTAATGGTAGAGTACATCTTGGTCTAAACGCCATGATAATTTGGAGTCCCTAAAACAATCCATACGATTGGCAGTGAAGAAGTTCCCCATGGAAAGTGCGCGTGCGTCTATTGATATCTGGCTTCAACGTTTAAAGGACTGTATTGCAGCCAATGGACACCATTTCGATAAGCTTATTATATTTTTAATTGTTTTATATTTGAGTATTAAACTAGCACACTGTAAAAGTAATAAATGTTATTTGCAATTTTTTTTTTCTCAGTTACAATATTTATGGCAAGACTATAAACCACATCTATACACCATATCTATATACCATAGATAAAATGAAACAACAAATATGACCAAAGCATCGGTATTTCATATAAATCATAAATGGAGTAAGATTTAGAGTGAACATACATGTAGAGTTTCATATATCTATTTATTTTTAGAAATATGTTTTATCATGACAATGACAAATGTAAGAAATAAACATATTTGAATATACGTCCGTACATTGAATCTCTTCAAGTTTATGATAAAATTTGGGTTCGTTTTACAGAATTAGTATTTTTTAAAGGTGATATATTTTCAAAAAATTATAAAAATCTTATTATTATTATTATTTTTTAAACGTGTTTATTATTTACAATGCCTACCTTAGTGAGTTGTTAAAATATAAAAACCAAACTACAATAAAAATCTCAGGCTATTAACCCCAGTGCAGCGTCAAGTTACAGATTACGTTAGTTTATTAGGTAAAATCAATGCTTGACACATAACAATCAGGTAAATAATTACATAACATAATTTTGTAAGGATTCGAACATAGATCATAAAGTATATAATCGATAACGTAACTAATATACGTGACAAATTTAGAAGGAAGAACTATGATATAATAATATGTTGTAAAATTAATATTAGATTGTTTGAGGGAGTTGAAAATCAGTTTTAAGTAGTTAATGTTAACCTGTTGTTCATTAAGAGTTTCCATCTAAAGCCGTTCATATACCTCATCGTGTTGACAATATGTGACAAGGTAGAATAATGTAATATTTTATTCTTACTTTTAGAATACAATGTTTTAATAATAAGTAACATTTAATTATCAATATAGTTATTTATTCATTTGGAATTCTCTCAAGACATATCAATCCTATTAAATTATAAGCACCACCTTTGGCAATTATTTGATTCAGAGAATACAAATTCATCTCTGTGATGTTGAACAACCAGAGAACCAATTTGTCAAAAGCGTTGTTAAAAGCAACTTGGAATTCGAACCTTACCGAAACTACACAAGATGATTTTAGCTCGAGCGGTTACTGACATTAAATAACATTACTAACACTTGTTTAAAATACTATACAGCTAAGTCATCTACACTTTCACAATTATTGCGTTATGGTTTTATAATTTTGATATTTAAAAAAGTTTTAGTGCTTGTTTCAATTTCAAGAGTCCTATATGTTAAAAATATTTATATAAGTAGAAATACGTACGATTTAAACGCTAAATACTAAAGAAATAATAAATAAATCTATTTAGTTAATAAAACGATCTTAGTGACTGACTCACACATATCCATATACCTACATAAGTATGTGAAAATTATCGAAAAAATCATCATAATACGTTGCTTCGTCTCTTGCGGCTATTTATGAGTAGAGGCTTAAATGAAATTTCAACTTTTTTTACAAATGCATCATGGTAATGATGATAATGGTTATAATCATAAACCAAAAATCAATGCAATAAAATTGAGATATGTTTTAGATAAAATATAATTTGCAAAACCAGTAAATTAATATAATAATAATAGAAATACGATCAAATAATAAACCACAGAAGTTCAAAAGGCGTTTTAATTGAGTAAAATGCAACTAATATAATTTCAGTTATACTATACACAACTATAAATCTGACTAATAAAGTCTAAATAATTCTTTAGACACATTTAGTTGCCTGGATTATTTAAATTTTAAATCATCTTGAAATATTTGACAGAAGATACTACGTTCTGTATGTACTGCGTATTTATTCAACATATAATTTCTGTTTAGGCTGACTGACAAGTTAGTTGTTCTCGAAATCAAAAAACTACTTTCAGAACAAACCACAGACCTTAAATTTATTAAGATTTATGAGACAATATATTTTCGTTACAAAACACAATCTTAACATATATTTTATATAGTGTTATATCAACTCGTCTAACGTTATAACGAGTTCACGGGCTGACATCACGATTGACACTCATTCCATTACTAGCAGCGAAAGCGAGTGTAATGCAATTCCTGCGACGCCATTTACACCAACGATAAACCAAGAAGCAATTTGCTTCTTTGACATATTTTGATAAAGATTTATAACTGAATATAAAAAATATTTTACATTGATTTTAATAAATAAATATTTACCCAAGACGATATTCTTAGAATACTAATATTATAATTATAATTCCTATAATAATATTACTTATGGATACTTTTAAACACATAACAAGTCATACAAATCAACTAGATTCTGTTGATGTTAGTAGATGACGATTGATTGATATTTTGGTTTATTTTAAGTATCTTAGTAAAAAATGTCCACTGAGAGTTTTATGGGATGGCTTGGGAATAAATCAATGTTTATGGAGCCTTGCGTCAGTCGTAACGACATTTAAAATAGTAACTGTGGAATAAAAAAATATGTTCCGCCTTTATTTGTTTATCAGTTGATACTAGAATGTTTTTATTTTGAATAACACTTGTAAAAAAAAAATTATAACCAAGACACCTTTATGTTAGCACGTGTTCTGCTCAAACACTGTTTTATTAAATGTCAATAACTTAATACGAACAAATAAAAAAATGGAAAATAATAAAAAAAAAATTGCGTTAAGACCGACTTCGATATTTTCGTCCTATTTGTCTTCCATTTTTCATTTCTACTTCATAAATTATTCATGTCCGCACCGATTTAATTCGAATTATCAGGCAATTTTTCAGTTCATGCTAATGTTTCTTTTTAAATTTTGGTTGGAGTTTTAAAGTGTTGTTTATTTAATGGTAAGTGTGCAATGTTAAAGTCTTAATCCCAAAATAATTGGACGCAAATGCGTAACCCCATTATTGAATAACAGCGATTGCAATATGTATTCGTTATTTCGTTGCTCGTATTGATGTATTACTTTATCATGTGCCATAATAATTCTTTATATATTAACATTATCTCTAAATAGACAAATAATTTTTCAGTCACCATGGCTATCATTACGCTTCAACACCGAATACTACTATATTAATTATAAATTTACTAAAAAATATTTTCTAATAACGATACCGAAATGTTATGACTACGTGGATGTTTGTCTGCGATGAACTCATAAACTACCTAACTGATTTTAATCAAATTTGCACACCGTGTGCACTTTGGTGCAACTTGAATAAAAAATATTATTTGATTGCAAATTATTTGTTTTAAATCTTAAAATTAAATCTTTTAGATCCAAATAAGTCTAACAGATAGCGCTGTTTCTGTTGATTGGATTGAATTAGTGTTCAACAGATGGCGTAATGTTAAAAGTACAAACAATTCATATACAATTTAACATCATAACCGACACGCGATGCTGAGACTAAATTGTAAGTAATTTTTCTAGTGTTAGTATAGCCGGCCACGTGTTAATCAAAAATATTGTGCACCGATTAGTGCAAAATTAAATTAAAATTATATTATTTTTGTATGTAATGTTACTTCAAAAACTTTAGCAACCACAGCAACGCGTTGCCGGGTTTGCTACATATTATAATTTAGAAAATAATATAAATGACAATATTGATTTACATTTATTATATTCATTACTAAGTCTAAGTTTTACCGACCATCAAATATTTACCATAAACAAAACATTTCAAGTAGATTTAAAAAAAGTAACGGTCCACATCTGTAATTTTGGAATGTAATCTGTGATTTTTTATAAAATAAAATGCAATGAACAATATTGGTAAGACTTTTACAAATCGTTGGTAGTTTCGGAACTGTTAATATACCTAAGAAGCATTTTTGAAAGAAAATCCGCAAGTCTGTCTTTTGTTCATAATACAAAATAATAAAAAAAAATAAAAGACAGCCTATTTCTTATACCTTGGAGTGGCCAACAAGCACCTGAACTTAAGTACGTCGTAACACGTCTGTAAATAACTACCTTTGCAACGCGTTGCTACGTCGTAGGAATGGGGAGAGATACAGGAGTCACGGAGAAAGAATTTTGCAATCAATTTTGGTGGGAAAGCAATACTACCAGGATCGGGCAAGTCCGTTTTGTGAGTATATAATTTTATAGTAAAAAAAAAACTTTTAGTACTCTTGCATCAGCAGGGCTATTCGCTAACTTTGACTTTTCTAATGACCATCAGCTGTGACGTCATGGCAGTTTGTTACTATAGTTACATTATAGGAAATTAGTTGTTTGACAACCATTATGTTCGCACTTACTGATAGTGATTTTCATTTTAACTGTCAAAAAGATACGCAATAGCCCTGCAGGCCAGGTATCTAACAGCATCACACATCGTATCATGCACCTTAATCGATAATACTGTCAAAACATATCTGTTTTTATTTCTTTGTGACCAGGAATATTGTATTACATGCGGAACATATCGCTAAACACTGTGCTTTGTTTATGGGGCTGCATAATTTCAAATTTAAGATTCGTTAAAGTTAAGAACGCTTATTTCTTCTTAATCCCTCGAGCATTGTAATGGCAGATGTAATTTTAGTACACGTTTCAATTAGTAAAACATTATCACATTGGATTATCTGCTGTGTGAATGAGAATTATAAACGAAGTTCAGATTCTAGGTTTTCTCCGCTCGTTTAGAATTTTTCCAATAATGTAATTATCAATGAGTATTTTATAGAAGTTGCATTTTAAGTTAAGTTAAAGAATATACACGTTTACTTTAGGAAACGTGTACAAAGTTGATTGCTTAAAACATTTATCATTTCGAAAATGACAGTCTGTAGTTTTTGTAAAATGTTATAGGCATCGTAGGCATGTGAGTATAACGTTTTCATAGTTATATGTGAGAGCTGCTGGTCGTGCTGTTAGTTCATTGTAGATATATATCCTCTAGATCAGGGATCTGAAGAGCCTTTATTTGTCATCGTCTTCTCCAATGCGGCTGGTTGGCAGCCTGACACCTGGCACCTTGTTTCTCTCTCCATGCGATACAAATGTTCTTTAAATATCCCTTGGGCACATCTTTGTACCTAAGGAGTTGTCAGTTGCGGTTACGCTACAAGTTCACAGTAGAAGATACTCTTCGCCACTGGTTGCTCTTCCATGTCAGGACCACCGTAGCTTGAACCTCATGAGATATCTTTAATGCCAACCACATTATCTTTTCGCAGCATTTCAGTGTTTGACAGGTAACCAGAGCATGAATGTAAAATTTTGCAAAATCAACTGTTAACTAGGACGGTATTTAGTAAAATTGTACTTATAAAAATCATATACATATTTGAAAATATAACGAATCTTGAAAAAGAATCGAATTGTTATTTAAAAGAGCAATACATTTTATTAAAAATACCTCATACGTAAACATCTGGATCTATAATGGATCTAAACATCATACGTAAACATCTGAGATGCAATTGCAATGAGGTTTAAAATGCGGACATGATGACGATACACGGTTCACGTTTAAGCGAAGTAAAGGATATTGGGCATCACAATCGCCGTGTATAACCTATTTTAAATCATTTGGTCATAGGTTCAGACATCACCTGTCGCAGACTTTTTGAAGTTTTTATAAAAATCTCAAGTCAATGAGTGAACGCTGTGACTAGAGGAGTGATCAAATGAAGATGTAGTGTTTTTTATTGAAGTTTGGTAGAAGCAGTCTATCAAAAAATATTTCGTTCACATAAATTTAGTTTTCTGTATAATTTACCGGTCCTGAAAATTTTGCTTAAATGTTATATACATTTATCTCTTTTTAATAATCAACTAATTATAATTTACTTTTTGTTACACAGTTACATATTAATTATATATATTTATGTTGATTATTGTATTCGGGGTTATACGACCATAATAATCTTTGAATCACTATGCGTAAATAACTTACAACTAATATCCTAAACATACAAGAGCTTTATGTTTACCTCCAATCTATCCGAAAATGTCGTGTACATTTCCATAATTATCATATCAGTGATAAGAATTATTAATTACTGACAGCGGGTAGTTTGTTAGTTGGTTTTGGTACTTTACAATATAAAATATATATACAGGGTTATTTGTAATTAATTGGCCACCTCTTGCAGGCAGTCTCTCTACATTAATCCCAACAACATTTGTTTGACTTTTCTAATTTAACAGTTTTTAATACATATTTAAGTTTTCCCATACAAAATTTATTTGTGTTCTCTGAACTGTCATTAACTCTGACCGCAGGTATGGCATGCGGGAGTTGACCTTTTAAGTACTTCTTACAATATACAGAGTAATAATCAAAAGAAAGAGCAGAAAAAAAATGTTTCGTTTCTTTTGTGTTGTTTATTAAGATTTGTAAAAAGTCGTAGAACAAATGTTGTTGGGATTGATGTTGATTGCCTGCAAGAGGTGGACAATTCATTACAAATAACCCTATATATTGTACAGGTTTTACTTATATTATCTATCAAATGTATATTGCTCTTATAGGCAAAAACTTCTCTATTATTGAAAAAACACGAATTATCTTATTTAATTACATATTTAATCTTTGCAGACTTGATGGTTCGCGTCTTAGTATGATAAACGGTACTATTTTGATGTGCAACTAAGGAAATATATTTAAATAAAAAGAGGTTAAATTAGAACACATTTTGTAGATTTTGCAAAAATGTTATTCTGAAAAAGAGCAAAACTTACAAATAATGTCAGAATATGAATTGATGAAAATTAATATTCTAATAATATTTTTAATGAATGAATCACTTCATGAAATATAATTCCAGTTTTGAATTTATGAAGCAAGAATGAGAAATCGAAGGTAAATATGGAAAGAACTTATGTATGCTATAAGAATGGAAAAATATCATTTATGAACTATAAAGTTAGATTTGAGCAATAAAAATTAAGTGTAAAATAGACTTTTTCAAATGTATGTCTTGCATATTTGTAATATTATATAATCTTCAAGCAAATGCTAATATTTATGAATAGTACGATATTTCTAAATTGTAGCAAATTCAAATCTTTTTTATAATCTATTATGACACGGACATTATATTTGTAAAACTAATAATACAATTATAATTAATATTAAGTTAAGTTCTAGTATTATTAGATACTCGTAGGTACGAGACTAATAGGTACTAGTGACGATCTATTTTTAACAATAGAGACGTATAATTAACTCAACGACTAATAAGGATACGATTGCTACATACATTTGTTATCTTGAATATTTTCATATTAGGAAAATGTTATCTAAGATATTCTTTATAGCAATGACACATATGATGCAGAAATAGGCAGGTGCAAATTAAAAAGAAATCGGTTGTTTTATTTTTACTTTTGATTTAGACAGAAATAAAATAAAATCTACAATATTTTTCTTATTTTGTCTATAAAAGTATTTTTTATAATATTGGACCCTTTACAAATAGAAATCAGGGAATGAAGTTGGTATAAACTTTTTCAATCTAAGGGAATCCGCAATTTATTTGAACAACGCTTCCGTAATAGGAGTCTCACGATATGATGATAAATTATTTCGAAAGTCATAAGAACAAAGTATTATTTTTTAATACAAAAATGTTTATTAAGTAAAAATCGACTACCTGAGAGCTGTTGTGTCAAAAGGAACCTACTACTCGTAGACGTCATTTACGGACGTCATATATGGTCTGCTTAATTCATAAAAGCCAATATCAAAACTATAGCGCAGTAGGTTTTAGATTGTTTTCAAAAGCGCTCAGAAGACTCAAGTTTGAATAAAAATTATTCATTATTCTCAAAGTATATTCTTTATATTATATAGATTTTAATAAATCATATTCTATTTTATTATAATATGAAAAAAAAATTTAATGTAGAACAGCCGTTGGGTTGACTGTTGGGTATTGGTATCCATTTTGAAAATCTATACAAAATTTGTAGTAAACCTCCACATCTTGTAAATATATATTTTAATATATCAAATGTAAAATTTATGTATTAAAGTAACTAAATATGGATTGTCGTTAGTATGCTGATTGTTGTTATACTATATTAACGAAAGTCGGTGTCAGTTTCTTTAATTGATCTATATCAAAGGCCTATATAAAGTTGACCTAATCAAATTATTTTATTGTTTTGGTATATTGAGAGCAAATTTTTGCGTTCATAGACGAGTCATTATACGATGAGTTATATAAAATGTCTACGAAAAAATTCATGGCTCTTATAGAATATTTAAATATTTTTTTAAAACTTAAAAAAATCTGGTAATAAAATGTGCGAAGAAATAGCTTGTAAGCTTTATTTTTTTAATCGACTAATAGTCAATTATTGCCGTGGTTGCATTTAATATTCAATTATTGGCTCCAGAGCTTGTCAACGGGTTTTTATAATCTACATATAAAACAGTTCTCGATAATATTTCGTTTTAAAAGCTACGGCTTCCTATTTTTACCTCCGACTTAAAAGGGGGTGTTGTGTTGTTATAAATTTGACGTGTGTATGTGTGTGTGGTCTCGTAGCAGCCAAACAAGTTGACGGATTTGATTGCGGTTTTATTTAATCGAAAGCCTTCGAATCGAAAACTTCGTAAAATAGAAACCATAGTCAACGTACGTACGACGGTCCCCCGAGGCAACGACTTCAATAAGTACATAACAATATTATTCTTTTTCATTTCAGAAGGCTTTTTGTATCGGGGTTCATTTTTTACTTTTAGTGTAAATTAATCATTTTAGTTTTTATAAAATTAATGTATTATTATACTCTTATTTATATTTACATTTACATAAATGCTCATAAAGCACTTGATGCGAAAACTTTTTATTTAAGTATTTATTTGTTTTAATGTTGGCCAATATACAAGCAACTGTTAATTGATAATTAGAGTAATCAAAATAAGACAATGTTTGATATATTAAATATTCTTACTAAGAAACATACAAAGGTACATATAACAACGTTTGTCCATTACGTAAAATAAAAGGTAACAAGTCGCCATTACGACCAGAAAACGACAGTTCAAAACTTTGAACAAATAATTTGACACATAAGATCTATATTTTATTTAGTTTTTTTATGATGCATAAGGTAATATTGAACAAATTATTTGCAATCCGGAGTAAAATAGAAATTTATATTTCAATTACTTTTAATTTTAACTAATGATTGATTATTCTCGTTCAAAAATTTTAATAAGCAAAGAAACCAATGAATAGCTTAAGTTACAAAATAAGTCTACAATTCCCAAGTCATTTTTTTGGTTTCCAGACAAGTGTTTTAAAACAACGATACGGATACGTAACGATGTTATTTGTTTTAAACATTAAATTTATTTATTATTTAGTTAAATTTTATTAAACGACGGTGCAACTTTTGAAATAAATAATCTTTGTTCTGAATACGAATGCATATCTACCCGCCGACCGCCCCGTTGGTCGAATGGTTAGCGCAGACGCCTTACGTGTCACGGCGCAATAAGCCTCGGGTTCGATTCCCGGCAGAGACAGGCCGTGATGAGCATAGATGTCTGTGTTTTTGGGTTTGGTCGTTTATTAAATATGTTCTCAGTATTTATATGTGTATTTCTATGTATTAGTATCGTTGTCTAACACCCTTAACACAAGCAAATAATTTGCTTACTTAGGGATCAGATCAATGTGTGTAATTTGTACTGATATTAAAAAATATATATATATTGATTATAATTGTATAATATTTATGAGAGTTGCAGCTGATTAGTGTATATCTATATATTTTTTCTTTAAATTTTAAAGGATAACAAAGAATACAAAAATCTTAGTATCTAAACATCTCTACATAGAGTGCATCGTTTATCACAATTAGCAGTACGCTGCACAACACAACACTTCAGGGCTTGGTTTGCTTAAATGTACTGTGCGTTATTTATTGCGGTTTTACTTGAGGGTTGTAAGATTTTTAATAAATAAAAAATTTAAAATTAATTTATAAGGGCAGGGTTCGAACCCGTGACGTCTAAGAAACCGTTCCGGCACTCTTTTAATTGAGGTACAGTAGCGGTACCTATTCACTGTATATACAGGATAGATATCGACTAAACAAAATAGATTATGTAAATATCTATATAATTAGGTTTGTTTTGAACTCAATTGGAATAGCCTTTTAAAAACTTCTAATATTGAATTTAGTGTTACATTGTAATCTAGTTCTTGAAACTTATCATTCAATGATGATATAAAAACATTGTTTTTTGTTAATGTACCGTTCTTAATTATTTTCCACATAAAAAAGATACATTTTAGATAAAAAAACTTGTTTTATTTTCTCAGCTGTTAGTTATAACAAAATTTTTAAAGTTTTTAGATTATTTTAATTTAATAAATCCAAAAATATTATTTTACATCTCTTAATAATAAATGTTTATCATTCGATCTCGAAAACTGAATTAAGAAAACAATACGGACAAAAATAATTTGATATCGTCTAAAGTCTAGACAATAAAAATTAATTATTAATACATATTATTTGGATTAAGAGTTTGTAGATTTTATGAGGTTACTTTTTTGCTTACTCGCTACAAAGAAAATGAATACAATTTCTGTAATAATAGTATTTTTGTTAACCTAAGACAATATAAATAATGCAGCATTATTACTTACCAAGATTAATACATTCCGTCATACAGTTTATACAATATTTAAACTAATGTAAAAACATCTTCATCCAGTTACAGTTTATAATGTTTTATTATTAATAGAACTAGAACTAGAACTTACGTAAATTATAATTCACGACTCAATCAAGATAGTATTGGAGAATCACGGTATAGGAGCCAGTTTAACTATATTCAGTGAGTACAAATCTTCTCCAATCTTTATACCTTTTTCATACCATCTGAAAAGCGTAATTAAGAATTCTAGTTAGTTATCCGCATTATAAAAATCTCATCAGTCGTTGTAAAAGAGGTTTAACAGGTATATGTGTGACGAAATATAATACTCAACATCTGGTTTCTCTGAATTAAGCAAAGTATTGCGAGGCGCCATACGCTGGGATCCGGTAAGGGTGGTTTTAGGCATAAATAAAAATAAAGAATGTGAAAATAACATTAAGTACTAGCACTTTAGCATAGATAATAAAAGGTAAGCAATTTAATAAACTTTGCTTTTTAAAATTAAATTATTCTTTAAAAATTGATTCATTTTTATCAGTCTCTCTGGCATATTCGTGAGAATCAAGGTTATAATAACTATGTTACGCTGATTTTAATTGTTTAATTATAGGAATACTTTTCAATTAATAAATAAAACTAACAATAGAAACTGCACTCTTTAAATTGGGCAGTTTATGCAGGATTTTTTGTATGCGTAAACATTTCTGTACGTGATAAGGGTGCGTGATACGAATCGTTATAATTCTTCATAATATAAGTCGTTGTTGAATCGAAAATCCGATATTGGTTTATGGCGAAACTAATCATTTACTAAATTACTATATATTATATTATACTACATATTTTCATATATAGCAATATAGTGATATTGCTATATCTGTAATGTTAAACGAATTGTTGATCAAAGAACTTATATCAAAAGCAGTAAGTGTACCTAGTTTTGTTGTCAATATATTAAAAAGTGATTGAATTTGAAATTAAAATATAAATTTGGATAGCATAATTTTTTAAAGCTAACGTGTATATTCGCAATTTCGATTATAAATATTAACTTAGGATGAGTGTCCTTTGCTCCGGTATTGAGAACACTGTAAATATTATTTTTAATAGGAATTCTCTCCAAACATATCATTCCTCATTTCTATAGATAACTGTAAGCTGATGTAATAAGAGTGAGCCGATGGTTGCTTTAATTACCTAGTCAGGTCATAAGTTCTATCACACAATAAAAACTTTTGAATTAGAACGCTGGTCATAAAAAAGTTTATTGAATTCGAATTTCGAATTTAGAATTTTTCATGAAAATAAAAATATGTACGTTTTAGAATTTTCCTCATTTTTAAATATGGAGTGGACACTTAAAGAAGACTGTGTAACGGTTATTGCGTTGCAGCGTGACGGTTACGCGCCAATTCAGATTTTCGACTTACTGAAAAATTGGAATATAATGAAAAGATTCGTTTATCGTACCATAAAACGATACAATGAAGACTCTAGTGTAGATGACAGGTCAAGAAGTGGTCGCCTTCGCCTAACAGATTAGGACTCCAGCTGTGATAAAAGCTGTGAAGCCGCGAATTCATAGAAATCCCACATGTAAGCAAAAACTGTTGGCCCTTCAGATGGGGTTAAGCAGGACCACGGTGAAAAGGGTATTAATTTAACACTTAGGGCATATCGAAGAAAAACAGGACATCGTTTAGACGCTCATTTAATGGAGACCTGAGATTTGAGACTGAAGAGATGCCGCGCTTTGTTGCAGCGGTACGCGGGAAAAAAAGGATCAGGAAATTCTTTTTTCGGATGAAAAAATTTTCACGGTGGAAGAGAGCTACAACAAACAAAATGATAAGGTGTACGCACACAACAGTGAAGAAGCGAGCAACCGTATTCCGCGTGTCCAACGAGGTAATTTTCCTCGCTCATGGTTTGGTTGAGAGTCTCTTATTGGGGCTTAACTGAGGTACATTTTTGTGAGAAATGCGTAAAACCGAATGCAGTTGTGTATCAAAATTCAATCCTCAAGAACCTTGTGAAACCTGTTTCTCATACTATGTTTAATAACAGGCTCTGGGTATTCCAACAAGATGTTGCGCCAGCTCATAGAGCGAAAAGCACACAAGACTGGATGGCGGCGCTTGAAATCAACTTTATCCGGCACGAAGACTGGCCCTCCTACAGTCCAGATTTGAGTCCCTTAGATTACAAGATATGGCAACACTTGGAGGAAAAGACATGCTAAAAGCCTCATTTGGAGTCACTAAAAGTATCCTTAATTAAGACAGCCGCCGATATTGACACGGAACTCGTTCGTGCTGTGATACACGACTGACCACCCAATTGAAGGCCTGTATTCAAAATTGCGGGGGTCATTTTGAATAAACTTTATTACCATAAGAACCTATGTTTTATTAAGTTAAATTTGCTATATAAATGGTTACATAAATAATAAACATTTCTAAATTATTTCATATTACACATGTGACAGAACTTATGACCAGACTACGTATAAGTATAATAGAGCGTCGATAATCTAATATAATTGAGGGAGGGGAGGTTCGGAAAACCATTTTTTTCGGATAAGGGAACTCGTATTGACTCAGCGACGAAAACCATTTCAGAATATTTACGTCGTTAATAATAAATAGTATTTAAAAAAAAAAAATTCAGTATTGTAAAAAAATATATATTTGCAAACATATACTCGTAATGATTAACGTCTAAAAATCTTATATTTTCGTCCAAGGAGTAACGTTTATTTATTTAAGGACAGTTAGATCATTGAAACGAGTCACTCTCAGCCTGTGTTTCAAATCAATTATCATCTCTGTATTATTGAACCAGCAGAGGT
This sequence comes from Napeogenes sylphis, assembly GCA_959347405.1. Classification (NCBI taxonomy): domain Eukaryota; kingdom Metazoa; phylum Arthropoda; class Insecta; order Lepidoptera; family Nymphalidae; genus Napeogenes; species Napeogenes sylphis. Next base: position 29,099,874 of record OY365777.1, on the reverse strand, counting down.
CCAAGTCGTTAAAAGTGTTTTGGTATAAACAACTTGGTATTCGAATTTTATAGGAAAAACAAAGTAATCTAAACCTAAGAGCGGTTTCTACTATAACATAACATTACTAACATTTCTTTAAAGTATTTGTAATTACTCTATATATTAAATATATGAAGTTTCTAAAACTTCATATATTTTTTTGCTATAGATTGTTTATTTCAAACTTCAGTACTTGTCTTAATATCAAGATTAAATAATATTACTGATATTTAAAACATAAGAATACCGCTTTTAACAATTCATTCTGTTTGACTGTCACTTGTTTTACTCCATGTTGCACGATACACAATACCTCAATACAAATTTCTTTTAAATCTTTAGTATTTTGTTACTGACATAAATATTATTGTTATTAATATGTTGTTATTTGTTAGTTATGTTAAGTTATGTTTAATGTTTCAAGATTATTTCATTTCTAAATCACTTGACTTGTAGAAGTCGAAAAAAGTGGTTATAAACATTTAGTTTTACATGTTTGGAGATATATTACTCATTAACATGATTTTCGGTTGTGGCATCTTTTCAAAATTTCTCTATACTACAAAGTCGATTAGGATTTTGGAAAGACGCCTAACAGATGTCATCACTGTTCTGATAATGATTACATATAGAATGCTTTTTTCACCGAGATTAATAGCGACACGGTAGCTTAATTGGTAGAGCGACGGGACGGTTTTTCAGAGGTCCCGTTTTCGAATCCCTACCAGTACTGGTTTATTTTTCATTTTATTTTTTTAATTTATTATTTTTATAATCCTTTATAGACATTTTAAATACACAACAAGTCTAACATATCAACATAGATTCTGTTGATAAAAGTAGATGCTGGTTGATTTATTGTTTCGTTTTTTAAGTATCTTATTAAAAAATGTCCACTTATTTAAATGACTGAATCGAATGAATGCTGTGGAATATAGGCTCGGGAATAAATCTATGCTTATGGAGTTATTCCTACGAGGCTCTCTTTACGACGCGGTGTTAAGGATATTTAAAAATGTTGACTGTGGAATACTATAATTTGTCTTTTATTTATTTTTTTATTACAAAAGATATTTGTTTGAGTTGTTAAAAGAAAAAGAAGAAGTCGAAAAAAATGTTAAAATATTTGTTTATTTATTAAAAGCTGCAAATCTTAAAATCTTACATAAGGTATATCTTAATATAAATTATCTTATCTATCTATATTTTAGAAGGTGATTTTCTCAAATTCTGTTTTGTTATATGTCAGTAGGTTAATATGTAAGAACATTAATTGTTCAGTTTTAAACATTTAACTTGCGTGAAAACCGACTTAAATATTTTCGTCCTACTTTTTTCTTTAATTCTTCATTCCTATTTCATAAATTATTCATGGGCGCACCCATTTCATTCGACTTATTTTTATCAGACAATTTTTCAGTTAATGTTTTGATGTTTTGCTAATGTTTTTTGTTAGTTAATATTGCTTTTAAAAGTCATTTTCTTAACAATTATCTTTGATGTCATTTTTGTAAACCTTATTTTTATTTAAGCTACTATAAATATAAAAAAATACAGAAAATATTATGAATTTTTACTAATATTATAAATTCGAAAGTAACTCTGTCTGTCTGTTTGTTACGCTTTCACGCTTAAACCACTTCACGAATTTTAATATTTTTTTTCATAAATATAGATAAGAGTAAAGGGCATAGGCTACCTTTAACAACGGGAAAGTATCTCATTCTCACGGGAAACAACTTAAATCGTTGGCGAATACTCTGGCCTCATAGTAGGCGATACCTTCTTCTTTTATAGTAATACGTGTTTTTGGGTTTAAAACTGTAGTTCTCACTAATATAATGAGGGCGTAAACCTAAATCTGGTTATGCTATACCTACAAAACAGACATAGACTATCTTTTGTCGCAACAGTAGTGGTTAAAATTAAAAATATATTCTTAAATGGTATCAGTTCAAATAACAAATTCTAAATTGTTTCGACCAATAATAATGGCTCTTCTCCCTTTACCATAAGAAACGAGTAGGTCATCTTCGAACAAGAGAGCCAAAAACTGTTCTAACAGTTCACATTTCATACACGAAAAAGAAACTTAATATTCAAGTACGTACTTTATGTAAAAAATAAAACTGCTATTCAAAGAAACTATTTAAAGCAGTTGAAGTCAAGGGTAAAATCTAGTATAAAATAAACGTAGACTTCAAAATATTTATATTTCTAATCTCTTGATATTAATATTATATTAATTATAAGATAATATTAATATCAAGTTATCAATATCAAGATATTTATATTATCTTAATTATAAGATAATATTAATATCAAGTTTAATTTAGTTTAGTTTAGTTTAGTTAAGTTTATTAATTAATAAATTAGAATCTCAATTTCCACGCCTATGACTTAGACATATTATATTTAATGTTATTTATTATAGTTTTAGGTGGCCTGCATTTAAATAAAACTCCGTAATTTAGTATTGTTCTAATGTATAGCTATCTTGTAGGAACGGGGAGAGATGAAGGAGACTAGGATTCACGGGGAGAAAAATACTGGGCCACGAGTCTAGTAAATTAGGCTATTTCATTTCATTTGCATTTTCTGCGAGAGTAACATTACCAGGAACGAGCCAGTTCGTTTACAGGACTACAGATACATCTAGGTTCTATTACCTACTTTTATATTAAATATACAACTTTAATAACTCTGGCATCTCACTGTATCATTCTCCTTAATGGACATTGTTCCAAACATATCCGTTGTTTATTTGTTTGTCATCGATATTGCAGTTATAAAATGGGGAATATCTCACTTTATACCATGTTTTGTTTATGGATGTTATACATGTAAACCTAAAAAGATATACGAGATTAGTTTGGACACTACAGCTAAGGCACGCTTTTAATTACAAAGCTATTTTGGTGTGCGGGCCGTTTACTATTCGCATTGGGATCGTAAATCTGTAGAAAAAGTAAACTAGCTACGAGTATCAAGCTTTTCAAACGATTATTTCTATTTAATCTTTATTGTATTGTGATAAGGTTCTACCGGCAGATGGTAATGGTAGTACAAAGTTTTATTTAATAAAACACTGTCGCATCGGATTATGCAATGTGAATAAAATGAATTAGATTTATGAACTACGTGTATGTTTGGATTATAGGTATACTACGCTCGGTCTGAATATGAACCAATATTTATCGATTAGTATTATATAATAGTTACTTACTTTGATATAATTTCAATTAAATAAAACAAAACACAAAATGAAAGTCTACAAAATTTAATAGTATTTGCTTTATGTTTAGGTTAATCAATGAACAAATAGCCCCGTAAGATAAGTAAGTAGGGATTTTTAAACTATGTTTACTACGTTTCGCTTCTAAGTAAAGGCTTATTACACATATTTTTATTAGTAATATTTCTATCTATCTATTTATAATTTTGCTTTTGTAGAACATCTAAGTACTAAATAATTTTTATCAGATATTAACTTACCGTTCTCTCTATATACTTGTTAAATGGTTCGATTTGACATTTTTTATAGTCTTAAAATACTAATGTCAGTTTTATTTATGAAAGCATATAATCATTTAAAGAATGATTTTTGTAAAATTTAACTGTTTGTCAAATATTATAGTTAAGAAGTTGTCTGCCACTCTTACGAATGTTATCTTTAAGTTCAAAATAGAAGATATGCTTTGCTCTTTTCATGCATCCTATCTTTCCTAGCACCACCTAAAAAGTTTGCCAAATCTGAAGGTCAAGTGCAATCTATAACAAGATCGAAGAATGGTTTCACTAAAATGTTTCATTAAATTGATTTCAGGTTTTGGCCCAATCGAAAAAGCATGAATATTTTCTTGATGTAGTTTACATTCCTCGTTTTCAAATAATTGATTTATAAACATATTTATTTATATTATTGTTGTGTTTGTGGTTTATAAAACATGACATACGTACACATATAGATCCATATACAACATATGGATGTAGATAATATCTACATCTAACATCCTAAACATACTAGAGCTTTTATGTTTTCCTCCAGTTAACATGAAAATATAATGTACATTTCCATAACTGTCATATCATTAATAAGACAAGCATTATTAATCAGTGACAGCGGTAAGTTCGTAAGTTAGTTTTGTAACATTACTTATAAAAAAAACAATACATAGGTTTTGCTTTAATCACCCATAAAATATCCTTTTAAATGAAAAAAACACATATATAAAAGAAAAAATAAGAAGTAACGATGTGCAAGTAAGAATAAATATTATATTATTGTTATATATATATAATGAAGTTCTTGAATAGTTCATAGATTACATGCAAATGTTTATCAAATTTATTGTATACTAGGGGTCGCTCGTGACTTCGTCCGCGTGGTTTTTAGTGTTGCCGCCGAGTTCCATACAAAATTGATATTTAAAACCCTTAAGGGTGGAATTTAAAAATCTTTTCTTAGTACACCACTACGTAGAAAAACAAATGTATCCTCCAATTTTACTATCTCTACGATCTGCGGTTTAAAGTGTATGCTATAACTAAGTCAGTCAGAACCTATTAGATTATATTAAATTTGCAGCATTTTTCATTGCTGCTTAACTTCTATTAGTCACAGTGAGATGATATATACCATATAGCCTTCCTCAATAAACGGACTATTCAATACAAAAAGAATTTTTCAATTCGGGCCAGTAGTCCCAGAGATTAGTGCGTTCAAACAAACAAACTCTTCGGCTTTATAATATTAGTATAGATAACATCACAAAGACTATTTCGTTACATGTACTGTAACACTGTGATACAATTACTTCAATTTACACCAGCCCCTGCTGTCGGCACAACTAATAAAAAAAATAATTATTGTTCATAATTTCACTACGACAATATTAGCCGAAGCCAAGCCGCTCCAAAGTGTTATTAACTTTTTAACTGCGTCTAACCAATGAAACACCTTACCAGCTTTATTCCTTATAGATATTATATAATTTCATGTTAATATAAATCTAAGTATCTCCAGACAAGTTCTTACATAAATTAATAACAGAATTTGTTCCATCTTAAAAGTCAACTAACCTTAAAAAATTCAATAACAAAATGAAAAAAACCTTCAGAGCGAAATCAAAAATATTATCAGAATTTTAATTGATGAATCACCTCTTGAAAAATAAGTCCAGTGGGATTTTAAAGTCTTGATTAATTTATGAAACAAGAATGACGAATCGAAGGTAAATATGGAATGAATTATAAAAATATGAAAAGATCTACAGATGAGAGTCTAACAAATTAACTGGCCATGCTTAACTTTTATTACTATTAAATAGGTACCAACAACCAATAATTCCATTTCATAACATGGATATAAATAAAAAGCTTAATATTATTAATAATTAGCAACAAAACATTCAAAACACAGTTAGCTAAGCTAAGTCTACCTGAGAACTTGGCTCTGTTGAAGATTATTATGTATTATTTTTTTTCTAAAAGAGTGCAATTATTCGAATTCAAATGTAGGTACATTTGAAAATTTCTCACAAGAAGTCATAATTGTATCCGTACTATAGAATATTAAGAAATTTCTACCTTGAACTGAAAGTTTTAAAACTTCATCTACTTTGTTAGGTTCATTAGCTTTTATCTGGTAACTTTAGACCAGAAACTAAGTTTTCTGTTATTTAATCTTTCTTGACTATCTTAAGCAAATGAATTGTCTACATATTTGAAACTTAATTTGGGTGAGTACGTTATAACATTAATTATTTGGTTTATTGAATATGGTTTCGGTATTAATAAAATTACTGAATTTATTAGTATATAAACGAATAATTAATTATATAAGATTTCTTTTTAATAGTTTTCATGTAATATTTAATTTGTGACTATGAATTATTTTAGGTTTACTGTTTGTATGTACGTTTTTGGACAAAAAGCCTATTTTCATTCAAATGTCATTTACAATATAATATATATGATTTTTTTTTAATCTTTACCTACCTACAGATCTTAATTAGTTTTTATTATTATTATGATATTGCTGCATATAATATTTGAACTACAAGGTAGTTTTATTTCTGGATTTTATTTAGTCATCTTCATGCATTAGAAAAATGATGAAAGGTTCTGTAGGTACTACGTATGCATAATCAACATATACATTCTGAGTGGGTATTTAGAAATTTGTTGTTATTTTAGAATAAAAAGAGTACCTACACGACACGACAAATAGCATACCTTATATATATATATATATATATATATATATATGCGATATAAAATTCAATCTTACATTCATATTTTGTTATATTAACTCGTTTATAATAGGCCATTGATTCTTTCGTTATAACGACTTGACTCGCCGACTTCATTACTGACAGCGATAGCGAGTGTAATGCAATCCCTGCGACGCCATTTACACCAACAATAAACAAAAAACAATTTGTTTCTTAACACATTTTTGAAGAATTATAACAAAGTATAAATGTATTACTTTTAATAAATAAAAATAATATATTTATTTTTAATTGTTTTTATTATGTTATTATAATAAATATTTGTAGAATTATTGAAGGATTCGTATAATACTAATATCATGATCCATTATGTCGATGTAAGTAGATGCTAATTCATTAAAAAAATATTTTTTTAAGGACTTTAATAAACTGTTCACTGAGAGTTCTCCGAAATAAATCAATGTTGACGAGGTCCTTCTTACGTCGATGGTAAGGATATTTAAATTTCTCCCTGAGGAAATATATAATTACATAATAATTCATTACGTATTAAGGATCAATCGGGCTCGGGTTTGATTCCCGACAGGGACCGGCGTATAAGTCATGAGCATAGACGTCTGTGTTTCTTGGTTTGGTCGTTTATTCGCAGTATTTATAATGTGAATTTCTATATATTTGTATCGTTGTCTAACACCCTTAACACAAGAAAATAATTTTCTTACATAGGGGTTAGATCAATTTATGAAATTTGTTCTGTGATGTTATTATTATATTTATTTTATCAGATTAAATTAAAATATTTGTACTTTAAATAAATTCTACATCATTTTATATCTTAACTAAAATAAAAGGTATCTACATTTTAAAACGTGATCTGCTCAAATTCTAATATTTATATGTCAATCGGTTTATATTTACGAAAATAAGAATGGTTGCTTTGGTTTAAAAATTTTATTTAACTTTATGGCCGCACCCATCTTATTTAATTTATGTTATCAGACAATTTTTCAGTTCACTTTCTGCTAATGTTTTTTTTATTACTTTTAAATGTCATTTTGTTAATGTATCAAACTCTTACGAAAAAAATATAATTCGAAAGTTATTCGAAAAAAAAGAATTCTATTATGATTATATGATTATATAATATATAATTAAGTATATTTTAAAATATTCATATTTTTATTTAACTAGAGTATTAAATTAATATCAAGTTATATTTACAACTGTTAATTAATATCAATTTAAAACCTCATTCCTACGTCTGTGATTTATATAATTTATAGTAACGGGCCACAATATTTATATATATAAACATAATATGTAAATCACCGTCAATTAAAAAAAAAATATTTGTTGAAACAAAATCCAACGAGCGAATGCCTATATCTCATATAAATATAGGGGAGTCACGAACCCAGAGGATTCACTGGGAGAAAAAGACTGACTGATTTTCAGCATATCTTAACATAAGATTTGATTTTCATGCTTGTTGATTTGTTTCATTTGACTTTTATTTAGAGTCTTGAGAACATTAATGTCATTATTATTTATGAAAATAGTATGATCATTTAAGGAATAATTCTTGTAAAATTTAATTGTTTATCAAATATTACATTAACGAAACGTAAATTATAATCCATAAACATCTATCCATGTTTTGGACTTATCCTAAACACACAAGAGCTATGTTTAGATTAGGAAACGTGTCTAAAGTTGCCTGCTAATATTCATTGTTCATATTGAAATCCTTATTTAATATTCTTACATAATAAATATTAGTGTTTTTAAATATAAAGTTGAAAAAGTTCGAAATAATAAAGATAACCTTGATAAGTTAGTTCATCAAAGCTCTTTATTTACTTAATAACTAAGGATCATAACACACACATACACAATACTTCAAGGAATTCAGAATTAAGAATAATTGAAAATTTATTATAATATAAGATAAACGTATATTGAATGTTTTACGAATGTTCTTGTATATTTTGTTACTGTTTTTTTTTCTTATATTTGCGTATTTTTAAATGTATAGAACATGTCATGTTCTAAGATTCTAAATGTATTACTATGAACAATATAACAACATCATATACTTAATCGTGTGTAATTTAGCCTGACTGGTTTCGGTTATGGCGACTACTCAATTTATGTTTTAAGTGTTCATGTGCTCGTATGAGTCTCATAGAGCTAAATTATTTAGTCAAATGTTTAAGAATTGTGGGCATGTAAACACTCTTAACATAGAGTTATAAGTTGAAGATTGTTATAAGTTCTGGTGATTGGCCTTTCAGCTCATGGAATTAATCATCTATCTCAGAGAGCCGTAGAGCTTTCAAGTAGGTGACTTTTTCCCCGTCTGTCTCCAATGCAGTCGTTTGGCTTATTTCTGTCTTTGCGCTACTATTGAAATGCCGTTCATCTTTGCACTTTGCATCCTATCTCTCCCAGCATCACCCAAAGAGTGGGCAAGACACGCTTTCCAATGCCTTCTCAAGGTCAATTGAAAACGATCATAGCATTAGAAATAAGGTTTCAATATTATAAAATGCTTCATTGAAATGAATTAGATTTTCTGAACAATTTAAAGATCCTAAATATTTTGTTTAATTGTAGTATACATTTATTATATAGTTCTTATTCTTATATAGTTGACTACTTATATTTTACTGATTGTAATAGAGTAACATATGAATTAAATGTATTAATATTGGTTATTGTGTTCGAGCTTCATCTAACATAATAATCTGTGAATCCCCAAGCAGAAATAATCTAAAATTAATATCCTAAACATACAAGATCTGTTATGTGTACGTCCAGAATATCCTAAAATATTGTGTACATTTCCATAATTATCATATCAGTCATAAGACCAACAGAATTATTAATTAGTGACAGCGGCTAGTTGGCTAGTTAGGTTTGTTACTTTACTAACTAAAATACTTTGCTAATTAAAATCAAAACATATATACATACTAGCAGACCCGGCCACGCGTTGCTAAGGTTCTGGATATACCTATTACATTGTAGTAAACTATTTAAGAAGTCACGGTATTAGAAAAAATAAAATAAAAATTTTAAAAACCCCTGACCGCTGAGTAAAGGAAAAATTCAAAATGCAAATAAATTTATCAAGGCCAATAACGAAATAACAATATTTTGATATTATCGTGTAGTCAAAGATCTCATTCATTAGCTCCGAAAATTTTGTTAAATAGACACTCATCAACGTACGTACAAAGGTCCCCCGACGTCACGATTTCAATAAGTACATAATAATATTATTATCCTTTTTAGACGTCATCTAGTATCGGAATTTATTTAATTATTTTTTTACTGTTTTTTTTTAATTATTTCACTTTTTTTGTACTAAATGAACCTACGAATACACTAATTTCAATTCAAATTATCAATATTGTATAAAAACCTTTCGCCAGCTCCAATAAAATTTTGGGGACGACTGCTTCTATTTCGACCAAACATAGTTAAAAACCATCTCGACAAACCAAGCTTTCGATTGAAAAAAACCGCATTCAAATCCGTTTACGTATGTATTTGGCCACTACGTATCCACAGACAGACACACAGATACACAAATCTTCAAGTCAAACTTATAATACCTCTCTTTTTGGGTCGGGAGTTAAAAATAATGATGTGGACTGCTATTTTTTTTTACATAGATGCAATTTGTAAAGAACATGGCGACCTCTATGACTGATTTTCTACTACCATTACCTAACCCTTGATACAGTAATATAATAATTATTAGTGATGCCCCGAATATTTGGTAAGTATTCGGTATTCGGTGTATTTGTCATCTTTTTCGCAATTCGTATTCGGCCGAACTATTCGGTTTTGATGCCGAATATATTCGGTTCGAGTATTTCTATTTTTTGGCTACACCACGCTATACTATACGACACTATACCGCTATACGTTAGGAGTCTGCGCTTCACTACTTGACCGACAGGGTGGTTGCAACAATGAAATTATTATTTACCAAAGAAGACGAAAACGTTAAAGCCGGTCTAAAAATTCACTGGATTGGGATTTGAAAGATTTCTTTGAACACGATTGATCGTAATTATCGTACAGTTGAGGTATTTAATTTTAAATTTAATTATTATTATTTTATTTAAGATGGTATACAAATGAATACACAACAAATTTATAAATAAGGTATGTAGGGCAGATAGTTTTAAATTTTTGAAAATAATATTTGTTATTTTAAATTATTAATAATTTAATTTTGCTCTAATCGGTGCACAATATTTTTGGTTGACTCGTATCACATAAATAGATTCAACGAAGATGCAGGTATAATTTGACTGTATTATGTTCATTATAATATGAGTTTATATATACTTCAGTCAAAGTAATACGTGGCAGGCTACATTAAGACTAAAAATTAACTCATAATTTATTCTCAGCATCGCGTGTTGGTTATGATGTTAAATTGTATATGAAACATTTGTACTTTTAACATTACGCCATGTGATGAACACTAACTCAATCCAGTCAACAGATACAACGCCATCTGTTAAACTTGTTTGGATTCACAGATAACTGTAAAGAAATAATTTGCAATAAAATAATATTGTGACTAAAAATTAAGATGTAAGTTATCCTATGTTTCAAGTTGGATCAAACTCCACACAGTGTGCAAATTTGATTAAAATCGGTTAAGTAGTTTAGGAGTCCATCGCGAACAAACAACGTGACACGTAATTTACATATATTAAGAATATACTAAATATATTGGTATTATTATCTATCAAATATCCATTGCTCTTATGAAAAAATAACTTTACAAAAAATAACATAGGCAAAATATTGATATTATTATTATAATCTTATTTCATAATATGTACCTACTGATGTACAGAACTGTGTTATTGTGTTTTGAACAGTACAGTTATCAACCTGTGATATAGTTACTTCAATTTACACTATTTTTGCTGTCGGCTCAACTAATAATATATTTAATTATTGTTAATATTTTTACTATGAGAATATTACCCCGCTCCAAAGTGTTATTAATTTTAACACGGTTATATTAGTTTCACGTGTATGTTTTCTTATTTGTTTGCTTGTAACCGAGTTTTTCGAAAGCCATTTTGTCTCATTTCCCACGGATCGATTTTGTTCAAACTTTGTACACATATCAAGAACCGACAGTAAATTGATAAATCGGTAAAATTATCTCGTTATCGTGATTAGGATCTCCAGGATTAATAATTATTTTAAGGTAGTTTGGCGTGTTTTTTATTTTTTTAAAATATATTTATATTATTATTTTTAACTGTATTTAAATAAATTGTATCGTGTAATAATGTAGTTTAAATGAATGTAGTGTTATTTCAAGACAAGTTCTTAAATGAGTTATTAACAGAAATTCTTCCATCCTAAAAGTTTTGAACAAGCTTTGGATAATTTGAAAGAGAAGTTTAAATGTATTATAGAAACAATAAACCTTTTAAAATCAATCCGTAATTCAATTATAAAATAAAAAATGAAAATGTAATTCATGAAGATCTTCGAGAGCAAAATCAAAAATATTATCAGAATATTAATTGATGAATCACTCAGAAGCAATAAGTCCAGTGGGATTTCAAAGTCTTGGGGAATCGAAGGTAAATAAGGAAGGAAATATAAAAATGTTCCAGAGATAATTATAAATTTTAGAAAACATGCCTATATTTTCTATAAAAGTAATTTTAAAATATTGGAATAAGGACTAATAGAAATCAGGGTGTTAAAGTAGGTATAATCTTTTTCAATACAAGAAAATCCGTAATTTATTCGAACCACAAGTCCATAAAAAAACTCTTCCACGATATAATAACAAACAATTTACGTTTTAAAACAAAATATACTATTTTTTCCTAAAACATAAATATTTATGGCTTTTGAGCAGTGTTTTTTCACTTAAATATTATAATTAAACTGTATCCAGTATTGGTATATATTAGAGTATATTATATCGTAGTATATAAGAGTATTAGAGTATTATAGAGGTAAATTCGAACCTGAGGGATATGGGCGAATATGGAGATAATCTATTACTTACTGGGCTATAGTATCAGTGATGGCTTAAAGTGTCAATGAATTAAATCCGGGACAGCTGTTGTGAAAAAAAAACAGCAAATAAATGCTATCGGAAACCATCTAAAAAATTTGTAGAGTATATGTTAATTTCAATATAGATCATATGTGTGTGTGTGGTCATAATCTGCGCGGTATAAGTACTTACATCATAGCATATAGCTGTAAGGGTATTAATACTGCTCAAAACTTTTCCAATTTACGGAAATCAAAGTCAAAATATATTTCAGTATCATGACCTTAATAAGATCCCTTGTCAAAGATACTGTGATAAATTTAACTACTAAGGACAAAAGCAGACACCCACTCTCCATAACAAACTTTAACGCGGCATCTTGAGCGTACTTAATATTTATAACAAAAAAAAAACTTTTATTACTACTAATATTGGTATTAAAAATATATTTTCGAAACAATTATGATTAACACAGAAGTTTGATATTAAGATACTTATGCTTTGAGTTCTGTATCGTTGATCCAAATCTTTGACTATAATTTTTATATAATTCCGTTGCATGTGAATGCACCGAAATTCTGTTGTGTTTTTAAATTGGCGATTTATAACTTTCACAAACCTCCCAATTAATAGATAGACAATCCGACACTGAAACAATCCAAGTTTTTATATAATTTTTACTGGTCATTGACACAGATTCCATTATTTCGCCCCTAGATTAAAATGGAATATAAATATATTTGAATACCTAATTCAAATTAAAATATGTAAACTTTAATAGTAATTAGCTATTTTGGATACAATGGAAAGCAATGAAAAGAAACAAATTGCTTTTTAAACGTTGATCTAAACTACGCTGCAATTATTGTAAGACACTCGTATCACTTTTTTTTTTTTTTGAAACTGACTATGCAATTAGCCAATTGGCCGTAACTGCGTCACTGGGTGGGAAACTGTCAACGGCGCGGCGTAACGGAGTTTCAACCGCGAGAGAGACTTTACTTGTTATAATAAAAAAAATAATTAACAATGAATATTAATATTTCAACATTTGTATTATAAGTTATTGTTAATTATTCGATGCAATCTGAACTGTATGTCGAATGTCGTGAGAAATATAAAAAATATTTTCGAATTGACGTCCTCAGGAAGCACTTAATGTTTATTCAAATAATATCACTCTTAATTACTTATTAATATTTGAATATCTTTGAAAATTAAAAAAAAATAAAACATTAATTAATAATGTTATATTTTGTACATGAATTGTGTATGAATTGTGTATTCTTGATTGGAAAGAAAAAAATATTCAACCCAATATCTGAAAGCATTGAATGTATATTTTAATCAGAAGTACCTACTTAATAATAAACTATACTAGACATTATGTTAGTTAAGAAATCAAAACTATACTATATAGAACTGAACATTCATTAAATTTGTGTTGTATTCATATAACGTATGTTAAGACGGTATTTGTTGGCTGGAGAATAATAATAATAAGATGTTTAATGATTAGAAAAAAGTATCACAAGTATGAACTTGTAAGTAAGCTTAAGACAAGTATGAACTTGTAAGTAACTTGTAAGATTAGTATTCATATGCTACTTGGAATGCCTACCAAATATATAAATACCTACTAAATATTGTTTGGATGTTCAAAAGTTCAAAGGTGTTGGAAAAAAATATCCTGATTTTTTTGCAAGAAAGTTAAAAACAGGCTTACAGGTGAACCATCCAAAAAACATAGAAGAGAGACTCATAACTTAGATTAGGTAATAGAATAGAATATCTAACTTTTTGAACAAGCGGTTATCGTTTAGTAAATTAAGAAGAAAAATGATCAAATTTAAATTGGACAAAATTGGTTGCATGAGAAATTGCTTATCTCCATTAACATAAATAAATATATGTTTGAAATCTATGAATAATTCATTAAAAAAATGAGTTACGTTCATTACAAAAACTTTGGGAAGAAGCTTGTGAAATAAGTGAAATAATAAGACAATAATAAAACAAGTGATGTATTTACACAACCCTTGAAGTTAAAGTGATAATGGGCTTCATTTATTTACGTTACATGGAGTCATTTATTTACGTTACGCTGACGGCCGATGGAATATAGAAACATCTACATGAAAAGGAAAGGACCAAAAGAACAGTAGAAAGAACCAATAGACATTAGGCGAAGTAAATAACCGAAAGGGCAGATAAAGAACTGGCTGATCCCAGAGATAGAAAAAAAAACTTTCAAAATCTTGTTGAAGTCAAGATGGAATCCATACGATCCATCCATACAAGCATAAAAAGTTTTTATTATTATTAATCACCGATTAAACATTTAAAACACAATGAGCTAAGCCAGGTCAAGTCTTGTATTTAGGAACTTGGCTCTGTTGAAGTTTATTATGTATTATCTTTTGCACTAACCATGCAATTATTCGAATCCAAATGCTGTCTTACAAGAAGTCATAATTGTACCCGTACCGAATGATATTAAGAAATTTCTACCTTGAATTGAAAGTTTTAAAACTCCATCTACTTTGTTAGGTTCATTAGCTTTTATCTGGTAACTTTAGACCAGAAACTAAGTTTTCTGTTATTTTAGCTTTCTTGAAGCGAATGAATAACCTAAATATTTTAAACTTAATTATTTGTGTAAGGACCTTATAACATTACTTATTGATTTTTTTAATAATGTTTCAGTTGTAATAACATAACTGAACTAGTAAAAAAAATCATATAACTTAAAACATAAGAATTTATTTTAAATCAGTTTCAAGTATTATTTATTTTGGATATAAATTCTATTTTCATTCAAATGTCATTCATAATGTAACATATATAGAGTTATAATATACAAGAGTTCGTTTAATCTATATTATAATAAACTAGATCTATATTATATTAAACTGAAAAAACGAGTTTTACAAAAAAAAAAAAATTAGAACTTTTTACAAAACTCATACGGAGAATGTTGTCAGCCGTATTTATTTTAGGACGTTGTAAACTCAACTCTAACCCAAAAGCGAATGAAATCTTAGGCAATATCACGGGCAGTAGCTATTGCCTGAGACTTCACGCGTTTTTATATCTTGCAATGTTAATGAAAGCAACCTGAAAGCAACGTTACTTTCTTATTCAGATTGGAAACCCACAATTCGATCAGAGCAACACGTGATCTTAAGCCGAAGCTTCCACGGAGTAGATTGTCTCGCTGAGATATCTAACCACTCAACGAATGAAGGAAATCAATTTCTATCCGTATCCAATTATATGGGGACATGTTGGTTCAAGTTTATTTTCCATTGATACGATTTAAGTGATCCATATAAAAAAACATAAAAAAAATCTTATGAATAACCAAGAATAAAACTTTATGAGATTTCATAGACATTCATCTTATTTTAATGTTATTAAAATGACACCTGCGTATAAAATTACCAATGACTGTACATTTATTGGTCCTCAAATAGAATGTTTACAGCAATATATTGAAACTTAAAATAATAAACTGATTTTTTATATACTTAATGATCATTAATTGAGCTTTGAATAATAAAAAAATCTGTTTGTTTTGTTTTCATGCATAATAATCGTTCTAAGATGTTTAAAATGTCTATAACAATTGTCATTTTAAGTGCCTAATTCAAGTTAGATTTAAAATATATATTTAATTATATTAATTGGACGTTCGTATTCATAATAAGGATGTACTAGGAAATAGATAAAAATAGACACATATATATAACTACGTTTGTCCACTACGGGGAATATGAGGCGACAAGCCGCTAGCCAAGACCGGAAAATGATAGATTAAAACTTTGAACCATTAAATCGTCCCGTTGAAAATATATTTATTTATTTAAAAAATAGCACTGAGCGATTTATTTATAATCCGGAGTATGATCGAAATTTATATTTCTATAGTTTTTACTTTTAAATGATACGGTATAAAATGTTTACCTAACACTTCGTTAATTAACAATTCATTTAAATATGATAATAAACAATTAAGTTGCCTAAGTTACAAAATAAGTCTACAATTTCCAAGAAATTATTTTGATTTCCACGGAAGTGTTTTGATACAACGATACGGACACGTAACGACGTTATTTATTTTAAACATTTAATGTATGTATTATTGTAAGTAAGGCATTTGTAATTATTGTAAAATGATGGCGCAACTTTGGAAATAAATCATATTCGTTCCAACAAAAAATATTGATTTACAAATACACACTGTTGGGAGTTATACATTACTAGTCCTTATTTACACATTTTTTTAAGAAACTTGCAAGGGTTAACAGTTAATACAAAAATCGTGGTATCTAAGCAGCTCTACATAGAGTGCGTCATTTATCACAATTAGCAGTACGCTGCACAACACAACACTTCAACGAGCTCAGATGCTTAAATGTACCGCGCGTTATTTATTGCGGTATTAGTTGAGGGTACTGTGGTTTTAAGATGTTCGAAAAATATGGAATGAGAAGCAAATCCATACGGGCAGGGCTTTGAACCCGCGACTTCAAAGAAACCGTCACTCTTTTAACTATTATATCGCTACCCGCTTCGATAATCCACTGTATAATCGTCGTTTTTGGGATGGCGACGACATTTATTATACTTTTTACGAAAATCCCTACTAATGTTTTTATTTCTGCTATATGTTTGAAAATACAATGTAGATATTTTTAACAATAATTTATATAGTACCACCTTTTCAATCTTAATATTTCGATAATATGTTTATGTATTTTGTTCCTCAATAAAAATTTAAATTTTATATGGTTTTAGCTTGCGTATTTATTTAGTAAATGTATGTCATCGAGCATTGTTTATTTTATATATATTTTTATATATAATATTGTGTAAGCTATCTTCTAAGACAAAACGTGGCTCTAATTATCTAAATATCAATAATTTATTTTATTAATGTACGAATCTTAGCTTAGTTAGTAATAATGAGGAATTCTTTATATGGCCTTAGCTTACAAAAACTGCTATAATTTCAGCAATAGAGTTTCTTTTCTTTATAACAAGTTTCCAACAAAGTAACCTCATAAAATCTTCAATCTTCTAAAACAAAATAAAATTTATAGATAATAAATGTTTATCGCCTAGACTTTAGACGGTGTCAGATTATTTTTGCCCGTATTGTTAACTTAATTGAGATTTGTAGAGTTGTATAAGTTATTTGTTTTGAATTAGTTACCTAATATACTCTACACAATCTTTTAAATATTTGTTTTAAATAATGGTAAAGTTTTTGATTTATCTAAAACATATCTTTTTGTAAAGTTGATGATAAACAGCTTTTGACTTAAATATCTTTTTATATTTACAAACTATTAAGTTTCAAGAATTAGATGACAACACAAAAATTCAATATTACAACTTTTGCCAATCATTACAATTATCGGAATGTATGATGAGTATAAAAGAAAGCTAAAGAAGATGGATATATGTATTTTATTTATTTTGTTTAATCCTCCAATTCTCTCCAAATCTTCTATATGTTTGTGATGCTCAGAGGTAGCATTATTTACCATTGGTGGGTCTGCATCAGGTGGATGTCTGCTCGTAGTACCACTGAGTTGAAAAAAAAAGAGTGTTACTATTTTACAAATATTCTAGAAATTCGATAAAAAATACTTTCATATCAGGATTATTAAAAAAAAAAACGGATTCAATGGATGGATATTTAAACGAAAAACAATATTGAAATATAAAAATTAATCAGGATTCTAATTCTTTAACCACATAATAAAAGTCTCAATAACGTTCATAAAAAAGGTTTTATAGGTTTGACGATATATAATATTCAACATTTGTTTAGAACGAGAATAGGCGCCATACGTAGCGATCCTACGTGGGTGACGGCAACCATGACTATCATTAGATAGCCCACGGTGTATAAGTGATCATTAGAAGCAGAAAAAAAAAGCACACGGTGTAAAAGTGTAGTTTGAGGAAAATAATAAAAGATATGGGTTTTTAGATATAACTGTATTTTTGAACGAATAATACTCCACAGAAAGAGCTAAAAAATACTAAAAATATAAAAATAAATTTTAGCACTTAAGCTATAGATAATAACAGAGTAGCAAGTTTAATAAAAGTTGTTTCTGAAATAAAATTATTCTTTACCAACGAACTAATTTATATCAGTCTCTCTAGCACATTTTACGAATCAAAGTTCTATAATAACTATTTCATCTTGATTTTTATTAAAGGTGATTAAGGCATACTGTTCAAAACATATTTATAGGTGAATGTATATCTTTTAAAAAGTATTAACTTGTGACCTATACAGTATGAGATATAATGTGTAGTTGTGAAAAATAATGTTAATATACATTTATTGCAACACTACTACACACACTGCTACACAAAGTATCAAGTAACAAAAAAAGAACTAAAAATACGTAAAGATAAAAAATACTTAAAAATCTTTTTTTGGATGATGAGATCTACAATACATAACTGTATTTAAATAATATCATACAATATTATTTCTATAGAATATTTTAAAATATTAATTCATATTTAGTTTCTGGCTAAAAGCTTATTTGATATACTAAACCTAACAAAGTTAATAAAGTGTAACTCTCAACTCAAGTGAAATTTACTCCCACTTAATAATTATTTGATATGAATAGTTTTAACGAGATTATGACGCCAATGCAACAGAGACGGCACGCAACATGTGTGTGAACGACACAATAATTAAATTCGTTAGGGAAAATACCATGGTCTAGGGAACGATTAAAGATTAGTGTCAGGGGAATAGCAATTCCTAACCCACAGCGTTTGAGAAAAAGTGGAGGAAGTCCATCAGGCCCTGCACCTTTATGCACATCTAGAGTTTTAATTTTTTTCAAGATATCTGATTCAAGGAAACTCAATTTGGCTAAATGCACACTATTCATATTAAGATTTAAATTTACTGGAGTGTATTTTGATGTATTTGTATAGGTAGAAGAGAAATGACTAGCAAAAAAATTGGCTATTCCCGTGCATGAATTAGTGACCTTGTTATCCAATTTCATAGATGCGGGTAAAGACGACTCATTTTTCTTTTTATGTTTGAAGTATTTCCAGAAGTATTTGGGATTTTTTGAGATATTGAACTCAGCTGTTTGTTTAAAGTCGTTAAGGCATAGATCAATGAGTTTATGACAGCGATTGCGAAGAATAACAAATTCTAAATGGTCCCTGGGATTATTATATTTGCGAAACCTTCTACGTATTTTATCTTTTTCTGATAATAATTTTATTAAGTTACGCCTAAACCAAGCTGGGTGTTTTGATGCTCTTAGTTTACGTTTCGGTACAAATTGTTCAATTATTACGTAGAGAGAATTATAAAATACCTCAACCATGGCATCGACATCCTTACATACAGAGAATTTGTGCAACCAATTTATGTTTTGGATGGTGCTTACTATAGTATTATAGTCAGCCTTAAAGTAATTGTAATTGACAAGATCTTTGGACCGAAGGTAAGATATATGACTCCATTCGATGTTAATCAAAAAGTGGGGATGGTATGTGTCTAATTTACTAAGAATATCAGGAGGCGTTGTTACTATCTAAAGGTTGGTTCCAAGTATGGGTGAACATCAAATTGTTTATTTAAATATTGTTAAATTCCCAGAGAGCCAGAACCAAGAAAATTTAATAAAAAGTTAACAAGGTGACATCAGTTGAAACAAATCTGATTAACATTTCTTTTAACTGCTTTTACTTTATTATATATATGCTTTATTGTGCAGAAACATTTCATATAGCATCGTGCGCTAATGTAAAGCGATTAAACCTGGTAATGAATACAATTATAACACAATAAAAAACATTAATTCCTGTCAACATAGAAATTAAATTAAGAGTGCAGATATTCAAATAAGTTTTAATTTAATTAATAAGCGCTCTCGGAACAAGCTCTGGAGCTAGTCATTAAATATTAATTCTGACCCGGAAATTATAAGCGCGGGTTGTGTTTTACTTGAAAAAATTAAAATTGAAGCTTTCTTACTTTAACTAGATTTATAAGTAAACTTTTGCCTTTTTTATTTATGAAATAAGTATTTATTTAATAAAAAAATATATATATATTTATAATAGTATAGCTTTTTAACTGCTTTTTTTTTGTTTCTACTGCAAGTTATACGATTAAAAAAAATAGAATGCAGACAATAACGTTTATAAAGGAAAAACAATTTAAAATAAGTCATATACCTGAAAAAAAAACCCAATGTCATCATAGTCTTCTCGGGATAACGAGGGATAGCGGGCTACTTTAAAACATACCATCTCATCAAATTAAAAAGAATCACTAGCGACACGTTTGGCACGTCCTCAAGGAATGACTTCGCTTTGTCTTGGCTAGACAAGACCTGAAAATCTGATTGGACAGGCAGTTCACTAAAACCCGACCTATTAATATATTGGCTGAGTCAGAAAGCAGGTAAGTATGTATTTTTGACTTTAATCGAAAAGTCTTGCTCATGGCAGCCGAAAGGAATAGTTATTACAAAAAGTTAACAAAACCTATAGTGTAGAGGACGGACATGGAACATCCCGACTCTCAGGTTTGTTCCCTGTTCTCGATACTTATAAGGGATTCATATAATATTGATATAATGATTCAATTTGATATTTTAAATACACAACAAACCTAATATATAAAAAAAAAGACTGTGGATGAAACTAAATGTTAATTCATTGATAATTTCTTTTCTTTAAAAACTTAGTACAAAATGTCGACTGAGAGTGCTTTGGAATGTCCCGGGAACAAATCATTTTTATGGAATCTTCCCTGTATCGGTTTTAAAAAAGATACCTGTGGAATAATATAGTTTGTTCCACCTTTATTTATTATCAGTTGATATTAAAATATTGATCCTTGTATCAAAATATTATACATGTCGCCGCGATAAACAATTAACGAAAAATCAAGTTGATTAAATTGCATGTAGCCAAAATGAACATTGAAAAACTAAGTATTCATAAGTATTATTTGTTCTAAAAATAAAACATAAAACATATTTTAATTTAATACTTGTGAATGTGTAAATAACGGCGTATGAAGTTAATATTGTGACTTCATTTTGATCAAATTATTGTTGTTTATTACTAACCAATTCTATAAATAATCACTTTTTTTAGAACATTGTTTTATTAATTGTGATATCTTAAGACACCTACACCTGCTTATTTATAAAAATAAAAAGTGAGTGATAATAAAAAGTATTGTAATTGACTAGTAACAATTTACCCCTAGATGGAATCATTTTTGTATAGCATTATGTTCAGAGCATAGAGCTCAGATCACTGCTGATTTTCAAAGAATTTCAAACTGTAAGTAAAATCTATGTTATTTTTAATTGTATTCAATAAACATTGGTGATGTAAATAATTAACCTGTTTTATTTGCTTGCAAGAACTGTCTTCCCCATAAATTGTGTTACTGTTAGTAGTCATTCAAACTGGTTCATAAGTCGTAAAACCTGAGTCTCTATATATTAACATAACTATAGTTATTGTTTCAAAATATAACGGAATCGATGACAACTACGGTTAGCAATTCTACCTTATTTTTTTATAATTATTTTTATAAATCTCCGATATATACGAATTTCGATATCTTAACTAGATACCTTTTTTTAGAACGTGATTAGCTCATACACTGTCTAGTTATATTGTCAATATGTTAATAGTTAAACAATAAAATAGTTGCTTATATTTAAAAACTTACCTTATATCTAGATTAACATTAAAATTTTCTTTCTATTTTCTTTTTAATTCCTTATTCCTACTTCATAAATTATTCATGTCCGCACCTATTCTATTCGATTTACTTTTATCACATAATTTTATAGTTTATATGGAGCTAATGTTTTTTTATTTTGCTTTCTGTAATAAAGTATTACTTTTATATTTGTTCATAGTTATATTGTAATTATGATAATAAAGTTTTAGTATTAAGGTATCTTAGTTAAGATTTAAAAAATTACATATTTAATAGTAGCATATTTTTATAACTTAAAAACTAAGTTTTGTTATCTTTCATCAACACTTAAAAACTGACAGTCCGTTTCTAATCAGAAAAATAGGATATGTATACAATTGGGCTGAGATATAACTAGTATAAATATATTTTTTTACATATTTACTTTAGCAATAAAGATTTTTAAATGCTCTATAGAACTACGAATTAAAATATTGAAATAACATAATGTAAGAGAATATCAAGCGCACAGGAAACTATAAATATGTTTTAAACTGGATATAATAGACTTTGATTGTCAAAGAGCCGTAATATGAATTACATTCTAATGTATGTTGTACACATAAAAATGTAATTCATGTTTATTAGTCTGTAACTCTGGCATCATGCCAAAATGGTTTAACTGATTCTTGTGTAATTTTTAACAGTATTATCTTTTAATAACTTTAAAACACTCTGCTATTGTAAAGGATTTTTATTATGTGTCCATTTATCAGGGTGTATCTGTTATATATGAGATTTATGTATTATTAATATGGGTTTGTGTGTAATTATTAGTACCAATGACAACTAATAATATTAAAATAACTTATCTAAAAACATACTATGGTTGAGGTTATCAACCATAATATGTGTTTTAAGAGATCATCATCACACAAAAACACCAGACTTTAATAGTGATATAATAAGAGCGTCCCATATGCGTTATCGATATATTTGGCTACCGTTCAAAATATTGTAATGGATCGACGATAATTCAATAAGCCTCGGACCAACTATCAGTTCCTCGAGTCGTTGATGTACGTTATTGTTTAATTGAAACCAATACAGGTTTATTGCTTTACTAGCATATTGACCGGTTAATAGAATGGCTTTAGTTTCATGTAAATTGAATAATAACAATATATAATGGTATATTCATAGCAATATTTAAATTATCTTACAAATAAATTTCGGCAAAAATAATTTATTTTAACAAGTATTTCGATTGGTTTATTTATAAAATTTAATAACATTAGACAACAGCTTAATTTAAAAAGAAAATAAAGTGTTCCTTGCCGTATCGGTTTATTTTTCTTTGTATATTAATTGAAAGTTTAAATCTTATCGTGCTTTTATAAAAGTTGGATTCACATTTCATTTTTATACTAGAGAAACCTTAAATAAGAGTTCTAGCTTCGAAAATAAGAGTCTTTGAAAATCAAAAGTCATATTAAAAAAATAAGGTGCTTAAAAAACGAACAATATTCATATACTCGAAATAATTCAACGCAGGATATCAAATGGGAGAGCATAAATCAAAATATGTCGCATCCTCACAACGCTAGTGCTAATGAAATTTTAAAAATGGGTGCTGCGAAACAAAATGGCTTCCTCGACATGTCTATTTTTTTATGGATTTTTGGTTTTTATTATTCTTTATTATTATCTATACATCCGAAACGTCATTCATAATAGGTGGGGGAAAAAGTTTCCTTGCATTTTATATGAAAAGTAAAGACTTTTTTTTCAAAGTTTATTAACATTTATTTATATTGTATATGTACCAATTTGTTTGGTAGTTTTTTGCTATCATGTAGATAGTGACATAATCCCATTGCTGTAGACATTTTGGGAAAATCCCAAAATGTATACTTCCCAGTCAAACTCTCTTATTTTTTTGCTGAAGGGCTAAAGATGTGTGCGGTCTAACGTTATCGTGATGAAAGATTACACCTTTTCTATTGACCAATTCCGGTCTGCGGTAGAGGCTAGCTCCCTGACCCGCTCCGCGGCCTCCTTTGCGGCAATGACTTGTTCGCAGAAGGAGGCCATGGCGACCCAAACGTCCTCACTGTCGAGCATCTTTGGAATGACGCTCGACAGCGAGACACTGCTGCCGACCACGACCGCCAGCTCTTCTCGCTGGCGGTCCCACGCCACACACTCCTCCAGGGTGTGACGAGCCGTGTCCTGTGGCTCACCACAGTGGTGACAACAGGGGGTCGCCTCTCTCCTCGCCACCTTGTGCAGATACCCCCCGAAACATCCGTGCCCCGAGAGTATCTGCACAAGGCGGAACGTCAGAGTCCCGTGCCGCCGGTCCACCCACCGCTTGAGGTGCGGAAGTAGCACCCCAACAGTGAAAAAACCGGCGGCCGGAGACTCCAACTCTCGTTTCCACCGCTGGATCAGGACATTTTGTGCCCCGCCCCTGATCCTAGCCACCTCAGGCGCTTCGCCCCTGGCACGAGCGTCGGCCCGGTGCCAGTACACTGCAGCGTTGACCTCCGCCTGGAGTTCCCAGGGGGGGTCACTTGCTAGCAGTGTCGCCGCAGTGAACGACACCGTACGGTACCCCCTGATCACCCTCACCGCGATGGTCCTCTGCGATTGTCGCAAGAGGACCTTAGAGTGGCGGGTGAGGGCTCCCGACCATATGGGGGCACCATAGAGGGCCATGCTCCGTAAGATGCCGGCGTACAACCGCCGGCACGGAGCACCCGGCCTTCCGACGATGGGCAGAAGCCTAGAAGTGAGAGAAGTGAGCCCCGAAACGCCACCTGCCGTCCAGGGTAAGGCCCAGATATTTCATCTGAGCCTTAACCGCCACCTCTGAACCCTGGACGGAAATGGATGCCCGACGAGGGGGACCCTGGCGAGGGCCGTGGAACAGTAGGGCCTCAGTCTTTAAGACCGAAACCCTGAGTCCCAACAGCCCTGTACGGTCCGCCACCAGCGTAGCACCAACTGTTGCCAGCCTGGCCGCCTCCGCAAAGCTACCCCCCCTCACCGTTACGAGGGTGTCATCTGCATAGCAGTACACCCTCATGCGCGGGAGGAGAGGACATCAGAGCAGCCAGTCGTAACCGAGGTTCCACAAAACGGGCCTGAGCACAGAGCCCTGTGGAACCCCGCAGCTAACGCTACGCCGATAGACCCGCCGGTTGCCGCACTCCCACAGGACTTTTCTGTCCTGCAGGTAAGCCCTCAACAGCCGCCGGAGATAAGGAGGAGTCTCTGAAGCCTGACTGACCTTTGATCCACTTTTTATCACCATTTATCAGTCACTTCAAAACCGGGTCAGTTTCATTAAGTGTGAGTAAAGAATTGCATATTTTGATATATCGACTCATTTGATATCCGCTGGGTAAAAAAAAAACTCGACATTTGGGTGCCACATTAGGCCACTAAAATTTACGTAATGAGGTTTTGTGACATGCCGATCTTGGTGAACCTTTTCAAAACCACCATTTTATTCGTAACAGGGCGGCGGCAGGGCAGGCGGCGTCTCTTTGACATCAAAATTCCAAGATGGAAAACACTTGAACTACCCTTATGCTAGTCTTATTTATACTGCATAAGGTCAATTATTTTTTTTACGGCTTCCGTTACATTTTTTTTCTTTCTTATAATAAAATTTTAAGATGTATCGCATTTCGCATTAAATTCAGTCATTTTGACACAAAGAAAAACGAATAAAAAAGGTGGGACACAATATTTAACTTAATAAATAGTTTCCTTTTTTAAAATGTAACTGTTTTAATGTCTATAAAACCAGCCAAATACTAATAGTACCGCCATTGAATTTTTTATTGCATGTTCATAGATACTGTATGCGAAAAGACTTTTTCCCCCAAGCTATTACATTTTCAGAGTTTTTTTATTATTTTTTATTATTAGTGGCATTTGTTAAGGACTATAAATTATTTTAAGCAAGTTAATATATCTATTATTGTCTTGTAGAATTACCTTATTTACCAAAAAAGTAGATGTATATTATCGGTATTTCTTCGGAACCCAGAAAAGATAATAGTTAGGAACAATAATGACTTCATTTATTACATAACACAAATAGTTATGGAACCCAGGAATATAACGCTCTTATCTATATATTATCATTTTTAATACTTAGACAAGACTGTAATTAAAACTATCAAATAAATGTTTCTTAAAATCCAAGAGATTGTTCCACAGATTGAAACATTCAAACGAAACGCCAAACTCTTGAGTTTTATAATTGGAGTATCGATCACAAGAGCATGATTTTAAAAGAAATATACAGAATTCAGGTATGTTTTTTTATTGTCGATAAGTAAAGATTAACTTCGTTATTATTGTTTAATAAGTAATCTATAGATTGTATATAGTATTAGTAGTTAGGTAAAACCTTTCTGTAGTTAATTACGAATATTATTATACCATTAAATAGGGAATTTACTATCGAGCAGGTTTGAGGTAAGCACGGAAACTCTTGTATGCTCAGGATATTAGTTTTAGATAATTTAAGCTTTGTGTGCCGGATATTATCATATTTGATCTTTATATATATTATATACTTACAAAGATTAACATTAACTAATCGAATATTTATTTTTGTATACTTTTGTTTGATGAATAATTAATTATAGTACGCTATCATTAATATCCGTCTGCTATCTGTAGGTATCATTTTTTAATTAAAGCTAAAAACTAAATATGTCCATTTACTTTTAGCACACGATTTCATAGTTTACTGCCATCTTTTAAAATTAATTTGTCAAGTGCTTCCTTTGTTACTATAATTGATTAATAAACTATGTTACAATACTAACCCCAGACCCGGATATACTCAAAGAAAATTATCTAGAAAGTGTACTGTATTCTTCTGTTCAGGTTAGTGTAGGTTATCACTCTAAGTAAATAGTGATCAGAATTGAAACTTTAAATGTAATATTTAAATTCCATAAAATCGTAGAAATGTGTTTTTAGTATTTTTTGCAGCTTTTCAGGTTGATTGACGTGATTCAGTAAATACTTTCTTAATCTGAACAGACGTAAGGCTTCTTTTGAATCCCCAATTAGTTTTCATGAGTCATATATTGTTTACCTTAAGCTTTACCTAGGTCTCTAATACTATATTCTGTTAATATGAAGTATTCGAATAGTTTCGGAGGTTGAGAGCAACTTAATCCAAATTGTCATGCAGTGATCATCTCACGCCTTCATTCACTGTAGTAGTTGCAAATACATTCTGAGATATCATTAATACGTTTTGTTATACATAGACGGTGCAGTCAGCTTGCTATATATATATATATAGAATATGATATAATCCATAGCGTGTGGAGCGTAATTTTGTAAACTAATAAATTTTGCAAGTAACAAATATTTACACAGACAGAGGTATAATACTCGTAATACCTTCGGCTTCTATTAATTGTAACACAATGTATAAACTAAACCATGTTTGGTAAGGTCAATAATAACTAATTTGCATATCTTGCAGTGTATATCAAATTTACGAGGTCATACATGCATTTAAGATCTAAGGTACAGGACATATTGTATGTAATTACTGCAGTAATTACAGACGCACATGTATATAGGGTTAGAGGATATTCAACATAGTTGGCAATTAAATTATTGATTTGATCATGTTGTATTGTTGTTGTAGGTAATTTAATAAGAATTGTTTATAATATTGTTTTTAGAACTCTGTACGTTGTCCTCCGCCTACGTTGTCTGTCTGTACGTCGGACTGTCGCGCGTCGATCCGTTAACGATAGAACCTTACTTTTTTCGACCCCCGACTTTAAAATAGGAATGTTATAAGTTTGACCTGTCGATGTAGTATATATTTTTTCATATGAATAAAAAAAAGAAAATCATATATTTACAGTTTTTTTTAAAGGCTTATTTTAAATACTTACTTAAAACGGATTATTTCGTTCGATTATTTCGTTTCTTTCTTTTTGTTGTTAAACTAACGAATATTGTTGTAAGTAGTCGCATTAGAATAAGAGTTAATTTTAAAAGTCCGTGTCCTTTCGAGCGATAAATTTATTAAAATAGACTGAAGATCTCTTGAATAAGTTTGAATAGTTAATAAGTTTTAATAATCTTATAAGAAAATCAAAATATTATCGTTGGTCCTTAATAATCAGTATAGTAAAGAATTGCCAATAAATACTCGATTCTTATATCACTTAAAAATGTAGTTACTTTAGTTTGAAATCTTTATTTGTTAAAATTTTCATACATCAATAGTTAATTATTTTGAAATATTATAAAGACTTAGTTCTGTAGTATTTAAGGAATGTTCGAACAAATGTTTGAAAATCATTTTGATATTATAAGTAGATAAAGTAAGTAAGTAAGATAGTATAAATAATCATACTTTTCAGGGAATATTTTAATAATGGCAGACTACTGAATAAGTAGGACATAATCATCAAAAAAACTCAGCAAACCTCTTTTGATTATAAAAATGACAGCAATTTTATGGGTTTGGATGGCAAACAAATAAACGGTCCACCTGATATTAAGCAGTGGCATTAACTGTCATGGACGAATATTTACGAATTTATTAACCTGTATTTTTTAATTATTTATTGAGTGCGTTGTTTAATTATTTATTTATTAACCTATCTATATTATGTATGTATTTTAAGTAAATAAATTATGTGACAGAGATCGACAAAACATTTTGTAATGTCTCTGATTCATCGTGTGAGAGTTTCTTCAAATATTTACTAATTTTAGTTTAACATTTTCAATGTGAAGGGATACATGTTTATATTTTGAGAAGGATTAAAGGTATTCATAATGCCCTTTAGATAATGCAGAATGTCATCGTTGGTTCTTATTTATTCCCCGTGGGGTACGAGTAGGTGACTTATTAATAAACCGCTCCGTTGATCGAGTGGTTAGTGCAGACACCTAACGTAACGGGCTCGGGTTCGATTCCCGGCAGGGACAAGCATGTGTGTGATCAGCATATATGTCTGTATTTCTGGATTTGGTCGTTTATTAAATATATACTGAGTATTTATATGTGTATTTCCATGTTTTTGTGTCGTTGTCTAACACCCTTAACACAAGCAAATTATTTGCTTACTTAGGGGTTAGATCAATGTTTGTAATTTGTCCTGTGATATTATTATATGATTATTATTAATTATGAGAGATGTAGTCACATATTTTCGTTATATCAGTGGTCTAAATAACAACAACAAAAGAGTAATTAATAAAATAATTTAGTTGTCTTACTATTAGAATATTGGTAGTTTTGAAAAATAATTATTTATTTTAGCAATTTTATTTATTTATCCTCTGAAGTAAGAGCATGGATAGGTTTCGATAACATAACCTTTAGTATAGCTCTTTGACTTCTCTCTAGTCGAAAAAAAAGAATTTTGCTAGATCCACTTAGGCTGTTATACAATAAGAGAGGATTGATTGAAGAGAATACTAAACCGTTGTTAAGATGTTTTAACCAGTAAAAACCGTCAGGCTATAATAAATATGAATTTCTTTGCCCTAACAAAAGTAGTCTTTATTAGATAATTCCACGAACAATTGGTCTATGTGGAATCCTAGAAATTTAGCTTTAGGTAAAATATAATATGGGTATAATAATAGTATTTATATATAATTGCCAAGCAATACCAACTTGAAGGAATTCAAGATACTAATGAAGAACACGTGAAGAGGAAGGTACAAGTCTAAGAATATAGTAGATTTCTGAGATAATAATATTATTATGATTATTTTTGAGACACTATTCTGTGTACTAATCGAGACAGTTCGCATATTACCGCATATTACATATATTATATATCAGGAATACTTCAGTAAATACATGTGTTGTTTTTAAAGCTGTGATAACTTGTAAATCTAAAATATTTAGATTAGATACTATAGAAGCACGGTTTTAATTATAAACCTGTTTTGGTTTGCGGGCCGTTTTATATTCGCATTGGGATCGTAAATCGCTTGAAAAAGTCAACCTGTTATCCAGCTTTGCAAACGATTATATCCACTTTAATCTTTAGTGCATTGTGATAAGGTCGCAACAGCAGATAGAATGGCAATGCAAGATGCAATTAGTAAAACACTGTCGCATTGGATTAGCTCGCTGTGAATACAATTTATCGATAAAATTTGGATTCTAAGTTCACTCGGCTCGGTTTGAAATCGAAACAATGAAATATCTATCTATGTAAACTCCTATGTAATTGATGCACTACATAGTAGTAACCTCTCCTAATAAACGTTTAAGGCTGTAACTAAATCTCATTAAATAAAATATATCAAGATAGGAATGATAATGAATTGTAGGTATATAAAATATCAATACATAGATAACTTAGATAAGTAGATATGGTTCCTTGCATTGTTACAACTAGTTTATCTATATTTTTTTAATACATTTATAAGTTTAATGGAAAGATTGTAGCTACCCATTCTTTATCTAAGAAATATTACTTAAGATTAAGCTACTTTCATTTTTTCGATTCGATTTTAAATGATGGTTTTAAAAATACTTATGTCATTATTTTCTATTATACAACTAAAGTAATTTTTTTTGTAAGATTGTGCACGGTTTGCAAAGATTACAATAACGGAGCGTAATGCGTAAAGCGTATCTACAATGTTTTGGACTTATCCTAAATACACAAGAGCCACGTTTATTTTAGAAAACGTGTATAAAGTTGATTGTTAATATTCATAAACCATTAATAAATCCTTATTTCATATTCTTACATAATTGATGTGGGTGTTTTTAGAAAATAAAATAGAAAAATGCTTATAAGCATTAGACATAAACTACGTTATATAAAATATAAAAGTTACTGTAAAACATAATACTGGTTAGACTTATCCAAACCTCACAATAACATAGTTTGCAAAAGATGTATCCATTTTTACTTGTTATGCAGATTGCAACAAAAACAAATTGATATTTACAGAAAACAATTCATCACAATAATCGTAAAAATAATCTTTTTTAATTTAGAACAAAGTTATAGAAAATATTTAGACTTTTACGATGAATTTTATTACTATTTTTTACTAATTAGATAAATATGCCCGTTTCTCAATTTATTAGTACCAAAAAATTAGACATAATAATGTAAAGAGTATTTAAAATAATTCAAAAGCTTAGAATAAACATACCATTTATACAAAAGTATAAACAGTATTTGAGAGCTAGTTATAGTCCTATTATCATTAACAAAATTGAAAAATTTAAAATGTTCGAGTGTTTGAGACGAGTACCTATTATACTTTGATCAAAACGAAAATATCTAAGCTGTAATTGGTAATTAAGTGTAGGAAAGTAATAAGGTTTGTATTTGCATACACAATACATAGTATTACATACATACTATTACATACATAATATACATAATATAAAAAAAAAATCTTTTAAGGACAAACAAAATCATCTTAATAATAAATTCCAATTTAATACATTTACATTTATTTTATTGTTTTTCGGTCTTTAAAAAAAGTACCTTAAAGTAATTTAAAGTAAGTAAGTAAAAGTATTCAACATAACGTTTTGTTGATTAGTTGATTGATTAGTGCATTTCTATTCGTTGTTATTTTTTAAAACCAAATTTCCATTAAAAAGCCCTAAGAAAAAAAAGTTCTAGTGTTGGAAGCGTCGATATTGATTAAAAAAATGTTTTGAGTGAGCAAGATGATAATAAAGCGAAAGCCGAAGTTATTATGACGACAGAACCAACATTATACTTGCATATCAAGAAATAATAATCCTTGAACGCTTTGTTTCAAAACTGAAAATGTATTCAATAATTTTGGTTCGACCAGGCGAATCTGTGTACTAAGTAATTAAATATCAATTCGCTTAGAAAATTGTAAATCAATGATCCATTACGTAAAACAGTAGATATAGCTCAGCGTTTGAAAGACACGGTATTCTAAATTAACGATCTATGGATTGGTGCGCTTTTGTATCACGGGTTTACCGGAAAAATATGCCTTGATGATTATGGCCATTA
The DNA here is from genome assembly GCA_959347405.1 of Napeogenes sylphis. Classification (NCBI taxonomy): domain Eukaryota; kingdom Metazoa; phylum Arthropoda; class Insecta; order Lepidoptera; family Nymphalidae; genus Napeogenes; species Napeogenes sylphis. The sequence continues at coordinate 29,067,768 of OY365777.1, read as the reverse complement.
AACATTCTATTTGCTATTACTGCAGATTTGATAAAAACGAGATTGTTGGAAATGAGTGTATATGAAAATTGTTCTTCAAAGTTTTGTGGATGCACCTCTTACAAAAAAATCATGTCAGAAATTTGTAGGAATAATTTAAAAAATGCAATTGGCGAGAGAGAAACCCATCAGTCAGTCATCTGTAAAAACAATATTCGTTGTTATCGATCTATAGGCTAAAATAAAAATCAGTTTAGACCAGAAAAGCCAGAAAAATTTGGAGGAAAACTAGATTAATGCTCTCAGTGCGATATTTTTAACAGGCGAATTAGGCCAAAAAATGAGTATTAGCTTGCGGTTATTAAAAATAATTTAAAAAAATAACTGAGAACAAAGCTAATAACATGAAAAGGCAACGTCGTTATTGACAGGGCAAATAGTTTAACGTTACTGCAACCAAAAACTTAGATATCTACAATTCTTTTAGAATCTAATTAAAAGAACTAGACATGTCAAGCGTAACATATATATATATATGCCCACTTTTAATCTAAATAAAATGAACCTTAGCTGTTCGTTTAATATTATCCTCAATAACACCGATCTTTTACAAGACCTAAAATCTACAGCTCTATAAGGGGTCTCTTGTTTAGATAAACCATTAATTAGTATTAGTATACTATTGATTTATTTTACATTCACTGAAATATTTCTTTATCAAAATTTTTGTATTAACATTTTTGGATTCAATATTACTTCTATGCGCACGATAAAAGTTACTGCGGTGTGCAAGTGAACACATCCACTAAAGCCCTAGCGCCACAAGTACGGCTATATATGTAAACCAATTTTTATGAATAAAATAAAAAAAAAACGAATATACAAATGGTATAGGATAGATATTAGAAGTTTAGTGATTTCATTAGAAATGCCTTTAAACAATAAAAAAGTAATATCAATAGTAAAAAGATAATAAAATATAAACGTTTAATCCAATAACCATGATAAAACCACAAATCGTTTAATTTAATAGAACTTAAATTTAACAAAAACATTCATAATGTTTTCATCCATTACATTCAAATATATTCTTCTTCTAAATATTTAAAGAGGTCAAAAGCTTAACGTACTCGGTTTCTGGCTAAAATCTTACCTGATAAAAGCTAATGAACCTAACAAAGTTAATAAAGTTTTGTAACTTTCAAGCGAAATATACTTCAGTTGCAGGTTTTAGTACAATTACTACTTGTGGGAGTATGATAAAGCTCATGTATATTATTTTACAGAATAATTGTGATTTCTAATAAAGAACCATCTCTTACAACTGAATTGAAATAAGAAATCTAACACATTTAATAATATTACTTTTATATGTACAAAGATTTTGTAATTAAATGGACACCTCTTGCAGGCAGCCTTTTTACATCAATCCCTTTCCAATCAAACTTTTGTGCTACGATTTTTAATATTAATAATTTAAAAAAAAAGTTTTCCCATACAACATTTATTTGTGGCCTCAAAACTGGCATTAACTCTAAGAGTAGGTGGCCAATTAATTTCAAATAACCCTGTATAACGCATGAGTCAAGCCATATCTAGAATATCTCATTCAAATTTGGGAAAACGAGGCCAAGAGTAATCTTAAAGACCTTTGCGTAACACAGAATAAAATAGTAAAGACTCTATTTAATTTTGACAGACTTACATTTACACAAAAATATATAAAAACACAAAAATATTTAAAATAACAAAGCTCTACACTTATCACTCATGTGCGTTTATCAAAAAAAATATTACTAACACTACCCACTCTAAATAACAATAAAAAATAAAACACAAATACCACATTAGAAATAAACAAAGTCTAAGTTTATCATAACCAAGAACAGTTTATGAGAAATGTAACATTAAGTTTGCTCCTTCAAACAAGTTTTACAACAGTTTACCGATAGATATAAAGAAATCATAATCACTAATTGTTTTTAAAAGAAAATTAAAAGAGTATATTTCTTAATCGCTAAACTGAAATGTTATAAATAAGATACCTATTAGAAAAGTGTTATAAGTTCCGATCTTACTTTTTTTTAGTTTTAATTTACTCTTGTAAGTGAACAGTTTGTAATGTTCTTTGAGAATAAAATTATTTGAACTGGACTGACTTTTAGTAGAATAATTAGGGTATATAAATTACACAAAAAACAAAATACGTAGTCGTCTTTTGTATATGTGTATGAATATCTATGTACAAGTATAAATAAAAAGTATTTATAACTATGTAGTTATGCATTACATATGCAATTAAGATGTACTGTATATCTGTATATATATATATCAAAATCGTCAAGATTGAGACATTCTTTGTAAAAAGTAAAGTTGAATCGTCGACATCGCAGTTTTCACTCCATTACCTTGCATTACTGACAAGTAAGGTTAGAGTTGCAGTTGACAATTTAGATTGAATTTGCAGTTTAGATACATCGATTTAGTTAAATATCTGATGCATATGTTATCTTAAAGAAATTTTGTAGAAATTTAAATAATGGATTTACGGGTTTAATTAGAATTTTATTTATTTATTTTGTTGTTAATTAAGTTTTTATTAAAATTTTAAAATATTTATAAATATGCTGAGTCATATAAAACTTACTTAAATTTTAAATAAATATAGAATGAGAATAAAACCGACACTGACAGGGATTCAAAACCGCAACTTCACCTCTGGGAAACCGTTATTAATAATTAATATAACAAGTGTACGGTTCTGTATAACAGTTTTAATGTAATTTTAAATTAAATATTTTCTCTTGTTATCTTTGATTATATTCTTAAGAGTTACAATATTTTTATTTTGAATTTTAACTTGCAGACAGACATTAATATAGTTTAGACGTTGTAAGATTGATTTAGTCTAATTAAAATTAAACTACATATTGTTTGAAATGTTGTTAATATTTTTACTTAAATGAACCCTAACCTTATTCAGAGATAATTTGAACATATTTTTTTTGTATTATAAAAGATGCAGTAAATGATTATTTCCGGAGAAAATAATAAAAATCTATTTATAAATCAAAATCTACATAGATTCTACCTGTGTTATTTTACCGATAAAATTTATTGGAATTGGATATAAATGGTTCAGCGTTCAAATACAATTGGATGTCCAAGGAATAATTCATGAATTCAAGAATTTGCTTGCGCCAGTGACAATGATAATAAAAAAGTATAACTGCCGTTAAAAATGGTGAACATAGTACCTAGTTTGTGAATTCATATTGATCTTTATAAATCAAATGTTTTAAGTTTTGCATAAAGGCTTGCTTTAAGTATTTTAAACTTGCTTTACGTATTTTTTTTCAATTTGGGTGTTCTTTTTTGAAACGAATATTTTTACATAAACGTATATTTATTATGTGCCTAAATGAACATTACTTATTATAAAAACAATTTAATTACTTATTTATAATGTAATTTCTTTGTAATTGTATATTGTGAAACCGTTCCGTCACTACCAATTGAGCTACCGTATCGCTTAACCAGCATATTTTTATCACAAACACACACATCGGTTATTATTTTTTGTTTATAACATTTTACACCTATTTTTAATGCCAAATTGATGATAGCCGGTAACGAAATATATAACTATTCTTACAAATCATTGACACTGTTGATGAAAATGGATGCTGTTTATTATATTTTAAATTGATTACTTCTATTAAGAATCTTATTAAAAATCAACTGGGATTGCTGTGATCCATCCCGTAATAACTTGGTAATAAATCATCGTTCAGTCCTCTAGGAGTAACTATATTCGAAAATTCCTTTGAATTAACATGATTTGTCGTCGGGCTTTCTTTCATCAGATATATATATTTTTTAAATGTGCTAAATATTTACACTTCAACTAAGATAACTCCTCTATATAGATATAGATCTACTTAATAGGTAGATCTCTAAAGTGTCAAAGAGCGTTTGTATGACTGTAGCAAGAGAGACCGCGATACGATATTCACACGGCTTTTGTGTGAGAAAATTTTGCTTTGAGGTCAGCCAGGGCGATAAACACTCTTACTTTATTTTGGAACATCCGATAATAAATTCTTTGTCTAAATTATACAATATTAAGCAATTTTATTTTATTGTAGTGAAACATTCTCATATGTTTTAGTTACGGTTAAAAACGAGAAATGTAATAGAATTTTTTTGATAAGAATATACGATTTCTATTTAATATAATTCAAATAATATCAAACTTTAATTATTTTGCCATCCGGTCAATATACTAAATGGAGATGCAATACACCCGTATGGGTTTCAATTAGATAACAACATACATCGACACTTCAAGGAGGTGATCACTGTTCCAATAGCTATTCATTTTTCAGAGCGATATCCGAATGTATCGGTACATTTGGTTGTCGTCCTACTATAGTAATTTGTAAATAACACTTAAAATAGTGCTGTCAGTTTTATAGACTAAAATATAGTGGTGTAATTCATAGTGTTTTTAAAGTCATTTTGTAAACTAACTAATTGTAATCCCAATCACTTCTATTTATTCTTCAATATGACTATGCAAGTAATCACTGATTTCACTACGGCATAATTGGATAAGCTTGAGATAATTCAAAACCTTGGTATACTGATGATTTATGAATTTAATATAATTAATGATTGTTATTCCAAGTTTGTTTTTATTGTAGCCGCTCTGAAAAAGTAGACTGAAACATCAGTCTGATCAGATGACTGAAACGTCAGGACGCCTGCAGAAGTCTTACGGACGCACACCGGTATTAATGAAACCTTTGTACTTAAAATTTGGAAAATACAATTATATAGGTGTCAGAAAGAACTTTGATATTTTGATATTTTGTCTAATGATCTTTAGATCACACCACTATTGCTTGTGTTAAAAAGAATGTTCACGATATATATAACGCCAAAAATTAAAAGCATCCATTAATTGCTATGATACGCATCGTAGAATGAGACTTAGATAATTTATAAAAACACTCCTATAAAAAGTATTACACATAGATAGATAGATATTGTACTTAAATTTTAACTCCTTGATCTGTGAAAGCCTTTATATATATATATATATTTACATTGAACACTATTTGTTCACTCTGCTATTAATAATGTGGATGTGAAATACTCTTTGTTCTATCCTTTTTGTGCTTGTTGGAGGTTTTACATTTCTGAAAAAAAAGATACTGGAAACTGAATATATTTTTTTAGACTGTGACTTCGTGGGTTATGTGTTTTTTTTTTTACAAATTAATTTCAATACTATCGTTACATGGATTAATATCAGAGAGTTGGTTTTGAATACCTTAACGCGAACCAATGCCACTTAGTCACCGTTACAGTTAGTTTGAAAACAACAATGAATTAAAACTGCCCACAGAACCTCACTAAGTATTTAGCTCGGTGCATGGTAGTCCATTTATCTCTGAATCAATAAATCAGCTCATCCTCGCTCGAAAAGGCACGTATTTTCGAAATGGACTCTCACTAAATCTCTAATACGCTTACATACCAGCATCTTTGCTATTTTAAATTCAAAATAAATATACATTTCTATTCCTATATTTTTTTAAATCCTTTTGCATGTTTACGATTGGATATTTGTAGCGAATTATTAATTCATACAAATCGGGGACTTATTTTACACATTTTTTTACAATTTAATCCAAATTGCCGCATCAGTGTGTTTGACCGTTTTTGGAAACGGAATGCTTTAAATTGTATTATATACCCTACATACAATGAAATATCCTGGTATAATATGGCAATAAATAATCACATTATTTAGTGGTAGCGTCATGGTCTGAAATATTTTTTTTGTTCTTTTAAAATCCACATGTATATTCGGGTCTTTTCTCATTAATACAAAGAAAAATAATCACGTAAACTCGAGATCGTTAGGATCTTAATCGTTTCGATCAAAAAAACTTAAAATTAAATTTGTGTTTAAATATAAAAGCAGTTTTTTTTGTATTTTCTGAATTTTTGTGTGTATTTTGTAATCATATTGTAAAGTTGATTCGTGATTTTTTTGTTTTTTACACCCATTATAATAATCCCTGGCCCATTTTCATCATTTATTACTAATAAACAGATTTTTCAAGAGTATCTCCATTTTGACTAGGCGCCCAACTTTTTCCTTAAAGCAATTTTGGTAAATGTAGCCAATACAGGTAGCAGGAATGTGTGAATGATAAATATGTTGATTTGACAATTTAAAAAATATTTTTCTAACGGTATTTTTCTTTCTTAATTCTCAAGATAATTATTTATTTAAATCAAGAAAATATTTGTGGTACAAGATTCAAGGTTTTATCAAAGAGTTATCAAAAACATGTGTTATTAACAAAATCGTGAAAAATAATAACATACCAACTGATTATTTATCTTTTAACAAGTTAATTTTACTAATATATAAGTGAGGTTGTTTGGATGGATGGATGTTTGTAACTCAATCACGGTTCTTGACGAAACTTAGCAACATTGTAACTTATGTACCAAAGTATTACATACATAATTTAATACATAAGCTATGGAAATATAAACTTTTGCACACGGTTTTGTCAGTGATGTTTGTTACTCAATCACGCCAAAACTAAAATGTAGATTATAGTGCGATAACTAATTGCCACCGGAGATTCTTTTTTAATCGTTTGGTTCACTGAATTTTACATAATTATTTGTGGAAATCTTTCTTATTACCCGAATACTTTATAATGAGTGTTATGTTATTCACGTATACGTATGTTAGTAGAAATATAATAATCATAAAAATAGCATAATTGGATATCCAATTATGCTATTTTTATGGTCCCTGCTATAGTCTAAACGGATTAAAGGATTTTGACGTATGAGGTATCGGTAGATAACGTCAAAAATAATCGAAAATAATATTTTAATGGCTTATTTTCCTAGCCATAAAAATATTATTTTTTACAGTATACGTGGACGTAGTCATGGGTATTTATATAATTTAACAGCCAAATTGGTCTAGAAACTACCCGGTATGTCTTGGTTTTACGCTCAAAAGTTGTTAATGCCACAAGACTTTTTTTCTTATTAACTGTAGGACAAACAAATATCAAGTGATAGAATAGTATGTCTTTTGTACAAATAAAACAATGTCTTACAATAGAACAGGTGTGCATTACTAGTCCAACAAGAATTGTCATTTTTGTTATTTGCAAGTTGTAATACAGCGTTAACGAAAACATGTTTCTTGATATTTAAATAAAGTTATTTATTTTATTTTCTAATGTACAAAAAAAAATTGAGTATCTTAAATAAACAAAAAAAACAATTATTATTAAAGACTAACATATATGTATACCTATAATTTACGTTTTGATTAACTGTTCACGTTGATATTATAAATTTGGCGTAAGAAAACTTAAAAAAGACTATTATTTATGAATGTATGTATGTTAATGAACAGTGTCGGTAACGTTTCAGAAACATGTCAAAGAATTAACGATGTGTATGCGAAAATTACTGTCAAAGAAAGCGATATGTTTTTGAATCCAACGTTTCCTTTCTAGAGATTCCCTTCTTCTACCTTCAGAACAAATCCCGTTGACAATCGAAAACTTTAGTTGATTGGGTCCATATCAAACTACTATGAATCTAATGGGAAGCTTTATTGTAAGAAATAAAGCAAAATTTAATTAGCTTGAAAACAAATTTAAAGTGAAAAGCTCGGGTAATGTGTGCCACTAGAATTAAGTAAAGCAAAACGCCAAATACGCTTTGATTGTTGCGTTACATTACCCAATCTTACCAAATCGCCACAATAACGAGGCAATTTTGCCATGAGAAATGTTAAATACGGACTAATGTAAGGACCTAATTTTATTAAGTAACGTAAATTTTCTACAAAAGAAATAACGAGAATCTGCTTAACAACAATACAGTAACTTAACGACGTCATTAATCTAAACAAATGAACAAATGAAAGAATTATTTTATTTAAGACTAGCTGTGACTGCGACTTCGTACGCGTAGATTTCGGTTTTGAATTATCAAATTACAAAGGATACATATTAATGTATCCTTTGTACTCACCAATGTATGATAAAACTATAAGTTTTCAAACTGGTAAGCAGGAATGGTACGACAATAAGAGATTATTAACTTCTTTATTTGTTAACCGATTGTTTAAAAAAAAGCAAAATATAAAGTGAATCCCATGACAATATATTTCCGAAAAATGCATCCGAATCGATTAATCTGCTTCTAAGATTAGCGTGAAAAAACATATAAACGAACAGACAAATTGAGTTCTCTTGCTCTTATAAAGGCTTCTTATGATGTTTTTTTTTAATATTTTCCATGTACAGAAATGGATCAGTGACAATTTTATTATATGTATAGATTTACGTTTTTGACTTAAACGGGCGTTTTGAATATTTTAGTTTTAGTTCATAGGATTAAGAAACGTTTATTATAATACAAAAGTAACGAGAGCATTAAATAATTTTTTAAAGATTTCTTATTTTTTTTTACAACTTACGTTGTAAAAACACAAAACACACAAATAAAATAAAACAATAAATATGATTATTATATTTAAAACAAATGTAAAAATGCTAAAAAACTACACTAAAAATAAATAACCTTAAAATAAATCAATGTCGACTTCTCAGTTTTTTACCATGATAGAAAATATAATAAACTGTAACATGTCACAAGTAAGCTAAAATTCAAAGTTATTTGGCTGTGCCTTGTTCATACGAATGCCAATATCTCCAACAAATTATATTAATTAAATAACTTAGTTGACGGTACATTTCTAGAGAGAAATCTCACAGTGATACGATATTTCTACTGTAAATATTGTTTATCGAAAAATTATGCCGATTTTGATGGTTTTTATATCAAAAACTTTTTTGTACCGTCTATTAAAATCCATAAATTGGTCAAAACTAGCCTCCTTAGTGAGTTCTTCAATGAAATGAAACAATTATACGTGTATGAAAATAACAGTCCTTTTTTTTTTTAATGCTAATGCTATTATGAATGTTACGTGTAAGTAAGAACTATCTGGTAAAAAATAAAAACTATTGTTTCTATTTTATTATTTGTATGTTTAAATGTTCATTATAATACTGGATAATGAGGCCACCTATGAATTTTTGATACAAGCATGTAATACTTGGATTGCCTGCAAATAATTTAGACATGTTTGTTAAGGGCCTACACGCAAATCCCGAGAGAAAGTTAGATAAATTCTTTATACCTTTGGATTTAACTTATCATTGTATTGTCGACAAAAGGCCTTATTGCGAACGTGGTATTCGAATAAACTACGGCTTTTCTTAGATTGGAAAAGTTCTATGCCAACTTTTGTCCCCGACCACCGACCTTTGAACATTACGATGAAGTTTTCTTAAGAGATGAAGTGTCTTTAGTTCAGGGTATTGTGTATAATAAAATGGATAAAATGGATTAGTTTAGTAAAAGAAAAATTATTATAGATAAAAATAACTACGTTAAAAAAACCGACTTTAAAACTAAAAAGTAATAAATGATGAAGATTTAATATTTATTATATACTACCTATTATTTATATGTCCTATTTACTAAAAGGTTTGAAGTCGGTGCCAAGCCATTTAGTATTAGAAATCGGTTGAATACGTTTCCGTAATTATTTATTTTTTTGTTTTTCTTCGTATCGATTTAAGCTAGTAATCATATGAAGATTGAGCTGCTCTTAATAATAACGTTTAATTGCTATTTATTATGTTTATTTACGTATTTTAATCATTAAAGAAGGCATTTCATTGTATTAATTTACTCGTATTCATTAAAGTGGTTAAATATAATTATTTGTTTAATGCTTACTAAAAAATTACGTAAATCGGTTCAGAAATCGTGGAGAAATCGGTGTACATACATAAAAAAAAAATAAAAAAAACCCGGCCAAATTGAGAACCTCCTCCTTTTTGAAGAAATCGGTTAAAAACTCAAATCATATGACAACATAATAAGAGGATTATTTATAATATTTTACAAATCTAGAACATATATAATGAATACAGGAATTATGAGTGGTACTTTATTATGTTTTAAAGTTAGCAACAAGTAACATTATTTTATTTACTTCTGTTTTGTAATAAATACAGTCACTAGTATATTACAACAATAAAAAATATTCATTTACATTAACAAAGAAAAAAAAAAAAAAAAAAACTGAAAAATGTAACCCGATACGACACGGCAAAGGCAAGACTCGCAACCATTGGGGTACCATCGCTTCGCTGTGCATTGGCATACAAGCCTAGATTAACTTAGCATTCTATATAAAATAATGTTTGTCAGGACGAGGCGACATCTATAAGGCTTCTTTCTAAAATGTTATTCAAAAACTTTAATTTTGTAATATAGAATAACATCGGTGCCATAACCGAAATTAATATTTGAAATGGTCTTATAATATGGCTAAATAAATATATAAATGAATTAATAAAAACGACAGTAGTTGAACCTGCGAACCCGTCGCTCAGCCAATTTCCAATTCAGCTTGAGTTACTGACCTTAATAAACTTTACCTCCTCCGATATATACGTTTATATATTAAATGCATCCAATGGTAATATGTAGAACTGGTTTACTGTTTTCATTATTTGTCAATTAATTTGAGTTGGTAAAATTTTTAAATCTATTTTAACTTTAATTTTACTCAGCGCTGATTCCATGTCAAAGTTACAAGACTCTGCACTGTAATAACGGAGCTAACGTTACCTTGTAACGAACACATAAAAGTGCCGGAGTTTTATCATTGTCCAAAAGAGTGACGGGCAGAACGTTGGTGCCCATACGCATCTACTACGTTCATATTTGCATTGCATGAAGATAAAACTGTTTTGTGATATGTTTGTTTGTGTAAAAGACTGCTGTGATTATAAATACAATAGTTGCAATGAGTTATTAGAGTTTTACTCGATGCAATGGAATGAACGAAGACAGTTTTTGCAGACGTCAATCGGATATTTTTTTATTTAATTATTAAAATCCGAGCAACTCAATATTTTTTTAACATGTCATTATCCCCCTGCCCTTTTCCCACCCTACGTGGGGTCAGCACAACATGTTTTCCTCTTCCATTTTTGCCTATCAGCCGTCACCCGTCAGCCGTCGTATTTTTTTTAATATAGATCATGTAAATGCTTTAATATGTATAATTTTTTCATTAAAATGTTTATTTTTTGTTTTTGTGTTAGTTAGTGATTAGTTTGTGCTGTCTATTCGAGCAACTCCGTCGAGGAGTGACCACTTAGCTACTGATATCCGCAGACGGCATTCGTGTACGCAAACGAGCCTACTGCGACCATTTTGACTTAACTTATTATCAAATTGTTTTCATGTTTATTAACGTTTATAATATACAGTCCGTTGCTTCTTTTTAAAGGTCCTTAAATAGTCAGGTCCTAAACACTGTCTGTAGCAAAAAGAAGTCAATGTTAATTCAAATTCAAAATTTGAAACCATTAAATTTACATTTTTGTTTGATAGAGATAAACCCTAATTGATTAAAACATATTTAATTATCTAAACTAAACTAAAACTAAAGTCCAAAAAATATTCAGCTCGGTGCATGCTAGTCCATTTATCTCGGAGTCAATAAATCAGAACATCCTGGCTCGAACAATGTTTTCAAAACGTATGTTTTCAAAATGGTTTCACGCTATATTTATTTATCTATCTAGGTAGAGTATTAACGTTAAAATAACACTGTTATAATAAGTTTATTCCATTGTTGGGATTATATTAGCGAGTTTTTAGAGAAATTTATTATCTTAAGTTATTTAGCTAAAAAATATACCAGTATAATATTTTAATACATACCTACATACAACATAAAAAAACTAATAATATAAGTCACAGTAAACGCATGCAGCATCTCAAGTAAATTGTGTCTATTGCATCCAAGATTTTATATCAAATACATATTATTTCTCTCACTTCATCTTCGTTTTATAGTGTGACCATGTTTATAGAATATAAGAATGATCAATATTTATACTTCTTGGATGTACTTTATTTATTTCTTTAATAAAATAGTTGTACTTTTAAGTCACGTACTTCTCTTCTCATGTGAAATCTGAAATCATCCAACTTCACGATCCCTAACAAAAGCCAACATAGCTGGCAAAATCTCCTCATCTTCAGGAAATTCTGCTAGCTGTATTGATGAGCCATGAGGGTAGGATGTATGCGTTATTTGTTTTAAATGTATGTGAATGTGTAAAACTTGTCAAAATCATAGAAAACACTAATTTTTATTACATAATTAGTCAATCATTAATCAAGCAGCAGTAGATTATTCAGATTCGATTCAATCAGTTTTCAAGTTGCTCTCATACAGTTAACTAGACAATATTGGTTACAAAGCCACCGTCGTTATGTAATTACTCTGTTGTGTTTTAGGTACGGCTCTGATCTCATACATCCTACACGTACACTATTCTGTGATTGACCTTACTGATGTGATCATACCAGTACCTTAGGGGTTTGTTGGCATTACTCCTAATCTGGTTTGTACTTCGTTGAGCTGCAACCTATCTTCATCATACTTTTGTTAAAAGAGTTGTTTTTATATTCATATAAAACGAATAAGGTACATTAATATGTTTAAGTGCAATATTTTAAAAACTTAACATTTAGTGCATTTCATTAAACTTAAACAAATAGTTATTAAAACTTTAGTATGATTGTCGGTTTACTTGTTTGTTTGTTTGTTTGCTTAAGACGATAATATTTTTTTTGTCTGTCTATGCTGTTAGCCCTGTTGGCTATTACAGCGTCACCGGGGGAATTATCTCAGTTAATATCTATATGCTTTTCACTCTGTGTTGTTGTTTGATTTTTACGGAGCAATACAAATCTTGGATTATGCTTTAGTTAAAAAAAAACTTGATATGGGCAGATTTCTGGAGAAATTTGGGTATTTAAATTATGTTTATATTGTAGCTATATTTTATCTAACGAACTTGAATAGACCATAGTCTATTTTAGCCCAATAAAAGTCGCACGTCATCAAAGTGCGTGATTATCTCAGTGACAACGTGACAAAGCGGTTACTGAAACAAGCCGCGAGCAACGTTACGTTTTTTTCCTTCTCTCTTTTGACAGGTTAATACATTATATGGGTGATACAGTTAGAATATTTTTATTAATAATATTTAATTAATAATTTAATAGTTATAAAATTGTTAAATTTGTAGTTCCTTTTCTTTTTTATCTTTGTTTAATTTGGTAATGTCATTTCTATCCGTTCTGCATAGGATGAGTAGCACTCCATTTTGGGTATCATAGTCACTGTGTGTGTTTCTTTTGTATTTGCATTTATATTAAGTATATACAATATTATTCCAATGTTGTAAAAATTTGTATGTACATAAGTTTTTTGATTTATTCAAGGTATAACACTTGTAATACCTTCAATAATAGATGGTATAGTTGAGAAAAAGATGGTATAGTTGAGAAAAAGAGTAACTTTTTTAAAAATGATGTTTTAAGCACAGATTTATGCATGATTAAGATATATTAATTTACTAAAAAAAATAATAAAAATATAATAAAAAGGATTTTAGGATTATGTTAGGATTACTTATGTGGTAAGACTTTGAATAGTAATTGATATTTCAGTCCTTAATTTTTTAAAGTATATCGTGGTGTCTCTACAATTATCTACTCCGGCTCGTTCTCATATCCGCGTTCACGAATAAAACATGCATATTATATGTCGTGCGAAGTTGAGGACTCGCTATTGATTATTTAAGCATCTTTTAAGGTTTCTCTGTTTTTGAAGGTTAAAGTTGAATTATATGAAATTTATCTTATACAACTTTTTAAACATTCAATATTATCAATTAATTAAAATGATATTAAAACTTGTTCAATCGCATTTAAATCATTTATTGTATTAATAATTACTTACGAATAGACCGTGATATAAATTAATAAATTTAAGACTTGGTTAATTCTACTACCGTAGAATTTTATTAAAAAGTTTAAATTCTTGGATGAAAATAATAGTAGTGAGAAGCAAGTAGGTAAATGGTTTATTTGTTGTTTTTAAAAGCACTATAATTTATACGGCTACGTACAACTTTAAGAAAATATCTACGAGCTCTTTACTTGGCAGTGAGATCAAAGGCTTCATAAGACAGATGAGCTATGGACAGATATTGAATGGAAATATGAAAAATTGCATGTTTTTGAAATACACTATAAATTATTAAAATTCTAGGCGACTTCCTTTTGAAGTCGTGTAACAAATGTGACGCGTTTGTTCTTCAAGTTATTAATTTTTAAGGAAATAATAATAATATTTTTAAAGGTTAAAATGTATATAAATTACTTATTTATTTTTCAGAAAAACAGAATAGACAAAAATAAGTATCTTGCAGTGAATCGCAATTAACATAAATTTAAAACTTCGATACAATACTATATTGTCAATATACATACATACATAATACAAAACTATATAGACATTATTCCTAAGCATATTAATTGAACCGTTTTTATTATTTTACCTCTACTCTGACATAATGGTTGCTTTTCTCTCTATAAAAAACAAAACAAAAACATTAAACAATTAGTTAGTAAAGCGAAAATCCTGTTCTATCATAGTTAACTCTGAAATAGTTATAAGTTATGATTTGAATACCTCCATGTCTAGTTATTTAAGCCAACATGACAGCGAAATCTAATTCAAATACCATACAACTGCACTTAGACACTGACGAAGGTAGGATTTAAGGTGCCGTTGACTCCTTAAGCCCTTCAAAAAGGTTTCAAGGTTCAAGAGCTTGAACCGTCTGGTCTTTGTAAATCTGAAATAGGTCATAAAAACTGATATACCATATAATTGTGCTGTATAGTGTAAGTTAGGTCGTAAGTAAGAGTATTGACAATCAATAAAGTACAATTTTGTCATTTTCAATCATTTTCGGACATTGGTAAAAAAGTTGGTTTGTTTAATAGAGAAATAATAAACTAAATGTGCTGGAAGAATAACATATAATACCCAGCAATTGTGTTTTTTTTTGTTTTTTATTTCAGACTTCTATTTTATTTCCTTTTTTATTTTTTTATTTCATACACGTGCGAATATAACCAGGTTTAAAAGAAGGCATAAACAAACAAATATGTTAATATAAACATAAAACGGCCATTCAATCAGAGAATCTTCCACATGTGCCTTACGTTTGATACCGGCGCAGTTTATAGCCGCAGTAAAACAATCATTAATACGCATTTTATTACAACAGACGTACGGTGTTATTCTGATTATTTATATAAAATTTACTTTCCCTCAGTTTAATTGGTCCCTAAATAATTTACATTTATTGTATTGTGAACATTAATTCTATCGACAACGTCATCAGAAGATATTAAATCACAAAGAGACCTCGTAGAAGTCGTAGCACAAATGTTGTTCTGAATGATGTAGAGAGATTGTCTGCAAGAGGTGGCCAATTAATTACAAATAACCCTGTATAGAAAATTAGATCATTCAAAACTTCTGTGATATTGTTATGCAGTGAATTTACTATGGCTATACTGTGCCATGGATATTATGTATTAGTTTGTTTGTAGTAAAATGTGTTACGCTATAGATACAATGCGTCCCAACCATTATTGCTATGCGCCAAACTTGTCTTCTCCCTTTGTTTAAATTCAGCTAAATGTAAATATAGAAAAAAAAAAAACAACACCAGGTGCTTACGATACACGAACATCCAGAATAAGGTATCAATTGGAGCTATATAAGAAAATGGCGATTTGGCTCGAAGTAGGCCAGTCAAATTTTATTGGTTTACGCTTTTAATGGCTTCTAGGCTTACAGTTTTATTATTCAATTATAGGTCGTGACGTTCTACTTGCACAAACAAAAGTAACCCACTTTGTTCAGGAAAGCTCAGTAGATACGAAGGATTTATTTACTTATACTCTTAAAAAAATGTAAAAATAAATCTACATATAAATTTTACATCCTAAATAGATGTAAAATTGTTAAAATAACAAAAAGACTCTACCAACTTTCACATGGTTAAAAATATGATTAGAAAAAAGATTATCAGACAATTTCTAGATGGATGATTCAGGTAAAAAACATTTAGCAATACTGTCAAGTTGACTGTCTATCACGCTATCAGCCAACCAGAAAGATTAACACGGAATTTCATAACAATTTTGCTATGTTTTTATGCATTGAAATAAAAATTCGTGCTTAAGATGCAATATAAATCATGGTTTAGCACCAGTTGTATTTGGAGATTCAGGTGCTTATTAGTAATTATTCTTGTACCTAATCGACGATTTCAGTACAAACAAAAATCGCACTAATAATATGTCTCGATCTAGTATTGTGTTCACCGACGTGGGATTTTATATTTTTTGTGAGACAGGCTAGGATCGAACTTTTTTGTTGTTTATCAAATGTAAACTAAAAAATGTAAATGTTTTATTTTTTAATTCGTTTAATTAGCTTTTTTGTTAATTGGACACGCACGAAACATGGTAATCTGAGACGCATGCTTAATTAAAAAAATACATCGAATTCATATTATTATTTAAGATAAATTTGGTAAATGCCAAAAAATATACAAAAGGTTTCTGTGAAGTGCTTAATATAAACTTTCTTGTGT
Organism: Napeogenes sylphis; assembly: GCA_959347405.1. Classification (NCBI taxonomy): domain Eukaryota; kingdom Metazoa; phylum Arthropoda; class Insecta; order Lepidoptera; family Nymphalidae; genus Napeogenes; species Napeogenes sylphis. The sequence goes on along the minus strand of OY365777.1, from coordinate 29,051,098 downwards.
ATAAAGAAATAAATAAAATAAATGTATTTTGACTCATTTTATTTCCAAAATCTGGGTAAAATTTTAATTTCGCCTCGAAGGTGTATTTCTTTTGGAAATCTTATGAAATCTATAAACGAACATGGTAAAAACGTATGTTTCTATAAACTAAGGTAAAGTACGAGGCTATGTTACCTAAAATGTTGTGGGATTTATTTCCGGTACCAGACACATTAAAAAAATATAGTATTTTTATATTCCAGCTTATGAACTTATTTGATTGAGTGATACGTTTATTCATAAATTGTTCTACTAAAGTTTCTATAAATAAAAAAACAGTAATCGTTAGTCTTAGTTCAACTTACAATTATGATAAAAATATAATCATTTCTAAATACGGGAAGTATTTACATTTAACATTTAAAACTTTAAATTAAACCCGATGTTTCAAATTATTCAATAGTGGTGTTCACGGGAAGACGGTGTAGTATCTGTCAAAAATTCAGTAAGTACATTAGTCATCTTCTTTCAGCGCTTTCTAAAATTCTGAGAATAGAGTTCAGGATGCACACTACACGCACTAACAACATCTTGAAATCTCGTATTATGGTAACACACATGGTGAGATTTCACCATTAATGATTGGTTAAAGGTGTAAAAGGATAGACTCTAAACATCTTCGCTATTAAAAAATAATGCTTTTAATTTACTTAGCCTCGATAATAAATATTGTAAGCCGCTAGACAATTGCTAAAAAAGCGGTAGCTAAATTAGTAAAGTGAGAAGTCTTTTTCCCAGAGGTTGCCGGTGGAATCCCTGCCCGTATCTGTTTATTTTTTATTCTATACATTTTTACAAGTTTATTTAATTCTGTACTCGTAAAAATTTATGAAAATATTATTTAGAGACTTAGGTTATTTTTTTATTGTATATCTTCATTTCCTTAAATAAGGAAAGACTGAAATCTGTCTGTATTTTCGTATAACTTGTTTTAGTATATCAAAGACAGGGTAATAAATGGTAAGTCCTTTCTCTCATATGTATAATGAACTAACACATAGTTTATATTACCAAAATACGAATAACGTCTATCCGTAGAGGCTAAGTCGTAGAGCCATGGTTCGTAGAGGTTTATGACCCGATTTATGAGGTATCTTATTTACGTAGAAGATTTCATATTCCGTTCGTAGGCATTTTGTTCTGATTCAAGGTTTTATGTATTTGTTCGCAAATAAATGAAATACTCGTACATGTTTGTCTCGAGCCATAAAATAAAAGAGGAGTAGGTAAACAGATTTCTATTAGGTTTGATAGAAGATGTGTATTGTTTTATATAAATATTAACTATGTTTATATAATATAAGGATATTTTATACACGGTTAACTTTATGATTTGTTAATTATGAAAGTAAAAATATAACAAACGTTAAAAAAACAATAAATTGAGTTATTAGAGTTTGACTGTTCTTGATTTAATTAATCTTGGTTTAATTTTAATTAAAAGGTAAATTCTTCTTTTTCTAGAATTTGCTTCTGAGCTATGCATTAAAAAATACTAACAACAGCAAATCATTAAAAATATCTTAACAATATTAATGTAAAGCCTTGTTTCGAAACAAGTAAAGTAGCTCCTTTAGAGAGCTCTCTAGACAATAGAATTAAATAAATTGTACGTTTATTTGAGTATAAAAAGTTATTTTTGATTTAAATGTTTTTAATAAATATGCCCTGAAAACAAGTCTTCAAAGACAATTTATGTGGAATCTAGACAAATATACCAAGTATAAACATAAGATCAAATAACAATTGAAATGCGGACTATTCAAAGAGGTATGTAATGCGAAGAATATGTTCCATATTCCAGAACTATGCTATTTCGAGAGAATTCCGTTATTTCATTATGTACAAAACAATATCTTAATATTTATTTCAATTTTATCTTTATTAAGTTAGTAGCATGTGTATATGTAATAGAAAAAATATAAAACTCCTTAAATTTTTTGTATAAGAGAAATAAAAAATAGAGAGTCTTTTGACTTTCAAGCATTTAAGTCGTAAAAAATAACAGAATATTGTCGTCATAAATGCTCCATCAGTTTCCGCAATTGCCATGAATAAATGCATCCCAGGGCCTCGTACTTTCTTATCATGTTCGAATAAAAAGGCAAAATGTGCTGTTTTAATGTTTGCCCTTTCCTACGTCCCCTTGGCTATAAAGCTGTAGTGATGTACAAACGTTTGTATATTTATGAAAATGATAAAAAACAATATGAGACGCTATAGCTGATTTTGCGATTTCCTTTTTGGGTGACTCAATAGTTATTGACTTACCTACACCCTCGTGTCTCGACTTCTTAATATTATAATTAAGAGCAATAACTATGTATCTTTACTTTTCTTCTTGTGTTGTGGAATGTATGTTCATTTAACGATTAACACTTTTTAAATTATTCTTAATAAAGTGAATTTCTTTCATATAATTTGCATGCATATGCATATCATTTCATATCATATGTGAATTTCTTTCATATCATATACATGCTTTCTTATCATAATAATTAAATAACAAATAAAAAACCATCGATACTTTTATCTACATGTAAAATGTCATCACTATGCAAACGAGCATGCGAGTTATGTTCACAAAGACATGGCTTAATAAAAAACAATCTATTGAGTGTACATAATTTACTCTGTTATGATATGAATCTCGAGTTTATTTTCATAGATAAGGTTCTTTGCACATCATTATAACTCCATACCGCACACTCGAGGAGATCTACGGATTATAATAATATAATTGAGCGATATTATATCTTAGGGATTATATACTACAATATACATTAGAATAAAATAATTTATGAAAAGAGTTTTTATTCTTGATTATATTTTTAATTTCCAAGTTCATAATAAGTGATTAATTATACCTTTTAAAAAAATTATGATAAAACAGTAATTTTAATAAACAAGGTAATTTTTTCTTAAATCTTTAAAATAAGTCTTCATATTTTTTTAGAAAAAGCTGTTATTTCAGTAATAGAACCAATTAATTCATCGACAAGAATGTTTTAAAAACTTTTATTTCAAAATTTTGATAAATTGCAAAAGTTTAAAAAATTCACAGTATAAAACTGGAACCAAGAACAAAGTCCTGTCAAAGTCCGTCCCGTCAATTCTCAATAGCCCGTTGTTGTAAACTTGCTGAATGCTTTAGGTTCAATGACGTGACAAGGAAAACCACTCTTTTAAATCATTGCAGCATAATGCATCCAACTTAAATCGTGAAATGTTATAGAAATGTGTCGGTAGGTTTTAAGTTTTTTTCATATAAATCTCGATATTAAAATTGAGGTTAATTACAATAATATATAAAACAAAAGCGTTCCTGTCATTCTCTTAAGTATTTTAATTTTCTATAAAGATGGTTGGTTACCTTTATCTAACTAAGTAAACTTGCATAACCTATTTTTTTAATAAAACATTCAGATTGTTAGAATTTTTTAAACAATATAATTAATTAAATGTAAATTCGCCCAAAGATAGATCTTACAAATAAAACATTTAGACTACAAAAGAATAATGTGGAAATTATTCAATACCTTTAACATAACAATGAAGATATTTTAAATAATTCAAAAGGCATTTTATTCGCCATTTCTACCACTTATGTACCGCATTCACAATCGCATTTCAAAAGCTAAGCAGTTACATGAATAAAGCGAACTATTCACTGAATCTTTTAAACCTTTGATTAAAACTAACGACCGGTTATGTTTATTATATATTCGTTATAGTTTAATTTTCAATACAATTTTTAAATAATATGAACAAAACATTTCTTTATGACATAACGACATATGTAATTACATGTTTACCTCAAACTTATTATCAATAAAAAAAATATTAAAATATTTACAATAGACACCATTTTAAAGAAATTATTATAGCAGCTTTGTTGTTGTTGTTGTAAGCCCAAAAAAATGGCATTAGCTAAAATAAAAACCAATTTGGGATAAAATTAACATTTATAACGATATTATTTAAAGAATATGAAGCTATCTACCATTACACAGATATTTCAAAGTGAAGAATACAAATTGATTATTTAAAATTCATTCAACATTTTATCTAGTGAATGGGATCTGTATGAGGCAAACTTTTCTTTATTGAAGCGTGCCATTGATGTGTATTTATTACACTGCCATTGTAAGCAACGCTTGAACACTCCAGAATGGGGTTACCGATAATTCTTAGTGAATGACGCGTATTTTGTTCGACTCACTCGTTTTGAAAGATATCAATTGACTCTTTGCTTTTTGTTTACATTCGCCTAAATGATACAATTAGTACTGAAGCTCCGGTTTCTTTAAAGTCAATTAATAACAAAGTATGAAATTTCATGTCAAATTAAGTGTTATTTCTTCTGGTTAGTTAAAAGTGTGTCCATCAAAACGATTCATAGCGTTGTTAAATCTTGTATTTTCAGTATAAATTGAAAAAGTCATACTGAAATTGTATATTCGAACCGTATAATAATTATAAATTATTAAAATAATTTTAATCAATTAATTCTGTTGATTTTGAAATAATTTTAATTACCTACCGATTACTTCAAATAAAAATAGAATATATTAATTTATTTAAAATATGCTTTGCATTTTCTATTTATTAAAGGACCCGAAAAAACCCCTCGAGGAACACCGGTCAATAAATTTTATAGAAGGACCTCGAAAAGGTTTTATTGGTTACGGTTTTAAGGCTAAATGTAAAAGTACGTGAAATTAAAACAGTCTCAAGACAATTCTAGAACACCTTTGATTTATAAGAATTTACTAACCAGTATTGTCTTTTTAATATATACTTAAATATAATGTATTATATAATTGTACAACAACCAAGTCAATATTCAAATAAATAATAATAAATGTAAATCAAATTAATAACGGACCAAAACTTATAATAAACTAGTGTTAGTTATATTTATTGTTTATATAACATAAGATTTCATTTTATATATTCATCGTTTTGTAATTCTAAGTGTGTGTTTTTACGTGTGTTATAAAATATTTATGATTCTATGAAGTCTAATGTTTGCAGAGCCCTAAAAGTTGGTGGATTATAGGACAAATGCGAGTAATACTTAAGATTATGTTTCTCTAGAGGATAGGAATGTACACATTAAAAGTTATACTCACCTGTATTATTGTCTTTAGCACAATATAAGGTTTTGTAAAATGTACAGAACTAATATACATCTAGTATATGCATTATAATATAATATATTCATTATAATATAATATACATCCCAGACAAAAGCTCCAACAGTAATAATAAATACACGATGAATAATTAAAACATCGATTAATACCATAGAAAACATTAGATTACAAAAAGTATCTTATTCAATACATTTACCAGTAGTAGTAATAAATGATTTAATTGCCAAGTTTACTATATTTTGCATTGTTGCAAGATTGATCACGAAATATACTGAGTTTGTACGAGAATAATTTAGTATTTACATAATTATGTCGTTCATGTTTTATCTAATCATTTTTTATGTAATATATTATTCAATTAAATATAATTTTAAAATAATAATTGTTACTTTCAGGATTTTCTTTCGCAGAAGAAGAAAGAAGTGTAAAACAAAGACAGATATTAATTATTGCATCTTCTTCCACAAACAATTACTTACAATGTCTAGAGGATTAAAAAGAAGAACAGATTTAGCAAATTTAGTTTGCAAGCCTTTATGTTCTATGACAAAAATTCACGAAGAGGTAGAAAGAATCTTATAACACCTAAACTAGCTTTAGATCATGTCAGATCATTCAAGAGCTTCGTTTAGATTCTTCATTCGGTCGCATAAAGTCTTGGTCTGAGCGGTGATGATTCCCTATTAACAATTTCTCAATTTAGCGAATCAAAACTCAGAATAGAAAATCCTGAATAAAAGCCATAAAAACTGACTTTAAGGATCTGACGTGGTCACAGTAGATTAGAATGAAAAACTATTACCGGAATTGCATGTACGAAGTGCAGAAGAAGAACGCTTGCCAATTATAGCCTTTTTTATTATAAAGGATGAATATCTTGAAGTGCCTAAGCAATATAATTTTTCTGGAAAACATCGAGCTAAAGCGGTCTCAATTGCTTTTTGTGAGTGGAACCTTCATAGTAAATGTCAAATTATGTGCTGCGATTTAATAGCTTTGGATACTAGCCGTTTCATTGGAGCTAGTTCTTTTGGGACAGACTTTAGAAAGATAACAGTTTAAATTTATATAAATATAGAATGAAAAATAAACCGATACGGGCAGGGATTCGAACCCGCGACTACTGGGAAACCGGCCCGTCGCTCTACCAACTGAGCTACCGTATCGCTGTCCGTCTCGGTGAATTAAGCATTCTATATGTGATCGTCTTTAACGGGACGGTGGTGACATCTATTAGGTTTCTTGCGAAGATCCTAACCAATGTTTCTAACTTTGCAGTATAGATAAACATTGAAAAGATGCCACTACCGAAATTAATGTTTGAAAATATCTTTAAACATGTACAGCCATGTTAAGCTTATTTAAATTTATATAAATATAGAATGAAAAAAAAAAAGGATCTTCGCAAGAAACCTAATAGATGTCACCACCATCCCGTTAACGACGATCACATATAGAATGCTTAATTCACCGAGACGGACAGCGATACGGTAGCTCAGTTGGTAGAGCGACGGGCCGGTTTCCCAGTAGTCGCGGGTTCGAATCCCTGCCCGTATCGGTTTATTTTTCATTCTATATTTATATAAATTTAAATAAGCTTAACATGGCTATACATGTTTAAAGATATTTTCAAACATTAATTTCGGTAGTGGCATCTTTTCAATGTTTATCTATACTGCAAAGTTAGAAACATTGGTTAGGATCTTCGCAAGAAACCTAATAGATGTCACCACCGTCCCATTAAAGACGATCACATATAGATTGCTTAATTCACCGAGACGGACAGCGATACGGTAGCTCAGTTGGTAGAGCGACGGGACGGTTTCCCAGTAGTCGCGGGTTCGAATCCCTGCCCGTATCGGTTTTTTTCATTCTATATTTATATAAATTTAAATAAGCTTAACATGGCTATACATGTTTAAAGATATTTTCAAACAAGATAACAGTTGTTTTTATTAGATGTGGTTTATATATGGTTCTAAAACTGTCGTCTATTTAATGAAAAAAAATATATGAAATATATTTATTTAAAAATATTGCTAACTATTACAATTCCAAATTACGCAGTTACTACGCAGGACCAAATTATTTCTTATTATTTTACTTGTTTTTTTTTTTAGATAAAACATTGAATGATTTTGTATCGGAAAAGAACAAACAATTTTTATCTCGACTAACGATAGATTTCTTCAGGAAGATGTATCTTTTTGGGATAATAATGGTATTTTTCAGGAAGCTAAAAGAATAATAAGTCGTTTGGATGCTGTAAATGACACTGCTGAAGGGAGCTGTTAAATTAATACAAGATTTATCGGAGTTATTACGGTTGAAGAAGATCTGAAGCTGTGATCAGTAATATAGACATTTGTATCCGGATTGCAAAAAAAGACACAAAAGAGAATTACTCTTACTAATTTGTTATTATTTTATGTTTTAAATAAATATTTTCACTTAATTTGTTGCATTTTATAACAGACCGAAATATCTCACATAACAAAACACTTTTTAATAGAGAGTAGCTTAGTTGGCTTGGGTTGCAATCATGAAAGAAATATGATATGTCATATCTTAGGTTTTTTAAGGATTTATAATTTACTTTCGATTTTTTTTTGCCATATGTAAGGGCAACAAAAAAATAACATATTAAATATGTATATAATGTACGATTGCTACTTTCACAACTTTTGATTTGATACTATTTATTATTAACATACTTTCTTTATAATTATATAAAACCTGTTTATACAGTACAAATGCTGTAGCTTATAACCTATTTGTTGGGTACAATTGGTTGCATTGTTGGAGTCATACCATGATATAATTAAGTGCTGTGCACGTAATGGGTATATAAGTACATTAATTATTTTAATAATATCATTATTATTATAATGCTGTTGTTGTATTGCGTAGTACTTTTGAACCAGTGTTATTAAGGTTATACTACTTTCAAACTTATATATCATAACAGACTGCAAAATGTTATATGTATATTCATTTGTATTTTTATAAGTACTAGATATTTAAGAAAGAAGAGATACTTAACAAAATTTGTACAAGATTTCTTAAGTTTCTCAAGATATATAGTCAAAACCCAAAAAAAAAGCAGTTTGTATTTTTTATGTCACTTCCAGAAGTGTGATATTGCTCGGTTTGATGATGTTTTATGATACATTTTTTAAATTTTTTCATATACACGCATATAGACAATATTTTTCTTTTGAATGTATTTAATTTCAAACTTTATCATAATATATTTTAATACAAATGTATGATTATTCTATAATAACAATTTTCTTTTATGTATAAAGATATTTTTTCATCTTATCACAACGTAAAGTTTAATATAAAGTAAATTGTTTAAGTGTAAGGAAATTATTTCAGTATAATCTAAATTTCCTAATACCTTCACTTGATGAAAAATACTTTTGTATAACGACATTGTCATCAAGCTCGTACCTTTATGATGTAAGAGGCAGAAAATGTTATATACGAAAGTTATTTATTTTCTTAAAACCAAGAAATATAAGCATACGATATTGGGTCTTTTCCTTCAAGAATAAAGCCTAAATTCGGTTGTTGTTTTTTGTGTAACTACATATTCTTTTGTAAAAGGGTACGCAATTATAAATTCCCTTAGTAATATTACAGAGAATTATGAATTCCGCTGGATTTATGTTGTTTGTGTAGATTGTGATCCTTGTAGACCCTTCTCAGATAGGACTTGACATCAGATTGTCCTAGGCTTTAGCTTTTTATAGAATTTACTTCACAAAAAAATATATCAATGTGTAACAAGAATTATCTTTAATATCAAGTAAAATAAAGTTGATACAATTTATTCTATTAAAAAGAAACATTTGGATAATTTGTTTCAATATTATGTAATTAAGATGAATAAGTAGCAGTTGGCAAGTTTTATGGGTCGAGTAATAGTATGAACCTAAAACTTAGAGAATCTGAATTTTGTGATAAGAGTCAAGTAAGTCTATAGAAATGTAAGATTTTAAGTTATTAAAAGTTTTTAATTTGGTTTAAGCAAATTAAACTACCAATATATAAGGCTTACTAAAGCTTCAATCATGATATATTATGATACTAATAAATCTTCCGTAAAATAAAGTAAGAAAATACACGCTTCACATTCATTGACATAATACAAGCTTTCAAACGGTATGTATGCAGATAAAATATGTCTCACAAATATGACAAGGGACATTTGTTTTTAAAATATGTATGTTCTATATTCACCATGGGATAATTAAATGTAAATATATTAAATTATAATTATTAAAAGGTGTTTACAAAACAGAAGATTTTATAAGAGCACAGCGCGATAGCCTTAACGAGGTAACAAAATGTATTTTGTTTATGCAGAAAATTCATGCGATAATTTCAGGAGAGATTTCTCATTAAGGGGATATTTTTAGGGCGCATTAAAGATTTTATACGGATTAGTATTTTACGGTTTTAAGGATTGAATATTTATTTAAATACACTGAGGAAAGGTATTATAAACTGATAATTATTAAATAGAACAAAAATACTTAAATAATTGCAAGAGTATGATAAAGAGTCAGTCAGGATAAACAATTAATATTTTTATTTGTTTCGTTGTTTTAATTCCATGATAGTGTGAATAATGTTTTTTAATAATTTATATAAATGAGTTTTTTGCACTTCTTCTCCAAATAAAATTTAATGTACAACGGTTTTTCTTCATTTATTAATACAGAAATTTTCACGAAAACGATAATCGTAACATTCACATTTATACGTTCTTTAAGATAGTGAGGAGACCACAATGTTAAAATTCGATCACCGTACTATAGTTACGTTGAGAGCTTATCATTGTTTTAGCAGCGAAATCAATTAAGATAAGCGGCTAAAGCCAAGCCCTATAATCTTAGTTCACATTGTGTTGAAGACTATTATTTTATAATGGTTCTTGGATTTTACGATGTATGTAATAAAAGTAAAATATAATAATTAAATCTACGTCCACTACAAAGTTTCAAGCATATTTCTTTATTGTTGAAATAATAGAACCGATGCATATTCGTCCACTTAACACTGTTAATATAAAAATATATTAAAAAAAACAGATGACTCATTCAAAGTGAATTTGTCTCAAATTTTAACACATTGTGTTGAAAACTATTATTTTATAATGGTTCTTGGATTTTACGATGTATGTAATAAAAGTAAAATATAATAATTAAATCTACGTCCACTACAAAGTTTCAAGCATATTTCTTTATTGTTGAAATAATAGAACCGATGCATATTCGTCCACTTAACACTGTTAATATAAAAATATATTTAAAAAAACAGATGACTCATTCAAAGTGAATTTGTCTCAAATTTTAAGCCAATAAACGTATAAAGTCGAAATCAGAGAGTTTCAAAAGTTTTCCTCGACTTGAATTGAGTAATGGTTACCTAATTTACATTGTCGTTACTCGCCATTTTCAGAGCATATTAAGTTAGTCGAACTCCTTGACTTGCATTATCATTTGTGACTATTCTGATATATTTTAACATATTTCTTAAGGCACATTATTTTTTAAAGTTAACTTGATATAATAAAAGGCAAATTATCTGGAGCTACTGGGTAAAGAAATAATAATGAATTCACCGAAATAAATTTATAACTCGAAAACACAGTTACAATAAAGTATATCGATTGCAAGTAAAAAGAATCATTTAAATTCCGTAAGGATTTCGCACGAATCTGTTGAACTATAAATCTTATCGAACGAGTTTAGAATTGGTGCCTACTAACGAATTCAGTTCGTGTAGCAATATAGTTAATTGAAAGTCAGTGAAATGCAACAAGTGCGTAAATTAAAACGTTTGTTTCCATCTTGGGAGGTGGGGTTATAAATGAGTAGAGTTTTATGGTTTGTTATCTTTTTGCTCAGGAAAATTTATTACTAAAAGTATTAAGTATATTGTAACGAAATAGAGGAGCTGTATTGACTAAAGGACTAATAAGATGGCGGCGAGGTGTGACGTGGTGTGGTTTATATCGTGGAGGGGAAAGAAATGGAGAGGAGAGGCTATATATAACAAGTGTCCTGAGTTTAATGTCGATTATCGTTGTTAATTACACTGAAGAAATTGTTAATAAACGAAGTGATTTAAAAGAAGCTATACGTAGTAGTTATATTATTTCTCTAAATAATAAAGAAGATATAATAAAACACACACACATGAGTTATGTGTTACATTTTAGTCATTTAAATACTAATGCGTGTATCACGTTATGTGCTGAAATTAATAAATATTTTGACACAAATCTTTAAAAACTTGATCACCATTATCGTCTTTAGAGTAAAGATCTCTACCAGCATTCTATAATTTTTTGCTTATTATTATTATTATTTAAAATAAAAAAACCTACATGAAACAATAATATAAAATTATAAGAAAAGAAGATCTTTGTTTCATATCAATATTAATATGAAGCAATAGCTTATACAGGTAATTGCTTTGGTAATAAACAATTATAAGAGAGAGAATTAAATAAAGAATTTATTTAAAAACGTGTTTCTATTTTTGAAAAATTGAAATATATATTTTTTGATTGAAGTAAATTAATGTTTCATTTCATTCATTTAGAGCTGAGCTCTATAGTTTATTACTCAAACCCATTAATTTACATAATGTGTTTCTTTTAGATTAATTAAAACATAAATATTTTATGTGTATAATATTTATGTCGATGTATTACTGGCATTTTGTTAGTGAGATTTTTATTTTATTTGTTATTTAAGAGACATGAGTTGGAAATGTGAAATTTTATTTTTTTATTCTTACATTTGGTTTTAATTTTGTAATAAAAAAGAAATAGCATAAAATGTTTTTGCTAATAACTATATATCTTAAAGTCTAATGTATAAATTCAACAAAATTTTCAAATCATTGATCGGCTCTAGATACAAATTGAACTTTACGGTATAACTTTTCAAGACAGTGAATTTGTTTTTGAAAATCATAAGTAATAAGAGCTGACCGATCTGTCAATTTGTCGTGAACCAATAATTAATCTTGTTTGAGAAATGGATTCAAAGATGCAGGTCGATACATTGATAAATAGATTCTTGTTTTACCAACTCCTTCAATCGGAGACATTACATAGCACTGATGCCTACTAAATGTGTCATTGACCTCATTTTTGTAATATCTAACTTTTATCTACACATACAGAACATATGAATAGGATTTTTATTGCATATTATACTGTACAGACCATGTAACATATACAATAATTCCTGATTCCGAATATCAATTAACTTATGTAAAAATTCGCTTACATTGCCTAGGCTAAGAAAGAAAAGAAGAATAATTCGAGAAGGTCCATTTAATTTGCAAGAGACGTAATTATTCCGTACATATTTATAAAGGTGAAATAGTCTTACTGGTGCATAATTTAGCAGTCATTCCAAAAAGAAACATATTTCACTAAAGCTTTAGAAACAAATTAAAATCCTTCTTGGTACTTTCAACACTAATCTGTGCACTACAAATCTTAAACTTGACATTAAATGTTTAGCTACATATTTTCTTATATTATTATCAGTTTTGTATGATGATTGTCTGACCAGGATGGAACTTAAGCCGCAAATAGCTAGTATTTTTTATGAGCTTTACCTTGAAATAAAAAAAAACATAAAGTAATCATTTCTATAAATACAGGCTTTATTTGTTATTCATATAACGCATGCCAAATCCAGTTATGCAAGGATTATCCATGTATTTTCCAATCTCGCTGCTAAGTATGCGGGCCGCGGTAGGAAAAAGCGAGCCCAATTTCTTTGAATGATTACACTTACCAATTTCAGACATCTTATAAATCAGGCATATTAAATTTCGAGGGAACATGCAAATTTTCTTGATGTTTTCTATTGACAATGGATCAAAGTGGATTAGATTTGAGGTGAGTTAAGTAATTTAAGAATTTTCCAGCTTCTTATTTGTTCGGAATATTTAAAAAAAAAAAGTTTTATGTAACATGTAAAAGCAGAATTCTTTGTTACGTTTTCTGTTTAATACGATATAGTCATATATTCTTTTAGATTCCAATAATGTACATGAAAATCGTAGAAATATATTAAATTTCTAACCAACACCACCCCTGTCAAGTGGGATAGAGGGGAGGACCGGGCATCTTGCTCCAAACGGTATTGGAGTGCAGTGAAGTCACTTGTGGTTGTTCAGAGTCGGTCGTAAAATGCTGTCTGGGGTATCTGACGTAGCCTGATGGTATTTTGACGCTGTTGGCGAAGTGTCGTGGTGTGAAGTTGCAGCTGCCGATACGGTAAAGAGAGGTGCCTAGGCCTGGATTAGTCGACTTGCCGACCAACTGCAATTGGTGCACCCGTGTCAACCAAATCTTGCTTCTCATTGAAGAGGTGGTCTGCTATTCCAGCAACGCGGCCGTGTGTTTAAGAGATTGCTGTGGCGAATATGACGGTAAGTTATTTGAACGTCTGTTTTAGTAAGTTGAAGAGGGAAGGTTGTGGGAGTACCACATCACACCTCCTCCTTTCCCTGGGTGCGGGGATAACCATTATTGATACAATCTAGACATATAAAAACTTATTTTTCTATTAGTAACCTTAATAAAATAATACCAGGTTGTGGATACTAGCTCAGACTGGTATTGTACCTAAAGGTTTAAACATTTGTTAAACTATGATCACGAATGAACGATTTAAAGTTAGAAACTTTAAGTGATAATATAAGCCCTTATTCATATTTAAATAATCTTTTATTTATATATTTATATCTAAGAAAGTCATTACTACGGACGCTAAACGAAACGCGGCACGAATCACTTGCAATGTCGATTGACTAACTATGACAGAGTATAGATTATGGAGCGGGGCTAAGACGACAGACACTTATCTTGTGAAAGTCGTACAGTTAGGTCTTCTAGTTAGAAACTTTAATTCTTTTCGTTAAAAGTAGAAGTGTACAATTTTATTGTATTGTAATGTGTATAGTTACTTTTATTTTGTAAGACATTGCCCAGTAATTATAGTTATAGCGTATCGCTATTCTCTTTTCTATTTTCTCTTGTTATCTCTGACGATAGTGACTATATAAAAACCGAAACGACTATAAAAACCGATACGATCGCTTACAAGAAAATCGGTTAACCAACCTTTATGTATCTATCATTTAAAAATACAACATAACTTAAAAAGCATATTATGGTTATTACGGTAATTATAATATTCTGTATTTTATAGTTATCGTATCGGTATCGGAAAATTCATGAGGTTGGAAGATAAATACGTTTTGTTTGGAAATAATAGGCGATGCAGAATTTACTATAATATTTTGGGATTAAATTTGAACCGCCTTAATTAATTTATGTCAACTCTTTAAATAACCATATAATCACTGGTTGAATGTAATTAGTCAATTATAATTATCAATAATAATTTTATATGGGAGGTGCCTTTTATATTTTGTCATTATTGTAGTATTGAGGACAATATGTTCTCTGAATTCCCTTGATAATGACACTACGTTTACACAGTTAAGATTTAGTGAAATTAAATCACTTAGCCTTTACTGATTGGATATAGTTTTTTATATAAAAATCTATATTACACAAAAAAATCGTACATTTAGTTAACTTTACGCAAGAAACTCCCTAACAGCTGACCAACTGTTAAAATTTAACCTTGCTTGCTTCTATTAACAATAGTAAAACAAAATAGTTCGTAAAAAATAATACTTGAGACTTTTTGGGATTGACAATTAATCCGTTTTTGTAACGTCATTCAAGTTAAACTTTTTGCTGCAAATCATCGTCAAATTTGACATAAATATTGATATTGAGATCATGAATTTAGTGTTCGCAAATGGATGAGAGGACAAAAGTAATTAAATTAATGAATAAAGAGAAACAACAAGTTAAGAGAATAACACCTTGCGGGGTATATTGATAAGATGCCACCATCTAAAAAACTGTTTCCCAGAGGTTTATAAATATAACATGGTTATGCATGTTTATGGATTTTTAAAAAAAATTTCATTTCAAATGTTAATCTATGCTGCAAAGTTAGATACATCGTTTAGGTTTTTAAAGAATATAACTAGATATTAAAAGCATACCGATAAAGATGACCATGTATAGAATGCTTAATGCACCGAAGCGTTTGGCGATAGGGTAACCTAATTGCTAGAGTGACTGGACGGTTTTCCAAAAGTCGTGGGTTCGAATCCTTGCCTTTAGTGGTTTTTTTACATTTTTTATTTATTCAAAATTTAAATAAGTTCAATGCTATTCATGTTGTTAGATATTTTGTACATTTAGGATTGTATAAGAAATATACTGGCAATTTCACAATAATATTTTACAACAATAATACAGTAAACAATATAGAGTTACTACACACAATGTATTTTGCATCCCTATATTGGGTTACGACCATGGACGTTTTCTGAGGAATTACTATTATAGTATATATATACATATATTTAATATAAAGGAATATTTAACATTCAATATTTGTTCTACTAAGTGAAGTAGTAACTAAGTCTAGTAGTGAATGATCCTCACTGCCCATGATCTTTTGCAATACCAGGGAACGAAAAACCAAATCGCCGGCTGAGGGCAGACAGTTTGTTTTTTATTATCTTTAGTCATGGACGAAACCAAAAGACAATGACATGGCAATTGCTATATTAGCATATAAACCACATATAGTTTTTACCTATGCTACTCATTATTTAGCCATACTTTTAATGTAAGAGTCCATTACAGATCTAGTTTTCATCCTGAAACCAAAGACATAATTATGGGTAATATTAAATGTATTGTGTTATAAATTATTTAACTAAAAATAATTAAAACCACAGCAATATTTTAAATATTATATATTCTAAACACACCAGCAGTTACCGGAACTGCAGTCATGACGAACATTTCCGGAAAGGGCATATTACTGATAAAAGGTTTATTTCGCATTTATTGTGATGCTTTGTCATCATGTGTGTATTAAAATGAAATATGCATCATTTATTGTTTGGTTTGACTTATAATATAAAATGTATTAATATAGTATAACACGAAAAAGGTGTTTTAAGTTAAGATTTTTAAACTTTTTATCAAGTCTGAGTACTTGCAATGACACTTTTGATATGGTTTTAAGCATTTGCGTAAGATAATTAAGTGTTAACAGAGATAAGATACATTTATCTGACAGGAATCAAATCCAAGATGATACCCACGAGATGATGATGTTTACAAGTCTCAGTGGGAAAACACCTCTAAGGCAATTAATAAATTTGCTATGCTTACTTATACCATCGGGATAATTAAGTGGTCTGAATTTGAGTACAAGATGGTCTAGATCAAATAGACTAATCTACCACGACCTGAAGGTGCCAGCGATATCGTAGAAGTAGGCAGATATCGAATAGTAGGCAATGCGCAGATTAAGAGTCTGCGTGTATACTTTTATAACCAAAGAACCTCCACTCTAAACTAAGGTTTTTTATGGTGACAACAATCTAACTCCACTCCGTCTACCTAAATCAAAATACCAAAATAGCTTTCAAACTTTTACAAAAGTCATCGTTAGTATTTAAAAAAAAGAAAGGACCAATTTACAATAAATATTTCCGGATATTTAACTCAAAATTAACAATGGGTACTTATTATTACTATTAAAAACCATTATAAAATTAAAAATAAATAAGAAAAAATTAAACAAATATTATAGGCCAAAACAGATTTTTTTTAAATTAAACAATTACGTAAAATAATATCGAATTTTATGATAATTAGAAAAAGTTTTTCCAAACACCAAACGAAAAACAATCAATTATCAAATTGCCACTTTAAACTTAAAGAAAGAATGTAGAATAATAAGTAAAACCAAAACACCGATAAATCACATTGGACCCAAGAAAAACATAAGAAAATGCATATACCTAGAATGCATGGCAAATGCATATTTTATCAATATTATTAAAGATTTATAGTTAGCTTTAAAAAAAAGATTTAGATAGATAGATTTTAGATTAAGAAAAAAGCAAGAAATGATTATTTGTTGCTTTTTTCTTAATCACTTTTTTCTCTTTTGAAGGGTATTTTATTCACTTTTATTTTTTTATCACAGTTAATGTTGTCCTAACAAGTTGCATTTCTTTTTGTTACAGATACGCGGTTTAATTCTCTTTTGTCCCAATATGCGTAACCTAACTAACTTATCTCTTACAAAAGGGAAAACATAGATTGTGAAGTAGTAGATAAATATCTTTAAAATTATTTGAAGCTCCATTAGTATCTTCGCTGCTATGTACGTCTGAAAATGTTAACTCGGAAAATAAGAATAAAATTTAGGTAAGGTTTTTCCATATATGTCACATTTTTTACACGTCTGGACGTTATAAGACAAGCTTTATTAACTTTAATTCTTTACTATTATGTACAAAGTTATCCAAGCAAGTATGGCCTAGTTGGTTTATAGGGTTCCGTATAAATTAATTCCTATTACTAAGACTTCACTGTTGATCTATCCGTCTGTCTGTGTCTAGGCTCTCATCTCATGAACCGTTATAGTTAACCGTTATAGTGAATATTCACAGGTGATACATTTCTGTTGCCGTTATAACAACAAATATTAAAAAAATACAAAAATAAACTATTAAGGAAAGCTCATACAACAAACGTGGTTTTTTTACAAAAGCGACGACTGGTATGCGCTTGAAATATTCCCAGGATATTTATTTATATATAATGAATATGTAAGATTTATATATAGTGAATACATAAGATTTACATATAGTGAATACATAAGATTTATATACAGTGAATATTAAGACCAAACAATTAAAATAAAATAAATATTTAATGGGGCTGCCATATAGCACAACATTTTATTATCAGCCTAAAATGAGCCCTATGATTATAGCTATACGTTATAGTTTGTATAACTTAAGGATCATCTGCTGTACATTTAATGTTGTGACTTTTACTGTTCTTCGTTTTTAGATGAAAACATGAAAACTTTTATGGTGCAGCATTTTTTAGTTCTTGAACATGTTTTAGTTGCAAAATTCATAATTACGTCTAAAGTTCTTAATGCATATTAAGAACTAGTTGTCTTTGCAAAAGTTTTAACGTATATATTGTTTCCTCTAAGTCACGGTTTGAATCTTGCCCGAATCGATTAATTTTTCATTCATACATAAAATTTAAATCGTCACATCGCTAAACAGATTTACACATAAATAAAAGTAAATATGTTAAATTAAAATATGCTCTAATACACGTTGAAAATTATTGAGCTTTAAATAATCTTGCCAACTTTCATTTTTATACTATTTTTACTTTTCATTTCCAGAGGATAAGCTCATCTTCAAAGAAAAAACAATACTTTATAAAAGACAATCACATCTGTCTCATTCGTCATAAGTCTAAACGATGAGATAAAATAGATTGAGCAAATGGTTTTCCGTTCATGCGTCTCTGTAGAGATCTACTTCAAATAGTTCATAACCTGTTGCTGAGCAAACATTATGGACCTCACAAGTTTGGTTTCCTGCTCGTTCTGTTGATTTAAGTTGTACGTTTTTATTTGTTTTTATAAAAATAGTAATATTATCATCAACGATATTGAGGGATTATTTTATAAAATACACATAACAATGAAATCAGTTTATATATATGGTAAGAATATAACTGAGAAATAATACCAGATGAATATAGTATTCTTATAGGTTGTTTTTTATATGACTCCGAACCACCTACATACTTTTTCACAATATACACAATACAGTTTTTAAGGCTAGCTAAAAGTTTACATAAGTAGCAGCAACTTTAGCAAATTGCTAAAGTGAAATAATAATAAAAAGCGTTTTAAGAAGTTTTCTAAATATATTGTATCGTTTGATATTAGCTAAACAATTTTTCAATAGACTTAGTAGTGAGCATGATGTTTTTAAACAAGATATTTTTTTCTCTACTAATGAAACTGTACCCGTAATTCGCTTGCTTTTATCTGTTTTTAAGGCAATGCAAGCTCTGCCAAAACCAGTATACTTATTTTCAACGAAAAAACATGTTACATAAATATGCATACTAATAATTCATTTCTGATAAAGCCACATTCAGTTCAAATAATAATAATATCACAGGACAAATTACACACATTGATCTAACTCTAAGTAAGCAAATTATTTGCTTGTGTTAGGTGTGTGTGTGTGTGTGTGTGTGTGTATAAATGTTGTAGTAAATATATATCAACGTCATTTCTAATTTTGTAATAAATCCACAAAGTTATTCCAATTGTCAAGAGGGACTTATAAATAAATATACTGTAGATCTCGGAGGCTTTGTTCCATAAATGTAACGATTTTATTCCTATTTTTATTGATTTAGTTTTCAATTGTGCAAGAATTCTTATAGATTTATGGAATATGAGAGGACGTTAACGTTTGATATATTGAAGACTGTTCAAGTTCAAGTAATATTTTCGTTACTCTAAGAAGAATTATGTTATACATTCTACATATTATTTTCTAATAATTTCTAGCGGATACGCCTACGTGGACTATATGAGAATATTAAGAACATTAGATTAGATCTACAATTATAATCCGTGTCATAGTTTTATTATTAAATTAGTTTTAACGTTGTAGTCTTAGAATTGGATTTTGTGTTATTATATTATGTAAATGTTGTAATTACTTTGAATTGTTATTATTTTTAATAGCATAGAAAAACAAACATGGATCCTAAAATCAGAGTCTTGTGCCGGTTTCTTTCTTTATATAGCAGTCCCCCGAAGCCCGACTACAATAACTACATAATAGTATTATTTTCATCCTTTTTAGAGGCGTATTTTTTTCTTTATTTTTTTTCTGCTTTTTAAAGTTGTGTTACTGGTTTTATATTGCGCTAATGGAACCTACGAACTGATTTTCTCTTGGTTAGGTTTGTACTATCAATATGACATAAGAACCTTTTACCATCACCAATAAAAGCTCAATACCTTGGAGATGACTGCTTTTATCTCCACCGATCGTAGAAAAGAACCATCTTGATAGATCAGGCTTTCGATTAAAAAAAACCTCAATGAAATCCGTCCATCGTTTGATAGCTACGAGGCCACAGACAGATACACAGATACACACATTAAACTTACAACACTTATCTTTTTGGGTCCGGAGTTCAAAATGTAAGAACTGTAAGAAAAAACATAAGGATACATACATACAAAAACATACAAACAAAAACATAATATACAGGATATGGTGCTATCTGAATCTTTTATAGATTTAGTATATTATTTAAAAATAGATAAAACTTTAAAATTATTTAAAAAGAACTATTTTCAGTTCAGCGGATTCGATAGATACTTTATTTATATAGCATATTATTATTATATATCACGTGATTCTAAAACACAAACTTATAATAAAATGTATGTACGTTTTAATTTTTTTTTTACTAGCACCTCTATTTTTTATATTGTTAGGACACAATTTACCTTTAGAATAATTATATTTATGGTAATTCAAATATAAATATATATAATATCTGTGTCAACAGCTTCCTAAAAACGAGACAAATGAAGATTCTTTTTTTCCGTCGCTTCAGGCTTTCCTCTAGTAAAAACCAAAGAAAACAGACAACGTAGTTGTTATTTTTATTTATACTAGTAGTTACTGGATAGCTTACTGTAATACTTTTCGACAAAATTATTTAGAGTGATAACGCAAGTGACAAATTTTCATGTAATGTTCAGATAAAAAAATATCTTTAGTGGTTTTTATTACTTTTAATTAACCAAACAAATAAACATAATAAAGACTTATTTAAAGACGAAATTCGACATTAAAGCTAGTCAAAGTAATGATGCTGGCGGTAGGCAGCGCATTCTTAAAGAAAACAGCTTGCTGAGTTTCATCTCAAAGCAAGTTTGCGTTTAATATCCTTAAAAATGAGGTTCGCATAAGTTTAGTGGTATTTCAAATTTCGTTGAAGATACTGCTTATGTTTAAATTTTTGTAATAAACCGTATATAGTAATCTAGAGAAGATTGTTTTCGATGTTCAATTCCACCTAATGAAAATATGAAATATTACGCCTTAATTATAAAGAGTGAAAAATATTCGCTTTGAGGATAATTGGCTATATAATATAAATCTAGATTTTACTACATTGCTTATTACGTATTTCAGTTTTATCTGACTAAAATGTCCGTAAAGATTATTCTTTTGACATTTATTGTTTTCTTTTTTTCATATTCATAACGTGTGTACCAGTTCCTTAACGTAATGTTTTTTTTTACCATTTTTCACTTATAGTTACATATTGCATAGTAGTAAAAAGATATAGTTATTGTGAAATTAATTGATCTTTATAACAAATTTAAATGACTGTCTAGTTTAAGAAATCCGTATTTTTTTTTAACATAGCATAGTATAGTTTGGTTCACCAGACACGGTCACACACTGACAGTCTATATCTCGATCTCATAATGTGATATATTAATATTTTTTCTTTAAATACTTGCGATTTATCACAGGCTTTGGGGGATTCCTTTCAAGAGATTTTTATAAGTCAAGTTAGTTAAATCATATAAAATCCAACATAGGAAAAGCGCACACATTTAACGTAAAAATAGAACTCTTCTTACCTTTTGGTAAAATTCGTGAAACGGTTGGATGTATTCCAAATAAAGTACAGCTTATATAGTTTATATTTAGTTAGTTAAGCCTTTTCTTCTTAATTTTATTTAAGTTTGGATTAGCTCTGTCGAGACTTAACTAAACTGTAGGTTAGACTACAAGACTTATAAAAGAAAATGAAATTATGAAAATGCTATTTCTTTACCTTTGTCTGACACTAAGCTATCAATTTTCAAACGTTCGAGAACCATTAAGTCTGTATGTCTATTAAATATGTATTTACTCAGCTTGTAAATTAATTAAATCGAAATATGCATGACTAGTTTTGAACCCATTCATGAGTTCGAACCATGGCAGACTCGCGACTTGAAATTCGCGCAGCTGCATTTCGGTGGTGTGGTGATGGTTAGTAGAATCTTCTTAAGTCTCGTGCATGTCTCGTAGTGATACTTTATGCTCACACTAGTATAGTAGTATATAGTGATACTTGGTGACTCGTAGTGATACTTTGTGCTCACACTGGACTTACTGTATCATCGATGCCTTATTTTATGCCTGATGGATTTATTCTAAAAATACCTAAAAGATGGCACCCGTCCAACAGGGACAACGGTTCGTAATCTATTTGTTTCACTCGCAGAACATGCTTATTTTTTATTTATCAAATATAAAATTTATAACCTCCTAATGTCCAATTGACATTTATAAGAGGGACACAAAAAGAAGATAAAAATGATGTTCTTTATTTTTACATTTAAATGTTACCAAAATAATTTTCCTACTGTCAATATGTACTATCAATATGTACTATCAATACGTACTATCAATACTTACTATCAATACTTACTATCAATACTTACTATCAATACTTACTATCAATCGTACTATCAATACTTACTATCAATACGTACTATCAATATGTACTATCAATACGTACTATCAATACGTACTATCAATATGTACTATCAAAACGTACTATCAATACGTACTATCAATACTTACTTTCAATTCTTACTATCAATACGTACTATCAATATGTACTATCAATACGTTCTATCAATACGTACTATCAATATGTACTATGAATATTTACTATCAAGTACATATTGATAGTACGTATTGATATACGTACTATCAATATGTACGATTAATATGTACTATCAATAGGTACTATCAATACGTACTATCAATACATAGTATCAATATGTACTATCAATATTTACTATCAATATTTACTATCAATACGTACTATCAATACTTACTATCAATACGTACTATCAATACGTACTATCAATACGTACTATCAATACGTACTATCAATACGTACTATCAATACGTACTATCAATACTTACTATCAATATGTACTATCAATATGTACTATCAATATGTACTATCAATAGGTACTATCAATACGCACTATCAATACATACTATTAATATGTACTTTTAATAATTACTATTAAAACGAACTATCAATATGTACTATCAATACGTACTATTAGTATTTACTATCAATACGTACTATCAATACTTACTATCAATACGTACTATCAATATGTACGATCAATACTTACTATCAATACGTTCTATCAATACTTACTATCAATACATACTACCAATACGTACTATCAATATGTACTATCGATACGTACTATCTTTACTATCAATACGTACGGTCAATACGTGCTACCAATACTTACTATCAATACTTACTCTCAATATGTACTATCAATATTTACTATTAATACGTACTATCAATATGTACTATCAATACGTACTATCAATACGTACGTACGTACTTTCAATACGTACTATCAATATTTACTATCAATACGTACTATCAATATTTACTATCAATACTTACCATCAATATTTACTATCAATACGTACTATCAATACGTACTATTAATATTTATTATCAATACGTACTATCAATACGTACTATCAATACTAGTATTGATAGTAATCAATACTTACTATAAATACTTACTATCAATACGTACTATCAATACGTACTATCAATATGTACTATGAATATTTACTATCAATACGTACTATCAATATGTACTATCAATACGTACTATCAATACTTACTATTAATACGTACTATCTACGTAACTTCTGTTCTTACCTGAAATACAAAAAAAATAAAATAGTTTCAAAAAATGTCTTACCGCAATAGTAGGAAAATAAGTGATTATTAACTTTATTTGTTAAATGATTGGAATAAAATACAACACAAATTTTACAGTGAATCCCATATATTCCCGAAAACTGCATCCAAATCGATTAATCGGTTTCCGAGATTAGAGTGCATAAACATACAGACATACAGACAAACCATTGTTTTGAGTTCTTTCGCTCTTATAAAGGCTCCCCATCATTATTTTTTAAATATTTTCCATGTATAGTTTTCGATCAGTAACCATTTTATTATATGTATATATTAAGTAATATTTGACTCTTAAGTGTTCAAAGTATACGTCAACGAAACATCCATGTAACAAAAAGCTTTTGAATTTGAAAATTGCAAAAATTTAGGATGTTTCTCTGCATTTGAAGGTTTTTTATCCGTTAATAAACTTTCAAAAAGGCAGACTGTAATTAAAATATAATATTATTTAATATTTGACATTGCCATAGTAACGCAGTCCGTCGGAACCAATGTGAAACATTCCAAAATCACCACCTACTTACACATTAAAAATTAATGAAAAAACCATTTTCTAGTGGACCAAATTGTGAATCTAAACAATTCTCAAGTCCCCTTGTACACACACAAAGAATTTCATAAACATCGGTCCAGTCGTTTAGGAGGAGTTCAGTGACATACACACGCACACAAGAAATATATATATAAAGTTAATCGAACCAATTTGTTAAACTTTGAATACCTACAAAGTAGATTATTATTTATTGTAACAGTGTACTGAATAATAATTATGATCTCTGACTGTATGTATGTGCAAACTGTTCTATAAAAGAAGATAAAAGTATAAATGTCTGTGATGTTTTTAAGTGATTTATTGTGATCTTGGGATTGTCTACTTTATTTTTAAATATAAATGTTTTTTAAATTTTTCAGGAAATAATTAAAACAAAAAAAAAGTTTTTTTTTTAATTTATAAAAAAATTTCGGATATACGTTAGTAACGTTATTACATTAATAACAAATCCATAAATATATAATAACACTTCAATGGAAGGATTGAAGAAATTTGCGAAGGTGGCTTTTAATTGGTAAACATCAAAGATTATTGAAGGAAATATCATTTTCTTAAAGCAACTCTAAGAGGTCCCTTCAACTTAATAAATGGTGCTTTCTAGAAATAACAAAGAAAAATATAAAAGAATTAGATCGACATTCGTTACGATTTAAATATGAATTTATCGAATGGTGTTATGTTGACAGGATTAAAATAGCATTGAATGGATGAATGAAACCCGATGTCATTTACTGTTACATTTCACACATAACGTGTTTAATGCAGAAATGTCTTGTATGAATAATACAAGAAAAAGAAGCTTCGGTTTTTTACAATTAATTCTCGAATAAAGTTAACGTTAACAATATAACTGTATTAACTTTACAAAACAAATAAAATGCTCATAATTGTATTTATGCACATAAATAATTATGCATTTATGTACATCATTACATAGTATAAAGCAAAGTCGCTTTTCATGTCTGCCCGTATGTATTGTATGCTTATATCTTTAAAACTACACAATTGATTTTGATGCAGTTTTTTTAATAGATAGAGTGATTCAAGAGGAAGATTTATATGTATAATAATATGCTTAATATATTAGAGAACTACTGATAATTTCAGGATTTTTAATGCGAAGTCGTAAATAAATACATTGTTTTGCGCTTGCATTGCAAACGCTGGCTGAACTCTACGAGATAGATCAAAATAATGTACTAAGTATTCTATAAATTAAAAAGTTCTACAAAAGAGTCCGCGATGGTATATACATATACAGTATTAATCCT
Organism: Napeogenes sylphis; assembly: GCA_959347405.1. Classification (NCBI taxonomy): domain Eukaryota; kingdom Metazoa; phylum Arthropoda; class Insecta; order Lepidoptera; family Nymphalidae; genus Napeogenes; species Napeogenes sylphis. The sequence goes on along the minus strand of OY365777.1, from coordinate 29,025,241 downwards.
TATCTAATTAAGTACCTTAATTACATTTTACATTCAATATGGAACAATATAGATCGTTACAGCATGTAATTGAAATGAATATTTTCGAAGATATTACAGATTTAAAATATAGGGACATCGCATTTGTGGCGGTACGGTCGGCCGGCGCACTGTGGTATGGAACCGTGCAAATCGCCTCAAAAATGGCTTTTGTGAATGTTCAGTATTTAAAATTTTGTTAATCTATATAGCTAACTGAATGTCTAACATATATTATTTAGCTTTTAAAATAGATTTTTTTTTAAATAAAACCAGACCTGCAAGTTGATGGTCACAATAACGTCGATTGTGTATCTCAGAATTCCTCAAGTTTACACAGTCATATTTTGATTATGATTAACGAAAATCGAAAGTGTTATATAAAAGTGTGTTAGACTTGTTATTAAGTACCCTGTTTAAAAAATATTTAAATGGACGTTTACGTAAAAACAAGAGAGTTATAAATAAAACAGTATCTAAAATTGTATCCTTATTAAAAACTTTAAATAGATTTTTGACAGTGAGCAATGTCTGCCGATGTCGTAATTTTGATAGTATCACTTAAAACAAGTCATATAAAAAGGGAAAGGGGATTTGTTTTACTACGAATTTAAGGCGTGCGAAGCCGCAGGTAAAAGCTAGTAAATAAATAAAAAACAAGACTTATTATTTGGAAAGCTTTTAGGGTTAGTTAGTAAAAAAACACTACTACTTAGAATACTTTAGAATCTTAAATTCTATTGCAGTACAATTTTTATACATTAAATGAGTAAAACTTACTCAAAATTCACGCTACGATTTATGTGACTCTAAACTAACCTATAGATAATCGCTCAAGCGTGATGCTTCTACTTTGCACTTTCAGTGGATAAGTTTAAACTTTGGCTTAACTTTAATTTATATTTCATTTAAAGTCTATAAAAATCATGTAAGTGTACATGTAAAAAACATGTTAAAAACATGTAAATGTTTACACAATATTTTAAATAAGTTCTTAGTGTTTTTTTTTTGATAAACTGTATTCTAAAAATAAATATTGAAATATGTATTCTAAAAATAAAAAATACTTATTTCAATGTCTTCGAATGAAAAAAAAATATATAGAAGATAATCAGATCTGTCACATTCGTCATAAGAAAATTGCTGGAGTATACGATTTTTGTTTCTTACGTAGAGATCAACTTCAATTAGTTCATAACCTGTTGCCGAGCAAACATTATGTATTTCACAAGTTTGATTAAAGCTGGTTGTATCGATTCATGTTTAATTTTTCCCTGTTGTTATTTCGATAAATAATACGCGCATATCAACAATAATATTAATGAATTGATTGCGAGTAGAAGAATTAAACATATATATAAAACAAACGTTTATAAATTTTGTTGATTATTTAAGGACACTCATAATAATTTAACCAATTTACATGCAAACTGGCTAGTTTAGAAAAGTTTTTGCAAATATCCTCTCTTGTTATGTAGTACTACTTATGGCTTATTTTATTGTCACAAGAAACTACTGAATACTTTAATGCTTTTTCGCAATATGCAGAATAAAGTTTTAAAAGCTAGCGAAAAGTTCGTAATAATGGCAAGCTCAAACAATTTTGTCTTAAGTAATTTCAAAATTGGTTTAAATAAAATTAAAAAAAAGTATATTTTGTCATTAAGTTTTAGTAAGTATATTTTTTAATAGGCTTCTCAGTTCATCAAATTAAAATCGAATAAAAACTAAAGTTAGAAATTGAATCTGTTTGGATAAGGTTATTTGGTGGAAAATTTCTTGTATTTTTTCAAGTGAAATTTATTACGTTCATAAGGTCGGAACCATGTTTTTAATTTACGAAGTACAAGTATCAATGCCGAGTTGCCAACGCGATATTTTCGTTACATTTTTTGTATAGATCTATGTTCTATAAAGAGCTACAAGCGCTACTTATTTTGCACCTATTCTACAAACACATGACCGTAGCGAGCGCTACTTTAAATACAAGATTCTTTTTTACCCAGGGTAAAAACATATAAATGTCAAAAATGCAATATTTTTCTACCAATCAAGCTGCACCCGAGTTTTGTTGACTTTTTACATTTTTAAAAGCTAGCGAAACCCTTCTTAGACTTATGTTGCTATTGTATGACAATTGGTGAATGATACCTGATTGAGCTTCTTTTTCAGTTAGAATACAATTTGTTTAATTAATCCCTCGTTCAGAAAATCAGCAAAACACTTGGAAGACCTAAAGCCGCATATTAATTATAAAGACTTAAGTTAACCAAAGAACCATTGACTAATATGTATAATCATATCAAATATATCTGAACCTTATTTCTTTTTTCGATAAAAAAAATCTACAAAGTGAGTTATTACAACTGTCAAGAGGGTCTTACAAATATATGGTAGTTCTCGGAGGCTTTGTTCCATAAATGTAACGATTTTCCTCTTACTTTTATTCCTTTAGTTTTCAATTGTGTAAGAATTCTTTTAGATTTATGGGATATGAGGTGATGTTAACGTTTGATATATGAAAGATTAATTTAGAGCCAAGTAATATTTTCAATGTTATTCTAAAAATATATGTATATAACTCAATTATAAACTGTTTCTAGCGACTCCGTGTCTACATGGACCACAGAAGTTTATTAGGCATCTTGGTAATTAAAAATGTTATCACCTAACTTGTTATATTTTATTAGGACTGTTGATGAACCAATTAATTACTACTAGTACTAGTACTCCTAGGAGCATAGAAATATGCTATGTTACCCTATTTTTTTTTTGTTAAACTGTTTTATTTTTGTTTATTTGAGTGCTCAAATAAACAAACTTTTAAATCTTATTTGTTAACATGTATACATGGGACTTTTCTTGCTTAGTATGTACAACTTGTGTAAAATAATATTCAAAGTATTTTTTTTTTAATATATATTTAAATAAACGAATGGCAAAATTTTAAAAATACAAGCAAAATTATTAAAAACAACATTTATTTAGTTCGTCTCTCTTAATTTCTATGTAGACATGATTATACATTTTGTCAAAACTCTATAAATCTATATATATAAATGTATATATAGTTAAGGAACGGTAATTTCCTTTTATATATAAAAGCTCACTAAATAATGAATATGTTTATCAATAAATAAAATTTTATCTTTTATAAAAGTTTTGACTAGAATGTTATTGGTTATATATTTTAAGGAAAATGTCATATAATACCATGCATCCTGTCTTACTATATTTTGTAAGAGAATACCACTATGTCAGTTTGGAAAACTCGTTCCATGCAAACTTTGTTTTTACGTAAAATGTTTAAGGAAAACAAACCTATTTATTATATTTCACCTCACACAACAACCATACACTAATACAATAACCAATGATTAACTTTTTCCTTATTTTTCCTTATTGAAGCTAAAAGAAGCATATTTTAGTTTAAATACTCAAGCCACCAACCACTGCTTGCTTGCTCATAGTCTTCTTTATTGGTTCGTTTATGCCTACTTTTAATTACTTAAAATAAAATTGTAAAACAAAAGACTTTCTTTTAGGGAAAGGATGGTCTTAAGTGTCACGTGACCAATTAAATCGCAATTTATATCTTCAGTTTTTCTAGATATCTATTCTAGATATTCGAACTTTATCACAACTAATTACATAATGTTCGTAGTACTTAGTTTTGTCTGTTCTTATCAGCCAAAATACCAGTTATAAGTATTTACTGTTGCAGTTCATATCATCGTATTAAAAATTAAAAACATATTTTTTTGCAAAGAAAGAACTTGTCAGTCATTCTTGTTCTGCTGATTAACAATGATATTAAAAAACGTCTAATTAGGTTTAATTTGTTTTATTTTGCATGAACATTACTGGTATTTGTGATTCAAATAAATGAATAGCAGTTAATATAGTAATAGTAAGATTTTCTGTAATCTATCATTGAATAATAGCCAACAGATCTTTCTTCAATTATTTTTTCCAGGTCGGCAACTGCTCTACAATGATAATACTTTTCCAATAATATTGCCTCGCGGCTACTATGATTTATTTACATCGCAATAACACTGATGTAGGGTGCTATAGTATACGGGAAATTGTGCTATCGTCACATCAATATTCTTTTGACATTTGAAATAAAATTTATAGACAGATCCTTAACAATATTTGAAAAACAGAAAGATTTTCAGTATTGCTAGTTCAACCGATACTTTATTTTCATCAATTATTTTTTATTTACTTATATACATACTTAATTTATTTTTTATCCACTTTCTATCACATATCATAATAAACTTTTTTATCATAATAAACTTTTTAATAAACTTTTTTTTAATAAACTTTTTGTAGTTAATTTTATTTTGCTTTAATATAATTTTGGTTACAAATAATAATAGTAATTTAATTATAAAATAAGTGTCAATAGTATTTTAAAAACAAGACGAAACAAAGAATATTCTATTAATAAACGTCAACTTTGACGTTTCAAGCTTATCTCTGGTAACCACAAAATAAAATAAAGTAGTTGTTATTTTAAGTTATTTAGAACAACTTCCTTCGTAAAACTTACTTTTTAATTATCTATGTAAGCTTTTCGAACGCAGTTGTTCTAACATTTTTCATGAATGTTATTATATTAAATAAATTTTTTTTTTATGAGAAGAAATATACGAATATATTATTGCGGCCTCTAAAAATTAAAAATATCGTAAATAACTACATATATGTAATACAAATAATAAACGATATTAAAAAAATAAGGCTACTTAAGTTCCGCATTTCTACATTAAAAGCTAGTCAAAGTAATGTCACTGGTGGTAGGTAGCGCAGTCCTAAAGCACACAGCTTGCTGCGTCTCATCTCAAAGCATGTTTGCGTTTAATATCCTTAAAAATGAGGTTGGTATCTTTCAAATTTCCTTAAAATAGCTGCCTATGTTAAAAAAGTAAGTTATTCCATTTTTTTAACATATATATAATATAGTTTTAGACGATGTTTTTTCATTCCATATACATTTTAAATTTAATGTTAATTATTCCTTCCTTATTCATGCTGTTGTAGGCTTTTAAAACGTCCGGAAGAAAATTATCTATAATTTCCGCTGTGTCACCTTCCGTGTAACGTCTTTGCCATTCCGTGATCGTGTTTTCCCTCCTCATTCTTTTTACATAGGACAGTGGGATTTTTGTATTTAAGCTTTCGTGAACCATGACGATTATTGCAATAAAAAATATTCAATAATCGTCTTGTCGGAATTTGCCCAACGCGTCGCAACCACGTCGTTTTATTACTTTGTAAACACACTGAACTTACCTTATCACTATTAACTGTTTTTATTTGCGTTGAAAAATTCCTTTACGGATACCCACCGGCCAGAAAGGTGATGAGGGGGGGTTATGTGGGCCACTTTTAAGGTTACCCAGTAAAAAACCAACTGTTGCTCTCATCGCCTTAGTGGGACCCTTTCTCTAGTTAAAACCGACGATTTTTCAAAACGTATGTAATGAACCATTCCCGAATCAAAGACGTGTGCCGTTATCGCTGAGCCATTGTTGTCCATATTTTTAACACATCGTATATGTTCAGCTAGTTTTATATTGACGTTTCGATGACTTTCTCCTACGTAGCACTTACCGCTATCACAAGGAATCTTGTATACACCCGGAACGTCTAGTTGGTTTTTTCTTTAGAGACTGTAACATTGAGCATATCTTCATCAGTGTGGACGAAATATTATCGTAATATTATATTTACGATAAGTGGATTTGTCGCTGTCGACTACATTTCTCCTGTATGCGGCCGCTTCCTCCACCATCTGATCTGCTTTTTCATCCCTTGGCAAACATGAGCCTTGCCAAAATTAAAAAAAATCCAAAATAGCCAAATTTGGTGGTCAATTGCCGTTATGCTTCTTATGTTTTTGGTGATTTTGTGGACGAGTGCGGGTCAGAGGGTCACTGTTTAACGTTTCTAAAGATGACTTCGAGTCTGTGAAGATATTTATCTTATCACACTGTTTGTTGCCAATTTTGTGGCTTGTTCCTGGGCGAACATTTCAGCCTGGAACCTCTATTTCTCTCTAAATGGTTCGATAGTCGCATCTTCTTTGTGAGTGTTTCTTTTCCGAGTGCCCAGATGGATATAGTATCCCTTACTCGTCCACTGATCTTGTTGCTGTTTGTGTAGTTTAGCTGTCCTTGGAGATTTTATGCTCTATAATTCTTTTAGTGCTTACTTCCTCTTGGCAGGTATGATTGAGTAGGATTTTGTAGGCAGGGTGTTTTAGCTTTCCGAATTTTACTCCGTGTTCCAGTCCGTGCTCCACAGTCAAAATCGGTCGATCAACGTTACAGAAATTGGTCTCAAACAATTAAAGGTAGGTCTCAAACAATTAAATCACACAATAATCAATAATCAATTATCACAAATTACTTAGCAGGTATACAATTATCAGAGTTGCGTGAACGACCGGTTCCGTTGGGGGGTCCGGACTTAAAGGCTCTCACTAATTAATTCCTCTTCGACTCGATGCACTCGAATATTTAAAATGTCTCAGGAGTCCCCAGGGGTCCCTCTAAACGATTCCGACCACGTGAGTAGTTATATCACAGCGTGCACACCCCACTATTACAATGATATCAATTGAGTTAGTAATTATCGTTAAGTTTTTTTTTATTTTGTAATGATGATGATGATGATAGTGGCAAAAAAAACCATGTACTCCTTGAGCGAAGTTATGGCAATGGATACTATTATTAAAACCTTTCATATATGGTTTATAAGACTGAGTTTTTGAAATATATTTTTTTTTACCACGCAAATCGGTAACAACACAAAATAAATATTAACGTACTAAGGATCCATTATTTTACAAAAGAGGGTACAAAGAAAAGGCAGATTAAACCCAAACAGAAAACTCCAAGGTGTTATTCTATTTAAAGATACAAATACCGTTGCATGGTATATACTTCTATATTCAGAACAGTAAGCACTTGTATTGTGTGCTTTCAAACCTTAATATCATGCTATTGTGAATAAAAGAAAGATGAAAACATATGGCTTAAAAATTAAATTTGAAACGGGTCATATAAACAATGTCAGCTTAATACTATACTGCTCATGTAACTACATCTGTAAATAATTACCTACTTCATATTGTTTTTGTGATAAAGAAATAATTTTGTCTACTTATGAGATCTATTTCAAATGAAATTTAAATTGAGCTATAGTAATAATAACCTCTATTATTTTAAATAACACAGATCTACTCGCCAATAATTGTAGTTACCGTTCCAATTTTTGCACCGTATGTTTAACAGCTATCATCACAAACGATACGTGTTCTAATAAAAAGTAACCAGCGATAAGATCTCAGCACGCTTCTCATCTCAGCTATACATTCTACTGAATTGCCGAGGATATTGCTGTTACATACAAATTTAGGGCGTTTTTATAATCCAGAATTGATGCTATTTTTTGTAAACGTTTGACTTATTAACTAGAACTATAACACCCTGGTACTGATTAAATATATTTTGCTACCTTATTAAATGAGTTTCTAGAAAAAGTATTTAATTAAAACATATGTTTATTCACAATTAAGCTTCTAGAGAAAGTATTTGATTATTACATATGTTTATTCACAATTAACACTAATTATACAAGCGTCACCAAAATTACCTGTTTACTTTTAATTTGAGACACAATGACTAAAGTTATATGAAAGATCACTCCAAAGAGATCTGGATAAACCGCTATGTCAGCTATAGATGAACCTCCCACATCTTGTACCAACAAATTAAAGCATTTTGTTTTTATGTCTTTATTATTTAGAAGATCGGATAACACAATATATGGTTTTTTGCTAAAATATAAGTTATTTTATGTTAGTTAGTTTTACAATCGTGTTTTTCAGATTGGTGTTCATCACTAGCTAGATTTCTACTTTCATTTTTCTAACTCTTTTTATATACATATAGAATATCAGCAGATAGTTTATATAAAGCTACATGTAGGTATGTTATGAGTCGTTATGAATTCAAGACATGCTCCATTATCGCTAACCTATTGCTGTACCTATACATTTTTTAGACCCTGGTATTGACATTTGGTAAGTTTCTCTTACATAACATTTACGAAAATAACAAGGAATCTTATATAATAATTTTAATAAATAACGTGATGTCAGTCGAGTAACCTTATATATCAGCAACCATGAATCACGAAAACTTCAAAACAAAAAAGGTCTGCAACTGTTTAATGACATTTTATGTATAGAGATTAAAATAAGACAAGATCTATAATATAATATTTACATTTCGAATACCATTCTATAGTCTGGAATACCTATTACATAACTTATGATAAATCTATCTATATGCGACATATTGATTGCCGCGTGTAATAAGATAGTTTTTAACCCTCGATCCAAGAAGGGAGGTGTCATAAGTCTGACGTGTATAACTGTGTGTCAGTCTGTGTCTTCTTAGCAGTCAAACCAATAAACGGACTTGATTGCGGTTTTTTAATCGAAAGTCTAGTCCGTCAAGATGGTTGTTATCTATGTTTGGTCGAAATAAAAGTGGTCATCTCCAAGCTTAATATGGAGTTTTCATTGCTGCTAGAAGGTTTTTATGAAAAAATAATTGTAAATACAATACAAGTAAAAAATAGTAAGTTCGTGGATTCATTTAGTAGAATATAGAAACCATTCCTATATATAATATAGAAAAAGAAGAAAAAAACTAAATTAAAAAAACCTCGATACAAAAAGACCTCTAAAAGGATAAAAATAATATTTTAAAAATATAATTAACTACTCAAAAAAACCTCAAAATATATTTGTTTGTAACGGAGATTTTTTAATTTTTTAATTGTTTTTTTAAACTATTATTATCTATATTAACTATATCGACTTATCAGCATTAGTTAAATCTCAAATACAACCTTACGTGCCAAAAAGGTGCCCAATACAATCTACATGGTTTCATGTTTCACCTATTCGCACAAGTATGATACATATCATGTTCATGTTCACTTTAAACATAGTCTTCTTTCAATTAAATTGAAATAAATTGTTTCATTAGGAAATATGCGTGATTGCTAATTAATATTAATTTGGAAAATAGCAGCATTTATAATTATTCCTAAATGTTTAGGATGTAGCCCGAACTAATGTTTGACAAATCCCTAGGGAAATTCGGCACGATGTGATAATCCTAAAGGGATTGTCTGCTTAGCATTTACATATTATTTAATGTTACAAGGGCACCAATTTGTTTTGGCGCAATGTTTTATTATATATTATATAATGATGTATAAGAGGTTTGTATATATTAAAGTTTTTAAAACAAAGAATTCAATGTTTTTAATAAAATATATATTTAAATTTGAACTACCAAACATATTCTTTTAGTTTGCTTTTACTAACTACATAAATGTTTTTAAAATACATATTTCTAAAAGATAAGGTGCAGTTTTTCTTTACTTAGTATTACCTAATACAGTACCGACCCTTAATACAAATAGTTCTTCAACGCCACGAAATTTATTTCAATCGTATTACTAAACCGTTTAAACACTTAATTGGGTTTGGTTTAATTTAGCTGTTTCAAGCTTTATTTCTCTCTCGTTCACTTAATTGTTGTAAGTTTGTCAGTTACAAGACGATATTTTATCGTTACGAAGATTTGCTGTAATTAAGAAAAGGTTTATAATTTTGTTTCTATAATATTTATTCAACGAAAAAATATCTTTTAATAATAAAAAAATATATTTCCCTATAAATCAAAAATGTGCCTCTGATATTATTTTATTAATTAATACTAATGATATGAAAAAAAAATGTATTAGCAATAGCTTGTGTATGTTTTGCTTTATTGAAATCTTGAAAGTTATAGACAGGTTACTAAAATATCGATTACTAAAAGCAACCCTACACTATTCGAATCCTTCAGATTAATAAGGGTAAGTAACAAAGAAATACATACGAGAATTGGGTTTCCGTTCGTCCAAATATAAGGATTTATTGGACTTCAAAGTCTGAAGAAAAAGAAGGATTGAGTACCGATCGGATAGTCTTATGTTGACTGAATGGAGACGTTCTTAAAATGGGATCGCATAGTATTTACTGTTCTATTTTGTCCCAAAGTTTGACTTACCATTCATTCGTTCGTTCTTTTTTTCTTTAAAATATTCCGTAATCACAATTTTGCTACAGTTATGAATATACTCTTATTATTAAAACAAAAACGATACAAACTAATAATCTTAATGCTGAAAATTTAATAATTTGGAACATTATCAAAACTTCATTTGCGCAAACTCAATGCGTGTTTTCGTTTCCGTAATAATTTAAGACCAATGAAATAAAGAGTAGAACATGCTCCAATTCACGCTGCAATTTATGTGATTTTAAACTAGTCTTTAGACAATCGCACAAGCGTTCGCTTTTAAACTGCTTCTACTTTGCACTTTAAGAGTATAAATTCTTAGCTCGATTCTACCCTCATTTACGTTTCATTTGAAGTCTTTATAACTTGAAATCGGAAATGTCTGTTTTTTTTCTTGTTTTTTTACATTTTTAAGATCCATTTTTACTTAAAACCAAAACATGTCTTTATTTTATATTTTACGGGAAGACGATGCCTGTCTCTTATATCATAATCATGAAAGAAGAGAAGCAAACGAGCCAAGCAAACAGTTTTCCTTTCATTCGTGTCTGCAGAGATCAACTTGGAATAGTTCATAACCTGTTGCTGAGCAAACATTACCGACCTCACAAGATAGATGGTCGTAGTTTGATTTAATACTCGTTTTGTTGGTTCTATTTCTAGAATTTTCTATTTGTTTTTTTGATAAATGGTACGTGGTATAATATTGTTGATGAATTGTATAAGATAGATTAAACTATATAACGATTTGGTTATGTTTACATTACCTACCAGTGGTTTGAAATTTAAATATTAATAAAAATAATAGCATCACAAAAGCAAAAAAGTTCCTTGCTAGGCCGTTAAGTTTCAATATTTTGTTCCGGTGTAATTTTAGTAAAGATACAGGTCCAAAAAAAAATTAGATTAAAATTATTAGAAGAGAGTAAACATTTTTTTCTATATGACGCAAGGTATAGGCAGCTTACCCGTGGATAAATTAGAACGGTAACGATTTTCATTTACACCATAAAAATAATTTAAAATACGTTAGAATATTTCACAAACTGGAGTGATGGAAAGGGAATAGTAAACAGGCAGGGAAGGTGGAGCCTGCGAATCTCTTACTAACCATACGGAACGTTGTTGTAATATCTACTTTAGGTCGGTCTTACATAATTAATAACGCTGCCAGAACAATCCGAATACTATAATAACCAAAAAACATACATAAAATAACCAAACGACTATATCCAGACTCTACTAGTAATAATAAAACAATCTTCAAATCTATTTATTTGCCTTTTAAAATAAGTAGAAAAGTTAAAATAAGTGTCATTAATTAAAAATAGATGGTGCATGCAAAAATATCATACAGAAAGTTTAATATAATGTCAAGTAGCATAGTTTTCTCATAGGTTTTGTTCCATAAATGTAACGACTTTCTTTATACTTTTATTTCAATGTTCTCTTAGTTTTCCAGTTGTGTAAGAATTCTATTTTATTTATTTTAAATGAGGTTATATTAATGTAGTAACCAGAGAAAACAGAAAAAATATATAAAGACAGTACCTTGTTTAGTAGTCAATTATTGAAATAAAACTAACATCTAAATAACTAAATCTAATCTAATCTGTATAAAATATAAGCAAACAAAACTTTATTGTTTGCATGAATTAAACAACATTCTAGTGTATGCGAAGTTGGCAAGGTTTTTCTTGTCAACTTTTGAATTTAATCATAAAGAGTACGATATTATGTAAAAAAAAAAAAAAAAATTAAATAGTGATTAAAATTGTTTTGATAAGTTCAACTTTAATGTTTAAAAAAATTTATTGCTTATCATTAATAAACTCTAGTTCTAATTTTACTAATAATGTTGTGAAAATGAATGTGAAAACTTACAAACTTTAGATTTGGGAACCGTAATTTTATGAATAACACAGTCCATAAAATATTACGGCCATGTCTCAATATTACAAGTCATAGCACGCAGATTTTTGAGCTACATAATTTGCACCTTTTATACATTTTACTGTTTTCTTTTATTTTGTGTATGAAATGGAAATCATTTACTATTGGATATTATAATTAAACACACTAACAAAAGCAGATAATTTCAATAATTATAATTAATTTAATTATTATCTGATTACTGTTAATAGATATATACAATAAATATTAAGTATTTACTTGAATAATTTATGAATTTCTTAAAATTTACTTCGGTACCTTTATCGGTTATTTAAGTAAGACGGTTATATTCAACTACTAAAGCGAATGATATCATATTTTTGATTTGAATTTATACTAGAAAATGCATTTCTTGGCGTCGGGCCCACCTGACTTGCACTTTGATCTATATAAGTAAGGAAATAGGAAATTTCACATTTCCTAAAAGCTAAAAATGTTGCAGATAAATATTAGGTATAGATGCCAGCCAATTCAACGAATTCAAAAGTTATAATAAATATAAATGCATCTTTGTGCTTTATAACTTGATGAAAATAATGGAAAAACTAAGTTCTTTAGAATAGAGTGAACGAGATATTTATCGCTATGTTAAAACTGAATATCTTGCAAGCCAAAATAAATAGCTTTTCATTATTACAAGTAAGATTACGTCTTTGGTCACGTGGAATTCAATACTCGTGGATTTCTAATGTTATTGGATCCGAAACTAAATATAGTAAACGTCTTTCGGATGTTACATCCCAGATGTGAAAGCAAGCTTGAAGACCCAAAGCAGTGACATTAACGCTGGTCAAACAGAGTGATATGTAGGGGTATGACATAAGGTACTATTTCATCGCTTGTATCCATACCTTTGAGTATAAACGACATAAAGCTTTTGCCACTCATAGAGAGGATTTAGTAGAAACCGTGTTTTATCGCTACTAGACTACTTGTAGTAAATACAATCTTTTCTGTAAATACAGTTATTACATGATGATACTTAGGTTTTTTTCAAACACAATATTTTTGGATAAAAACTATTTAAATATAAATTTATGTTTACACTTATATAATATAGGCTTATAAATGTATCAAGAGCTTTCGGATTTCTTATTTTAAAGATATACTGTGTCACTCAAAATTATTGGTTGACCCTTTTCATCCCAAAAATGTGAGAAGGTAACATCTTCAGGAAAAGATAATATATCGCGTCTGCAAGTGGTTATTATAAATGACAAGTTTCAATTTGGGAGAAGTTTGTTTAATATGTGATTACTAAGATATAGTAGGTAATAATAGTAGATAATGTATCAATTCTTATTTTGTGACTCTATATTTCTTTCATTTTGTAAGCAACCGATATGAAATGTAGAGCTGTGTGTCACGTTTTTTTTTACAGTTATTCTAGCACTTATAGAAAATTTTAATTGCTTAGTTATAATAACTGTACTTTATTAAATGACAAACGGAAAAAAATGCGTTAAAAATATTGATTAATATTCCTTATTCGTATTTTATTTATTTATTTTATATATAGGTCAGTATTTTATCTGTTTTTCATAAATTTTTAATTATAAATAAATATAACGCTGCTATATATTTATAAAATCTTATAATTACTAATATATAAAACATATTATGAATTAAAACAATCGTGTGATTCACGTAAATAAGTCAGAACTGTTTTTTTTATAATAATTATGTTATCCTACGTAGTTTTATTATTTTATACAAGAATATTTAAATAGAAAATAATATATAATTAGGTACACATAATTTATATATAACTAGCTGTTGCCCGCGGCTCCGCCCGCGTGTAGGTCGCTTCTCGCGTAATCTGTGGAAACTACAATTATCCAGACCTATAATAGACTATATTATATTATATAATAGACGATATTATTTTAGAACTAATTTCATAACCATAGAAAACGTTATTGTGAGTCAACCTTAAAAGCTAGATATATCTTGTCGCGGACTTCTTTTTAAAACTTTTAAAGAGAAACAATTTCATAGATAATCATTTTTGCGTAACTTTCACCGTTTTCGCAGCGCACGCAGTTTTTTGTTTATTTTTTTACACCTTGCGTTAGAATATTCAAGTTTTAGTAATCATCCCAAATTTTTTGAAAATGAAACATAGCCTATGTCCCTCGGGAATAGTGTGGCTTGCCAACGGTGAAAAAATTTTTGAAATCGGTCCAGTAGTTTCGAAGCCTATTCATTTCAAACATACAAAAAAATAATCAAACCTTTCCTCTTTATAATATTAGTATAGATAATATATTTTATTTAAATATAATTTTTCGTATGTGTGTGTGAACCGTGTATGTGTGTGTGAACTCCTCCTACCTCCTACACGGTTTGAAGAATGTGATATAAAAATATGTATGAGTACGGCTGTGAATGTTTTAATTCCAATTGTATCTAGTACATCTATTTAATTTCTTTTTGGTATTTTTTTTTATTTTTTATTATCACCTACTTCATTATTATGCTAACCCCTTTAGTGGTTTACGTTACAAAGGATGAAAGTGCAGTGATTACCAACTTATATACTGTTTAAGTGATCCCCACAAAGATAGAATGAAATGAATATGTATTGAAAAATAAAGAATATGCTATCTTCCCACGAAGGATTATTTTGGCAGGACAATGTATGGCGGTTCTTTTCAACTGATCGCCTACCGATGCCATCCTTAGGGATTTTAGATTTACAACTGAATCCGTTAGAAAACGCTGGGACCAGATTTCATACTGTATTTTATATTTTACGCAAGACAACTTCTGCAAAATGTATATTTCATATATACTATTTGACCATAAGGCCCATAGGAACGAAGTTTACATATACACAGTTTTATTAGCTTTTTTTGAATAATGACCTGTTAAGACATCTTTACGTACACGTAACCTCATAAAATCTTTAGATTTTTACAATATGAAGTTAAACAATATATAAACATATTGTA
This sequence comes from Napeogenes sylphis, assembly GCA_959347405.1. Taxonomy (NCBI): domain Eukaryota; kingdom Metazoa; phylum Arthropoda; class Insecta; order Lepidoptera; family Nymphalidae; genus Napeogenes; species Napeogenes sylphis. The sequence goes on along the minus strand of OY365777.1, from coordinate 29,010,153 downwards.
AACTATAATACTTACACAATACTTACTTAGGTATACGAAATAATACGCTTATAATACTTAGGTATACGCAATACGCAGCATATTCGGAAGGTAAACAGCTTCAGTCGGTCTATTTCGAAGTTACGTAATAATTATTATAAGTGTAGTTAAATTTAGATTATTTTGTTTAACCCTTGACTTCTACGCTAAATTGTATTTTTTCTTTATTAACATTATATTATGGAGAGATGATGGCTGAAATTAACATTTTCGATGTTATAAGTGTTCTAAGTTTTAAAAATAAATATTATATTGTTTTTATAATTAAAATATTATACTCATAATATATACAGGGTTATTTTTAATTAGTTGAGCACCTTTTGCAGGCAGCCTCTCTACATCAATCCCAACAACATTTGTTCTACGACTTTTAAAAAATCTTGATAAATAACTCAGAATAAACGAACAAAAAAAATTTTTGCTCCCTCGATTATTTATTACTCTGTATTTTGTAAGCAGTCTAAAGTATAGGTCGCGGCAGGCTAGCGAAAGTCAGAAACTGTTAAATGCGCGCGCCAGCTTTTTTCGTATAGCTTCATCTCTTTTACACCATGTTGCTATGGAAATACTAAATAATCAAAATGACAAGTATGTGGATTACAAAACACAATTTACATTAACCAAAAATAAAATTATCGGATTAGAGTTTTATAATTAAATAATGAATTGTAATTACATACTGGACAATGCGATTTTATGGACTTGCTATTAAAACTAATAAATAAATTCAAGATTATAACATGAAGAAGAAATTATGAAATGTAATTTATAATATTTTTAAAATACATTGATTGTCTGAAATAGAAGAAGTAAGAATGAAAAGAAATACGAGTTTTGGCTGAGAAATGGAGCATTGGGGTCCTGATCTTTACAAGGTCTGTTTTGCTATACCTAGAACGAACAGCAACTCGAAACAGCAGAAACCATGATGAAGAATAATTTTATTTGTGATATAGTGACGATCCAACATGTTAAGAAGCCTAAAGTTATTATTTTTAAAGTGGATTGTGTACATTTGTCTGTTTTTATGGTACTTACCTATGTGTTTCTTCTATGAGAATATTATACGTCAGAAACAGTCGATTCACTTCTTACGTTTTAATTAATTAATATTAATGAAAATTATGACGTTTTTCTGTTACGCGCCATCTTAAAGAAATTCGTAAGTAACTTATTGTTTTATTGTCATGATATAAATATTAACAAACGAGATAATATGATATGTATAAAGTAAGTTAAAGAGAAGTTATTGTTTTGTAAAAATAATATTTATTTGGTTTCGTTACAGTGCCCTTATTTCATAAACCAAATAAAAATATTGAGACATTCAACTTGTGGACAACTTCTATTGGAGATTTTGTTTTTTCATTAGATTCTTAAACAGTTAGACAATATGTGTTTAGACTATTGTAGAAAATATTTTAATAAATAAAAGTGGAAAACGATGCTATTTTTTTTTTCACCTTAGAAAATGATCAAGTTCTAACGTGCATAGCCGCCGCTGCGTCACCCCGCCACCCCGCGCCCCGATGCACGTGGCCTTGGAACATATTTTGACAAGTTGCGTGGCCTCTCTTTGTTCAAGTTTAATGCACGTTCAGAGGCAATAAATAAATTTTGTATGGGAAAAACTAAATTTTTAAAACTACTAATTTTAAAAAGTCGTAGAACAAATGTTGTTAGGATTGATGTAGAGGGGCTGCCTGCAAAAGGTGCTCAACTAATTACAAATAACCCTGTATATACCACCATCATTTTCACATCGAATTCTAAGAAGCCAAATAATACGGTTCCAGACTAAAAAGGAATGAAAAAGAAAGCAGAATATATTTATTTTATTTTATTAAAGTTAATATATCAGATTTAGGTACATACCGCATTACGTTCATTACCGAGATAAGAGTTAATTTTAAATTAATTTTATATTAAATTTCAGTTCTTAATATGTATTAAAGTAAGTTTAGGACAAACTTAAATGTAATTAATGTATTAAATGTTTAAAGGGAATTAAGATTTCAATGTAATTAATGTATTAAACTTTTAAGATTGAATAGAATGAATGACGCTTCCGTACCGATAAGGATAATTAAATATGGAATACTAGACACATAAGGACAAGAGATTAGGCAAAATAGCACAATTGGCAGAGAGAAGAGATGATATTCCTATGGTCGCTGGTTTGAATCTTTCCCGTGTTTATAAATACGTCAATCAATATTTAATTAATTATGTGTATATTTATATATAAAAGATATTTTTAATAAAATATAAGTATTATTTAAATAACATAAAAGATATAAATATCATATATTACAAAAAGTTCCTGGTGGTATATATGAAAAAGATTGTAAAAGGGACTCACGAAAAAGATTATTGAAAAAGCTCTTTGTGAGTTCTTTCCTTTTTTTTTAAGAGTAATCTGTATCACTGGACTCATATTTGTGAAAAATATCTAATTTATAGCAGAGTATTAATAAAACATTAAATGTATGTTATATTTATACAGTCCCCAAATTTTTACTTTTATAAAATATAGATCATGTTTATATTAAGACTTTTTTTTTGGCCCTTTATAAGTTTTTGTTGTCGGTTAATAATGACCTGGTTTATTTAATATTTTTATCTTTAATATTTTTAATTATTAAAGAGTTACAAATAAACCGATACGGGCAAGTATTCGAAACCGCGACCTCTGGGAAACCGTCCCGTCACTTTTCACAAAGGTCGCAGTGCGGTCCCTGCCCGTATCGATTTATTTATCTGCTATATATTTAAAAAAATTAAATAAGCTTAACCTGGATATTCATGTTTATAGATATTTTAAAAATATTTATCATGTAATATTTTATAATATAACTTGCCTTCATTATTTTAGGAAAATCTAAGCATTTTTCTTACCGTTTTATGTGAGCATCCTAAATATTTGCCTGAAAATTATAACACCTTTGAAGCTATGTAATAACTGATACACATTTAGATGTCAACATTTTATCTTTTTATAAAACTACTGTTAAAAAATTAAAAAGTTAAAGTTACCAGGAAAATAAATCATAACTAAAATAACCAAAAATATTTAAGTAGTAAAAATAGTTTTAAGTTACTTTCATATTTCAGGATCCATTATTTGTATTTATGCTAAATTTATATTTTTAATAGAACATCAAGACCTTGGTATAAATGGTATTTCATGGCCGGCAATACTCTTGTAAATCCTCGGATGTTGCAAGAGTTCATGGGCGGCGGTGATCACAAGTCATCTGTGACCCGCCAGCTCGTTTGCCCTGCTGTTACATAAAAAATAAAAATATAAAAAATAATGGTACATTTTTAAGGTTATGTACCCAAAGGGTAAATAAGAAACCGTATTACTAAAACTTTGCTGTCAGTATGTCTGTCTCATGAATCATCTCATCATGTATCTCGTCATGTCATCTCATATCATGAATGTTTCTCATGAATCTAGACTATTGCTGGTGTAGCAACAAATACTAAACTAAATTTAATATATTTTAGAGAGAAAATAGAATTTCAAATTACTGCCAAAACTGCTGCAATATTTAAAAAAATATCACGCGTACTTACGGTTAATTAAGGTTAAAGTTAATAAAGGTTGATATAAATATATAAGCTTACTTTTAATTTATTGTATTCTAGAGAGAAACCAAATATAATAGTAAAATGTGCAAAGTAATAAAGCGTTCTAAAGAAAATATAATCTAAGACAATAACTGCCGTCCTTACAACTAAACAACAGACGCTAAAGATGGTCGGAACATTAAGTGAAGTACACTTACTATAAGGGTGTTCGAGCACGAGGCGATTATTGTGAAACTTTAAGATTTATAAAAAATAAGTACTATTTTGTACTGGCTGTTTCAAAGCATAGCCTCGGATGAAGAATATTTCGAAGTAACAAAGGATTTCAGTTCAGGATTTTCAGGAGTTACGAAATAATGAAGCACTAATGTTACTCACTGTTATCGTATATTTAATTTAAATAACATTATCAAATTATTTCTCAATTAATAGTTGTAAAATATATATTTAAGGGGTTTGTCGGCTGCTTTTCAGCTTCAGAAAGTAATAAAAGCTTTAACTTTTTCTGAAGTTATACCTACTTTGTTTGAATGAATTTTAAAATTGCTTGTAAAAATTTATTTAAAATTATAAATTCTGCGTTATAGACAGTACTTTTATGTAATTTAATTCACAATTAATAAATAATTATAACATTGTAGCATTTTATTATTATTAGGAATCTGATATTAAAGCAGGATTAAAATTTTAGTATACGAGTGTTGCATATTGTTTTTTTTATATTTTAGAAAATCATATCAAACATATCCAACTTGAAATTTAGAATACATTGGAGTCAGGTTGGAAAATACCAATTTCACTTTCAGGATATAATTTTGGACAACCTAAAATTTTCCATAAATTTGAAATATTTCTAGACTATTTTCTGTTAATATAGAACCAAAATGCATTTCTAAATTATCTCTTATAACTTTTTATATTTATAATAATTACAATTTGACTTTGGAGATGACACCTAGAATGATAAACTAAAACAATTGGTTGTTTTTTATACTAACATTATTATTTATTAATTTTATTTATGTATTGGTTCTAAAGGGAAATAATATAAGGGTAACATAATTGATTAACTACTTTAATTACCTTATTACTATTCGAGATTTTCGATAACAGATATATAAGTAGCAACATTTTTAATTTTGCTATTTCTCTTAATGTACTTCTCTCTCTTCGTAAATAAATGTATAGACTATTGTACAACATCACAGTTCGAACACTTAGAACTACCAATAGAAATCGTAAAGGGGTAGTCTAATATAAAGATAATAGTTTGATTAGTATTTTATCATATTATAAATAAAGAACTGTGCTCTATTTATATAAAAGCATCATAAACTTCGTAAAAATTTGTAGATCAATTGTTGTACAATTAATTAAACAAGATCTTATCTTTAGTAAGTTGAGTGAAGTAAAAAGTAAATGTATTTTCTTTATATTAAATGCTATTTGTCTGCTATCACTCAGAACGTTGATTCCCAGTCATAACGTGTTTGGAAGAAGTAATTAGCGATCTCGGCAGTCCCATTACTACTAATAAGACAATGTGTTAGTGTTGTAGCTCAAACCCAGTTTGTGTTATAATTTAGATAAAAAAAACATAAGTTATTAAATACAATGATAACCCTATAATAATTAACCAATCGTGCGAGGGGCCACTCAAGGTTGATTTAAATACATATTCAAACTACCTGGTAACTAGAAAATAATACAATACTTTCTGGTGAAAGATGTATGAACAATTATTTGAATTTAATTAATATTAACCATAATATGCAAGCTTCAAATATATGGAAGGTATTTAAACATTATTTTTTTAAGCAATTATAGTCAATAACAATTTGTGCCATTTAAAGAAATACAACATATGTTTTCTTGTGTTATGTACATATTTGAGATAAATAACAAACAACATATAATAATAATAAGACAGATAAGTACCTACTAAAACAATTATTTTTTATAAACCAACACATGAACCAAAAAAAACAATTTTCTTTGAAAAGGACAAAAAACCTATTCGTTTTTCATGTAAGGTTGAATAGAAAATGTCTTCAAAGTAACATAATGGTATCTTTCGGAACACGTCACTCCGGACGCTGCACATTGTATAAAACTTTTTCGGACCCTTAAAATTGCTATAACCCATAAAAGTAGCCTTTTATATTTATTAAGAAAACTACAATTTATATAAAAAATATTTTTTTACTGCCATAATTCTGAAATTCGGCCTTTTTATATAATAAGATAACTTTATAAGAATGTACATTTATTATTCTTACGGTTACGTACCTTAGTTTGCAGTAATATGTATATATTTTCTTATAAAATTTGCATTTTCTTGACATTTAAAGTTACGAAGTAATGTATACTTTATATATATTTATTTAAAGACCCAACGCGCATAAAACATAATATATAAATACGTGGTATATATAGCTGCTAAATTAATACAAATAGCCGAGAAAGAACATATAAGATATATATTTTTAGGTTCTTAGATTTAATAAAAATAACATATTTTTACACTTTTTAGAATAGGTTTTCTGTCTCAATGTAAAAATTTTAACAAAATTTTGGGTTATTTGTGTCGTTAGCTTTGCATCTAAGTCAACATATAGGAGCCCGCATCATAAGCAGTCAGTCAACAACAACTTGTTATAAATAATACAATATTATTTTTGCAAATTTAAGACACCACATTTTTATATAAGAACATTTGGCCAAAGTAGAGATTAGGTACAGAACTTCCTAATGGTTGTATCTGTTCAAACTAAATATAAATGGCTCTCTTATCAAATCCGATATCGTATCGTTACGCAGTAAATAACATAAATCTTTTCTATGTCAATAATTTACATTTGTAAAACAAGACTGCAGATGCCAGTAAATTGAAATTTTCTGCGTTGCACTGACTACAATGCCAAGCACGAAGCGATAGCTATAAAACTTTTATTGGATAGAGATAAGATACAGTTATTCTTTTCAAAATATCTACATTGTAAGAAATCATTATCCAGGTAATAAAAATCTAGATTAGTTAATTATCATATCCTGCTCTTATCCGAATTATTTAAGTTTGACGCAATATATAAATAACTTACAGGCTCCTCCATACATCCATGATATATCTAATACACAAGTAACCCAGTGGTCATTTAAAGCAATCCTTCCATGACATCTTCAGTGTCTACTTTCTTGTATAACATTGTACTTTCATATTTAAGACTACCCTCGTTTCATGGCTTTCATTTCTCGGCATTAAATACTCTAAATATACACATATTTAAAAATTATACAATTTAAACATTTTATTATGTTATTTGAGATGTTAAATATTAATTACAGATTAAAATAAACTACATATCATATTTAAATATCTCTGACCTTAACAAAAACTTGTTAGTATAAATAAAAACATTGTCTTATCTGAATGCATAAATTTTTTTGTATTACCTGAAATAAACAAATGTAAAAAAAACTTTACACTTATATTAACAAAGAATTTTAAAAATGTTAGATTAATCCATTAAACAATAAATGGTTTAACTATCAACTCTACAAACAAATATAAAACGGCATAGTAATAATTATAAATAATAAGACTTACTCAGAAACCATTTCCCCAATTAAGTTTAATAATTAACTAAGAATACGTTATTTGACAATGACGTAAGTTTTGAATAGTTTTTTCATTTATCATCAGTTGTATTCTAAAACACTACCTTAATAAAAATCTCGGTTAGGGTACCTCAGGTTGGCATGTTGTCTAGTTACTTTACGCAATTCTCATTAATTATATCCCTTAATATATACCTTCTCACTATGACATGTATGCAAATGATATTAAAATATACCACCATTTAAACCCTGAGAATCTTAACACCTACATTGCTAAAAATAATGACCTGAATGCAATTTTAAGATGGAGTAGTCTCTACGATCTGAAAATTTGCCCTAGTAAAACACAGGCTATCATTATTGCCAACCCTGGCATAATTTCGGGGGACGATAGGTCTTTTCTTGAAATTATATACCGGTGTAATTATACCGTATTATGATTTCATTTAAGATCTTGGTCTGCACTTGGATTAGATATTATGTTAGTTCGTGCACTTTAAGGATCTGAGCAGGAAAACATATTTTTGTTCGTTCATATTTGTCTTGCGCAAATGAGATCACATATTTCAAATTCGACATCAGTTACGATTGGTCGTCGCCGGTATTTACATTTTCTATCTCTATCGTACCATGTATTATTCCACCCAAAAACACCCTCATATCTGAAAGAAACATTTGAGTTTTAAGAGTCTCGTGTCAATTTAGATCATCACAATTAATGAATATCAGAATGCCTGTACATTCTCTTTTACAAAACATGCAACTAAACTATGGAACGCTTTGGCTCTGTCTATTCGGAAATTTAAAAAAATATTTTAAAAGTCTGTAGAAGAGTATTTTTTGTCTAAATATAACTAAGACGACTTATGTAAAATAATTATCTGTGTATACATATAATCATATAAACAAATTAATATTACATACTTATTATTTATACTCTTATTATTTTTAAATCTCCCTTTATATTATTATATAATATATGGTTTAGTCTATTATATCTTATTGATTGTAGTTTGTATTTATAATAATTTACAAATCTAATATATATATTGTATGTATCATAGTATTGTTTTATAGTTATTTGTTAACATATATAATGTTTATTTTTGTAACTTTACTCCATATTCCTACATTAATGTCTGTTGGATGTCTAAGGGTGCCTGAAAGAACAGTTAGGTGATAAGGTTGCCTGTTATAGTCTCTATGTGACTTACTTGTACGTATTTTTTAATGTTGTGGCGTACATAAAAGAGTATATAATAATATTTGTTTAGATTTTTTCGTAAATAGTCCGCACTCGCAATTACTTTACTAGTCAGTATTCTCAAGTAACTTTTAATAAAACCACCACTAAGTGATTTATCGTAAATTCAGATTTAGGAAAGTTTGAAATTAAAATTGGCAATTTAAATTTAAGACCTATAAATTAAAACTTACGTAAAGCTGTTCAACGTGTTATGTCTTAGCGAGTTCAATTTTGTCTTTTTATTTTTATAACGTCTATGGTTTATCCTTTAATTAAATATTATACACGAGGAATCTTTTAGGTGCTGCGACCCCGAGAGTTACTCGGCGACCGTGACCGTTTACAATTTTTGTGACTGCTAACAACTTACTGCACACAAATAAAACACTTAAGTATAATACTTAATTTTTATCAATATGGAATTCCCTACGTATGCATGATAAATGGCCTTTACTTATTCGGAGTTTTTATGTGATTAATTAAAAGGTCAAGAATGGGTCTAGAGTCACAAAATATGTCTTAAGTTTGTGTCCGTGAGCTACACATTCGAATGGTAACACACGTACATACCTGGAACGTTATGTTCAGACATTTTACTTAGGACAAAAGAACAGATGTTAAGTCATTATAAAAAATCAAGTAAGAATGTTTTTGATTAAAGTAGACTAAATATTAAATATTTGATTCAGTTAATTTAGTTAATTATTCTGTCTCTTTTAAGTTACATATGTAACATATATTTATTATTTAGAATGTTATTTTTTTTATTATATTATGAGTTAAGTGAAAAATAATATAAAATTAACTTACTTTACTCCTAGCAATGAACAAACGGGAAAAAAGTGGATTCGTTAGCTTTGTCGGTTCAGCCTCGCCTCAAGGAACAAAGAAAAAATTGTTGTTACACATATTTATTCTTTCCTAGTTGGCGTTCCTTTTCATTTTGTTTGTTCATTTTGCGACAGATGTGTGGAACTTGTTATTATTTATATTAAGAAACAAATAAATCCTAAAGTAACTAAATCATAGATTAACTGTTTAATTTGACGAATTGAACATTGGTAATAAATTGTGCAGCCTCCTGAGTCAAAGATTAGGGGTTAGATTTCCGTACGGGAAAAAATGTCTTTGGTCTTTTTATATAAATCGCAAGCAAGGCAAACAAGTCTGCGGGGTGATCATCGCCGCTCACAGTGCCTTGCAATATCAGAGGAGGAAGTAGTAATAGAGTACGCTGGTACGATATCGGTCAAATCTCACGACTCCTACCGGTTTCAGAGGTAGTCACATACTTATCAAAATCGAACTCATATCGTTTTTTTTTATTGTTTCTTATACAATACACAATTTTTATATGAGTAAATATTGTTATTGTTTCTAGAGCAAAGCCAAATATAATATAAAAAAACAAAGGTTTTTGTTTGCATTTTTTTGTCAAATGTATTTGACCTAAAGGTAAATGTTTTTTGAAATAAGATTGTCATATCCTTGAGTTCGATCGTCCTCTTAGTAACATGGAGATGTCTTGAATGTTTCAATTTCTACAAAATATTGTATAGAATACGTGTAAATATGAAGGTTATTGTCGGGATTTTTATCAAAAATGTATTTATTTAGCTTGAGATTAATTTAATATATTATTTAAAATTATGAAAATAAAAAAATATACTACAGGTATTATATAGATAAAAATATACTACAGGTATCTGTAGAATTCGTAAAAGAAGGCTCCTCCAAAAAATCAAAAGCGAAGCCTTATTCAATATTAGGCGCCGCTCCTGATTGAACACTCATGATGGACACGTATAAAAAGCATTACAAAATCCCTGGGGATGTTGGCGTTTCGTCACCTAGACCGAACTTATTCCTGTATTCGAAACATCTGAGGCGCGTGATACTTGTGGAGCTTACTGATCCTTGGGAAACAAACATCCCAAGGGATCACACATTCAAGCTCAATAAGTATTACGAACTAACCAACGAACTGATCAGGAATAAATATATAGTTAGTTTGTATGCGGTAGAAGTGGGAGCGAGAGGTATAACAGCAAAATCTCTCTATAGCCTACTTAAAGACCTTGGCCTTTCTAGAACAAGCATCGGTTCATTTCTAGAATGTATTTCAAAGGCGACATTAGTAGGTTGTTTCCAAATTTGGTTAGGTTGGGAGAGGAGTGTGGAGGGTAAAGGTGAGCGTTTTTGCGCATAATAAAGGGGCCCCTTAAATCTACTCCTGGGTCGCAAGTCCCAGGCACTGCTTTCACTCCTCTCCTTGCAACGCGATGGGCCCGGCACCCGCACGGTGAATCCATGGATTGCTAAGAAGCTTCGTCGTCGTCTATTAAAATGCCATTGTCTTATTTTCTAAAATGGTTTCTGTAATACAATTATTGATGCTTCAAACATTTCTTTTAAAAAATGCAAAATTTTTATCGATATATAATATATAAATATATAATTATAATATGTAAGAGATATCATAAAAATCATTAAGAATCTATCCCTGAATTTCATTGTTAATATAGACGATTTAAAGGAGCTCTTGCTTTGTAATTTACTTGCTTTCTTATGAGTTTGTTTACAGGACGTTTTTGTATACTATAAAAGAATTGTACACAATTTTGTAATAGGAATATTATGTTTGAATAATAACAACAACTATACCATCCAAAGATTACTCAGAGATATCAAATTTGTCTTCATGGTCCATTTATCACTACGCCTGTATATTGCGGGAACATGAACAATGTACAATTGTAACCTTTACACTTTAAAGATAAAGGCGAATTTTGTTTAAAACGAAATTATTTAAAGAAATTCGGATAATAAGGCATAAAGTGTCATAAGTCACGTTATGAAAAATGAAACCTTTATCAAATATTCTCAAAAACGCATAAAATATTACAACCGCGCTTAAGATAATATTGTAACAATGTTTCTTTAGTAGATATTAAATAGAAAAAATAAGTGAATCGGGATTTAGATAATTGTTATAAAAACGAAAACAATTGTTAGAAAATAAGAATACGAAGTTTAACTTTAGATATATTTGTTGTTTTAAAATGATAAAAATAATAAAGTAAAAAAAATAAATAAAAAAGATTTAACCCCAATACAAAATATCTCTAAAAAGTTAATAACATAATAATTAAAGCACGACTTCATGAAGTATATTCAAGTCGTGCTTCCTTTGATATCCGTTGAAGTTTGTTATCCTTTTTTTAATATATATATTTTTTGTTTTGTTACTGGTTTCTATACTTATCTAAATGAACCTAAGCACACATTATTTTTAAGTTGTTTAGGTTTTTACTATTAATATTGCATAAGAACATTTCACCAGCACCAATAAAAGCTAAATATCTAATATTACAGTATTGTAAGTGAACAGTTTCTAAGTTGAATAATACTTATAAAATCTGGTCGCTTTGAATGTCTCATGCAGAGTCAATGGCCATGAGACAAAAACTCACTGAAAAGATGCACTTATTTAGTTTTATTGTCAGGTATTATTTAAAATGTTTTTTTCAAATAATTAATAATTTAACAAATCAATCCAATGTTGAATTTCAATGTTAGAATGTTAGTTTCTAGTAAAAATGTAGTAACAAAACAAGGTGGTAGTAAAAATGTATTAAAAAACAATATTTTTAAAAAATTTCATGCGTTCTTTCTTGTGTCACATGTTATGGAACAGTGGAAAATTTATATATTTTATTTATATTTCTAGGCAGTGTAGCAATTACTTAACGAAAAAATAGGTCAACCGCCTGGTTCTCATAAATGACAGCGAATGCTGGCCAGTACTATCTTGGCACACACAGCCTTGATATGTCTTTCCCTAGAGTGAGATCTCTCGGACTTACGAGGAAGCGCTGGTTGGATGTCGTGAAGCAGGACATGAGAGCCAATGGTCTAAACAGGGAGCAACTCAACGACCGTTAAAAGTGGGGTAGGTTAATCAGGAAGGCAGTTCCCGACATACGTTGGGATGAATGCCAGGAAGAAGAAGACTTTTAATTATGAAAAGTTTTATTGCTTAATGTTAATTATGAAAACTTGTATTTAGTATTGCTCAATTTTAATAGTCGTTAATTTTTTAACAACAGATACTTTTAATTATGAAAAGTTGTATTACTATTGATCATTTTTAATTGTTATTATTAAAAAAAAAAAAGATACTTCTAATTATAAAAAGGTATATTACTATTGCTCATTGTTAAAAGTGATTATTTAATAAAACATACTTTTAGTAAATATTGTATTTTAGTAGTTAATATTAATAATAATAATAATATATTTATTTTCTCATCCACAAAGGTTCTTACAAAGATTTTTTATAAAATTAATACATAGTCTCAACCTCTGTGGGAGACTGGTATCTGAACTAGGAAATCCTGTCATACAGATTACCAGGCCCCCCGTACAAATAACGTGTTTACATTTAATAGGTTACATAACCTTTGTTAAATTAGGTAGTATTAATAAAGTGAGTAGATCCAATCAACTTTTTTTACAATAACAAAAAGGGAAATGAATGTATGCGTATGAGAATGTGTATGTGTGTGGGTGAGTGAGTTACATGTATGGAGTGTGTTTGTTGTGTTGGGGGTGTGTGTGTTGCGTTGGGGGCATGTGTGTTGTGTTAGGGGTATGTGTGTTATGTTGTGTTGGGAGAGTGTGTGTGTGTGTGTGTGTGAGTGGTGAGTATGCACGTGTTTGTGAGAGAAGGTTGCAAGGTTACTTTGGTACCGTTAAAAGGTCCTCTGTCTCATCGTAATTACATTTTAGGAGATAAGAGGTGAGAATTTGCTTGCACTTGGATTTTATCATAGGGTATAAGTTTAGTATGGAGTTCAGTTTGTTATACAAATAAGATCCCATAAAACTGTGATGGCGATGGGATAGTGCAAGTTTATATAGCTTACTATCACACACTTTTGATTTATTACGCTTTTGCGCATTTAAGTTGGGGTTATAAGGCAGGTGTGAATGTTTACGTAACACAGTATGCAAGACAAACAGTTGACGGACAGTGAGAACTTTGCACTTTTCGTATAATTCCACTGTGGGATGGAGGAATGGTAGGGAATAGGCTGTTTTAAGTATAGCTCTTTGTGAACGTTCAACTTTCATCATAGATGATTTTGGTGCTCCACCCCATGACGTAATACCATAGTTTATAATTGACTGGCACAGTGCAAAATATACCGTTTTGATGACCTTCTCATCAGCAACATGTCGTAGATTCTTAAATATATACATAAGCTTCCTTATTCTTTTGGATAATAATTTAAGGTATTGTATTGTAAGGTTGCATAATTTTTGATCTTTCTGGTAAGATAAGTCTCAATTAGAATATAGGTTTAATCAAACTACAGACGAAACTAGAATGTTATTAAAGTTAGTAAGATTAAAAATATTAGGGGCGTTACAAAATAACTGATTTTCAAAGTGGGCGCTAGACGAAAGAAGTTTGGGACTCTCTGTCATAGACAGACACACAGACTTAAAGGTACACACGTCAAACTTATAAAACGCTTCTTTTTGGTTAAACGCTGTTAGTTAAAAAACTGGCCAAGTGCGAGTTGGAATCGCGCAAGATAGCACTCGCGTACCAGTATATATATATGTATATATTGAATAAAATTTTAAATTTAGACGACGACGACGACGAAGCTTCTTAGCAATCCATGGGTTCACCGTGCGGATGCCGGGCCCATCGCGTTGCAAGGAGAGGAGTGCAAGCAGTGCCTGGGACTTGCGACCCAGGAGTAGGTTTAAGGGGCAGGGGTTCATCGTTATTATGCGCAAAAACGCTCACCTTCACCCTCCATACTCCTCTCCCTACCTAACCAAATTTGGAAAGAACCTACTAATGCCGCTTTTGAAGTACGTTCTAGAAATGAACCGATGCTTGTTCTAGAAAGGCCAAGATCTTTAAGTAGGCTATAGAGAGATTTTGCTGTTATACCTCTTCCACTTCCACTTCTACCGCGTACAAACTAACTATAAATTTATTCCTGATCAGTTCGTTGGTTAGTTCGTAATACTTATTGAGCTTGAATGTGTGATCCCTTGGGATGTTTGTTTCCCAAGGAACAGTAAGCTCCACAAGCATCACGCGCCTCAGATGTTTCGAATACAGGAATAAGTCCGGTCTGGATGACGAAACACCAACATCCCCAGGGATTTTGTAATGCTTTTCATACGTGTCCATCATGAGAATCCAACCAGGAGCCGCGCCTAATATTGAATAAGGCTTCGCTTTTGATTTTTTGGAGGAGCCTTCTTTTACGAATTCTATAGATCGTTTGGTGGTTGTTATACCCTTCCGCGCTCTTGCTACTGAAAGACTAACCGCTTCCCGTATGATTTCTAATACCATGTCGTGGCGACGCGAGTATTGACCTTTATCTAGAAGTACCCTACACCCTACTAATAGGTGTTTCGCGGTTCCTATTGCCTCCCCACAGATGTTGCAAGACTTTTCGGTGGCTTTGCCCCACCTTACTAAATTACTTTGATCTGGGAGAGTCATTTGGAATGCATTAAGATAGAATTTTAATAATGCTGGGGACTAATCATAAATTAAGGTGCGCCATTTCAAAGCTAGTGGAATACAAAAATCTCCTATGGTCACCCATTCGTTTGAATTTCTAGGCTCATCGCGTGGAGTCGGTAATTATCGTTTTCGTCTTGTCGAATAAAAGATTTTGTTATGTCTATGTCTTGAACTTTCCTACTTGAATAGTTTTATTTCAATGTGTAGTACTCGTGAAAGCCTTAGAAAACACTATGTGTCGATGTTAGTACGGTAATCAAAACATTATTATTATTATTATGATTATATTGCCAATAGTATTAAATAGATTTTACTTTGAAAAGTGTAATTTTCACAAAACACAAAAATTTACTATAATTAAAATAAAATAAAACTACAGGATTAAAAAAAAATATATTGTGGTCAAAATCAAAAATAGTGACTAGAAAACTATTTGTGTTTAGTGAACAATCATTCTCGGTGTATGATTCAAGCACAATCCTAAGAAGTAATGACGTCAACAAGTGTTAGCATACATGAAAACTAAATGACTTTACGGCGTGCTAACTATAAACAAGAATTACTAGAACAGCAGGAAAAAAAGGAGTAAATTATTTGAGACCACGTTGGTATAATAACATATCTGATATGTTAGAATTTGAACACAAAAAATCTTTAGAAAAAAAAAACAACATACATATTGCTATATCTAGCAAGTAAAATTCTACATCCTTATAATAATGGTCTGCAGTCATGGACTTTGTCACAGTGTGTAATACCAAAATGCAGCTTCTCATATTTGCATGCAAATAAGATGCTCGGCTTTACTGGCGCTATATTTAATTAGTATGGACATTACATACGCTCGCAGATAGCGTCCTCTGCTACTTTATAATGATAATAATAAGCTACATACGAAATTGTATTACGTGGTTAAAAAAATAATATTGTCAAAGTTGTTTTATAACTTTTAGAGATTGTCAGACTAGATTAATATAGTAATATCACTAATATAACCAAAGTAAGCAAATTATTTGCTTTTGTTAAGGATGTTAGATAACGATACAAAAACATAGAAATACATATATAAATATGATATGATATTCTTTACTGTACAAATACATAAAAAAAACATAAACAAAATGATAAACACAAATCAAAACAAAAAGCAAAAGTACAATAGGCGGCCTTATTGCTAAAGAGCAATCTCTTCCAGCCAATGTTTGGGTACAGGACAAGTAGGATTAACGTGGAATTTTTTTTTTAAATAAATAATAAATATACATACATAGATAACATAATACTAAATAAAAATATACCATATAATATATATTATACTGTTAGCTTTTATACATGTAGTAGTTTGGTTTTGACTAAAAATAAAGATATAATTTGTTGATTTGACTAAAACAATTGAGTGTCTGTATAGAAGTTTAATTGATAAAATAAATGTAATATTGGATACTGATTTGACTAAGAATAAGAAGTATATAAATCGCAGCTCGGGTAAGAGAAGGCATTGTGTGAAATGGGGAGTACAAGTTGTGGGGTGGTATTATTGTGATAAAAGTGCAACAGTTATAATAAACCGCTGAGTGTGAGATCGAGAAACTAAGTTGTGTAACAGTGATAATTAAGTGTTTAAATGGTAAACAGTTTAGTGTATTTGTAAACAGTGTCATAAAGTGCTTTAAAGAATAGAACGACTGTCGTTGGCGATTCTTTGTGGTAAGAGAGTTCCAATAGTTCAGAAGTGGGATTCACTCGGGCATTAAAACCACAAACTACCTACAAGATAAGTTTATTGAAGCTACAAAATCACATCAAGCAAAAAAAATGAAGTGATTTTATTATTTGAAACGCATACTACAAGATAATAACAAAGAAGTTCCAGAATCAATACAATCAATCAATAGTTTATAATCAATGGTTGTAAATCAATCAATCAAGTTAAATTTGTTATCTCAAAACTTCAAAATTGAGATCTACCCACATATCAAGAAAATCGAGTGAAAATACCTATTTAATCGCTTATGCAAGTCGTTTATTAGATTATGTGACAAAACCATTGGAACAATTCTACGAAAGAAGGAATCGTTGCTAATGAAGAAAGAAGGAAATGAGAAATTATGGCGGTGACAACGTGGCGCGAATGGCGGTAATGGCGCGGTGTGAATGGTGGTAATGGCGCGGCGCGGATAGCGGTGATGGCGTGGCGCGGATGGCGGTGATGGCGCGGGGCGGATGGCGATGAAGGCGCAGCGCGGTTGGCGCTGATGGTGTCGATGTTGCTGATGGTGTTGATGGCGGTCGTGGCGATGGCAGCTATGGTAGCGGAGCTGGCATGGCACGTGGCGAGCAACACGTTGATGTCGGCGCAATTTATCCATCATCGATCACGTCACAGCATAAAGGTGATTCGTTTCGATTTACATCCAATTTTTGCGCTAAATACTCGCTAGTTAAAGAAAATTAAGCGATTAAATATAGTGGTAAGCACTTTATTATTATTGTAGAGATAACTAGTATTGAGAATAGCGATCAACCTTCACGATCTTGTTTTTTTTAATTTTTACTGATAATTATTTCACTTTAACTTGACGTATTTTGTTACGTATTATGATAAGGCGCGAAATTATTTTATCCCGGATTTTCGTAAACGTGAGTGTTTGTTTTAAACTTGGAAAATAATGTTTTAAACTTTTGTTTTAAATAATTTCGTTATAAATTCGGTATTTTTATCTATTATTTGTGCTTATTTATGTATTAATTCAATTCGGTATTCTTTATTATATTATTATTTATGTATTAATTCAATTCGGTATTAGCTATTATTTGTGCTTATTTATGTATTAATTCAATATATTTAATATGTAGAATACATTAAGATGATAAAAGTAATTACTTTGAATAATTTTCTAAAAAGTATAATATGTGGATGAGGGTTTTGTTGTCTGATCACTCGCATGGGGCCGATAAGCCAACTTCCGAGTAGTATTTGGTACATTGAGGATATTGAACTGACTATGACTAGTGACATCAAATGCTCACATGAGGCCGATAAGCCAAATGATGAGTGTAGCATTTGAGGTATAGGGACATCAAGCGCTCACATGAGGCCGATAAGCCAACTTCTGAGTAGTATTTGGTACATTGAGGATATTGAACTGACTATGAATGATTATGATTTATGAGGCAAAATTTTTGTGGCCAGTAGATTTTCTTTTTTTTTTTGAATGAGGCTGCTGAGCCAGATTGAACACGTAATCAGACAACTTATACCAATTGATTATTATAGTTGAAATTGTTAAGTCTATAAATTTCAAAACATTCTCTAAATTGGAGGACCAATTATTTATATATGATGGCCGAAAAATGTATAAATATTAATGTATCATAATATATAGACTTTAGATAAGATTTTGTGAATTTACAATTATAATAATTAGATATACAAATTATTTCAGAATTAATATTGTAAGTAAATGGTTTTTGATAACGAGCGGACTCGTTATGTTTAGGATGGCCGAGCTGTTAGCTTTTATACATGTAGTAGTTTGGTTTTGACTAAAAATAAAGATATAATTTGTTGATTTGACTAAAACAATTGAGTGTCTGTATAGAAGTTTAATTGATAAAATAAATGTAATATTGGATACTGATTTGACTAAGAATAAGAAGTATATAAATCGCAGCTCGGGTAAGAGAAGGCATTGTGTGAAATGGGGAGTACAAGTTGTGGGGTGGTATTATTGTGATAAAAGTGCAACAGTTATAATAAAGCACTGAGTGTGAGATCGAGAAACTAAGTTGTGTAACAGTGATAATTAAGTGTTTAAATGGTAAACAGTTTAGTGTATTTGTAAACAGTGTCATAAAGTGCTTTAAAGAATAGAACGACTGTCGTTGGCGATTCTTTGTGGTAAGAGAGTTCCAATAATACATATACATATGTACTGCAAATATATTTAGTAAACAAACAAACCCAGAAATACAGACATCTATGTTTATCACATATATGCCTGTCCCTGTCGGGAATTGAACCCGAGCCCCTTTGCGTCGCTATAAGTTAGGCGTCTGCTCTAACCACTCGAACAAAGGCGCTGTTGAAACTGTTCTTTTTAAATAAGACATTTATTATAATCTCAGTTCGGTTTCCTTAGAAATTTTAGAAAATATGTTCAGTTGAGAATGATATCTTGTCATAAATAATTGTGGAAATATTGAATATGGTTATGATAGGGATACAGAATATCATTTCATTAAAAGTTTAATTGATTTTAGACTTTGTAATTAATTTTACTAAGTCCTTAAATTATAAATTAAGGATTTTGGTAATAGAAAAACATAAGTTTTGGCAAACTTTAGTTTTTCATACAAATCTAAAAGAACCCAGCAGATCATCTTTTTACATCTTTCAAAATTCTTAGAAATCAATTGAAATAATTGGTGGAATTGTGTAGAAGTTTGTACTGAGCAACGTTATCTAATGTGAGAAACAGCACGATCAAGAATTAAACATTATCGACCGCACTGAAATATCTTATCATTGATTTTAATGACGACCTGTAGAGTGGTAAAGAGAGAAAAAATGTTACACTCAATGATTTTGAAAAAAAGATTCTTCCTTACAAGCCTCATAATCATGACGATAATAAAAACAATATAAAAAACTCTAGATAAATCAGTCGAGCTGATCTTAAGCGATGATCTTTCACATGGCAATTTTATATTTTGCTTATAAATAGGTTGTAAAAATCACAAAAAAATAGTATCGGTTTTTGAAATGCAGGTATTAAAGCAAATTAATAATATATAAATAAACAAAAACAACATTATAAAGATATTATCTTTATTTACAAAACAGGTTCGTTACTTATTTAAATAGTTAAGAAGTATTTTCACTGTCTTTAACGACGTCGCAATGTAAGTGCTTTTAAAGGATTGAATCGTCAAGTAGTATTCCAACGCTTTGAGATTACAAATAGCTTCTCATTTTGCGCAAAGAGAAGGATAGAAAGAGATTTTATATGTTATAATATAAAATATTAGTGTACAATTATATTATAGAGAACAGTATTCTAATAAAAAAATATGTTTAATGGAATAATAATTGAGAACTTTGATGTAATCAAATAAATATCTAAAAAAAATTTTAAATTAAATATCCAGTCGACTTGCTAAATCAATCAAAAATATTTCATTATATTAGAATAGACTCCACTCACAATGCCTGAAGTGCAAGATTTTCGTGTCCAGTTCTATATACATTGTAAAGGATAAAGTGTTTGAATGTTCAGGTTGCCTTAGCAGAGATGTAAAATAAACTCACCAGAACTAATATTTTCATTCAACCATGAAAAAAGTAGAAGACAACTAAGGATAGAACAATTGCTAAGGCAAGAGAGATACGAATGTATTTTTATTATTACAACGAAAATATATTTGTCTATATCGACAGGGTTTAGAACTTCCTTGGAAAACACCAAAATGTAAATGCAGCAGTGCTAATATAGCAATATAATAATTGTACTTTAAATAAATATATGAGATATTAACTATCCGTTTTTTATTTCAAAAATTAAAATAAATCTGTAAACGGAATTCTTTTATTATAGCATAACACGAGTAGGTACTATATAAAATACCAAAGTAAATGTTAGAATGATTTAATTAGATGTACCTCTTCAAAATGTTATTAAATAACAAAATGAAGCTTTGAACATGAAATTTAATGAAATTACATTATTTTAATGTACTTTCATTAAATTACAACATTACGCTTAAAAAAAGTTTTTAATATCTAATGCGATGCGATGCAAATGAATATTTTTTTAATCGAAAGCTATGTTTGTTGTGATTGTTCTTAGCTATGTTTGGTCGAAATAGAATTGTCCGCGACTTTTTATGACTACGATCATAGACCATATAAATATATTTTTTTACAGTCTACGTAGACGCAGTCACGGGCAACAGCTATCCCTAATAAAGTACTTTACTTCAGTAAGTCAGTGTAAAAACTTACATTGGTCTACATAACAAGCCTTTTTTCCTAAATAGCGCCGGCAAAGCCACTGGGAACATATATTGCAAAACAACATATGCTAGTATTGCATAACAACCTTTCATCCGCACCAATAAAACGTCAATATCCAAAATATTCGACTGTTTTCATTTCAACCAAACATAGCTAAGAGCCATCTCGACAAACATAGCTTTCGATTAAAAAAACCGCATTCAAATCCGTCTAAGCGTTTGGCCGCTACATTGCCGCAGACAGACACACAGTTACACAGATACACAGATCGACAGGTCAAACTTATAACACCCCTCTTTTTAGTCGGGGGTTAATAAAACCATATATTTTTTCCCATACACCAACTTTGTGTTTAAGGTCCAATTAGGAATTCATAATTTATATTTATTTATATACCTAAAAAAATAGATCACAAAATATATATATTTCTTAACATGGGCAATTAGGTATGAATAAAAATTCTATACTTTATCTGAAAATGGCATTGTGTAAGATAGATCCGTTGGTAACACAGAATGGAAATTGTAATAAAAAGAAAGCAGAGGAAATAGAACAATTATACAATGCATACAATGTAAAGAAAGAAAAAAGGAATCAAATGATACAATTATGGCAATACAATATTTTTAAAACCCATAAAGTCAATCCGAGTTAATCCAATTGTGTCGGACATAACAAGCTGGCATTCCGTTAAACGTCTGCCAATACCGTGTATTTCCTGAACCTTATAAAGCAACCCGGAGCTCGAAATGAGCTGTCATATTGCTTGAGTCAGAAAGATGTTTGCTTTCTTTACATTTGCGAGATTAAAGGATAGTAAGAAAAGTTTTTACACAAGAATACATTTAGTATTAGTCATTAAAGTTTTTTTTTAGTGTTTCACCATATCCTGATATGCTTATAGAGTCGTTCCTTACTTACTCACTGTTTTTTTGTATGTCTATCTATCTCCTTTATTAATTTCCTAACCTAACTGTTTATATGTGACTTTACCTATCAGTTAATAATTACTCAATTATTGACGTCTGTTTAAATACCTAATAGTTACTGTTTTCTATTTAATTATATATTCGTCCTGTGTATTCACTATGGATAATTTTATAGAATATAGAATTTCTGACTCATTTTGTTTCATATATAAATTTGAGATTGAATAATGGTCAAAGGGATTTAAAAAAATATCCTAAGCTACGATATCTGAATGAAAAGCGAATTTGCATGGAACCCGAATCCAAACATAAATTAGCTGCGGCCAATTGGCAATCATTTATTGCCCGCATAATTTATAGTGTTAGATGAATTATTGTTTTCATTAGGTTAAATTTCCAATTAGTTAAACCCTCAATTTAATATTGTTAATAAATGTGTTAACACTTTGAATATAATAAAATGTTAAATGTTCACAAAATATAAGCCTATGAAATTGGTATTCCAGTTATGTTTCGTTAATTGATGGTACCTTGTTTTCCTAACGTTACTAGATGGATTTAAGATTCTTAATGAGTTTAGGTTTTACTATAACATTTATACGAATAAGGTTATATCCGTGTTAGGGTGGTTTTTTACTACAATTAACTGACAATAACTAATCGGACAGAATTCCGATTCATTTAGAAAGAAAGAAAGAAAGAAAGAAAGAAAGAAAGAAAGAAAGAAAGAAAGAAAGAAAGAAAGAAAGAAAGAAAGAAAGAAAAGAAAGAAAGAAAGAAAGAAAGAAAGAAAGAAAGAAAGAAAGAAAGAAAGAAAGAAAGAAAGAAAGAAAGAAAGAAAGAAAGAAAGAAAGAAAGAAAGAAAGAAAGAAAGAAAGAAAGAAAGAAAGAAAGAAAGAAAGAAAGAAAGAAAGAAAGAAAGAAAGAAAGAAAGAAAGAAAGAAAGAAAGAAAGAAAGAAAGAAAGAAAGAAAGAAAGAAAGAAAGAAAGAAAGAAAGAAAGAAAGAAAGAAAGAAAGAAAGAAAGAAAGGAAGAAAGGAAGAAAGAAAGAAAGAAAGAAACTTTTATTCGAGCGTTGTAAACACGATAAAAAAAAACGAAATAAACCATAAAATAAACTAACCAAAAATATCTTAGAAACATTATATAAACATAAAAAAACAACATTGCATTAAATGAAATAACAAAATAATAATGAAAACTATAACTAATCTAAATACTCTACGTGAATACAGCCGGGTAAATATATATTTTATAAACTTAATGTATTTCTATCGACATTAACATAAAACGAAACTTTTTAAAACTAGCTGAGTGTTTTATGAATTATAAAATCATCCATTACATAATTCATAAAATAAGAAATGCTATACTTAAGCACGTTTTTTTTGTACTATGATGCATGTATATTGTAATCATTATTTTGGAAGAGCGGGTGTCTTTTGGTACAAGGTAAAATTTTACTTAAAAAAAGGCCCCATCCTTAATTACCAAACGTATCTTTAGAAACTGAAATAAAGATTATTATTATTATTATTATTATTATTATTATAATCGACATAGGAGTAACAGCTGCCGTTATTTTTCAGCTGTTAAACCATAAAACTATTATTTATTATTAAAATTTTTAACTATTAATTATTATTAAGTAAGACAAAATGTAATATAATATATGTACATTTTGATAAAGAAAATATGCAACTACTCGCCAAATTTCCTAATTTACCTAAAATGAACTGTAAACTATAAGCTGTAAAACACTAAAAATTTGTTTTATGAATTAATATAATAAATAATTACAATTGGTTAAAGTGGAGGTATTTCTAGTGAGTAACATTACTTCGAGCATTGATTTTTTATATAAGAACAAAAAATGGATATTGTCACCAAATTTCGATTAGATAACGAAATAAAAAAAATCAGTATCACTGCTCCTTCTAAGGGCCAGAGAAATCGTAAACATATCGGAACAATAGTTTACTTTCGTCATTTCATTAGTTTATAAATTTAGCTAGGTACTATTGTTTATTATAATAAATAAATAATTTCTAACGACTAACTATTGGAATTTTATTTAATTAAAATTAATGAATATATTAAAAAAAACGATATACTTATGCAGAAAGTAGTATCCGAAATAAGTTTACCGTCTAATAATAACCACCGCAGCATTGTTCAATTATTCCCTAAAGGTCGGCAATTCACTTTGAACAAGCAGGTTTCTTGGTCGAATAATACCGCCTCGGGATTGCCAAGATTTATTTGCACCTAACTGTTGTAGATTTCATAGAGTTGTTTTTATATTAAATTTTTACATAGTTTTAGCAATGTTTTTATTAAAATTTGTTTTACATAAAACCGAATGTTAAATATCTGATTTAGAACGACGAAATAACTCGTTATTGCTTATTAAACTGATATTTTTAAGTGATAAATTAATATACTCTATTATACCGCAGATATAAAATAAATATTATTTCATATTCCTTACAGTAAATAATAAGATAATGACATAATTATTAAAAAATAATATTTATCCATCCATTTGAAATATCGACGAAATATCGACTTGTAAGACCTTTGTTTGGTTTTTTATCCAATAAGTTCTAAAGAATTGTCTCTTCCGTAAATAACTTTATATGATTTTAAAATGGTTTTAACGAAGTATATCAAACATATTGGTATGACGCTTCTCTTTTTCATGATCATGATTAAAAGATTTTAATGTTGACAATGTCAAGTATCACGGGTAATGCTCCGAAGTGATTGGACCGAAATTGAATTGGATTGGAGCGAAATGTTATGATTTGGTTATAATATAATATTCTGTTTTATTCCTTATTACATGATTAGAGAAATGAATTGACAGTTTTTAAATCCACAAAGAGCTTCGGTTTCCTTGTCCAATTTGTACTTGTTTGGTTTTATGTCACTGGAACTTACAGGCGAAATTTCTGTTGTAATTTTAAGTAACCATTTACTTTTCATTATTTACATTAGGGTTTGAAAAAATGGGTTTCTTGTAAATGTTTTTTTACTGAATAAATATATAAGCAAATGTGATTATCTAAGCTTAATCAAATTATACAAAACAAATGCTTCTATACAAAAATAAAACACAAAAAATATAATAATCACATATAAACTACTATTAGGCCAAAATTTAATTTATTTCAACCCGTTTGGTCTGCGTTTAAGCATAAATGTTATTTAATGCGTTGCTGCATATTTGATAAAATACATTTTTCATAACCTAAAACTTATGACACAATACGCCATCATTTTCTTCTTCGTCTATTTTTGTACTAAACAAAAGTGCATTTTACTGTCTGACAATAAGTTTCATATTTGAAGAATAATTTTTCTGGCATATTATAGTGACATAGTAATAAATGTCACAAGGAGACAAATTTGATATCTCTGTGTACCATTAAGACGTTTTCTTTTTTATTAATAAAATAAATTCTTTTCTTACAACATTTCTAAACGTAAAATGTGACTCAAATTCAGAAGCTTCAGCTAAAATTGGTTATAAAACCTTTTTTTTCTTAATGTCATTGTTTAGATTAGTTTTATTATTATATTAATACACTTTTTTTAAGTGATATCGCTAGTAAATTTCTACATCACGCAATTGTTAGGTTGTTGTAATAGGTTATAATACCAAATGTGTTTTAGTAATAAGTAACGCGCTCAGAAGAGTCACACATGCGCTTTGGTACGCTACCATACTCACCCGGCTGGGTGGACCGCCTCTATGGCACAAGGCTCCTTTCACCACAATCACCATTGAATCCTGGGCTTCATCCCACCCCGAATCACCACTTATATTTATAGGTGGCGCCAGACACTACGATCAGGGGGCACTAAGCGATATTGTCTCCTCTCTCTATTGGAGAGTGAAGAAAGCAAGCGGTAATAAGTAATTAATTGTGATCAGTTAATCTTTTACGCGGATTTTATTTCCCTGGGTTTCCACGCATCGGGCTGTTGGTTCACGATTAACGCCACGCCTCGAATAATCATTAATTCTAAAAATAATAAATAATGTATAAAACATCACTAATTTTTATTTATTCTGGTATTATAATTATTTTTTCCACTTCGGTCGTACGGTACGGTCGAGTATTTAGCGCTGACGCCTGACGTATAGCGGCGCAACAGGGCTCGGATTTGATTCTCGACAGGGACAGGCATTTATGTGATGAGCAAAGATGTGTTTCCGGGTTTGGTCGTATATTAAATATATACTCAGTATTTATAATGTGTATTTCTATCTACTTGTATTTTTGTCAAACACCCTTAACACAAGCAAATGATTTGCTTACTTAGGGGTTAGATCAATTTGTGTAATTTGCCCTAATATTATTATTATTATTATTTCGTATTTTAACTACAAATTAAGACTAAAAATGTCATTAAGATTAAAACGGAAATTTGTGGGGACAAAACGAAGCAAAACCCGTAATTATAATAAAATTAATGATTTTGTATATTTTACGCCCTTTGATTACCTGCATTTCGTGTTAGTTATAGTTATACTATAACTAACACGAAAAACGGTTATTCCACCGCATAGAAGTGATTTCTTTCACAAATCTTTCACAATTCAAGCTTCACTACTCTGGAACGAACTACCTGAAAAGATCAGAAAAGCGTCCACAAAGACTTCTTTTAAAAGACTGGTTAAAAACATTTCTTAGAGTCATCCTGATAAATAATTCTAATTTCTATTATGTGTTATATAATGTTTATATATATATGTTATGTGTGTATATGTATATAGGAATATGTGTATGTTAATAATTATATTTATAATATTATTTTAAACATGTATTTAATATCTATTGTTTATACTTAGTAAATTATGTTCATGCTATATTGTTTTATCATATATATAAAATTAAGGACTTATAAATAGATTTTTAGTAGCCTACCGCAATTTCTCACCACTCGCAGAGGTTAACTGGTAGAGAATGCCAATAGGCATTA
This sequence comes from Napeogenes sylphis, assembly GCA_959347405.1. Lineage (NCBI taxonomy): Eukaryota > Metazoa > Arthropoda > Insecta > Lepidoptera > Nymphalidae > Napeogenes > Napeogenes sylphis. Next base: position 28,983,151 of record OY365777.1, on the reverse strand, counting down.
AGTTCGCCTTTTGTATTGAACAATAAAGGGTAAATAAATAAAATAAATAAATATACTGCAAAGTAGACATATTAAATTATAACCGTTTTATTTTTATTGTATTAGAAGAGTGATTCCTTAGTAGTACACTCAAGACAAATTTTATTTTATTTCTTATTTGATTTAAGAATGTTTTAAATCATGTCCATGCTTTTAATCAAGTTTAAGTTTCTGTAACTTGGAGTATTCTTGAATCATTTATAAAACTTGAGGCGAAACGAATCAAATTGTATAAAGTTTACAATTATCTTAGCGTACTGCTATGGTTCTTCAAATATTTAATCTTAAAAAAAAATACTCCAATGTATTTCACATAATACATATTACATATAAAGATTTTATATTATGAAACAAAACCTAGAGATTATATTTTTACCAATTTAAGCATTAAGTTTTTAACAATATGAGAAATGTTTCAATCGATTGTGAATTAATTTTCAATAGATTCTAACCGAATCCAGTATGAGTTGACCCGTTACAAACTTTGATTTTTTTATGTTCTATGTGATTATGAGTGTGTATGTGTGATCTGTGAGATCTGTGATTTATCGTGAAAACAAAAATATACTTTTTACATGTATTATTAGTATTCATTATTAGTATGTTTCTTTGGATCAATGGGCTCATCAAATGTACTCTGTAAGGACACAGTCATAATTTCAAAAAGCGTCATGGCGTATTTAAAAAAACATATTATGTTTAATTTATGAAATAATTTTCTAAATAAGTATTAGAATTTATTTAATTTATTTGAATCGATGACAGTACTACAAAAAAAAAATATAGATCGGTGTTGGATTTGAAGAGGATAGTCAAGAAGACAATAATATGTCATTATTTTTTTTGTTACTGTATTAAGACAAATGATGTCTAAAACAATGTCCTATGGTTATTGTACTATGGTTTCCTAATATCCACGGTACTGTAGTTCAATTATTCTGTAAAAGTCAGCTATCCATCGACCTGGAATTAAAAGGTTTCGAAAATGAGAATGAGTAACAACTCGAGGTCGTAAAAATTTATTCGCACCATTAACTAGTGCACCTTAGAACTGTTTGATTCAATATTTATTAGAATTGTTTTTAGTAAAATATTTATTCATAATACATATGTTAACAGTTTTACATACCGTCCTTTATCAAATAAAAATATCTTGTACGACGTCATCTTTTTTGTACTACTAATATTTTTTTTCCGCCTGGACGTCACAGTGAGTGCGAAAACGATCTCATGGCGTCCCGTTAATACGATGACGGCAGTTGTAGGTTTTTTACTTGGAAAAAAAGCGATTTGAGTATAACAGAACTTAAAATTAGCTATGAAACTAATTCAAATAATTGTGAAATTATATTTTAATTATACTATGATATATTAAAGATGTCTATTTGTAAAACGGTGAACATCAAAATATTAGAGATAATAAAAATAACCTTTGTTTAATTTAGGTGTGATATGAAATGTAACGTGTAAATGTTGACCACAGTAAATGACTACCTTTTATAAGAAGTATAATAACGGAGGTACTACATGAACAGCATTTAGGTAATCATGCAATCGATAAAAAATAATGGCATAATATTGCGGTTTTTGTTATTGTACGTTAGATTTATGTCGGACTATGATTTTCTTCTTATCGTTACTTAACTATAACTTCTAAGGAAATCTATTGATTCAGCTTTTTAAATTAATCATATATTTTTGATTGTATAAAAATTCTATATTTTTTTATTACATCAAAAATTATTAGAATTATTATATTTTAAGAGAATCGTGATTAATATTCAACTAACATTCATACCATAAGTGTTGCATACCCACAAAAACAAAAACAAGTATTAATATGCTTAACATACCTTGTTGCAAATATATATATACTTAAATCAATATTTCTGTGCATTATTCTTTCACAATATACTTATTCTTTTAAAATTGTAACAGTAAAAAATAATAATAAATACATAAGTAAATAAATATAATATATATATAAAATAATAATAATATAAAATAAATAAATAATAAATAAATCAGGTTTATAGAAAATATTTTAGGTATACCTAGAGAGTTTTTACATAAAATAATGATTCAACCTAATGCACAAGAAGAAATTTACCTACTTTATATTTTTCGAATTCTTTGAAATATTTTTACACGCCTACTCTTACAAACAACAGAACCAATTAGAAAAATAGAGCAAATATACGAACCACTTGTTTTTCAGTTCCGGTAAGTGCCTTTGAACTAATATTGAACGTGTTCCTAAAGTCCTTATGGGGTCTAAGCGAAGGAAATCACTGAAAACTGTTACTTAATAAGGACCATCACAGAGCAGCTATTCGTTCTCCTTGACTTCCGCTAAGATGAAGTCGTTATTATCAGTTTTCTGTGTGAATTCTTCCAGAGACGGATAACTACGAGGCTAAGATATAGGCAATGCATATAATTTGTAGTGATTTGTGATAAAACTAACTTGATTTTAAAAGTAAGAATCATAAAATATTTATAATCTATTATTTTATAGTCATCCGGCTTTTATCATTATTTTTTTTTTGTCTAATAAAAGCAATCTTAACAACTTTTCTAGCGTTGCATAATATTCAGAACCTTTTTAATATAAGCAGATACCACTTATCCGTTCCATAAATAAACGTGCTTTGTCCGATATTGAAACCATAAAGGGGACGACGTTATGCCCTGTTATTTTTTATGTCTTTTCTATTCAATAAATATGTATCTCGGTTTTTGGAGGTTCTTTATTATTAGTACTTAGGATTAAATAAGGGTAAATAAATGGTTTTGATAAAATGTTAAGGGTCAGCGTAAAAGTAAAAAACATACGAGTATATGTTTTTGTAAAGTAAAAAACAAACTAGTATATGTTATTTCTTCCTTTAAATCGTAAGGGAGGTAGCAAAGTAACAAAGGAGCACAAGTTTCATGTCATTTTGTTAGGCTTAGAGATTTCCTCGAACCTCAACTTTGGTCGGTTCATTGAGTCCAGAGCAAGAGCAGCAGCAGCAAAGCTTGTCGTTCTGGCGAAGGTTCGGCAGTACTTTACACCGGGACAGCTTCTTGTTTTATACAAAGCACAGATCCGGTCGTGTGTAGAGTACTGTGGTCACATATTTGCTGGTGCCGCAAAGTCTCATCTTGCGGTTCTGGACTCAATTGAGAGGCGAGCAAAGAGGCTTATAGGCGATCCCGAATTGGTCGGAGCCGACCTCCAAAGCCTTGAGCACAGGCGTAGAATTGCTAGCCTCTCAGTATTCTATAGGATACATTTTGGTGAGTGTGCGCAGGAATTACACAATTTAATTCCCCCGTTCCCCTTCCATCACCGGACGTCCCGACGCACGGCAGGTATCCATCCTTTTGTTGTGGACATTCCACCTGTCCGAACGAAGCGCTTTGCTTCCTCATTTTTAGTGCGTACAGCAAAGGATTGGAACAGCTTGCCTGCGTCGGTATTTCCGACCGAATACAATGTGGGTGTCTTCAAGCGAAGAGTGAATAGGTTGCTAGGGTAATGCGCCTTACCACCTAAGACTACATTCCACTTACCATCAGGTGGAATGTAGTCAAGCATTGCCCTAGATAATATAAAAAAGAAAAAAAATAATTTTTGTTACATGTCATGTTTGTTTGTCATGACATACATCACTTTATGCATAGACGGCAGTAGCCGGTGTTATTTGGTGTTTTTTTAATATATTACTCGCAACAAAGAAGAAAAGCTGATATTTTGTAATGTACACAATATCATGTTTAAGTGATGGAAATGAACCCTAACAAGATTGCATTCTTGTTTTTATATGAATAATTTTCATTGTTCTTATTATGAGTATAGTGTTAAAAATATATATATTGTATAATAAAAGAAAATTAATTGTTTAAATACAATTAAATAATATATTTTGATAACCCTACCATGGCCTGGTTAATATATGTGAAAACGCTTATATTATATTACTTCACGGAGACCTGGTTTTTCAAGAAACTATCATGTCAAAAATCATATTAGTTCTTAATATAATACCTATTCAACAGTAATTACACCTATTTTACAAAATCATATTTAGTTATATAAACCTGACAGAAGTTGTCACCATGATACTCATCCGAATTGCTTCTTTATATTTAACTTAATAAATGTAAGAGTACCAAATTCAACCAAACTCAACCAAAAGTTATTTATTCTTCTCGCTTATCAACAATATCTTTTTATTATAAACTAGAAAATTTTCAGATATTTTGTGAATTTTTTCGTAAGATATTTTAGCTATAAATTTATTAAAGATTAACGTTGGTTCCACGTCGTTTTAAAATGATGGATGATTCAAGATTCCAGTAACTCTATTCAAGAGAAAACATTTTAAAACCTATTTTATATTGAATTAGAGAGAAATAAATTGGATTAAATATAAACATAATATAAAAAAACTAATATTTTAATAGTGATGAACCTTGAAACAAAATTGTTTATAATTTTAAATGTTTTGTTTTATATATCAGTTACAGAATAAACAAATATTATCAATAATAAAATGTATCATCTAAAAAGTTGTCAAATTATTAAATTGTTTTGGAAAAAGTTTTAAAAGTTTATCTTCAGACGAGAACGAGAGCTTATTATTAGATTATAAACAGGTAATAAATATTATGTTGATTATATTTTATGGAAAATAATGACTCATTGACATTATTTTCTAGCATGTTGTTTTGGCATTTAAATCAAATATATAAGTATTAATGTATATGCCATTTTGTATTTAAAAACGTAAGACAACCGACAGGAAACTCTATGTATATGCTTTTAACCTATTTAAAAAATTATAATAATTTATATTATTGATTCTCTGAATATCTTAGTATACGCGTTGTTTACTTTTTTTCAAAGATAAAAAAATATATTATGTAATTTAATAATAAGAAAACGACGTGAATTAACGATATCATCGATAAACACTTACGTGTCATTAATCACTCACTCTTGATGGATGATTCTCTCGAATAAATAAACAAATTTTCATGAACCACATTAAATTTTGAAGAAGCATAGATCTTATGGAAGAATCATTATTTTTTGTATGTATATTTATTAACTTCTTTTTTAAAATTTGAGGCCTTTTGTTTTTATTAAAATATGTCAGCTCTATTGTATCTTACTTTTAAGTTATAAAATAAAGTTAATTTGAATAAAATAAAATAAAGCTTTAGCCTTGACTTTAAAATATTAAGTTAATTATTATCTTAATATTTTAAAGTCAAGGCTAAAGCTTAATAGAACGATGAACAACAAATTTTCTAAGCAAATTAGATTTTAGAAGCTGGCAAACATTAAGTAAAGGAGTATATATAATTAGAAAATCCTTTTCAACCCTTTAACTAATTAGGTGAAAATCTAGCACAAACAAAATTTAACCACAACGCAAAAGTGAACAATATTTATTAGTTTATTATTATACAAAATAATTGCATGCAAAATGAAACCATACTGATTATATGATGTCATAAGATACATGATATGAAAAACGTTTATATATCAAAATGTAACTAACGACATAATGTGACTCATTATTTAGAACAAAGTATGGATCATCAATTAGTTTTAAGTGTATATATATAAAAGTTGTTATACATTTAATATGTGTAACAAACTATTTTGCAACTCGAGACATAATATGTATGTTTTAACCTTACCTAAGGTTCAATTAACTATTAAGATAATATATGCATATTGGAAACAATATCTTAACATCTAAGCTCTGTTGCTTAGATGTTAAGATCACAGGCACTGAGCCGAAGTACCTATATGTGAATTTTAAATATGTTTAACTTATAGCTTATATACGATTAAACTTAACATTATTAAGACGTAAAAACCGTATTTTTTAATATAAAGAGAGATTTCATTTAATATATTTTTTTAATATACAAATTAGTTGATACGGATAGGCCTTGATCTCTTTAAAACCAGACTTTTTTTATTCTATATTTATTTTTAATTAAAATAAACTTTACACGGATAAACATGTTTTTGGAAGAACTCAAACATGATAATAGTGATCGTGTTCGATATTCAAATTTTTTCTATAAACTTTTGCTTTTTTAATTAATCCATTCTCAATTAGATATGAAATTAAAAAGGAGAAATGAGTGTAGTTCTAAAATATTTTTTATGAAGAAAGTGCGGCCGCGCTGTATTTTCCAAAATTTGCAAATATATATTGTTAAGGTTATTTTAATGTAAATACAAAATAACTTTAACATTTTATTTTTTTCAAACACCGCACACAATTCCGTATACACTGTATGTTACATATAAAATCATATTATCATTACTATAAATTAGCAGAGGACGCTATCTGCGAGCGCGTGTAACGCCCATACTAATTAAATATAGCGCCAGTAAAGCCGAGCATCTTATTTGCATGCAAATATGAGAAGCTGCATTTTGGTATTACATACTATGACAGTGTCCACGACTACTGCAGACCATTATTGAGGATATAAAATATCACTTGCTAGATATGGCTTATGCTTACTTCGATGTCTTTTGAATATCAGATATTTTTTTTTCATTAATCTAAATTGGTATGAAAAGTTATATTTAATATTTTAGTGCATCTAGTAACCAAGCTAGTTTTCAAATAATTAACATATTTATTTTATATTTCACTTCTAGTAATTCTTGTTCATAGTTAACACGCCATAAGCTCATTTAGTTTTCATGTACGTTAACATTTGTTGGTGATATTACTTCTTACGGTTATGCATGAGTGCTATACCGAGAAATACTGTTTGTATTTGTTAAATATATTTTATATTACTTTGAAATGTATCTTTTTTATTTTAACTGAATATAAATTAACATTATAAATATATTTTTTACTCGATGCAAGTACTTCCCTAAAATAAACTCAAAATGTGTTAAATATTATTAGAATATAAGATATACTTTTAAATATTTAATGAATATTTATATTAAAATACTTTAAGGAATTTTAAATTATTATTTTAAACCCTAATTATTCAAATTACCTAAGTGTCTATTTCAATAAACTGAATATATATTTATATAATGAATGCAGGAGCATGAGACTCATGTTAAATATTTTTATCATTAAGAATTTCTATGCACTTTTTGTTTTTGACACGTTGAAGTCAAGGATTAAGCATTTTTTAAATTGTTCAACAACTAACTTGTTTTACTATTGTTGGCAATACTGGTTGTTGACAGCTAATATTGGTAGCACTGTGTGAAATAATCAACTGTGAGCGAACATGACGTCACATCCTAGAAAAAGCTTCGTATAGAGCGCACAGTACAAAGTTTTAAAAGAATAATATTAACTTGTGTCTATATTTCTGTGATTAATAATTACATATATTTACTAAGTTTATATACTTTATTTGTACGTAAAGGTAACACTTTTATATTATAATTAACTAGCATTTGCCCGTTTTTTTATGCAGATTTTTTTTTATAGTAGGCTGTATGTGTTTTTTGTCTAAAATTTCTTACTTATTATTTCGTAGTTTTGCGTTTAAAAATTTAAACTTCAGAACAACAATAGCATTAACATTGTAAATTTGTGAGTTGCTATATAGTTAATTTCTAGTTGTAGGACAATTTTATCTCTGAAAGTCCTTAAAATTGTCTTTCAATTTAAAATTTGTAATAGTGGCTTATCCGCAGCTTTATATCTACAGAAACTTTAACTTTATTTTTTTTTAAGTATTGGAATAAAAGTTTTCTTCAATCGTTAGCTATTAATTTAAGATATAAACGTCTTAATTTAAGATATAAATTTTTTTATTTATAACATAATATTTTGAATATTTAATAATATTATATGATGTTAATTGTATTTTCAGTAATCAAGGTTTTTATTTTCAATTTAAATTTGATTGGTTTTAATTTGTAAAAAAACGATTTAATTTGAGAAACTTATACAAACCATCATCCGTCATATTCTTCCCTTTAATTTTTGTCGACATTCGGTTTAAAAATCTCTAGTTATATTTAACAGTATACATGAAATTAAAAAATAAAAAGATGATGATGATGATGAAAAATATCAAGATATAATATATGTTAACTCATTCACTCATTACTCTCAGTTCATTTCACTCCATCAAATCACATAACAAATTTAATAAAACGGCCACAATATAAAATCAGAGTGCTGCATCAAAGACAATACAATATAAAACAAACGTCAACCAAGTAAAAGCGGAAATAAAAGTTGAAACTAGATTTTTCTTTGTTCGTTCCTTGAGGCGAGGCTGTAGCTACAAAGCTAACGAGTCCCTGAAGTTTTGTCTATTTGTCAAGAAACGGTTGATATTATAATTTTGATCAAATATATAAATTATTGTCAAAAACAGTCATTGTCAATCTTTTTCTTAATCCAATTTATAATCTTTTTATTAATTTCGCAGGAAATATATGTATGATATATTTTTAAAACCCAACAATTCAATGGTATTCTCAAAATTAAGAAAAAATAAAAATATGCTTTAAGGATTAAATAATAATAGACATGATAATGTATTATATTACTTTTATTTACGAAAAACTATTTTTATTAATTATCTTCGTCCATAAAATTAATAGTAATACCTAGAAGTATGTCGTTATGAAAAATAAATATACTTTTTTTTAAATTCTTATTAGAAAATTTCAAATAAAAAACATATTCAGCTGACATCATTCAGCCAGCCTGAAGAAAGAATAAACCGAAGACGACCAACATCTCGCTTTTCTAGTCTCATTAGATAAATTTAAGACTATTTCTACTAATTAAATAGCTATGTAATTGTGATATATTATATATTTTTCCTGTGTATTTATTTTTGTAAATCGTTACCTCTTTAGAGCCTACTTAATAACAATAACGACTCTGAAAATAACATTTATATACAAGAAGCTGATTGGAATAAAAAAAGTCAAAGCAATATTTAATATACCCACAGCCCTTAGGTACACCAGTATTTTGTTCGGTGCAAATAAATCTTGGCAGCCCCGAGGCGGTATTATTCGACCAAGAAACCTGCTTGTTTTAAGTGAATTGCCGACCTTTAGGGAATAATTGAACAATGGTGTGGTAGCCATTATTTGACGTTGGATTTATTTTGGATAATATTTTTTTTTTATCCCGTGAGGAAAATGAGTCTTCATTAATTCTGTTGTTGGGCATGTACAGTATTTAAAAAAAAATATGACTTAGAATCTTAGAAGCAAGGGTTTTCTAAAATCTTAAAGAACTGAATAATTATAATTGGTTGCCAAATTATTATTTTTTTCTATTGTTGTTTTACATTCTTCTATCTGTGTTCATAAGGATAAAATATATAATAATATTCTATACATAAACATATGATTAAATTATTTTTTACGAAATTATAAATATATGTTGATTTCATTAATGTGGATGTAACCTCTCACATATATGTATCTATATCTATACTTTACTTAATTTAATACTGTTCAACAAATTGTAACAAAATAGTCAAGTAATATATAATACAATACATCCTTAGAATTCAATTAAAATTAATTCTTCTTTTCGTATAATATTTGTCTGTATTGCGCTTCGTTTTACTTATATACATGTTAATGTGTTACAAATCTAAATACAAATATATAATTTATTAAGTGTAAGAAACTTAATAACCCAGTATATTTTTTATTACCCAGTACTTGTTATATTTTATTATTTCATAACCCAGTATATTTTTTATTTTTAAAAATATATTTCTCCCAAGAGACATAATAGTTTCTTCCGGAACACGTCGTCACGGAGAGAGTATATAATCAACGGTTTTCCGGACCCTTATAAGTAGCGAAAAACCCAAAAAGTGCCATCGTTTTGGGCATGTTTACACTTTACTAAAAATATATTTCTTAACGTCCATAATACTACGTACATTTAAGTATTCCGAGTAAAAGTTCTCCTTGTGAAATATTAATATTTTGATTAATTAATCTTTCGATCTCCTTTCGAATTACCTACGAAAATCTTCTTATGGACTTAAAATGGAATTATAAAATATACATATTACTACGTGCATAATAAATAATTTTGTTTCTATTACTGATATACTTTATTTATATAAACTTTATATATATTTATTGTGGATACATCAATAAAATTGAAGTTTACTCGCCATAGTGATTTACGTGTTCCTGTAACGGAAGATATTAAAAAAATATAATTGATGCCTTTCTGTATTGCACAATTTACGAAATGTGTACAAAAGGCGGACTTAATGCTATTTGGCCTTTCCTATATTTGTCAAACATAGAATAACATTCTTCCTTTACTCTAAAGAGATAGCATCCTTCATTGAGGTAGCTGTCCATGTTTAGTTTCTCTGAGTTGTGAAGTATAACTAAAAAGTACAAAATAAGTAAAAAATTTCAATAAAATCTTGTAATAAAAAAAAGACAATAAGGTACAAATTTAGGTATATCAACTGTTCAGTTTTAATACTAAATGAGAAACGTCTTTTTTATATTTATTGATTCTTTCTTTAGCTACTCTTAAATCCATCCAACTTACACCGTTTATTGATCAAATAAAAAAATATAACAAAACCTTAAAGTTTTCCAACAAAGGATAAAGTAGGCGCAAATCTCAATAAACGGCGCTCTCTTGCGGATTTGAGACAAATAGGTTTTGTCGTTGTCGCTTTTTCAATCGTTACTTGATAAAGCGATTTATTATTTCTTCGCCATTTATTCAGCTCTGTAAGGTTACCACGAAATTTGAAATTCAAGGTGGTAATAGATATATTCAGAAACACCTCCAGCTTAAATTATTTACGTTTATGCATTTTGGGTTTGCATTTACAATTATGTTTTAAGACTCATAATACGAGTTTTCTCTTTACGACGAGATGACAAAGAAGTCAGTTTGCACTGGGACAATGTATAATTGAAGAGCGTGGTCAGATTGATAAAAAGCGCCGACCCTAAATAATTGAGAAAAGTAGAGGTATATATTATTAAGAATTCAAGGTATCCATTAGAGATGAGTGGGATCTATTGTCATAGTTAGTTTTAGGAACACGAGTGTCATGTTTATGAATCATTGTGTCATACTTATTTGAGAGCGGAAGCTCTGTTGGTGAATAGTGATTGACGATATTATCTTTAAGTACCTTATCTAGGTTTATATAACTATGTTAAATCTGTCCTTTTGTGTTATACTTTTATAACACAAAAAGGATGTATGAAACACAAAAATATGTATGTAGAAAATTAATTTATTTATCTATTGGATTGAAACAAACCAGACTTCTAGAATCATAAGTAAAATCCAGATATCATTTTCTTTTTTTACTTTAAAATAATATATTATATTGACTTGGTATATTAAAAGTTATTATTATTAATATCAATTTGCTTATCATACTATCTGCGAGAGCTTATAATGCTCAAACTTATTAAATGTAGCGCCGGTAAAGCCGAGCATCTTATTTGTATGCAAATACATATCAGGGATGCATTTCAGTATTACAGAGTAAGGCCGTGCTTGCTACCATATGTTTTGCAGATAGATATGTTATTAATCAGATACAGGTTGTTGGAGTATCTTCGAGTAATATATGGGAATATCATTTCCTAATATAAATGAATTAATATGGGATTTGCCATATTTACAACGCAATTTTTTTTTATAAGTGTTTGTTATAGTCTTTCAAAAACTTTCTAGATTTGCTAACGAATTTCAAATACCTCTGATTTCTGAACAGTATAAAGTCGATCTCTTCATATTAATATTACTGATGTTATAGTAGAGTAGACTATAGTAGATTCAAACATAGAAACAAATATTGTCAGATCACTAAAATCTTATTTGTATAAACAATTGTACTACAGATACTAGAAATATGAATCAACATACAAACTATGAGTAGGGCAAGATAAAATTTTTAAAAGTTACCAGGTTACCCAAAATCTAGGTGAGGGTGTCCCTAAGTTGATCGGGGTCCCTCGCAGGCGGTTCCGCCGGGGCGTCACGGTGAGTGCGAAAGCGATCCCGTGGCGTCCCACTAAGGCGATGAGGTCAACCGTTGGTTTTTTAGTGGGTAGCCTTAAAAATGGCAGCGTCATCTATGCCGCCGGGTAGTCCCATATACCCCCACGGCCATCACCTTCCTGGCTGATGCGTAACGCATTATCCAACTATTAAAAAAATAAAAAAAGGTTACCTTAAATCTGTTGAAAAGGCAAATAAGATAACTTTTTTATTGGAAGTATATATTTAATGTAGCATACCAAAAATAATGTCTTTTTTTTAACCCCCGACCCAAAAAATGTGGTGTTATAAGTTTGACCTGTATATCAGTGCGTCTGTATGTAGAATCGTAGCAGCCAAACGCGTGGAAAGTTTGATTGAGGTTTTTTTAATCGAAATCCTGGGCCGTCGACATGGTTCGTAGCTATGTTTGGTAAAAATAAAAGCAGTCGTTTCCAAGATAATCAGCTTTTATTGGTGTTGGTGAAAGGTTATTATGCAATATTTAATTTAAATATTTAAGCAAGTGAAAAATAGTAAAAATAGTGTATTCGTATGCACATTTTTGCAAATGTAAATTTATTTTTTAAATTTCGAGTTTAATCTTTTGATTTTGATTTCAAAATCACATTTCTGTAATTTCATAACGAGATGAAAAATCACGAGTAAAAAGTTGGGAAGTAGGTACACGTCTGTCAGCGTCTTATGTAATATCTGTATTGTGTTTAAATTCTAATAATTGTTATTATTAATGAATTATACAATACTGATGTAATACAACAAACAAACATCAATTATTTTATACATTTAGCTTATACATGTCTAATTTTGAGCAACAAAAGCAAACATTAAAATAATAACAGGTCACAAGTTACTTACTCACGGAATGCCGCAAATATAATAATTTTAATTTTGCATTAAATGTCAGACATTTTGCTTTAAATTTTCTCATTCAAATGAAGCTCTTGGATTATAATTAAGTGTTTTGACCGTTTAAACTTTGATCATTTTATTAACCGGTTTAATTTATTTACTACTAACTTCTATTTATTTAATAACTGTTACCATCAGCTCCGTTCCTCCCACCCTTTCTATCGAAATAATGAGGTATTTATCATCACTTTTAATTGAGGGAAATTATTACATTATTCTATTTAATAATAGTGAAAACAGTTATTTATTTTTGTGTGAAAAATTGAGAATTTTCTAGGATAAGAACTAATTTAAAAGTAAACCAAGTCAAAAAACTATACATTACAATAATTCGGTTGCATTAAACTTCGTCAACAAGATTTATATAGATGCGTGAATAAACGAACTGATAAGTAGACCTAAAGATACAATACACTTGATTTCTCATACAAACAGAAACGAAAATATTTAATAAGAAAAAAATAAACAAATATATTATCGACAATCGAAAAATCAAATATCAATAATTGCCGCCGCCACTCTAATTAATGATATAGATTTTTTTATTTTTTCTAATTATTATATTGTATAGTTTCTCTTAGTCTCTAAGAAGTCTAAGGGATATCTTCTGATCTGTTAGTTTTAGGATTAGAAAACTAAAAAGAAACAAGCTTTAGGTTGTTCAAAAATGTAGTTAAAATCATTAATAACTAAATGGCAACAGCGTCACAAAATTCTGTCGCTATTTTGGTGAAAATAAATCATTGAGCGGCAAAGAAAACAATTTGTTTTAAGAGAATTTTAACTTCTTCGTAGGTTTTTCTTCAACGTTGAATTTATCTTTTTTCATTTTAAAGTTTTTGTGCTGAAAGTTATCTTAAAAATTTTATGTTTCTAAATTCACCAAATTTTATAGATTACCCCTTTTTCAGTGTCTGACAACTCCATTGATGAAAAAAAATAATTCAGACAGCTGCTACTGCTATGAAATAATCAACAGTTAGTAAGAAATTCTCTATGAAATACCTTCTTCTGGGCTAAAATTTTCCATAGTCCTATAGTTATAAGAGTTATCTTAATATAGTAATAAATAGGCGTCTTCGAATATAATTTATATTTAAATAAAAAATAAACTAAGAGGTGTCAAGGGACACCCGGATGGAATGAAGTTCCTTTCGATTTATTACTGAAGGAATTGTAATAAAATAAATTACCTTAAAAGCTTTTAATATTTTTTATAAAAATAAAAGAAAAATAACTAAATTAATAAGTGGTAATCAATATACCCGCGAGTTATTGTGGCGCCACCTAGCGGTTTCACTATGTTTATATAACAGATGTAGTTATGTTTCGCTAAGGTATAAATAGATGGCGTTGTTACAAATTGCAACAAACTCCAATATCAAATAAATAATAAAGAACTACTAAGCAATTTAATAAAATACAAAAAATAATAATGAAAATTAATTAAAATTTTTATTATTTGTAATGTAGTTAAGTAAAGACTTATATTTCCATGTAGGGAACGATACATTTCTAATTTTTATGGTATTAAATTATTAATATAAGCTAATTTGCTAATGAATAATATTTGTATAATATTTTTGGTGTGATATTTCGCCGATAATTTATACTAAATGTAAATAGAATGAATAACTAAATTAAAAAGTGTTAATCAATAAACCCATGAGTTATTGTCCCGCCACCTAGCGGTTTCACTTTGTACTGAAATGTTTATACGGATGTAGTTATGTTTCCCTAAGGTATAAATCGATGGCGTTGTTACAAAACATTACGAGTATATTTGATCACAAATTTGTATTATTATTTTCATTTAAGCTGTCTTATTTGCAAATAGATTCTAAAAGAACAAACTCCAATTTCAAATAAATAATAAAGAACTACTAAGCAATTTAATATAATACAAAAAATAAAAATATCTCGCTTGCTTTCTATAAGAGAGAGAGAGAGATAGCAAAACATGTCGTGCTTACTTTTGGTAGGAATTTTTACCGTCTAGCCCCATTCACAAAACGCGATAAAGAACTACGTTCCAAAAATTGGTTAAGTGTAATTTTTGCATATAGGCACTTGAGGTTATTTGAGAAATTCGTAAAAAGATAAACCTGTAAATTATTTTTCCTTGTGTTTTTGGTATATTTTCTTCATTTTCCATTGTCTTTTATCCTGTTATTACTTTTTTTTGGTCCCAAAATTGTTGGATTTTGGTCTATTAAAAGTACATTATAACAATATTACCTTTCTGCACTTGTTCTCGTTATAAATTTTAACTGTGAATATTTTCATTCTTCTCCGTTCGCGTATATTTTGCAAAATTGGGTGCAACCTATTTACTTGACATTTTAATATAATAATACAAATATTAATTAGCATTTTAAATGGTATTTTAAATTACAGTTATTTTTATTATTGGTTTTTCTTAAATGAAATTAGTATTTTTTCTTAAAGCCTTTATAAGAAGATATGAATAGTGTTTTAATTACTGATTTACCTCTCAGTTTTATTTCTAAATTGCAATAAAATAAATAATAAGTTATTGAAACAAAATAAATAACATTTTAAGTCCAAAAACTCAATATAATTATTTTCAATGGTAGGTTTAGAATTACAAATATTTTATTTTATGATAATATTCTAATTATTATTTATATATTATTTAACAAAAGCATGTAATAACATTGAGTAATACTGTAATTATTATGTTCCGTGTTAATTAATAATTAGTAATGAATGTTAATCATTTTCTTTATTCATGTCTCTCTGTCTTTGTACAGATTATTCATGAATGTTAATATTATGACCACAGTGCCTCATATCATGTTCTGAATTTGCAATAAATGCAATTGAATTTGCAATTTATGTATTACCATACGAGGTTTTATTGTATTTTATTGCTAGACCAACGTGTAAGCTGTCCACCCAATTGTATGTAGTGCCATTGCCTATAGATATCTGTAACCAAATTTTGAAATGCTTTGCCACCCAATAATAATAGGGATGAACTAGGAATATCTGGCCATATAGAAGAAGGGAGGATGCTTGGGCTTCCGCCTATCTTGGTTAACGTACAAAATGTACGCGAAACGAAGCGGAACGTATAAGCCAAAATAGCCTTTTTAATCCGATTTTCCGTCCAGACGGTTGTATTATCTGATGCTTGCTGTCGACCCAATACATACAACGAGGTAGTTAAGAGTCTGAGGCTGCAGTCCGCTAAATATAAAACATTTCTGAAAATATAAACTGTTAATCAGACCTCTTTTAAAAACCGTAAACCGTATATATATGTATGATGATATACCTGTTTTTAACAGAAGAAATTTAAATAAAATTTTACTCCCTTATAATATCGGTATAGACTGTTAAAATGACACTGGCTTTAAGTACACTTTAGTTCAATTCTCTGTACATTTATCTTGGTTACCGATTTTATTTACTTATCTCGAAGCACTTTGTACCGCAAGAGTAGCTAAAGGCTTCAACTTTAACCATCTAAGAGAAAAGAAAAAGTTAACAATTTTATCTGATGTTTAATAATATCAAAGAACTTATTTTGTAGTCGATAGAGCTAGACGTTTAAGATTATAATCTAAACTTTTTCTGCTTTATCACCAAAACGTATATAGGTCTTAAATAATTATATTTATCTCATAAATCTAAACTATTGGACCTATTTCAAAAACCGTTCATGATTTTCCTTAAAAAAATAATAATATTATATAACATATTATATTACATATTTATTACATATTTTAGCTATAACTATAACAACGATTAAAGTAGATTACTTATGATGTATTGATGCAAGATAAATGCTTTCTGTAAATCAATACAAAAGATTTTTGTTTCTTTGATGTTTATCAAAAAGTAGTGGAAACTATTAAGGAATGATAATTGTATGATTTATGAACTACACATGAATTTAAGGAAAGTATTTAACTTTGTAACCTTTAAATATTGTATTTGAATCCCAAGACACAGGTTTTCACCTAGTTTGGAGGTCAACTGATTTTTGTAAAACTATATGTAAAGCCTATTTCAATAAATAAATTATTAATTATTATTTATTAATTAAACTCTTATTCGTTATTATAAGGTAAGTGTTAAATATAAAAAGGTAAGTGTTAAATATTTTTTATTCTCTTTACAACCATCAATCGATTGTAATCAATTTTTATTCAACAATGGTAATAAAATTAAGAAATTTAGTAGACACACAAAAATGTATACAATTTGTGTCTATGTGCAAAAAGAAGTATTTGTATGCACAAAGCGGGGACACATTTTTACGTTTGAATGGCATTTTCTATTACTTATTGCCAAAAATAAAAGAAATATCATACTAAGACCATCCAATCAGCTTACAATATTAATATCAATGATAATAATCTGTAACTAATTATTTGCATTACATTGAAAAATTATTCGTATAAGAATACAGACAGACCGGCACTATACTTAGCAGTTTTGACAAATATAATAAATTATACTTCAAGACTAAACCTCAACTGATTTACAAACTTTCTTTGTTCTTTTGCAACAAATGGTTCGTCTTTAATAACGTCAATTCTGATTTTATATTCAGGAATAATTCAGCAAGTAAATAACATGAAATAGTAAATATATTATTTTTAAGCAACAATTATACAAGTTCATATCTGTTGTAATTTTTCTTTATATATTAACTATTTTTTTAATTTCATTGATAAAATGAGATCATTAAAATAAAAAAGATTTAATTACATTTCACATACCTATTGGATGATTAAAAACGATGTGTAAAGTATGCCACGAACCAAACAAATTATCTTTCGCCACATATTTAATTTACGTTATTTCATTATGAAGTTGAGTCGTTAGAAGGGTGTCATTAACAGCACAAAGCCGCGCTCATACTGGATCGAGTGAAAACGCTGTTCTTCATTTACACAAAAGAATAGTTTCTTTTTGCAATATTGCTGTGTCATTTCTTTTTTGTATTACCAAAGTTTTCTTTTTCTGTGGTAACCATGGAAACGGTAATTTATTTTTATATATAAATTCGAAAATCTTTCTAATTACACATTTATTGTAAATATGTTATTGTAAATTGTTACTAATAATTTTAAAACCAGAATCAAATCGAGTAAGGTATCCGGTAATTGAAAGTAAATATGAAAATAAAATATTTGTAGGTACACAAAAACAAGCAAAAAAAATGTTCTGAAATAACGTTCATTTTGTTCTTAATAGGGTAAAATTCTAAGCATAAATTCTAGAATAGTTCCTTTTAAATTATTAGTTTTCGTTGCGTTACCTGTAAAATCACATGTTATAACAACTCCTTATAGAAAACTTAGTGCTTCATTTCAAATCAAAGTTTATAAATCCTTTGTGGTCTTTAAGAACTTTAAAAATAATTGAAAGACATTTTCATTAATAGATATTAGCGGCCGTCAAACAACAATAAAAGGCAATATTGGATTTATTATCTTCTAGATATTGGATAAAATAAATCTGTTGTGATTGTAATTAATAGAAACTTTATAACCTGCAAAGAAAAAATATGAAATATGGTGGTTTTAACGCACTTCAAAAAAGGAGGAGATTCTTCTTTTTTGAAGGTCTTATTACTTTTTGTTAACAGTTTTTATTTACAATTAATCAAAAAAAATATATGGAAATTATATATATTTTTATTTAAAGTAGTAATAAGAAATACCAGTTGAAAGTAGAAATGGCGTCTTCACAAACGATAATTGTTATGTTTAAAATATTAATTTGAAGGTAGGTTAAGTTCTTCGGAGAATATAACGTTGATGTGAACGTCGATCGTCGATAGTCTTGAAACTCAGTACTTTATTTTAAAAATTTCAAAAACTTTGATCGTTGGTCATAGAATTTTAAAAATAAATAATTATTAATGACAATTGAACAATTGTCATGACGGTCATGACATTCGTTATATCTGATATTATTCATATTATCTCACATATCTAACAATATCTAACACTATACACGACAAAAGGGAAAAAGTATTGCAATTGAAAATAAAATAGAAACATTACAAGGATGTTTAAGCTAAACCTAATTACAAATGCTTTAAAAATAAATGTAACAATAATAAAATAATTTATCATTGTTTTAAATATAAACAGTCATAAATGTCAGGTACTTACAATTTGTATAAAGTACTAGTTGAATTTGTATAAGGTACTAGATGTTATCTGCCATGCACTGCAATGAAGGAGAACTAAAAGTGTTGGTAAATTTTTAATCTATCAGCAATGAGCTATGACATTGCAGAAAATATACATACTTTTCCCATTTAACTAATTGCCACCTAAGTATATACTGTAATAGTATGTATATTTTGTAATATTATTTTAATAGTTCAGCAACCCTGTTTGTAGTAAAACCTCACCAAAATTTCATTGCATTTGATAAAATGTTTTAATATAAACGAGAAACATGTAAATAAATATAGATAGTCTACCAATATGTAAAAAAATATAATATGTAATATGTTGTTTTTGAAAATAATTAGAAATTAAAAAAATCGCAACAAATGGAGAATTCAAACTTACTACCTTCTTTCATATATTTTATATGCATTTAGCATATACAATTTTTTTTTTATTTAAAATTAAATTGTTTTTTTTCTAGATTCGTGCTATTTTATTTAATTTGTATTGTCAGCTTATCCAAACCGTTGTGAATGTGTACAAAAAGTGTAGTTTAAATTAAAAATTGGATTCGAAATTATAGTTAGCAGTTGGCGTCGATTGAGTGATGATGATTGTAATTGTTGTCATCATTAAATCAATCGTCAAAAAACCGTTACAAAGAAAAATCTGATTATATTTCAATATAAGCTGGTAATATGTAACGATAATTATTACGTGACAACAGAAAGGTAATTTATTCTAAAACAATACAAAATTGGATCAAATGTTAAACCAAAGCTTGGTCTAAAAGACATTTCTCATTTAAATGACTACATCATTTTTATACAAAAATCTGCTCGTAACGTGGAAGGGTTGTTCACGTTTCTATGGGTAAACCGAGATATATATATTTATATATAGAACCTTATAAATAAACGTGCTTCGTCCGATATGAACCCATAAAGGGGACGACGTTATGCCCTGTTATTTTTTATGTCTTTCCTATTCAATAAATATGTATCTCGGCGTTTGAAGGTTCTTTATTATAGGTGCTTAGGATTAAAAAGCGGTAAACAAATGGGTGCTTTAGAAAACCCTTGTTGTTGTTTGGAAGATATAAAACCTTTGCGAGGGCATTATGAAGAGTTAATCTTACATGAAAAAAGGGTATAGTTTAATTTAATATTTATAAAAGTCAAGTCAAGTCGTAATATAACCAATTGAACTCTACCTTATTTCTAATATCAGCGGAAAAAAATATAATATTAGCTTATGATCTTTCAATTAGTTTTAGGCGATATCGTTATATGGCTGAAATGAACGTAACCTTATATTATTTGTGTATGATTTTTTATGCTTTTCTTTATCTATGTGTACTATATACAGATATAGATTCGCATAAAAATTTATATTCTAATATAAATCTCAATAACAAAATAAACTTATAGTAGGTACGTATATCTAAAAATGGAACCCTTCGCATAATAAAAGCGTCTCCTGTTTGTAAAACAAAATTGAGTTCCACTAAATAAACGAATACCGAAAAGAAAATGACATGCATTGTTGGTGGGCGCTAAACCCCCAAAACGTATGGGTGTTCCCTCGATACATATCAATGCATATTCATGGGGACGCGACAATCAAAAGCCTTTTTCCATTGTTTCCTACGCATCCATTACGTTGGATACACACGGATGTAAAATTGACACTAATGGTTTACTATTAGGTTTCATTATTTTTATGTAATACTAACATATTCCAACGGCTAGGCTCTAACAGTGCTAAAAATTGATTTTAAAATATATATGCAAAGTTTACATTAGGTCATTTACGAGTAATAGTCATGTAAATAATATGTATAACAAAATAATGCCTAAAAATAGATATATATTTTATATTAGATTTTACTTCTATTCACGGATGCGTCGCTCGTGCATCCAAAAAATATTTTTGTACGAAAAACCTGCACATCGTTACTCATCGTTACTTACATGAGAAAAACTTTGTCTTCACTCAAAAAATATTTTCTCAATGGTAGTAACCATGATTTTGTACTATAGCGTATAGTTATATAATTGTTGTATCAACAATTATATTGTTACGTAGCCAATTGTAGCTCATTATATTCTCTCGTGGTCGTTTTCGGAATGCCGTCGGTCGGTGGATTTTCTTGCCGGAAATGGATTTTTGACATTTCACCCGTACGCAATGTCTTGGTGAGCGGATCTGCTAACCGGTGGCCTTGAGTGAGTGTGTATTAATTGTATTTTGTTTTGTTTTTTTTTTAAAGAGTTTTTAAATTTCAGATAAACCCTAAGGGTAATGTTAAGATTGAGTTAGTATTATATCGTAAATTTGTTTGATAAATATTTTTGTTGAAAAAAACTAAATTATATTATAATATAATAGCTAAAAGGTTAACAAATAAAGATTGACAAGAAAATAAGAAAATTTCAAAAAGTGTATGTTATGATAATTTGGTAAAGTTAATGTTTTTTTGGTTACTTTTAATGATTATTTTAGTAAACTGTAATAATTAGTTTATATATTGATTTAATATAATTTTAATATGATATCAAAATGGTATTATAAATTTGCAATATCCGTGTGTACACAATGTGGCCTACAAAATACAAGACAAATTGCTCTATTTGTTCGCGATTGCGCGATACGTAGCTCGAAATGAACAATGGCTTGTGGAAAAACGAAACCGTATATAAATTATAATGGAGGTAATCATCACTAAAACGTCGATGTGAACAAGGTTTTATATTAAGAAACTTTAACTATAAGATAAGGTAGTATGTACCCACGTGTATACCTATGTGCATAAAGGATGCAGAAACTAGGACACGGGGAAAGGAAGAATGATGATTTGGGCATGCGGCATTTTCATTGTACGAAACGTATCTTTAATAGGTACTTCCCGCCCAACCTTCTCAGAAAAGGTAATAGGTATTTCTACCCTATGGTACAAAATATCGACTATTCGAAATAGCTTAGATACGAGCTGCCTTCAAGTGAAACTTAGGCCTCTAAAAATAAGCATAATATATAACAAATCTTGTAATAGATACAGTACATATGAAATTTCGAACCGTTCATCTGAATCGAATTATGGTGATGACGTTGCAATCGCTCACGTGAACTTAATGTGCCATTATAGTTCCACATACCAGTCATTCGACTTTGATTGTCACTCTAAGTCATAAAAGAAAGTAGATTCATATTTAAATTAAAATAGTTGACAAACCTGACCTTGTTCGCATAAATTTTCCAAAGTTTCTCTTTTAGTCAACTTTAAATTTATTTTTTATATTTCACGACAAAAAATACCAGAAACATTCTATTAAATAGAGTCAAAATTTCAGATTTCTTATCAAAGAGACTTAGGCTTGAAGTTAAGCAGCCAAATATTATAAACTGTATTATATAAATTAAAAAAAATCTATCAAATGAAACTTAAACTTTAAATTGTATAATTGAAATAACTTTCAAAGAGAAGCTGCAATCGTATCTCTAATGTATAATATGTCCATAAATAAATAAAATAAGACAGAACATTACTTACAAACCATCGTATATAATCCTGTAACTTGAGCCGTAACTTCATAACTTCTGGACTATAATAGCTGTCAATATACGACACCGGTCATAACTCAGTTGTGAGAATTCCTGGTTTACCACATTACATGTCAAGGTGATTTGAATAACCATAACTCCTGTGTATAAGAATTTGTACATAGGAACTTGTTATATAAATATTTTTAAAAGATACGAACCAAATGTATATATAATTAAGGATTTTATTGTAAAAATTCTAAATGTTCACTAATTCTATTTTATTACGAGAAATAATAAAAACCCTTTCACACAAATTTATATCTTATACATTAGTGTACATATAGTATATTATGGTATAATGCGATTCTTGCTTTAGAATAGACTGAAATAGTCAAATTCTAAAGTCAAATACAAATTCGAGCACTGGACCTGAAGATAATTTTATATTTTCATAACATATAAAATATAATATGCATCTAACCTATACACTACAGTGATACAAAGTGAATTGGATCATTAATTTTAACATAATAGTATAAATACATACACACAAATAAACATATGAGTATTAAAAACATATTTTTTATTATTTATTTATTGCTATAAATTTTGTATGCATATTTGGCATATCCGTACTACATAATGATAAATTGTGAAAGTGGATGAATTTGATTCTATCAAAAACATAAAACGTAAGAAGTCCAAGTCTCGAAACTCAATCCATAAACTGAAAAAAAAATGTGAGATATCGATTATTACCAAGTTACCAAGGTATTTTAATAAGCATATATGGAAGCACCTGTTAAAGAATTGGTTATTTGACTATCGGAGGGTATAGTAATTTATTTATAATAAAAAATTAAATCAGGAATCGTTCCTTGGACTTCAGATACTGTTCTTTTTGAAGGCTACCCCCTATCTCTATTGTTTTTTTTAGAGACTGATACATAAGTCTTTGATTAGTCTGGATGATAAGTTTTTTTTAGTCGATTGTACTCTGTGATGGCGGACTCCTGTGATTTAATGCTAGTGAAATCAACATTAATTAGGTATAGTCCGCCTAAACTTATCACAATTGAAAGTGCGACATACACTTGTCCGTATATGAATACTGATGAACTCATGTCCATCAGTGTAGGTACTATTTAGAGTCAATCCCTAACTCTTATGAATAATAATGGCATAGATTTAACAAATTGGAATCTGTTCTCGATTAATATAATCTCTTTTAATACTTAACTCAGGAGTTCGTAGTTATACTTGTATTTGTAGTTCAGTAGTTAACTAAATAGTTAATTTTAGTAGTTACAGTGTTAAAGAAACTAATAAGAAACATTTAGTAACCTTTGCACACATAACAAACTTTTCGTGGAATCTGGTAAAACCTGATGAAAATTCCGGAATATTTCATCTTTTCCGTCCTTTCTTGGATAAATATTAAATAAATGAATAATATGAAGGTGGTATGTCTGCTAGAAGTAGCTAAGAATTATGATAACCGGTGTGTCAGTCAGCGTCAAAATAAAAAAAATCGACTTGCGATATTTCGTAAGTTATATGACCTACAAATAAAATATAATTTGAGTATTTAGTTAGCAGTAACTTTATAAGATATATGTACAAATAACAAGTCATCTCAAAATATAGTTTTGGATTCTTAAAATTCAGACTTCTAGCTTTTTTCACATCGTAGTTACAGAGGGGTAGGCTGTTCTTTGTTGTTTTATTGTTTATCTGTTTGCTCGAGTGCGGGAGCATTGCCGTGCCGCCACATTACCATTAATCCAATAATGTTTTTAATCAAAAATAATTTAATATTTTTTAGGTTAAACAAGCAGTATGAACTTTTAATATATAATGTTATTATAAATATTATATATAGATAAAAAAAAACAAAATTATATTATGTAATAAAAGATTATTTGTCATTAAAAGCTTATCTTGCTCTCTGAGATAAAGAAACGCTTCCGTTATGAAGATATCTTAGAGGTACTATTCTCTCACGAGGCTATATACCTAGTATATATAGGTTTACAGTACTATATTTTTACATTGTGGAAATGCATTATGGCACTTTTTTTGAATCACTATGTATAAAATGATTTATTAGACAATGTTTGAATTTCTGAAAATTGAGTCGGGGCCAAGAATTTTAGTGACAAATCGTTGAAAATTTATTGGGATGACTAGTTTGAATAAATTTATAATAAAAGCGTACGAAATTAATATTTTAGTCATGATTAAATTAAAAATAACATTTTTGAGAGTAATGAATATTGTTGTTAATATATTCTCATAATTAGAATGTGGGAACTATTTTTCTGTGTAGACATAAGATTTATAAAAAAAAAAACAATTGTAGATATTTATTGTGATGAAATAAAAACTTTTCATGTTGATTCAAAGTTCTATAACGATTTGTTGTGTTACAAACATACGTACCTAACGTCCTCACCGTTTCACCATTATTGCCTGTCAACTCACCTTTACTTGCGCTGATATAATATTATGGTTTCTGCTCTATTCACAAAATTAGAAACCTTTTACTTGAACTGCAGCAGTTATTTTTATTTCTAAAATGTATTAAAGAGTCAAGGTGAAGGGTTCCTAAAGCGGTCGAGATTGTTGAAAGATAAAATATTTGCTATTGGATTAGCGATGGAAAACGAAATGGTATGGTATGTAACGATTAAATTAAATTTTGAAGGATAAAAGAATAAGTAATAAACTGATAAAGAGTAAAAAAGTACTTGAAAATGATTTTTGAATTGTCTACTTGTTTTCATTTGGTAATAAAACTTTTATTTATAATATATTTTTATGCACCATTATAATATAATGCCGACAATACAAGTTGGTGTCTTATACAAAAGGCTCAGTTTTAGATTTTGTTCATAAGTGTTTTTGTTTTTATTATTTCTTATTTTTGTGATATTATAAAATGGTAGGTCATGAGTATTTTAAAAACTAAAACAATGTATAGTTGTTATGTAATCCGCAGATGGCATTTTATTAAATGATATTGTTCTTAGGTTACTAATATCTTTTACTTTTAGGTTTCAAATTATATATAAACTTCTTTTTTATTACCGAATTCAAAATCATTCACGTTCTTTATAAAACATTAAAAAGCTTTATTTTTTTTTAATATAATTTTCTTTCTAGGAAATAAACTCTTGCAAATAGTTGCACGATTTTATGTCTTACCTATGAACTATGCATATGTATATATATAGCAATATACCTATAAAACTAGTTTTAACATTTCAATTTAAAGCTCCAGTACATTTAAAATGTTCACGAATAGAATTACAGAAATCTAGCACCATCCATTATATTTTAACGAAGCATAATACTTTTACATTTGTAATATATTTCGCTTAAATATAGACCAGCAACCGTAAACATAAGAAAAAAATAATTTATCGATTAACTATATAAAATTCTAAGTCTTTAATATGAATATAGAATATAGGAAATGTAATCTTTCGTTTGATCAGAAGTGTAATGTGGTTAAATAATAATAATAATAATATAAGGACAAATTATACACATCGATCTAACCCCTAAGTAAGTGTTAGACAACGATACAAATACATAGAAATACACATATAATCACTGAGAAACACAGACATCTATGCTCATCACATACATGCCTGTCTCCGCCGGGAATCGAACCCGAGCCCCATTGCGCCGTGACACGTTAGGTGTCTGCGCTAACCACTCGACCAATGCATTGGGGCGGTTAATAAGATGCAAATGCAACATTATTACATAAATTTCATCAATATCAATTAATCAAAAGCATAATTATGTTAAAACAAAAACAAAAACATACAATCCATAGAAATAGAAAAACCGTATCTTTACAAACTATTATAATTATTTCTTTCATTGACTTTCTGAAATAGTAGAAAATATGTTGTCCTTTGGTTTACAAGCGTTCAAAGACCTCGCAATGGAAATGCTTTTACCAGATTGAATTGTCAAGAAGTGTTCCCGATCATCTTGTTTACCAATAGCACATTTTGTGCACAGGGCACAAGATAAATAAATCTTAGTTTTATCTAAATATATTGAACGTTGTTAATTCAAAAAAAATCTTAAAAACTATTATTTTTTGATGATATGACAATAGTACCTAAAGTTTAAATTTACTATTAAAATACTTTTATTATCATATTATGTGACCTGTATGTTAAAATTATAAATGTGTAGATACTAAACCTTTTTTTATTTCTATATGGTTACTGACATTAATTAGATTATGATATTCGTTGATAAGCATAAAAAAATATTAGTATTAACCAAAGTAATATCAATACTTAAGGATGTAATTTTTATCAGTAAATATATATAAAAGTTATATACATATTGCCACTATCAATTTTATAATCTTAACAATGAAAACTAATGTTTAAATCAATGTTTCACTGGCAGCACGCTGTAGAGTATTAATATTATGTGTATATGTCTCTATATCTGTTTTACCGTTGAGTATATTCAATATGTAAGTATATGTCATAGCTACGTGCGCACACCAAGATTTTATTCATTTCAAATTCGCCTCACGTGCCTATAGATGTTTTACATCCGCAAAAAAATATTAAATAAGTCCTACTTGTGCTAATTTTGTGACCAAAGTTAATTAAAATTTTGGAGATGGTTGCAGTTCAATTAAACGTCTGCTGATATTCATATTCAAAATATCATTATTTAATAGGCATTTAAATACATTTTTAAATCGTCAATAATTACATTAAACTGATCAGTATAGTCAGTCACTAAAGCTACTCTGCTGAGATTAGATGGCCAGAAACTCGAACGGTTCCTCTTTAAAAATAAAATATAACAATGTTTGACCCATCTACATTTTTACTTCTTGTATATATCGTATGTCTGTCACTGTTTATAAAAGTATTTAAATTGTATCGTATATATTATATGTTATTAAATACAATACATATTGAAAAGGGACCATAAGAATACATTTTTTTTAAAAGTCTCTCAGGGCATTTTTAGCTTTCAAATTATGAACAGCCCGTATAGGTTTTTTTTTAAATAAACTTAGAAACAATTACAGCAAAACTTTTTTAATTGCAAAGACGCCGAGCAATGAGAGACTTTTGACTCCGAGTATTGAGAGATGAGGGTTCCACTGAAACTTTTTATCTAAAGTAATATAGTATACTTAAGAAAATTATAGAGTCAGCAAAATTTTAACACTGCATGACAATGCAGTGTTAAAGGAGCAAACTACAATTTAGAGTTCTTGCAAGTGTACGCTCCATATATTTAGTGTTCTTAGTATTTTAGACCAAATTATTAATCTCGAACTAATGAAGAATACGTGACAGAACACTCTTTATCATAATAATTAGAATTATTTTGTTCAACTTTAAAAAATAACTATTTATAAGTAAGCAAAAAGTACAGTCCTCTAAGTAAATAAAAAGTAGATAAAAAAAAGGTCAAAAATAGATCCTTGTAGAACACAAGCGCAGCACTACGCACACTCTAGTGATTAAGCTTGCATTGTAATTTTTGATGGTCTACAGTAGGGGGTCTTTCTCCCTTCAGATGTAGTAGGCTTGGATGGAGGGAAGAGTATCCCTTCACAATCTATCAAGTCTGCAAAATTGGGATGGGTGCTTCTCGTTGCGTGATGCCCTCTCCGTGGTTCACGTCGGGGCATCGTGGTGACTGCGAAAGCAATCCCGTGGTGTCCCATTATAACGGCGGGCCAACCATCTGGTTTAGTGGGTACGAGTCTCACATAACCGCCTCCATCTTACCCTGGATGGAGGTGTGTACCGGATGTACCGGATGGAGGAGGATAAAATAGGTTTTAAAAAAATATTTAGTACTCACTCTTACGTTATTTTATGTGATGAAACAGGTTTAAAAACAAAATATTTAGTACTGACTTTTACATTATTTATCAATTCGGGATTGCATCAAATGGTGAAGAATTTAAATTACGTCTGACTTTTATAAGAATTTCGTTAAAACCGTCTCAAAATTAAGTAGTGGTATTTCTAGCTTCCTATCATTACAGTCTATCGAAGTTATCTTTTGTCACGTATGATGTATGAATACTACATAAAATTCAAATTTTTCATCACCTTAAACACTCTAAAGTAACTGAATGTTGTAATTATTCTCTAAATTTGGCAAACTATATACTCTACAGAAAACCTGTAACGCTTTGTAGTCTTTCCGCAATATACGCCATTATACAATGTACAGTGATGAATGGCAGGCGTACAATTTTATATCTAACATTGTTATCAGTCGCGTCTCCAAGATGTTTATTATAATATATAATTTTACATACCAGATTTTGCCAGCGTTTAATTAACGTAAAGTCTTTGATGGTATTTTATTCACTCGTGCTTACATCACAATTTCAAACGATATAACACCTTGTCATCTTGGTACTTATATTTTGATGTTCACTAGGTCTTATTAAATGAAATTTACACTTTACCGCTGGTTTTATATATAATTAAAAACAACATACTGTACCACTTTCAAAAAATATAATGTAAGCGTAAGTTTAGTTTAAATTTTCTTAAATTGAAGTGATATTGATCGGCTATGTGCTACTAATCGGTCCGTTGGAGCGTAGAATAAAGAGCTTGGCAAACCTGTGACAAGGTCTGCTGAGAGACACAATTTTATTATATAGGACAAAAAATTAAAAGCAGGTTATAATATTATTCGATTTGTGTCTTTGTATTTTAGTGAAAGAAGTAATACTGAATTTAATAATGTCTAAAAGGTAACAAAAATACTTTTAAAATGTTTAACTGATTGTAATAAGGTAACATTAGAACAGGTAATGTGTATACGAAATAGATTTCAACTGTGGTTGTTATATTTTTTTTTATACTTTCTAATAAGGCGTGGTCATTTCCAAAACATATAGAGGCACCACTATAGTAAAAAAAAAACCAAAAATAACAAAGAGAGTAGAAGAGCAAGAACATCTCGCTATTTAATATTTTAAAGTTTTTTTATAAGTAAAATATCCATGTTAATTATTCTATATACTATTATAGTAATCATGTATTAAAGTCATATTGTCCTAATTTTTTATAATATAGATACTAGATCAGCCAAAGATAATATTTATTTCGAATATAAACTGCAATGTGATGTAGGTAGAGATGTTTGTTGATTGAATATACGGATATATATAAAATCCATTCTATTCTAATGGCTGTACATAAAGTGTCTGTATATAAATGTATGAAAACAAAAAATAAGTGAGACAATGTCAATATGCCTTTACACATTTGTTATATAAGCAAAACAAAATCGAACAAGATGCAACTCTGAACGAAAATTTTATCAAACAGTCGATACATTATACCCTGAACCTAACGAATACATCCATTAATCAAAGAACTTATATTATGCAGGTTATAAATTATTGTTAATTTGTCACTTCAAAGTAAGCTCTAAAATTAGAATTTTATTCATGTGAGCGTTGCAATTAATTTTCATGGCTTTGTTCAAAATATTTTATTTTATTTATGCAACATTAAATATTTCATTGCATTCTAAATATAATAATCTTGCACAATGTTACATAAATATATAAATATTCTCAAAGTATAATTATAAGACAGAGTTTTTCTTCAGAGGGACTTTTAAAATGTCGAAATGTTTACAAAATAGACAGCCATAACTTGCTTTTGTTTTAGAACTGGTAAAAATATTCTATTCTGCGTAAATAATTGTAGTTTAAAATGAATCAATTCAAAATAACATAATTACTGAACATAAAAAATGTAACTAGTTGATATCTGGACATATAATAAAGAAAAAACTTGTGACAGTACTTATAAAAGCAAATATATATAAAACCAAACCAACCAAAACCAATATCTATGGGCTTTTTCGTTGTCTATTTATTGGTATGTTTGTAAGCGCGTTGAGTAACATTTTTTACATGGAGTTGGATGCAGTTGCAACTATTTAATTGCTGGATTTAAATTTAAATTATGTTGCATGTTTTATTTCGCCAGCAGCAGAGTTTTTAGTATGATTAAATATCATCAAGTAGGTACCTACTTTTATTAAACTGATATATTTATTTAAATATTAAGATATTAAAAAAAATGTTTCCTACCAAACCTTAATAATGTTTGGACGAGCTCACAACCATCCTAATTTAACTTTTTGGATTAGTAAAATTTTAATAATTATTATGTTATTTATTGTTTAAAGTACTTTTTAAATTACGTGCTTTCATATGAAATAATAACAAGAAAATTATAAATTCTGATTCATCCTTGTTATGAAAAATAGACCCTGTATAATACCCTGTTATATTATACCCTGTATAATAATTTAAAACTGTGAGTAACACATTGATTAAAGAAAGAAGTACCAGCCCAAACATGTCATTAATGAATATCAATCTAAAAAAAAATATTGCTGAGTGTTCGGAAGTCCAGATGTCAAAAAATATTGTCAGAGCATTTAGGCAGATCTATATTATAAGCAATTGCAAACCATATTTGAAAAGCTAACTGTTAAAAAAACGAGACTGGTTAATTGTTCTACTCCACTGTTACTTAAGGACAACCTAAGATATATATACAATGATACAAAATTAGCAGTTGCAAAATTAGTGGAGTTCCAACTGGTCATACTTCCCGGATCTTGCTCCAATAGATTACCATTTTTTGTTTATAACCATATTTTAAACCTAAAAAAAACAAGTACCTACGAAGCAGTTTAAAACGTATCCAAACATTTTATCGATTTTTGCTTCCACTTAATTTTTGGTAATGAAATCAATAAAACACTAATAAACTGGCGAAAATGAACAGATAATAGTTGCACATTGTATGAACATATAATTTTATAAAAGTTTTTCTTTTTACCTTTCCATATAATATGCAAATTTTATATGTAAGCATAAAATGTTAACCTACGGAATAAAGCCACAAACATATATGAAATTCAATATGAAAGGTATTTTTATCTTGACAAAGCAAATAGAGGTTGCATTATGTAAACCTGGGGGATATCGGGCCTATACAAATTACCGATCTTTTTCTTATAGAACGCCTATAAAACTTTGGTTCTCCAAATACGGACATCTATCAGAACAGCCTTAATTGTACAAGAATAAAAAGCCAATTCAGAAGACTGACCTCGACTCAAGAATGTTTTGACTAAGGGTTACTACATTCTAGAAGTGGAATTCACGAATCATGTTTATTTTTAGTTTTTTTTTTAAGTCTTCTAATATATATATTTTTTTCTCATAAAATCTGACTAAAAACAAAATGAAAGCTGCCATTTTTATTGGTACCTACGAAACCAGTCACACCATAACCTCGATTACCCTCATCGCTTTAGTAGCCGTCACGGGAATCTTTTTCCCGTTTGAGTGGCAAACCTGCATAAATGAGTAAAATCTTCAATGACGTTTATATAATGTTTTAATTTTATGTATTAGTTCATAAATATTTTTTTTACAACGTTCTAAAGTTTTAAGAAAAAAAAAGTTTCATTATTACCTTAACCAACAATAACATTAATCAGATGTATATATACGTTGGAATAAAGTATTTCGGTATTTTTTTTATACTCACGGTTTTATACATTTATATCGTATCTTGCAATTACTAGATATCCGTGTATCTAAGGTTAGCGGTTTCTTCACAGACTAATTAAAAAGGTCGGGTTAGGCAAATTGCGAACATTACAGTTTCGCGGGGCCATTATTACCTCTTGTTTAATAACGTCGTACAGAACAATTATATTTCATGATGTTGATTCCGTATAAGACAGTCGCTTTGATCCATAATCATTTTTACTTCCTTATTATGTTACGTTAAACGTTAAATATCTTCTTCAAAGATTAAAAAAAAAATAAACGTACAAAACAAAAAGAATTGCGATTATTGAAAGTAAAACAAAAAAATATATTTTAAATAAAGATAAGTAAAAAAATGGTGTTTGACTAGTTATATTATAATATATCATTTTTATAAAGGTACCAGGAGAATCTCTAGATAAAAAAATGATTTAAAGACGAAGAAAGAATATTTCGTATCATTTATCAATCAAATGCCGTTACCAGGTAGCGTTTATAAAGTTGTGAATACAATATTACGCGTGTCCATTAATACACGGTAGTGGTTAATTATTTATTTTTATATTGCTTTGGTTTTTTTACGATGTTATTAATTTAAACTAAATACCAAGTTTAAATAACTTATTCTGCCCTTCGGGCGGAAAGTGACGAATTTCGTCCCGCTGCGGAAAACGAAGTTGCCGCTTTCCGCCCTCGTCGGACAGAAAAATAACATACACACCTCGATAAGTAAAATAAGAAAGCCTCAGATCACATGTTAGTCGACCTCGGTTCCACCGCTGTCGACAATTACATGTGATCTGAGACATTTCTTATTTTTCCTCCCTAGGTGTGTAATATACTATTCCTGCTCCTCACAATTTTTTTATAGCTTTGCGGCTTTTGAAGTGATCAATATATTATCACTGTTTTATTAGGTTAAAATCCTGCTTGTTTATCTGTCTGTTTGTTATAGTATATTTAAAGAAGCCAGAGAATATACTTGTAAACATTTTTTTGTTTCAACACTTATTTATTTGAGCCAGGTCTTTTTTGCTAATTTTCTACTGTATAGTATAATTTTAAAGAAATCCATTACTTAATTTTTTTGTCTATTTAAATTTCTAGTCAATACGGTTTTTTCACGGTCATATTTTTACAATGCAAAAGGTGTCTTTGCCCGTGACGTGGGCGGACTTGTGTCATTTCTCAGAATCATGCTAAAATATATACGCGTCATGCACATATACTAGCACGTGATTTATCTTAGTCCTAGGCTATTTTTACTGCCATGAATAGCTTATTTATGAACGAAATTTGTATGGTGTTAAATATAATACGGATTTTTTTTTGTTCTTAGTGATTGCAACGATTGTATTGTGATAAATCAGTCTTTCCCAAAGTGGGCGATAACGCCCCTTTGTGGGCGCTGGAACCCTAGAGGGGGACGGTAAGAGACCGAGAAAGATTTGGGGGGCGCTGGTGTCATTTAGGGGGCGATAGATGATTTGTAACTTTATCTTATTCATATTTGAAATTTCACTAAAAAAAATAATATCCTTCTACTACACCACATCCATTTATTAACGTTTTTAAATTTTAAATAAATGTAAAAAGAAAAATACATGGTTACCGAAACACATCCCTTCTAGGTACAGTTTCCCACAAGTCGCAAATTCGTATCTTTGCCCGTATCGATTTATTTTTTATCTATATTTAATACAAAGAATACGCTTTCAACAGTTATACAAGTTTATAATTATTTTTAAATCATTAATATTCTAGTTTATTGTATAAATAAAACTTGACAATATATTAAATTAACAAAATAATGTATAATTAAAATGGCACGAGCTGGAGATGAAGCGACGCGAGATATCGCAAAATGTCTTGGCGTGAGAAATTCAGGGCACGCTGCTTTGTTGTTATGCATCTGATCAGTCAGCATCCGTGCGGGATTCCTCCCGACCTACCATCTAAATTCGGACTTACCCTAATAACCTTTGACGAAATTCGTGATTGCCTTCGACGTATGAAGAACGGAAAAATGGTAGGACCTGACGATACTCGGATAGAAGCTTGAATATCGTTTAGTTCTATAGGTGTGCTCGTGCTTACTGACCTTTTCAACCATAATGAACACTGGAAAGACGCCTAAGCAGTGGCGACATAGTTTTATTAAACCTATTTACAAGGCAAAAGGCAGTGTTCAAGACTGTGGTAATTATAGGGGCATTAAGCTTATGAGTCATGATTATCTTCGTGCGCATGAGTGACCTCAGGCTCCGCCAAAAGTGCACTGTCTCTGAGTCTCAATGTGGATTTCAGCCAAGATCGAGTACTATAGACGCTATTTTTGTCTTCAGAACTCTGATGGAAGTATACCATTCCGTGGTTGATGATGTATGCCGATGAAATAGCACTCATTGATGAGAATCCACTAATGGCCTATTTTTTATACAAACTTAGTTATTGCTTGACTACATTCCACCTGATGGTAAGTGGAAATGTAGTCAAAGATGGTAAGGCGCATTAACTTAGCAACCTATTCACTCTTCTCTAGTAGACACCCACATTATATTCGGACGGAAATACCGACGCAGGCAAGTTATTCCATTCCTTCGCTGTACAAACTAAAAAAGACGAAGTAAAGCGCTTCGTTCGGGCAGAAGGAACGTGCACATAGTAGGGATGGATACCCACCATGTATCGGAACGTCCGGTGATGAAGGAAGGAAGGGTGATGGGGAAATTAAGTCGTGTAATTACTTCGCACACTCACCAAAATGTATCCTATAGAATACTAAGAGGATAGTCATTCTAAGCCAGTGTTTAAGGCTGTGATGGTTGGCTTTAACTTATTCAGGGTCGCCTATAGGCGTCTTAGCTCGCCTCTTGATTGAGTCCAGAACCGCAAAATGAGACTTTGCGGCACCAGTATATATGTGACCACAGTACTCTACACACACGACCGAATTTGTGCTTTGTATAGTACAAGTAGATGTCCCGGTGTAAAGTACTGTCGAACCTTCGCAAGACCGGCAAGCTTTCCTGATGCTGCTTTTGCTCTGGACTCATTGAACCGACAAAGTTGAAGTTCTCCAAGCCTTACAACTGAAGCCGGTCACTATATTCCAAGGATACATTCTGAAAAGTAGGGCCAACGTGAAAGGGCTCCTTATAGCGGTGAACAGACACGTCTGGATTTTGGTGGCATTGAAATTGACAAGATTAGCATTGCCCAATGCGGAAACTGCCTGGAGTTTGTCATTCCATACCCATAGATACCGGGCTGCAGCTGATCGTTAATGTACAACAGATAAAGGGTTGCAGAAAGACCGAACGGAGCTGGAGCGTAAGTTAAACCTATGGAAGGGTACGCTTGAGAACGGTGGTCTTAAACTAAATATATCGAAGACCGAGTAGATGGCTTGCAGGAGCCCAGACTCGAATATTATCCATATAGATCCTGAGCTAGCTCTTAAATTGGAAAAGTTCAGGTAACCTGCACCTGTTATGGACGAGCCTGGAGGCCTCGATTACGATTCCTAAGGTCAATCAAGGGGCTGATAAAAAGAAGCGTCATCCGACCGGTTCTTATATACGACAGCGAATGTTTGCCAGTACTATTTCGGCACACATAGGCAATTCAAGTCACGGAAATGACTGACTGAATGACGAGGGAGAAAATGATGCTGAATTGGATGTGTGGTGTTACGCGGTCTGACCACATACGTAAAACATTCATTCGAAGTAGTCCAAGATCGACGCCCGAGATGGTATGGCCACGTTGCGCGCCCGTCTATGAAATATGTCGGATGGAAAAGCCTTAATATATCTGTACCTGGAGTGAGATCTCCCGGACGTACAAGGAAGCGCTGGATGTCGATGTCGAAGATTGTCAAAAGTGGAGTAGGTTGAT
Organism: Napeogenes sylphis; assembly: GCA_959347405.1. Classification (NCBI taxonomy): domain Eukaryota; kingdom Metazoa; phylum Arthropoda; class Insecta; order Lepidoptera; family Nymphalidae; genus Napeogenes; species Napeogenes sylphis. Next base: position 28,946,921 of record OY365777.1, on the reverse strand, counting down.
CAGGAAGACAGACCTTGATATACGTCAGGATGAAAACCAGGAAGATGAAGAAGAAACTTGTAATTGTGAAAAGTGGTATTACTATTGATCAATCTTAACTGTTGTTATTTTTTTAGAATATAGGTTTAAGGAAACTAAAGGAAACGAATCTAATCTGTTATTCAAGTTTTTAAGATGAAAAAAATTGGGGGCGTTACAAAATAACTGACTTTCAAAGTGGGCGTTGGACGAAAGAAGTTTGGGAACCTCTGTGATAAATTATATGCTTTAACCAGATTAAAAAAATAGTTAAGGTTTTTCTTAATTGTGCTTCACTAAAAAGTTTCAATTACAACCTATAAATCTAGAAAATAAGGAAACGTAAAGAAAATTTTTATTGCTTTATGTATGTATGTATGTTTATTGCGTATAATTTATTAGCAAACATATTTTGTATTGATTACAAATGTTACAATTTAAAAAATAAAATCAAAATTAAAAAATATATTGATAAAAAATCGTAAAAGTAACGTTTTAAAAATATATCACTAGTAAGAAAATGGACTGTCTAAATTGTCATCCTTATTGAGACGACAATAAACATAAAATCTTAAGTACATTTAAAAAAATATATATATAATATATTTAAGAATATAATTAAGAAAATATACTTAAGATTTTTTTTCCGTCGTTTTATTACAATAATTTAACATCTCTTAGTAAGTTCTTCATGTCGCTTAACAAAAGTCGGTAAATTCCACCCATAAACAAAATAAAGTTACCAGAAGTGAATGAGAACACCAAAACTCGAAGTTAAGTTAGAATAAGTGAGTTTTCAGTAAATCAGAACTGCGATTGAATTAATTTATAAGATTAAAGCGATTTCACGTTTTGGCATGCTTATTTTTTCAAGTCGATATTTTTTTATAGAATAAACCAATCGTTCTTGAACTATTGTATATTTATTATAGGTACTCATAAAAATCGAAGGGTTATTGGCCATAATACAAGTAATTAAACTAAATTAATAACTCTCAGCTTTTGTCTTGCAACATTAGATAAGTTTTACGCCCTGTGGAATCTGTTTTCGTTGAACTTAAATTAGATAGCTTAACCCGTCCGTGATTCTTTGATCAATCTAAAATTGCTATTCAATGTTTTATCAGTAGAATGTAATTACAACTCCAAGATAAATGTATTTATATTATAATAATTTTATTTCTTTTTTAAAATAATTTACAATTTCAAATAACTAATATAAAGAAATCATCTTAATTTTATTTTTTTTATTTTATTTCTTTTAAATTTTATCTAGGGCAATGCTTGACTACATTCCACCTGATGGTAAGCGGAATGTAGTCTTAGGTGGTAAGGCGCATTACCCTAACAACCTATTCACTCTACTCTTGAATGTATACACAATGACAATGATTTTGTTATAACGTAGTTTAGAAGAATTGAATATTGGATTCAAAAACACTTAGCCAAGACAAACTATTGAAGTTAGTATCATTTTTTTGATTATTAAAAAGTAGGCACATTACGCAAACTGTGTTTTAAAATGAAATATTAAAAAAAAAATTACATATATTTTGATTAAAAAAAAATACAATTTTGTTTGAGGTAAGTTGAATAAAAATAAGCTTGACATTTATTTATTGATCTACTAAAAGCAGAGAGTAAATTCAATCGTCGAAATATAATCTCATAATTTTATTTATAATCTTTGAGTTCTTAAAAAGTTACATAGTGCTGTTGACGTTTATTTAAATAGTACTTACTTTCTATTCTTATCTACGTAAAAGCACTTGGTTTTCCATTTTGGGAGATAGTTGTTTTAAGTTATATTTTATAGTGAAAGTAGTTTTTTGTATCATCATTAGGAGTTGGTTCGACATAAATATTATTGGATAGGATCAAATCATCAACACAAATCTTTTTTTGTTTATCACTTTCTTATGAACCTATATCAGACTAGACAGCCCATGGAAGTTGATGTCCACTTTCCCGAAATTAATTTGAGGAAAGGGAGGCTTCTACGTTTTTTATATTTGAAAACAACCCTTTACAGATCGCTACATCTTTGATTTTTTTTTTTCGTAATATGCTAACTGTTGGTAACAAACATATTTATTTGTATTAAATTACACATAATACTACCACATAAAATAAAACTGAATCCGTCTCTATACATACTTACGAGTTAAGAAACCGTATTGTTCTTATAGGCAAATTCTAAGCTAATTTTTTTTCTTATTACCAGGATTAGAACATTATCAATTAATAAGTAAGTCATAGGAAAGACTACAATTGCGATTAAAAAGGAACAGTAACTTTGATTTATATTTGATAGATTATCATAGGTGCAATAAATAGAGTCATTGTCCAACAGCCAATCAACGCGAAGAACAAAGCAACTGCAAATTTGAATTCTAAATTCAAATAGGCCATTTGAGTTGCTCGTAAAGTGGATACATTGTGTGCCATATGACTTGATTTAGATGTAATAGTTCGACAAATTATGTTGAATTTATATTTTTATAAAAAAACAAGCAGTTACAATGTATAATTAATGAATATACGAAATTCCCTAACGAACTTTTTAAATATTTCATGTTACAAGCGTTGAAATGTTAAGTGAAAAAAATATTTTATATATATATTTAGTTGGAGCTGAAATATTTGTAAATTTTGACGTAATAATCAAGTTAAATCATATAGTATAAACAGTGTATCTATAATGTCTGGAAGGAAATATAAATAGCTACAGTTGTTATGATCCTTCATTATTTTTGAAATGGTTAGTAAAATGTCTGGATGCTAGGAATATTAAAAATCAAAATAGGATAGTCTTAAATATCCTAGATACAGCACGAACGGATGATGAGACAATATAATTTTTCTACAGTAGTTGGCAACAAAATTGCATCATGCTATTAAATAAAACCAGAACTTTTAAAAAAGGCCATTCAAAAAAATATTAACATAGGTCCTTTTCTAGGTTACTTTCTTTTCAAATGATATTCAATAAAGTTATTCATATTTTAATAGATAAATGGATTTCATGAGAAAAATAAACTTAAACGGGCGGTCATTTCCAACGGAGGCGATAGCGAGTAACCTAAAAGGCTGTTTATACTATAATGTAAGAAAAATGTAAAAACTAACCTAATCCAACCTAATTGGCTACGTATACTATAAGGAAATATATTTTTATGTATAAATTCATAGTACAAGTGACAATTTCTTCAATAACATCTTCACGGATTTATAAATGCCAAGCTTTTTCAAATATTATGATACCAATGCCATTTCTACAAACAAATGAATCTTTCGTCATAATAATTTATTGTCACACCTCATCCTGGCAAACACAAGCAGTCTTCTATTAGTTAGATTTCGTTATTACTTTATACTGCAGTAAGATGGTTCGAAACCTCCGACTCTTCATCACTAAGCTCTGATTTACTTCTTTAATCACCTTCTTCTAATTGCATGAATATCTGAAAGTCCTTATTAGGCCTACAAGAAAACTTGTAAAAAAAGCACGAATTTAGTTTAAAAAAACAGTCTGCACACAGGGTTGTAAGTTAAACTTTTCAACGACGGGCGCTTGTAATGGTTTTGATGGCAGCGACTAAAAAAAAATATTTTTAACAATACGTATAAACAAGTAAGGTTGAGAGACGGAGATTTAAAGCTGTTTTTGTAAATAGTAAATAAAGTTGAGGATACCTAAAGTAAGAAAGTGTTCTAACAAAATGATTACGAATTGTGAACAAAAACTTTTTAAGTGCGGTTGATTTGACGCCGTGCAACTTCTTAAAGGTTAATAATAAACACACAGTATCCACATTAGCTGTTGAAAACGATCTTATAAAAGTGATAAATAATTCAAAACAATGTGTGGCTATAGAATCTACATGTAAAAAAAGGACTTAGAGTAGGCAATTTTAAGAGAAAAAGAAAGATTTATTTTTTCTCTAAAAAAGACAATAGTTTTTAAAATTAACTATATAAAAAGTGTAGACAATTAACTAGTAATTTTAAACCAGATTTAGATATTTGAAAATTATCTAATATCAAATCTAAATTCTAGAGCTCTATGTGGACAAATCAAATATGTAAAGATCTATATGTAGATGTAACCGGTTTTAAAATGCTTGTAGGTATATCTTTTTAATCTGTTTGTATGAAAAATATGCAATGGGAGTGCATGCCAATCGGCTACATTCCGATTTACAAAGAACTAGTCAATTAAATAGTAATAGTCTAGTATAGTTATTCTTGAATCTTTTTAAACAATATGAAACTTATTTTAGAGTTAACTAAAATACCAAAATATCTTATCTGTGGTATATATCTAGAACATGTCCAATTAGACTCTATTCATTTTTTAACTATGATATTTTTCAACTAAATGTAATACGTTTATCTGTAGTACAATTGAAACTATTATTTTAGTGCCAAAAGTACTATTACCGTCAACAAGTCAATCGGGTCTAAAAACATTTCATGTAACCATTCCCTAATGTAACTGTTCAAGGTATGCAATAATTAAAAAAATACCCATACTATACAATATCTATAACCATATTACAAATTATTCACATACCTATATGAAACAGCTTTGGGCATGAAAACCTGGGTACCTCAAATTACAGTGGCCATAATAATTATTTATAGGCAATTTGCTGAAGAAACACTCTTGCCTAGTCTTTTGTGTATAGTTAATGTATTTTTTAATTTTGAATGAAGATTGTTCCTCTAATTCACATTAATATCGTCATAATTTATTGAGTATTGCATTTATGGCTTTGGTATTATTCACATTTTATCAAGATTTTACGAAGCCTTGCTCAAACACAATTGTATTTCAGCTAAAATTATTTAACTTTATCTTACGTTTCACTTAATAATTCAATTTAAATTCTCAATCAAGCTTGAAAAGTACCCGGAAATTGGGTGATGAATTCTTAGACCCACGGTTTTTTTCAAGATATTACAATGCAAAGAGCATCTCTAGGGCGGACTTGCGTCATTTCTCAACATCACGCCAAAATATATACGAGTACGTGTCACGAGCATATACTAGCATGTGATTTATTTAAGCTCTGCCTGTTTTTTACTACAATGAATAGTTTATTTATGGATGAAATTTATATGGTGTCTAATACACTATGTATCTCAAACATTTTTTAAGATTCGATTGTATATTTTATGCTATGGCTATAATTTTCATAGCTCTTTTATAGGAAATATTCTACTAGTAACACTTGTCAAGAGGTATTTTACACAAATATAAATATTGAATACAAAGTACCCGTGACCAGTCGAGAGATCATTTATTATTATTTTAACTTTAAGAAAATTATATAATATATAATAATATAACAATAATATATTGGTCACTCTTTTCTCTAAAGTTTAAAATTCATAAAAGCTACTAAATTAAATATTGTATGAATATTATACAGTTTTAAGGAATTCAAATAACAAATCCTTAATAAATCAGGAAGCGAAGGTATCGAAAAGAAAAATTGCATTGTTTTATTAAATTTCAAGTTTACGGCGTAGTTTATTGGATCATATATTTCGGATTTTATGTTACAAGTACGTTGTAATAAAAGGAATAATATACGGTTGAATAGAAACGCAGGATTTACGTTTTTCAATAAAATTTTGGTTGACACGTCACGACGTGATTTGTACTTCAGAGATTTAACTAGCCATCTATAAAGAAAATTTACTAATTATGATGTGAAACACTGTACTTTTTTTAAATATTCGTTACCATTGTGTCAGATCAGGAATTGATTCTATATATAAACAGACAGGTCAGCCATAAAAGTTTCTAACGACAACCACTTTACTAACTTTTCTCCAGAAAGCTGCAAGCACAATATAAGCAGCGAGGTGAAAGCAGGGTGGGTGGGTATTGTGGGGATTAAAAGTAGCTAAAAGTCAAAATAAGACACGCTTACTTCCTGTCAACTCACGTGGACTTGGGACATACCAGACAGGCTAACAAGCCGTATCCAAGCGGTGCCAGAGATAAAAGGGCTTACTCACATATCGTTGTTTCGTAGCCTTCACGGTGTTTTGTCAAATTTTAATATTATCTTGCTAGCTTGAAAGTGTATCTCTAAATTTCCCCTCATTTTGCTGCCTCCATCGAGGCATTTTTCCAATGATGATGTCGTTTTTCTTTCAGTTTCTCCCAAAACTAGGTTCACACAATATTATTTTATTTCATTCTTGATTACTCTGATGCACTCTACTGTAATTTCACTTAAACAAACTTATGCGACTTAAAATTTTTCCTATTCAAATCATATCTGGTTTTCGTAAATATATTGTAAGAATCAAAATGAAAATCACAAAAAAAAAAAAGAAAACAAATTCATCAAAAACTACAATTTATTTAAGCTTTTACAAGAATATCAAATTACCCCAATAATATTAGGAAATTCACTTTAATTATCAAATCTAAACTGAAATGACGTAACGATTACTTTAAATACACCAATTAGCAAAAATAAAAAGAAATGGCTTACATGACCTCCGCACTAGCACCGAAATTACAATTACGTCCGATCCGTTCGAGAACAAAAAGAAAGTGAGTCTAAATATGGCTGACGCGTCCTATTTATAGACACATTTTTTTGTAGAAGTCCATTTACTCTTACACGGCCTTTCCTGACGACGTGTCGTCCTCGACACTGTTTTCTTGAGAGGTACTGCTAGGGCCTGCGACACAGAGCTCTGGTTTTTCCGTCTCCATATCCAGCAAAGGTACGTAAGGATCGGGTGTAGCACCCTCGTCCGTTTGGATTGTCTCATTTTCATCAGTGTGCTCTCCTGAAATCATAAACCAACTTTACTCACCAGAACAGCATGCTTATGCCTTTCATTCTGTCGCCATTCATCTAATTCAAACTTCACTAACGATATTCTCACTCACACGCATGACCTAAATTCAATTATTAATCAAGATTGAGATATCTCTTAATACAAACCAAGCCTAAGGCTTTATATTCGTCATGTAACCATTTTTGTTATCTCCATGCTGCATAGGTTCAGCTTGCGTCGTAGGGCGACAAACGCCGTATTATTGCGACCAACTCTAAGGTACGGCGACGAACGCCAAGCACATTTGCCTGAGTGTCAAAGCACACGATACCTTTTCCCAACAGGCGACAAACGCCAAGGTACGGCGACGAACGCCAAGCACATTTGCCTGAGTGTCAAAGCACACGATACCTTCTCACAACAGGCGACAAACGCCAAGGTACGGCGACGAACGCCAAACACATTTGCCCGAGTGTCAAAGCACACGATACCTTCTCACAACAGGCGACAAACGCCAAGGTACGGCGACGAACGCCAAGCACATTTGCCTGAGTGTCTAAGCACACGATACCTTTCCACAACAGTCGATTATCGGTAGGGTACAGTGACGAACGCCAAGCTCTGAGCCTGTGTGTCTGTGTGACACATATACCAAAAACAAAAATTAAATATCTCACCCTCAAAGAATGCAGAACATGTATCGGGGCACCACTCGCCCCGCCCTGGGACCATGTGTTGGGCCGCAGCTTGCGTCATTTTCCCATAGCTCCCGCTCAGCAGCCGAAGAGCATAGCGTCCACTCGGTAGGACTTTCACGACCTTGTAAGGGCCACGCATACCAGGATCAAGTTTTCCAGTTACCTGAGAAAACTTACTTACAAAAACTAGGTCATTTATGTTAAACTGATGAGGTGTGTGCCGATGCCGATTAGTTGTTTCGTCTTGTCTGGTCTGATTGTCCTTCAAAAGTTGGCGAGCTCTATCCCTGGTCAGTTCTCTTAAAGCCTCTCGGTTGGGGGCTGGATCTTCAACAGCTACATCACGGACTAGCGCACGGATGATAGGTGTAGTAGCTTCCGTGCCGATGAGGAGATTTAAAGGCGAAACTTGAGTAGTTTTTTGCTTGGTAATGTTTAGTACCAACTGCAGCTTTCCTAAGGATTCGGACCAGGAAACATTCCTACAATACGCTTGGATTCGCAACATGTTAAGAACAGTTCGCATGTACCGTTCCGCCTGTCCGTTGGCGTGATGCATTTCAGGAGTTATGTGGTGGAGGTCACAACCAAGTTCATTAACAAAATTAACAAATTCTCTAGATTCAAACATGCGTCCCTTATCCGTGACAATTAACTTTGGTACTCCAAATAAAGAGATAGAGTTAGTAATGACCCGTTTTAACTCAGTCGTGTCCTGCTTATGCATAGGATAAATAAGTGAAAACTTAGAGAATGCATCTATGATAATAAGAACAAACTTGTTCCCATTAGAAATAGGCAAAGCACCTAATACATCCACATGTACTGTATGGAACGGGGTATCTGACTTTTCCCACAAGGTTATGGTTTGTAGTGGAGCTCGTGGGACTCTCTTTTGAGAGATACACACTAAACAGTGACCTATATATTTGCAAACAAACTTTCTGAGCCCCGGGAACCAAAAGTGTCTTAATATGAGATCAAGGGTTTTATCTACACCAATATGCTCGTGTTCATCATGAAACACTCGCAGCAGAGAAAGACGATGCCCTTTAGGAATGTAACATAGACATCGTGTTTGTTGGCCTACTGGTGTGTAGTTGTAATATAAAACGTCGTTTTTTACTAAATAATGACCTGAGTCTAAGTTGCCATCGCGAAGCTGATCGATAAGATCTCGAGTCTCGTTATCAGCTAGTTGAGCGATTTGAGCCCAATTACGAGGTCTAACAATGTGGTTGACACTAACTACTGGATTCCGACTAAGATAGTCCGCGTGTGGCAACAATATCCCTTTTCTATACTGGATGGAAAAATCAAAATCTTGTAGGTAAATCCACCACCTAGCAACTCGGGGGAGTAAATCTTTCTTACGCTCTGTCGACTTAAGGGCGTTGCAATCAGTGACCACCGTGAACTTTAACCCTACTAAATAATGTCGGAAGTTCGCAAGCGCTTTGACAACTGCAAGGGTCTCAAGTTCATAAGAGTGATATTGTCTCTCAGCTCCACGAGTGGATCTACTAAAGTATGAAACAACGTGCTTACTAGAGTCCGGATGGGTCTGTAGGAGAACAGCACCATAACCTATGCTACTAGCGTCAGTGTGAACCTCCGTTGGAAAACTAGGGTTAAATATCGTAAGTACTGGAGCGCTTGTTAGTGATTTGATAATGTCTGGACGAATAGTCTCACATTCGGGTGTCCAAGTGAACTGACGGTTCTTACAAGTTAAGCGAGTAATAGGAACTATTTTAGAAGCGTAATCTTTGATATATCGCCTAAAATAACCTGCTAGACCAAGAAGTTGTCGGACTTGCTTTACATTTCCCGGAGGGTCCGTATTAGCAAGAGCCTCTACCTTTCGCGGACTCGGCCTAACCTGACCCTGTCTTATAATTTTTCCCAAATACTCTACCTCAGTTACAAGAAAAGAGCACTTTTTAAGATTTATAGAGAATCCAGCGGTAGTCAAAGTTTTAAGAACTCTACTAAGTAATTCTATTCCCTGCTCTACCGTATTACTTAATAAGAGCACGTCATCAACATACACGAGAACGTTACCATTATTAATATGTTCGCGAAGAGTGTCATTGATAATACGTTGGTAGACTATAGGTGAATTAGCCAGACCATATGGCATTTTAAGGTATTCGAAATGGTCTTCCGGTGTCACAAAACCAGTGAGGTGAATGCTTTCCTCTTTCAAAGGAATTTGGTGGAAGCCTGTAGCCATATCAAGGCACGTAAATAGTCTGTAACAACCAAGCCTATCTATGTGATCGTCTATAAGTGGTAGTGGGTATCGATCTTTAACTGTAATTCGATTTAGGGCTCTATAATCTACGCAAAGTCTGTCAGAACCGTCGCGTTTCTTAACTAAGATTATAGGGCTTGCGTATTCGGATTTCGAACGCCTAATCACGCCTTTACTTAAGAGGTCGTCAGTAATCTCGCGGACTTTAAGCTTTTCTTGATAAGAAAGCTTGTACGGGCGGTATACAATAGGTGTATCCTTAATGAGTTTAATTTCCATAGCACCTGTGCGCACCGTCGTTGCAGCAGTGCCGGATATTAGAAACTCCGAGTAATCGTTAATTACCGACATCAATTTAGTCAACTCATCACCCTTAAGGGACGTATTTATTTTTAAAGTGTCACTTGACTGGACTGAATGTATTCTAGAGTGAGGGGAGTCATGCGTAAGATATTGCTCGTCTTTTGTTCGGACATATTTTATTCTATTCCGGTTGAGGACATCTGTGCCTATTATAATTGACGCGTTCATAAAAGAAGAAGGGACTACTACTAACTCTACTTCGATGGATATGTTGCTGAACTCTACAGTGAGTATCACGTAGGTAGTGGAAACTATTTCTTTTTCACTTATACCCTTCAAAACGCAACGTCTTGGAATTAGCTGATAACGAACGTATTTTAGTACTTTTGTGGAGATTAGGGACACGTTAAGAGCACCACTATCAATAAGCACGTCAACAGGAACCCCATCTACAACGGCGGAGACAACGTCTTGTTCCGGAGAATAATTGGATTGAGAAGAACACAGGTTTATTTTTTGTATATTTCTTGATTCCGACCGCGCTTTTGCAAAACATTCGGTCTCAGTATGTCCCGGTTTTTTGCAAAACTTACAAGAAATAACTGAAGGCATTTTGAAAGGTGCACTAGATTTGGAAAAATTGCAATTGCGACTGACATGTCCTCGCCTGTTACAATCGTAACACCTAGGTCCTTCGTATATATTATGCATTGAATTGTTCTGAGTACGCTTTTTATTAAATCCGCCAACACTATCACGCTTCAATACCGGCTTCGTATAAATGGACAGAAAAGAGACGATATTATCCGGAGTAAGGTTCGCATTCACCGCTGCTGCTCGGACTTGATGGCTATCAATTCCCCGTATAACTATAAGAGTCATCAATTCATCGCTTAAGCCTGTAACTATCCGTAAACGTAGCAATGTACGACGAGCATATTCCGCAAACGTTGGGTACCTATCAGATGTTGTATGCATAGCCTCAAAAAGAATATTCGCGTAATCTAATTTATTCGGGCAAAGATTTTTAAATTCGTGTTTAAAGTTAGACCACGTCCTCTCTGTGGTAACCCATTCGTTTAACCAAATTTTTGCATCTCCCTTTAAACAAGATGCTACTCGCGACAAGCACTCGTGATCATTCCACTTATTCGTGTCCTTAGCGCGATCTACTTCCGCACACCATGCCTCAATATTATGAATCAAAGGATCAAAATTTGACACGTAATAATGCTGTGAATTTGAAGGTTGCATGGTTTGAAAAGCCTGCATTAATGCCTGTGCAAAAGTAGATGCCTCATAGATAGGCGCGGCCGATTCTGATAACGGTATCCGATTCTGATAACGGTATTGACTGTCTCGCCTACAAGAAACCCGACGCCTGGGCGATCGCGACTCATCATGGATCCGACTCCGATATTCTCGACGACGACAAACGCTGAGCGACCGGCTCCTAGATCTATCACGCGAGCAATGCACGGATCTGTTACGGGAACGGCACCGGTTCTTATCACGCGCGCAACGCATAGTTCGGTTCATAGACCGACGAACCTCACGATCTCGCGAATCTGCCCGATCGAGGACACGTAAGCCATCGTATTCCGCGCATCTATGATCACTCGAGTTACGTCGTGAGACACCACCGTCTCTATTCGGAGACCTACTCCTTGAATTCCGCCTACTTTGAGATATATGTATCTCGGGATCCCGGGACCTACCTCGAGCGTACTGTGTATCATTACCACACAATTCTTTACTACTCATTACGTTTAACTAAAACCACAAGAAAAATAAGAAATAAAAAATAAAAAACAAAAGTAGGTCAAACAAGTAATCGTTACGAATAATTAGTAAAAATATCAAAAATAAACAAAATGAAGGTAGAAAAACATAAAAATCAACAAAAGAATAAGTAAATCATACGGAGAAATAAGTAATCATTAGAAATAGTCAGTAACAAAATAAAATAATGAAATGACGGTAGGAGATAGAAACGTTTTTAAATTTCAGTCTATTTATGAGTTTATGACTCTTTGTATTAAGTAGGCCAACTAGTTCTTTATCCCACTTCTGATGTAAGAATCAAAATGAAAATCACAAAAAAAAAAGAAAACAAATCCATCAAAAACTACAATTTATTTAAGCTTTTACAAGAATATCAAATTACCCCAATAATATTAGGAAATTCACTTTAATTATCAAATCTAAACTGAAATAACGTAACGATTACTTTAAATACACCAATTAGCAAAAATAAAAAGAAATGGCTTACATGACCTCCGCACTAGCACCGAAATTACAATTACGTCCGATCCGTTCGAGAACAAAAAGAAAGTGAGTCTAAATATGGCTGACGCGTCCTATTTATAGATACATTTTTTTGTAGAAGTCCATTTACTCTTACAATATAATTATTTAGAAAAAAGGTGTCACGTACTTTTCCATTGGTCACTGTCATTTCGACCAAGTTGTACTAGCAGTTGTCACTGGCTGAATGTCTTAGCGATGCACGTTAAGACGCCCTACTGTCAAATACGAAAGGTCGTATTATTAATGTTGTTTTTTTGCATATACGACACTTCAAGCACATGATCATTCATGTCCTAGTATTAACCTTAAAACTGATAGTAATAAATCAAACCTTAGACACTTATAAAGCACACATACAGTACATCACAAACAAGAAAGAACCCAACAATATTTTTATCAGATATTAGGAATTTTCTTCGATTTTTAATGGGGCAGGTTTGTTTCTCTTTTGTTGATTTTACTGATTGTGCCGCCGCTGTCACAAATGTAGTGTCACATATTTATACTAAATTCTGTTGTGCCAATCGGTGGTAGACGGCAGCCCTGGTTCAACATGTGTTTTAGAGCATACGTTAGTGTCTAACGACAGACACATAGTTTCTGGCGTATCTCAGCCAGAAACTATGTGTCTGTCGTTAGACACTTAGTTGACAAGGATCCGAACTCTTATATTTAAGAATTTATGTCTTAAAGTGAAAATACAACTATGCCTCCGAATTCCTCAAACGGCAAATCGCTAAAGCAAAGTCCATGTATGTCGTCAAAATTGGAAAACTAACCTGTCAAGGTAAAAGATGGCCAGCTATCGGCCCGGGATACAAAAGTTCTGTGCTTTCTCAAAAGCTGTCCTTAGTAATTACTGCCACTCCTCTCACGTCGTTGCACATGGGGAATAGCTACCTGAATCACACAGAAAGAGAGAAAGCCGATCTCTTTGGTACGTTTTTGCCACAACTAAAATAAAGACGCTTCCCATCTCGCGGTGTCAGAACCTTACGATCTCTACCATACGACGAACTCTATTTTTTCTATACTTTAATAAGTTGAGGGGATCAGATATCATTTCTCCAATCGAGCTCCCAATATGAAAAACAACAATATTCTTGCCTATAAAAGGCAAATCTGACTCATCTAATTACAGTCTTATTCCATTATCCTCCTGCTCTCGCAAATTATAATATAGTATTATAAAACGCAAGCTTCTGACTTACTTTGACGATTTCCAGGTAATTAAGGACCTTCAATATGATTTTTTCCACGGTGTATCAGTGAGTGATCTTATAATATAACCAAAGCGGTCACTAAAATAGGAGAGAGGGCCTGGTTATTTCGAAAACCTTAGCTCGTATATGGCACAAAACCCTTCTTTCGAAGCTTCCTTTTTATGGGCTTCCTGAGATTCCTGACATCGACGGCTGTCAAAAGAAACTCGTATTTTCAGTTGCATTTCCTTAGAGAAAGTTTCAGCTTACGGTAAACTGAGCTTTGTTAAGTTCAATCCCTCGAATATTTAAGTTTTCACATTTTCCAAGTTTACATGTAAAATTTGTATCTAAGGTTTTCAGTAAAGCTTAGATTATAAAATCTAAGACCTAATTATTTTACTTATTCAGGATTAATAATATCACTCCAAGATATATATAAAAATAAACATTAATTAAAAACTTCCAAAAGTATATTAAAGTTTCATGAGATGCGTTGTTAGCACACAGCTTCAGGAAAGTTACTAAAAGGAGAGTTTTAAAACACATTTTTATGTGAGCTTAAAATTATAATAACTTCTCTAAGAAAAACTATGCAAATTTATAAAATTTTCATACAATTGTAATAGCGTAAAGGAAGAACTATTCAGAATCACTCATTTACATAATATATATTTTCTACTACTAGTGAACTAAGTGAACTAACTACTAAGATGCGACATCATAGAAACCCCTTTTTGAAAAGTCTAAAATGTAACCGAATCCATATATATATATGGATTCGCTTATATTTTAGACTTTTCAATGTTATAGCATCCTAACATTATCATATTATCCTAACATTATAACCTAACATATATCCTAACTATATATATATATATATAAAATAAGAATACCATACCATATTTATACATAACAAAAACACAGATAATCTATAATGTAGTCTTATTAAATCAATCAATGCTTCTATAATATAATGACCAAAAATGTTTAAACCATTAAATGTTATCAAAAGTTAAACCGAGGCTCCGTTCTTGAGTATTCTGCGAATATTATAGATCCCGTTTCTCGTGGGACTTAAAGGAGTAAATTTCAACTAATTAATTGTCACAGTTGCCGAGATTTGAATATTTTCTCTGATATCTGTACTTGATGATGCGTAAACTTGTAAACTTCAGCGAGGCGTTAGAAGTACAAGTCAGAAAATGGAAACGTATATTCACAATTAACATTTGTAAAATAAAAAAAAAAATTGAAATTTTTGTTAATGTAACGTAATGCTATTATGTCTTAATCAGATGTTGTGACATTAACTATTCTTGGCTTCGGCACATCCTGTTTACCTCTGAAAAGTAAATATTTTTAAATAAAAATCATAAGTATTAACATAGTCTATGCTTAATTGACTTACTCAATTAACTACTCATTAACTATCTTAATTCTGACATTGTTGATACTTAAATGAATGCTCTTCATAAATTTATTAGGTCAAACAAAATAATTAATTGTAGTCATGAAGAAAATAAATGAAATTTTTATCTTGGTTTTGATTGTGTTAAAGGTTTTTTATAATTCCGAATATAAATTATTTCGCATTTTATCTTAACTGATAGTTAACATTTTTACTGATAGTTAAAAGTATCAGTAATTAAAAATACATTCGCCATTTCTTTATAACTTGTAGACTTTAACTAACTTTAGAGTCTGAATTACTTTCGTTATAAGTAAGGGAGAGATTCGGCAACACAGTAAACTTCCGTTGATCTGATTTCGTTTAGAAAATAATTTAATTTCTTAATGGACTTTTGACATAATCATGTTATTAATGCTTTTTTCTAAAAAAATACACATTAGTCCAAAAAACTAATCTATTAGGCTAACATCATTTTCTTTAAATAGGTAATCTAAAAATTAATATAAATGTAACTTACATTATACTTTAATTAATATTAATAAATATTTAGGTAGTACAAGAAAATTAAAAACTTTAAAAATATTTCTAAATATATAATAAAAACTCAGAGCATATAAAACACACCAATTATAGAACCAGTTACTCGGAGTCATTACATAATTCAATATACGTACAATACACAATATTTGTTCTCATTAATCACTCGTCGTCCGCAAACGTGATCTTGAAGACGTTTGCAGGATTACGTACAGACTAACACAATATATTTAATTACGTATGTTACTTACTATATATATATATATATATATATATATATATATATATATATATATATATATATATATATATATATCATAATTTATGCACGTACTCGTATTTCTAATTAAACTTATATTTTTTTAATATATTCCGAACAAGAATTGTGTAGTTAGAACAAAATTACAGATTAAAAATGTATTTGATAAAAAAAATGGTCTTTTTATTTGTTTTCAGGTATCGTTGAATTTATTTAACATTTTTTTTATATTATACAATTTTATTCGCCACTGACCGAGAAAAGCCATAGTTAAAGCTTAAATAACATAAATAAATTAAAACAAACATTGAAGTACCAGTGGTGGATCATTCTCTAAATATTCGGAAATGCTATTATTAGAATTAGAATTAGTAGAATCTTTTAAAAGGTAATACTTAAAAGGTGTACATTGACCTCTAAAAAAAACACTCACTTTTTGAACTTATTTAAATTGTTAGAAAAAAATGTTTTGCACACAATAAAGATTGCTGAAATTATAAAGCAGCTAACTATTAAGCTGCAATTTTACAAATGCAATGTCTGTTTCCTTGGAACACGAGCTTTTTCATGCCCTTTTTGTGTATCTGGTAGAATATGTTATTTTGTAAATGGAACAAATAGTTTGAAAATAGCGATCGATTCCGCAATGAATGGAATCTTATTACAACAGTAAAAAAAAAAATAAGTACAATCTCCGCTTACATTAAATGGCTTATCATGGGTATCAAACGGTTGCCGCTCGAAAGAAAATAAACTACGAGCTTGCGTACAGGCCATTTTCGTATAAGGTTTTGTAATTTCTATTAATTGATAAAGTTATTTAAAAAGGAGTCGATAAAACATTTCAAAATGGACTAGATTAGGTTAGGTAGTCGGAAAAATAAATAAATACTAGTGTATTTGTGACATTTCTTTTAGTTTAAAGTAGTCCTCTTATTCAGTTTAAAAAAAAATAGTATATGGTAATAAATAAAATATTTTAAATATATGAAACCTTCTTTACCAGCTCACTCATTAAAAAACAAAACATTAGACAGTGACGCGTACGGCTTAGCTTAAAACGTATCATATATATTGTTAGTATAATATATACTATATTATATTATATATTTTTTATCCTTTTATGGGTCTTCGCAACATTTATATTTTTTTAAATAACTTTTTAGGTTCTGTCACTTTTACAAAAAAATATTATTATTTTAATATTCATTGAAAATTTAAACCTGGGTATACGTTATAGTAAACATTAACATGTTTACTGCATGCTACGCAAGATTTTAATTATGACAACACTACTTAACATATTCAAGGCATGTCTAGAAATTCTAGTTATTTTATAAAGACATCATAAATAAAGGGTTAAGCAACTGCGTGACCAGACGGCTCCCTCTTAAAATATTGATGTCATTATCAACACGCACCCTTTGTTCTATTTATATAAGCTTTTATACGTTTCATTTGCTTTTGAAAGTTAGTCATTCATAGAAAATATACACAGAACTAAAACAAACTGCATGAAAAATGTTATGACAATAAATTAAAGTTAATAATTGTTTTTTTTTATTTTAACTGCGTGAGAAATGTATGTTTCTTATTTTTTTACATCTCTTTATTTCTTGCCATTACAAATCATATACGTACATTATAAAACAAGGCTATTTGTCTGAAAAACCTCGGTACCTCAAATAAGAGTGGCCATAATAACAATTTATAGGCAATTTGCTGAAGAAATACAGCCTGCCTTAATCTTTTCTGTTTTACTAATGAAAGATTTTTTAGGGTACTGTTTTTGATAATTTAGAATGAGGCTTTCACTATTTTTATATTATTAGTATACTAATAAGTTTGTTTTATTTAATGTGATTATTTATATATATTTTTTTAAATAACATATTTTTTATGAATCTTACTCGCGTATAATTAGATTTATAATTTTACATTATAAATTAAAATTTTCAGATTTTGTGATACCTATGTCTCGTCTTCACGTGAACATGATTACGACAAAGCATTTAAAACATCCGATTAAATTTCAAACTTATAACGTGAAATATAAATACAATCATTTGCTAGTTGGATCTTTAAAAATATTTTATTTAGAAAATTCAATTTTATTCACCTGTCACATGAATTGTCAAACTGTTTTAGGCATCTCACAAACCTGAAAATGGTCGCGAGGTTTCTTAAATCTCTTTATAAAAGTATCCAAGTTTTCAATAACGTCTTTATCATCGTTACATTCCCTTTCGGATCACGAAAGGTCTACTACGTCTCGAAGAAATGAGTAAAAGTAAATTGCTTCCGAAAAAATATAATGATGATGAATTTCGCGCTCGGTTTCGCGTCTCAAAAGAAACGGTTTAATATTTGGACTTTGTATTTGGTAGCACTATAAAACTTCCAAAATGTAAAAGGCCGTTAAAACCTTATTTGTAAATCAACAAAAATCCCTTGTAGTAAACTATATTTTATCCAAGTTGAACATCGTCGAGATTTGTAATCCTTTTTTAATTGGTTTGTGGTCGTTGGTTTATTAGGGTACACCCGATTTTTAAGATATCCCACTAGAAAAATCGCAAGGTGTTAAGTCCGAGCTTCTTGAAAGCCATGGAATATAACCTCTACAAAGGAATATAACGTAGGATCGTAACGTAACTTAGGAATAGTTGTTTTTGTAAAATTGTTTCACGCAAAAAGCACACTGTTGTCCCGTGAAGCGACTAGTGACTAAAATTGCACTAAGCGACGCACAATTTCTTCCCACCCACACCCCGTTCCCTCATGGTTTTTAAGAAAAGAAGTGTTGGCCACCTCAAGCAGGCAGCCTTTCTACATCAATCCCAAAAACATTTTCTCTACGACTTTTTACAAATCTCGCCAAACAACCAAAAAAAAAAACAAAACAAAAAAAATATTTTACTTATTACTCTGTATTTTGTAAAAAATACTTAAAAGGCCAACGGCCGGGTGCTATACCTACGCTCAGAGTTAATGCCAGTTCAGAGGCAAGAAATAAATTTTGTTTGGGAAAATTTAATTTTTTTTAAACTAATCTTAAGAAGTCATACAACAAATGTTGTAGGGATTGATGTAGAGTGGCTGTCTGTAAGAGGTGGCCAATTAATTACAGATTACCCTTTATATATGTATATGCTGACTAAAAGTATTTAACCATCAACCAACCCTAGAGCAAAGCAATAAATGACACTAGCTTGCTTAGAGCAAAGCTTTGAATTAACACTTTGAATGTCAGAACGCTGTATACAAACCAAGATTTTTTCGTAATATTTTCAATTTATTTTGTATAAAGTAACTTTTATTTTCATTGACAGACGAAGCTTCTTAGCAAATATATTATTAAAATTGTATGTTAATATATTATTAAAATGTTAGTGTGAAATAAAATAATCAGTTGGGTAACTTGTATGTTGGGTACTTTAAAAGTCATTTGTAATGTCAATTTAAATGACATTGTCTAGAGTAGGCAGGAAAAATATCACTAATGATATCATTTAGTAGTTCTGAGCTATTTGTTTATATGAAGCGTTATAACATTTTTCGCAATATTTTTGTAAAGGCTTTAATGGAGGGATATTTGTGTCCTTTTTTAAAACAACTTTATTAATCTATCAGTATGTATTGTAGTGTGATATAATATTATATCCTTTGTTCATAAATACTTTCAAAACCATTTTTAATTTTTATATACATTACATATGAATGTCTTAGAATACTCAGGAGGATATACTCAGTGTCTACCAGAAGATTGTATGTTTGAAGAAATTGCAAGAGTTAATACTTTTGGATCGAGTAAATAATATGTTCATGATGTAAATAATATGTTCAGTCATTAGCACTATTAAAGAACTAAAGTCATTAGGCCCTCCTAAAAAGGTATTACTAAGCTTCTAGTTTTTCATAAATAGTTTACTAAATTAACTGTATTATGTTTTTGCATCCAGCTCTTCTAAGGTCTGCGGCAATAAATTTAGTGGTAGCTTTGACATTCAAACAATAATTTGATAAAAAAAACAACTTTCAATGGAGATTTTGATTTTAGATTTTTTAAGAATGCTGCAATTAAAAATATACAGCCGGTAATAAAAATGTTTAAATTGTAAATTACGTTAAAATTTACAAGAATTAAGGATACAGCTAATTGGTGTACATTGGTGTGATGTATTATATTCTTTTCTAACCGATTTATTAAAGATTTAGAATATAAAATGATCATTTTCATATGGGTATTGAAAATGAAATTAAATCAAAAAATAGATCTCTCCAGTAACAAGCCTATTTCGGTAATTTTTTCACAGACAAATATAGAACGCCATGAAGTATCCTTTATTCACAAAATTTCGGTTCGATAAATTTTACAAGTTTATACGTCATTAAGTAATTCTACGAAAATACTGAACTCCGTTAATTTGGAAAATAAATTAGTTGAAATTCAAGCGTATTTACAATCTTACAAATCAGATTGAAGATGTTACTTTTGTATTTAGTTTAAAAAATACTTTTTTAACACTTCTTACTTTTTGTATATTTTAAATATTAACTTTAGCAGGTTAAGAGACGACATGAAATATTGTTACATTTATAACTTCTTGTTATTTATCCTGCTCCTCTTCCTTTTTACTATTAAAGATTTTTAACATTTTGAAATTTAACAAATTTATATCGATGTATATTGATTAGCAAATTTAAATTAAGCTCTATTTACTTTTAAATTGTGCACAGATATAAATTTTAAGATTTAAAATATCATAGCAACAGGCTGAAGGGAAAATATAACATATAAAAATCTGAACTGGTAGCAAAACTATTCTAGAAAGAAATATAAAATAGTTAACGAAATAAACAGTAAATAACAAGACTTTTCACATAAAACCAAATCTAAAACAAAAAATTCTACTACGTAACCATGCTCTCAACTTTTTTGTAAAACACCCTCTTACTTTAAGGTTTTATTTGCTGCCAGAATCGTGCTTAAAAATGAAATTTATTATTCTTTGAAAACATTTTTATAAATTTAAGGCGAGACTTGAAATCTGGCATTTTCTTTTTTTTTATATATTTTGTAATATGCCAATATCCATGAAGATAAAATGTGTTTTTTGTTTTGTTTTTATGGTTAGATTGATAATAATATCTAGAATTATTGTTCAGATGTGAGTTTTTCGGTTTGGATTTTATTATTTGGAAAATGGCTGACTTTGTTTGAAACGTCGCAATTTGTGCAATAAATATGTTCTAAAGTAGAACAATCGTTGGTTTATTGGCGTAATTAGATTCATTTTTTTTTATATTTGTAAATAGCTCTGTATTTCTGTACCAATATTTTTATAATCTTATTTGAGGAACCGCGATTTGCCAGAGGCTTAATGTATTGTGTATTTGTAAAGGAACGAAAAACTTTTATTTAACATAAAGTTTACAGAGCTTGAAGAGGATTTACAGAGCTTAAATCATATAAAAGGTTTTATTATACCATTAGTAAGGTAATTACAACAACAAATCCGTATATGTTTTAAAAGGTTGTGGACTGGTCTCGAAGTCACATAAACTTATAGTCGTATAAAGGCACCCATAAAATATTTTGTTATACTTTAACCTTAACATTATCTAATAGTTTATGTAAGGTTAAATGTAAATTAATGAAAAAAACATGTTTTCCATGTTTTTTTTTGTTAATTTTGAGATTTTTTTTTATTGATTTGTTTAACGCGCTTTAAAGTCGACGAAATAAATAAGTAAAAATTTTGAAATGAACATATGATAGTTTGTCTGTTTTAATTATTTTTTTATGAAAATCGTCAGAATATAATAATAATTGTTAGTCCAATTTTATCACTTTATAATGTAAGATAGTTTGTGTTTTTATTTCAACAACAACTTAATCCAACTAAATGTATATATATTTTTTTCTTTACGTTTAAATATTTTTAAATCAATTTTCTATTTTTGATCGCTTTTTAAGATATGACAGAATTTTATACTAAAATTATAATATTATGTTACTATAATTAATAAGTACCTATCTGAGCAGCAGAAGCTTCTAGTGTTTGTACAAATATTGCATAGAAAATAATTTTTAATTATTTATTTATTAAATAGAAAATTTAATTATTTATTAAAAAGAAAACTATAAAAGAACTACTACTGTAACAATAAATAATTTACTCAAGAAATATTGCTATGTGCAGATGACGTACATTTTTAAAGTATTTGCTATATAAAATGACACATATTTCTTATCAAAGTGATAAGACGATGAGATTGAATTTTATTACATCTGCTACTAAATTTAATGGCTCAGTTATACAAACACTGCCATTTAATGGCCAAATCAGTTCCGCGTACCTACATACCAAAAATAACTGGCATAATCCGGTAGTACTTAGCACTGACGACCGTATGGAATAGTAAGGAGCTTCATGGACGGTTCCACCAGGCACTTTATGGGCCTGATGTAGACCTTCTGGCGTCCGTGGCTTGGCTACAATTGGTGACCTCTTTGGTGAAACCAAAGGTTCTTCTTGTGCAAGGAATTTGGAATTGCTGAAGAAATTGTCAAGACAAACCACTATCGGAAATACATAATAAAGGATGGTACTGTTGATACATGTCGTGTGTGTCACCAACCTGGAGAATCCATTGACATGTTATTTCCGGTTGTTTTCATCTTGCCAATGGAGAGTATTTGAACAGGCACAACCAAGTAGCCAAGATTATCCATCAACAACTTGCTCTTCGACACGGTCTTGTATCTTTTGAAGTGCCATATTATAAATACACACCCGAGCCAGTTTTGGAAAATATTTAAAGCACAAGATAATTTTCTTTATTTAAATTGATAAAATTATAAAGTGGTTAATATTTTTTAACTATACATTTAATTTAATTAATTAATAAACATGAAAAATAATAAATTAAAAAACTAAGATAATTTTATGTTAAAATAAAACTACTAGTAAATTTTTTCAAGACTATTTATTTAATTATTTGTTGCACAATATACTATATAAAGTACAAAAGGCGGGCTTAATGCACAAATACATTCTCTACCAGCCCACCTCACGATGTACAGGAGAGGATGTTGGTAGGCTTGCAAAACCTAAAAAGTAAAAGAAAACAGATAATATTATAAGACTATCTACATATCTAAATCTACTTATAGTAATTCAGAAAAATAATAAGATAATAACATAAGACTTGCGCTCTATAAGGCGCAGGTCCGGCCACACATGGAGTACTGTTCTCATCTCTGGTCCGGATCACCCCAATATCAGCTTCTACCATTTGACCGCGTACAACGGAGAGCCGTTCGGATTGTCGGGGACCCGGTGCTCTGCGAACGGCTAGACTCTTTGGCATTGCGTAGAGACGTGGCTTCCTTGTGCGTCTTCTTCCGCATTTACAACGGGGAATGTTCCGAAGAACTATTCGATCTGATGCCTGCCGCCGAATTTCATCACCGCACAGCGCGCCATCGCCTCCAATATCATCCTTGCCACCTGGATGCGTGGCGACCCTCTACTGTGCGGTTTTCAAGGACATTTTTCCCACGTTCCACTCGCTTGTGGAACGAACTCCCTTCGGTGGTATTTCCAGATCGATACGACATGGGTACCTTCAAAAAAGGCGTTTACTCCTACCTACATGGCCGGCAACACTCTTGCAAATCCTCGGATGTTGCAAGAGTTCATGGGCGGCGGTGATCACATGTCATCTGTGACCCGCCAGCTCGTTTGCCCTCCTCTTACATAAAAAAAAAAAAAAAAAAAACATAAAAGATATATAATACATACGATATATCCGATAAGTATAAATAAATTAATGTAATCCGATAAGTATAAATAAATTAATGTATATATTATATATAAAAATACTTATTAATATAGTTATTTTATTTCAAAATAACGAATTCTATCATTATTCATCACCGCGGCGGTCTAAAATATGAAAATCCTGTTAGACTGCCATTTATTATTTATCAGTCACAGGTCCTTGGAATCTGTGTCCGTGAACAGTTTATCGGTTAAATCAATGCTATAAGGACTGAATATATCAATAGGGTTTTACAGTACCTTATAATATTTATGAGGCTTAAAGCTAGGTCGTGTGCTTTATATATTTTTTTATATTTCAAATTATTATTTTAATATTGATGAGTTTACAAATCATTTTAAAAAATATCAAACTTACAATATAACTTCTCACATCAATATTTTTTTCTGTATTTTTATACATTGCTTAACAAATATCATTAAAGATTGTAATTTTTGAAACGTAATAAACATAACAAATCTTTGAAGTAACAGTAAGTTACTTTGAGTGTTACGTATACATATATCTTGGCAGTTTATGCAAACTTGTTTATTTATTTATTTTATTTATTTATAACACTTTATTGTACACAAATAGGTAAGTATAAAACAAAAACAACAAATCACTGCAAAAAACAAAAACATTTGGTACAAAGGCGGCCTTGTCACTAAAAGTGATCTCTTACAGTCAACCCACCGGTAAAAGGATAATTTTATTATATAAGGCAGTATTTAGTGCATAAAATAATTAACCAAAACATATTACTTATACATATAACGTCGATAACTTTTACAATATTACATACATATACTAACATTTACATATACTAAATATATATTATTAAATATACACTAATAAATACTTTATATTCTATTACACACCATACTAAATGATATATAAATATAAGAAATTTTACAAAACTAACAAGTGGTTTTTAAGGTGACTTTTAAAGCTATTAATGGACTTGGAGTGTCTGATCTCAAATGGAAGAGCATTCCATAGTTTAACCGATTTAACAGTAAAAGAATCGCTGTAACTTAAGCAAGTTATCATTTTGGAATCGAAGATTCATAGTAAGACAAGAGTTGGAGCCAAGAAGAGAAAAACGTTCTATCAGGTATGGAGTTTAGGATGGAAAATAATTTTGTAAAGAAGAGTAAGAGAATGAAGATTGCGACGATGTTGCATCGTAAGCCATTTGAGCTGAAGGCGGTGGTTCGTGATGTGGTCATATTTTCTTAACCCAAATATAAATCTTATGCATACGTTTTGCAGTCTTTCTAATTTGTTCAATAATATTTGAGTTACATCTAAGTATCATGTATCTGCATAATCAAGGACTGGGAGTAGGAGTGTTTGAGCCACGGTTATTTTTGTTTTAATTGGCAAAAGATTTTTCCACCTTCTTAACCTACCTATAGTACCAATGATCTTTCGCCTCAATTCAGAAATTTGAGAAGCCCAAGTTAATTTGGTATCCATAGTTATACTTAGTTCCTCACCGAACTGCTGAACTGCAATGCCATATCATCAAATAGAACAGAGGGAAGAAGAGTGTGGTTTAATTTTGAAAGCTGATGGTGTTTGCCAAAAATCAAGAACTGTGACTTGCATGGATTTACAGACAAACTGTATGACTTACACCAATCGCTAATAGCTTGTAGATTGGTATTAACTATAGCTTAGGGAATATCAATTACAGTCGTTGTTATATAAATCTGCAAGTATTCAGCATAAAGATGGAAGGGTAAAGTGAGAAGTTTAGATATAGAATTTATGAAAATAGAGAAGAGTAAGAGTGAGATAATACTTCTTTGCGGAACACCGGTTCTGACACTACAACATGAAAATAATTTATTATCATGCAGATAGGAGCAAAACCATTCCACAACATTAGAGCCAATATTAATGTATTTTAAAGTTGCTAAAAAAATATCGATATCCACCTTATTAAAAGCGTTGGAGAAGTCTAAGAGAACCAAAATAGTAATCTGCTGATTGTCAACACCGAATCTAATATCATCGCACACTTTGGAAGCACACACAGATTGGAAAGGAGATAGTATGAGATTTTTACTAATGTAGGAAGCAAGTTGTTCTTGAACAATACGTTCTAGGACCTTGGATAGGAATAGGAGAATTGAAAATACATATAGAAAAATAATACTACTGTAATAAACTGAACTAAACTAAATATATATATATAATAATATATAATAATTTGAATCAGCGTACTGCGATATATATATATATCGCAATACGCTGATTCAAATTATTTTATCAATTGAGTTCATTAATATTAACTTTTCACCACAATTTGCAAATAACTAATATTTATTAATGAAATTAATTATATTTTATATTGACATTTTTAATTAATAACTTCATTTCCTGACAAACTGTCTAAATTGATGTCGCCCTTAACTAATCGTAAAGAAAAGAAAAAAAACTCCAAACTAAAAGGAACAAAAATCCGTCAGACATTTCTACACCATATGTTTTAGCATAATACGAGCCTGGTTTATTAAACATCGGCAACCGTCGGTAAGATCTTCAGTTTTCACTGCGGATAGAGTTTACCCTCATATATCTCATGGTGAGCTATTGAATGAAAACTACCAGGAGTTCATGACCATCCGGACGCGTCTTAGCATTCCAAATACTAAACAATCGACCTGGAAAGTACATGACCAAAATATAGCGGCCCTGTTAGAGCACCCGGGCTCAAATCAGGTACTCGATGCGCAAGTAGAGACTTTCCAAAATACTATTTACGACTACTTTAATGAGCACTATCCACCTACGAATCGTTATGCTCACAAAAATAAAGAAAACGGTTTTAAATTGAAAATGAGGAGGAAAAAAAGAGATCTTATAAAGAAACTTCGTATAGCCAAAGCCTTAGGCGATAATCAACTTAGTCACCAACTGTCTAGGGCATTGCGATCAATTTTTAAACTTATCCAAGGTATAACAAATCAAATAACGAAAAATCGTGATAGCTTTGATCGGGAAAAACATGAAGTAGACTTTGATAAAAATCCTTTTAAATACTCAAAAAACATTTTCAAAGATCAAAAAGGTAAGCTTCTCTTGACCAACGAGCAAATTTTCGACCATTATAAAAGCACATACGAAGTGCCAGAAAACCAAAGACTATATGGGGATCCAAACGAACACAAACCTGAGACTCCTACTGAAGATTTTCAAGCCAACCCACCAACTTTGGAGGAAATCAATAAAATAATTAAAATGAAACCATCTAAGTCAGCACCAGGTCCGGATGGTATTCCTTATATAGTTTACAAAAAATGTCCGTCGCTCCATAAACATCTTTTAAATATATTCGGTAAAATCTGGTCAAGAAAGCAAATACCGGTATCGTTCGGAAAAGCCCTTTTTGTCCTCATTCCGAAAAACGACAATGTCAATAATCCCAAAGATACTAGACCGATAGCCCTAACAAATACAATTTCCAAAATATTTTTCTCTTTTTTACAAATTAAAATGACGCAATTCATGATTAACAATAGATATTTCAGGCCTAATCACCAGAAAGGGTTTTTGCCCGGAATTTCTGGATGCCTGGAACATAATACGTTAATATCGGAAAGCCTTAAAGATGCTAGAACTAGCGAGAGACAAATTACGGTTTGTTGGATAGACTTAGAAAACGCCTTTGGGTCGGTACGACATGAACTAATGATGTTCGCGCTTAAATGGTATAACTTTCCTACGGTAGTTCGCGACATTATTGCATCATATTATTCAAAATTAAAATTCTCTATAATTTTTAACGAAAATCATTCAAAACCACTTAATTATAACGTTGGTTTATTTCAGGGCTGTTGTATTTCTCCTATTATATTTAATATAGTTATTAATATTTTAATAGACAAATTAATTAGAAATGAAAAAAAGTGGGGCTATCGGTTTAAGTTCAACAACAAATACACAGAATCCATACTAGCTTTTGCAGATGATCTCGCGATACTGACACGTAATCCGAAACAATGTCAGGTACTTTTAAATGTAGTTGAGGATTTCTGTACGTGGACCGGCGGATTGAGGACAAAACCAAGTAAATGTTTTAGTCTGTGTCTGGGTAGACGGAATACCAAATATACCTCTTACGATCCGGGTCTTATAATAGGCGGTCAGTGCGTTAGTACGGTTACGGAAGCAGCTCCGTTTAAATTTTTAGGTAAAAAAATCGATTACCAAGGCCAAACTCCATCGTTGGATGTAATAGTCGATAGCTTTTTAAACGATCTCAAAAAGGTAGACAACCAACCAATAAGTAACGTCAAAAAAGCTTGGATTTACGATAATTATTTAACATCACGTCTAAATTGGCCTTTCCTCGTGTATGATATAAATAAAACCCTTTTATCAAAGTTAGATGCAAGCGTCATAAAGACATTGAAGTTATGGCTCGGGTTAGCGCACTCAGCGGACTCTTCAACCTTATTTAGAGACCGAAACAACTTTGGATTAAAATTAAAGAAACCATCGGAGCTCTACAAACATCTAAGAGTTACCAAAAGACATATCATCGGAAAGTCTAAAGATGATACTGTAACTTCTCTCCCAAAAGACAAAGTTGCCTCAGAGCTCGAGTCACGACTTCAATTCCATAAAAAATTTATGATAGGTGCTCAAACAAATAAAGTAGGGCTAGGATCAAGTAGGAAAGTTCAAGACATAGACATAACAAAATCTTTTATTCGACAAGACGAAAACGATAATTACCGACTCCACGCGATGAGCCTAGAAATTCAAAACGAATGGGTGACCATAGGAGATTTTTGTATTCCACTAGCTTTGAAGTGGCGCACCTTAATTTATGATTGGTCCCCAGCATTATTAAAATTCTATCTTAATGACTCTCCCAGATCAAAGTAATTTAGTAAGATGGGGCAAAGCCACCGAAAAGTCTTGCAACATCTGTGGGGAGGCAATAAGAACCGCGAAACACCTATTAGTAGGGTGTAGGGTACTTCTAGATAAAGGTCAATACTCGCGTCGCCACGATAAGGTATTAGAAATCATACGGGAAGCGGTTAGTCTTTCAGTGGCAAGAGCGCGGAAGGGTATAACAACCACCAAACGATCTATAGTATTCGTAAAAGAAGGCTCCTCCAAAAAATCAAAAGCGAAGCCTTATTCAATATAAGCCGCGGCTCCTGATTGGATTCTCATGATGGACACATATGAAAAGCATTACAAAATCCCTGGGGATGTTGGTGTTTCGTCATCCAGACCGGACTTATTCCTGTATTCGAAACATCTGAGGCGCGTGATACTTGTGGAGCTTACTGTTCCTTGGGAAACAAACATCCCAAGGGATCACACATTCAAGCTCAATAAGTATTACGAACTAACCAACGAACTGATCAGGAATAAATATATAGTTAGTTTGTACGCGGTAGAAGTGGGAGCGAGAGGTATAACAGCAAAATCTCTCTATAGCCTACTTAGGGATCTTGGCCTTTCTAGAACAAGCATCGGTTCATTTCTAGAACGTACTTCAAAGGCGGCATTAGTAGGTTCTTTCCAAATTTGGTTAGGTAGGGAGAGGAGTGTGGAGGGTGAAGCTGAGCGTTTTTGCGCATAATAAAGGGGCCCCTTAAACCTACTCCTGGGTCGCAAGTCCCAGGCACTGCTTGCACTCCTCTCCTTGCAACGCGATGGGCCCGGCACCCGCACGGTGAATCCATGGATTGCTAAGAAGCTTCGTCTGTCTTTGTCATTCTTGTGTGACTGCAATATAAGACAACTAGTTATCTACTGCATATTCTGTCTATGCCTTCTCAAGGTGTAAATCAAAGCTGACTTGTCAGCAGACATGATTATTGTTACCAAGTAAGTTATATTATCCCAAGATAAACTATGTGTTTACTTGCAGTATAAAATAAAAATAAAAGAAGAAAGTTGAATCTTTTTTTATTCTGTTGAAAGCTTTTGTTTGTTAACTTCTTAGGGTTTTACTTATTCATTATTTATCTTTTTTTTGTGGATTTGTTGTAATGTCCAAAA
Source organism: Napeogenes sylphis (assembly GCA_959347405.1). Lineage (NCBI taxonomy): Eukaryota > Metazoa > Arthropoda > Insecta > Lepidoptera > Nymphalidae > Napeogenes > Napeogenes sylphis. The sequence continues at coordinate 28,917,241 of OY365777.1, read as the reverse complement.
AACTATAATATTGAATATTTCGTATCAAATTTAAATATTATTGACATTATCATGGTCCGAAGATGGAGTACGGGGCTTTTAAAATATTTATGCTCTGATTTTGGTTTAAGTGTTATAAAATATAATGTGTCGATACACTTCTGGTCAACAAATATTTTGTTTATGTATATATTTTTGAAAATATCTTTAAACACGTATAGCCATGTTAAGCTCATTTAAATTTATATATATAAATATAGAATGTAAAAAACCGATACGGGCAGGGATTCGAGCCCGCGACTACTGGGAAACCGTCCCGTCGCTCTACCAACTGAGCTACCGATTAGGATTTTCGAAAGAAACCTAATAGATGTCACCACCGTCCCGATAAAGACGATCACATATAGAATGCTTAATTCACCGAGACGGACAGCGATACGGTAGCTCAGTTGGTAGAGCGACGGGACGGTTTCCCAGTAGTCGCGGGTTCGAATCCCTGCCCGTATCGGTTTTTTACATTCTATATTTATATAAATTGAAATAAGCTTAACATGGCTATACATGTTTAAAGATATTTTCAAAAATTGACTTCGGTAGTGGCATCTTTTCAATGTTTATCTATACTGCAAAGTTAGAAACATTGGTTAGGATTTTCGAAAGAAACCTAATGGATGTCACCACCGTCCCGATAAAGACGATCACATATAGAATGCTTAATTCAGCGAGACGGACAGCGATACGGTAGCTCAGTTGGTAGAGCGACGGGACGGTTTCCCAGTAGTCGCGGGTTTGAATCCCTGCCAGTATCAGTTTTTTACATTCTATATTTATATAAATTTATGTATATATTTTACATAATTTAGATATAAACAGACATTCTGCATTTAATTCAAAATTCTTACAACTGTATGTTTCGAGCATAAACATAATCTTATTTAAAAAATCTATCGAGGCACAAGAGACGAAGCTTCTTAGCAATCCATGGATTCACCGTGCGGGTGCCGGGCCCATCGCGATAAATTATTAAATTATTGTTTTGACAGAGAAAATAAAGCTACATATCTGATGACTTACATCCAACTAGTTTAAATTCTTAGAAATGTTTTTTATTACGTTATCTATAAAACATTTGTCGAAGAACAAGACCGCTCTTAAATAGATGGATCTTACTCCAATGTATCGCCAATATATACATGTCTCTTTATTCATACAAATTTACAAATTCAATTCAATTAAACCAACAGGATGTTCGTCTGCTAGTTATTGTTAAAAAGATTTTATGCTTTTATAATTTGTTTAACAGTCTTTGCGAGATATGCAATGAAACACATATGCAATGGCACTCTACTGAAAGATTTTTTGCACTAGTAAAATAACCATAGAGATTAAGCCACTAACTGATGATATGGATCGTATACTTTTTATAACGCCATCTACTACCATCTCGAGATGACGCAATCGACCTTACTATATATTTCGACCAAATCACACTGTGTACCTACTTTTCATACCCCTTTTACACCTCTTGCCGGGCTATCTGTGATCGGCTTGGGCTAGTGACTACGAAGAAAGTTCTGTATTTGACTTTGCGACGGCGAATGGAATTCCAATTGGTATAGACATTTACTCTTCTGGTGACTACACGTCCCAAAAACTTGTGCTAAACTAAAGTACAGATCCGGCAGCACAGGAAGTACTGTTTTCATTTCCATTTCGTTCAGCATCGCCCCACTATCAGCTACTACCATTTGACCGGGTCCAACAGACGAGCTACTCAATTGGTCACGGAAAGTGTTCCAAAGAATTACTTAATGTAATTCGTGACAAAAAAATTCTCTGCACACCACCGCCCATTTCTATCAATACTATCTGGACACATAGCGTTCAACAATAATGAGAATATAAAGATGTGAAATTAACTTCCATCGGCACCGTTTTTAGATTGAAATGACATGGCCTTTCAAAAATAAAAAGAAGAAGAAGGGAAGAAATCTCTCCGTAAAGACCGAAAACGCTCTTGTGCATCCCTTGATATTGCAAAAAACCGGGCGGCGGCGATCATTTAACATCATGTGATCTACAGGCTCGTTTGTGTAATAGAAGGGCTGCTATTAATATATTATGCTTGTTTTTCTCATTTTTTTTACCGAAACCATTATTTACCAAACAAAGACCGGTAATGAATACGAAAAAATCTATTAGTATTTATATTTTTATTTTTATAAAAAAGTAGGGCAACAGAGGATTCGAGTACTTGGTGGTCACTGATTACCACCGTAAATTTTATAAAAATAATTGGAAATTATAGTAACCTTTATAGAAAAGTGTAATAAAATATATATTAATACTTTAAAATATCTAAGATTTTATTAATACTTATTAGGTATATTACAAATAAAAAAATATAAATTAACTTTATATATCATTTATAGATAGTGGTTTACATACCATTGAATGTTATCAGTTCCATTCATGAAGGCTATCTGAGGATTAAATAAAACGACAAATGTTTTTAACCCATTTTTTTACCGCAGCATAGTACAATTATTAACAATAACGGTTTGGTTAATATTAATTACATTACCTCGGATTATTTTATATTCCGATTGAGATATTTTCAAATAAAGAATTTCACTTAAAGCGTGTTTTTATCTCGTTTCATATATCTAATATAACTTAGGAGCCATTAGAACTAGTTATAACCTTATATGTGCTAAATATAATGGATAGCGCCCCAGAGATGACCGCTAATGAGCAAACTTGTGATAAACTGCCCAACTTGTAACACCTGGATTACAAAGATACGGACTTTTAGTTTGTTTTATTATTCTTTGTACTCACAAAAGTATTCACTTAAAAAAAGGATTTAATATTTTATATGTTTATAAATAAATATATTTATGCTATTATTACAAATTGTCCCTGCCCTCAACATTAGAATAAGGGACGTCATTTGTTCCCATATTATAGAATATAATAATATTATTTCATTTTAGCAATTATTGTACGAGTATAATAGTAATCAACAAATTTTATTTAATTTTGTAAATTGAATGGAGGGAGGATTAACGTGAAGACAAATCAACGTTTAATTAATCGTAGAAAACATTTGTAATTAAAAACGTCACTAAGACGAATGGATTAGCAAGAAAAAGCTTAACAAAGACAGATATAGCATTAACAACCGTATTCTGGCTGAGAAAAATAGCTAAATAAGTAGCTACAGTTAGTATTAGAATGCTTTGACATATATAAATAATAATTTTACAAATAAAATAACCGCCATGTAGGTATGCAAGTATATTATTAGATCTCTCTTTAAGTTAAACTAGGATTTATAACCACAGGTATATATAATATGGTCGAGAGTTCTTACTGCGGACTCCCGGATCAAGGGACATCGTACGGTGTCCTAAATTGCAGCTACACTCATTGCGAGCGACAATGAATTTATAAAGACAAAAACCACAAACAATGTATGACGAATACTGAATAATAAAATTTATCAAAAAGATAGTAAACACGGTTCCTATGATTGATTATCCGAAACGTAACATCATAAATTGGTTATTAGATTTTATTCCTTAAAAAAAAATAAGAATAACTTAACTTTTATTAACCTAGGAAATCGCGCATATTTAAAACAAAAGACTTCTTAAAAAGTAAAGAAAAAGATAAAAAGGTTAGAATAGTCCAGTCTAATGTAATTATTCAGATATTTTTTGCTAGCTGTTTTTTGAGAACTGATATTTAGAAATTAGGCTAAGTCGAGCAAACAGATAAATAAAAAAAAAAGGTTTCTTTTTTGAAACCATTCAGTGCACTGTTGACCCTTCTGTAAATTCAAAATGGATGAAGTTTGAAGTCTGAACTTTAAAAAACCAGAAAGTTACACTATAGTTAGCTATATTCCACAATATTTGTACATTTAGCTTAGAAATTATCGCAGGTTCTTTAACGTTGTCACTCATTGATACACCAGTCACCATAATTGTAAGTTACTTCTAGCAGACCTATTGAGTTCATATTTAGAATTTATCTTAGGAAGATAAAAACAAGCGCAATATTCCAAAACTTCAATCAGGTTTTTATTAGATTTCCCAAAAAGAGTATTATGTGTTCACAGTTTACAAAATATTTATTATTTATTTACATACTAACACCCTAACTACTAAACGACAAATACGAGTGAATGTATGACTATAACTACGTACTACTACTACTACGTACGTAATTGATATATTTACTCCTGAATCGATTTCCTTTTTACACATTCCTTACATTTCTCAAAGAATTTGATGACAATTTTGTTCAGTTGTTCTTTAGTTACGTTTTTTATGGTAAGTGAGTAGTTGAAACACTAAACTACGCTCCGACTCCTTACGTGGTAGTCATGTTTAATTTTAACTATTTATAGTCTAATAAATTCCATTCTTCTTTCTTTTTATTACATTTTTTTTACCTATTCTTTTATTTACGTACCAATTATATTTTATGTTATTTACAACTTTAACAAAATTATGCATAATTGTAATAATATATAAGTAATAACAGGTAATAATAAAACCCTAAAAAAATGGCATCCAATTAAAGCATAAAATGTAAGAATTTTAAGTCTCGAATTTCAATCCATTAACCGCAAAAAGTTCTGAGATGTTACGGAAAACCAAGTCTCCAAATTATTTTAATTAGCATCTTGTACCATACAAATCTACACTAATAATATTATAAAGAGGAAAGATTTGATTGTTGAAGAGTTGATGTGAATAGGCTCCAAAATTACTGGCCCGATTTAAAAATGTCTTTTACTATTAGAATCCTACATTATTCCTGATGAATATAGGCTATATTTAATACGAGAAAGATAAGGATCCGCTTGAATATTTCTACAATGTAACCCAACGTGTGAAAAAAGTTCCAAAAAATCCTTATATCGCTGAAGCAATTATGACAATAGAGTATAGTGATGTATTACAGTCTCATAAAAAATATTGCAAAAAAAAATGTGTTTATAACATATAAATTAACAACTTAAGTTCATATATAACAAGTCTTTCAAAATATTTTAGTATATAAATTAAACGTAAATTCGCGCTAAATGTTTATATAGCCCAAACAGGTTTTTGTTTAAATTTCATAAATTTAAATCGTTTAAATTTCATAAATTTATTGAATAAATTTAGTTCTCAAATATAATATTATTATTTAAGCAATATATGTATACAATATCATATTCACAAGAGTTCAATTAATTTACAAACTCTATAGTGAAGTAATATACATAACACACTCAAGCTCTCAAAGGCAACTGTAATTACAACTGAGTAGGAGTAGCGTTGACTGCGGTTCGTTTTATGTAACAAAGGGATAACGATAATTTTATGTATTCTGATATCACATACGGCAGAGAAATATACATATTACGTAAAGTAATATTTCAATAAGTTTTGATTCTTTTTTATTTTTTATCCATTAGAAATATTTTTAAGTACTCATTTTTATATTTCTTCTTAATTTAAACAATATTTATACACTCCTTATGTGTAAAATATAAATTATTGATTTGTGTCTGCTATCGGATGTGACGGTTGTATGTGAAATAAAAAGACCTTCTAGTTCTAGTTAGAGTTCTAGTTATTAAAGCAATGGTCCTGATGAGGAATACTTCAATTTATCACACATTTAAATACGTTCACGTATTTAATATATTGTAGCATCGTAATCTACACGTGCGGTCATATTTATTCAATATGCATAAAGTGATACCGTCAAATGAAAAACAGATAGGTATTAAAAATATTTTATTTTTATTATCTTTATTATTTTATTTTTATTATTTTTATTATCTTAGCGCACAAAAACTCTTAAACTGTTATAATTTTTTTATTATACATACATTACTAGAATTTATATTTAATAAATGTCTGAGCATGAAAAAAAAATTAACCCTTAACCGACAAAAAGTCTTCTTTGGTAAATATTATTTTTTAAGGAATTATATATTTTTATTTATATACTTAATTACAAATAACACAAAACACGACTTCCTTGACAACTGTAATCACTTTTTTGCAGTTGCATTTTGAACTACACCTCTTTTTGCAATTACAACTTGGACGTGAAAAGGTGAGGTCCAACAGCAGTCATAATACTGTGAATAATGTTTATAAATAATAATTTAAAATGTTCTAAATTTAATCATTCATTTTTAAATTAGTTGCTTAAAAAAAGTATGTCAATGACTCTTTTATCTATTTATATATGTAGGAATGAAATACTATTGTATCTCACATACATAATATGTATATATAAGGGTGTCTCTAACAGTTCAAGTTCCAATTATTTTGACGCATACCTTCTTAAAACTTTTGTACTAACCCAATATAGATTAAAAAAATATCAGCCTGTTTTACAAACGATAACGCTAACTTGCGATTTAAACTTGTTCATACAAGTAGCGCGAACATCAAATCAAAAGTTTAATTAAATGCACGATAAAGCAAATAAAGCATCTTACAAAGATGAGTCTCGCGAAGATGTTAAAAGATTAGGAAAAAGTTGACGCAACAATTCCATAAGCTTATATAAGGAAGTTTAGCCATCGATTTAGGTATCTAAACTTATCTGAACTTATCACTTAACTGAAAAGGCAATAAGTTTATTACTTTTCGATGATGTAGTTGATAACCAAATCAACATGATGGATTGTATCGGAAAAAAGCAGGCAATTTCTTTCTCAACTGCAGTTCGACAACAGTTCTCTTCAGGAAGATGTATCTTCTTGGGATAAATATTTAATTAAAAAAAGAATAAGTCGTTTAAACGTTGCAAATGACGTTACTGAAAGAATCTAAATTAATGCAAGATTTTAAAGGACTGCTGAAAAAGAGCAAAGCTTTTGCTGTGTTCAAGAAATTTTACTCGTACTATAAAAAATTACACTCAAGAGAAATTGCCCTGGCTAACTATTATTATTTTATGTTATTAATTAAATATTTAAGTTTATTTAACTTGATTGAAAATATCTTTAAACATGTATAACCGTGTTAAGCTTATTTAAATTTATAATGAAAAATCAACCGATACGGGCAGGGATTCGAACCCGCGACTACTAGGAAAACCGTCCCGTCGCTCTACCAACTGAGCTTCCGTATCGATGTCCGCCTCGGTGAATATATAAATATAGAATGAAAAATAAACTGATACGGGCAGGGATTCGAACCACCTACCACCACCATTCGATTCGGTTACTTCACCGAGGCGGACAGTAGTTGTACCAATTGTTAAAAAAAGAACCGGTGACATATCTTCATTAAGTAACTATAGACCTATATCATTAGCTACTGTTCTGCCCAAAGTCCTCGATAGATTACTTGATGCTAGACTGCAAAAATGTTTAAATATTAATGAAGTTTAATTTGGTTTTAGACCTAAGCTTTCTACTGAAATGGCCATACTTAGCCTAAAGCACAAAGTGTCGTATTACAAAGCTCGTAAAACTAGTGTGTATGGTTGTTTTCTTGATTTATCACGAGTGTTTGATCTTGTTGATTATAATATATTATGGAACAGATTACATAAAAATGGATTGCCTACAGCGATTTTAAATTTGTTTAAATACTGGAATAATACTCAAATTATTGTTGTAAAGTGGTCAAATTGTTTATCAGAATAGTACAAGCTGGATTGTGGAGTAAGACAGGGGGGGCTTACTTTACCGAGTCTTTTTTACTTATATGTTAATGAACTGATTGATGAACTGAGTAGTTCGCATATAGGATGTCACATCGGAGGTAGTAGTGTTAACAATCTTAGCTACGCTGATGATATGGTGCTGCTCAGTCCATCAATCAGAGGCTTACAGAGACTCCTTACTATATGTGAAAAATATGCAAAGAGTCATGGGCAAGGCAATATAACACCATGAAGAATGTTACCATGATCTTTGGATATAGAAATGGACCAGACTTTGTACCTCTAATTTCAATAAATAATGTAAAATCAATCATATCTCTAAATTCAAGTACCTCGGACATATTATTAATGAATGGTTAACCGATGATGACGACATGGAAAGGGAGCGTAGAGCACTGGCAATGCGTGGTAACATGTTAGTTTGGAGATTTGCTGCATGTACTAACCAAGTGAAAATAACACTTTCGGTCTCTGGATGAACTATACCAAACGCGCGTTTAGTTTACTACGCGTCCAATATAATGACGTGTTCAGGGCAATGTTCCGGTTGCCTAGATATTGCAGTGCATCATGGATGTTCTGTGAGGCTCGCACTGATGGCTTTGTGGCTATCATGAGGAAGAGGGTTGCTTCACTTAGACAACGGATCTTTGACAGTCGCAACATCATCATTGCAGCTATAGCAGACAGCCATGATGCACAAATAGTTAGGTACAGGGTAAAATTTACCAATAAATAAATATTTAATTTTTAAATTATGTCACTTTTTGTATATGAAATTAATGTGTTATGTTATTTTAATGTTATTCTTTTTTTTTTGGTTTTGACATTGTGTATTAACTAAATTTATATAATTAAATGTAAAATTAAATTTATTTTTTATATTTTATTGTACCTGCTATTTTGAAGTGTCATTTTTAATTTTTGTAATTTAATTAATTGTGTTATTTTTCCAAATATGGGTTGAGCCCGAAATAAAGATTATTATTATTATTCTGATTATATATATATATATATATATATATATATATATATATACATAACTAGTAAACCCGGCCACTCGTTGCTGTGGTTGCTAAGGTTTTTGATATACCTCTTATATTGTAGTAAACTGTTTAAGAAGTAACGTTTTTAGAAATAAAAAAAAAATAAAAAACCCCCGATGGCTAAGTAAAGGAAGAATTCAAAATGCAAGTAAATTTATCAAGGCAAATAACAAAATAATATTTTGATATAATCGTATAGTCAAAGTCTTCATTCATTAGCTCCAAAAATTTTGTAAAAAAGACACTATCATCAACGTACGTACAAAGGTCCCCCGACGCAACGACTTCAATAAGTACATAATAATATTAATATCCTTTTTAGACGACTTTTAGTATCGGGGGTTATTTGAATTTTTTTCTGCTTTTTAATATTATATTTTTCTTGGTGGTAGACCATAACATCTGGTCGCCGGCAAAGTTACAACCCATCGGGCAAAGTCGTGCCACAAAGCGACCTAGTCGTGTTCCGGCACGTTGCTCGATGAAGCTATTTATGGGAAATGGGTCTGAACAGTTGCGGTGCGCTGGCGAAGCGGTTTGACGTCGGGTTGGTGATTATTTTGTCGGGTGTCTAGTCGAGGAGGGTAGCGGGATCCAAAGCGACGGGTCTATCTACTGAGACACCCGGCGTTAGATAGTTTGCAACTGAACTACGGGTCAGCTGCTAAGATCAGGGTACTACGGGACCCCGGCACCTAAGCCCTCTTGCAGCGAGGCATGCGCTTGCGTGTGTAAACTGCCGGGTTATCAGTTTTGGTGTTGGATTCGTAGTGGTAATGTGGTTAGCTGCAGAGATTCGGCGCTGTTTGTCTGGGTCCCCACAGTTGTCGGGGGCTCAACAGCGAGAGGTGATTGACCAGCCTAAGGCGAAGGGCTGCTCCGGTCTTTTACTTCGAGACTTGGAACGGCCCTTAAGCAGAAATCCTTTCGGGGGTCACTGCAGTTCGGGTAGACTGTATCGTAGGGTAGGCTTGCGTCCTGACTGCCTGTCGGGAAGAGAGCGTGCCTTACAGCTCCGGCGCCAGCTGGAAACTGGTAGTTAGCCTCTCTGACGTTCTCAGCAAGTAAATTGCAAGTGTGAGAAATGACACGGGAAGTGAGCGTGCCTTACAGCTCCGGAACCTTTCATGGAGAAAAGGTAGCTTGGTGGTCGCGATTGGACTTGTCTATGACCGATAGCCTTGCGAGCTTACAAGTCTTATAGTGCCGTTGTCCGATGACTTCGGAGGTCAGACCTGCCGTATAAGGGTCCATGTGACAGGGGTAAATTTTGACCACATGAATAGCGGCTCAATCCTTTATAACCAGAGGGTTGACAAGGTGTAGATGCTATATACATAAGTATTAGGACCTAAGGAGGCGAGGGCGGTGTGGCCCCCCGCAGATAGTTGGGGGCCCAATTAGTGGGATAGCCAACCACGAAAGGCTGCCCCGCCAGCTGTGAAAAACCCCAGGGTCCATCGTGCTGCTTGGCGAACAGTCGAGGAGGCCCGATGGCGATCCCTGGGGGGGGTTCAGGCGTCCCCGCAGTCTCCAGACTAGCCTCCCAGTGGCAAGACATCACCAATTTCGACGTCGGGTTCGATACGTACCGCCTCGTTCAACTGCCATTTCCCATCCCTGTTCACTTTTATATATTTTTTTTATGACAAAGTTAAAAAAAGGAACAAGTTGATACAGCGGTTGCACTCCTCCTTATATAAAGTGCACCTCACTAATATAAGGGGTTTGCACTCAAATCTTTTAGCTGTCCACCACCACCTGGAGATAGAGCAGCCGCACTTGCTCTTTTTGACGGAGACGCAGATACAATGTCCTTTGATCCAATCCAATCCAACCACCAACGCATATGTCATTATATTGAACTTGGTACTTATTTAACTTTATAATATTGTTTTTATATATATGTTAGCTTTTATACATGTAGTAGTTTGGTTTTGACTAAAAATAAAGATATTTAAAGTTGTTGATTTCACTAAAACAATTGAATCTCTGTATAGATGTTTAATTGATAAAATAAATGTAATATTGGATACTTATTTGACTAAGAATAAGAAGTATATAAATCGCAGCTCGGTTAAGAGAAGACATTGTGAAATTGGGAGTACAAGTTGTGTGGTGGTGCTATTGTGATAAAAGTGTAACAGTTATAATAAACCGCTGAGTGTGTGATCGAGAGACTAAGTTGTGTAACAGTGATAGTTAAGAGTTTAAATGGAAAACAGTTTAGTGTATTTGTGAACAGTGTCATAAAGTGCTTTAAAAAATAGGACGACTGTCGTTGGCGATTCTTTGCGGTAAGAGAGTTCTAATATATATAACCACTAATATTGTATAATGGGTCAAAGAAAAAACACTAATGTAAACATTACATATCTCTTCTGAATAAATCATGATTTTTTTCCAACCACTATAAAAGTCGGGTACTACTCACTGAAATTGGAGACCCTTTGTCCATTCATTTGGGCTGTAGATAGTGTTAATATGTTGAAACGATAGTGTTAAATGGTGCGTGATTCTAATCAATCGTCTTTAAAGGACTGAGTGAGCTTCGCCCTTATTCTTATTCGTTGGATATAATTTATCCCTAAAACGACATTATTAAAATATACCTATTTCCTTAAATGTTTACTAATACATCATTATTATACAATTTTTGGTCTTGTTTTGTAAAAACCGAAATATGTATTTTTTTTATAAATAAATATATTTTCTAAGTACAAAAAAATATAAATACCTATAAAAAGACGTTTTTAAACGTACCTTAATATATCGGACCTGAAAATGTTAACAGTATATAAATGTGAATTTAAATATTCAAAACAGAAGGCAATGAATAAAATGGTTACAATAACAATTGAATAGAATTTTTATAGAAAGTATAAATAAAGCTTTTACGTTGAATACGAACAGGAATTAATAAGAGTAAGCAAAAGATAAGTTTTAAGGAAAGTTTATTTCTTTGAGTTTTTTTTTTGTACCCAAACTCGGCTTTTATAATTTTTTGTCTCTGACTATTCTTATTTTAATATTCTTGTATTATTTTTAAAACCCATACCAGTAAGCAAAAGATAAAATAATTAGCTCTTATGGAATTGCTATAATCTATAAATTATTATTCCCAAACTTAGTATAAAAATAATTACAATTAAAATACTCACGATACAACAATTTAACACTATTTGTAGTGCAAATGAAAATACAAGTGAGAAAAAATCATCTGAGAAATAAGACTTCGATTATTTATTATAGCAAAAAGGATAGTCGTTCTTATTACAGGAGGGTTATTTCAAGTTTTATTTTAACTTCCTATTTTATTAATTAAAATGTCCTTTCGCAATAAGGTGACACTTTACAAAGCTTGCATACGTTCCGTCATGGTCTATGCGAGTCCCGCTTTTGCGCACGCTAATCTGAAACCCCTTCAGGGGATTCAGAACAGGTTTACACGGATTGCAACCGGGGCGCCGTGGTTCGTACGCAACATCGATCTCCATAGAGACTTAGATCTTCCGACCATCGCTCAGTACTTCAAGGGGCTTTCTCAAAAGTACTTTGAACGTGCTGAGCGACACCCGAACCCACTGGTGGCTGACGTCGCTAAGTATAGACCACGTAAGACTACTTTAGTCAGAAAAGGAAGACCCAAGTCTGTACTCGTTGACCCCGACGACGCGTTCACAGTAGGTAATAACGTGTACGCGTAGGCATAAGTGACACCACACAACATACAGACGCACACCGTCTATACCGGTATAGACGAGGTCCCAACTGAGTAAGTGCTCCGTTGCTCCGGCGTTCTGCAGTCGGAGGACGCTAGTGTCCAAATATCCTTAGCTTCCCTCCTGACTAACGACGCCCCGAGCCGAGGTCCGTGTCTCAATCTGAGACGCCCTCGGGACGTAGTTCCCCATGGGGGCCCATCTGGCCCCCTTTTTTTAAGGGTGGGTCTCATGACCCACCCGCTCCCCCGGTGACGCTGTAATAGCCAACAGGGCTAGCAGTATAGACAGACAAAAAAGAAAAAAAAATTATTGACTATTTTGAACTATTCTGCTAGACTTTCATGGACATAAAATTGTACGCACTTCATCTTCCCAGAAAAAAATAATTATAATTAATAATAAAGCAAATAAAGTCTCTGATTTGTATAATACATTATAAATAAGGGTGTGATATAAAAATTATATCCAAATAAAAAATATAATAAAGTATTGGACATGCGTTCTACAAGGAAAAGAATTTTGCATCCTTCAAGAGTTTGATCAGTAGAAAGCGAATAGAAAAGTTAAAAATAAAAATAATTTTAATAAGTGTTATTAAAGTTCTAAATATGTTCTGAATAAATCCATAACCCTCAGGGAAAAAAAAATGTTTTTTGATACAAAATAATATATTAACATGTTAGCATAATAAATTTATAAGCTTGAATTTCATGTTACCATATTTAAAAAGGCTATTATTTATTTATTTAAAGAAGTTTAGTTCAGTGTTGTCAACTATAAATATGTTTAAGTTAACAAAACTAGAATATTTCAGAGACTGGTTAAAGATGAGATCAAGTCAGTCGGTACTCAGCTGCCGAGTAAAGATTTGGAAAGATTGGGTCTCTGTTAATTAATACGAGTGTTATTAATGAAAGTTGTGGTTTAATAATTATTGGTATAAACATTACATATGACATTCATTATCGATTCTCTCATTGCTTCCTTATCAAAAATAACTTTTCTTTTTCCTTTTGTAGTTATTCACATTTGTGGTGTTAATCTCATATTCTCCCTCTTTCAAAGATCGCCAATCCTATGTTTCGTCTCATTTCAATATTACCGTTTTTATCCAAGATAATTGAATCCGTCGTTCACTCCCAACTTCCCCGTTCCTTTCAAAATTTAACTTGCTAGGTCCGTTGCAATCAGGTTACCGCAGCACAGGTACAGCACTATTAAGGGTCACCGAACACGTCCGTCAAGGTATGGAAAGCAAATGCGTAACCATTTTTGTTACACATTTGCTTTCCGTACCTTGACGGTTACTGGTTGACTTCAGTAATGCATATGGCACAACATTATTTGGATCAACAGATCACGATCTCTTCCTAGCGTTGTTGGACAGGTACAGCATCTCGGCTTCGAATATCAGGTGGTTCTCCTCATATCTTCGAGGGCACCAGCAGGCCGTTCGCACCGATGAAGGCCTCTCTGATTGGTGTGAAGTGGTTGCTGGAGTCTCCCAAGGCGGAATTTTGTATCCTTTTATTATTTTCTCTATTTATTAAAACTATTACCTCTAACTTAAATTGTTAATACCAACTTTACACCGATGATTTGCAACTTTACATGCAGACAGAAAGAAATTTAATTGACTAAGCTATTCACACATTAAACGCTGCTCTTGAGCGAATGTTGCAATGGTCTGGCAATTTTGGCACCGAAGTAAACCCCCGTATGTGTCAAGTAATTATCATTGGTAGTTATCGCCAGTTAGCCCATATTGAACAAAATTAATTACCAAATGTAACAATATTGTAATACCCTTTTCTCCTCAAGTAAAAAATTTAGGAATATTTCTAGAGAGTTCTCTATTTAATTTTGGTTTTTAAGTATTTTTTATTTAAGTTTGGTTAATTAGCAATATCAATTTAAGGAACTGTCACGTAAATTTTATAGTACATTTCACTCATTATTAAGAGATAAACTCTTTCTGCCCCATCGGACAAAATTACAATTGGTTAACTTGTTACTGCTACCTATCCTTGACTATGCTGATGTGTGCTATATCGACGCCAATGAAGTTCTCCTAAAAAAATTAGATCGTCTACTTAATACCTATAACCGCGTCATTTTCGGACTACGTAAGTTTGACCACATCTCCGACTATAGGTCAAAACTAAAATGGGTGCCCATTCGTAAACAAAATAACTTACGGACTCTTTGTTTACTTTACTCTATTTTGTTTCATCCTTCCACTCCTGTTTATTTAAAACGCAATTTCTCATTCTTAGCGGATAAGTATATGACAGATTACTTAGTTCTTCCAGCAACCTATTGCTCCATACACTCCTTCATCATACTGGTTTCTCAGAGAGAGAGATCTTATTTAGGCAGAGTATGGAACGATTTACCGGATTTACCATATAAAAAAAGCCCCAAGTCGTGAGTCGTTCAAACGCCAAGTAAAGGAAGTATATCTCAAATAATAAAGTATTTTTCTGTAGACCAAATTATTTGTTATATGTCTCATATATAATAAATATTATGTCGTATATATCGTATGTATTATATTATGTCTTATATAGTATATGTTATTATTTTTAGTCATTATTATATGTATATTTAGATATAAACATAGTCTTATAATATAATTTTTTTCTTTTACTTTCATGTTTTGCACGCCTACAAACATCTTTTCCTGTACATCGTAAGATTGACAAGTAGAGAATCTCTTCATGGCATTAAGCGTGCCTTTTGTGCATTAAAGTGTGCATTAAAGAATAAAATAAATAAATAAATGAATAAGTATTGTAGTGATTATATTTAAAAAAATAAAATGTTTTTGTGTTTCACTTCTGAAACTTTCCCAATAAACATAGCTTACATTCCTCATCAAAAATCAAACATTTTAAACGAATTTAGCGTTTTAATTATTTTGTTAATTATATAAGGTTTTTTTTTAATCTATATTTTTTAATAAATAATCATCTGAAGCATCTAAAGCATCTGAAGACGTAAACTACAAAAGTTTTTGCACTCAAGAGGATCTAGATTTCAACGGACTCTAATTTGTTCCTCCAGAGAACAATAGAATGTTGAGCCTTTTGTTCTTCACACTGCATATTGACAAAGTGATGACAATATTAAAAGCTAAAAAAAAACAACAAAATAAATTGGTAGTTACGGAAAGAATAGATCCATTTTTTCAAAAGGAAAGTGTCACTTTTTTGCTGGCAAAAATGTGACCAAATGTTATTAAATACAATATTTCGTAAGTCATATTATAATAAATTGAATTTAAAACTTACGACTATTTCAAATATAAAATAAATAGCTTTCATAGTCTAATAAAAGATGATCCAGCAAAACTTTAAGCATGTTTTGCCTTTGAAGAAGATTTTTTGAGATCACTCCATTTTTTCCAAATGTTTAAAAAACAACATGAATTTATATAGCGATTATTATGCTTGAGCCCTAACTATAAACTTAGGTATTTCATTGAACTAAAATTCTCCAATTTTTTAAATCAACACCGTGTATCTTCTTTCCCTATGATTGCTGCGGTTAAACTAAGGTTATAAATATTTAAAAACATGTAAGTTTATATACTTATATTATACTACTATATTAGGTATACTAACATACATATTTATTCGTCGTGGTGTCTATGAAATAGATCTCAAAAAAAAATGAGAAGCCCATTTTACTATCGTGAAATACACAAAGATTTTCCGCCCGATACGGCAACCTAAAAAAGATAAATACATTTTAAGTGACCTAAAAAGCAATAAAAAATATTTTCCTCTACTTATTAAGATTATCCGTGACATCAAAAGACGGTTTTCAACAAAGAGCTTGTTATCAAATATCGAATGACAATAATATCGAAATATTATCCGATCAAATTTGTTCTATATATTATAGACTGGACCTTTCTATAAAATCATTTTATTAAATATTTACTAGTTTTTTGGTATGTAATCAAATGACAAGAAGCTTTAACTTCTTGTATTATTACATTTTAATGTACTTATAGTAATATATGTTATAATGTAAGAAAATTAAAAAAAAAAATAAAATAAAAAATAAAAAAAACTCCCGATTCAAAAAGACCTCTAAAAAGAATAAAAATAATATTAATATGGTTTTTATTCTTTTTAGAGGTTTTTTTAAATTTTATTTTAAATATTTTTTTAAAAATTAAAATTTTAAAAACGTTTGGCCGCTGCAGTGCCACACACAGATACATAGATACACAGATACACAGATCGACAGGTCAAACTTATAACACCCCTCTCTTTAGTCGGGGGTTAAACTTATTAAAATTATAGAAGAAAACATAGTTTATTTAAGTCAGAAGTATTTGTTTCAAAAATAATAATATTCTCATGATACATTTGTGTTAATTAAAAAAAGCGTTTGTTTAGAACTAATAAAATTAAAAGAAACTTACTTACGAAAACATATTTAAAATTAGTACTGGAAAAGGACGTGAAAAAAACTTAATTAGCCATTATTATTCCTACAATAATATACATAAGAAGATCATAAGAGAAGATTTGAAATATTTACCCATTTATTTTGTTTGTACTGTTTTAAAAATGTTGAAATACACATAAAGTGATATGTAGAGCACAACTTTGCGATGTATTGAATACGTGAACAAATTTCAAAATTAGATGAATCGCAAGAAGATTTATTGCATCATATTTATTTAATAATTTTGTTTAATCTCAAGGTTATTTTTATTAATTTATTGATAGCTGATAGGCCACTATTGTTATTATTTTAGAAATCATATAAATCCTGTTGTAATCTTTGTTAAATTTATATTTATATAATATAATGACCAGGACATTCGTGATGCGGCGCATCGCATCAACCACATCGTCTTTCGAAGCGGTGTTTTCCAGACCCCTAAGCCTCAACGCTGCCCGCTTAACGGGCCGGACAACATCCGCCACCTCATCCGGCATTGGGCAACGTTTCGCCACCAGTGCTTCCGCCTGCTCTGGAGCACCCTTAGGCAATTCCAATTAAGATTAACCATCTCGGCGGCACACCTAAGGACATGAGCGTAAGTCACGCCCGTCTCTGCCACCCCGCTCTGCAGTTTTATTAAAACCGCAGGAGACCGCAGAGACGGCAGCTTCGGGGGATTAGCACCCGGGTTTTTGGGCGCCTTCTTGGAAGATGACGGCTTAGTGACCTTACTTTGTGAGGCCGGCTTCTGGGGAAAGCCCTTCTTTTTCCTCTTGACTTTCCGTGGATCGTGGACAGGCCCAGAAGTGCTCACGGAAGCCTTAAACTCCGCGAACTCCTTCCGGACCTTCAGGATCTCCTCCCTGAGGAAGGGCCAAAGAACCTCTCGACAAAAAAGGGCGTTTTCCGCCTGCAATTACCGCGAGTTCTCAGGCTCTCCCCGCGACGCTAAGACGTCCACTAACTCAAGGAAACTATTGGACGCCCCTTTCAGAGCCCTAATCATGGTGCCCTTCAGATTAATACTCTTCTCGCAGACCTCGTGAATCGAGGCCGTACTCCGCATCCCCACCACGCGCAGATTGTCCTCGGAATCCGGAGCCTTCTTCTTCCCGCGGAGGGGCCGAGCGCTCAGTGCTCGCTCGAACTTGGCCTCCTCCGCCTCCTCCTACATGGCCCGCAACTCGGCCCTGGCCTGGGCGAGCCCACTTCCGCGTCCTTTGGGCGCACCACGACTGCGCCGAGCGGTGCTGCACTTAGCCACTGCAACACCGAAATCATGATCGGACTCAGATTCGACCTCGGTGGAACTGCGAATCACTCCATAGGTTCGCTCCCTGCCAGCGGACGGCTGTGGTTCTGACAGATCTTCAGAATCTGTCAGGACCACAATCGGATTTTCTCCTCCACGCCTCAAACTATTTTGGTTATGACGGGTCGGTGTGGACTTGACCTGTGCAGGGACTTACTTTTAGGGGTAAGGTTGGACACAAAAGACAAACACACATAGTACAAAACATAACAAAAAATTAAACTAAACTAAACTGAACTGAACTGAACTGAACTGAACTGAACTGAACTGAACTGAACTGAACTGAACTAAATTAAATGTGTCACTAGTTAAATCTATGATGACACAATGGTTGGAGTTGCAATTTAAACTATGCCAATATAAGGGATATCTATTTAGCATCTAAGAAAGCTTTATATGCTAAATAGAAATAAACTTAACATTGCTAACGAAACGATACGTTTTGTCACTATCAATGTTTCGTTTGATGGAACAACGAGATATTGTTCCCTTAAAAATACTCCTTTTTATCTTATATTATATAAGTGTTTCAATTTTAAATTTGTGTATAAATTGGTATTGTTTTTGATGCTTATCAAGTAAATAGTGAAAATGAATTCGAAATAGATTTGATACTATAGTTTAAGGCTATATAGATTTGGTAATTATGTAAATTTAGTGAATTCGAATCTTCTTCTATACATATAATAAAATTGTCACTGATCTATGTCTGTATATGGAAAATATAAAAAAAAAACATCACAGGGGACTTTATAAGAGCAAGAGAACCCAAACCAATAGTTTTTTAGTTTGTCTGTTTGTTTGTTTGTCTGTATGTTTGTGCATGCTAATCTCAGAAACGGCTTAATCATTTTGAAAGCGTTTTAAGACATATATTTTCACAGTCTTCACTTAACATTTAGTGTTTATTTCATATAAATCGGTTAAGAAATAAAAAAGTTATGTCAATTACGTAATAGGCACCATGCAAATTTTATTCAATTCATGTAATAAATCTGTAGAGGAGTAGTATTTATACATTAAAAATATAAAAAAAAAAATACCATCTCATGTGAAGTGATAACTAACAGAATCCATTATCAGAATTTTCAAAATCTTGGTCTCTTTATCGGTTTGTGTTTTTGTTGTGCACACAACACGAAAAAAAATATTTTTAAAAATATCACATATCATCACAGTCCGACGACATGAGCAAGACTAACTCTCAGACTGTCGACTCTGTATTTATACTAAAATGACCATAGACAGACGACAGACATGTCTAGTATCATCATAATTGTTGTTTTAACAATGTATTTAGATCACTTTTCACTATAAATTGATTCTGTTACAAGCAATAACCAGTTAATCTAATAAATTATAATCCAATGTTCCTCTTTCAACCATCATGATTTTGTTTCTTTCCTTGATATTCTCATTATCAAGAATCCTTAAAACACATTAGGACACACTGTTTATAGGAAACCCATATAGGAACCCATATATATAGGAAATACAGATAAGTACCTCAATGGTAAATCACACCACCACCCACCACTTAGCTACCGTTGGAAAAACTTTGTTTCAGAGAGCACAACACATCTGTGAAGTTGAACTGAAGAGGGCGAACTGCAGCATGTCCAGCATGCCCGTACCTCGTCAGCGTCGCAGAAACCACATCAAGTCATCCACAGTTGAGCGTCAACCGGCTCTACTACCATATGTGAAAGGAGCTACTGACAGAATCGGCAACATCTTAAAAAAGGTTTCTATAAGAACTATCATCATAGACAAGCCCAATCATTATATAAGATTGATACCTACCATTGATTGATTGATAACCATTTGATAAACCTAAAATCCTCGCTAAAGAACAACGTTAGATTCCAAGAATGGTTCGTGGGGCTATTGAAATTAAAAAACATCCTAATTTTAATAATGCAGATGGTTGGGAATTATCTAACACCTGGGACCCACTTTTGAAAAATATAAAATACCATGTCTGTGACCGCACTGTAAGACCTCAAGATACTGTTAGTGCGTTTTGTGTAAATCCTGAACTGTACGCCCGAAAACCGTTGGAGGTGGATGACTAATTAACTGACTTACTGACAGATACCTCCATCTTGTCTTACCGTGAACACGGTTGCTGCAAAGCATTCAAATGGTCGGGTTGGATTTAAAATGTAAATTTAAAATTTAATTCAATATACGCTAAATCCGTAAAAATAGCTTTATTTCAATGTGTAGTTCACGTGAAAATTTTAGAAAACACTAGTACCAATCAGTTTACCTCATATTTTTTTTTGTTTCACTTCTTTTACGTATTTTTCTTAATTAATCTATATATGCAAATAAGAATTATGGATAAATTGAATTGAAATTTTGCGTAAGAGCTAATTTTAAATTGTTTCACTAAGACAGGACTACGAAAAGCCGTTCTCAAAGGGTTGGTGGAAGTTTAAGTTCTTGTGTCCTTTTTTTAAGCTAAAATATGAATAAGCATATTTGGAATTTTTATGTAACAAAATATTTCAAAATTATTTTAAAAGCTCATCCTGTATTAAATATTTTTACTGGCGAAATTTTTAAGATTATTTAAATCTTATATATTCAAACAGGAAAAATAAAAGTTAAGAATAATACTAGTAATTAAGAAGTCTTTTAAGCTCAATTTCATAATATAGTTCTTAGACATTCCCCAAGAACTCCAAAACAACTAGCAATCTGCAGCAACAAGCAACAAAAGACTTTGATAGATGACTTAACTTTATTTCAACTTGATTTTACTTAAATTAGTGAGCAAATTTTCTTATACCTTTTCATTTTATTATAGTTTTTAGATAGAAATTCTTAGGTTTATCTATTTTTGCGTTATGATATACATGTGACATTAAAACATTGCCGAAGGTTAATCTACAATGTAAATAATACATTTATTCCAAACACGCCAATCTGACAGACATTCGATTGGAAATTTCGTTTATTTTCCCTTTATATGCGAATCACAGAGGATATCTATTTGTATAAGCTCGACTCAGATAGACTGACAAAATATTATGTGATGTACGCAGCAGTAATTTACTGTTAGAACAGTATTTGAAGAGTCTCTTCCATTACATCAATTATGCAACAGTATGAGTTACGTATTGTGTTATCGTACGACAAAGTAACTACCTAGTAACTATATAAAAATATCTAGCTAAAAGAAGCTTCAGTAACAGTAAATTGTTATTTTCAATGGTTAAAGGATTAGAAATTTAAAATTACTTTCTTCTGTTATTTTTGTTTTTAATTACTTATTTAACTTCAACAATGGTCAAAAGTACAAAAAATTCCGGATTTACTATTTTTTTTGCGATTTTTTTTGCGATTTTTTTTGCAAAAAATTGCAATTTTACTACTACTAGTATAGTATATATATATTGCTACTAAAACAAAAAGAAAAGAAGGTAATTTAAAAATTTAACTTAATTTTGTTTGTGTTATGCTTAACCAATAAAATTTATTTTATTATCCCTTATAATTAATAGTTACACAAAATAAGGAAAATGCCCAAAAATAATGCCAGCTAGACTCAGCGGTGGGTTACTTGAGATAACACCTTAATTTTAAATTATATATAAAAATTACCAAAATAGAAATCCTAGGCGCCACTGACAAATTATAAGCTAAGACATATGCATGATCCTCCTGCTTATCATACTGACAGCAGAATGATAGTCAATCACTTGTTCTTTATAATTATAAAACTTTGAAAATGGAAGTGTTGATTATTGGTATAAATTAATTTTGTACATCACCATATTATCGGAATTGCAATAAAGACCAGCTTCTTAAACTCAGCTAGTCAGGAAGCAGGATACAGGTCAAACAGGACGACGCTCCGAAGATTCACGTCTACCCCCGCAAACCAATTATAAAAGAACCCGTATCTTCTAGGGTACAAAAAAAAACCTTCTGTAATGATTAAATTACAGGTTAAACTACATAATAACACTAATCTCACATTAATCTATTCAAAAAACAATAATTTATAATACCTTATGGAGGAAAAGGCCTCGGAAGCAATAATATTAGCCTATTTCGACTCCGAGGGTCGAATCAGGATAAATACTGAAATATTACCACGTAATAACATTAAATACAGTCTCAAAATCTATGAAACATCTCCTAATTCAAAGTAAAGATTCAAAATTACTTACGAAATATTGTTCCAACAAACTTTGAAACTACCCGGGAAGTACCGGCAATAGGAATTAAAATTATCCATATTAATAAATTAGCCCTGCAATAGGGAACATGCATAAAATTTAAAATGGTCACAAATATTTTTTTTTTCGATTACTAATTATCATCTTATTATAATAAAAACTTATTTTTTATTTACTAATCATTTAAGGCCATAAAATAATTTATGAAAAGTGTAAATTAAGGGAACGAAATTCAAACTTCCAAAATGCGCCACCATTGGTCGAAAGGAAATGTGACGTCATTTGACACGCCATTCAAATTATCGGTGTCGAAGTTCATACTGTGGTATCAGTGTTACTGAGAAAAATAAATAATCTAAACCTATATTTTCGTGCTTAAAGGTTTCATTAAAAGATACAATTGTTTAGGTAATCCTCAAAACATTATTTCAATACTCAAACAACTCTAACAAAACAAATACCAACAAACTCTTCAGTTAGCATGCTACTACACATTACATTTATAAAATGTTTTTTCCTCTGAATCATTTTCCACTTCATTTGACTCAGATAAATAACTTGTTTGATAATCAGCAGATATAGAAAATATAAGATGCTATAGAAGTATTATCAGCTGTGTTTTCAGTAAACAATTTTCTTTTTAAAACAGATAGTTTTACTAGTAAAATACCAATATTGTGTGTTGAATGAGGAAATGGTGACATTGCTACATTTTGTTTTTCAGCAGGTACATTTACATTGACATATATTACATTGGTATATTTACATTGACAGGTATATTTAACTTGCATAGTTTAGTCACTTAGTTTATCTTCAATATGCGAAAAGCAAGGCTCTGCCTTATGATAATCACATTCAATAGGAGAAGTACTGAGGGCTGGCTGATTAATATCACAGACATTTGTATGGGCAGTACTTGGACTTACTTAGTATATCACTTCTTTGTAAAGGTCACCAATTTTTTTAAACACTACTTTTGATATCTAACTCTGAAAAGGCTTCATTAACCGTTGTCAATCTTTGCCTTTTGACTACGCACATTCTAATTCTCTCAGCTGGTATTTTTGCAGGAACAACTCCTTTCTTCAAACTTAGATTACATTTTTCTCCTTGTTGTTTCGTTATACATATTTTATTCAATATTATTAGCTGTATCTTCCTTAACCTGAAATAAATCGGCAACCATAAAAATTTCGTAAAACTAAAAAAAGAATAAGGTTTTTATAGAAAGTTATACTGAACTTTTGTAGGCTAGGTTAGTTAATTTAAAACTTAAATTTTGTAATGTTAAATACTTACTATAAATTTAAATTATTTGATTAAACTTATTTTAAATAAAGTATACTTTCGTTAAATGTATCTTCACAACAATATAAACACAATTTAAGACATATATTTTCCCTTTTAATTACCATAGACCATTGTTTTTGTATTTTCGAATCTCTTGGAAGACAAAAAACACTTTGTCGGAAGTTTTACTAATACTATTTTTGCACTCCGGCACTATACAATACTTGTAAGATAATATTTATCTTCTTCCATGACTTGTAAAGCACTTAAAACTTAAAATATGTATGAAGTAACTAAAAAGTTCATAGTAAACATTCACTGGATGTGTCATTTGACGTCACGCGAAGCACGCGCAAAATTACGGTGTTTGAACGGCTCAAATTTACTTAATGTTTTAATTTTCACTTTAAAAAAAAACTAGAATTCTTTCAAGCCTATTTATATTTTTTTCTACGATATCTCTATATCGTAAATGATTAATTTACGTAAAAAAAAATGACATGACATGGTAAATGATTAATTTACGTCAAAAAAAAATTACACGAATGTTCTCTAATAAACACTCTAATGAATTTAAAAAACAATGCTTCAAATGCGTTAATAAGATCACAAATAACTAAAAAACTCACCGAAGGTTAATAAGATATTGGATTCGGAAGTGCTTCCGAAAGAAAAGACTCTAAAGATTACGACATTGAATTTTATAATAAAAATATGCATAATAAGCAAAAAATGTGGCTATGCACACGCCGCTTTACACGAAATGTGAGTAAAATTCATATTAATCGGAAGAAGACCAATATTTAAATAATTTAAGAACAATGCACTACATATCTAAAGGAAGAAACGAGCGTCATAAATTGATAACAAATTGTTATACAAATAAATATAACAATAAAACATCGTTGGCTGCTATTAAACTTCTGAAATAATATGACAGCTACTCTCAAGTAATATTTAGCTATATGCTACTGTTAATAATGATTAATAAATGAAATTTAAAATAGTAATTTTAAACAAAATGTTTATATTTTCATTAACATTTTGAGGACTATAATAACTTTATAGTCCTCAAAATGTTAATGAAAATATAAACATTTTGTTTAAAATTTTTTGCTTAAGCAACATTCAATATTTTAAACAAAAAGAAATGTCACAGACTAATTAAGATATTGAAATTAGCTGTCAACAGATAAATAATTTACCTTGTATACGAATTTGACAGATAATAAGAAATCAATAATATTAAAATTATAAATATTTAAATATCTACAGAAATGAAATTTCTATGTAATATGTATGTATATTAACCATCAAAGAGTTGATATTTCAACGAATAAAAAACTCATCAATTTTTCGCAAAATTAACAGGATTTTTGACGTGAGACTTTTTGACTGGAAATTAGGGCGCTTTTTCGAATTTAAATTAAAAAAGGGTATAATTTTTTTTTTTAGTCCAAAAAAAATACAGCGTGTTTGAGACATAAAAAGGTAAGTTTTCACAAAATTTCATAAAGAAAAAAAAATTGTTAAAAGATAAAGATAAAAAAACTTGGTCCTTGCATTTTTTTCCAAAATTATGAGGTTATGTAAAAAAAATAACAAATAAAGAATTTGTAGGTTTTATTATTACCTGCAACTTTGCCATTTAATTTTTTTTTCATAGGACTCGTAGTTTTTCCGGAAATCGCATTAAACCGTTTTTTATCCTTTGAAGCTCACCCACCCCTTTCCCGAATTCAGATCGCCTTTAATTTATTTTCCTTTCATCTATTTAATATTTTTTTGCCTTTCCAAACGGTTTCATCTTGTTACTATTTTTTTCGTTCTAAGAAATTATTGGCACTGAACTAATATACACTGGGACTTTTTAAATAATACGTACGGTTAAGCATAGATATACCTTATTCCTACTTTATGTATAAATAAATAGAATTGTGACACGTAGTCATGGTATTATTTTATTACGTTATATAAATCTTTAAAGATTTTTGGGTATAATGATCTTTTTTGGCATATAGTTTTGATAATTTTCACAATATTTCTAAGACATATTATGTTTTTAGTATTTGTTTGTGTTAATTCATACTGTTAAATATCTATTTTATCTCGGGAAGCAATCAATAAGTAACACCGCAAAACATAAGCGACCTATAGACTTTAAGGTTTTCTTGATCGTACATTTAATTATAACCAAAAAGAGATAAAATAAGTGCTGATACTTTATAGTGACGACCCTATATTTTTTTCCTAGGTTCAATCAGAAGCTTGACAACCTTAAGGATACAAGTTATGGTTATATAAGTTTTAAATATTTAATACTTTTTTCAAGTGTGTATCTTAACATTCAAATAAAGTATCTATTGTAATAATTTTTAATCATTATCCACATGTTTAAATTTATTTTAAATTATAATTCCATTCTAAATTTATATAAGTACTACTTTGTTTAAAATATTATCTAAAATTGATTTAAACTTTATTCTCTGTTCACTCACTTTACTTCCCTAAGGAATGTAAGACAATGAGATAGCTTCTTGCAACTAGTAACAATTGACATTGATAGATGACTTTACTTCATTTAAAGTTTGTTTTACTTTTACTCTTTGCTAACTAAAAATTAATCTCTTACAAAATTTAAATTAATTTCAGAATTAAATTAAAAATTTAAAAAACCCCCGACACAAAAAGACCTCTAAAAAGAATAAAAATAATATTATTATGTACTTATTAAAGTCGTTGCGTCGGGAGACCGTTATACGTACATTGATAGTGTATATATTATGAAGTTAATCATTGAGGACTTAGACTTTACGATTCGATATGGTAATTTCTTTATTTACCTTGTTAACTTACTTACATTTTTATTTCTTCCTTTATTAAACGGTCACTTTACGCAACGAATTCAATAAGTACATAATAATATTATTTTTATTCTTTTTAGAGATCTTTTTGTTTAGAGGGTTGTTTAAATTTTTATTTTTTTTTTCTGCTTTTTAAAGTTATGTAACTGGTTTCTTAATTGTACTAAATGAACCTAGAGACACAAAATTTTCAATTGTTTAAGTATTTCTATTAATCTATCCTAAAATTATAAAGAGGAAGGATTTGTTTGTTTGTTTGAATTGAATAGGCTCCGAAACCACGGGACTTATTTTTTAAAAAATCTTTTAGCATTAGAGTCCTACATTATGATGTACAAAGGTTATATTTAATACGATAAATATATATTTTATATTTAATAAAATAAGGATCCACCGGTAAGTTTCGACAATGTAATAAGATTTAAATAAATTAAGTAACATGATTCAAGATTTTTTCATATGGGTAGGTAGATAGGTAGGTTTCATATATACGAATATTAATAAATATAAACATTTAGAATTAAAATGATATGGGGGGCACCGGGTTCGGCCGGCGCGGACAGCTACTAGCATGCGTGGCTGCTTGCCTTTCGGGGCGAGCATTGCACACCCACACAAACTCGTAAGCTCGCACTGAGCGGGAACGGAGCTGGACGGACGGAGCTTGCTTTGTTCGTCTGGCTGCGAGAAAGAAAACTTCTATAATAAATCACCCTGCTGGGGGTCGGTCATGGGGATGTCAGTGACCGGTCCATGGCTGACAGAGGGGAAAGCGGGGGTAACTTACCTTCTCCGGAAGTTGGCCCCACCTGCGGCTCCAGCTGCCAAATCAGCAGCTCAACAGGCCACCTAAGGGCTAAGGCTAAGAACGCCCTACGCAAGGAGGCAGGTTCCCGTCCCAAACCCAAGTTGCCGCCGTCTAGGTCCCTTGCGGTGATCATCACGCTGCAGACGTTACGTACGCGCAGGTCCTCGAGCGCGCCGCCGAGAAAGTTGATCTCGGCGAGATCGGGCTCGAGGACTTGAAAATCCGGCGGTCGGCCAAGGAAGCAAGGCTTCCGAAGGCGTCACCGAATATAGCCGAAAAGCTGGCTGCCTGCCTTCGGTCCACCGTGAAGGGAGTGGCGGACGTCGTCTAGCCCGTGAAACTGGTTGGAATCCGGATCAAAGGACTGGATGACTCCGCCACCACCACACCACTACACGCGACCACCCCGGTCATGGAGTCTCTTCAGCCGATTTCCTCGAGCGGCTCGAAGGGGAACTCTTCCCGGATTCCACCAGCCACTCTCCTCCCGTGATGGCTCCCCCCATTCAAAGGGGGGGAGCTGGTTCTATCCTAGACATCACGGAAGCCGAGCTGGAAGTCGCGCTGAATCGCCTGCGAGCCCGCAACACTGCGCCGGGGCCGGACGGTATTCCGGGGCGAGTGTTAGTCATCGCCCTGGAATACCTGGGAGGCAGGCTTCGGGAACTGTTCAACCTATGTTTGCGCACTGGACAGTTCTCGTAGGCTTGGAAGGAGGGCAGGTTGTGCCTGTTGCGGAAGGACGGTCGTTCTGTCGATTCTCCTTCCGCATACAGGCCAATCATGCTGCTGAACGAGATGGCCCAGCTCTTCGAGAGAGTCCTCTCTGCCCCTCTTGTCCATTACCTCAAAGAGGTGGGTCCAGGTCTTTGAGACGCTCAGTTCGGCTTTAGGGCGCGTCGTTCTACGATCGACGCCTTGAGAGCTCTGAAGAACCTGACCAAATAGGCTGTATCCGAGGGGGATATCGTCCTGGCGGTTTCGCTGGACGTCGCCAACGCCTTCAACAGCCTGCCGATCGAGACATTGGTTGAGGCGCTCCGGTACCATGGAGGGCATCCCTATCTCCTCAGGCTGTAGGGGCTTACCTGCAGGATAAAGAGGTCCTGTGGGAGTGCGGTAACCGGCGGGTCTACTGAAGTGGCGTGAGCCGAGGGGTTCCACAGTGTCCGTGTTGGGACCGGTCTTGTGGAACCTGGGCTACGACTGGCTGCTTCGCTGTCCGCTCCTCCCCCGGACGAGGGTGCTGTATTATGCAGATGACACCCTCGTCACATTACGGAGGTAGCCCGTCTTACCACCGTCATCATTGGCACCGGGCGGAAGCTAGGGTCGGGCGGGTTAGGCTCGAGGCGAATCGGATCGGGGTAGGCTGGGTCGAAGGAGCCCGCCCGCAGCCTCCTTCCCCAGCTGTAGTGCCTGGACGGGAGAGGGGGGGTGACCTCTCCCGCCCCTTATAGGCCTACGAGGTGAGGGTGTCCCTAAGATGATCGGGGTAGCCTTAAAAATGGCATCGTCATCTATGCTGTCGGGTAGTCCCACATACCCCACGGCCATCACATTCCTGGCCACTGGGATGATTCGTAACGCATTTTTCCAAAAAAAATAATAATAATAAAAAAAAAACGTTAACCTCAATAACAGAATGTTTATTTTAGGGTTTCTGGAAGAAATATCTTTTAAGAGATAAGTTATTCTATGTAATAATTATTTCATACGTACATTGTCATTTATGTTTTTTTGTATTTATCTTGGTACAAAAATAAATAAATAAAGAAAATTCGGAGACACTCGGGACTTCTAGATTTTTTTTGCTTTAATGTTATATAGTTAAAAAAAATAACCTAGATTGAAAAAAAAACTTCATGTTCATTAAAAATAACAGCATAAATTAGTAAAGTATTTTTTGAATTGTTAAAAAAATAAACGATATTTCATATTTATTATGACTTTTTTCATAGTTATTATTAGTTTCGGTTACGAAGTAATAAAACATGGCCACATGTACAAAACTTTTCCATTATAATATTTCTTTTCTAACAAACATCCTGAAAGTTACTTTTCTGGAACATGTAAAAAATATTACGGTTTTCTTCATATCACTTCTATTTACTTGCTCTGACTTATCGGTAAATATTTTTCTTAAAATTTCAAACAAATATTTAGCCTAATCATATTTTTATAGTTCGAATTAAGAGAAAAAAAACAGTGTTGATACAATAAATATTTTATAATGTTATAATTTGGTTACTTGTACGTTTTTAAATAATTAAAATAAGGTATGAGTAACTTTACTATTGATTATTAAATAATTTGAATAGAGTTTTCTAATCATTATAGTATAAAGTATAAAGCAAAATCGCTTTCCGCGTCTGTTTCTATGTCTGTATGTATGCTTAAATCTTTAAAACTACACAACTATATTTAACCACTTATATGAAAACGAGCAAATTAATAAAATGAAATGCGTACTTTAATTATTAATATACGTAAATAAACATAGTAAAAAGCAATTAGATCTTAATATTATAAGCAGCTAAATCAATACGAAGAATAGTGAAAAAAAAACAAAATTTTGAAAATGTATTCAACAGAATTATTAAACTAAAATGGACATGTGAATTATGATAAAATCATCATTATTTTTTTACTTTTTAGTTTTAAAGTCGTTTTTTTTAACGTAATTATTTTTATTTTATATTTTTTCTTTTATTGCTACATTGTCTATTAGATAGATAGATAGATAGATAATATTATTTATTGCACTTAGAATAACAGCTAAAATAATAAAAGAATAATAACTACAATGAACTATACAATAACTTAATAAACAAAAAAAAACAAAGTAAATTATAAATAAGTGCAAAAGCCGGCCTAATCGCTGATAGCGATTTTTTCAAGGCAACCTTTGAAAGGCTGAGGAAAGACATATTTATTTATATATATATATACAAATTTATTTTAAATATGTAAATATATATACATCTAATTATTCAATTAGCCATGAGTAGACCTAAAAAAGGTGCTGCGCGCTTTAAAAATTACTGATTTTAAGAAACGAGAACGGATAAAAGTAGTCGTCTCCGTAAAAATGCTCTTCGAAACACAATTTCACGTTCTTGTGAGACTATTAAAGATCGTGAAAAAATTGGCCATGAAGGCGTATAAGAAATCATGATTACGATACGATATTTATAGATAGGATAATTATAGACTCGGTAAGTTAAAAAGAGCGTATTTTGAGCAGAGAGCTAATAGACTTGGCCTCATTAATGAGCATCTGGCCAACGAGTCAGCTGAGCAGAGGACTCATAGACTTGGTCTTATTAATGAGTGTTTAGAAAACAAGTCCACTGAGCAGTGGGTTCATAGATGAGAAATTAAACGAAACTGTACAGCAACCGAGTCTGCTCAGCAACGTGAGACCCGGCTAGCAGCAGCGCGTCAGTCTTCACAAAGACTTCGTTCAATGAATGAGCGTAATTTTATTACCACCATAAATCAATATGCTGAAGTACCATGTATAGTCTCTAATAATTTATTATATCCAAAACAACAGACGTCATTAGTCAAAAAAAAAACAGGCGCCGGCGCGCTATGGTATGGAACCGTGCAAACCGTCTCAAAAATGGCTTTTATGAATGTTCAGTATTGAAAATTTTGTTAATTCATATAGCTAACTGAATGTCTAATATATATTATTTAGCGTTTAAAATGTTTTTTTTTATTTTTAATAAAAACAGACTTGCAAGTTAATGGTCAAAATAACGTCGATTGTGTAGCTCAGAACTCTCAAGTTTACATGGTCATATTTTGATTATGTTGAATGAAAATTTATAAGTGTGATATATGGTCCGAATGGGTATTAAGTACTCTGATTAAAAGTATTTAAATGGACATTTAAATAAAAACAAGAAGGGTATAAAAAATTACAGTATCTAATATCATCAGTATCCTTACTAAAAACTTTGAATATATTTTTGACAAGGAGCAATGTCTGTCGATGTCGTAATTTTGATTGTATCACTTAAAATATGTCTTATATTAAAGCCAATACAAAAAAGGGAAAGGAAAAAAAATTAAGGCGTGCGAAGCCGCCGACAAAAGCTAGTTATTTATAAATGTTAGTCATATTTTACTAAAAACGGAATAAAATAAATAATTATTTGGGGGAGCCAAACAACAAACAAGATTTATTTTCTGATATTAATAACGGCAACAGGTAGACGCTTGAAATATTTTGTTGTATATTCACTTTAAAAAAAATATTTAAATAAAAATAATATAATATTTAAGGATTAGCTCCTAAACATCAAAAGTGATTTTTTTATGGATTTTAATAACGGGAACAGGTAGACGATTAAAATGTTCAAGGAATATTTAGATATTTACTTTAACATAATAATTAAAAGAAAATAAATACTCATATATTACGGTATAGTATAGTTAATAATAGTTATTATTGTTAATCATCTTTTTCTTCATTTTTACTTTACTATTATGATTCATTTTTTTTAACTTTTTTATTTTAAAATATTTTTTTTTGTGCTATGATGCCAATGTGTTTCCTGTTATATTTTTTTTCGTCATTAGCGTTCGAAATGTCACTAAACGGCGGTCACTGAAAATCAGCGTAGGGGACCGTTTCCTCTACAATAGCTGAGTGGCTCTCCGATTTGGGCATCATTTTTTATAACTTTCTTTGTTATTGTATTAATATTGTTTTTTTTTCCTCTTTTGTATTATTTTATTTCTTTTGTTTTATAAAATAGATTTATTATTTTATGTCAGTTTTGATTAATATGTGATGTCCAAATAAAGACATTTTGATTTGATTTGATTTGATTGATATAACAAAAGTGTTTATTTTCCGTTTTTGTATACAATGGTACGGAACCTTTCGTGCACGAGTCTGACTTGCACTTAACCGTTTTCTCTACATACTAAAATATATTTTTAAAATATCTTTTTATGCGATTTATAAATTAATTTATGTATTTTAAGTGTTCAAGATTTTTTTCTTTCTACATATAATACAACTGTAACTGATCGTTGTATACAGATATGGAAAATATTTTCAACAATTCACAATTTACCTTTTTGTAGGCAAGAGAACACAAAACATTTTTTTTTTCATTTTGTCTGTTCGTTTATATATTTGCATGTCTTTATATCTATGTCTGTATATTTTTTCAAGCTAATCTCAGAAACGGATTAACCGATTCAATTTGGATGGATGGAGTTTTCGGGAATATATTATTTATTTATTTAAAATCTTTATTGCACACAAAAAACGTACAAATGGCGGACTTAATGCTAAAGCATTCTCTATCAGTCAACCGACATAGTAAACCGAAATCTACAAATGTAAATATATTGTCAAGGGCCTCAATTTACATTTAGTGTTTTTTTTATTGAAATCGGTTAACAAATAAAGAAGTTAATAATCTCTTATTTTTGTAACATTGCAGTAATACCTATTTTCTAAATTCAGATAGTAGACCTCCCCGCAAGGAATGAATACCGTTTCCAATAAAAAAATACGTAATTGGATTACCTAGCCTGTAAAACAATTATATGATTAAAAATAAAAATAAAAATTAAAAAGAAATTGGAAATACTTCGAAGCACACGCAAAAACTACTCGCTGGAGTTTAAACTTTGCACGGGTACGTTTTATCGAAATCTATGCGTACGAAGTCGCAGGCACAGCTAGTGTTTAAAATATATTTGGCATAGAAATTGAAAAATAGGTTACAACTCTTGGTTAGTATTTACAACTTTTACTATTACTACAACTACTAATACTATTTCCCTGCATACCTCAATTATCTATATTCTGTAAAAAATAATAAACCAAGCGACAGAAGTCTTAGGTTACAAAGATAATACACATGTATTCGCATAAGGAACAAAATATAAATAGAGATTCTAAATTCATCAAACCGTATAGTGACATGTTAGCTCGGTCAGCAGAGTGATAGGGACGGACTCCCAGAGGTTTCAGTCTCAAACCGTCGGGTCCCCATAAGGATGGTGTTTTAAAAACTTTACAAAAGTTGCACCAGTAAATATTCAAACTAAAGAAATAACCAAAACCATTACACATTCCTAAATCTGATAATATCAAAATCGCATGTAACCAGTTTTTTTTTGTCGACGTGTCGTATTTTACTTTTCCATTTACGAGCTGTCCTATTACTACGCTCCCCTTGTTTTTGGATGCAAGACGCTTTTATTTTGCTTATAAAAAATTTTATAAAACTATTTGTTTTATAAAAGAACGAAGTGAATTCTGTTATAAAATATCTGAAATTCTATTTTAGTACCTAAATATTTATGTATACTATATGCAATCAATTTATCATACCAATACTATTTCCGAATATTATATTGTAATAAATACAACAGTAATATTGTTTTTGGTTGTATCTATTGTGTTTTCACGATCAAATTTTAGATCATAAATAGAATCTTTGATAAGTTATCGTTGATATATTAATTAAAAACCCTCAAAAATGGATCGGATATCAAAAATCAGAGTGTTAATAAAATACATAGATACGCTCAATCATGTTAGATTGATAAACCATAAATCTTTGATAAGGATCAACTTACATTACATACCTTAGAATGATTCATGAGGCTATTCGTGTTGAATTTAAAGTTTGTAATGTAAAATATAAATCAAATAATAAGAAAGTTAGAGCCGGTAATTATAAAGGAAGGATGAAGGCACAGATTTGCGCTTTCATCGTTAATAAAACACTGTTCGGCGTATCATCTTCGTTTAAGAGCACTCCCCTAACAGCCAGTATAGGAATGCATGACTTCGATATATCGGTCGTCGAGGTCCAGTTCCATGGTCATATTGAGGGTAAGGCCAAATTGGTCTCAATGATCTCGGTGTGCTGAAGATATCAAGATGGTATTTCACTCCGGTCCATCGCCTGCAGCTTTATAAGGAGCAGGTTCGGCCACGAGTAGAATACTCTTTTCTATATACAGGCGCACCTCAGTACCAACTCCTTCCCCTTGACCGACTCGAATCATCGACTGTCAAGACCTTTCTGATTGGCTTGATCCCTGGCCGCTGCGTAGTTATTTAGCTTCCTTACACATTTTCTATCGCTTATACCATGAGGAGAGCTCGGAAGAGTTTGGATTAATACCGTGCACAGATTTTTACCATCATGCATCGGCTCGAAACCACCATCCCCATCACCCGAGTAGCTACCATAACACCACTGTGCTCTTCTCTAGAAAATTTTTTCTAGAGAAAGCTTCTAGAAGCTTCTTATCTCGAACAGCCACTCTGTGGAACAAATATCAAATTTCTTCTGAGTTGCTGACGTTCACAGGTGACGGATGTCGCTTACTTACCATTACGTGCTCGTTTGCATTCTAATACTATAAACAAAAAATAAAATAAATGTAGTTAATTTTATTTGGTAATTTTATAAAGATTGGAAAGATACATAAATCTTAATTCACGCATACCTTATGTTTTTGACTTTTTTGTGAAAATATTATTTTAATAATAAAGTTTTTTTAAATTATAGTTAAACTTAGACATTGATAATCAATCAACAACATTGAAATATCTTACTCTGGCGGCGTCGGTTAAAATTATAAGCAATATTAATTTCAAACTTTCATTTATTAATTGATATACACAATGTTAGACGATTTGACTTTCATAAACACTTTGCCAAATTGAAAAGTTTTATTCAATTTTGTCAAATATAAGTTATCAACAAGGTCAACTTTGTGATTATGTTTGGTCGTAGGATAGAAGAGTAAATAGTAAGATGTACTAGTAAGTACTCAAAAATTAAATTTCTTGTTTTTGTTAAAATAAAATGTACACATTAATTATATGGTAGTCGGAGTATTTAAAAAATATCAGCTTCAAATAAGGCCTTATTAATTCTTAGTTTTTGCTCCTTTTATTTGATCATAAGTATTAATTTTATCAAAAATAGAAAAATATGAAAATAAACATAATGCAATACAAAACTAAATAGTATAGCATTCTATAGAATGCTATAGAATGCTATACTATTTAGTTTTGAGTGCACTCAGTCACTATACACTACGATAGGAAAACGTTTTTTTTATAGAAACAATACAAGAACAAGACTTTGAAATTCGAAAGTTTTATTATTTCTCTCGTAATAGTTAAATCATGATTTAGTTAGAATCTTATATCTACTTTACTTTTTACCGTTTAAATAATTAACTTAGCAAAAAGTCATCAAATACTCCAGACCAAAATAAAAAATAAGCACTGCTTAAAATTGATATGTTTACAAAAACTTTATTACATATAGTCTAAGTATTATCAATTAATGATTATTAATAATAATAAATTATGTTTGAAACCTTATTAAAAAGAGAAACAATAAACTCATAATAATATTTATATACTATGTATCTACATTTAACTTTAAACATTTTGTTTCAGCGAATTACTAGTTGTTTTAAAAAATCATTTAACACTATTTAGTGTTAATTAATACTTATTTTTTAAAAGCAGAACAATTTTACGAAATTCTATGGTTTTATTAACAATTTATTAAAGAAAGTATTTCTATAAAGCAGTAAATTCAGTTGAAAACTTCGAAAGTGGAGTTGTTGGTGTGGATTCCTTATCACTTTTACCGCCTGGTAAGGACCAGGTTGAGCTGCCAGTAGCCGTTACCCTAGGTCCCATATTATCATATGCTGGTTTTAGAAAACAAGTTCTACTACGTCTTGGCAAAGTTGCACCACCGCTGAGAAGATCTGGATATTCTTCATTATGTCCAGTAACTTGTACTGATATAAAAATATTTCCATATGGAGCGGGTATCGCAAACTCTGCTGGAGGTGGAGGAAAGGATCCAGAAGGTCCTTCAATTGTTATCTGAAGTGGTTCTAAGCATCTTTGAGTATCTTCACTTTCCATCGACATGGATCTATCGAACATTTCAAAACCATAGGACGACCCCATTTCTACACTAGTTCTGTCACAACTTACAGCTAATGAGGTATCTAACAATTTTTTTTCTTGGTCTGTAAAACTTCTGCTTGGAGGTACACTTCGGCGTCTTATTTTCCAACAAAAACATGCTGCTATAAATCCAGTAAAAGCCATGGCGAATACTGAACCAATGGCTATAAAAAATTTTGAATAATCTGGCGCACTTCGAGCAGTGGCAGTTCTGGCTTTAGGTAAAAATAATGTCAAATAAGCATTTGTTTCCCCCGCAGTACTTTTAGCACTACAACGCCATTCACCCGCTAAATCACTAGTAACGTTATTTATTGACACATTAAACCACTGCGCACTTTTATTTACAAAGTCATCAATGTACTCATCAAAATTTTCAAAATTGTATTTATAGATCAAGATTTCACTAGCACTATATGTTTTATTTATAATGTTATTATGACGAAAAGACCACGTTACTATTGGTGTCGGATCTCCTCGAACAAAGCACCCAAATTGAATATCTGCGCCCGTCTCAGTTCTTATGACTGATGGAATTGAAAAAGCTGAAGGAGGACAAACCATGTCATTTTCGTTTACATCTAACCATGAAATATGAGCTTTATTCTCTGGACCAGAACAAAAAACTCCCTCATTACCGAGATTACTTTTGAGGTACCAATTGTGAAAACCTTTCAGCCGACAATCACAGTACCAAGGATTTTCTGATAGCATTAAAGTTTTTAATACTGGTAAGTTGAATGTATCTTGGTGAAGATATGAAAGTAAGTTTTGATGTACGTGTACAGTCTCTAAAGCCCGCAGGTTCACAAAGGCAAAGGGATGAACTTTGCGGATCCGACATCTCGAAAGTTCTAGTTTCTTTAAATGCTGTAAGGGTGGAAATTGCTGTGCGACTAATTTACTTAAGGGGTTGTCATTAAGAACGAGTAGCCTCAGACGCTCGTTTCCTTTGAAAGTGTCAGGTGAAAGTTCTGTAAGGTAATTTCTTGAAAGATCTAATTCTATTAAAATGCGCAATTCTCTGAAAGCGTCTTGATGTAAGTACTTTAGGTTTATTGAACTTAAATTCAGACGTTGCAAATTTAATAATTCTATCTTTGCAAAAGCATCTTGTTGAAGTTCCATTAGGATGTTTCCGTGTAAATCCAGCACTTGTATATCGGTAGCCAAGCGTGGTAATTTTGTAAGGCCGGCTGTAACACATGATGCCGTTTTCTTTCCGGATGACCATTTGCAATGGCAATTTGTAATGTTACCGCAGTTTAGCCAGTCGCTCTCCGATGGTTTGAAGAGTAAGGTTAACAAGATGCCGCACCATAGTGCTCGAATGCCCATCTCATATCAGATTCGGCTGGTTTACCTAAAACAAACAGAAATGTCTATAAATATGGGTATATTGCTAGGGTGAGTATTTAAATAAAAAAATATATTTTCTTCTATTACTGTACTATCTTAAAATAAACATGTGAATAATAAATACACTATATCTTTCCATAAATTTAATTCATATATTTTATTTTTTTTAAGTCTCATACTGAGTGAAGGCATGATATTCATTCTAATAAGGGACAACTTCTTCAATATCTAGATGACCTATTTTTTCAAGTAGTTGAGATCCTACCTACATAACAACATTTTGTGCCAACTTAGCATTTTATGAAAGCTTTAGGTTTATTAACATTTAACGTTCGTCTATATTCTTTATTTATGACAGTTGCTAAGATGAATAAGAAAATAAAAACTTTAATTAAACCGACAGACACACTGTGTTCCTACTGAAAACACATATTGTGTAATGATTGGTGCCTTTTTATTAAAAAAAAAAATATTTGTATTGCTAAAATAATATCTGAAGGTAAAACATTATCTATGGTTGTTTTTTTAAGTTCTATCATGAAAATCCATTCCATTAAAGTTTTTATTCATTTATGAAATGCAGATATACTTATTATTTAATCGATTATACATATATTTAAAATAACATAATTAATCGAATTCGAGTATTTAAAAGTTAATTTTAATAATTTTATATAGTAAAATTAAAACAATTGATAAAGAAATATATATTATATTATTAAAAAAGAGCCTCAGAAGTTACGTTCTTTAACTACTATAAAAATCTTTATATACTGTCAAACAACCGTTTACTTTGTTAAGACTTATAGGGTAACCTGATACGAGATCATGTATATTCAATTTACTCCTACTAAGTTTATGGTGTACATTTCCGGCAGTTTAGTGATGAGTAAATGAATAGAATATCTCTCAAAATGTAGATAACACTCTCCTTGTTATTTCATGTGTGACAACTAATTTGATATCTCAGTGGTTTCGTTGAACATAAACCCAGTTAAACTACATTCCTTTGTACTGCAATTGAAATACGATTTAAAGTTTTCACCTTGTTAACAATGGGGCCAGTGTTATCTTAAATGAGAGTTTCTCTGTAGTAGTAATATTTCTACCGATATTTCTTATAATTCAAACTATTCTCGTTAGAAGGTAGTGTTTAAAAATAAATTCAAAGGAGCATTGACATACAATGGAGAGAAGTAGAAAGACTGGAGCTATTTGTCGGTGCTTATCAGCTAACGGGCACTTCGATTCCACTAACAACGGTGGCGATTGCTTCACCGCAAGCATTGTCGCGCTTAGTTCCAATGTACCTTTTTAATCCAGAATGGATTTGCTGTTCTTGCTCTTATTGAAAATTCAAATAGCTTTCCTTGACATAAGCTTTCATTGCTTCCTTAATTTTTTTTTCTTATATTTTAACTATTTCTACTAAAGTAATACTAATTTAATAAAAAAACAAATACGTTCTGTTTTCATGTTGGACATTGAACTTTTTATAAGTACGCTATTTACGCTATTTACGCTCGTTTCACTTGAATTAAATTTATTGAAACAAAATCGTATTATATATTTGTGATAATTATTATTTTCTATTATGCTATTGGTATGTATATCTATTGTTGTAACTGTATAGTCCGTACGTAACTAATGATTCAATCGGTAATTAATAACACAAAATAATAATTTTAATTGCAAATTGAATAATTTATTTACATGATATTTTTTAAGGAACTTTGATTCAAATAAGATTATTAATTTTGTCCTTAAAGATCTAAAACTTTAACAATAAAAAACGTATTAAAGAGAACAAACATACTCACATAGCCATTAAAAACGTGAAAGGATTCTGTAGGTACACTTAATATTAATACTATGACTACTATAAACCTTCTTCACTTACTCAACTTACGTTTACCTTGAGCTATTAAACCTAGTTTCAGTTTTTAGCGTAGTTCACGTACTTAGTTACTTTGCAGTGTTGCTGTAATTTCAGAGTTGACGGAAACTAATTTCATTAATGCATGGTCAGGGCGATGTGATATATTTTGTTGACGGTGATGTGTAGAGGCAATTAGGCCGTCATGATATGTGACAGTCTGCTTAATATAATTAAATTACACATATGATTATAGTCACATATTGAAATTATAATTACAAGAATCGTTGTTAAGTTATTACTTATACTTTTTTATTTATTTTAATAACCATTACATTATCATTATGACTGTGTCATTACAGGATTGTTTATTTTTATTTAAATTTTAATATGTTTATAACATTTACAAACTTATATAATTTACACCATTGTTATACATATTTCAATATCTATTATCTGGTGTAGATCTAGTCGATTAGAAATTAAGAAATGTTCCATATAATTTATACGCAACTTTTAGTAATATTCCATAATATAGTTTAAAACAAACTATTTAAGTTAAACCACTCTAAGTAACAGGGCTATATATATATACATTATGTTTATTTGCAAAGATATATAAAATATGTGTGTTTGCTATGTTTGCTTATAAGACTTTTCCTTAAACACAATAATTTTAAGAATGTATAAAAATCTGATTGAAAAAATCTAGGCGATCTCTCCACCTATTACGTGTACACTATATGCGACTCTGTCCCGACATTAATAAAACTAGTTTGCGTCAACTCTGAAATGTCACTGCATTACTGACACAGAGTAAAACTAGAATTGAATAGAACCCCATGTAGCTTTGATCGATATTACCAAGAGGTAACTTACTAAGGCTATTATATTATAAGTTAACTGGGTTTTCAATTGATAACTGTCTGTGAAGTAAATTTATTAAAACATTTTAATTATTGAAATTTAAAGTTCAGCTTGAAATATTTTAATGTATCCAACTCCTTTTTAAAATTTACTTAATATTTTTTTATTAAAATAGAAAAACCCTTAAAATCCAAATACAAACACGAATAAGGTTTCATACGATTATGCCGATTGAGTCCACTTGTACTCTAACCCTGAACTGACGCACAGGTCAAGCATCAAGTTACAAAGTTGTATATAATAGGATATAACTAAATATAGGATCAATTCCAAGACCATTATTTAATAATAATTAAATTAACTTTTAAATTACTGGAATTAAATGGTGTAAAAAAGCAAAGTAATGATACCAACCATATATCTCAATTAAAAATGCATCAAATTTCAAATCAATTGGTAAACACTAAAAGGGAAATATTTCAATTATTAATTAGATTTCTCCGCGAAAGATATAAAAAGGTAATCTAAATAAAACCGTTTGAAAATACGTTTAAATTAAAAGTAATCTTATTATTCTCGATGATCATTTTTCATGACCATTTTTGTTACATTATTTTTATTTAGGTAATATTTAGTATTTTGTTGTTAGAGTTGTACGACTTCTTAATTAACAAACATAACGTAAGGCCATATAAAAGAGCTAATAGGCCGTAAACTAAATATACATAAATAACTGCGTTCATAAACTAAATTAATACGTTAGTGATTTTATTTCATGGTCGTAAGCCGACCACCCTAGACTTTTTAGGACAAATGTGTAGTATGACATTATGCAGTTTTTTAAAGTAGAAAAAAAACTTTTATACCTTTAAACCCAATGTGGAGGTATAAAATATAAAATGAAAAAAAAAGCTTTTATAGAGAAAAAAATTGATTCAAAGTATTATTATTATTAGTATTATTATTATTATTAGAAAAAAGTATTATTTTAGAAAAAAAACTCTAAGTAAAAATGAAACCGTGAAAAAATCTGTTACGTAGTTTTGGAGAGAGAGGCGTCAAAGGTCTTGGCTAAGACTATATTAAATTAAATATATTTATAAAAGAAATAATTATAATAGGTATTTTTTATACAATCTATTAGCTTGACTAGACATCAAAAACAAAACTTAAAAATATTTAAAATTAATAACTTGAAAAAATAAGAATATTTCCGTTTTCTCTAACAAAGTACGGATAATTTTGTATATGATATTTGGCAAATTACCAAAACGTTGTGGTCAGTTTTTCGGATAAATCCCTTTATATCCGGTGGCCCATTTTGTGGAGATAATCAAAAAGCTTTTCATTCTTCCCATTTTGCAATTAATCATACAGCAGTGTGGATAATGGCAAAAAATTAATACTGGGTCAATCCATTATCGGCATCGGTTATTAATTTTTCAATAAATTTGTAAGGACATTCTTTTTTTTGTCGTATCTACATCATGGTACATTATACCAGAGAAAAAGAGCAAAAGAGGATTTACAAAAAATAAAAATACCTTATAATGGTTTCAACATCAACATATTGTAGTACCCAAATATTTTCAACATTTAATTATTACCCCAGCTTCAAACAGGACCACGCTAGACTAAATGATATTGATGTGCACGACTCACGCTTGGCACTTCGCCAGCCGCACTGCCGTATCCGCTTGATGTATTTACAGAAAAGCCCTCATGTTCTCCAAATTATTAAATTAAATTTTTTTTTTTTCATAATATTTCGTGAAAAAAATCTAAAATACATATATATCTTAATTCACATTCTATATGTATCGGTATAACGTGTAATAGAAATAGCAACATATATAATAGAAAATTCATTCCTGTATTTATATATATGTCACATTAAAAAAATATATGTAATATAAAAAAAGCATTTATATTTCAATGTTTTGAAGAATAATTCATATATCTTGATGTGAATTTCATAAGATTTTAAATGAACAAGTATACTTACATGATTCCTCCATTTAACCCTAAAATTTAGCGAGCAAATAGGATGTTGTAACCATTATAAGAGCGTGTTCGACAATGCTGTGCTGAAGTGCTTACGCGGTTAAAAGGCTTAAACGATCTCAAGCATGCTTCAAATGGGTTAAAATGCAAAGTCAGCGCCAGATTATACAGTATAGATTCTTACAACAGATGCTAAGGAAATTTCTTGTGTATGTATATTTTTTATAATAAAACCTGTTTCAGTCTATTTTTTTCTAATCTAGATGACTCGGTCCAATGTTATTATTTCAAAAATGTTTATTTTACTGGAATTCATAAATGAAAAGAAATTAATATTTCTTAAATATTACCAACTTCCCAAACCTATATTAGATTCATATATATAACTTCGTTACATATATATAAACTTTCATCTTTATTTAAAACTTCATGATTTCTATTTACTAATATACTATTTTA
This sequence comes from Napeogenes sylphis, assembly GCA_959347405.1. Lineage (NCBI taxonomy): Eukaryota > Metazoa > Arthropoda > Insecta > Lepidoptera > Nymphalidae > Napeogenes > Napeogenes sylphis. Next base: position 28,874,302 of record OY365777.1, on the reverse strand, counting down.
GTAACAAAGTCACAAAAGACGTTCAGTCCAAATTACAGGTATCTAACGTCAATGGGTTGCGTTGTACTTGATAGATAAATCAGCCTGGATGAGTGTCTTTGTATTATATAAGTATGTATTATATATGTATAAATTATATGAGCATGTATTATATAAATATGTATTATATTTATCCATACTCCATATATATCTACCTGTTAAGATTGCTAACGTACAACAAGCTGTGTAAGATAAATGAGTTGACCAGTATGTCAGAAGCAATGCCCTTAAATGGGTCAAAGAGGCCGTAATAACGGACTATATGTATAAATAATTAACAATCAATAATCATATATACAATAAATCTCATAGAAATTCAGTACAGATATACATTTAAAAGTTTGGATAAATATAACGTAAGCTACAAAGCTTACTAGATTGTAGCTTAGTAGATTGCTTTATTTGTATAGTAAGTTAGGGTATAATATTATATTTTAGGGTTCACACCTAATTTTTGAGTTGAAATGTCTACAAATTACATCAATTCACTGAGTGTGCGAATAATTTTATTTATATTTATTGCAATGATGTGCAAAAAAATGCCACTTACTACCTACTTGAGTGCAAAAAAAAATATGAAAATAAATATCAACAAATTGACTTTCTAACTCGGGTGTAATTTTTTTAAGTGTTAGCATACACTACATGTTATAATACTTAAGTATTTTAATGCAAAATATTTTAAAAGCATGTTAATAACGACTTTTCATATCAAAAGCACTCGGAACCAACTTTGTAAATAACTATTTATGTTTCGAGAAAACTTCGCTTATTCATTTAAATTATGGTTGTAATGTAAAACAGAGAAGAATAATGGAGCTTCATGTTTTATATTTACTTTTGTTGGTCGGGGCTGTTAAAGTTTTTAATAATATGAATATATTAAATTTTATAATTATTATTTCTTGTTCAACAATTCCTTGTACTTCTTTTTTATTTCTTTTGCTGTTATAAATTGAAACTACAACTCATGGCAATATACATAATATTAAAGGCTAATTAACTTTTATGACAGATTAATTGATTCGAAATAACAGCTAAATATTGTAAAAAATATTTTCCCTTGAAACGCAAATGTATATAATTTGATATAATTGTTCGATTAAAAAAAACTGATGACTCTTTGAGGAATAAGTTTTTTTAGTTTTTTTTTAATAGGCATATAATACATATATAGTTGTAAATAAATTAGAATACATCGGCGTAAAAAAATATTTCTAATCGAGAATTTATAATAATGAACTGGAATTTGTTCCAGGTCATTATTAGTTAGTTTTCAGTCTGTGGTGAAAGTTATATGCTAAATTGAAGCCCGTATTAGCTAAAAGGGAATCATCAATATTACAGTTGGCTGACGGCGGACAAGCAGTTATTTACTGAATAATTGTAATCCATGGTCAATTTTATTACCTGTTTACCTCAAGTAAACCAGCGAATCAAAAATGTATAGATTTTGAACTAAATGTATGTGTAAACAAAACATGGCGATATAATGACTACACTTTAATAAATATATATATATATAATTATGTACGTGATATAGTTAACAATAAAGACAATGATACCTGTCTTGTTATTTCAAGAAACATATTTAAAAGCAGCAATTGAAAGATATTATTTGAAAATGTACCTGTTTTCTATTATCTATTATGAGATATAAAACAGTGAATTCACATAAAATTTTACAAAACTAAAAGAAGATTGCCCCGAATACAAAAGTTGGCGCTGAATTGAGTAGGAAGCGGTGAGAGACAAACTACACTAGTTCGTGTAAATATTAAATTGTTTTACTAACTCTTATTTAATTTAAAGCATATACATTTTGTTACAAAATTATTTACATATATCTGAAAGAGTATTTGAATAGTGAATAGATACTTAACATTGAATTTATTTACGTTTATACCAGTTGAAGGTACCTAATATAAATATTTTGCTGACTGTTTATTTTATTAATGGTAAGCATATATTCAATACATTATTCTAATATAAAACTTATATAATATGGCGACACGAAATATGTTGGTCACAAAATGCGATTGACTACGAATTAGTGTGTTGTCTCCCAATCTATAAGACAAATCGACTGCTGAAGTAAGCTGAAAACTTTTAGGATTTCCAGTCATGCGGTCGAGATGTGTCAGTTTTAACTTTTGACAGCTATAATATATATTATGTACCAATGTTATTTACTGTATTAGCGAGAGTATGACGACATTGTATATAGGAAGTCCTATATACAGTGTTGTCATGCTCTCGCCGACGTGAAGTAAAGTCACTTTGATAGAACCATTACAGCAATGTTTTGGATGTCAAGTCAAAGCTTATCAGTAGGTAGTTTTTTTTTATTAAAGCATCAAAAAATATGAAAATAAAAAAAAACAGACGTGTGTGAAAAAACATCTGAAAATAATTGCTCAAGCAAATACTTACTTATATATATTCTTTATACTTATACTAAACGTCAATACTCTGAAATCAACTCTTTAATATCCTTTTTTTCTTTTAATCCTCGTTACAAAGCGAAGGCTTGCTGATCCAACTTAAACAGTTTTGAGGCTCGACTCCATTGAACATAGAATTTCTCACAATTAACGTTTTCGTTTTATTATATAATGTTTACTCCCTAAAATGTTACTATGTTTAATTTAAGAAATATATATTTTAATCTTATTGTCTAAGGGCATAGAACATTAACAACAGTTAACATTTTATTTCCTGAAACCTTCTTGTAAATTTTGTCGTTTAAACTCATTGTTAGATGAAACAAAGATAGATGTAAACAATGCAGTTGTTTACCTCTATCCTATTTTAGCCAACTATATACACAGATCTAGCAAAGGTTAGTGACCGACATTATTTTCTCGGCGCTGACAGATTTACGGTTCCACCTTGGGAGTTCATTGTTTGTGTAAGAAAATTTCTGAGTAACGTATTTATTTGTAAATGTAATTTCTTAACTTTTCATTTAACTTTTTATTGCTGAGTTTTTGATTTTATTTAAACTAAATTAAACACAAATCAAATCACATTTACTTAGTTTTTTTTTACAGAGTAGATCGAGAAATGTAAATAGTAACATAATATATTTCAGTGTCTTTCTTAATTGTGTCAAATATTTTAAGTATTAAAGTAAAAAACTCTTATCTTATACAAACGACGACCTACTCTAGACAGCATCGCACGAGATCAAAACGGCGTAAAGCAAACCGTCATTAATTAAAGGATTTCATTGCAGTCTTGCAATCTGTCTTGCTTCGTCTCTAAAGACAGGAGGATCTTTCTGTAATAGGTAACAGACTGGAACTGGTAGTAGAAACTGAAATGTTAAATGGGGTGAAATATTTCAGTATTGTCTATTTAAATAACGACGAGTTTCTTAATTTTAACAATTATGTTACGCAATTTGGATGGCTTTTAGATACATTTCGTGTCGGGTGAAAGTTATGTGTATTAGATTATTTTATATATTTTTTTAAATAATTCATAGGGATTCTTAGGGATTGAGATTTTTTAAACAAGTAAAATATATTTTCGTAAATTTAATATATTTTGTTAATGAATGTATCTTTAAACATGTAAACAAAAGCGATATTATTAATTAAGCAGCCTTACACAAACTACAGTCTGAGATAAATCAGTTAGTTTGGACGGCGGTTGTAACTAAGGCGAAATACGAGAATTGTGACACAGGAGTTAGCTCAAACACAAAACAAAATAGACATGTTCATTAAGTATTAAGTGACTGATACTTGTATTCACAATAAAAACAAATACATATAAATGTAAACAAAATTGACACTAATTTGAATTTTAAATAATAAAAAATATAAAAATATAGAATATCGGATCATCTGACGGGTTACTAGGGATTTATTTGTTTAATTCTAAAACAGACTTGATTGTATACGATAATACCATAAATAGGTATTTTATGTGAAGTGAACCAGGTTTATTACTGCATTTATGGGCAGTTTTAGGAATTTTGTTTTCTCAGAGACTGTTAGTTCCATAATATTTAATGACTTTGTATATTAAAAAGACTATAATATTATTTATGATTAAATAACTTAAATTTGTTACAACAGTTATTTAAAACTTTTTTTTGCCAAAATATAATTTATATATTCATATTTTTCATGAACACCAGACCTAAATAAATAGAGCCAAAGAAAGGGTGTTTCAATAGAAGTGCATCCTTTTAACACAAAATAGGTATGAATTAGCTAACAAGGGTGTATTTTAAAGAGTATAAGAGAGCTGGCAGGTCCAAACCTTATTTTTACTTGCCGTCGCTAGCTCTTTGTTCTTTATCCGCATCTGCAATTGCCCTTACTTTGTTGAACCAAATAAGGCCAACATCTATTATGTTTGTTAATAAACAGTAACATTGTTTTATATTTATATTTCGAATATGATACAGATATTCTGATTTTTTGACTTAAGATTAAATCATTGTAACCTTAGTGATAGTTTTCAAAAGCTAAGAAATTATTAAATTAGACATAGGTATATTTAACTCAGAGTTTATAACCATGTTATACACAAATTGATACAAGCTTGTAACTTACGTAAATTCATGTAAAGCTAAGACCCTCGCTTAGTCTTTGTTGGTCTTGTGTTCATCAACATCACTTAAATCGTTTCTAAGTTCCATTCGTATTGCTGTACAAGTTTTCGACAAGTTCTAGAAACAGCATATTATGATTGCTGCCTTTATACTTGAAACGATTAAGTTACGACAATATTGCAAATATTTACAATTTACTTTTGTGTAAAATAAACCTTATATAATTGACGATGGAAGTCAGTTCAGTATTTAATATTCACAGTGATAAAAAAATACTTTTTAAATGGAATTTTAAATAAATTTTCATCGTAACAATAAATTGCAACCTGTAAATTAAATGAAAAATGTGTTTATCGTGCCATCAATCTCCTTGCAATTAAAAAATAATTGCTTCAGTTTCGTACTCCGACAACTTTCGATTTTACGGTTGATCGAATATGCATTCACATCGGAAAATATAAGGATACGTTATATTGATTAATAAATTATAATTTAAAAATCATATAAATTCTTGTTTTTATTGATAGTAGTATAGTTGTTTTTTAAATATGGGTAATTAACAATTTGCCTATTTGTTAAATATTCATCTGGGTCCAAAAAACATATTTTTTCTTTTCTTTATATTCCGTATCTCGAGATTTAAAAATGATCGGTTATTATCACATAAATATGTATCTATACTATTAATTCTACAAAATGTTAAACCTGCTGTAATTATAATAGGAAAAAAAAATGTTTCCACTCTCTGTTTACCAAATTAAACATACGGTCGAAATAATGTTAACGTTAGTAGAAAAGTTGCATTGAAGTAATCGTCTCAAAGCGAGTGCACTAATTACAGTTTAGCATTTAGCGGGGATTTTTGAATTGCGTGTACTACGGTCGTTTTATTATTTCTCTTTTCAAGTGTTAATACTAATGTAAGTACTTTGTAAAGAACTACCTTCGTTGCAAAAATGATACCACGTTAATTTTTTTTATGAAGAGTTAAAAAATAAAGGATTTTTGTACTCTTGTTAATATAAAAGTCATTATCATTATACAATTATAATGTTGTTTTAACAACGTTCTTTGTATTACTCAGTTCAAATAATAGTATAAATAATTATAACAAATAATTTCTACAGAAGTAGAAATTATTTCTGTCGTAAAGGGATTTTATTTTAGTGATAAAAAAATGTTTATCGTCCAACCATAATACACTGTGATAATATAGGTCATAGTTCTGAAATTCAATAATATCTAATTTATTTGCTCTATATCTTTTTCACTTTGAATTCATGCCAGAGATCTCTTGTGTATGTCAAATGGAAGTGTCGGGAGGGCCTATATTGATACCATACCTATCGATATAATCCCATCTAAAAGACACTCCCCAGATGAAAATTAAAGGCACAAAGTTTCCAAGCGTGCCCTTGTCTAAAAAGAATCACAGGACAAACTCAGCCGGGAATTTTTTTTATTGTGATCACTGTTTTAAAAACGTCAAAATTTTGTAAACAATTAACAAATTACTAGATCATCGCAAAGAATTCGAAGAAAAGGTTTATTATGATTAGTCTTTAATAATTTAATTGCATTATTTGAGCTCGCAGCTCCCAAAGCTACCGCAATTAGCTACTTCTAAGTAAACGCTGTGATGCAGCCAGTTCATTGAACAAGAGTAAATAATAACGTCAAGTAAATTGTGTAGCTTACTAGTTAGTCGCGAAAATACTAATCATTCCTAGGCCAAATAAAATATAAGCTTTTACACTTTAATACATTTTTAATATCAAATTATTTTTAATATATACTTTTAATTTATTTAAAGACCGATCTAAGGCTTTATTTAGGAGTTTTTTTAAACTGCTTACAATCCTAAAAGAGTTTTTAATGTTAATTCTATGTAAATCACAATTTTTCTTGAAATAATTAATATTTTTAATTAAAATACATCTTTCATAAATAAATTGAATGTATACTATCATACTTCCAATTTCTTTGAATTTATTTCTTAACAATCTACGTGGCCTTTTTTGATTGCTCTAATTCTTTTTAGTTACAAATAGAGTATCAATATCTAATGCATTACCCCATAATAGTATGCCATATGACATGGTTTTCTTTTTGTTTCTCCGTATGTAAATTTGTAATAAGTTTTTAAGTTGGTTCAAATACTGTATCACCTTAATATTTACAGATATAGATATAGATATATGTAGTAAAATAATTTCGTTGTTTAATATATTTCTCATGTATCCAGCATTAAGTTGCTTGACCTAACGTAATAATCCCAAGCAATAGCGAGAGCACTATCACCTCAAAGCCACCAGAACAAATATTTTCCTTTAGTAAATTATCTACCCCTTACCACTAAATTGTCGGAAATACGCTTGGCGGATCATTGTAATTAAAATCAACTTTGTTAGGTTAAATTGGGCAAAGGCCTAAATTTGTAACAGATGTGACCTTTTCGATATAAATTAATAAATAAAAAAAAATAGAATAATAGTTTGACTATGATCGAATTTTTAAAACATCCTGTTTAAATGTTATAAAGCGACCTTAAAAAAAAATTACGGACTGGGATTTGACCCTGTAAGCTTTGGGTAACCGTACCGTCGCTCTAGTAATTGGCATCGGTATAATCAGTACGTCGGTTTATTCTGCCTTCTATATTTATTTATAAAAATTAAAAAAGCTTAACATGGCTTTACATGTTAAAAGACATTTTCGAACATTTAAGAAAATGAAAATATTTTTTAAATAATAATTTAATACAGTCTTATTTCAAACTCCAAGTTTTGCTCGGTTAGTTCATAGAAAACAATTTGCTAAGCTGACTATTTCAGTTAACACCTTTGATATGTGCCTTATATGAAACCAATTTAGACTTCGACCAAGTTCAAGTCTTTAGAACCAAGACCTAAATGCCCGGATTTAGTTCAACGCCGAGCCAGATGCCGTTTGCACTAAAACTATATTTTACAAGACAAGTTTCGTATGCCACTAGCTAATCTACAGACTTCATCTGGTCTCCGGAAATACTGAATGTTTTAAGTTTAAGTTTTCGTGATTTGCTTTTATAATTTTTAGTAGGTTGTTAAAAGTTGCTGGATTGAGTTAATGTCTTTAGTTGACCTTAAAATCCAATAGACATACTTTACAAAGAAACTTTGTTTGTTATTTTCCGGCCGTCCAAATATTTTAAATGTTGATATTTTAGAAGTAAAAGCTAAAAAGTCGTTACGGAACATAAAATCTACGTTATCTATCTTAATCAAATTGGTATAACTAAAGATTAAAAAACAATACATTTCATGTTATAACTGACATGACAATTTAGTTTGTAGACAGGTTCAATGACGGTTTGTAGATCGATTACTTATTTCAGCAGCTATAAATACCGGCTTTATTAATACTTTAATATAAATTTCAAGAAACAATTTACTTTTGAGAAATTATATTATTGTTGAGAATTAATAAACAATGCTTTATTAAACCCAAAGCTTAGCACATATATTGTAAGTCTTTAATATCATAAAGTATAATAAATAATGAAATAGTAGTCATGGAAAAACTTTGAGATATTTCTTTTTGTAAAAGAAATACTATGTGTTTGTGACATAATACATAACTTAAAATAATATTATTATAAGGTTATTGTCTTTTTACCTACTTTTTTATTTATTAATACAATACAAAAAATCCAGATTTTAATGAAATTCTATGTAACTGTAGTTGATTGCCATATTTAGCATATTGAATACTTTTTTACTTAAGAATATCTTATATATGTATTATATCATTATATATTTTATTAAAAACATAAATATTGTCTTGGCTTATTATTATAATACAACAAAAGTAGTAGAGGAGGTGGTGATAGGAAGAATGTTCACGCAAGTCGTTGGCAAAATCTAATATTTAATAATTAATTATTTTTAAATATTTGAGAGGAGTCAAGAATCAAGAATAATTAGAATGATCCTTTTAGATCATATGGCTATTTATTTAAATGAAACCCGTTTAATCTACTATTTCCTTACCTTACCAAAAATATAAGAAATGTCCTTTATTCTTTTTATAATTAACCGCAGCAATTAACAATCCTATTTTGACTTCTAAATGGGTTTATAGCTGATTTATGTAAATGGAGGAGGGTAATGTCCTTAACCGCCTCCCAATTTCGAAAGTACGTGACCTTAAACAGATAGAAGTTGGGATTACTGAAGCAAAGAAAATATATCACAGTAGCATTCATCGAATTTCGACTAGTCGAATTTACATTTAAGTTTCTAGTGACAAATACGTTTATCGCTACAAGGGAAAACTATTACTAAATAATATTGACTATCGTTCTAATGAGTAGGGCTAGTTATAATATAGTGAACAATTATTTAGTAATACCATTCAACAAGCAACAGAAATTTCAAGCAACAGAAATAAGTCTGTGATTTATATAAATATAGAATGTAAAAAACCGATACGGGCAGGGATTCGAACCCGCGACTACTGGGAAACCGTCCCGTTGCTCTACCAACTGAGCTACCGTATCTAACGGGACGGTTTCCCAGTAGTCGCGGGTTCGAATCCCTGCCCGTATCGGTTTTTTACATTCTATATTTATATAAATTTAAATAAGCTTAACATGGCTATACATGTTTAAAGATATTTTCAAAAAAAGTCTGTGATTCTTAAATATTGTACTTCAAAAGATAAAGTTAACATCAAAAGCGAATCTAGGTAATCAAATTATTTCATTATCGTTCCTATAGTCAACCAATCTACAAGTACCAAACTTTTAGTATCTATTATTTTTAGGTATATATTTGGATATTCTATAAAATACTTAATAATTGCTAGGTTATATAATACTTCCTAGATACATTATATAATACCAAGATTCAGTATACAAACTTTAAAATTTGTTGTTAATTTTAATTTCATGTCTTATTTTGTTTGAAACCTCGTTTTGTTAATTTCTGAAACTAACACACGAATTTATAAAATCTTTGTTCTACGTGTGGTTATATTTATTAGTTTCACACTACACCTTAACCCTTACAACTTGTAATAGAAAACACCTATTACAAATAGATAAAGTGTCAGGAGTGGAAAAATATATCAAAAATGGATACCGCTGTCGTTTCTGCCGGGTCCCATTATAGTAATACATTAGTTACCAACATGTGGCACGAAGTTGCAGGAAATAGCTAATAGATAATTTTACGAAATACATCGTCATATATATTATTTTCTTTTATATAGGTTTTTATTTAGGTTTTTTGTTAATTTTGTGATTCCGATTATCTTCGAAGTTTCAACAACCTTTTACTATATTAATCTGATACAGAAAATAATTATAATGACATCGGAGTTTAATCTTTATACGTGTTTCACTAAATTTTCTGTTATACGGCACGATTTCAAGTGTTTTTGAAAATACTTCAGTAATAATAATCAGGATGTGTTTATCTTAAGACAAAAAATGTGTTGGAGAATTTTAATTAACTTGTAAAGAAATTTAATGAGTATTTTTTTTTTCTTTATGAGATTGTTTAATTTTATATATATGTACATTTAAGATATCCATTCTTTATTTAAAAATAAAAGTAATTTTTTCCCTCTTATTAAATGCTGTACTAATATGTTAAATGTCAAACTGACAATTTATTAAATAAATTATTTATCGTAAAAAAAATACAAAAGGAGTGCTTAATGTTCCATGGCATATAATCCAATACATATGTTTTTATTTTTACGCTTGGTCACGGTCCCACCTGATCAAGATGGAAGATTTATCTTAAGACAACTTGATGGCCAAGAAGGTACCTGAACACCCTTGTTTTATAAATAATAACATTAAGAATATTATTTAAAAAAAAGAAAAAAAATCCATAAATAAGATCTCATCATTAGTCGGTCCACAAATTACAAGAGCACTTGTCTTTTTATTCGTGCAGAAGAAGGTTCTGGAAATGTGCCGAGATTGAAAACGCATAATGATATCGATGAATTGTCATACATTTTAATTTACTTTTATACCTAAACATAATTTGTTCTAGTTTTTATTTTGCATGAACGTGAATTAAGTAAATTGTGTACTAGTGGTAGGCAGAAAATGTATTGGTTACACAGAAGAAAGAATTATCTATTCATTTCAATTATTTTGTTCAACGGTGACAATAAAATATAATTATCAATTTTATAGATGAATGAGTATAACGTTTGATAATATTAAACAAATTTAAGATTATTAAATCTACTTGTAGACTTTTGTTATTTATATTTTATTCATGTATCCATGTTTATATAACATTGTACATTTTTTGTCAAATTTCAATGCAAAAATACTATAATTATCCTACTGTTTTAAGCGATTGCCGTTATAATACTTTTTCGACATTTATTCAGTTAACTATCACAGTTTATCTATCTCACACCATATAAAATAAGTAGTATTCATAAATGATCCCATAATAATGTTATGAACTTTAATTTTTTATACAATAATTCAATAAGATGTACTTACTTTTTCATTTTTTTCACAATCCACAAGACACAACGCATATTTTAAATCACTTCTATCGAATCTGCTACGTTACGTAGACGCGCGCACTCGCTACGACAGCTCGCGGCAATCTGCTACAGAAATAGCTTAGCCGTTTCCGATTCGCACAATAGCTATCGTCTAGTCGTTTCGGTGATATGCAGGTATTATGTTAATATCCCATTTTAGAAAGTGGTGCATTAAATCGCTTATAAAGAGATTATGAATCTACATGACATGCTGGGATAATAGTTCTGAAATGAAATGAAAATAGTAACATTTATGTTATTTTTGATATAAAATATCTAAAAACCGATTTTTAAACAGAAAAAAAATAAACGTAGTTAAACTAAATATATATATATGGAGATATTTGTTTTAAAATGAAGAAAGAAGAAACACAATGTAAATTGACATCAAACAACTCATCTGGAGTGCTTCAACATCTAAAGAAGTTTAACTTTACGCAAAGCATCAAATATGCTTAAACAATAAACAATACACAGTGTTTTATCTCTCTGTATATCTTCTTTCTCATAAATACTCGTTTATCTTTGTAATGCGTAATGTTTGATTTTCTTACTATAATGTTAAATTAAATAAGTTTAGATAGGTACTGAAAGATTTTTTATTTATTATTTCTGTTAGTATTAATTAGTGTTGTATTATTACATGGTCTGTTATTTTTATATTCCTCTCTTACAATACAAATATTGTTAGTATTTTGCTTAAATAATAGCTTTTGAAAGGTTAGTTATATAATGTGGGTTTCCTATCATTTCATGTAATTTTGTTATTTTTTTTAATTACACAGGTTTCTTGAACATAATTAACTCAGTGAAAACGCTTTTTCGTTGGTTGAAGTCAATTTAATACTTTAGTTTTTGATACAACACTATATACAAAAAAGCCGAGCGAAAGAAGAAGGTGAAATATTTGGTATTTTTTTTAATGTTTCCTACCAACATGTTTTTATTATTTATATACGAGCCTTCATTGGCCTTCATTGTTAATTTTGATCATATTTGGAAACATAAAAAAACTCTTTATAGTTAAAATACTTTTTGGCGATAATATTTTGGATCTTCATGTGGTTAAAAAAGCGATTTGGTTATTGGAAGCAGATCTTTTTAGTTTGTTAGTTTTAGTATTTGTTGGAACTGATTAGGTATAAGTAGCTAAAAATTAAAAATCGCAGTTGCTTATAATACAAAAATAAAGAATAATACCAAATGATCACACAAGAAAGGTAGGTTTTTGTTTTGAGCAAATGCGAACATCCAAAATTTCGTACAGAATTTCACTGTAGATAATTAAGAGGCATTTCTTTTTGTGTTTTATTCCTCAGACAAAGTTTTCAAAATTAAGGTTTTACGTATGCTGAGAGAGTTTTTGTTTTGTGTCAAAGTAATATTATAAATTAATTTTAATATAAATGATTAAAATACTTGCCTTCATGTTCCTGACCGATCCCTGGTTTGGTACACAGCAGTGACAACTTATATTTATACGACTAGGATATAAACAAAAACAATTTAGAAATTCTTACATATCATACAAGAAATTCTGTAATATGGCACCTGCTTAATCACATTGAGCACATACATATGATACTTTTATAATTATCATTTTATTTTTTTTTGACTCAATCGTATATTTTATAAGCTATGCACCTAGATCTTTCATGCTCAAAATGCAATACCATTCTTATCAATTTCAAACTCAATAATACACAATATTAGATTTTGGTAATAAAATTCCCTTCATCAATCTTACCTCGCGCACTGCGGCTTGCAGTGACTAATCACTGCGACTAAAAGTGCGGCGAGCGCGGTGCACATGTTTGCATTGTGACCGCAGTCATTAGAGATGGGAGTTTATAATTGTCACTATTATGTTAATTGCGGATGATTTTGTAAATAACATGTTTTTTACATCTATATTTAATAATTATCTATGTTGAGAGGTTGACGTAGTTCTATCTATTTTTAATATTGTTGAATAATTTTGTAATTAGGTGATTAGTTTGAAAAGTTACATAGATAAAAACATTACCGCTCCATCAATAATAATAAATAAATATTATATATAATATATCACTTTATGGTCTTGTATTTGTTTTGGGGAAAAATAATTCTATTCACAATGAATCCCAATAGAGACAATGAAATCACTAAGTTATCCATTTTGCAATTAAAAAAGGTTACATTCTAGTCATGGCTGCTTGGTAAGCAAATAACAATAATTTACTATTCGAGCGTAAAGAGTAAATTGCTTCGATGCGAATAAATAGACCGAATTGGGACTTTTTTTTATCAAAATTTATGTTAGATATTTTATGTAAAATAGGGGACTTGACCGGGTTTTTTTATTAGTTAATACGAAAATGTTTGCCAATATGGTGAATAATGTAATATCATGTAATACAATACCCAAAAGCAAATTAATATAAATAAATAGAAAAACCGATTTACGTAAAATTGAAGCAAATTTTGTGTTCTTGCGTTACGTGCATTAGGTCCGGATAAAATAAAGTTCTGTATCACTTTTTCAAAAATAAGTTGTGAATGGTTTTAAAAATGCAGATATTTATATTTGAATCTTTTTTATTTCCGATTGATGCACACTTTTGTAATGTGCGTATTGCCTACAACATCAAAACCGATAAATTAAGATAGGTACTAGGAAAATTTATTAGCAAAAAAAATGTAATGAAACACATTTTTTATATAAGAGGAGATATAATTAATATTGATTAAATTGGTTTTGATTTTATTAAAATGTGGATTGACTTGCATTATATTTAAATATAAAAATAAAGAAAATAAAAACATTTTCTTGTTTTATAAGACAAGTTATCGTTTTATTCGTAAGCATTTGTTTCGCAAACCGGTGACTCATATTTTGAAGGGTTAATACAGAATATGATGGAAGTTAACTAAAATTTAAAGCATCATTCATAGAAAAAAAAGTTACGAAGACCTAAATTATAAAATGAACCGTGAAACCCTACCTTTACGGAACGAGGTGAGATACATTGAAAATCGTTCATAATATACCGTACACCTACAAACGACTTACATGCTGCAATACTAACAAAATTAACCTTAAAAGGAGAGCACTAGAGTTGAAGTTGGAATGTAGTTATTATGGTTCGTATGTTGCAAAAAATCAGTTTAGACGTTGAATAAAAATCGGTTTTTGTTCACGTTAACAGTTTTGCTAGCTAAGTTAAACGGCAAAGTTGTGTGAATGAAAATATCACTCGATAAAATTTCCTCCTCTGATTGCTAATGAATTTTCCGTAAGGATGTAATGAAATGGCTATAAGATAAGTAAATAGTTTTTATTTATTTTATATTCTGGGAAATATTTTAATACAATTGGACAATATACCTCTTAAGTCCACCGCCCTGATTTTTTTCCAAATATTAGTAAAATATATTTTCCAATCCAATAATAAGTTTTAAAGATTTGTTGTATTAAATCATAAAAAATGTTAAATTGGAAATTTATTGAAACTGTTATCATTTCCAGAATATATTTTCGAATTAAATTTTGGGTGTGCTTATACATCATAGACATTGAAACGAAAATTATACATATTATTCGAGCGTTTTAACAATGATTTCCGCAACTAAACACATACATACATCTGTGCTCAAAAATAAGCTTTATAATTTAACTTCATGTTAGTAATGGAGACTGTATAGTAATGCTTCAAAGTGTACATAAAGTTAATATAATAACCACTCTAGTACACGTAACACCTGTGTTGTGTCACAAACTTATCTAACTGTGGTATCTCTATTTGAAATGAAATAAATAAAAATAATTTAAAGGTTATCTTACAAGGAATGTAATAAACAACAACGATATTAAGTTTTTTTATATATAATTTACAAATGTTTCAAGTCTACAAAATAAACATAACACCAAGTCTATCAACAATTTATTTATAAAAAAATATTCCAATTATTCATAGTATTCATTCGCTCGGACGGCAATTTGATAAACAATTAAAAGCAGAAGAAATAAATTAAATAAAGGGGATATAATGTAAATTAACAAAGAAATACAAACACTTAATAAGCTGGGAGCCGAATCACTTGGAACTTGCGTCATTAACTAAGTTAATTAAGAAAAGAGGCTTTATTAGAAAGTTCGCGATTCCCGAGTTACTGAAAATCCTATTAAAAATTGAATCAAAAGAATGACTAAGTTGAAAATTTTATACCTCTTTTTCATAATGACTGAATAAAGTATAAATATATACTATTAAATATTATGAGTTTTAAAAATAATATTCTGTCTGTCTTTTAATATTAAGGCCAGTGATGATTATAATATTCATAGAATTTTGGTACAATTTAGATATGAATGATGTTTAAAAGAAGTGAACAATTTATTGAATTTCCCATAAAATATGAAAATCCTGTTGAAATCCAAACATTTCATTATGCAAACCGTTGCATTTCTTAATTAAGCTTTTGTTTATATTTGAATACATATTTAATTTGGCACTTATCACTTTTTTACTAAAATAAAATTCATAGTCACTATATCCATAGACATTAAATTCAAATACCTCACCCAGGCTCTTCAATTTTTACTTGAGAGAACCAATTAATACTTTATAATAAGGTAACCGACCTTAGAAACGTTAACGGGATTTATAAAAATCTCGGTTTAAGCGATAAGAATAATGAGAACCTTGGAGATTGGATTAAAAACCCTTGAAAATAATGTCAAGCATAAGTATGAAAAAAAACACTTTTAATGACTAATGAAACTATTAGGTAAAAAAAATATTTTTTAATAATTTAATATTACTTTGTCAATATTTACTTGAAATCACAAAGGTGAATATTTGTCATTTCGACAATTTTTTATAATATAAAGAGTTTCTTCATTCCTTATTAAATTTAGTAAATGGTTATAATTAACCTAATTAACAGCCTATTTTTAACCGACTTCTTCAAAAAGGAGGAGGTTCTCAATTCGGCCGGTATATATATATTTTTTTATGTATGTACACCGATTTCTCCGAGGTTTCTGAACCGATTTACTTAATTCTTTTTTTGTATGATGCGGAATAGTTTCAAATTGGTCCCATAAAAATTTGATTAAGGTAGGCCCATTAGTTTTTATTTTATGAGCATTTTTGTTCAAGTTTTGAACTAGCTCCTCCGGAAGGAAATCAAAACGTGCTGTGACTAATGACACCTGTTGTTTTGGATATGTGAAGTCTTTAATAGCCAAGCATTAAACAAATAATTATATTTAACCACTTAAATGAATACGAGCCAATTAATACAATGAAATGCCTACTTTAATGATTAATATAAGTAAATAAACATAATAAATAGCAATTAAATGTTATTATTATAAGCAGCTCAATCAATAAGAAGAATAGTGAACAAAACAAACCAAAATTATGAAAATGTATTTAACAGAATTCTTAAACTAAATGGACATGTGAATTATGAAATGCCTATTTCAAAAATTAAGATACGTAAATAAAGCTATAAAAGAACAATTAGATCTTAATATGATTACTAGCTTGAATCGATACGAAGAAAAACAAAAAAATAAATAATTACAAAAATGTATTCAACCGAATTCTAATACTAAATGGCTTGGCACCGACTTCAAACCTATTAGTAAATAGGACATATAAATAATAGGTAGTATATAATAAATATTAAATCTTCATTATTTATTACTTTTTAGTTTTAAAGTCGATTTTTTTAACGTAGTTATTTTTATAATTTGTAAGCTGATAATTTTCATTTTTTTTCTCGAACTTTTCAAATTTATATGATAGAAGTTAGAAATCTTTTTTAAGTTTTGTTAAATGTTACTTTTTTATGTATTCTTTAAACATTTTTAGCAATATTATGTAATTATATAATATATTTGATTTTTAATTTTATCAACATAGCGTAATCAAGTCGAAACGGCTCAGGTATTATGACATTTATTAAGAATAAATAGCGCTCCCGCTATTACGAGTAGCAGTAATGGGTTTCGTCTTCTATATTGTGCGTTACAGTATTGTAGTTGTTACAATATTCTATGATAAGACGTGTTAATTTAATAAATAAAAATATTAATATTTTTGTTAGTGATCATAATATAGTGAGGTAAAACAATAGTCATTTTTTAAGGAAAATATACAACTTTATATTTTACATTATAATTTAATGTGGTTTAATATCTGATAATTAATTTACTTTTCAGTAATAAAAGAATTTTGTAAGTTACGGCATTAAATAATTAATGAGATTTTAATATTAAGTGTTGACGTTAAAATTATTTGCTTTTCAATTACAGATACGTCTAAAGCCATTTAAATTACTTGAAAATGTTAATAAATATCCGTGGTATATGTATCTATACGAATGTACCTTATTTAAACAATTTTAATTACTTCAAAATGTTAATAAGTATTTCTAGTATACCTATGTATGTGGACGTACCTTATCCAAGCTAATAATCTTTATATGACATTATATTTATATATGAGGTACTCAATTATTGAGTTTTATACTTCTACGTACATTAGGTAAGTCGTTACAAGTCATTAAGGACCACTTAGTAAGGAAGAACCTTGAGCTCCCATAAACATGTCGCTATGTTTACCCTGAATTGTTTATTATTTTTATATGGGATAGAAAATCTGATAATTGTACTATTGACTGCATTTCGACCAGTTTTTTACACTTACATCAAATACTTATAAAATAAAAAGTGTCTTAACAAAATGTTTTCTTTTTAATAATGAGATGTTTTAGAAAGTATTTAATTTTCGCGTCTGGTTTTTTTAATGTAATTTTTAGTTTTTTTGAACACTAACCATAATAAGCCTTTCGTCGTATTGAATTGCGATAGTTCTAGTTGTTCGTTCATTGTTTGCAAACTATGACAATTGAAAAACTGAACACAAAAAAATACCCGACTGAGTTTGTCGTGTGGTTCTCCTTAGACGAGGACTGTCTTTACAGAATAGCTTATTTTTGTGAGAATGGTGTCAAGATAGGCCGACCTAGCACTTTCCTTTGAGGTACACAGCTGATCTCTGGATGGAGTATGGATTCAAAATGAAAACGATATAAATAAAGAAGTGTTGATGTAACGTAAGGGATCAATTTTTCTCTAATGACACCTGACTTAAAAAAAGACATGGGCATATCTCAAATACATAAATACCATTTTATTTGAACTGTTGAATGGATTTCTGAGGAGGTATATATATAATAGAATTATATAATAGATATATTTAATAGAATTTCTTGTTTCGTTTATTTTTTCTTTTACTTCAACGCGTAAGAGATAATGAGTATATAAATTATGTCATGAGTAAAAGTGTTTGCATGATTAAGATAGTATGCTAGTAGCATATCCTGCTTCCTTATTATTCAAATGTAATGAGTAGCAGGGATCAGTTTGTTTCTATTTCATTTTAAAAATAAAACATCATAATACTTTAAACGATAGAAATAATGTAAACACTTTATAAAATATATGTAATTAGATTATAGAAAAACCATCGTATTCTAAATAAAAATGTCAGTAGATAGTATAAGCTTAACAATTATAAAGAGTTATAACTCCTGCAGTTGAGAACACGGCAGCCATTACTGCTAATAGCGGTACGCTGTTTAGTTTGAATAAATGACACGACACCTGAGCTTCAACAACTTAGTTACGTTTTGCCTGTTAGAGCTTGAGATGGTCTTGCAAAAATCCAAGAACGGAACAAATAATATTAACTTGTATCTTGTTTAAGATTAGAATTTTATTTGTTTTTGGCTAGTTAAAAATACATTTGTTATTTGTTCGTATTCATTTTTTTTTAAGTTTTTTGATATACATTTCTGCATATAATAAAAAAAAACAAATTACAAATGTATGAATGCACCATCGTATTTATTTTTAAGTTTCTTAGAATGGGTTATTTTTTTATACAACATACTGTTTCTATGGCTATATATTTAATTTATATAATTAGATATTTAAAAAAATCTTTTCATATTTTTGTTATCTACATATTTTGGTTATTTTTAAGAACCCTGAATACATTTTTCCAAATTTTATTATTGGCCTGTAAATTAGTAAAGCAATTAATTTTGTTATCGTTTCGTGTTTCTTAATAAACACAATATATTTAAGCAAACAAATGTTATAAGATATTCACTTTTAAAAATTACTTATATATATTATTTTTACAAAAAACTTTCCTTTGATATTATTGAACAAATAGTAATACAGCTGAAAACATTCGTAGTCAAAAATATCACCGATAAATATATGTATTTGCTGAGGCTTAGGAGACCATCCAAGTTGTATAAATATTGTAGGTTCTCAAGTCTCAAGGGAAATCTTTATAGTGGGACAGTGTGAAGCGTTTATATATTTATCTTATCTTATCTTTAAATGAATAACTTACAAGAATCTGCTTTGCAGGGTTTTCGGAAAACATTATATATGGGATTGAATAAATACGATTAATTTTGAAATTTCTATATATGGTCAGCTTTTATTAAGCTCAAGATATTAGTTTATTTGTCTAGATAAGATTGAAGGCGCGGAGAGATGTCAATATTATGTAAACTCATGTACAACTTATACAAACGAGCAGATGAAGTCGCTCGCATCTACTGGAGTATAGTATTTTATACTAGCTGTGCCTGCGACTTCGTACGCGTAGATTTCGATTTTGATAAAACGTACCCTTTGTACTTACCAATGTATATAAAAACTATAAACCTTCAAACTGGTAAGCAGCAATGTTACGACAACAAGAGATTATTAACTTCTTCATTTATTAACCGATTGTTAAAAAAAACAAAATATAAAGTGAATCCCATGACTATATACCTACTGCCGAAAACTGCATCCAAATCGAATAATCGAAAAACATTGTTTTGGGTTCTCTTGCTTATATAAAAGTCCCTGTCTGAATTTTTTAAAATATTTCTTTTTCGTGTTGTGTGCTAAAAGACAAACAGATAAACCGATAAAGATTTCAAAAATGCTGAAAATGGATTCTGTTAGTTATCACTTCACATACTGGAATATTTTTTAAATATTTTCAATGTGCAAATACTACTCCTCTACAGATTTATTACATGTATAGAATAAGATTTGCATGGTACCTATTACGTGATTGACATAAATTGACATAACTTTCTTATTTCTCTTTCTAACTCTTAAACGATTTAGATGAAATAAACACTAAATGTTAAAAAAAAACTGTTATAATATATTCCTGAAAACCGCATTCCATTTGGTTAAGCCGTTTCTGAGATTAGCGTGCACAAACATACAGACATACAGACAAACTGAAAAACGCTTGTTTTGGGTTGTCTTGCTGATTAATAAAGGCCCCTTATGATGTTTTTTTTTAATATTTTACATATACAGGTATGGATCAGTGACAATTTTATTATATATATAGACAGACTATAGAAATGTATTTCGATCTGCCATTTATGAATAAATAAAAGTGTCTTTAAGTAGAAATGGTGGGTAAAATAATAAATTCTCCTTGTTTGACCTCCCGAGTGCAGCCAATGTAAATAGGTTAGTCGAATACCAGAGATACGAAATAGGAGGATATTTATTTCATTTTCTTTATTCAGCACTAAGCCAATGTTTAACAATATTTATTTTATTTCTTCAAAAAGAAAAACAACACAAATTTTAACTAATTAACATTGTATAAGCACTTAAAGGCTGACTCAGTATTAAAAAAAGAAAGACGAAGTTTCTCAGCATTCCATGGATTCACCGTGCGGGTGCCGGGCCCATCGCGTTGCAAGGAGAGGAGTGCAAATAGTAGTAGTTCCAGTAGTAGGTTTAAGGGGCCCCTTTATTATGCCCAAAAACGCTCGCCTTCACCCTCTACACTCCTCTCCCTACCTAACCGAATTGGAAAGAACCTACCAATGCCGCGTTTGAAATACGTTCTAGAAATGAACCGGTGCTTGTTCTAGAAAGGCTAAGGTCTTTAAGTAGGTTATAGAGATATTTTGCTGTTATATCTCTCGCTATAAACTATAAATTTATTCCTGGACAGTTCGTTGGTCAGTTCGTAATACTTATTAAGCTTGAATGTGTGATCCCTGGGGATGTTTGTTTCCCAGGGAACAGTAAGCTCCACAAGTATCACGCACCTCAGATGTTTAGAATACAAGAATAAGTCCGGTCTGGATGACGAAAACAATATCAATAAACAAAATCTATTTCAATATCTAAAAAATTAAAACTAAATCGAAAACCAAACAACTCTAGTCGTTAATAATAAAAACATAAGGAGTAAGTTTAAGCTCAATTTTTTTTGTAGTGTTCGCAAAGATACATCCTCATTATTTTAGTTGACAAAAATACCTTATTTAGCTTTTTCAAAAATGTTATTGTAGGCGATTAATATTCTGTTAATAAAAGCGTCAAACCCAGTATTAGTCCTTGTGTTCCGTGGCTGAATAGTTTGTTTATTTTTAATATAAGACCTTGCATTATGTTTTGGTATTGATAAACCTACTCTTTTTAAAAGATCTAAGTTTTCAATGTGTCCATATAAAATTTTATAGCTAAAACAGATATAAATTAATATTTATTATTAATTTATTATAAAACAGATTTTATTTATCATTAATTTCTAAGATTAAACAGTGATTAAATCTTATATAATGTTAGAAAATCAATATACGGCTTAACATTTTTTATATTTAATCTCTAAAAAAAATAGTTTACTTACTTTGTATTATTTATTGTATTTTTTTCTCTGAACCTATTCTATCCTTATGTATTTTTTAATATGGGTTTTGATGCGATACAGCAACCCAAAACTTGGACTGATTTATTAATTGTACTATTTATGAGCATTACAAACCCTAATTTTACATTTTAGCGTTATCCCAAGAGCATAAATTTAATTTAAATTTGTTTAAATATTATCAAATATTATATAATGAAACTAAACACTTTAATATTTCTACTAGTGGTAATAACCATACCATTTTAAATGATTTAGGTTAAAGTTATTATAGTCACACTATATCAATAGCCTACTTAATCTTATTGTGTTTTAATAAAATCTTCAATATAAAATTATATTCTGTGCCTACATTTTATGAACATCAACATATAGTTGAAACTGACAGAAGTGGAAGCAGACGGCTGTGTTTATTATGAATATTCCAAATAAAGCCGGACCAAGCTTTTTTGATATATTTATTTATTTATTTAATTCTTTATTGAGCCAAATAAAGGTACAAAAGGCGGACTTAATGCTAAGAGCATTCTCTACCAGTCAACCTGATCCAGTCAATAACAGTCAATACCAGTCAATATCTGATGTTGCAACAAATATTTCTAACTGATATTCTCCGATGACGACATTCATGTCACGAATTATTTAATAGAATTTTAACCACTTTATGAGATTTCTATAAATACCGTATCTCTTAAGTTTATACAATAAAATAAAGTGATCAACGAAATCAAATGCCTTAGCGAAGTCAATGTAAATACAATCAATTTTATAGCCGTTATCCAGTTTTTATGATAAATCATCAATAAGAAATGTAAAATTGTACATACTAGACCTTTTCTTAATAAAACCATGCTTTATACCTTTAAATCGGTTTTCATGCACAACGTTAATAATGGACAAATAAGTGATTGTGATACTTTGGAAAATATTGATAATATATTTATTTACCTGTACTTTCTTTTTATCTCCTCTTTTAAAGACAGATACTATCCTTACTTTTTCCAAATGCTCCCAAATGCAAAATTCAGCTGTACATTAAATTATAAAAAAGATATAAAACAAACATTTTTTAAACAAAAATCTTCAAACCTGACTTCTTTGGCAGAGTATGACCAAATAGTCCAAAGCCAATGAATAAAACATGAAATAAAAATAAAAACTCTAACATCGCAAAAAAACTATTTCAAAATTCTCTCGACTTTCAAAACATATATTGAACTAATGCAGGGTAATAACTAAAAGAAGAATACTATGCTATGTGGGCGAAACACCCGGTCAATAGGGAGTGGGATTTTTTCTCAAGAAAGCCTAAAAGATAATTATAATTATTTTTTGCAGTCTATTGAAAAGAATTTTATTGATTCACCTACAACTCAATTATACCGACTTGGCAATTATTAAAGTCTATGTTCCGATGATAAAGAAGAAAAAGAAATAGATAAATTCTATAGAATGCTGCAAAAAACTCAAAACCAACTACGAAATCATAAAATTGTAACTACCTTTTATCATCTCGTTATGAAACCAGTATTTATTCCAGCTGCACGTGACTTTTATATTGACCTCGTCTTCTTTATTTTTTGTTTTTTTTTTTGTTTTAGAAAACGAAACAACCAAATTTTTGATTTAACAATGCACCGAAATCATAAAAAACAAAAACAATTCACAAGTATTAAAAAAAATATCTGTCAAACCTATTTAATAAGCAACGATTACAAGCGTTACGAAATTCTACAAAAACCTCTATAATACTGAGCTACAAGAAACTACTTTCGTTGTGATAAATAGCTTACAGATAAACATTAGTGAAACATTCATTATAAAATAAAAAGTCAAATTTCTTCATTTGTTAAAATAATTTATATTTATTTGGACACGTCACAATTATGACTTCTTATAAAAAGATCTTTGAAATAGTTGAAAGCTATGAATAGCTCATGAGAAGATCCAGGCAAAGAAACTCATGGCCACTCTTTTCAACTGCCAATTACAGAATTGTTTATGAGCTAGGCTTACAATAGTTTAGTCCAAGCCTTATTATCATTTATATAATTTTATAGTAGGCCTTATTTTGCTGTTTTGCTTTACATACAACTTATTTTTTTTAAGAAAAAGTTTTTAAATTTCTCTTGTGACTTTATTATAAAAATCGAAACATTTACATAACTTATAAATCTTTGCCGGCCCGGTGTGTATTAGAACATGTTTGTTTTTATTGTTTGTATTGACAGAGTGCACATCAATATTCCTTTCAAGTTTTTGTGAACGTACATTAAATTATCAAATATATTTGATAATTTAATGTACGTTCACAAAAACTCAATTTATATATTGACAGAGTAAAGTAACCATTTTAATTTTCTGTAATATAAATACATCTCTTGAGGAGTACATGCTAGATACGTTGTAGATTGCCCGAATAGCCTTTTTCTGCAAAATGAAAAGTTATTTAAATATAGACTATGTGTTATTCTGGTACATGAGCTATTATATATTATATAGTTATATGAATATAGCTAGGTTTCTACAAATTCCGTTTTCAACATGATTGAGTAACAAACATCTATTCATCCAAACAATCGCACTTTTATATTAGTCAGATCAGATAAATAATATTACCACGATTATCTAATTTACGTCCCATTATGTGATCTGGGCTGCAACTGTTTCCAAAGTCAACACAACATTTACCACGGAAAGATTTTTTTCGAACTTCTAAAACCCTAGCCATACTTCTCGATAGGGAATTTGAACATAACCTTGTACAATGTCTTTTACCGTATAAAAAAATAAATGTATTATCTATGATTTATAGCTTTAATTATTTAGTTACATAAAACATACTTTTATCGATTTAGAAAATAAAAATTTAGAAAGATTAATATATTAATCGCAAATAGTTTAATGTATAGAGAAAGTTTTGATCGTCGGGTGTGAAGAGAACTGTAAAGTGAACTTGTGTGAGCATAATCTAGCTTAAGCGAATTATATCAAGCATTTTAGTATATTAGCTTTAAAATTGTACAGCATTAAAGAATGTTTATTGTTAAAATAATTGTAATGCCTAATAATAAATTATGCTTTATTATAGGCACTACTAGATAGAACTGAATACATGATTTTAAACTATATTTATTTACTTATTCTTGATGACACAAAAATTCATCGCATTATCTTTCATGTATATAATATCTCAAACCCACCAACCCCAAAATTTTGAAAGTTATAATCTATGTATCTATATAGCAATGTAATTTCATAAGAATTCTCACCTGCCTCATACGTACAGACTATCTTAGACATGATTGAACGAACATGATTGGCCGTACTGTAGCCAAGTTAATTACAATAGCTACTTACAGGTCATTCCATCAAGTCTAACGGTAAGAACTTTATGAAGATTGAAAAAATTAAACCAAAACTTGTGCCCTACAACTCATTTTGTCTACGAGAGCAATTTGCACCTACCGAAGTGTACCTTTTAGTTTTTCAACTACGTCTGGAGATACCATCTCATTATACCTAATACAACGGCCTCAACTCGAATGATATAACATTTTTCGTCCAGGTGATCAATAGCAGCCACGGAATGGTGCATTTTCAATTGACGGTATAAAAAATATTCATATTATCTGTCGCCTCATCGGCAAAAGAAACCTCGGCAAGAGGGACTCTTCTTGACGTCGATTCTTCTCTCCTCACAAAGAAAGAAGAGACAGTAGTTTCTTTTGAGAAAAATAATAAAAACATCAGCAGTCCTAAAGTGTTTGTCTAAGAAGTCATTTCGCCTTCTCGCTTTTGCACATTTTTTTTTAATGTATTAGTCGTGATAATTATGCTCATCCCTTTTCATCATCTCTATCGCCTTGAATGTGATATTTGTTCTATATATTGGTAATATTTATAGCATTTTTATTTAAATTAGAATGATTTTTTTTCTTAAATTTGTTAATAGAGCTGTATGTTCATCACGTAATCTTTAAATTAAAAAACCATAAATGTTCGAATCATCATTCTGAATTGTGTAATTTTTTTGGACTATAATTTAATACGCATATAATATTATAAATTACTTGATACGTTTAAAGCACTCAAGCTAAATTACTCACTACTCACTAAACTGCTCACATGATTTAATTTCATAGTTCGTTTCTACGCCGGACTATTTAAAGTTAACTACATTCATTAAACTAAGTTATTCTAATTGCTAATTTCAAATCAAAGTATTATATATGTATTAGGAAAATTTGATTCCAATAAAATGTATATTTATGTTTAACTTTTAAATAAATATATGACAATATTAAACTTTGCAAATAATAAATAAGCTATCTAACCCTCTAAAATTCAAAAAATTGCCGTTAGCATTGTGCGATTTAAAATAAAATTCAATGTTTACATTCCGATAAATGTAAAGAAATAAAACACAAATTTTTGAACTAGTTTCATCAGATTAATTGTGGATTACAAACAATACTTCCAGATCACCCAAAGCTATGACCTTAACAGCTACGATGTTCAGATATTGTTTATAAAATAACTAGAATTATGTATATGTTTATTTATTTATCTTTTTATTATTATATATATGTTTTAAAACATGAAAAAAGCGTTCTGATAAATAGAAGCAGTAAAAAAATAAGCTTTAAATATAATATCATGAAAATATTTAACATTTTGTATTCTTTATAATAGTCAAATTTAACATAAATGTATTTTTATGACTTATGAAATAATCTGTTTATCTTATATAAGAAATGAACGGAAAAACATCATGTGAATAACATAAATAATTATCCCGAGTTGAGAGTGATACAACGACTTTCGGGTCAAATCAGGTCTACTAACTGCTTGCTTGCGGTGACTGGTTGTGTGGCAAGCCGAAGATTTTTTTATTTTCTTTTACTGCTATTAAACAAGTGATCACTGATTATAATTCTAAGTGGAAAAGATATAAATAAATAAAATAAATAAATAACTGGCAGACTTTAAGTCAGGTCACATCATCAAGTTATTGTATTTTTTTCTTGATTATCCTTACTATAATGATATTACTTTTATCAAAATTAAAATATGATCAAAGGTAAATAGAAACAATATACAAAATATACGACAATATAATAGATAAAATATAAGACTGCGTTTTGGGGCAAATGTTGAGTTTAAATTAAATGCTTTAAAGATAATGCTTATCTATTAACGACAGTTGTGAACCCTTCCGAGTTAAATTACACAAAGAAACTTAAAGTTCCTTAAGTATTATTTGGTATAATCTGTATAATACAAGCAAAAGCAACAAATTTGATAATGTCTCTCAGAGTATATGTATGTATTTTACGATTATAACTAACTATACGCGTATATGTTATATTTTTTCTCTATATTTATAAGATAGGTTATTTAGCAACATTTGTTCAGTGTAAATCGAATAAATTATTATTTTTTAATAAAATTCTCAATTTTATCAAATGTATCGTCCATAGCTATTTTTTTAAAGTAATTACGTTTAAACTTGTACTGCACTTATCTAGTAATGTATTGCACTAGTATTAAGTTGCTTTAATTTATAATTGCAAAAAAGAAAAACGAGGTTTAACTGTGACTTTACCGGCTCGTTGTTATTATAAAAACTGGTTTTGTACTAAGTATAACCTATCGCTATTTTGAGTTAGGGACCGGCAGACATAAATCCAATATTTGTCACAAAATTAAAAAAAAATATTTGCATATACAAACAAAGAAACTACTCATTCATATATACACATATGTATATGCATGTCTATATGAGTAATAAATAAGATTTGTTTTACTTCTTGCAGTCTCTTAATATAATGCAATACATTGCAATGGTTTTCCCTTTAGAGATGTCTAAACATAAATCTACTTTCGTAAAGTCACTGAGTAGGCAGAACGTGATACGACGAGGCTACGTGACCACTAGTCAGTGTCTCATACATTTTAGACAAAGAGATTCGTATTTTACTGCAGCAGGATATATTGTTGTATGCTTGTAAAATTTTATTAGGTTAAAAACTCAACATTTTTTAATATTATACTTAAAAAGCCAAACAAATATACGATAATTACCTACTACCAGTACAAGAACAGTCCTTTTTAAATAAAATAATATAAAATATTGGAAATATGTATTTACCGTGAACATTTTATTGCTTGGGTTAGTAAATAGCTCACTTCTTTTGTACAGGTGGGTGGAGTCACGGAGTCATACATTTGAAAAAGATTTAAAATTTATTTTCTTAGCATATAATTGAGGACGACATTCACGAGGACCAAACACACATCTCTAATATTAAAATTGCTAAATTAAGTATTTGCTACTTGTAATACTTCAAGGTGAAGCATCGTAATTGAAAAATAAAAAAAATATCCAACCATCCACTCTAAATAGCAATACAAATTCTAAGCATTCTCTCAAAGCATCTATAAAATCGGAAATTCTTTTAGCTTTAACGTTTAGGAATTCAAATTTTTCTGCATCATACTAGTAAAGGATTTTACTATTCGCTACCCACAACTGTTATTTACATGAAATATTTTTTGCAGATGGATTTGGCTTTTTTATTTTTTTCAGGTGGATTTGGCTTTAACCTACCACAGTCCACTGTTGGACACATGTGTCCCCCATTTTTCGCCAGATATCCCGGTTCTCAGTAGTCATTTAACATAGGATTTTACATTGTACATGAGTGTTTGTGACAGCACTGTGAGACCTCATTATACTGTCAGTGAATTTTGTATGCCTCCTGAACTATACGCCCAGAAACTTAGGAACCGTTGGAGGTAGATGACTAGCTAACTGACTTATTACCGGACCTTATAATACTATACTATATAATATATACTTATAATACCTTTTAAATTAATATTTTTTTTAGTAAATATCGATCTTAATAAGTTCTTCTAATATTAAAAATGAACATACATTATTATGTAAGAGTTGTATTACCTTATAGAGTAAACCATTTGATCTACTCATCATTTGAAATAAAGAGACTCCATAGCATTATTATTACACTCTGTTGCTTGTTGTTAATTTAGAAAGAAAAGAAGAAGAAGTATTTATTGTGGTGTTATTTGTATAGGTTATGAGTCTTGGGTTTTATATTTATTTATTACACAAATCATTTTTATCACAAATAATTTATGATAATAATAATGACTTTTTTATATCCAGGGATTGGTAATATCACCACTTTTTTTTTAACGTCAGGAGGCTCCGACTCACTATACCTGAGGTTGCCGCCGCCGTCATAATGGGACACCACTGGATCGCTTTCGCACTCACTGCGATGCCCCGACGTGATCCACGGAGAGAGCACCCCGCAACGAGGAGCACCCATCCCTCTTTCGCAGGCTTGAAAGATTGTGGAGGGATCCACCTACCTCGAGAATACTCAACTTAATATTTTTACAAAAATACTGAAATTACTTTAATAGTTTTACTGCATTTCACCTTTTTTACCAAGCACAGTGTTATTTTTGTATTTTATGAGTTTTAAAAGTAAAACTGATTCCATTATTATTTTTTATTCTTTGTAATGTTCGTGCATGAATTTTATTATAGAGATATTTTGAATACTATGAAAAAATTCAACGTTATTTTGAGAACAACATGTTAAGGTTTGCAATTCGTGAGTAAATTAAAACTACATTTTATGTTACTCGCGAGTTGCAAAGACTGCTATTTCGAATTTTAATATTGTTGTTTCTAAATGTATAACTTGTATAAATTGCTTAAGATACTAGATTTATTTTGTTCTTGCATATTAATCTTTCAGTTCAGTTCTTTCAGTTTCAGTTTATATAAATATAGAATGAAAAATAGACCGATACGGGCAGGGATTCGAATCCGCGACCTCTGGGAAACCGTCCCGTCTATACATTTTTAAAGATATTTTCAAACAATCTTTCAGTTTCTCCAGAAAATGTCTTTATATATTTTATACGTTTCTTAAATAATATTATGTGTTATGAAAATTAGATCTAAAATGATCTTCTTAACACCGATATTAATACATATATTAACCGGTGTTATGAATATGTAAAAATATCGGAAAGAAAGTTGCTAAAACTTTATTACATTTTACAGTATTTAATTTGGATATTATATACTAAGGGTTTTCAAAATTAATTAATACAACTTAATTGAACCATAATAAACGGCATCGCTACGTTACCAGCATAAACTTTGCTTAACTGAATTTGGTTCAGTTTATATAAGGAGAAAAGCGATTTCATTAGGCAAAATAAACATTTTGAGTATTGTCATGGTAGTTAATAAGTATTTCATATAAATATAAAATTTCGCATTAACATTTGAAACAATAAACCTTTTTGAAATAATATATTAACGTTTTAATAGACGATAGTACCTACCTACTAAACACATTGTTTGAAAATTGAAAAAAGCAGCAAAACAAACAGTACCTACCTTCTAAACACATTGTTAATATTGAAGAAATGCTGCTTGAAAAAAAGCAGCAAAAACAACTGAATAAGAAACAAAATAAATTATTGAATTCTATTTTACCACGAGTTAAACGGACATTTGAATTCATTCAAATCCTAATTCTCAGAGATAAAGGTCTTTCAATTAATAATTACATTTGTAATAAAAAAATAATGTAAAAATAATTTGCTGTCTTTTAGATTTCCATAGTTGTATCACAAAGATTTAAGCTAATTATCAAAATAAAGTTATCGGCACGAAGATTAAATAGTTAATATCAGTAAAGTTAATCCGCAAATCCGCGAAACTGGTTTAAAATAGGTTAAAACTATTTTAGATAGATGAAAAATATAAAACATAAGACTCATTTAAAATTTTCGTACTATCAAAAAGTACCAATTTTTTTTTATGTTACAAAGAATTTTAGTGTTTTTAAATCAGGATCAAGGTTTGGTAATATTTATTGTACTATTCATTCAACAAGTTTATGAATAAAACAGTTATTTAAGCATTGCCTAATCTGTGTCTGTGTCTGGAAGTGAAATATTCTTAATTCTACATTGATGGAGAAGGAAAGACAGTTCTTATTATATATAATTTATTTTCTATAAAAGTGGCTGTCGATGTTTGTTATCGCAACTGTATTGGTTGCAACTTATGAAGACTGAATATTCAAAAATTCTATGCTGCAGGAGTTTAATATTAGAAAGTTATCTAAAGTTTTAAAATCTTGGAAATTATGGAAGTTCAATATAAAATGTTCATTCAAGGAAACAATAATTTTATTATTTCATTTTACTATAAATAATCATTTTATGCATTTCAATGAATTTATGCATTTCAATTATTTTCCTTAATATAACGATCAAGACTTTAAACCAACAAATATAAAGAAACCCCATAACTTTCGTAGAAAATCATGAGCAAAATTTAAATGACGTAAATGCATTTGACTACAGAAAATAAGCTTAGTAAACAATCCCGATCCTAATTTTGGGGAAGTGCTTCAAAACAATTCTGCTTTATTATGAATGAGAACAATTTATTCAGAAAGTGGATTTACGAAACGTCAAATTAAACTTTCACTGGTGAAATATCACTGATAATTTAACATACCCTTACGTAAACTGTGTACGTCTAGTATCATACATATTTTTTTTTTCTATCCAAGTTAATGTTTGACTACATTCCACCTGATTTAAAGTGGAAATGTAGTCATAGATGGTAAGGCGCATTAACTATGTAACCTATTCACTTTTCCCTTGAAGACACCCACATTGTATTCGGCCGGAAATACAGACGCAGGCAAGCTGTTCCAGTCCTTCGCTGTACGCACTAAAAAAGACGAAACGCTAGAAGTAGGTAGGGCCTAAAGAATTATTAATAATTAATAATATAATATTGTGTAACAGTAATATCAATGTAATTATTATATTATTTGACTTGCTTTAATTTTTTGAATTACAATATTGCAAAATATTCTTAAATTTGATATACAATTTGTACCTTTTTTTTTATCGTTGGAAAAATGCGTTTCTGCATCGTCACACCGGCCAGGAAGGCGATGGCCGAGCGGTATGTGTGGCACCCGGCAGCATAGGAAACGCTGCCATTTTTAAGGAACCCCACTGAAAACCAACGGCTGCCCTCATTGCTGCAATGGGACGCCACGGGATCGCTTTCGCACTCACCGTAACGCCCCGGCATACAATTTGTACCTATATTATCTATAAATTAAAAGGTCTCGCGAAAGGTAAGAAAAATTATAGAGAAACCTATAAATGTATTTCTTGCACTTAATGAAGAAAGAAAATTATCAAACAAACAGAGTAATTAATTTTAAAAATATATATAAAATACCTCCTGCATAAAGGCGCGTTTAGCGGCAGGACAAATACAGTTATAGCCGAATCTTTCTTGGTATATTTAAACTGCAAAGTCGAGTTTCGAATCACGTCTAGGTATTTTTTTAACTATATTTGTAATCACGCATTTTACATCAACAAATAACAAAGCAATATAATTTAATAAATTAAGTAACAACAAAACCATTTCTGGTTAGTTCTCCACGATAATTATTACGAACTATCAAAAAATAACAAATGAATTTAATACACTTTCACCTCAAATAGCACAAAATTAGGTAATAATTACACTTATCCTTGTGATAATTAGTAGTAACAAACTAGTGGGCAGTCATGAGAAGACACTATAAATGATCTGTTTTACTTACACCGCGTTGAGTGGAGGTTTAATATTTTTTTAAATAAATATTTTTTTAGGTCTGATAGCTATCTATTACTATAATTACTTTTTTAATGTACATGAAATAATAGTAATAAAACATGATTTTTTATCATCATCATTCATATTATAATATTACTATAAACCAGAGGTTCCCAAACTTCTTTCGTCTAACGCCCACTTTGAAAATCAGTTATTTTGTAACGCCCCTAATTTTTTATCCTAAAAACTTTAATAACATTAGTTTCCTCCGTAGTTTGATTAAACCTATATTCTAATTGAGACTTATCTTACCAGAAAGAGCAATAATAATGCATCCTTACAATATTAAAAGTATCTTTTATTAAAATATAACATATAATATTGAGCAATAGTAATACCACTTTTCATAATTAAAAGTATCTGTCGTTAAAACATTTACAATAATTAACAATAACCAAAACTAATACAACTTTTCATAATAATTAATTCTTCTTCCTGACATTCAACCCGACGTATGTCAGGGTCTGCCTTCCCGCTCAACCTACTCTACTTCTCACAGTGTACGGTCTTTGACGTGCTCTGTGGTTAGACCATTGGCTTTCATGTCCTGCTGCACGACATCCAACCAGAGCTTCCTTGGGCGCCTTTGAGATCTTACTCCAGGGACAGACATATCAAAGCATTTACATCTGACATAGTTTATAGGCGAGTGCGCAACGTGGCTATACCATCTCAAGGGCCGCTCTTGGACTACCTCTAATAAATGTGTTACGTATGCGGTTAGACTGCGTTACGCCGCAAATCTATCTCAGCATCTTCATATTAATGACTTAAATTTCCTGGGTGTGCCGAGATAATACTAGCCAGCATTCGCAGCCGTATATAAGAACCGGTTGGAAGACGCTCTTTTATATCAGCTTCTTGAGTTTGGGTGATATTTTGCTATCACAGACTACTGCTCTCATCTGACCTTGCACATCGTAATCGATGCCGCCAGACTCGTGCATAAAGGATTTAAGGTACCTGAACTTTTCCGACTTAACGGCTGGCTCAGGACCTATATGGATAGTATTCGGGTCTGGACCAAGAAACCATATATTCCGACTTCGACATATTTAACCTAAGACCGCCGTTCTCAAGCGTCCCCTTTAACTTATGCTCCAGCATTAGTGGATTCTCGTCAATAAGTGCTATGTCATCGGCATACATCATTAACCATGGAATCTGATTTTGGATGTGAGCCGAGACAGTATCGAGAACAACATTGAATAAGAACGGACCAAGATCTGAGCCTTGGTAAACCTCTACTGTAATCTGGAAGGGTTTGGTATTGCCAACGGCAGTCCTAACCATAGAAGCGGAGCCGTGGTACATGTCTCTGATAGTCTCATGGATCCCATTGGATCGCAATGCCCACCAGATATACTGACGAGGCACGAAGTCACAGGCCTTCTGCCAATCTAAAAAATTATGTACAGAGCTCTCCTTTTTTCCCTGTATTTTCGCGAAAACATTTTGCGATATCTCACGTCGCTTTATTCCGAGAACATGCCAGTTTAATTATATACTATAAGTTTAATTTAATATATTTTCAGGTTTTATTTATACAATAAAATAGAATTTAAATATGAATTGATAAATGGATGTTTGAGAATACTTATAAACTTGTAAACTATGTAAAGCTAATTCAATATTTTAATAATTATACATAAAAAATAAAGCAATATAAGCAAAGATACGAATTTGCGACTTTTGAGAAACCGTACCTAGAAGGAATGGGTTCCGATAATGACGTATTTTTCATTTTAAATTTATTTAAAATTTAAAAAGACTAATAAACGGATGTTGTGTAGTAAAAGGATATTATTTTTAGTGATTTTTAAATATGAATAAAGTTACAAATTATCTATGGCCCCCCTAAATGAAACCAGTGCCCCCCAAATCTTTCTTAGTACCTTATCGTCCCCTTCTAGGCTTCCAGCGCCCACAAGGGGACGTCATTGCCCACTTTGGGAAAGATTGCTATAGACGTATTTGATATTATATAACATTGGGGCCTACCATGAACTCATAAAAACTATCATTGTTTTAAGGCGTTTTGTAGCAATATCACAATAATATTACTTTGATTCGTACCATGAACTTTATAAAACAATATTGTTTTATTCCTGCTTAGTGACGTTAATGAACGAATGCTTTTCTATTCCTGCAATAGGAGGGAATGAGACATCACTTTTATTTAGTGTAGCTTCATCTCTTTTACACGATGTTGCAAATTTTATTCCTTAACACGCACTTATTAAAATAAATTATAATATTTGATAAAAAAAAAACATCTTTTTTATTCTTGGTATATTAATAGCCTTGCATAAACGAAGCTTGGTTAGTTTTAAAATTGATACCTTTTGATGCCATCTAGAAATTTAAAATAATAACGCACCGCTTATCTATTATTATTCATAATGTTATTAACCTGAAGAAATAATTCGAGTGGATTGGCAGTTGGTTGCTATGGAAATACTAAATAATCAAAATGACAAGAATGCGGATTACAAAAAACAATTTACATAAAACAAAAATAAAATGATCGGATAAGAGTTTTATAATTAAATAATTAATTGTAGTTATATACCGGACAATACGATTTTATGGACTTGCTTATGAAACTAATAAATAAATTCAAGATTATAATATGAAGATGAAATTATGAAATATAATTTATAATATTTAAAATACATCGTTTGTCTGAAAAAGAAGAAGTTAGAAAGAAAAGAAATACGAGTTTTGGGCGAGAAATTGAGGATTGGGTTCCTGATCTTTGCAAGGTCTGTTTTGCTATACCTAGGACGAAGAACAAGTCGAAACAGTAGAAACAATTATGAAGAATAATTTTATTTGTGATTGTTTTTTTGCGGTACTTATGTTTATCCTCTATGAGAATATTATACGTCACAAACAGTCGATTTACTCCTTACGTTTTAATTAATTAATATTAATAAAAATATATTGATGATAAACTGTCTTTGAATTAAAGAGGTGGTGTTGAGTTGAACACTAAACCATTATATTTATAATATAATAAATGAGTTAAATGTGATGTATGTAAACAGGAACAATAATCATAAAATAATAGTTAATCAATTTAGACTGACTAAAAGACAGAAATGATTTTACAAATCCTTTTTGAAAATGGAAATACCCTTTAAGCCCTGGTACTTTTGAGAGTATCATATAACTGCATGTGGTGTGGGTAGCTAGTCTAAACTTCTTTTTTAGTAGGTATTTATGTCTGTTGTAATTGCTGGCTAAAATAAATATGTAAATTTTAAAGTAATAATAAGTAAATCCGTCTTGAAAACCTAACGATTTCTAAATGTCAGAATTAGACATAAAAGTACTTTCATGTTTCTATTGTCTAAAATTAGTTCATGATACCAGTTAATAATGTTTTATATGGTAAAAGAACGAATGATTTAGGATGACGTCATCAAAACTTCTTATCGAAACATTATTAACGTAATATTACTTTTAGGATGTCATGGTACGAAAATCGAAAGTAAGATTATTGTAATACTGCTATAAGAGTTCATGGTCCCAATAGGCCCCATTGTCTAATGTGCTATATGACATTTATAAATTGGTTTATATTATTGTAAAAAAAATAACTACACAGCAGATAAAAATTTACAAACATAAAATCATTTTTAATATTTATGGGCTGTACTTTAATACGTATGCTGACATCCTTATGTACTTTATACGTTTAAATCACTCAAGCAAAGGTTTGACACGAGTTCATTTCAATGCTCTTTCTACGTTAAAATATTGAAACTTTCCTTTATTCACTATATAAATTTTTTAGAGATAAATTCATTTAAACATAGTTATTTATTTATAATATATAATTTTTAATAATTAAATATATTTTTTGATTAACCATAATTTATGTACTTAACATACATATGTTAAGTACATAGGAAATATAAAAATTAAAAGTTTAAATAAAAAAAATGTTAATAACGACTTACATATATCTCAAATAATTTGATAACGAGTTCTCTTGTATAAATCCCCAAAATGATTATACCCACTATCACTATTCACACCTACAGTTTCCGTTCGAAAATGATTCCGACACAATAACTCATAAACTATGACACTTATGTTCCTATTTATAACAACAGATCTTTATCACAGGTATATGTGTATCCCGAACTAAAAGCAGGATTTATTTATTGATTGCGATACCATAAATTTTAACTGTTATGTTTCATTATTGGATAAAAAGACAATATAGCGATCTAGTTTGAAACTAATGAAAGACTTTCCGTCAGCTTAAGTGTTTGACAGGTGAAACGCGGCGATGTCAACGAACACTTATGAGGAAATTCAGGCGTCCTCAACAGCCTAGTGTTTCAAAGGTGTACGTATATTAATGGGTTTCAGTGGGTAATTAGGAATTATTGAAAATGACAAAATATCCTTCCTTATTAATTCCATAACAATAATGAGAATTTAAATTAATTTATTTGATATTTAACGTATACAATCTAAAAGGTACAAATGGTGGATTAAAAAGTAACGAAAATACCGGTTTAGATGAATGCTTTAGCCAGAAATCGTATTGAAGTAGTAGCATTTTTCACTTTTAATTTATTAAACATTAGAAGTTATAGAAAAAAATATTTAGAATAAAAAAGAATCATCGTTAAGATATTAAGAAAAACCTTAGAATTAAGATGAAATAACAGTGCTAGTCTACTTGTATTATAAGTATACTAGCGAACCCAGCCCGCTTCGCTGGGCTAACCCTTACTTTACCTGGTGGCGAGTTACATCAATGGGCATAGCATATTCGTTTTCTTCGAGGAAAAATACATGGTCATACCAATTTTTATGACAATCGGTTGAACGGGGAGGAAGTCGATATTTGACAGCGCCGCCTGGTGGCGAGTTACATCAATGGACATAGCATATTCGTTTTCTTCGAGGAAACATACATGGTCATACCAACTTTTATGACAGTCGGTTGAACGGGGCGGAAGTCTATATTTGACAGCGCCGCCTGTTGGCGAGTTACATCAATGTTCATACCATACAAACCTTCTCCGTGGAAAAATACATATACATACTAATTTTCATAATCATCGGTCCAATAGTTTCTGAGTTCATCGATTTCATATATACAAACATCCTTCTATATATATATACTAGCGAACCCAGCCCGCTTCGCTGGGCTAACCCTTACTTTACCTGGTGGCGAGTTACATCAATGGGCATAGCATATTCGTTTTCTTCGAGGAAAAATACATGGTCATACCAATTTTTATGACAATCGGTTGAACGGGGCGGAAGTCGATATTTGACAGCGCCGCCTGGTGGCGAGTTACATCAATGGACATAGCATATTCGTTTTCTTCAAGGAAACGTACATGGTCATACCAACTTTTATGACAATCGGTTGAACGGTGCGGAAGTCTATATTTGACAGCGCCGCCTGGTGGCGAGTTAATCAATGGGCATACCATATAAACCTTCTCCGTGGAAAAATACATACACATACCAATTTTCATAATCATCGGTCCAATAGTTTCTGAGTTCATCGATTTCATATATACAAACATCCTTCTTTATATATATAGATAGATTTGAGTTTCGAATGCGAATGAGACAGTCGATTATTCTTCCCATATCCCTACCACCTTCATTCCATTGTTAACTTTAAATAAAATTTCCTCGAATTTCTGCTTATATAATTTATAAAAATGTATATAAATAAAACAGGGTAAAGTAAAGTAAAGTAATACATTTAAAAAAATCTAAAATATGTATTTAAAATAAAAATGATTTGATACGAGTATATGACTAGTTAGCTGAGTTACTGACTGACTTCTACATCTCCTCTTAGTGTGAACAAGATTGCTTCAAAGCATTTGAAACGTCGGGTTATAATTAAACTTGAAAATGTAAATCAAAATACACTCTAGAAAATCCGCTAGGAATAGTTTTATTTTATATAATTTTTACGAGGTATGAAAATATTTTACAGACTATCTACTTTTTTACCGGGATTAAGGATGTTCCCTTATTTTTTATTATCCGAGACTATTAAATAAGTAAGTTCACGGGTGATCTAAAAATTATGATTAATTCTATGTACGACGATATATTAAACAGGATTACGCAAATAAAGACTAATAATATAATATATTAATTCTTGAATTGTATTTTGCTTTATGGAATATAAACAACTTGTTCATAGGTATTATTTATATGTATAGTTTATAATATTTACAATAAGAAAGACCCTAGCTTCTGAATATAGCTGCTTTGTCTTGTAAATAAATTGTACGAATTCAATGATGTTTTAGTTAAAATAAATACAATTGTTTATGTTAAAGTCAATATGGTCTTCTTATTATATATGTATGAGTCATGGTACTATATATATAACTATATGAGTATCTTCATGCACACATAATGTGAATTTAAATTGTCGTGATACTTTTTAGACAGCATTATTACTTTTTCAGGTTTTAGAGCAAGTAAAAAACTAATTAAATTAACCTGTTTCACCGTTAAAAATAGTGGTATAATTTATTAAATTACTATAATAACTAATAGATGCTGTTATGATTGCTGTATGTATAGACATTTGGTGTGCGGTACCAGCAAAGGATTGAATCGCCACATTTCTACCCGAGGGTGTCTTAAGAGGCGACTAAGGGAACATTTATAACAAGTGATGGGCAGCAGTGGTATCTTGAATACTGAATACGAATTACAAAAATCACTAACCAGCCTTGCCAGAGCGGTGACTATGGGTACCCACTCAATCGAATGTGTCAAGGAAAAACGGCCCCTAGTTCCTACTAATTCACTATTTTCGGACACGACAAGGGTCGTGGTAACGGTGGGTATGGGTGGTAATCACAAAAATCACAGGGAGCAAATGTTTGTCAACTTCTTCAAGATGGAGGATTCTTCTTGATGAATTCATTCTTCAAGAAGCAATCTCTTCTTTATGAATATACTTAGAGATGTCTCAATGATCAATAGGTTTAGTATCCGAAGTGATCACTGACTTGTCTAAGGCACTCTAAATATACTACTTAGAGCCGCAAGGTCTCGCTTGATAAACTCTGAGGTTAGCCCTTCGCCGCCCGAAATACACTGTGGGCGGAACAGTTCCAATTGGACTTACGAGATCAATTCGACTTGCTGGATACCACTGACGATGTTGACGAGATAACCGAAAACGTAGTCAAGACTGTGGAGTCCAAGGTGTCGCAAGCATTTTCCGCGGATGGGGCGCACGAAGTCGTTTTAACTTTTTCCGGAAACTCAGAATTTGATGAGGAATATGAGGCTTGACAGGTCTTATTGAGCATAATTGTTTTTTGTTTAAATATTTTGTTATATTCAAAAGGACATTAGAAATAAAATTATATTGAAATAAATATTCGATAAGCCGTCCCGTTGCTTATGAACCAATTGCTACGAATAGGTAGCTTAATCGGAAGATCGACGAGACGATTTGTCAATGGTCGTGGGTTTGATGTCCATTTATTTATAATTTTATATTTATTTAAAATTTAAATGAGCTTAAGATTTTATATTGACTATACATAATTACGAACATTTTCAGCATAAAAATAATTTTTGGCTACACAATCATCTTATTTTTATTTCGTCAATTTTTTTACATCTTCCAAAAAATCTATATCTTTTAAAAATGCTCAATTTACGTCTTTCTTAAGTAAGATTAGCAGTAGTAATGTAAATAAATACTTTAGTGTTAAATAAATAGTTTTTATAGTGTACTATATTTTGATTTTTTTAGTTTTTCTAGTTTTTTCAGACCGGAGCCTGTAGGCTCAACAACTTGTTTGTTAATTACATATAAATGCATAATGATGCGTGATATCTGAGAAAAACTAAATTACCTGTTTAATATCTCGAAAACAATATTGAGTTTCAAAAGTTAATTTTGTTAGACATGTTGTTTTTTGTTGCTTAAATTAAGTAATTGTTGTATATAATCACCTCGTTGTATTTTCTCTGTCTTTACATAACAAGCCGTACGTATGTACCTACATGTGAGTCATCTTTGTCAGCATTCGAGACACATTCTGACTACAAAATAAGCTTATCTCTTAGTTAGAATTATTATATTTAGAAAAGTACTTTAGAATAATTCTATCCTACCTAAAACGTGTTTGCTGGAATTTTTTCTTACCTAGATTATCTAAAACAACAATTATGAACATTTTTCAAACGATTCTGTATTGAGATTTTTAATTACTTTAAATATTGATATCGATATAGAATATACCTTAAAAGCATCAAAGTTACTAGGATCAAATAACTTAATAACTTAATAATATACTAGTGCTTTAATAACTTAATAATTATAATTTGACCAACTCAGACTAAAAATAAAGATTTTATAAATACTTAAATAGTCGTTTTTATTTCTTCCTGAGGGTGGTTAAATAATGACTCGGTTGATAGTAGATTTAGATGATAAGTTTTTAATTAACCCAGTAAATGATTAAAATCTGCTCATTAGATTTTAATGATGCATTAGATATTAATGTTATGTTGGCTACGTATAAGATTGTTATTAAATAGTAATTTGTTATGTAAGTAAAATTAAGTTATGATTATTCATATAACTGCAAATATGCGACATTTGGTTGTTACAGTAAAATTTAAGATTTTAAAATCGTTTTGTACTATTGCAATGTTAAACAAAGTTTTTGGAATTTAATACATTTTCCTGACATGTTTAGTATTAATTTCAAATCAAACCAAATCAAAAAAACTTTATTTGGACAACTTATAAAACAAAAAATAAAAAATAAAATCAGTAACAAAATTTAAAAAAAAAGTACTTTTAACGTAAATCAATTAAATGAAAAATGATCATAATAAAAATATGAAAAAAACATAATAGTAAAATTATAATAGTAAAACTGAAGATATGTCGTCCAAATTGGTTGACCACTCAGTAAATGTTGAATACAATGTTTTCAACGCTGGTATTCTGTGGCTGCCATTTTTGGAGTTACGTCACGAGTTGCAATCGATGTAAAAAAAAATATATTATGTTATGTATTATAATTTAGTATGTATGTCATGAAATAATAAATTCTTACATATTTTTTTCCAAAATATCTTAATTAATATAACTAAATACTAGCTTGGTTCTTTCCAAAGACGTAGTAGAGTTCTAAAGAGAAAACACAACCGGGCCTCTAGATTATCTAAACGACAAGTCGTTAGAGCTAAGTCCAATTATATCATCGAAATTGGCAAATAGCTGACAAGCTATCCAACTGGAACACGAAAGTTCTAGGCACTTTCCAAAGCTGTCTTTATCAACTTCTGCCATCTCTCCTTTCCCAGATTCCCAGGGCATGCGAAAGCCAAACTAACCCAATTGGGGATACCCAACACTGTTCTTTCTGCATATCAATGATATGTTGGATACACCCAACATTCATTGTTATATAGGTGACAGCACCGGGGATGCTGTATATTCCGGACGTGCAGGACTTTCTCGGAAAAGCGTTGATGAATGCCGAAAGAAACTTGTGTCTTCTTTTGAGACTTTCTTAGTGAGGGTTTCAGAAGGTGTTAAATTGAACTAGGTTTCGTTTTACCATTAAGAAAACTCCATTCATCGTATCACCGTTTTTCGAAATTGTATCCCACTATGTCTAGCCAAGTATCGAAATACTGGGCCTGAAAATATAGAGAGATTGTCAGTATTATATATATTCTATTATTATATTCTACATCGGCAGTACATTGTTTCTTTCATTGCGATTATTAACTGAAAACTATAAATTTATTTTTTTGTCAAAATAGAGAAAACAATGACATTTGAGAAGAAGGAAAAAAAATAATGTTTTTAGTGTACTCATAATACACGACTACGAAAATACTAGATTTTCACTGTGTTATTAAGGTATAAAGTATACGTAATTTAGTTTACAAAAATAAATTTAAAATTTAAATAATCCGTCTTTTAGTCGGAGACTTGTACGTACGTCGTCAATGGTGTCTATTTTACAAAATTTTTGGAGCTAATGTATGAGGATATTCTTCTAATGCTATTGCTAATGTATGAGGATTCTCTGATGCAACGATTTCAATAAGTACATGATAGTGTTACTGTTGCACATCTTTTTGTGATGGGGTTTTATTTTTTTTTCTGTTTTTTTAAATTATTTTACTTTTTTCAATGTTGCACTAAATGAATCTACGAACACACTCATTTCACTTATTTAGATTTTTACTATTATATATTAATATTGTATAAAAACCTTTCACTAGAACCAATAAAAGCTCCATATCTTGGAGACAACTAATTTTATTTCGACCAAACATAGCTAAGAACCAGCTCGACAAACCCCCCGCTATAACATTCCTCTTTTTGCGTCGGGGGTCAAAAAGAATAACAAGAAATAATACCTGTATTATGAATTTTACTATTAGTTACTATATTCAAACCGGAGAAAACAAAAAATACAAACAATCAGAGTCAGATTAATAAATGAAATTATAATTAAAACAATCACAGAAAATGTACTTGCACAAACAATGGTTTTGAAAATGTTTTACGTTCAGCACCGTGGTAATTAGGCGTTGGCATAATCTGAGATTCCATAGTGCAAGGGAATATATAACATCTCTCCGCGTATCAGCAACTATTCCAAGAGAGAGTTGCTGAGATGTATCAATGAGTTATCTTTATCTCGTGGGGCTTAATTATTTATTTATTTCCTCTTCTAGAGGTAAATCTGCCATTCTAATGTCGTATCCTATTATCTTTAGAACTAACAACGGTAAATGCAGTTGACTTGACATAGTAGTTAATACGGATTTTTTTTGCAGGATGAATCTAGTTCTTGATTTTCTATCGAGTTGCGATTATGTGTTTCTAAAAAAATATATAATAAAGTAAATTCTAAAATATTTAAAGTAATTATTGACGATTATTTATTTTGAGGAAAAACATATATAATACTAGTTTATTTTAATTTATAACCCAAAAAAGTTTGTAATTTCAACGCTTAGTTGCCAAAATAAGTTATGTTGAGTGGATTGAGACCAAGATAGGTTAGTATTTTTACCAGTTTCTGGTCCAATTTTATATTTTTCTACGTTAAAAGAACTACAATCTAGATGTCTTCAATTACAGTTATAAAAGCCATAGAAGCTTTGCTTCGATTTCGCAAATCAAATTTATGGAACGCTACAATTACAACCGCACGAATATCACGGATTTATGTCACTTTAACCCGAAACTAGACAAGTTGCAACTGTCACGAATGACGTAACTTTGTCAACGTATCGTACTGCTATAATGGATAGCATATGTCATATCTGCTCAAAGTGTTGTTTATAAGCGAATATTGGTTCTGTCCACGAAAACACAGTGAATCGGAGTAGACAATGATGTATGAAGTAGATAAGATGTATAAAAATGTAAAAAGTATTGTATAATGTCTAAGGATATAAATTAATTTCTTTGTATTTTTTTCAAAAATAATGAATTAGAATTGCATATAAATGGAAACATAAAATGATTCTAGAAAATACCTTTTGACGTCTATTTTACATTTTATGACGTTTATTTATAACATTCGTAAAGAGATTATTGTATCTTTAAATTTAATTCTAATATTATAATGACGTAATTTAACATGTTTACTATAATAAACATTTAGTAAGTAAAGCGTAGTTTGGTTATTTGTTAACCCCGGGAACACAACTAAATTAGGTGTTAATGGGCTTAAATAAATTGTTACACGACAAATATTATCATCTGTTCTGCAAAATAAAACATTCAGGAATATATAATTTGTGTTCCTTAACAATTAAATCTTTAAATATGAAATATTAAGATTTATTATATAAGAAATTTATGCATGCTAACTTTTAATTATATTTTTTTTATTATATATCAGATACTTAAATACTTCATATTATAACATTGGAAAATCCTAACCAATGCAATGTTTCTAACTTTGCAGTATAGATAGACGGTGGATTTTCGAAAGAAACCTAATAGATGTCACCACCGTCCCGATAAAGACGATCACATATAGAATG
Organism: Napeogenes sylphis; assembly: GCA_959347405.1. Classification (NCBI taxonomy): domain Eukaryota; kingdom Metazoa; phylum Arthropoda; class Insecta; order Lepidoptera; family Nymphalidae; genus Napeogenes; species Napeogenes sylphis. Next base: position 28,829,553 of record OY365777.1, on the reverse strand, counting down.
CTTAATTCACCGAGGCGGACAGCGATACGGTAGCTCAGTTGGTAGAGCGACGGGACGGTTTCCCAATAGTCGCGGGTTCGAATCCCTGCCCGTATCGGTTTATTTTTCATTCTATATTTATATAAATTTAAATAAGCTTAACATGGCTATACATGTTTAAAGATAATTTCAAACATTAATTTAAAATCTTTATTTAAACTAATATTTTACCTCCCGACCCCAAAAATAGGGGTTATAAGTATATATATTAAAAGTTTGATCTGTGTATCTGTGTACCTGTGTATCTTGTCTGTGGCAACGTAGTAGCCAAACACGTGGACGGATTTGAATGCGGTTTTTTACACTTGATGGTTATCATAACCTCAAATGCGGCAATTTTACACAGCAAACTTATCATAGCCTTGTATAAACTTTTACATCAGATTGTACCTCACGCCGCGCTGGGTGTCTATACAAAGGATGTTTTTTTTGTTACTGTCTCCTTAAAAAAATAGGGCTAGAGTCAGGGATAGCAGTATTGACAAGGAAAGTCTGGTTACCAACACATCAATGGGCATTGGCGATAATAGAAAATAATAAAAAAAAAGATTTTGAAAGAAACTAAGAACAAGAAAGAAGCTAAGCTAGCCTCGGTGAGAACTGAGTTTATTTGAATATATCTAAAACCTTCGATCGTGGCATGGCACAACATGATCCTTTCGAAACTAAATTCCTATAAAATTTCTAAGAATTTATGCAAATGAATCACCAGCTCCCTTCCTAGGTAGAGCAAAAAGGTCGTCCTCGACTTATTTGTTTGGACCCCAAGCTCATGAACACTGTTGTTGTGTAAGGCAGTGTGTTGCCAACCCTGTTCCTTCGGTATATCTTAGATGTTTTTTATGTTGGATGTATGCAACATATAATACATATAAAATACGTAATATAAGACAACATATATATATAATGTCGAAGATGGAGGTATATTAGTGACTTACTCGTTGTTGATGGAGTCTTCTGGTACAGGAACCGAGGCATAGGTGTCAGGAAGTTACACCGGTCCCGTTAGGGGGTCCGGACTGTAAGGCTCTCACAAATTTATTACGTCACGGCGTTCACAGCCTGCACTATTACAATAATATCTATTGATTTAATAATTATTGTTAAATTATAGTATTCTGCGTGTATATATAAAATTATATTGAAAAAAAAAATATATAAATTATGATTTTTGTGTCTATAATATATATTTTTTTATTTTTTTTGATAATTATTATTAAACTATAGAAAATTGTACGTCTAAAAATCTTACGGCAAACTTCAAGCTTTATAATCGCTATACCTTCTAATTTTGTTTAATTAATTCCAGTTTGAGATAAATTATATAAGGCCATGTCAACAAAAATAATGACGGTAATGATAGACAGACAGACAAGACAAGGGACTAAATGTTAAAGCAATTAAACGTATATTTAACGTTCTTAATTAATGTTATACTATTATAATCGTAAGCCATGGGTAATTAGATTTTCATTTGGACAATTCAAAGTTATGCACGAGATAGGATTTTTGACTCTCGTAACAAAAATTAACCTTACAGACTTTTTATTTTGTCAATTATTTTAGAAATATATAAAGAAAACTATAAGCCTATGAACCACCTTTTCAATTGAAGCTTTAAATATTTTTCCAGCTAATGATATAGTATAATATTTTTTTATACACAAGTATTTCATTGAAAATTTATTTTATCTTTTATATATCTTAAAAAAACTAAATAAATGAAATATGAAATACAGCTTATTTTACAGTCTATCTTTTATTTATAAATATAACATAACAATAAAATATAAAGTTTGTTAAATCAACACTTAACAATTAGTTGGTTGTAATGAAACTCTAAAGGGTGTGCTACTTTTGTCCCAGGATGATTCTTGTCCAACTTTGAAGGAGTCAATTATAACTCGACGTTTGTATTTCAGAACTTGAGATAGTTGGTTTGTTCTCTAATATAGTCCAATGCTATTTTATTTAAATATTCTTACTTCAATTTACTGTTAGTAAATAAATACAAATGGAATAAAAAAAAACAGTTTTAGAAATGACAGTAAGCAAGGTAGTAAGTAAGGTCATAATCTAAAATCTAAGTATAATTATAAATAAAAATATAAATAAAAATATATACAATAATATAACATATAATAACTGAACATTTTTTATTACTTGACAAGTGACATTTGTGATTTGAATAATTTCGTTTCAGTTTCGTTAAAATATAATTTGTGTATCTCTTAAATTAATAACTTGCTCATGATATAAATGATGTCAGGGAATAAATCAATTGCTATTATTTTTTCAAAACTTACTCTATCAACCCCGACTTCACGTAGTCTTGTCTGTCTTAACCCTAGAGTGTTTTTATATAAGCGGAGGCGCGAAAGGAGGGAGGCCCTCACCTGCTGAAGCTCGCCTTCGCCACTTCGGCTTGTTGACCTTCAGCGACCCGCCTCAGTCGCTATAGCTCGTTTGAGTTTCAGTACAGTGTTACGCAAGGGTAACAGAACAACTTAAAGCGCCAAAGACGTCAGAGAATTCCTAATTACTTAAATTTTAGATTAGCTTCTGCAAAACTTAAAATGGGTATATTTCTAAAACTAAAAATCTTGCTCACAATATAAATTATATGATATTTATTTACGTTGAACTGACAATTGTATTTTTAAATAGTTAATAATACATTTTTAAGGTTTTTTTTCATTAATATTTTTAATTTATTTTATTATATCGAAATAATTTCCAAATATAAGTATATTTTTTTGACGATATTATTGACAACCCAGAAAGACGGGATACGTGCAGGAAAAATTAAAAAGATGAGCTTGGTTAATAAAACAACTAAAAACACACAATAATGATGAAGCACTCAAACACACTTATGAATCGTCTTGCTCACAAAAATGAAGAGAATGGTCTTAAATTGAAAAGGAGGTGGATAAAAAGAGACCTTATAAAGAGACTTCGTAAAGCCTGAGGCGATAATCTACTTAGTCACTAACTGTCTAGGGCATTGAGATCTATTCTTAAACTAATCTAAGGCATATCAATCAAAAACCAAAAAATCCGAAATGCCAAAAAACCAAAGACTATAAGGGGCTACTGTACATTTTCATGCCAACCCACCAACTTTGGAGGAAATAAAAAAAATAATTTTAAAGATACCAGCTAAGTCTGCACCAGGCCCGCATGGTATCCCTTATATAGTTTATAAGAAATGTTGTCAGGTGTCGATTTAAAGTAGTGAATCGTTGATTAAACTTTATAATAAGGACTAGCAGGATCTTATTGTTTAAATTCATGGTTTTAATAACTCGTTTAGTAATATTTAGAATGGTTATTCCAGGTATTTGTTAATTTTGCATATAGTAGTTTATTTGAATAAGATTATTATTAAAGTGAGGAGGGGCGTTTGCTCGATGAGGGAATAGTTGAATAAACTAGAATAAAGAGAAACATTAAGACTTCATAATTAAATCTATTATTTAGTACCGTGTATATTCAAAATGTGATACTTACAATTGTTTATTTACAAGTAGTTGTTATTGTTTAATGTTTTAAACGATAAATAATAAACAAACTATAATTAATTATGTAAAGAGTGGCGATCACTGCATTTATAATTTGTTGATTTATGTAATGTTTGAGAAAGAATATGATTTATAATTTAAACCATTATTTAAATAACGTATATTTTGGTTCTAAGAATTGTTTGATTTCATGTAGTATTTTCTTAAACTTTCACGAGTACTACACATTGAAATAAACACATTGAAATTAAAAAAACATCCTAATTTTAATAGAGAAGATGGTTGGGGATAATGTAACACCTAATAAACCCATTTTTTTAAATATAAAATTCTGAACTGTACGCCCAGATACATAGAAACCGTTGTAAGTAGATGACTAATTAACTGACTGACTGACAGACACCTCCATCTCGTCTTACCGTGAACAGAATTGCTACAAAGCATTCGAAACGCCGCGTCGGGGTATATTTAAAATGTAAATTAAAAATTTAATTAATTATACACAAGTTAAATCCGTAAATTATTTCATTTCAGGTAGTTTTTACTGTTTGAATGTTTAAAATGAATTGATTTGACTATGATTATTATTTATGTGAAGAGGGGAGTTTGTAAAGAATATAAATTGTACTTAGGGCGATATCTGATAGTGGAAGCTGTTGTATTGTTTCAATGAAAAAGTATTATATTCAAGTGAATTAAATTGAGTTGTTACTAGAAAATATACGTTTTTGTAGAAACTGATGTTACTGAAAATGTTTCACCTACATTTTAAGAATTATAATTTATTTGTGTTATGTTATAATTTATTTGAAAAGGCTCCTACTCATCTTTATTTTATAAAATATACTATATAGTCATACAAATTCGTATATATTATAATTGTATGTATGTATAATTAAAACTGAGAAAAACGCTACACTGTCAACAAATTATAATTTGTTGAAAGTTGGTTATATGTTGTAACATTGTAATATTGTAAATTTATGTTTCTACATATAACCAACAACGTTATATTCTACCTATTTTTGCCATAAGTTGTTGCAAAATAAGTTGTTGCAAAAAAATTTTTTTTTTTTTATTGCAAATAACATTTATTACTTTTACAGTATATTAGTTTAATACGCAAATATAAAACAATAAAAAAAATAAAAAACTTATTCGAAGTGGTGTCCATTGGCTGCAATACAGTTCTTTAAGCGTTGAGGCCAGTTATCAATAGAACCTCGCGCTCTTTCCATGGGAAAATTCTTCACTGCTAATCGTATGGATTGTTTTAGAGACTCTAAATTATCATAGCGTTTAGAGCAAGCTGCAGTCTCTAAAATTGACTATATATTATAATCCAGCGGATTAAAATCGAGACCAGACGACAGTCAACTTCGGCTCTGATGAAGTCCAAGACGTTCGTTACCAACCAAAACTGCGTGGACCGAGCTTTATGTCCCAGCGCCGAGGACTCTTGACGGAAGGACCATACTTGGTTATTGAACATGGTGTTGTTAAGAGCTTAACTACCTTCTCAAGGATGGTATCTTGATACACCTGCGCTGATTATTCGATACCTTTTTCACAAAAATATGGCTCAGTCACTCCTTCATAGCTAACACTCCACCAAACCATCACTGAGGTCGGATAATGCCCACGTTGCACTCTGTCGACTAATTGGGAAGCTTCCTTAGAGCTTTGAACATAAACACAATCATTTTGTTTGTTAAGATGTTGCTCTATTGTAAAAAAATTCTTATCCGTAAACAAAATTTTTCTGTGACCTCTTTTTGCGTACCGCTTCAGTAGTTGTTTCGATTTTACCACCTTATTCATCTTTAATTTATCAGTTAAGAAATGACCAGTGCTTCTCTTATAGGCTGCAAGTAGTGCGTTTCTTATAGGCTGCAAGTAGAGCGTCTCTTATAGGCTGCAAGTCCTCAGTCATCTCTTAAAATACGCGACATGGTTCTAAGTGCTATCTTAATTTCCCGAGATATTTTTTTTTTCCTTCGGACAGGATTTCTTCGAATTATTTCCCTTACTGCTTTGACCTTCAATTTCATACGAACACTACGTGGACGGCCAGATCTATTTCTGTCACGAACAGAGGAATTCTCATTGTACTAATTAATAGCCCGGTACACAAACATTTGACTAATACCAAATGTATGAAGAGTTAAAAATTATATTGGGCTCCATACATACTTTGTGTAATGCAATCACAGCAATTCTGTTCATTTTATAACCATGATAATATCGCAAAATATTGTACAATGTATTGGCGCCAAAATGAGAGAACACATTGAACAATACGTATAAAAATGATAGATTCCAAATTCAAATGTAATATTTTTTTATTTTACCAGTATTTACGGCCAGACTAAGTATTATACTAATAAGTTGTCATATGCCTGCTGTTGTAAATTATTGTATACTTCCCTTTTTTCCATAAATTCTTTATTTACTTATTTAGGTAATTATTACTAAATATTTTTAGATACTAAAGATTCTTTAGTCATAAATAAAATAATAAAGTTTCTTATGTTTAAAAAGGGCAATGCGATTAATTAGTAAACAAGTCAAGTTAAATTACAAAACCATCCGGTATAGTAAATTGGATTTAAAGTTTAAAGTACGCTTACAAGTATTTTGGCAGCTTTAGGTATAATTAGAAATTTATTGGTGTGCAAAGAATGAGATTCACCCGGCTTACCCTAAAACATTAAATTATTTCTTAAAAATACAGCTTAAATATCAGAAGTACCAATGAGATATCTAAAATGGCTATTAGAAATTAAATATTTCTCTCAAATATCCTTATTTTTTTTTTTATATTTTCCAATTATCATTATTAGTATAATTAGTGGCATAGTTAATTATTTGTCTTTTTTATATGGACCTATCAACCTAAAACGGCATCATGACATAGTCCAAGCATAGCTTTTTAATCAAGCATAGTTTTTATTGTTGTAAAAGAGACTGGTCTACCAGGGTGACATTTATAAACTGATAAATACACAATTAGAAGTTGATTACTATAAAAAGTGTAACTGTTTCTTTCTTTTTTTTTTTTTTTTTTTACGGAAGGGATAGGAATATATTTTTTCTAACGGAAGGGACTATTCTTTTTATTTGACTTAAAAAGCTGTAAATATTTGCTGCTATTTTAAAATTCTTTCCTAGATAAAAAAAATATATATTATACATTTTAAATACATTTTATACTTAATTTTCGGTTATTTCGTTTTCGTTTTATTTTATACAGTTTATTGCACTTGTTAACAATAACTCATATTTAATAGATAAATAGACAAAAAAAATGAATAACTCTTCGAAAGTGAAATAACGGTTTACAACTCTATAAATAACGAGATCTCAAACAGTTCTTCTGATCTTAAATACTGAAATAGTCAACTGAATTTTCCCAGGTTACAATTCCGTATCGCAAATTTAATGGTAAATAACCATAATAAGCAAGCATAGATGTTTTTTTGTGTGATTGCGTGTAATTTTTCAGTCGCTTAAAAACATTTACAAATTATTACAATAAGTTACAAATATGATCGATCTGATCTCTAATAACATAATTTAACTACAAATATACTTAAAAAATATTGATAAAACAGCTTTCATTTTTACAGTATGTAAGCTCTACACTTTTTCCACAAATTATGTTAAAATGTATGTGATTATTTGAAAATGGAAAAATAAGTACTTGATAACTTTTTATCTAAAATTTTTAGATGTAACAAGTTTTTCATAGGTTATAAGGTATTGCACGTAGCGTTTAAAAACTCGCATTTTCCATGTAAATTGCTATGAAGTATTTCTGAAAGAAAATTCCAATTTAATTCAATTCAATTCCATAAAAAATTTATGACAGGTGCTCAAACAAATAAAGTAGGGCTAGGATCAAGTAGGAAAGTTCAAGGCATAGACATAACAAAATCTTTTATTCGACAAGACGAAAACGATAATTACGGACTCCATGCGATGAGCTTAGAAATTCAAAACGAATGGGTGACCATAGGAGATTTTTGTATTCCACTTTGAAGTGGCGCACCTTAATTTATGATTAGTCCCCAGCATTATTAAAATTCTATCTAAATGTCTATGAAAAGTCTTGCAACATCTGTGGGGAGACAATAGGGACCGCGAAACACCTATTAGTAGGATGTAGGGTACTTCTAGATAAAGGTCAATACTCGCGTCTCTACGACAAGGTATTAGAAATTATACGGGAAGCGGTTAGTCTTTCAGTAGCAAGAGCGCGGAAGGGTATAACAACCACCAAACGATCTGTAGAATTCGTACAAGAAGGCTCCTCCAAAAAACCAAAAGCGAAGCCTTATTCAATATTAGGCGCGGCTCCTGATTGGATTCTCATTATGGACACGTATGAAAAGCATTACAAAATCTCTGGGGATGTTGGTGTTTCGTCATCCAGACCGGACTTATTCCTGTATTCGAAACATCTAAGGCGCGTGATACTTGTGGAGCTTAATGTTCCTTGGGAAACAAACATCCTAAGGGATCACACATTCAAGCTCAATAAGTATTACGAACTGACCAACGAACTGATTAGGAATAAATTTATAGTTAGTTTGTACGCGGTAGAAGTGGGAGCGAGAGGTATAACAGCAAAATCTCTCTATAGCCTACTTAAAGACCTTGGCCTTTCTAGAACAAGCATCGGTTCATTTCTAGAACGTATTTCAAAGGCGGCATTAGTAGGTTCTTTCCAAATTTGGTTAGGTAGGGAGAGGAGTGTGGAGGGTTAAGGTGAGCGTTTTTGCGCATAATAAAGAGGGCCCTTAAACCTACTCCCGGGTCGCAAGTCCCAGGCACTGCTTGCACTCCTCTCCTTGCAACGCGATGGGCCCGGCACCCGCACGGTGAATCCATGGATTGCTAAGAAGCTTCGTCTTATCAGAAGTCTTAAGGCGAAGTCAAATGAACCAATTTTCTAAGGTTTTGTTTTTAATAATTTAAAACTACATGTATAGATAAAACTAACTAACTACTAACTAACTCCAGATAAAACTTTATGGAGCAATCGTATGGCGCACAATCTTACAACTAATCGATCTAGAAATGCCTCTGGTTACAAGCTTAAGAATTCAAATTAAACTATACAAAGCTTTGAGATACCTTTGTAATTCAGTTTAATATCGAGTTTGTTACAAGCTTGTCTTAACAATATAAAAATATAATTTAAACTAGTTTTGCAGTTCACACTATATCTATACTCACTGCTACTATCATTACTGTATAGTACTTATCTACAAGAGCATTTGTTCTAATACATTATCACAAATTTTTGTAACAATATCCTTTTACAATACAATAAACAATATTTTAATCTACAATACAATAGCAGTAAAGAACTTAACTGTATAGTAATTATTTCTCTTTAACCGTCCTATTTCTATGTATTATGAGTTTAGGTTTCGCTTTTAACGTAATTTTTCACAAATCAAGCTTTTTTGTATCGTTTTTAAAAACGGCGCATTAAAATGTTATAAACTCTAATAATTTAACTATTAAAACTTAAAAATATAAATAATAAGAAGAACCTGTGAGCTAGACTGACTAGATTGTACGTAGATAGTACCACATTGGAATTTTTCGAAATACTAAGCAATGCTTCTAAGATTACAGAAATGAGTAATAATAATTTAAAATGTATCATATTATTATACAGCATAGAATATTGAACAAGTACAAGTTTAATAAATTTTTAGTACGACTAAATTAAGAATAAATATTTCCTGTAGTGATAAATACTGTTTTTATAAATGTTATGAAAATATTTTTGTAACACCATTAAATTTAACAAGTGAGATATTTTTTACACTGCATTGTGTATAAGTAAAACCTTATGAGTAGGAAGGCATACAAATATCTTAATCATTATGAATGTTAAAACTCTTATTTAGCTTGTACGCAACATATATGAGCTATCAAATGTTATTATAATGAAAAAAAAAGTTGGTAAGGTACCTTATATGCCTTGATAGCTTAGTACAAATAGGTATATAATGCCATATACACCAGCACTATTGGAGTTTCGTACCCAAAGGGTAAAAACGGAACCTTATCACTATGACTTCACCGTCTGTCTGACCGGCTGTCCGTCGGCCTGTAGTACTACAATAACTAACAACAAATATTAAAAACGGAATAAAATATTTGTTTAAGGGGGGGCGGGCTCTCAAACAACAAGCGTGTTATTTTCTCTATTTGTATTACGGTACATTGTCAGAGGTTTTTTTTAAGTAGGTATCTGTCCGATACCTATACGGAAAATATGGGTACGCGTCCCCGGCATCTTCGAGCGTCTACAGCCACTCCCCATCTCCGACTAGGACTATAGACTCCAGTACATGTATTTATTTATTAGTATCATGTGATATTTTATATTTAATCTAAATTTATTAACTTTTAATGGTATATATATGTATATTTATGACTTATTTAACTTAGCCAGTATTATAAGTATATTTTGGTACGCATTTTACATAAAATTATTACTATCATGAAATATTATTGTTTATAACTTCCTGGCCATGCCTGTCTTTCTATTATTTCCTTTTGCCTTTACCCCCCATTCCCATATCTTTCCTATGGGTGTCGCAAGGAGCGATTAAGGGATAGTCGCTTAGATAGATATATAGGGGCTTAAATTGTTTGTACATACAGTTAGTGCACCCTAGTTTACAACTTCGGCTCGTGCACTATACCTTCCCTAAGGGAACCTGTGCAAAGAGGCTTTTATGCGGACACATCCCGCAATGTGTACAAAGCCTAGTCCGGTGAAGACGGCAACCCGAAGCTGATAAGCAGTATTGACAGAATCGGCGGGCTAGCAAGGCCTGGTGAACCGCTAGGGGCGGTGCTAGAGGGAAACAGTTAGCGTCGGTCAGACACTGCATCCGAACCTCCCTCTGATTGTAACATTATACTGTTCCATCGGGTAAAAGCGACAAGGACAAAAGGGTGCTCCTGTGTCTGCGCATACACTTGAGCACCAAAATATCTCCTGCGCAAATGACTGTTTCCGAATTCTGGACTCCGAGTGACACAAAGACCTATGGCGATGGAGAGAGGTCTGGTTGTGATGCCAACTGGGCTTTGTCGTATGTCTGCACATAGGCGGTTCAGGGAGAGTGGTCGCTTCTGCGTTGCAATGGGCTAATAGCGTTGATTCGGCAGCACCTTGAACGACGAAGCAGCCTTATTTAGGGAGGCACTGCTTCCCTCGCTCAGCCAGGGAAGGGACTAGAAAAGGTCTCACAAAAAACATAAGTCTAAAATAGTGACTTTCAGCGCATGGAACGTACGCACTCTCCTTGATTGCTACAGCAATCAGCGCCCAGAACGAAAAACCGCTATAGTAATGTTGTACATATCGCTGCTCTGAGTGAGACTCACTTACTCGACAAAAGGGAACTGGTGGAAAATGGCGGCTGGTACACTTTTTATTGGAAAGGCACCCCTGCGGCCGAACCCAGGCATTCTGGTGTCGGTTTTCCGATCAAAACCAGTATAGCTAATGAGCTGGAGGTGTGTCCTGTTCACATCTCGGACCGCATAACTTCCTTGAGACCGCATTAAGACAATGACAACATCATGAATGTAGTCGGCATATATGCGCCAACAATGGATAGAAGTGATGAGGAAAAGGACAAATTGTATGAAGAAGTCGCTCTGTTTTTCTTTAAGATACGTCCTAGATAAAAGATAATTATACTGGGCGAATTTATGCACGAGTCGGGCGTGACTTCGAAGCTTGGTCTAGGGTTTTTGGCACACTACCTACAAAGCCTTGTGGTTGGTGGTGATGATGGTGGTGTGGTGATGGTATTACGGTACAAGTTGACTTTTCAAATAATCACTGAAAATTTAGTTATATATTCACTTTAAAACTAAAAAAATAAAACAAAATAAATATTTTAGGGGGGCTCTCATACAACAAGTTTGATTATTTGTCCTTTTTATACGTAACGGTACAGAATCCTTCGTTCGTAAGTCCGACTTACGCTTAGCCGGTTTTTTAATGATTTTTCATACAAACTTATAATAATTGGAAATATTAAGTGACTTATGCTATTACTTAAATAACACTATTAGAGTTGGTCTTGATTATGTATTTCTTACGAAATGCCATATATTGTCAATAGTCCTTATTCCATAAACATCTTTTCATTAAGTTTTTTTTTGTTACAATGGAATCTTTTCAACAAAAAAAATCCACAGACAAAATATTTTTATTTTCATAAAATAATTGTACTTATATATTAAAAAATAAAATATAATATTTATTTACGAGTAAAAATGTTTTCTAAGGTTTATCCGACATTAAAAAGACATAGGGTGACGTGACCGACATCTTGTAATACTTTCTTCTTGTAGTGAATCCAAAGACTAAAAGGGGTTTATAAGCTTAGGTTCTTAATTTTTACTTATTTATTTTTCTATGTAGTTCCATGCTACAGCTTTGTCGAATCGAAATGTCACTCCGGGTTGTCACAGATGTATATATAGTATATATGGACACAAAGTAAAATCGGTATCCCAGTATAGTAAGCGTTTATAAATAGTACAGTCGTCATAGAAACTACTAAGTTTCAAATGAAATGACGTTTTCTGAAAAGGAAGTGATGCTTTTTAAAGTGTTGTAAGTGTTTTTATATTTATTGTCTGACTTAAAATGAACTGATGTAAGATGGCGGGTTTTAATAATTTAAATCTCTTTCTAAAGACTGTTAGACGCAAATAAGAGACCACTACACGCAAATTACTGATTAAAATAATTCTGAAATTTACTTGAGCACGGTCATTTTTCTAATGACTATTCATAAAAATATAGTTACGTTAGAAATATTCACTTTGATATTATGAGTAAATTCAGTATAAAAATTATGGATACAAATAATATAGACAATAAAAAGTAGTAGTGTATATATTGATTGAGGTGATTGAAAGTGGTTTTCGTTCTTTATAAGTTATAAGATTTGGTTGAGAATTTCACAAATTTCAAGAACATAATAATTTTCACATAATATTTCATTTTTCATGAACAATAAGTAGGATGATTTGCCTAACACATACGAATAATATTATCTTATTTATATCAGACTTTTAAAAATAAAAATATTGTAGGATACAGTTTATGTAAAGTTAAAATTAGATTCAGTTTAGCTTTATCTTTACTTATTTCATTTAAGTTGGCCTCTTGAGGTCTAAATGATAATAACCTTTGAAATCAAATTTCAATTTAAACAACTCTTTGTACTACAGTTAAGCGTAACAGATAAGACATAACATTAATTAAAATTTTTAAGTACTTGTACAAAATTCAGATTAAAATAATAGGTACCACTTTTTATTTATTAAGAGAAATAAAAAAAAACATTTATATAAAGTCTTATTTTTTAAACCAATTTTCCATATATTTTTTGTTTTGTTTCAAAACTATTTCGATTACACGTCAAGTTATAATTGGATCCTGAAAAGTTCTCTCATCCTTGGGCTAAAGTTGTTTTGGACCCCTACGGACTCAATTGTATACACAAAGCGAATTTTAGAATTACTTTTGTTGTAATTAAATGAGCTATTTCTTTTTATTTGTACTTACATGTCTAATAAAGTAGTAAGTTGTAAAATGTCAATTAATCGTTTTATTTGATGTATGTGTATCTGTTTATTAATAAAAAATCAATGAATCAATGTCTGAAACTTCTGAATCTTTAAAAGTTATTAATCTACGTTAGAAAATAAACTCAGCGCTGTCTTTGGTTTTTGCTATTATCTTAAGTTTTTTAACCTGGTTTTTCCAAGTGGTTTACTTATTTAAAGTCTACAAGGCACTTGACAATGTTAATGATGGGATTGAGAATCACATATGAATTTGGGATTATCTAAATTAGGTCCCTCATAATCTGGTTACTAAACTTAAAAATAAAATTATCGTCGTAACCAAAATTTGGCTTACTAGAAAAACAAACCACGCTAATAAACAATTCACGACATGATTAGTTTAATAAAGAATCGTGGGGCTGTAGTAAATGTATTCCGATTAGGTTTATTGGATGACCGGAAATTATAAATTAAATTAAGATTAACAAGATTGAAGCTTTGCCTAAAGCAACAAATGTAGGTATACCTCTATGTTTAACATTTTATCATTTTCAAATATCAATAACAAACATATTTTCATATCTTATCTATAAGATAAATAACCTTAAAACATTATCTTCAAAGGAACTCAAGGGTTTTCTAAGTTGGAACTCAAAGGAACTCCTAAACGTTATGTGTGTATAAAATATGTACTTCAAAGGTCTGAAAAACTTGTATTACACATTTTACAAAATTTCTCAAATGTATAAATATTGATATTAGAAAATGTCTTACTTTCGGTTTTAAACAGGTCGATCAAAAACCTATATTTATGTTGTAGTTGATAGTTACTTAGTAATAAATAGTATTTAGAGTAATAATCTTAACAGCAAATAACAATATCTCTAGATATTTTTACTGCATTTATAATTTCCAACTAAGTAAAGTAAGAATGATTAAGAAAATATAATTACATAAAATGGTCCTAATTTGTGGAAATTCATTTTCAAGACTCCCAGTTAGATCGCCAGTTATTAGGCTTTTAAGCTTAAAATGTTATATCTATTTACTAACAATAACCCGTCTCCCGTGTCTTATATATTTAAAGCCTTCGTTAAGGATTATTCTCTTAAGTCCTTCTGCAATAGTAAAATTTTCCCTCCTTTCAGGTCTTCGGAAACTATCCAGTGCGCAAATAAAGGTCCAGAACTCTCTTCGGTATATGGTCTGGTCCCGACACAACGCTCGCAGGCGTCTCAGACTCATATACAAACGATGGCTATGAAAAATTACAGTTACTTCGATTACCGTAATGATGAGGGTGAGGAGACCTTACTGGAGGCCACTTTTGCCTTCAACTTGACAGTTTGAACTTGACAAAAATGATGGATACTTAATTAACTTAATAAGTGACCATCATGTAACGCAGATTACGTTTTGATAAAACAAGTAAGGTTTACGTTAAACATTGCCTGACGCAAGCGTAGTAGGGAATTAAAACATCAAGTGCGGTCAATTATTCCTTCGACCCCCACCCAAAATAAAATAAAAATTCTTAGAGAATGTTCGAGTGAATTCTAAGAGAGTGATTAGCAACATTAAAGATATGGGCAGAATAGATGGCAAATTTTTGCATGATATTAGGATTAAAATAGCGTGATTGATTATAGTGTGGCAAATGGTGTATTAGTTTATACGAAAGGAAAAGGTATGCTAGGCATAGAACCATGGTGGTGAAATGAAAAAATGGTAAAGGTTCTGTAGGAAAAGAAGATTCGCTTAAACATTGTCAAAAAGAGCTGGATGACAATGAAAATATAAAAGAGGAGATGGATATGTTGAATAAAGAAGAAGTACATGGAATATGCATAAATGTATAAAAGATAATGGATTAAAACTATACTCTAGCCTATAAAGCTAAGCATATAATATAGTATGAAAACGTGGAAGAAAGCAATAAAGAGAAGGATGAGAGACGAGAGTTATGTCACGGAGAATAATTTCTGTTTTATGTCTTGTTGGGGTACAGACAATTGAAAAATTTTACAGATATCATATTTTCTCTCTGCTATTTATGCGACAGTTATAGACGTGCACACCGAAACTTGCACTTAGTGTTCGTCGTATTACAAGTCAGCTCCGACTTTCACTATCGTGGTTCACTCATACAAAAGCGATGGCAATATTGTATGGGTCGTATGTATCCCGGGTTCATACTCTGCATTCTCTTCCATTCCATCCAAAATGGCAACAGGTGACGGGCACAACATGCAATGGCCGATTTGCTCTTAAGCTAAAAGAGAAAATTTATAAAACCATTATAAAGCCTGTCGTTATCTATGCATCTGAATGAGTGACTCATCTTATAATGAGAAATGCCATGAGTGTCATATTATGAAAAACGTATCATTTGAAGAGAATAAGTTATGGAAAACAAGAGGTGCAAAGGACAAGGATGGTGGCCATAAAAACGATTGAATTTGATTGGATTATGTGAAAGATGATGTAGAGAAGAAGGGATTATGTATAGAAATTAAGTGACAGAGAAGAATGGACGTAAAAACATATTATGGCGACCCCAAAATTGGGATAAAGGAGCTGATTGTGATGATTTCGTACTGTCTAACAAATCTCAGAAAAATAAAAAAGTCATGTAAGTCTTTTTTGTAAAACAGAAACTCATAAAAAAGTTCTTGCCCAAATTGATATTTGAACCCAGGTGCTGTTGGTTACAACGGACACATTTTATTTGAATCTAGTCCCATAAGGCTTGCAAACGGCCGAGAGACCAGTAATATAAACTATTCATACCATTTTGTGGATTGTTTAA
The DNA here is from genome assembly GCA_959347405.1 of Napeogenes sylphis. Taxonomy (NCBI): domain Eukaryota; kingdom Metazoa; phylum Arthropoda; class Insecta; order Lepidoptera; family Nymphalidae; genus Napeogenes; species Napeogenes sylphis. The sequence goes on along the minus strand of OY365777.1, from coordinate 28,813,551 downwards.
CCTTTTATATAAAATTAATAAGAACCCTTTTAATTCATTTAAAATTATTAATATTATTAATCAGTAAGTTGACTCTCAATAGTAACAAAAACGTCTAATCAATATGTTTACGAATTATGGGTTTGAATTTGAATTGAATAAAATATGCTTGATATGTAATACAAACATTACTACCAAGTTATATGAGAATTATAATAGAAAAATAACAAAATTTAAAATTGTAAAACATAGTTGTACTCCGATTAACTCGTTTTCAATTTGCAAGCCATTTATCGCAATTGCAACAACTGTATTTTTCTTATCTTATAAAATATATCACGTTTAAAAATTCCCGAAGTGGCAATCAATATACTATGGCACGGGTCCAAGTGTAATGCGAGTGAGTCATAATTCAGAGGATATCGCGCTTCTAGAGCATATCGGAGCCGATTTACACATTGTCGGATCTATATACTTTTAAATAATTTACTTAATATTGCAAAGACAATTTAAAACTAAAAGAATAAATATATTTTCCAACCCTCATTTATATGATAATTAAAAAACTACATTTAATGTCTAAAGTACTTGGGAATGGATTTATTTTACTCTAAAACTAATTATTTACTTTTTTTATTACACATCTAACGCACGGGTCTACCTATTAAGTTATGGGCGAAAAAAATACCTACTAAGAAAAAGATAAACTATGATCTTAGTACTACTCACAACACATATATAAATGTTTGATGTTTTTATAATAAAGAAGATGTATATTTAACTTAAGTAAAGCCGTTTTCATTTTATATAAATGTGCTTCAGCATTGCTTAGTTTCAAACTTTACCTGCTACCACAGATTTATCACGTCTGTAACATAAGCTTAGTCTAACTATTTTGTTATGTATTGGTGATTTGGTATTATTATTATTTGATATAAGGACCTCTGTACCAAGGAATGTAATCATTTATTTCTTACTATTGCTTTAACCCAAGTATCATCGACGTTTATATATTTATTTGCCTCATATTAGAAAAATCATATATTGTATAGGTAATTTTTTTTATATTTAAATAAAAAACAACTAACACCTTATCTTACAAGAACACGTATAAGAACACATATATCTTATAGAAACACGTGTATTGGATTACCTAGCTCCGTAAAGGCACCTTTTAAATTGTCATTCTTAAAGTAACATTTGCTGAAAATCAATTATTTTAATCATCTAATATAGTAGTAGTGATGTACCTTAAAATCATATGAAAAATCATGATTTTTATTCGGCAGTTATAGTGTAATTATATAGGGTAGTTAACCCTTAATTATCTTGATGGCAGCCATATTTGCGCGACGGAGCATAAATTTTGTATCAACACCTGCTATCAAACGAGCGCAACGATTAGTCAAGCTAGAATGAAGTTGGTGCCAACTTTAACGCTGTAATGCTTGTTTTGTAGAAAAAAATAATGTATAATTAATTGCATTTCAGATTAATGAAGCAAAAAGAAAATAATATTTGGTTGGGCATATATTTATTTTAATTCAATATATATTTTTTTATTTTAATAGTAATCTTTATATGTAATATATATTTTATTTATTTAATATAAACAAAATAATAATCAAACAACAATGTTCTTTTATCGCAATAGCGATGCATCGTTTAACTCAAACTTGAAACATGGAAACTGAAATCAATTTCCGCTACCACGATAAACCATTGGTGTCAATTACTAGAAACGACTGTTGTAATTTTATTCATTTTTTTCATAAAAAAAAATTGCAATATGATTTGCTGATTTTTATATTGAATAAACTTTGAACATTTTGCAATTTAGGTACTTTACAGGTTCAGTATATAATTTTGTTTAATTAATAATATGTATTATAATTAAAAACTGTACATAGAGATAAGATATTTTATTATGTTTATTAAATAAATAACATAAATAATGTATATCAATGTAGCAAATGTATGAGAACTAGTCTCATTTCCCGATCACCAATGTTTCCCATTACATTTGACATTATACTGCAGGATATATGATTTTAAAATTATATGACATTTCGATAAGATAATATTTTATGAAACCCGTTGCCTACTTTATTTTCAATTGTTATAAAGTTTTTTATGTAGGTATGCATTATTTGTTTTCATTAATAATAAAAACAGTGTGGATAATTTTAATCTTGCAATATTTCTTATTAAGTACTTTAGTAGTAAGTAAGGTAAGTTACCATAATTATATTTAGTATGCGGTACTAAACATACTTAAACACAATATGTGTAAAATTCAACATTTAATCCATAATTTATAGCCGGCCAGCATAATTAAAAGTGTGCACCGCTTGAAACTGTGAGCAGCACCGTGGCTAAATAACTAACTTGCATACATATTCATATCCTGACTTTGCCTGGAGGCGGTATAACGAATTTTCGGTTAATGAAATTGCATCCTCCTAGACCAATTTCTCAAATAATGTTTATATTTTGCGCTGGCTTTTCTAATTTAAGTAAAAGTGAATATTTACTTTAAGAAACTAGTTGTTGCCTATGACTTTATCTGCAAAAGTAATAAACTGTTACATTTGAAATTTATGCTTGTATCTTATTATGAATATACAATTTACTGCATGCAATCAGAACTATTGATCAAAGTCAAAAAAGTACAACCGTATATATATACCTACTTGAGTGCCCTTCTGTAGTTGCATATAATGACAATATGAAAGTATTTATTTATATACTTGTGTTTTTTGTTGTATTAATATAAAACATAGATATATAAAGTTATTGAGAATAAAATCGTTTATAGTTAGATAATTTTAAAATAATATAAAGTCTTAGCACGTTTATTACATTGCCTTTGGGTGAAGCTTCTGTAGAAGGTAATAATTGATGAAGGATATAAAAGAAAGTTTTATAACAGCTTTAATTTGTGCTCTGTGTTAACCCTAAAAAAATACTTACTGTACTCTATATCTTATTATAAAATGGCATAAACGACAAAATTAATTCAAATATTGTTTTTTTAACCATTAAATTTATTGAAGCTTATTGAATAGAGTAAAGTTTTTTATAATACATTAAGTATGGCCTTATATAAATTTAAAAAATAATATATTTTCACATATGAGTTTAGAATCCGTTATTCTATGAAATTTCATGGTGATTTTTTTTTTAACAATCGGTGTAAATTATTTTTGTGACACTAAATTGGAGTTGGGTGATAAAGAGAACAAAACTGCTACTATGGCATTATACAAAGGAGGTATGGTGCCAAATGCAATCTGTAAAACTACCTTCGCTTTGTACCTTCGAACGTTTACCACCAAACTCCTCTCTTTGTGACAGAAAAAGATCTTGCTGTCCATTTTGTTATCCTACGAAAATGCGGTTAGAGCAGTAAAGGAAAAAAATCGAGGAAACCTTTCCCAAAAACAAACGATTTTATATCGAAAAGTAAATATAGCACATAGACTCATTTTACGTATTTTAAAAAATGTTACTAAGAACTTGCAACCTATAAAATGTACATTAATAATTGTTTACCGATAATTTGAAGATGTATAATAACAAAAAAAAGGTTGCTTAGCTTCTTGCATAACTTTTTATTTTTTTTTACAATTGAGCAATGTCTAAATAAGCAGCAATACCGAGTTTGTGCTTAAAACGCTATTGAAGCTTCCTGTTTCATTGGTATGGTTTATTTGTTTGTATATGTCGTAATGTAAATAATCAGCAGAGTACACCGTGGACATTTTCCAACATCAGTGATGGTTCGATGAGTTATTAGATACCGAGGACTGACAGAAAGTTTGATATTTTTGTTAAAAGTTATCAAAACATCGGCACAAGCGTATCTTTTTCTTGTGAAGGTAATAGTTAACACTATGATCATGACTACGAATGGTCTTATTAGTGAGACTCAGGAGTAAATGACTTGGCTTCATCTAGTTCTTAGTTTTTAATTTCAGTGATAATGATTTATTGTTAGTTTTAGAGAATATGACTTGCTCTAAACGTCTTGTAAACTCGGAATCCCTATACTAAGATATAAAATAAGCATATGAGATTTAAATAAAAACATATATTCCTAATATTATTTTATTAATACATGCAATATTATTTTTAATATATGGTAATAAATGTTTTACTCGACGAAAAAAAAAGTTTTTTTTTTGCTACAGAATTTATAGCAGACTAAATCTTTAACAGAACATGGTTAATAATAAAAAATATTTGTTTAAATGAGATTTTTTTTAACAGGCTATTAGCGATAAAATTGACGGTTTAAACTTATTTTAGATCTTCAAGTATATTTAATACAAGTAGCTACTTTATGATGATGGTAAATGTCCCGAAAATGTTGTGCCGAAAATGTGTTCTATTTGTGTGTCGTCCCAATATTGTGATTCTATTGCGTTTTATTGTACAAATCTGTAACTTTTTTATCTAATTAGAAAATTTCGATGTCTAGAACTTATTTATTTTATGTTTGTAGATATCAAAGGTAAATAATAATGATTTATTATACAATATTTTAAATTTGTATATAGAAGTTATGAATTAGGTAGTCGGGACACCTGACGCCCTTAGATATTAATTACCAGAGTTTAATAATTAAAGGGATTAATTTTGCTTCATTCAGTGGAAACTTGGGACATTATTGTGCCTAACTATGCTATTGGTCCTTTCTATTATGCTGTAGCCGTTCTTGGTCTTAGATATTTTACAAAATTAACCATTTGCTTGCAATAGTCGTCGGAAAATGAGTTAAGTTTTTGGCATATTTATTTTTATTGTTGGTAGTTAAGATAGTTTTATACTTGGTTTAGTTAAAAGCTTTTGGTGAGGTGTTAAGTTAGAGCTATTTTCGTTGATATAAAAATTACAAATTTGTTTTGGAGCCACATCGGGTTACCTAACTATCGTAACGTTGATACATTTTGTCAACGTTATAATAAATTAGGTACGAGACAAAAAATATAGCTTGTTCTTTTTACGAGATTCAGCATTTATATATTTTTTTGTATTTTCTTATTACTTAAAAAGAAAGACTTAGAAATATTATAGAGAATGGAGACGTAATAAATTGATATTATGCTAAATAAGTATATATATTTAAATTTACACTCTCAAATGTATTACGATTTTTAACATTTGTTACAACTTAATTCAAGTTCAGCTATAAATTTCATTTCATTAAAACAAGCGTTCTTTAACTTCTAGCTTAAAATTCCACGTGAAGTCAATAATTGAATTATTGTAGAAATAGTGCGAAACAAATACCCACATGTAACAAATAAAAGAAGTTTATTCAAATAAATTCATGGCGATTTGTATCGAACATTTGAGTGATTCACTGTAAGAATTACAAGTGTATTAAAAATATTAATATTTAAAAATTAGCTATACGTTACCATTAGTATTATAAAAACTATATACCTAAGGACTTACATTGTGATCCACATAATGAGTATAGCCATAGAAAATCCTCTTTGATTAAATTATATACTATGTAATACGTGTTGGGTGTTCAATTTAAGTATTATTTTGTTCTCAGCATTTTCTTTACATTTTTATTTCTCCCAAGTTACTGAGCATTGAAATTATCTTATCTAAAACTCAATATATTTTATGTTGCCTTAAGCTTTTGCTGAAAATACATTCTTAGATTTTCAACAAAATTTAAGCATTAAATGCAGGTTAAGCATTAATACCATTAAAACTGGTATTGGTGTTAAGTTACATTTAATATTGTTTTATATTTAAGATGAAAACTATTAAAAGGGTATTTATTACCTCAATTTTATTACATAAATAATTTACAACTGCATTATTTCAACATGTATTATGTTTTATTAGAATATATTTTATATGGGGGCTATTCATCCAATCTATGAAAACAATAATCGCAACATAGCTTACAAACTGGTAAACATATTCTGTTTCTGATTGTTCTGGATTCATGCCAGAATTTATTGATTTTACTATGTCGGCTAAGAAACTAAACGAAGCTTAAGAATAAGGTATGAATATTTAACATTAAATATATTGTTTCGTATACTATTTTCGATGTGAAATCATAACTAATTAGTTTGCTATACTTACCTAATATGTATAAATTAATGTTGCAAAGAACAAATCGTATTATTTGGTTGAAATTTAAAGTGAATTTGTAGAATTTTATATGTTCACATTTTTTGTCGTAACATACATGAAGATCATCATAATAAAATTAAGTTTTATCATAATTTAATAAAGTTATTATGACTTAAACTAAAATGAAGAATTGGTTATCTAAGTATATTACTTAATTTACATCCAAGCTGCAACTTACCCGGTAAAACAGAATATTCATTAGGCATTCCAAGTTGGACAAGTAATGAAATTTATTCAAAAACAATACTATGGCTTCTATTCTCGTTCAAGTTTAAATGCTTATAACTCAGTGTGGCTTATGCTCTATTTTGTTATACTATACAATCATATAACATGTATATAATAAATTGTTAATTAAAATTCAAGTTTTTTGAAAGAATAGGTGTAAGTTAAAGAAAATACATGAAATTATTTAACAAGCGAGGGTTTTAGTGTTTTAGCCCTTTTATTATTAACATAACGAGAACATGTTTTTCGATAATTTCAAATAACAAATTGCATTGAAGCATTGTACCGAAAAGAAGAGTAGAGTAACTAACCACCTCACTGCTGGTCCATTGATACTTCCATTTTACAAGGTCTTAAGCTTAATTATTTATAATAATGGACATTAATCTAGTTTATTTCTAGGTCACATGATGACAAGTGATCACCCTCACTGACAATATCTTTCCACACCAGAGAAATCGACAACACGAGAGGTTTGCCAGCTTTAGAGGTAGAAATAGGCGCTTTTTTTAACATAGATACCTATATTGTATAAACCTAGAAACACACTGATGAAAGAATTTCATTCTATATATTGATAGTACGTGGAAGAAATGTTTTCAAGAACCGCAATATATATGAACGCCATGCATCCAGATAGTGGGGATGGTTTGCAGCTAGTGACGTAGAGTGCAGTGGAAGGCACTTTTTGTTATTAATGCGGTTGAAGAAGCATAAAGTTGCGATATTTCTCCGCCATACCAAAGCCATTTCTCTGTAAACTAAACACTAGATCCATAATATCTCGAGCGGCTTACCGTTGCAACCAGGCAAATTTTTGAAGTTGAATGGTTGAAGCTGATACCGGTGGTATTTAGAACAGAAATGAGATCAGTACTCCATGATTGGCCGTCCCTGCGCTTTACCAGGTGACGGCAAAACAGACAATCGGTTATGTGGTCCGGACCCAATAAACGATACTTGAAGCGTGCAAATTTGTCTCTTCTGGGGATTCATCTGAACACGATACACTTTAACCTATTCCGAAACCTTCTCCAGGGACGTATCAATGGAAAACACAAATTATTGGAAGCTCATGCTCTTGTTTTTGAATAGGCCTATAGTCACACTTTTAGTTTTTAGCTTATTGTACAAATCTATTGGGATCTTATATCTTATCACCCCAAAAAATAGTCACCGCGAGACTTGAAACGCGTTTTGTACACTTTTAATGAGTGTCTTGCTACTATTCTACTTAAAATTTTACACTAACTCATGAAAAACAATAACAACAACGTGGTAAATAGAGATTCACAGTCACAGTTTCGTATAATAAAATAGTATTATTTGTATTATTAGTAGTATTTCGTGCAATAATAAGCAGTTCAAAAAATAGAATTGAAAAATTTTAAAATAGTTAAGTATTGCATTGAAGGAGTAGCACCAATGTAATTTAAGGCACAATGCTTAATATAATGACCAGAAAACAAAACACAGTGTTATTTGGCTACTGCTTTATGTCGGTTTTCTGTGTGAGTGTGGTTGAATCTGTGCTACTATAAACCTAGCCAGAAGCGAGCATCTCCCAATCCAATTTGATCCATAATCTTCTCTTACGATACTTACGGGTACCAAAGGTGGACATCATTTTACATGGGACCATACGGACAGCAAAATTCTAACTTGAAAAATCAAAATTATATTGTACAATGCCTTGTCTACGAACTAAGAATTGATAACAAATCTGTTAGGTTTTTGCCAGGTCTTACCGCAGCATACTCATAACCTTAGTATTATAATAAACTAAAAGAACTAAAAGAACGCATTAATATTGCCATCAGAGCATAAATATTATCACAATAATAAATATGTTTTAATATGATAGATAAAAGTGTTTAACCACAGGCTATTCATCATTATAACTAAGGATGACGAATAAATTAAATATAATTTAACTATAGTGTAAAAGTTATATATTAAATTTCAAATCAATTCAAAAAAAAAACAGCGTCTATTCTGTAATACCCATTCGAAGTACGGTCAACAGAGTATCCAAACTCAGTATTAAAGGGGTGTGATGACATCATTATAGCGGTTAGAGCTATGGCCCATTTGCTATATTTGCTTACGTTAGGATTAAACGACCCTACTGAAAAAGAATTACAGGACATTCAAATGAATATATTTAGGCTTTTATTTCTTAATAACACATTTTTTTAATTACTTTTTTCTGTATGATTATGGTATTCTTATAATTTTTATTTTAAATAATACTATGTCTACTATCAAAACAACACATAGGAATGCAAAAAAAATAAGTTTTGAATTAATTATTAAAATTTACAAAATACATCAATTAGAACTCTTTCATTTTTTAATAACTAATTTTGAATGAGATTAATAAAAATATAATAAATACAACGCTTACATTTTTTTAATTGTTAATTAAGGAATTGTTGGAGTCAGTCCAACTGAAATTTATATCTCATAGTAACATTTATTCTTTAAGGTTATTATTTAAAAAAACAAATATGCAAATATTTTCAGTGAAACATTAATTAATTTAATTACCCTGCTGGAACATGAGAATTGTGTAAATGAAAGCGCCTGATATATTAAAAATACCAATAAAATACTAATGAACAAGATTTTTATTAGGTATGTTTTTATTATTTTATATACTGCTAAGTATTTAATATATTCAAATGATTGCTGGTAAACGTTGTATAGTTTATATTATATGTATGTTTAATTATGATGTAAGTGATATAGACATATGTATTTTTACTGAAAACTAAACGATATAATATCCGCATTATAAAAATACACTAGTAATATAATACTCTCTAATATAATAATTCAATTTAAATAAGTTAAAGAAAAATATTTCCAAAGCTGTAAAAAAATCTGATAGAAAGCAATAATATAAAGGCCAAAGAACAGAGAAAATTAAAGAATATAATATTTTAAATGAATTTGAAGATGATTTTGTTAATTTCAAATTCTCGGCTATCGACTTTATGTCAACCAAAAAGTTTAAATAATGAAAAAAAATTTTTTAATGAGAAAAGATACATGTATTTCAAATCAACGACATATGGCGATGTAATTTATTAACCCAAATATGTCTTTCCTTTTTAATAATATTCTGAAAACCCAAAAATAGTATTTCTACAGTTTCGTGTATTTAAACAGTAAATGTGGACGGTAACAAATTTGGGCATTTAGTGCGTGCAACTGTCTCATGTGTCAAAGTCTGCATAAAGTTTATATTTAGTTATACAAAAGCAATACATATGTATATATATATATATATATATATATATATATATATATATATATATATATACTCCTATTTTTGTTAATTCATAGCCAACTTATAATCCCAAGGTATATCTATACATTAAAAGATATAGTAAAAAAAAACACGCTTTAAATAAATAAAACTAAAGTATAAAAAAATCTTTATATGAGAAAAAAATGGCCAAATATAATATTTTTTTGAGGAAAAAGAGTGGAGTGCTGTGTGCAATATATCTTTTTTTAACTCGATTTTAACTTACTTTAGGTGGTCAGATCCCATTGAAACATTAAAAATTGTAAAAGACGATTGACTGTACAATAACTAGGTAAGATTAATTATTTATCCTCGAGAAGATCACCACCGTTAATATTTTTACACATACTTTGAGTGAAAATAAAATAAAGTCCGTAAATCATGAAGAATGTATTAATTTGAAATTAATTTATTCATATCTAAAAATATAGTAAGGTTTGTTTAATAATTCATATTTGAAAATATTCAATCACTACAATGACTTTAAGAAGACCACAAAAGTAATAGCCCAAAGAGCCCCACGCTAATAATTTTATTATATTTTGCCCATTATTCTTAAATTACGAATTATTTTTTGCTTTTTAGTTCGATTCATTTTTAAAGCGTGTTTTTTTAGTTTTTTTAACTATATTTATTTTATGGTTTTTGTTCTTTTGTATCAAAATCGACATACTTCTCATATATTTTTTGATTATATAAGAGAATGTAAAAAAAATATATGAAAAATATGATATATATCTATCATTTTATTAAGTAATAAAAAATAAATCTAATTATAAAGCGTGATAAAAATTTTGAAGGTTAGGTTGCTGTATGTATATATTGTATAAGTACATTGAGCGTGTAAATAATTATATTTACAAGAATACTATCGTATTCTTGTAATTATAATTATTTACAGCATATCTGCTGCTTCACATAATATTCTATCTCATTCTTTCGCATGTGCAAGGCGTAATATGTTTGTCTCTTTTTATTTGAAATTCGCTTATCCTGAGGATCCTGGCAAAGATAACGAGATGAATTGATTAAATTATTGCATTGTCAACGGTCCTTGATAAGTATTTCAAAATTCAAATTAATCCGATATTTCAAAGTAGGTCAAAATCACGTTTAAAGATTCCCTTACATAGATACATCCGAAGCTAATAAAAGCGTGTTAAAATAATCATGTTCCATTATGGTATGTCAAATACCAAATCACTTTGAATTATACATTATTTCATATTTATTCAAAGGTACTTTAAAGTTGTTTAGTATATTCACACAACGGATACCTAATGGAAATATATTTATCATATACAATATTTATTGGGAAAAGAATATAAAATTTATTGGAAGAGTTATTCAAAAGCCAAAACGGGCATTGAGGTTCGGAACGTGGAAATCGCAATTTAAATTTGAACAATACTATAAAATTTATTCTAAGCTAGCAAACGAATTGCAAATTGTTATTCGGGGATAACGGCAACAAGTTTGAATAAATGTTTTGCAAAAACACCCTTGGTAATGATACAGGGACTATAAAACATAGTGTTATTAAGTTTTTAAAATTATACTGTTCTTTTTTGTAGTATTGTATTTGTTGACTTATTTAGAAAACAAGAATTTTTCAATAAAGAAAAAAGTTCGGTTGGTATTTGGTGGACTCGCAGGGGTAATTTAAAGTAACCTTCCTTTAGCTCACTAATTGTATGGGAAACGGAATGGTTCATTCAACTGGTAGTAAGAGGTGTCGTTACCTATAAATATCTGCTGCTGTTACCTAAAATCTAAAAAGATGTATTTTGCATGAGAAAGAAAGAAAAAATTCGAAACAATATAGGAAATTAGGACACACGCAAAGGAGAATTGTTTAGGCTCGTTCGCTAGCTCTTATGCAAGCTGCAGTGGAATTACAGCTACTATATTACTGATACAACATTTTAAAATTAAATAAGATACAAAACCACTGATGCAAATTTCGTTTAAAGATTTGATTATTTATATTCGATTTATTTTTATACATCTAAATAAATATAAGCAATGACCGCAGATTACATTTAACTATTTATTTTATACTTATTTTATACTCACGAATTACTCCTGTAACTCAAGAATGAATTCTGTAAATCAATCAGGGTCACTAATAACTAGACTATGAGGATATCAAATTGACCAATAACGAACTGTTTTTGAATCTATAATTGATTTCCCAATTCAATTACCGAAGGTGTATAACATAATATAAAAGATTAAACAATTTTGCTTGTCAAGGTGTGGGTGATCTGGTATTACCATTGGAAAAATTAATTGAAATTAATCATGCATTTTTCTATATAAAGAAATGAATAAAGTGAACATAAACAATGTCAAAGGCAAAATCAAATGGACTTCTATTACCATATTACCTTCACTGCGTGGGCCGAGCTTGTTAGCGCAATTTATGGGAATCTCAACTTTCTTACAAAGGGCGTAGTCATATTTCTGTGCAAAGCATTCTTTATGGTAATTGCCTTTCAGCTCTCAAAATATTGTTTTTACTAAGATGTTTCTAAGTAGGTTGATTATTTTATCTTTTATTCTTACCTTGGGTATTTTAAGTAATTAATAACTTACTGCTTTAACACAAGCTAAAATTTACTGTAGTAAAAATACAAATTAATTACGAATGCAATATTTGATCATTTAAATTGAATATGTTATAATTTAATACTAGTACTTTAAAATAACTGTTACATGTTAATAAAACATACGTTCAATTCACTTATGAAATGTTTTTTATAAATAATAATACCAATTTACACTTTAGTGCATTGCAATAAGATATAAATTAGTAAACAGGTATATTTTATTTTCAACTATTATGTTAGAGCATGGTATTTCGAAACAAAATTTGGTAGAAATAACGATCAGTATCAAAACAGGAAATTGTAACATGTTTACAAAAGTTTATATTATGATTTTGATAGTTATCTCTTATTGTCATTAAATCTAAAACGATTTAATTCAACAAAATCATTTTTTAACAAAAAGAGTGAATGACTGATAAAAAACTTTAAATCATAATTTCAATATTTATTCGTATCTTATAAAATTTTGTCAATCCTTTGAAATTAAAAAAACGACCAAACTGCCCACAAAAGGACAATAAGAAAATTTATGCTGATAAAAATATTACGAAATCTGAGAATGTTTCTAAGAATTCTTTGTTTTGATCTAAAGATGCTTCCCCAAAAGATACATTTGCAACATCTCAAGGGTGCAACTTGACAAAATATGCTACAGAAAGTTTAGGTAGAAATAAAATTGTTTTTGAATGTTCATAAATTCGTATATTTAAGACACTATTTTTAACCGACTTCAAAACTGAGGAGGTTCTGAATTCGGCCGGTATATATTTTATTTTTGTTTTTTATTTCATAATTCATTCATATGAATTGGTCATCCATTTAGTTTAAGAATTTTCTTGAATATATTTTCATAATTTTGTTTTTTTTTCATTATTCTTCGTATTGATTGAGCTGCTTATAATATTAAGATTTAAAAAGTCCTTAGTATGTATATTTACGTATCTTAATCATTAAAGTAGGCATTTCATTGCATTAATTTGCTCGTATTCATTTAAGTGGTTAAATATAATTATTTGTTTAAGGCTTGGCACCCCCCTGAAACCTTTTAGTAAATAGAACATATAAATAATAGGTAGTATATAATAAATATTATTTCTTCATAATTTTTTACTTTTTAGTTTTGTAGTCGGTTTATTTAACGTAGTCATTTAGTTGACAAATCATAATTTAATACTGAATACATAAAAGTAAGTAATTTTTTCATCGTTATTATTTCCTAATTTCCAAATATTTTTAAACATTGAAATAACTAATGTACTAGATCGGTATACAAATGGTAGGGCAACGTGACTGTTCCCCAGCGGTCACGGGTTCGAATCCTTCTCCTTATCGGTTTGTTTTTCATTATATATTTATTTAAAAAGGATATTTTTGTTTGAAAATATTTTAATGTTTTGTTTAGTTTGTCAGTCGTGGACTAATGTCTCAATTTTACTTATTCTATGTTAAAATTATTTTTATATTTTGTTTAAAAAGTTTAAAATTTTAATTTTAAGTTCCGCAAGGAAAACACTGCCGCATTTATTTGAACAAAATACCAAGTTAACCAATTTATTTATATTAGCTTTTAATTACCCCGATCTTGTTTAACTCGATTTAAATTAAATCGATCAGGTTTTAGTTACCGCAATCGAACCTCTTTGATGCTAATAAACTACTCAATTAAAGGGATAATGAACATAAATTATTCAAAGCATCAAAACTATTTTGTAAAAAAGGAAATCTATTGTGATTTTGGAATAGCAATATTTGGATTTAGAATTATCCTTTAGGAACGTAAGAAATACGGCTCAGAGTCAGAATTAAATAACACTTGATAATAGGCTTTAAACGTTGTAAACGACAGTTTATCTAGACATAGTTGTTATAAAATTTATTTGACTTTGAAATTGTACTTTGGAATTGTACTTATTGTTAAATTAAGCCTTGAATTGTATCACATATCTTGTGGACAACATTCGTGGAGGTGACATTTGGTTTTCGTTGAGTTCTAACTACCCACAATAATATATCGTTTTACAATGTTCGCTTTTTAATTATGTACTGCAATATGTCGTAATAAAAATAGTCGTTGTATTTTTATGGCTTAAGTTTTTAAATAAGTAAACTTAAATTTTAATCGGTTTTGATAATTTTAAGCACAAACCAATATATATACAAGAAAATACAAATAAATCGTCTTAATATTAAAACCTCGATAAAATTAATTCTACATAACCAAAAGCGACATATTTCAAACATCCTCTCATGATAAAGTATAATGAATTTCTATAGAATTCGGCCATACGTGAAATTATCTCCCGAGAGATTTTATCATTGGAGTGGTCGCTTTGGATGTTATTATTTTGACAATAATATAACAGAGACTACGTTTAAAATGAGTTATTCATTGAGAAATATTTTTTACTTGTTTTGTGTTATAAGTAGAGTTACTGCAAAAGATAAAGGTGAGATTTTAAAATAAAGTAATAGTATTATTAATATTTCGAAAAAGTTCGAACCTTTATTGAAGAAATAAAATATTTATGAGACCACATTACCACACACTTAAAATAAATTTATATAAAAAAATATTTTTTGCGATAAAAAATATAATAGATTCTTTTTTTAGAAAATGCCGTTACTGCAATGGTCCACAAAACTTTGTCAATAACAGCAAGGTCTTGCATGACCAGTTCAAATGCCAGCGAAGCCGATCTTGAGCACCTTCGCGAGGAACCCCCCTACCCTGAGAAAGCTGCTTGTATTCTCACTTGTCTTTTAGAAAAAGTAAACCATGGGGAATGTTGTTTAATAAATATTATGTATTATCTATTTATATAAGATTTCCCTAATTGTAAATTTTAGTTGGCATTGAGTTTACTTTTTCAAGAACATATTTAAATATATCATTATTGTTTATAATCTACATTTTTTATTATTTGTTTTTGAATGTTATTCCAGTTTTATGTAATTTAGGAGACTAATGCCGTTTAAAGTAAAAGTGTATTTTCTTTCAAAGGTTGGCATCGTGAAAAGTGGTAAATTCTCAAAGTCTGGATTCATGACCACTATCAGTCCACTCGTGTTCACAAACAAACCGAAGATGAATCATATGAAAACTGTATCAGAGAATTGCGATAAAGAGGTATACCACTTTTATTACCTTGGCAGTTTTTTTTTAGGCCAAACATTCTACTAAACTATGGTACATTATAACTTGTTTAATATTTAGAATTTTGATAATTCAAAATATATGATATAGTTTTGATATTTATTTTAGTTAAGAGGTTGTTACAAAATCCGATCTAAGAAAACGTGACCCTTTTAATGACTTTTTCCAGATAAATCATGATGTATCTTCGTGTGATCTGGCAAATGAAATAACTTCTTGCGTTTTTAAATACGCTCCCGAATTGCATTTCAAGAATTAAAGATTTAAATCATAGTATTATCCTGTTTATTTATTTGAGAAATTAAGAAATATATTGTTTAAACTCATTAAAAGTGAGGATTTCTATTTGTTTTTATTTTTATTTGATCTAAGAAACAGCTACAATATTAGATGGTTGGTGGTAGTTAGCAAGTAATACAGTAAACGATACATTAAAAAAAAATTCTAGGAAATCATTTCACATCTTTAACATGCCATCTTATAATAATCTATAGCTATATTTTTGAAATAAGTAGTAGTACTAGAAGTTAAAGTTACATTTTAACTGAAAATAGTATTTACTAATACTTAGATACCATATAGGATCTCTAAAGCAAAATTACGTTTTATAGAAAGCTAATAAGATTGTTAAGTCATTCCGTACGTATTCAAACATAAATATAGGATTTTAAATACAAAGGAATCAAACTGAAATAAAATAACCTTGGCAAAATAAATAATATAAATATAGTACATAAAGCATAAGATAAAAGAGTAAATATATTTTTCCTGTTCTCATTTTGCCAGACCCCTACCTATTTACCCCCTAAATTTGCATATTTTACGACACGTTTTTGCATAATCCTTATAATAATTAATCTATTGAATTATTCTAGTTACCTTTGGACAAAGAAAAATTGAGACTATTGTCGCAATGCTGACTAATTATTACTTTTTTAGACTAATTATGAATTTTTGTAGACTACTTATCCAGAAACTTAGACATGACTAATAAATATATATATAGGTATATATTTTTTTAAAACTATGTATTGTTAATGCTATTCCTTAAATATATTTTTAAAGATATGACGAAAACTAAATATAGCTACTTAAAAATTTAAGTACAGACTTTTCGCCACTGAAAATATGTAGTAGTTTTTCATACCTTAACCCTTAACACGAATACATTAAGCCTAGTTACTTAAAAAAAATAACTCGTTGAAACTCACAAAATCATGAACGCAATGTATTGAAATAAGGTTTCTAATAAGGTAATCTATTGACATCCTACTGTCAGGCGATGTTTTTCCCTGTCCGAATTTGGTTTTAACAGAACAACTAAATGCTCTCATGACTGACTGGACATTGGCAGAATCATCGAGATTGCCATAATTTGAAAAAAGAAGAATAGGAGTGCAGAACAACTAAAAACTTGCCTATAGTTTTGCTGATTTTTTAAAAATTTATAGAAACGAAATATTTAAAAAGTTATACTTTTAAAGTTATAGTTACTTTGATGAAATTTAAGAATTTATCTTAACTATACAAGGACGATTCGATGTCGTTAGGATTTTAATTCTTGGATTGCATTAGTAAGTGTATGCATACGATATATGTATATAATATAACTATATAACTATATATTTGACTATTGTTTCGCAATAAAAGTAATTATATTTTTGATATGAACCGCAAAATAATGGATGAAATGGTAGGTATCAAAATGAAATATAAAAAAATTAAGTTCTTTGTTGTCTTCTAAAAATTGTCCTTATACATTTTAATAAAAAAATATTTTTTAATTTGTTTGCAAATTGAGTGTCCTTAAAAATGATAATTGATATCTTATTTATCAAGCAGATTTCTCTTCAAATGATTCATTATATCGATATTGTTGGTTGCATGGTTGAATTGCATAATTCCAACAATTCTTGGAATAATTCCAACAATTTCTGTCTGTGGTATTGAAAGATTAAATTATATATATTAGCAATTAGATCTCATTTTTTAAAATACCTACATAAACAACTGTAAATCGCATAATGGCATCTCAATTCTGACTTCTTATTTCAAATGTATCTACGAGTGTATACAAGATGACGTGAACGTAATAAAACATGTTTATAATTAAAGTTAGGTGTAGGTGCATAAAAAAGAGAAATATCATTAATAAAGATAGTCTCTTATATTTGGTATTTATAACGTATGTTAACGTATAGTTACAATTTTCAGGTCAAATTAATTACTATTTAATGCATTGATTAGGAATTGATTACGACTCAATGTGTTTTGAGATCTTTTCAAACTGTTGAATTATTTTAAAAAAATAGACGATCTTGTCCTTATTTTACTACTATGTAATTACATATTAATTTAATGTTAAAATGTAAAAGAAAATCCTCGACAACGAACACAAAAAGCAAATAGCTTGCACCTCTTATTACAAAAGCCAACGACAGACGGTTAAACACAAAAGGTCATACTTAAAGTAAAAAGATAATGCTTTCATTTTGTTCTAAAAGAAGCAAACAAAAAGCGAAAACAGTTGTGTAATTGCTTGATTATAATGGTGATGACATTTTATAAAGTGTTTAGATTTTTCGATGTTTTTTAGAATAATATTGATCATAAGGTAAATTATTAAATGTTAATGTATCTATTATATTATACATATCTCATCCTCAATCTGTTTAAGGATAAATAAATAATGTAATTAGCTAATAAAAACACAAATAAAATAAAATTAACATACCAAAATGAGTTGTCCATTTTACGGGTGTGCTACACCCACCTTACGCTCCGAGTAAAGATTGGGAACCTTAAGCTCGCCGGGTTAAAGGATAAGGCCAATCACCGTTACAAACACATACTTACTCCATGGGAACTCATATCAGGCATACTGCATATCTTATGATTTGTTTTAGAAACTCACGAAATTATCATGGTATTTAGGACATACTATAATTTAAATCGTAACATAAGTGATACATGAAATTAAAACCCTGACTAGGTAAAGGCCAGTTTTCAGCATTGATGAAAAGCAAAACGTTAGTTGCCAATCCCACTTGGGTGGATCGAGCTTTATGACCTGGTGCTGCGACTTGATAAAAGCTTCTTTGGTATGAGGAGCATCATACACTTAGAGCATCATATATTTTGAAACACTTGCTGAGCCGATGTTTTGACGGCTTTTTATAAAATAGGAAACCTTCTTTCTATAGTCACAGTTATTGCTACCCTCAGGCCAAGAAGGTGCAGCGGAGGGGCGGGAGGTTCTTTATGTATGACTACCCGGCTACCTACATTGGTTGAAATCGAATGGCACGAATCAGTCGATATGTTTAAGTCCTCAGCAACTTCTCTAAGGGTGATTCGACGATTGGCCAATACTAGATTTTTCACTTGATCAATATTTTCGTCTGTTGTTGACGTGCTCGGGTGTCCGGCACGCTGTTCGTCGTTTCGTTTTCACGGCCCTCTGAGAACATTTTGTACTAATTAAAATATTTAAATAAAATATTTTTTTGTACCAAAAAATTTTGCTGTAGTTGAAAGCTTCATCTTATGGCACAGCCAGTAAATGTTGACTGTGGCATATGGTGAAACGTCTGCGCACTTTATTTTGTTTTTCACACAAAATTTTATACAGATAATTGATCCATTTTTATAAATAGACGAAAATCGAAGACGAGTTAAAACACATCCAAGCAAAACAGCTGTCAAAAATTTACTAAAAATTTAAAATGGCCGACCAGTTTAAAGTTTACATAATTACCAATACAACAACAACAAAAAATCAAAAATTAAATATACGTAGCTCACGGAAATTTAAAATTCGTGATACTTTATCGCGTATAATAGCTATTTCCACATTAAAAACTAATCGGGAAGCTTCAATTTAGTACAAACTAATTCAATCTTCTTTGCTAAAACGTTGCTCTATAGAAAAAATTAAAGAAATCAACTATCCTACACTTAGTATACAAATATATCTTTTATATCAATAAACTTTTATCGTATAACATAATAACTCTGTCGATGGGCCTTTTTTATTTTATGTTTGAATAGAAATATATAATCTAAAATGGTTTAAAAACTTAAGCTGGTCTTTGAATCTAAAAAGTGATAGATGGTTATCTTTGTTTAAGAATATTTTAAGGATATGGCAGTATTTAGAAATAAAGAAGTAAAGAATTTAAGTCTACAAGATTACATGCAAATCTTATTTAGTAAGAATATATTATTTATGTAAATTACACGCGTGACAGTTATAAGTCAGGTATGAGGTGGGTTGGCAATGTTTTCATTATTCCTGTACATTTCTTTATTACCACCAAAACATTGCAAAAAAAAAAACAGGGATATTATATTTTGATAACCAATTTGTATAACCTGCTTTGAAAAAATGTGGAATGACATTCCGGGAAAACCCTTTAATCCTAACACAGTTTTAGGTCGATATTTAATTAGATATACGCAATGGAAACGTCTCTGTAGATTGAAAGCTTGTTATGGAATATAAGGTCACGTATTTGATTATATCAAAAACAAACAAGTTGTTTACAAAGGATATTGGAATATAAAAATAATTTTATAACACTGCGTGGGTAAATATTTTTCACATTGTTTTCAGCTACGACATATGTTTGTTATTTTTTTAACAAACTGTAAAGCTTGTTATACAAAATATAATGAATAACCTATATGCAACTCCGTTAATTAAAAAATACTATAAATAAGTATGAATAGCAAAGTTTTCATTTTTCTAAAATAACAATTATAATATTTCCAAAACCACCAGACATTTAATTTATATCATTATTTAACAGACTGTTAAATATGAAAGGCGAAGGAAGGCAGATAATATTCTATGATAGATGTTTTATTTTGTCTCTAATAAGGACTACCCATTTGATACCTCAATTTAACACACATTATCATGTCAATATCAATGTCAATCAAATACTTCCAGTTTTAGCCGGTGCAATATAATATAATATTTTATATATAATATAATATTATTAAATATTATCCTGTAGGTACTCTTATTAAAAGTTTCTTATATATATTTCGAAAACGGTGCAATATACTTCTCAATACTTATATATTCCAGATGACTATATCAGGGTACAATATTATATGGTATTCGTGTTCGTATATTTATATACTCATAATTTTTTTTTTTTTCAATATTGAAATCAATTTGATTTTACTTCGAAGTATATTTCGTTTAAGCACCAATATAACAATACAATTTTTAAATAAGATAAATTAATCTTTTTTACCTTAAATTATATTTAAATATAAACCTAGATACGTTTGGAATACAAGCTCAACCCGTAATACATAATTCGAAAAAACTTAAATATATTCAAAAGTCAGACAGACATACATTTCAGGCATTTATAAGATGTACTGTTGTCCTTAGGAAATATCAGACTATAGTTAATGTTTTCCAGAAGGTAAGAAGAAGAACCGTTAAGAAAATAAAGGTCTCCTTTAGATTACTTATTAATTTACTCTATGATAGTTAAAATCGAAGAAGATAAATTTAAGATATAACACTTATCAAGAAAGAGAGAAAAATAAAAGATGAATTTATATTTATACTATTTTTTATTAAAAATGTATTAAAATTTTAATTAGCTTAACATGGCGACATATGTTTAAAAATATTTTTCTAAAATAATTTTGGTTGTATCGGTAGCATCTTTTCAATATTACTCGATACTAATACGATTTCGAAACAAAAGTCTAAAAAGTACTGTAACCACCATTAAAAGATGAAAGAAATACTTTAGCGATTAGCTTAATTAGTAGAGCAACGATGTTCTAGAAGTTAACATTGATAAATATAAACATCGGAGAAATTTCTTTAATAGAGCAAAAATTCAATGAATGACAAACGCTTACGGTAAAAGACATCGTAGAAAAAGTAGTAGTTTTTTTTTATTTCAAATGAAAATACTTTACCCTTGTGAAACGGAAAACTTTCCATGGTTCCAAAGGATATCCACCGGCAAGAAACTCGATGGATACACTTTAAATTTGTTTATAAAATTACAAATTAAGCATTTGAGTCACAGTAATAACTGTTATTAATAAAATAAATTAGAATATAAATGAAACGGGGTACTTAAAAGAAGAATAGAATAATCTACTGCTAATTCTGTGATGCTCCCAAATTTTCAACGTCTTATTCTAAAATTGATTTATTAACATCAAATAGATCATAAACATCAAAACAATACTCGTAGTTTTTATATGGGTTATTATAATATGCCTTAACCTTGGATGTAACTACTATAAATTTAATTGTGAATTGCTCAATATTATGGCTCCATATCGTCAACATAATCCTTAGTTACGAAAATGAATATCTTTTAACCCGAGCTTTACAGATCTTCAGAACCAGTCACACATTCGAGAAATTTATATAGTATTAATATCAATTTGCATGACGATCTTATACTGTGTTTACTTTTTGTTTTTGTTACTTAAGCTCACAGTGATAAAATATAGAGAATCTTATAAAGCTGTATATTATGTATTATTACTACACGCTGTAGTTTCACCCGGCGCCAGTGCCGCATTGCCAAATCCATTGAAATGCGTCCTTCGTACTGTATATATCCGAATACTCCGTACAATTTTTGGAAACAATATTTTTGTTAGCGCTTTTCTGTTTTTACTGTTTTCTTTCCATCTCTTTCTTAGTTGTTTAACATAATACTTTTCAAATAAAGTAAGCACTTAGACGCTATTTTGGTTATTATAAAACTAATAAATGAATATTTTAAATATATTGTTGTTATAATTTCAAATAAATCAACGATCCATAAAAAATAAACAAATTTAATATAACTTAAGCTTAAACGACCGAATTAATATCTTAATCTTTAAACAACAAACAATGTAAAAAAAATACTTTCACTTACCTCTTCTTCACTACTGTCTGCCTGCAATATGATTTTTATTTCGTCTTATTATTGTTTTCAAAAAAACTTTCAATATTTAATCTCCATATCCGAATATAGCAAACATCTAAAGGTATTTCTATGGCATTCTAGCACATAAGCCGCTTTGCGTTTGGTCTCACATATCACAAGATCAGGCCCAAAATAAAATTCCTCTTTAGTACTGTGGTATTGAATAAAACCTGTTCTATGACCATTGTGTAAAACATAACGCTGAAATGTCTTATTCCCTAGCTAGCATACCTGATTACCAAGTCAAAGGAAGAAATAATAATTTAGTATTTTTTTTACAAAAAGATCTTTCTGTTATAAATCTATCAAATCTGATATTATATATCTTTCGTTATATGATATATTATATGAATTAATATTTATTCTTTAAATTCATTTAGTCAAGTTTATAATATACCTATTTGAATCCGAATTACCGAGACGACATATATTGTTTTCAATAGGCTTTAAAATCTCACTGGATCGCTGCTCCTTCGTTATTATAATTTAAAAATCCCAAAACTGCTTCCATACTGTTCCACTTATATTAAAAATGTTTCAACAATGTCTGACTATTACATCCATCAATCAATACTGATAACAGTTAATAAATTGCACATTAAAGGGAAATCGCAAATGCTTTGCCACCCCTAAGGAATGGGAGACAAAGGAGTATTTTGTAGGCTCAAGTACTGGAAGGTAGGAAATTTGGCTATTCCATTTTCAGACTAAATATCGAAAACGTAGTACCATCATACTGGAGCCAATACAAATACAAACTGAGTCTAATTGATTACAAATACGGTTGACCACCTTTTTATAGAAATGCTAATTACTTTGTAATCTTCCAAGAACAGAAATTGAAAGAGACTAAGAGAGAGATATTAACTCCTTTTTACCCCAGTCCGATTAACATACCCACCTCAAAAGAAATTTCTTTGTGTAGTCAACACAATGAAAGTTCTTAATAATTGTTTGAGAAAAGTGGTTTTTCATAAGGCCGACGCGACAGTAGTTGCTAGCTATATATTTAGATCTATTGATTGGATATATCGAAATAATGACAATATATATGTTTGATAATAATGTATTATAATACATGAACAGGCTCAAGAATTACACAGAACTTATCGTTAGTTATATTAATTTTCACACAAAATGTAATTTATTTTAATTCATTGTTTTTTGCAATTCACATATTTTTATGGATGGAAAAAAATAAAATAATGACAGAATTGAACTGTATTTGTTCAACGTAAACAGATTTACAAAATTAAACAATTTTGTTTTATCTATATCATATGCATATAATATACTATAATATTAATATTATAAATACTATTATTATCACGAACAATATGAATAAACTCATTTCTGTTTTTTGCAATAAATTAATTTGTGTGATGTTTACTTATTTAATTTAACATACATTCATAAAATGTCATTTATAATTTAATATTATGAAGGAAAAATAATTGGATTTATCATACAATACTCAGGTCGTGGAATATATTATAATGAGACGTGGCCGGTTAAGTACCATTCTTTGAGTATACTTATCTTAACATATAAAAATAATTTGACCTGAAAATATGAACCGAATATCTCAAAGTTCTGAGTGTTTATGAAGGAACATTAATAAAAAAAAATCGAAAGATACATTAAAATAATATTAAACTAAATTAATTTTTAAAAGCTGGGTTTATATAAAGCCTTTTTTGTTAAAAAAAACTACCGTACAAGAGGTTATATAATTGTTCCTACACTCTACAAGTTGTTTTCAATTATAACGTAACGTAACAATGCTTTCCTGTTAATCTTAAAGTTTTCGATCTTGTTTTGAGTTAATACGAAGTTTAAATAGCCAATAAAATGTCTCAAAGTATTGTGTGACTTATACTGTGGGGCACAATGTATAATTTAATGAATAAATGCTATGGGTAACTTCTTTCACACAATTTATTTTAAATTAAAATATATTTTACTTAGAAAATATATTTTTAAGGAAAATATCAAAATCATATTTTATCCTATTTATTTAAACCAAGGTTTCCTTTACTCTTATTTTGTATTTTAAAAGCTCATCTAACCAAACCATAGAATAATTCAATTGTTATAGCCACTTTTATTTAAAATGAACTTATTTTTTTTATATCTAATTCACAACACAGTTGCATTTTAGCACTTAACCTATATTTAAAATAGATCAGAAAAGAATTATTACACTGAAAAATGTTACAAACCGTGTGATATCTTATTTTGTGATAAAAGTACGTGAACTGAATGAAAAACTTGTTAGTTCTCTATATAATGAAACACCGATTTTTTGCTTATGTGGATTTCATTAAGTAAAAATAAAAGCTGTTTACGAGTGACATTTTATCCAAAGACTTATTACTATTATAAAATAGAACATATGTTTTCACATAAAATTATAAAATATTGTACGCTAATCTCAGAAACGGCTTAACTAATTTGAATGCGGTTTTCAGAAATATATAATCAGTTTTCACTGAACATTTGATGTTTATTTTATCTAAATTGGTTAAGAAATAAAAAAGATATATCAATTTAAATAAAACACGTTATCCATGCAAATCTTATTCTATACATGTAATAAATGTGTACAGGTTACGTGTTTGACATAATATGACATAACTTTTTTATTTCTTAACCGATTTAAATGAAATAAACAGTAAATATTAAACGAAGACTGTGAGATACATTCTTAAAACAGAATACAAATTGGTTTAGCCATTTCTGAGATTATCGTGTACAAACATACAGACATACAGAAAAACATACAAAATGAAAAACCGTTGTTTGCTTTTATAAAGGGCCCCCATTATGTGTTTTTTTATATTTTCCACGTACAGTTTTCGTTTAGTGACAGTTTTATTATATGTATAGATAATTTGGCTTCAGCGAATAAATTTTATCATAGTAGAGTCTGATAATGAATCCGTACCGGCTCACGTACACGACACTGAGGGTAATCGTTGATTTTTAGTGGGTGGCTTTAACATTGGCACCCCCAGTTCTCACATAACTGTCATCAGCTTCTATGTAGGTGATATTTTTAAAAGATTATTTGAAACAAAAAAAGGTTAGTTAAAAGTTCAAACTATTTGTTTTTAATGTTAAATGCAGGAAAGTGTCATGATTCTTTTTTAATATTATAACGATAAAAATAATTAAATAGTCAAAATCATCACCAATAATTTTCGATTAAAATAGCAAAGTTACATAACAAATATGTAATAACTATAATCCGTTATTTATGTCGTTAAAAAAATGTAAGAATAAAAAGTATATGTAGTTAAATTGTTTGTTTTATTTATTAATAACTATATGCGTTAAGACTGAAAGTTCGAAATAATTGACAAAACTTTTTATCAATTCATAGTTTACCAACTGATACTCGGTTTTTTTAATATTAATTCAAAAGCGGACAGTTAAAACAATCAACTTTGAACAATCAAGCAATTTCCGCTGTCTTTGACATTTTATTATTTCAATACTTCATCAAATAAAGATTAATTTATACTAAAAGTTGTCGAATACATTTTTGAATTTTTATATAAATAATATTATTATTCTATATTTTTAGGTAGGCGCTATAAAGGCGCAATCTTGTATTGTAACATATTTAATTAATGTTGACTATGTCCTTTTACGTACATATTACCACTTTTTGTTTCCTAGTAGTATTGTAACAAAATTATTTAAACAATATTATTTATGCGGTAAAATGAAAAATCACTTAATTAAATTTACCAGTACTTAATAGCAATAATGACATTTAATAGCAATGTCTACTTATTACTTATATTGATAATGCATATATATATATATATATATATATATATATATATATATATATATATTCTTTTATATTCAGTCTATTACAATATAAGCTGCTTTACGTTTCGAATGTATGTAGCAAAGATGGAAGATGAGCCGGTACAAAATTCTAGACAAATTCCACAGGGCTAATATCATTGTGTAATAGACTTGAGACATATTCAGTATGAATCTGAATACGTTTCAAGAAGATAATATACGGTATGTAGATCACGTAGCTTAGTATCTATGTGTTTGTTATAATAAAGTATTTAAAGTTGGTTTCAGATAACTTTTTTTTAAATATGAAGGTACCTGTACGATATCAGTGGAGGTTATTAAGGTTATTATTTGGTTAAGATAACTAACCAATTCAGAAAGGATTGTGAAATGTAGAGTAATCTCGTGGTGTTTAAGGAAAAAGACATGATCTACTTTTACTCGCATTATGTAGAACAGATCCTTATACATTTTATACGAATTAAGTCAAGTTCGATAAATAAAAATGTTACATGAGAAAGTGAAAAAAATAACCATACAACTTTGAGTAACGAGTACTAGAGACAGACAACTGGCAAGAATGCTAGCTGTATTTTCTTTATTCAACACTTTAAGCGTTGCTGTTTTAAAAAATATATCTATAAACACGTGTACCATATTAAGATTTATTAACGTACGTATTTATTTAAAAATATAAATAGTAAGAGTAATATTGTATTATCTTATGAATTTGAACATTTGTAATAAAGTCTATTTTAAGAGAAACTTACACACACAATTATTTTTAATATGTAGTTTTGGTCACCATATTCGCCTTTCCGAATCAGAATTAGACAAATGTTAATTATCCAATATTTTTCAAATCGGCTTTTCAGATCGGAACAAGGACTCTTCAATTAAAATGCAAGCATTACTTTCGACAGACTTTTGGACGAGTATTAATCATAACCGCAATTCTATTGAATTGAATGCAAATCGATCAATCAGGAGTAAAAATTTTCAGTAGATTCCAAATCCACTTATCATCAAAGCCTTTTCAATAGTTTTTGCCCGATTTCGTGTTTTACATTTAAGATTTTTGTATTGAATTACATGTTTTTACATGAAATATTAAATATTAAGTTCAATACCTCCTTCTTGATTGGTTGCCTTATTCATTTGTATGGAAATAATTATAAGATAACTTGTTTTTTTTTATATTACTTTTAATGGACATTTTTTAAATTTAACCACCTTTTAGCTGATAAAATTTAAAGTAGCCAGTTAGCTTCGCCCGTGCAGTACATACTTTATACAATGTTATATCGTTATGGAAGGACATATATAGCATGATAAACCCTTGAAATAAAACTATTAGTATATCATTACGTATAGTAATATTTACAAAAATGCTTTTTTGCATCATCTAAGCCTAATATAATATTCAATTCAATTCAATCTATTCAAATATTTTAGCAACTCATATTAGTGCTAATAATGTTATAATTATTAATTGATATATGTGTATGACATTAATATCAATTACAACATAAACTTATATTGTAACATAACTTTATATAATCATGTCATTTTCACGTCAGATTAAGATATTACAATATGTTATTATGTCATGTATATTAATAAAAACAATATTTTATTGAAGTAAAAGTCGACAGGAGTATTCAGTTCAATACTAACGTTACATGGAATTATTTTATTTCACCATATACAAAGGTTCAACTCTCTTTCATAGACCAATACTAAGAATAACACAGTATAAGAAAAACAACGAAATCACTAATTTGTATTGACAGCTATAACGATTGACTTAACTTTTGTAACTTCGTAATTTAGAGTTACATAAAATTTTATCCAAGATATGCATTTATTTTACTTCTACAACCTTTTTTCAGAGGAATGTTACTTTTCTTGAAACAAACAATCTATATTTAACACTCGGGGTTCAAACCCGACACTCAACCATTCAAATCCAAGAATTTCGAATTGTTTGAATTTCAGAATTATATCAAAGAAGAGTAGTAATGAGAGTTAAGAAAGTACTACGTCAAAATTTTATTGGACGACAAAGAGTCAGTATGAATAACATTTTATATTATTATTATTATTATTAAAAATACATAATTATATAAAATAAATATAACAAAAATATCTTAATTGACTATAATGAACAAAAAGTTTAAGATTCGAATATATTTATCAACATAAATATATATTATTTCATAAATAATTTATTCAACAACTTAATTTTCATCATACTCAATTTATATATTAAACTGTGTTAAATATTTAAATGTTAAAACTGCGTATTAGAGCCATGGTGTTTAATATTCAATACAATACTGTTTAAACTGTTGCAATTTGAATATAGTCAGATATTTGTCTGTAAGGCTTATGTGACACATTTAAAGCTTAGTTGCTTACTATGCGCTATTTTCATACAGAATACAAGATGCCTACGTCATTCAGAACGCGATGAGACGCTCTTCATCTTCAGATGAGAATGCATATTCTGCACATCAGTGGCGGTGCTTGAGATAAAGATTTTTTTTAATACTGTTCAGATCTTGAATGCGTCATAAAAATTATTTTCGTACATGTAATTTTAAGACATTTTACATAAAATATATTTAAAATTTATGTAATTTTTATTATCTTTATTATAAATGTAAATATTATGTTGTATATTGTTGGTTTAAAAAATGTATGAACATAGCGTAACAAATGAACTGTTCAGTAGTGAGGTATATCAAATTTGCCCTCGTTATTATGTTTTATATGTATATGTATTGTCAAATATAGGTATATATGTATTGTCAATTCGGTAACACTTTATGACATTCAATTTTACTAACCACCATTCAAAACCCTTTAACAAAACCTGAAATATAGAAAAAACTACAAGCTTAACTAAAATAACGTAATATTAACTAAGTATTAATTTCAAAAGTTCTGAGATCCTATGTTTAAGCCAGGTCAGTTACTTATTGTGATGAACTATTACTTTAAATTTGAATTTAAAAATATGATTATTTGCTTATTAGTACGTGAAATAATAAAGAATATTTACTTTAAATTTGTTGTAAGTAGTATTAAATGGAATTTTGTTATTCTAGGATGGAGCTAGGTCTAATTATAACTTTAAGTGACAAAAGTTACAAACTTTTATTTTAACCCACAACATATACAGATAAGGGGGGCTTAAAAGTCGCTTACTTGCTTTACTAAACTACGTCAAAAAATAAAGAGAGCATTTAATGTTCATTTACGATTTTACAGTTATACTTTTTAAATTTGTGTAAATGTAATTAATTAATATGTTGGGAAACGTACACAGAATAAGTAAACTTCACGTTCTCGTAGACTCCATTAAAAGTTATTCCGAATCGTTAACGCAATGAAACTGTACTTTACGGTTAATCTGATAACGCGTTATTTTTCTTTGTTCTTATACTAATATTTATTACATTAAAGACTGAACATTTTTTATTGATATTTTTTTGTTGATAATTTGACTAACGAGGTAAATAAATTGTTGAAAAATTGAGATGCACCTTTCTTCCATTAAGTAGTTTTTTGTAATTTTAACTAAAACGAAAGATATCTATAGTTATTGGATGCCTAAAATTTAAGTTATATTTAATTTAATTCACACACGTAACCTAAATTTATAGAAACTACTGTTACAAAATTAAGTTTGATATTCTGAGTTATGATTAAATTTATCTTTAAGGTGTTCTGTTTCCAAACTACTTGTGTAAATCAATATTAGATATATACTAAAGGTGTGACATAAGGAATTTGTATAATTTATACCAATATTTACTTTAAGATTAGTCCTAAGATACAATACAGTACACTTCAATTTTCTAAACTATAGGTTAAGATTTTATTTAATAGAATTCCACAAAAGTGTATTCCAAGCCTACGTTTTGTTACACTTCGGTTGAGGGGTTACACCTCGAAATTACTTTTAGGTCTGACCCAATTGCTACCATTATTGCCTCCCAAGTTATTAAGGTTTAGTTTAGGAAAACATCTTTTGAAAATATAGCAATAGTTGCATAAACAAACTAACCTGATAATCTTTTAATGAAGAAATATTTCGATTGATACTAATAATGATGAGCTATTTTGACCATTTATTGTCAGTCTTACCAACTCTAATAAAAAATCTAAATAATATTGTTTTAATTTTATTATTTAAATTTAACTTAATAATTATATTTATAAATGCATAAATAGCTTCGTCGAATTGTATAGACGAGATCAGTTAAATACTACTTCAATAAATTTTAAAACGACAAAAGAAAATGAATTATTGCCGAAAGAGGTTCCGATGGAATTGAAATGGTTCCGGGTTATGGGATAATTAATAGGTAAAATTTGTAAATCCAGTAAAGTAGGTCAAAGATTACTTACAGATTCATGGAAATTTGTTATGGAAAACTCGAATGCACTAACCATAATTGTGCGCATTGCGTGAAAAGTATATAATAACTGATTATTTAATGCATTTTTTAAATGATAATAACGTAATTACACTTTCTTATGATAATAAGTGACTTATAATTGCAAATACCTACAGCCTTCAACTAATTCCTGTTCATTGTAGTATTAATTAGAACTATATAATACTAATTAAAACGTTTAGGTGGTTTTATTTTAATAATTTTGTTTAAATTACAATCATTCTCTTTTATTTTTCAACTGCTTTGAATTTAGAATACCATTAATTTAAAACATAACGATCAATGTAAAATAATAAATACTTTAAATAACAAATGATGACACGGGAACAGGTCTCTGTTAATATTACCAGGTAAAAAAAAAATTGTTTGGTTCACCAAACAAATTATTATTTTTTGTATTATATAATGATGACTTTGGTGAGCGTGTAGTTCAGGAATATATATTTACGGATACGAACACAAGTGGTAAAATATTATGAAGTAATTATAAAAACAAAGAATCAAAAGCAAATTTACTAACAAATCATTTGTAATTTAAATTTTTATATTTATTGTTTTAGAATTGCTTCGTCGCACTGTTTGAAATCATTGATTTCGATTCTATTCGATTTTAAGGAGTCAATTGGTTGTGTTAAGATGCGAAATTTCCGATAAATGAATAACACTGTATATGGAATAATAAATAGATTTTTTTATTGTGTACACTCGGGTTTGTTTAGGAACTGTCGGCGTGTTTTCTGAATTGAATTAAAAAAAAATATTTTAAATAAAAAAATAATAATTATAACGAAAGTAAAAAAGTTTGTTATAAAACTAGTATTCCGTTAACAATGAAAATCAATTATTCAACAAGCCAATTATTGTCTATACTAAAAGCTTTTAAAATAAACGAAATATTAACAACTGTATAGGAGACAATAAAACAAAGAAAGTATCTGTAATGTGATTGGTTTATTCGTACATTATTTGCTTTAAAATAAAAAAAATCGAAGCTATCGTTTGCCTATGTGAATACATAGCTAAAAACAGTCGTATTTGTAAGTTAAATTTATACAATGAGAAATGAAAATAAGACAAATAGGTCAGTCTTATATTTGGGAAGTTTGTAAACATGACTAAAGTATTTACAAAAGTTGGGAAGACACATACGCGAAGTCATAAAAGTAACATCTAGTAAAGAAATCGGTAGACTAAATGCTTTCTCAAGTCAAAACTCCACAGCACATAAAATTCTGTATCATACAATTCATCCAATATTGATAACAATCTTACGTATTTAAATCTCACAAGATGTCTCACATCGCTCACGCACACACTATTTACAATTATATTAAATAATCACATTAAAATTATCGTATTACAAAATACAATAAATTGGGAAATAGTCTAATTGACTCCAAAAGTTTTAAGTACCAAGTCACCTCAAATTTGAAGGGTCTAGTACTAATGACCTTTGCTAAAGAGATACGAATTCTGGTGGTGGTGGTGGTAAAGTCAACACAGGTGTTTCTGAAGGTTCTGCGTTTTCTGAACTAGCTCCTGGTAAAGACCAGGTAGAGCTTCCTGTTGCTGTTACTCTTGGACCCATATTGTCATATGCAGGAGTAGTACAGCATGTTCTACTACGTCGAGGTAACGTTGCACCACCACTTAGCAAATCTGGATATTTTTCTGGGTCTCCTCGTCCAGCTACTTGGACAGATATAAAGATGTTACCGTATGGAACTGGAACAGCAAATTCGGCTGGTGGTGGGGGAAATGCACCCGGTGTACCTTCAATTGTTATATGTACAGGATCAAAACTGCATCCTCTAGAGTGATCATCAACAGACAATGATCTCTCAGTTAGTTCGAAATCACATGGTGAGGCCATGTCAGCAATAGAGCGGTCGCAACTTATTACCACAGATGCATCTATTAAACGTTTTTCTTGATCCATAAAACTGCGGCTTGCTGGCACGGTTCTTTTTCTAAAGTGCCAGCACGCTACAGCTGCTATAAAACCCAATGTCGCTAAAGCTCCTATTGCTCCAAAAACGACTCCTAACAACTGTGGTATTCCTGGAGCAGTTCGAGCTGTAGCAGTTTGTGATCTGGGTAAAACAAGGCTTATGACTGCTCTTGCTTCTCCAGCTATACTTTTAGCCATACAAGTCCATTCCCCGGCTGCACTTGAGGTAACATTCAATAAAGTAATATTGATCCATCTAGAGCTTCCTAATACCCGATCATCAGCGTTATCGTCCTCAATAGTTGTTTCTGTTTCCTCAATATCACAATCTATAGTGCTATTGCGTATTTCCACACCATCTAAGAGCCAAACTACTGTGGGCTTTGGTATTCCATGGACCCAACAACCGAAAGATGCAGCCAGACCTATTTCTGCTCTCACAACCAATGTACTCGATTTTACTTCTGGTGGGCAGGTCATTATTTCACTAGGTACATTACGCCACTTATTTCCAGACTGAAAAGAAGGTTCTACACAAACTAATTCTTCTGTTCCTAACGTACTTTCTAGAAACCAATCCTTAAATTCTCGTAACCGACAATCACATCGCCATGGATTTCCAGAGAGAGACATTGTCTTTAAGGCTGGCAAAGACAAAGGCTGGAAAGTAGTAAATCGTAGGAATGTTAATTGGTTTCTGCGTAAGTCTATCGTCTCTAGTGATTTTAAATTACGCAACGCGTTTGTGTAAATCTGCCTTAATCTGCAGCCGTCTAATAAAAGCATCCGCAGGTGAGGGAGCAGTGGAAACTGATCTGTAAGTAATACCGTTAATGGGTTATTACTTAATATTACTAGTCGCAATCTCTCGTTGCCCCTGAATATATTTCGTGGTAAAATGGCCAAATCGTTATCAGCTAAATCGACTTCTACTAATATTCTTAACTCTAGAAAAGCGTCTGCATGTATAGACCTAAGTTTAGATGCTCTTAAATTGATCCGTTGTAAATTAAGAAGGCCGATATTAGAAAAAACTTCCTGTGGAAGATTTCTTAATGGGTTGTCGTGTAAATCCAATACTTGAATATCAGATGAAAGAGACGGTGGGCGGCGCAAGTCACTGGAAGCACACGTAGCGGTTTTCTTTCCAGACGACCATTTGCAGCGACAGGTCACAATATGGGCGCAGTCAAGCCAATCACTGGCCGTCCTCGCGGTGCAAGTTGTGAAGATAACTATCCAATACCACCTGGCCCAAGACACGCGCATACTCATCTCATTTCGGCTTTGTGTTTAAGACGGCTGTATGCCTGAAACAATAAAGGTTTATTATCAGACTTTAAGGTATATAATTTATGCTGCACAATAAATATAATTCTAATTCTTCGTCAAGTAGCAAAGCGAAATACTATTCTTATCTTATATAAGATCCGTTAATATTAGGTTTTTTTATTGTATTTCTGTAAATAATTAAGCATAATATATTAAACTTGGTAAATATAAATATAATAACGTATCATACATGTTTATCATATCACTACATTATATCTAAACATGACATGATCTTTTCGCCCCATTTTGACAAACGCTTACACCGTTTCCCCCATGCATCTCAAAGTTCTGTCGAGATTAGAGGGATTAACGGTTAGAAACTATTTGTCTTGTCTTGTCAAATATGAAAAAACTACGAAAATACTTTTTGCCCAATATTTAATAAGTTACTGTAACAAATATTAGTAAACTTTATGACGTTTTTAATATTTGTAGTGGTATTTTAGTAGTAGAATATAATAGGATTAATTGTGAATGTAGCCTATGGTCGTAATTAAATATAAAAAAATCCCTAAAAAACTTTACCTACTTTTAGCCCACAAAAGACTAAATTTTCAAACACTTATTAAGATTGTTGTAAATAAAAGTTTTAGAAATTTTTCCACGTATTAAATATGAACACAATGAATTTATGATTTTCAATATCTAGTTGAATTAAAAAAAGGGATTTTGCCCTCTACATTACATTTAAAATATAAAATAAAAAATAAATCAATTATCGACCTACTACCTATTTAAATGAACCAATAAATCTATGAATATTTTTATAAATATAGTTCTTTTTTTGTGAACGTTTAAATATTTACAGCATTATAAATAAATAAATATATAAATATTCTAATTATTTTATTTTTCATGAACTACTTTTTTGTCGTGACGAGAAATTATTTTTTACTCCAAACACAAATCGCAAATGTAACCTAGTTTTAATTTAAATTAAATTTAGTAAAAAGCCACGTGCATATCTACTTCACTTCGTTTAATGTATCTATAGAATTTAGGAATTCGTGGTTTTGATAGTGAGATATAAAGTTCCATGAAAAAAATATTTGGGTTAGTGTTCAAAATAAATAAAATTCTCATGTCGTCATTTTATCTTTTAAAATTTTCCTGCAATAAAATACTTGAATTGTGGCTTAACATTAAAAACTATCTAAGTATCCAACTATTCATTAAAATATTTTTTTGTTAATGTGAATGCTATAAAAAATAAAATAATAAAATAAATTTATTGTATTTTTTCTTACATACACTTTTTGAGATACAACATTTAACAAACAAATTATTTTTAAATAAAAAAAAAATGACATGAAGACGTTAAATAAAATCAAGCCAGGTAGCAGCCATTGAATTTGCAGTAACTTACAATTTCAATTCCGAAAGAGCTGAGTGTGGTATTGAAGACTTGTAAAATAATAACGTTTACCTTCTCTTGAACAAAAGTTTATAAAAGATATCTGGTAATGAAGTGAGAGATTTTCTTGCAAAATATAATTTTGAAAAGAATTTCAAGGCAAAGTAAAATATATAAAAATAATATGTTTGGTTAGATGCTATTCAAAGACATTTTTTAAAAAAGCATTCATGAAAACTTAAACATTGTACGTAAAAAACAAAATTTTAGTTATATTATAAGCTTAACATTTCATAAAGACACCATAATAAATAATGTCCATAAAGTTTCTTAGCTTCAAATGTTTAGAGGATCCTATTTATATTTTTAAAAAATTGTTTTATGTATACAAAAATATTAATGAAATATTGTAAGTTTGTTTCAAAAAAGATAATTTTAACACAATATATAACATTGTTTATATTCCGAACAGTTTAAATTTTATTCAATGAAAAATATTCAGGAGTGTAATATTCTTATATTTTCGACCTAAATCAATACAACTTTTTAAGCAAGTCTTTGTTATATTAAATTTAGTTCAAACGTTAGGATAAAAAACCAACATAGAATAAAAAAAAATCGAAGGTATACAAGGGCTTTAAAAATCATTGCAGCGCTTTAAATAACTAAGGTAATTAAGCACAACCAAAAAAGGAGTGATCTTTCTTGGGTAAAAACCACATGGTCCCAAAACGAAAGTAGGGAAATGTGTTTCCCAAAATGATAAGTAATGGTGTACAAAGCAATTTTTCATTGTCATGATAGGATTGAATTTATCTTACTTTTTTTAGTCTTGACCACTTTTCCCAAATTGAAGTTAAAAATCTTCATTAGATATTTGTGAAAAAATCATATTACTCAAAAATAGTAACACAAACTCCGTAGAGTTTTAAAACGTTTTCAAAGATTTATCGGAAGAGACAGTTTTTGATAAAATACAAAAATATTGGAAAAAGGAAGTGTGATGTACACTTCCTTCTATTTTTATAATTATGTAGATTCATTACTGTACTCAGGATCGTGGTCTGGTTAATTACAAAACAATTACTAATAATCTAATTCTTAAGGCCATAAGTAGCCGTTAGCGCCATTAATGAGTACTTTTTATAATTTATACTTCTTCTGCTGATCAGACTACATATCCGTCCAAGGTCTCTCGGTCTTTTGCCATCATTATTCAATGTGACTATATTCTATTTTTAAAATATTAAATATTTCATAATGCGTAGATGGAGTCATGGCCAATGTCTTACAGTTTTAATAAGATAAACAAATACTACTGTTTAATCCTTTTAGTTTTTTAACTGAAGTATAAAGTTTGGGAGCCCGATATTATATAAAAATCTTTAAAGATAATATCTATACATCATTATAGATTTATAGAATATTTATATATTTTTTTAATTCTCTCATATCCATGAACTTTGTTTCGATAAAAGTAAATAAAAAAAAATTGTATGTAATTGAAATCGGTT
Source organism: Napeogenes sylphis (assembly GCA_959347405.1). NCBI lineage: Eukaryota > Metazoa > Arthropoda > Insecta > Lepidoptera > Nymphalidae > Napeogenes > Napeogenes sylphis. The sequence continues at coordinate 28,776,681 of OY365777.1, read as the reverse complement.
TGTTATTGATGTTATTTGGTACATTGACTATGCAATGATTTCCGCATACCGCAATTGTCCGTTGCGCAATCTCTAATGCGTATAGAATTAGTTCTGCTGGCAGTACGCCACACTATTCCGAGCGTTGACCCCTTTACTGCTTCTTCCTCGAAACAATTCATAACAGGCGTGCGATGAAATTTCTGTCTCCACACTTTATTCTTTCATAGTTTTAAGTGACTTTGAAGTATTGTTCTTGAAAACTTTTTGTTATATAATGTAGTATGAACAAAAAAGTACGATTTTAAACTTGATATATTAAAATGATATAATTCATAGATTTTCTGCTTGATTTTGTTTCATGTTCTTATAACCACTTTTCTTTCATTAAAATTTAAGTGTTAATTTTTTTCTATTCTTACTTTCCACTTAAGATTTCCATTTGTGTGTTATTTTATAATATTACCCATCAATTGGACAGTAATAGGCTGTTAGCTTGTGCTGACTTCCCGGCTACATTCTCCATAAAGGTATTCCCATAGCTTCAAACTTGCACGCTATACCCTTTAGACTATTACACACTGGGGTGTTATGAAACTTTATGACCCCATTAATGATTTACTATTATTACGTTTCGAGACATTTTGGTAATATACTCTAAAATATTTTATGGCATACTCTAAGATCGGATACAAAGTAATTAAAAATGAAGGTACTTGTCTTTTATTATTTTTATATATCTCTAACTTCTTTGCTAGGTTTCTAAAGTGTTATTAAATTTCTGACTTCTTAATAAATTACATAAAATGTTATTCGATCTTCATAGTTGTATATCTCGGATTCAAGTTGTTTGGAATTAGATTATAATCATACTCAACGCTGTGCGAGCACACAAGCACAAACAAATTTTGTTTTCAGATACAATTGTAGTTATAAAACTATATTGTATATAACTGTAATTTATATATGTATATAACTTACAATAAACAAACAAAACAAAAAACTCCGATAAAAAGACCTCTAAAAATTATAAAAATAATATTATTATGTACTTATTGAAGTCGTTGCGTCGTGATACCGCTAAATAAAGGAAGAAATTAAAATGCAAGTAAGTTACCAAGGCAAATAACAAAACACAAATATCTTATCTATTAGTCTAAATCCTCATTATTAAGCTCCGAAACTTCGTAAAATAGACCCCATCATCAACGTATGTACAACGGTTCCTCGAAGCGACGCAACGACTTCAATAACTACATAATCATATTATTTCAATCCTTTTCAGAGATCTTTTTGTATCGAGAGTTTTTAAAACTTTTAGTTAATTTTTTTATCATTTAAAACTTCGTTTCTTTAAATTAAATTCAAGGCTTTAATGCGGTGAAGGTCATTTACTCATTATTTCAACACATCTCATTCTTTTTAACTTCCACCTTTCCAGCGCATTTAACGAATAATACATTTGTAAGGTAACTACTTATTTAAATGAGTCCCCTTTGTTCGGGATTTCTCTCTAAATTTCCTTTGCAAAGTGTAAAAATACCACAAAGGTTGCTTATAAAGGAACCGACTACCAATTTCCCGTTTATAAGTTCGCGTGACTTTGAAGGTTGCGGTTTATTAAGAGATATTTTAAACACAAAAATAGATAAAAATAGGAAACAAACACTATAACCGCCCCGTTGGTCGAGTGGTTAGCGCAGACGCCTAACGTGTCACGGCGCAATGGGGCTCGGGTTCGATTCCCGGCGGAGACAGGCATTTATGTGATGAGCATAGATGTCTGTGTTTCTGGGTTTGGTCGTTTATTAAATATATTCTCAGTATTTATATGTGTATTTCTATGTATTTGTATCGTTGTCTAACACCCTTAACACAAGCAAATAATTTGCTTACTTAGGGGTTAGATCAATGTGTGTAATTTGCCCTGATATTATTATTATTATTATTATTACTATCAAAAGATTATTTTATGCTTTTAAATCCACATTTAAGTGCGATAATCACGTTATCAACAAAATCAAAATAAACGTTTCTATAATTGGAAATAAAATGTGAATACAATTGTATTGGCACGTCCGTTTGTATTTTCTCTGATTAAATAAGTATAAAGTATTTAATACCGCGTGGAATATTATTTTCTCATTTTATTACGATTTTTTGAATTGAAATATTTCGTATCACATCAATCTTGTATAACCATAACAATAATTCATAGAGCATAAATCATGTAAGAAATTTAATAAAATCCTTTCGTTGTTGTTAAAATTTTCTACTGCCTTGAAGTAATCCATCAGACTCGGAATAAATATACTTTATACATATTTTAATTTAAAAAACGATTTATTTTCATTATCATCACTTGAACATATTAACATTATATATGTTTTGTAACCAATCTAGTTCAGGTTAAGTTATTTTAATACATAAGATATATTATATAATTTTAAAAATGATGTATATACAATAAATGATAATTACTTTCATTTAATATATATTTTTGCAAAATTAAAGTAACATATATATGTTAAAAATATTTTTAAGAAACTACATACACTATATATACTAAAATAAGAGGATTTCATGCTTAATAGCATTGTAAACATAGAAAAATAATCCTTAATATTCGAACTTACTGTATTTAGACTACTATTGTATTAATCTAATACGGTATTGCTTTTTCGAACTGTTAGATGTAAAAAAAAATAGATTAGATCCATTAATGGAAATTATAATACTGGAAAAGGTTCTAAAATGTTATAAACACGATTTTTTTTAGTTGTTTACTGTAATATTCGTCATTTATTAGCTTTTACAAAAAAGTGACTCAATACTCTTCATTATTTTTTTCATTTATAAATAAAGTAAATAATTTAAATATAGGAAGAATAAAAACACCAAATTAAAATATTAAATGGGCTAACATTTGGACAGTGATATAATAGTTTTTATCAGTGTCACTATAAATCAGTATATGTTTTTTACAAGTAGTGTATGTAAAATCTAGCTCAAGTGTCATATTGCGTGAATGAATAAGAATTCAAATATATCTTTCATTCACATCATTACGCGAGTAAATACGAACGAACGAAATACAAAAGCAGCTTTATTATACTGAATAATATTTCGTTTTCCTGTTCCAAAGAATATTGTAATCATCTTGTTTGTAGTCAGTATATTTTGGTCAAACAGCGAGGAAATATTTGTAACAATTATTTTTCTTTGATTTCATTTGAACACGATTCCATGATGGAGGTCTATCAAGAATTCATTTCATTGAATTGTGTCCAATATATTGTTTTTAATTAAACGTCCAATTTTAGATATATTCTAAATGTACAAAGTTTGAATAGTTATAGAATTCAACAAAAGTTCAATCAATATTTTCATTCCGCATAATATATTTTGAGGACGCGTTGTTACTTTAGTTTGGATATTGAGATAAGGGGTCCTAAAACTTTTTCACTTTTGCTCTAAAGATTAAGGTTATTTCTTTTATTTGTACCTTATCTTGACCCAGACTTTCCGATACGATCAGTTGGTACCGAGCCAAACTTTCATGGGTCGTTTTTCGAACATAAATGCCACTGAACCGTTTGATCCTACAGAATAACGTACAAGGTTTAAATTTTATTTTCTATTGACAATTTGGCGCTGTCTCATTTGACTTGGATTTTGTGAATAAAATTTACTTCTAAATGTAATTTCCTTTATTCCAAAATACTCAATCTACAAAGTTTTGTTCTATTAATAATGACCATTAAAAAAATGCCATATTATAGATATACAATTTCATAGTACCAATAAACCCGATCAGTTCCAAACTGTGAAACTATAACATAATAATTTGTGGAAATTAATTAACATGTAATGAGCGTAAACCAACGCGACACGCTCATTTACAAAGCATTCATCGATTCTGTGGCTGCGTAACGTAAACAGAACTAAAATTAGTTCGGTGAGGGAATTGGATTAATCTTAAATCAGAACACACGACGCCACAAGAACATAGTATAAATATTTTATATATTACTATAGTTAATTAAACATTCATAGCATTATCTGTGGCAATATAGGTACAAGTTCGATTAATGTACAGTTAACATAATACTATTAAAAATATATCAATATATAGTATACATGTACCAGGCCCACATAGATACGTAGTATCTTAAAGCATTTACCGCAATAATATTTATTTATAGTATTATTAATGAGGTCACCAACTTAGTTAAATAGGAAAGAAAGAAAAACATTCAAAATGCTAAATAAACCTGCAGAGTTCACAAACGTAAACATTCAAACAAACGATTGTAACATTTTGTTATATTGTTAGTTCTAACTTTAACATTGCAAGCACAACAAGCTCGCCGCAAGCCAAATAGGGTAACATACAGCCGTTTTTGATATAGTGTTTATTAAATTTATAGCTTTATGTAAAAATAAAAAAGTCATCTCTATTTTTATTCCACTGGTATATATTATTGGTTCGACTTTTATAAAATACTAGTTGTCCGCCTGAAGCTAAAAATGCTAGCATAATAATTTGTAATTAAAAATAAATTAAATTCTGAATAAATTAAATTAAATACATTTTTCGAAGTACATAAAATTTTATATTATGTTATATATGACCTTGATGTGGTTGTAAAGTGATGTAACTGTAACAAAAACCATCATTTCCTTCTTATACCCTAAGGGGTATGATATTCTACTAATAACACAAAAGCTCTTGTAGTTTCTAAGAATTCCTGTTAAGTGAGTGAGTGGTATATAAATTGAATATATATTGATAAATGCTAAAATATCAGAATGACAAATAACAAAAGGTGACCTTAAAACGAATGGAAAAACGAGAAAACGACAAACAATAAAATGAACGAATTACGAATGAAAATGTTTTAAAAATAGCATCACTTGAAATATCATCTGACGGCTATTACACTTCACTGGTTTAAAAACGCCAATAATAGCCCTTGGATCGGTGACCGGTAATGGAGTGTGTGAGGTGAATGCCATGACAGCAAATTATGAGTTTACAGACATTGATTTATTTATAAATATAAAAGAATATGACGCTTTATGACGCCTTCATTTAAGCCTCACAGTACCGAACAAATTAGTCAATATATAATAAACTTTTTCTAATATTTGTTATTTTAAATAATACCTCAATCAATATTATCTTAATCAAAAAGAAGATCTTACAATATTTATAAAGATTGAAGGATAACCCCATATAAATTTATTTATAAAAAATAATATAACACATTCGTTAAACAGAGAAAATAGAATTTTTGTACATAATCGGTGTTGAAGCAGAAAATTACATAATTTTGAACGGATTAGTTTTATTGACAAACAAATACTCAAGGATATTAATTCAGTGATTTTATTTGTTACCATTAACTCGTTTTATTATACATACCTATATATTTATATGTACATCATTATTATCAGCTATAACGCTTATAAAGTGTAAATTTAGGATTATCTTGCTTGCTTGCTTTGTTATTATTAAATGTATCCATATTATTAAAGAGACTTATGTAAAAGCCAAAAAAACATGGTTGAAGTAAACGAAGAAATAAATAAAAAATATTGGACATCAAAACCATCAATCACATCTGCGTCAGAATTACTTTCTTATTCTTTCCACCGACCCTTATTGCAGTATTTTTTTATTAAATTTCTAGCTTTGTATAACCCCAACATCTTGGGTTGTTTGTTATCCAATGCACTTTTCAGCAAATTTCAAGTTAACTTAGAATTAAATGTACTTAACACAAAAATATTGTTTGTAACACATAATTCACACTGTTCTTTTAAATGTCTATGAAATTTAGCAAAATTTTAGTAGGTATTAAGATAAATAACATAATACGCGATATTAATTAGGTTCCTCAAGCTAACACCTGTCAAAAACATGTTTTCTTGGAAATTTCAGATTCAGCCGTGACCCATTTTCTCTCATCTATTTTAGACGCGTTACGAATTAAAATTAGTGGTTTCACTATGATTCTTGTTTAAAAATATTTGAGAGTATCTTCATTTGAATATTTTTAAACTCATTTTAATAATATATACTTTGTTATGGAGCATTAATTTGTATAGTAATAATATATTTTTTATTGTGCACTAGAGATAAAGAAAGGCATTGCACGTATAACGCTACTAAAGTTTCAATGTTTCGGAGAATAATAGTTCCCTTTATGTGAAGTAGTATTATATTTTATTAGTATTATAATTTTATAAATGTAATCCTTTATTAATTAATTAAATCAATCCTTACGGACATATTAAGCAAATATACAAAATTATACCAAATATAAAAAAGAATTCTACGCTATGGAGTATATAGGTAATGTAAAAATGTGTATGTTTTTTTATGAAATTGGAAAAAACAAACAAGTGTTAATTTCGTTATTAATTCCTCATGTTGGAAACAATATTGTAAAGGGTTTCGAAAACCCAGTTAACCAATTGAAATAACCAAACTCATAAATCTATAAGAATAAAATGAGATTTAATGCTGTATAATATGTATAATATGAAAACGCATAATCTTTAAACGATTAGAACGAATCGATTATTTTATTAATGAAATGCATAGTCTGAGTACGGTTTATATTATTAGTTAGGTATAAAATGAAAAATACAATTTTAATTTTATATATATATATATATATATATATCGTGTAGTGAAATATGTTAGGGGTTATTTACAGATATTGTTAACATTTTATAAAAATAATTAAGATAAGTGTAAATAAGATATAATTAATGTTGTTCCAATTAAAATTTACCTTGGAAAACAATCCCAGTATCGTTTTTAAATATTGCAATAATACTAAAATGAATTGTTTTGTTTTATATAACTGTACTTTATAAAAATCATGTTTAAATGCTTTTTAATAAAATATTTTTCTATTTTATACAATTTAAACATTTAGGATCTTATAAAAGCTTTTCATAATTATTTACTTATTTTCAATATTTAATGGTTAGTAAATAAATGATGGAAAGTCCCATTTACAAGTTTATTTTACTATATATATAAGAAAAAGCTACTTAACAGAATCTACAGCAGATTGTTTAATATATAACACATTTCGTTTAAATACTGTTAAACACACAAAAATACGTAATATATTTAAGATTCCTGTCTTCATTAATACGTTTGATTTCGAAGGTTAATTTCCCCTGAGACCGAGTCTATCAGGCTGTGATAAATTATTAGTTTCGAATTGTCTTATTATGTAGGGCCAATTATGCTGACCGCTTTTCTATTTGACCAGTGTTAAGTTGATTGTAGAAGTTAACTATATAAATGTAATTAGTAATTACTAAATAAATCAATTGATTGAATTAAAATATATCATTTCTTGGACAATAATAATAATAATTATAAGAACCGAAGATTGGGAAACTTATGTATTATGTTTGAAAGTTTTATATATACAAATTATTAATCTGTATGAAATGAATATGTTTTATGTAAGCTATTGGTCTGAAATAATTTCAAGGAAAATGAAAATTTTACGTTACTTTCATTTTAATGTATAAATAAATGAATTTTAGTGTTAGCTTTATCGTATATGCGATTATTTCAGGGCAATTACTATATTCTATATTATTGATGTAGTTTTCAATATAATTTGAGTATAATTGTATTATAATTGTAGTTTTCAATATAATTATTAATAGATGATGGTAGATAAATTAACGTTATTACATCGAAAATCGTATTTCTATGAGAATTTGTATCAAAAATTACGTATCATCAATTTGAGTCAAGAATATCTCCTAATAACACATGTATTTATGATTAATTACCGAAGTTCTGACGTCGCTGTCATCACTTGCGTCATATTTGAGCTTTTTGTAAGGGTACGTCGTAAATAATTAATAACAACAACCGCCCAGGATTTACTTTTAAAAATTATGTTTAATTTTAATACAATAGGTTAAAAAATTACATAATTTTTCTACAATGAGTTGTTTTCACTAGATATAAAGAAGCTTTTAGTGAATAAAGCCGAATATTATTTAATATAATTGTAAAATATACGAAAATATTTTCTTATAGAGAACTTTTGTTCCAGTATTGATATATGTATGTTACTTTGTAAAATGAATAAGGCGTTTTAGAATGCATAACACGGACATGGACCTCGTAACTCCTTAAAAGGGTCAAAGTTCTCGTCCCAAGTTGCTCTAGTTTAGAAAATAGAAGTCTTTACACCTTTTGCTGATATTGATGAGAAAGGCGAAGGAAATCAAAGAACATCAAACATTATGAAACGCTTCCTTAATGTTTATTCATTATGTTCTAATTATTACAAATTTATCAACTTTAATGAAGTGTAAAAAAAACGTGTTTATTATTGTGTAAAACTTGTTGCCTTACATTAAATTGAGAACAACAATAACCTTATTGGTTTGCAGTTGTAAAATATGATACGCTCTTTTATTTTTTTTGTATTCAGTACTACTTAGTAGGCTGTAATTATAAGTAAAGTAACTTGTCATTTTCCACTGCTTTATAAAATCCGTGTATTATTCATAGAAAGGTTGAATTCTGGTGTACTCTGAATAACAAGTCGCTAAATATAACAAAATGTAATGTTATATAATTTACAAGAAAACGATACCTTATCTTGAATTGTTATAGACTCAACATGACTTTGTTGAAAAGAGTTGACGCTATTAAGGATCTCGAAATTTGGTTTGACATCAAACTAACGTATACCCATCATTTTGACCAAATGTTTTCAAGGTATAATCAGATTGTAGGGTTTATATTAAAAATCCCTAAACCTTTTTTTTAAACCAGCTAGTATAGTCACTTTATTTGTAGCGCTTTTTAGAAGTTCAGTGTACGCTTCGGTTATATGGTCTACCTTATTTAAGAAGTATAGCAACAAGATTGAGTCTATTCAAAAGCGCTTTCTAAGTTATGTTTTTGTTACAACTACCTACGTATGAAGCCCGGCTTAAATACTTCGGCTTAACATCTCCTGTGTCAAGACGCAGAATACACACACATAATTATAAATACCAAATGTTGCTACACTACACAAAATTATAAATATCAAATGGCATACTAGTGAATTACTAAACTATTTTTCACTGAAAATGGGAAGCACTCGCACTCAATTACTTTTTCATATAGGTACCTGTACGTCGAAATAATGCAGCTTTCAACAACCCGGTCTTCTGAATGTGTTGAGCTCATAATGAACTATGTAAAAGTTTGAATATCTATATGCACAAAGTCTGTCAGTTTATTTAAGTAAATCTAATGCTTATTGAAGAATGTTGCATCACTATTCGAGAGGTTCAATATCTTTATTTTTTCATAATATATTAATTATATCATCATTATTTTATAATTCGGTTTATTTTTCTTATTTATTTGGTCTTAAGTGTTTTTGTTTATTGATTCCGCACTGGCTTATGTCAAGCCAACTGTTCACCTCTAGCACATAGTTGTTACTGTTTAACTTTATAATTATGCCTTATAATAAATAAATAAACGTTTTGAAAATGTACTAAGGCTCGTTTGTAAATTAAAATTTAGTAAAGTTTAAATTTAGTCCCTTCGTAATTTGGAATTATGTTATAGTGTCTTCATTTAATAAGTAATATTGATCTCAAAAATTTTTCATAGCGTAACCAAACTTTTTATATATCTGAGAACTAGGAAACTCAGGAAACTAAATTATTAAAAGCGAGTATGAATACTGCTACGCCAGACAGTTATTTTTAATTCTATTGATATTCCATAAAAAATCATAATTATATTTTTATGCCATGTTTTTGGGAAATATTTCTTAAAAATATTAAGTCTGTATGAGTTATAAGACGTGAGGTGGTCGAGGTTTAAAAATACTAAGGTGCAAAGACATTGAAGCTTTACTGTGCTTTAACGCGCTATTAAGCTGATCCGCATCTTAGACGTTCTGCCACAACGTGTACTTTTTTATTTATTAAACCTCTTTGAACCTTTTGATTTATTTTATAAAAATCTATAATAATAGGAGGGGATATAATCAATGAAAGTTTTAACACGATTTTTTTCTTTATGCATTTATTTTTAATTTTTTTTTAATTTATTTATTCTTTAAAGTTTTTATATTAATCTTCATGTGACATGTAATTTTATTGCAGGATTCAAAATTCAAAATGAATACTAAACATCCTGTTACAAACTAAAGATAATAAAAGAATAAAATACTATTTGATAGCTTTATCTAAATACGTGATTTTATTAATTAAATTTCAATCTGACTCCTAACCCAATCGGCTGTCAGCCATTCGCATAACTTCAATTTATAAACGCGGTAGAGCAAAATCACTTAATAGTTAAAAGCAAACACTGAAAACTTAAAAAATATAAATAAAAAAGTCAGTATTGACTGAGTAAAGTCGAATATCCGATTAATATGTTCGAAATTTAAACTAGCTGGTTGCTAGTGAAATATGATTTTTTATCCAACATTTTCACTAAATGCTGTTTTGATATTCGATTTCAGATCAGTTTTATTGTTTTTAAATTTCGAATATATATGAATTTAATTTTTTTGTTCTATTAAGTGAATGATTATTAAATAGTTTGAACTTATTTGCTGCAAAAATAATATTCCAAATATAAATATCAATGTGGCAAGTTATACGGCATTCGTCTCCTACGTACATTGTCGAAGAATTCTTAGAAGACATTATAGAAAGTTATAAAGTAATAGAAATATTATTTCTTCTGCTCTACGTATCGCGGTTTTATTTTTCTTTCTCAAAAGAATTTCCATTATTATTACATGGTACCTATATATATAACAATTACATTTGATGTATGATTCCCTTCTATTGTAAAATACGATGATGATTACATCATTTTATTTTACAATCTTTATCTCCACCTAAAGAATCTTCATCTAAATATAGGAATAACGTCCTATCTAACTCTAGAAATAAATATTTTAAAGCCATTGAGTTCTAATACAAACAATTTAATTATACTGGTTTTCAATAAAATATATAAGTTGGAACTACCTAACTATTTGAGCTTGGTATACTTGAATTTCATTAAATTCAGGTTTAGAAAGTATGCGTATTGGACCTGAATGTAATCTATATCAAAGGAATGATCAGAATTAATCCCCACGTCCATTTGAATTTGCTTTACTCTTTTCTCATATATATACCTACATCATTTACTTTCTGAACTGAATATTGTATGAATAATATTTATTAATTTCTTTTTCATTATTTATTTTATTATAAATAAAATTATTCGGATATGTTGACGTTTTTTTTATCGATTTCTTTCCCGACTAGCTTTGAATCCAATCAGGGTTTTTACTCATAAGCTAAAAGCAATGCGGACTCATGAGTTCAAAATATTTATAAAATTATTATAAATAATAACAAAAGTTATTATAAATTTTTAAACAAAAGTCTTTTTATAATAGAAATATCTGATACGGTTGTAGCCTAAAACGTTTCTTTCGTTCGTCCGTTTTGAATTTGATATTAAATATTCTGTAATATTGAAGATGTAACCCTTTGTTTCATACTGTATTGTATTTTATATAAAGCCTTTTTTTGTGAAAACCCTTTGTGGATGGTAAATATTACTTTTTATTGCTATTATTAAATTTCTGTTCAGTGTTTCAAATTAATCTGTATGGGATTTTTTTTAATCTGTACTAATCTGAATAAGACAAATTTCATTCAGCTTTGATAGATTAATTTTAAAAAAATCGTAATTTAGAATAAATAAAAGTTGTTTCAATTATTTCCAAAGTTAAAAATATATTAGGTACATTAGTATTAAAGCTATTAATTGCGTATTAATAATAATGTATACTATTTCATAAATTGTATTTATGTAGTGAATTAAGAAAAATCATAAAAAAGGAATATTATGCTTCAGAAAATCATTGCAACAAATCGTAGGTAGTACAAATTTACATCCTAGCGTGTAATTCGATAATAAGTAACTTTTATTAGAATAATTTAAATGTTACTACTATTTTTTTAAGTATTAAATAATATGAAAAAGTGGAGAACTTTTCGTAGTATTTTATTACAAATTTTACTTTAAATGTAACTTTTTACAAATTTAATATTTTTTATATTAATAATATTTAAAATAAAAACCTTCTTACTTTGTTCTTATCTTTAACGATTTTCTAAACTTTGAACGATTAGGGTGAAAAGCTAAATTAAAGTTTCTATGGCTTTAAGAAAACATTGAAGTTTTTTAATATTTATTACCATACTCCTATTAATATTATAACGTACGAGTAAAAAAAAATATTTAAAATATTTGTAAAAACAATTAAAAGATGTTTTTTATTTATTTTTTTTAAGTCCACAATATATATATATTATTAATTATATATTATATAATTTTACGTTGTTGAATTCTTTAAGCTCCTGGGTGTGTACATTTTAAGTTTTTCTATTTTCTTTAAAGCGGTCGTTAGATATTTAAAAAGCAGTTCATTAAGCTTTATTGTATGTTATGTAACAACTTATTATGTTATAACTCAAATAATAAAAAAATAAAAATAATATATTAAATTAATAATTTTTAAATAGTTTATTATATATAAAATCTATTTTATTTTTAGACTAGTTTGTTTACCAGAAAATAAAAATAAAGTAAAGGTATCATATATTTAGTAACACAAAATATAAAATAGAATCTAAAACACAATAACTCACCATGCACGGAACGTGTTCCAAAATTACACAACACACACACAGCACATCACTATCGTATCCCGAGGTCCGGGATAGGGACGCTCGAGCGCCGCGGCGGCTGGGCAGCGTATGCCGGGATTGCCGGGATTCCCCCCGCACCGGGAAATAATTCACTTTGCGCATTGCATGAAATGCATGTAACCAATTGTTTTGAAGGAATTTCTACATAGTTTGAACTATTAGAAACTATGGACTGATTTACTATATTAATAGTTTAGAATATTATTTTTTTCATATTTTCCTTTATCTTGCCCTTATAAAGTTGTCACCATTTTATATAGCATCACCTAGATATTTTAACACCTAAAATAGACTTAAACATGAGACATAAGAAAATTTTACATTAGAGTTCAAACTAGTGAAGTTAAAGAAAAAATAATCATGTTTAAAATATATATTTACTTTCTAACATATTATTATTAATATTTATACAAGGAATTTCTGTGACAAAGATGCTCACTTAAATTCAACTTATCTAAAGTCCTAATTAAGCTGGTGTTCATTTAGAACGAGAATAATGAGTGTTAATTAAAAAGAACGTGAATTAAGAGGAAGGAAATTAAAACGTGAGAATCGTTTTAATTTTGCAGGACTATTTTGATACAGCGATAAATACTTTCTTAGAGGTATAAAGACTGTTCCATATAAAGTTACGAAGATAGATATATGTACTCTGAAACCTCTTATATTTTTCAGGGTAATACCAATTCTGTAACAAAATTTTATATTAATATTAATAAATTTAGTAATTTTTGTAACAGAATATTAATATTAAAACAAGAACGTATTTTTTCTACCAATTTCTACCAATCATTATAATTATTGAGAAATAAATTATCTGCCCATAATATATTAACGCACGTTAATAAGAGAAATATTTCTCGAAATGAAACATTAGAAATGGAATCAAAATAATATAAGGAATACATCAAACATAATACTTTCAATTAAACAAATCTACTCAAATAATTAGTTAAATAAGAATTTCCTTCACGTCGTATTCTCGGAACATCAAAGGTGGCAACCAAATTAGAAACAGAAACGAAACGAGTTATTATTATTTGATTTACATGATATTTCTTAATACTATTTTTAAAACTCTGTTTTAAATAAAAATATAAAAGAACTGCTGATTCATATAATAAAATATCGTTATCTGAACGAATCATGTTGTTATGAAAACAGAAGTAATAAATATATTGGTGTCTGTAACCGAATCATAAACGAGTTTAAACCAGACAAATGAATGTCGTTCTGTTACTATTTCACAAAACATGTAGGAAGGAAGGCTTTAACGGATACAATAAATAAAAGGTCGTTTTGTTTGGTTGAACCGAAAATTTTTAGTTATTTTTGGGATTGGAAAAGTGCCAATTCCGTTTTGATAGTTGCCGACAATGGATTTTACGAACGGCCTTCTGTTCAATATAAAATTGCGATATATATTACAGATGTGAGTCGGGTAAGTCTAAATGTTTTCATAAATGACGGCGATTCAAAGTTTATGACTTTTAGAGTTCTGCCGTATTTATAGATCTCTACTAAGATTACCTTTCAATGGATTATACTAAAACCAAGATTTATTATATTTCGCAAGATTAATTTATTGGACGTTACCTATATTAAAGAGTGTGCTCGATATAAAAGAATAACGATAATCAAAAGTAGAATATACAAATGCAGTTTTCAGACTAAAAATGCAGAAAGTTCCATAAAACATTTTATCTCTTATTAAAACGTTTTAGGACCTGAGTTTCGAAAGATATTGTCATCTAAGCCAGTGCCTATATTCAAATTAGTATAAATGTACGAAAAAAATCTAGGATAGTTATTTTATTTTAAAATATTACAATTCTTATGATGTAATATGTAATATGGTTAATCCTTTTAAGATTTCATTCAACATTAATTATCAGATAATAATGATAACTGAAACAACGCTTTGACGTATTACTCGCAGGGGATTGTCAAGTTGCTTTTAAATGTAAACCTTACTGGTAAAATTTTGCAAGGTAGCCAACATTATTATATATGTACAAAGATCTTCAAAAAACACAGTCATAAATTCATTTAAAAATTTATTTATTTTAAAAATCGAAATGAGTTGTAAGATTAAAATCCAATATCTGTTAGGAACATATTGGAAATATTTAATGATTTGTCATTGATTAGTACAGTAGAAATATTAATATATCTCAGAGAATAAATTGTCAGCCAATGCAATTTAGTAGACTATCGCACTGTAATAAGAGCTAAGATAGGCCATGAGTCAATAAAAAAACAGCAAAGGAATTTGGTGTTAAGCTTATCCCAATAAGGTCTATATTTGTATATAACTGCTATAATTTAATACAATTTATGTATTCAAGGAATAGGCAAAAGGTCTTTTACATGTCAATGAATATTGCGGTTACCATTACTCGGGTTAGGACCCGCTTAGAGATTTTCATTAATCATAATATTAACTCAACTGTATAAAATTAAGTGGTTTTGTACAATAAATTAATTAACTATAGAAATATTATGTACCTTTTATATACGAATACAATAGTACTCCTTGAACAAAAATAATATAAATTATACTTATTATTAATAATTTATATATTTTTTCTCAATGCATTCTCGATGCCACAAATCACGTCTCCCTGTCACATAATCATTCTTACTTCTACAAAGAGACCGGACTTATCTGGCATGGCTCTCCCATTGCTTTTTCTAGTTATTTAGTTTATTGCCGCTTTTTCGGCAAGCCTAACAAAGAGGGCCAAACATCACATGATTATCGTTCGCAGACTCCCAATTAGTCCATTCGATATAATATATTATAATTACATATATTATTGTAGTAACTACCCTAAATTACTAAGTATTATTTTAACCCCTCAAAATCAGTTAACATAAAGTCCTGACACATATTTAAAAAAAGTGTACCTTTTTTATTTTAAAATACATGTTTTAAAATACGTTATATAAGTTATATAAATCTTACTCTTTTCAGTTCTCACCAATAGCATAAACAATTAAAAAATATGTATTCTTAGATATTGTATGTTAATAATATTTAATAATAAAAAAATGAAAGTATCTTTCTATATCGGAAGAAATGATACACTTCTGCTAGTACCATTCATATTTCTAGTGGCCTTAATATTATTCAGCAACTTTATTTAAATGTTTATCATCAGTATGAATAAAATATAAATATCTTGGGCTACATTTCGGGTTTTGTGATCAAATAAACGGTAATAAAGTAGTTTAGGGCTTAATATATTTTCTATCTTTAGTTTATGTCATTATCAAATTTTGTTAAAGATTAGAAAAGGAATATAAATTCCCAGAGAAATTAAATGGTAAACGTAGAGAATGAAAACACCCCCCGATTAAATGAACATTGCCCCGAATACCTACTAAATTATTCTGTTGTCACTTGTCTTTACCTTAATATGTATTTGTTTAAAAAGGTTTGATTTGCGGGATGATAAACATTAAAAAAAATCTACATAAAGTAAATATTATGAATTTTCCGATATAATTTAATATCTTTTGTTGACATGTAACAATCTCCACAGCCTTAAACACAGACGTAGAATTGCTAGCCTCTCAGTATTCTATAGGATACATTTTGATGAGTATGTGCAGGAATTACACGAGTTAATTCTCCCATCCCCGCTCCATCACCGGACGTCCTGACGCACGGTAGGTATCCATCCTTTCGTTGTGGACACTTCACCTCTCCGAACAAAGCGCTATGTTTTGTCTTTTTTAGTGCGTATAGCGAAGGACTGGAACAACTTGCCTGCGTCGGTATTTTCGTCCGATTATAATGTGGGTGTCTTCAAGAGAAGAGTGAATAGGTTGCTAGGCTAATGACCTTACTACCTATGACTACATCTCCACTCTCCATCAGGTGGAATGAAGTCAAGCATTAACCTAGTTTTGTATTAAAAAAAAACATGTGTCGACCCCCCTAAAAAGGAAAACCTATTAAATGAAAATGAGCAAACTTTAATGAAATACTGATTTATTTTGAGTATTATATATTTTTCCTTATTACGTCTAATAACAAAGTGAATTTGTAATAAAATATGGTATCCAGTTAGTATTCAGTTTAATATTTAAAACCAGTTTTTTTTCTTATTTAGCTTCGTAG
Source organism: Napeogenes sylphis (assembly GCA_959347405.1). Taxonomy (NCBI): domain Eukaryota; kingdom Metazoa; phylum Arthropoda; class Insecta; order Lepidoptera; family Nymphalidae; genus Napeogenes; species Napeogenes sylphis. The sequence continues at coordinate 28,759,778 of OY365777.1, read as the reverse complement.
CTTGTGCATTCAGTCCATTGCGAAAAATTTTTTTCCAGAATAATGCTTCCGGATTTGATATCGTCAAAGGGGCTAAAGAGTTTTTTTACGTACCATACATTATTCTCATAGACCAGGAGGCGCTCCAACTTTTTTAAAGATCTTATTATTTTTATCTTAACTTCAGCAATATGTATATAAGAAAATAGAAACATAATAAAATATTAGTTTTAATAAAGGAAGATGTTTATTATATGTAATATTTGTATAATTATTATTTGCTATGACTTCTAGAGGGCGCATTTTGCAAATAGGTAGGCAAAAAAAGTTTTTTTTTTAATTCTGATGAATACCAGGATTCTGTGGAATAAATCTTTGTTTATGCTTCTTGGACTTCATTGCGAAGTAACAAATTCATTTGTTTTTTTTTTGCATATATATATTTCGTTCGAGGAGTATCATAGGTTACTTTTTACTGAAATCTAAACGTCCTGTTGAATCTCTTTTTAGTACGGTTTTATTTTAAGCGGCAATGAAACCAATAAAAATCATTTTACGGTTTCTCGCTCCAAAAGTTCGAATTTGAAGCGCTGGACGACTTTATCTTTCTGAATGTTTATTTTACATTAATATAGTATGATTTTTTTATTACCTGATAAAATATTCATTTCATTCAAATTTAAGTCTTTAAGTACCTAGTTAAAGGCATTACAATCAATAGATGGCGTATAAGTTAACTTATCGGAAATTATTTCCATTAATAACAAGCATTCTAATAATAAGTTTGGAATCGCACTTTCGTTCAATCTTACCACCAATATTAAAAGAAAATAATAGTTAAAAGAAATCTTACAAGGTTGAAGGAAGAGAAAAAGTTTCGTAATTGACACAATATAAGCAAATATTTTTTGCGTTAACTCAAAATATGACAAACGTCAGTTTTGTTACGACTTAACTTATCAATAAATTTCCTCTCAATAAATTAACTGATATTCCGACAAGTAGGTCAAAAGTCGAAGACCTTTTTACGATTCATTTAATGATTACGATAAAAGTATTGACCCATTTGAACTTTCAATAATATATTTAGTGTGGTTTGGATTTCTTGTTAAATTATTTACTTTTATATTATAATAACAACATTCTATACGTTAAAGTTTCACAAATTACATGTAATATTCGGTAAATGGTAACATAAGCCGAATTTCAAGAAACTTTTTGAATTTTATGCTTTCACACATAGTCAACTTAATACTCATGCTTGATAATCCTGGATTCATTGATATGAAAAATTCACTTTGTTTAACGATTTTAAGATTATATTGCACATTTGATTTGTGAAGCTTATTTTAATTAGAAATAAATAAAGAATTAAAGAATCATGAACAACGTCTAGACTCAAATCTGATTCATAAGTTGAATATTATTTACATTTTGAGAACTTAAAACAAAATTTTCGAACTTATCTAGACGTAATAATTTCATGTTCTTATAATGTTTAATATTTTTTTGCTTAACAGTCACACTTTATTCAATGGTTATATTTTTTTAGTAATAAAACCCTATATTGTTAATACAATATAAAGTTTGATTACTAAAAAAAATACAGATAAATGATGAATATAACATAATAATTGTTAAATAAACATATTATCGATTTATATGTTACTCGATAACTTGATTAGTGATTTATTTGTACAAATATTTTAAGTTAACATCGAAACAATATGTTATTTCTATGTATTTTATAGTTCTTACTATCTTTTTGTTCATATCATTAATCCTATATGCCTTGTGAGTGTATTTTAGTTGACTAGTAGTATTAACAGGAATACAAAAATAATAAATGCCACATGATCCTTTCTTCTTTGCTTATCGTTTTTTGTTTTATTTTTTTTATTCTGACATTTATAAATAGTATAATGTACATATTAATACTGTATAAATATGGTTTTAAAAATATACTAGGTATACTTTTTGCTTCTGGCATAAAATTAAAACTATTGTCTAAAAGTTTCAGAGAATAAGGTAAACTCATCTGTGTGCAACTTTTTTCCTATAAGGAAATAGATTAAATCTAAATCCAAAAGTTTATGAGTTTAACATATTTAGAAAAAAGTAAAACATAAAAAATATATTAACGCTTTTTTCAACCGATTTAGCTTCTGTATATTCTTGTTATGTATATGTATGTTACAATAAAATTACAGATATCGTGTTCACGATAAAACGAGATACGTGAGATGTCTGAATTGAAAATTTGCATAGAAAAACGAAAAAAAAACATGTAACGCCGGATACGAATCATAGGGAAAAAAACACTATGGCATTCATATGCGTATGTAATTTATACGAATTGAAGTATTATCATTCATAAGATATTCGTTACTTAATTAATATCTTATAAATGTACCTACTTCAATTCACGATTACAATATACAAAGCTTAACGATTCTTTTATTTAATGATTTCAGATTGTAAGTTATACCTACAGCTAAAAATGACTTAGTAAAATACGTAATTTGTTCTTCACTCAAATGTTTTATAAATCCTAGTTCTTTCATGATTAATTCCATTACATATATTCTTAAATATAAATGATAAGAAAAAAAGGTTCCTTTTATATCTTGTATAAATCATAATGTAATAAAATTTCTATTAATATAGGAATGAGAAAATATTTCATAATATTCTAGTTCTTTGATCTTATTGCTTCTCATTGGAAACAAATACCTTATACCTAATAATACTGGAATACATAATACAGGTATATAAATTAAAAGTATGGTTAATATGAAGTCTAACTTCGACTGAAAATGAAACTCATTAAAAAGTTTTGGGAGAAAAAAAAATCTGGGTTAAAATATATTATGATACTTGAAAATATTTCATTTATTAGTTAAAAAAAAAAAAACAAATGTTATATAAGCACAAAATTATTATATAATAAGAAAGTCAATATGTTGTTTTTGTGTATCTAATCCATTATGTGGATAATACCACTTTTAAACTACCACACATAAGTTAAGTTAAAAGTTAAAAAACCTAGGTTCCGCGCGTGTTTTGTAGACTAATTAATTGCCGTACAAACTTTAGCCCCAAAGTTTAGAAGTGCTTTATAAATTGTTAAAGCCATAGCCCGTGTTTATTACATTACGAAAAATATTTTAAATAAATTAGATCCTATTACATACTCGTTTGATAAATTCTTTGCCTTGTAATATAGAGTCCAAATCATCAATGCTTAACTACTTAATTATTTCTCATAAAGCTCAGTATCACTAAATATTATGTACCATAATTTTTATCACTAAGTTAGTAGTAAAGATGAATATTTAGGCTCGCAGTGGTCGTTTATTAGGTTTCTTTCTAAATTCTGAAAGTAACATTATTATATTTAGATTTAGAACGTTTGAAAATATCTATAAACATATTAATGACCATGTTAAGCTCATTTTAAATTTTAAATATAAAATGAAAAATAAACCGATACGTGCAGGGATTCGAACCCGCGACCTCTGGGAAACCGTCCCGTCACTCTACCAATTGAGCTACCGTATCGCTATCCATCTCAGTGAATTAAGCATTTTATATGTGATTGTCTCTATAGGGACGGTGGTGACATCTATTAGGCCTCTTTCAAAAATATTTGGAATGTGTATTATTTGTATTTTATATTTTCGAAAACACACATCACATTTTTCTATCATTTATTAAAATATAATTTTTGTGCAGAGAGAAAGAAAAAATATTTAGTCCTTGTGTATAAGCCAAAAAAATAATGTATGTTAAAGTCAATCACACTTTATTCCTGGAAGAAGATGCATGTTTTTTATAAACCCCATAAAGAATATGTAATAAAATATACAGAACAACAAAAATCTTAAACTGGAGTTTCAATATATAAAAATAATATATCGTAAATAGTGTGTAAAGATAATTAATATTGACGATGAATCTTTCCAAAACAACTGAATGCAAACACAAAGTTCCTTTTTATTCAATTATAAAAAAAAGTTTTTTAAATAATAAAACTTATTAACCATCCCACCTTACCAAAATATTTTTTATAGAAAAAAAATGGCCTAAATACTCCCGGGCTTTTCTTTATCTGTGAGCTTTCCATCTAATTTAACAGTGGCGCCGTGAATGAAGTCTCGAACATGACATCTACGGGAAGGAACTTTATGTTGAATGTGTCACTGTTTGAATATATTATTGGGTATATACTGTATCTTTTATATTATTGTAACTTTAGGGTGACTGATATTTTCACGAAACTTAAATGAGTAGTCTATTTTTATGTAATTTTTCCTATAATCTGATGGTGAATAATATTACTACCAAAATATTTTAATTGAAAGAGTACTTAAGGTGCCTGCGAAAATTGTAAGAATGACAATTTTAATTTGATTAAACACAAAATTGTCCCTGTTGAGATATTAATTCACGTTTTAAATTAATTAATATAGTATTTTTGCAGGAGCCCCGTACTTCTGAAAAAGCTGAGTGGTTCTCCGATTTGAAACTTAAAATTACTCTTGGCCGTTATTTATTTTTTTTCATCAGCTTCTCATTTATAATTTCACATTAAAATGTTTGTCAGGTGTATCAAATTGAAATCTTTGTACAATATACCTACTATTTTATATCGAAATAAAGTTATTTGAAATTTGGACTATATTATGTGATCATAAATATGATACAAGTTAGATACTGTTTAATATTCTCTGTTTTATATAGATGCCTTTATATAAACAAAGAATTTTAAATGTGCGGCTAAAAGAAAGAAATCCTTAAAATAAAAAGCCTTTGGTTAAGAAATAATTTATACTTTTTACCGTCTTATAAATATAGTCAAAATATTTTTATAGAATTTTGATAAACCTCACTTTATGAAAACTCTTAAACATATGAAATATGATGATGCCCAATTCAATTTACATGCTGAATAGTAAAGAATTTCGTATTTTTCGATCCCACAATAACCAAATATCATCTAAATAACGTGTATCTTTTTCTTTTTACGTACAAAATTACTGCTTGATATTGCTGCTTAGTAACTAGAAGTTAGGATAATTATTATGAATAAAAACACCAACTAAAAATGTCAACAAAATATTTTTTTTCAACTGGGGGGCCGTCGCCGAGAACCTCCTCGTGTGCCCGTCTGTTTCCCTTGTTGCTCGGATTTGTCCGGTGGCATCGGAAGCGGTACGGGCCGGTGCTCCCTGGGCAACAACGGTTAATGTGATCCTTCGGGTTTGCATTAGCCGTTGGCTAATACTCGGCGCGGGGTGGGTCGGCCATGGGGGTTTGTGCCCGGTTCATGGCTGGCTGGCGGACAGGCTGCCTTTCGGGGTGGTCTGTCTGCGGGGTGGGCTCGGGCCTTTTGGCCTGGGCACTGAGGGTGGGAGGGCGCAGGCCCTCTCTACCGGGGACAGCAGCGGGGTCGCCCCTGGTACTTATCTGTGCGCAGAGTGGACTGTGGGGCGGTCCCGTGGTTGTGTGGGGGGTACGTGGCGGTCTCTTCCTTGCTGAGGGGGAGGCCGTTGCGCTGATAGGGTGATGGCCCGGAATAGTCGTCGTCAGGTACAATAGCGCTTGACGACGATTAGTCCGGGCGAGGTGCCGGCGGAGCTCTTCCTAGGGAGGGCTTCGTTGGGGGATGGCGGGACGGGACCTCGACCGTTTTCGGACGGGGTCCGGCCCCGGGAGGTTGAGTCGGATCGGGACACCTTCCTCGTTGAGGGAGTCCTGATTTGGCTCGGCCGGCTTGGGTGGAGGGCAGGGGAACCCTTCGCCATTCAACAAGCCCCGGAGTGGGACGCGCTCAAGTCAACCGGGCGCGTCACTCCATGGAGGTGGTGGCCGCTCACGCGGCCTTCCGTCGGAGCAACACGGATGTGTGCGCAAGCGTTCCCGTGGCGCTCCATTACGACGGAGAGGTGTTGACCGTCTGGTTTAGTGAGTAAGAGTCTCACATAACCACTTCCATCTTCCCCTGGATGGAAGTGTGTATCCATGAGGATTCCAAACGTTAAAAAAAAAAAAACAAAGTATTATTTTTCAACTTAAAAGATTCTAAGAAGAAAATTTACCGCTTCTATTTATTTTTAGGTCATTGTACAAACTCTTTTCATAAACTTAAAGTAAGTTACTTAGTATCTAAATCTTTATAGAATGAAAAAATAATACTTGAGAAAGTTTCGACCGATAAAGTTGATTCTTCTTTTTGGGTAATCTACTGGTAAATTCATTCAATATTCAAATTTGGAAGGTCCAACATCCAAGAATTGTATTAACAATTCTGCTGTAACATATTTTCATATATTCGATTTTTTCATTTTACAGAAAAAAAATGTATTGTATTTAATCCAACAACGAATAAAGAAAAACAGCATAAAACGAAAACTTAATACTAGGTAAGCCACTATGGAACCAATATTACAAGCTTCGTGGGAAAAAACCTCTTTGGCACCCTCACAAAATCAGTGACCTTAAAGGGGTCAGAGGATGCGGTCTTGTTAGGTCACACAGATCACAGTGACTTCTCCAACATTTAGTTTTATACAGTTTTTCATTTTAAATGAAGTATTTTTTTGAAGTTATACACAAATGGCATGGTAATAAAAAAAAACCCCTCAAAATATAAACCTTTACAAAGTTTAATGACCTCAGCATATCTACATATCTTTGTCTATTTGAGATGTGAATATAGTGTTTTGTTGTCGTTAATTATTATGAATGAAATAAAATCGTCTAGACAGATGATGAAAATATGAATAGGAATACTTGAAAACAAAAACCGGTTTTGTGTCCATGTTATTTTAAGGTGTGTGTATATTTTGTTTTAAAATAAATTGTTAACAACAATAAATATAGAAAAAAAATGTATTTTCAGGGTTATTTTTTCTAGATTTAGGTGAGACTTTTTGAACAATTTTTATTTTTAAATAGTTTAGCAAGATATATTATTCATAGTTATATATTAAAATATGTCTAACCCTTTAATATCTAACGTATAATTTTATAAAAATAATACACTCTTAGATGGCTGTTGTCCACAGATGTTGGAAACACGTCATATAGAATTACAAAAAAATACATACAGATATAGAAAAAAACATTTCTTTTGTAGGTATGTATTATACATATCTTATTTATTTAACATCTTTATTGCACAAAAAAAAATGTACAAATGGCGGTCTTAATGCTAAAGCTCTCTACCAGTCAACCGACATAGTAAACCGAAATAAAAAAAATAAAAAAATAAAAAACTATTAAAATAATTAGATAATATCCATAAAACTACCTATACGTACACAATACAAACTAATACATGTTACAATAATTTAGAAATTATAAGACTCATATTCTGCTATAGAAATAAAGTATACTAAATATAATAAATACATACAAATTACTAATATAATATACATACATACTTATATATATATATATATATGCCCATGGACACACATCAACATGGGATAAATTTCAATTTTACTATTACCACCGGAACACACACAGATGGTATTTCTTATACTTTTACTACTACCACCGGATCACACCAGTATGGTAGTTTATTCTTATTATTTTTTTTTTATATATCGGGACGCACCCATTGATGGTATTTCATATACTTTTACTACTACCACCGGATCACACCAGTATGGTAGTTTATTCTTATTATTATTTTTTATGTCTCGGGACGCACCCATTGATGGTATTTCTTATTTCTTATACTTTCACTTACCACTTACTTACCACGGGATACACCTACATGGTATTTCATACTTACCTTTACTATTGGACACACCAACATGGCATCAATTTCTTATTTTTACTACGGGACACACAAACATGTTATTACGTTATCATTTTTACACCAACATGGTAACACAACACATTATTCAATAATTTACTTATTTATATTATTGTTATGAACATATATTTAATTTTAATTTTTTAAAACTCATTCTAAGCAAATAAATCTAACTAATAAAAGCAAACCAAGCTCATTTTGTTAGGCTATATTAATGACCAGACTACAGAGATATATGACTTTGAAATTCATACTATGCATGGGTTTTGTTGGAAGTAGCAGGTTGTTTTTACTTTGTATTACGTTTGTATTGTTATATTTGGTTAGTTTCTTTATATTTTTTTTTTTAAAGAAAAAATCAATTTTAAATGATTTCGTATTTTATCGAAACAGTTTTAAATTTTACATCTTAAAAAAATGTTCATTCACCCGAATTTAGAAAATTTAAATACTTTAAAGGTAGTTAATAAGGAAGCTACATTTAGTTATTAACCATAACAAGATTCAAGATTAACGACAATTGTAATATTTATATATATTTCTCTATATTACTCTGGAATGACCTACCGTTAGAAGTTCAAACTTCTAAATCACTGTCAATTTTCAAAAATCGTTTGAAGCAATATTATTTATCTACGCAATATATATTTTTATCATAAGTATGTATACCATATATTATATAGGTTATCTATTTTATTCTATTTATTTATATATACAGATATATGTATGTATATGTATGTGCGTATGTGTATATTTATATATAATCATTATTATTTAATTACTTATATAATTAAAAATGATAGTTTTTATTTTTATCGTGTCCTTATGTATAAATTCTTATTCTCGTTGTAGTATGCTTGCACTATCCTATGACCTTGCAAATATTCATTACTCATCAAGGGTTGTCTGTAAGAGATCGCTTTTAAGCGATAAGACCGCCTTTGCACAAAAATTTCTTACTGTATCAACATCCTACTACTGTAATTTCTTGTAATAATTGTATGTGCAATAAGTTTTTAAAATAAAATAAATATTTCTTTTTATTTAAGAAATTGTAAAAAGTTAGGGGTCGAGGGTACTTCTAGATAATTAGTAGGCATCAAGTGCATTAAGTCCGTCAATTGTATAAATTTCTTTGTATAATAAAGATTTTATAAATAAATATAAATAAAATTTTTACATTTTTACATTATTTACTCTGTCCGTATCAATATTGAAAATTTTCTTAACTAAAAAAAAAAATAATCATTAGTGGGAATAGCACATTTTTATAGTCCTATTTTTTATTTTGAAGATGTAACGATACTTTTCATACAATTGGACAACATTATAAAACCAAGCATATTTCTTTAGAAGTTTACTATTTATATTATTATTTCCAATTGTTCTAATTTGCACTAAATCAATAACTAATGATTAACTATTTTATTTATAAAGCATTAAAACGTAAGTCAATTAAATTTTCAATCACTTGTTATAAAAGTGTTATTAATTTTATTCAGAGTTTGAGATCGTAATTTTGTACATTGTATACCTACATCTAGTTTACTATATAATCTAAACAATGAATGATACAATTATTCAAAACGTATTTTATTTTTTTGTTTTATTATTATCTACAGTATAAATTATTTAATAGAACTCAACTGCATTAAATTTTACAAACGTTTTACCGAAAATAATACGATTCTTGGAAATTTAGAGGGTTGGGGCTTGGGGTTTTATAAGGCCGTGCCATATATAATATTACTTCTTATACCCTAAGATACGACAATATATATTCGTTGCTAATTTTCTTATGTTTCTCTTGTCTAGAGTTCAAGTCACCAGAGTCTTTAAGTCTAACGTGTTTATGTTTCATATTACTAATAAGAATATTTAGGAGGCATGTTTTATAATAATTCTATTTTTAAGTAATAATAAAATTATATATTTTTTAAAGTTCATCAATTTGAAATACCTAATTTGAACTGTCTCAACTGTCAATTATGGTATATTTTTTTTGGCATGCAATTATTTCTTGTTTAGTAAAACTTTTACTGTGGATTTATATAATTCCTCGATTTGACAGTTCAAAAACGCGTGTAAGATAATTCATCGTAGTTATTACTTTTCTTCTTTAACATACTCAGAAATTAAATAATTGAGTGCCACGCATATCGTTTAAAGTTTCTTTTAAAAGGGATTTAGAAGACCCGATTGCTTGCTTTATTTTTTTACAATTTAATACGAAATGTACGCGTTTATTGGTGTAGTTTAAAATCGATCTAAATGGTAAACCTATATAGGTTATCATCATCATTATGAAATAATTTATCGATTCTAACGAATTTATTTCGGAATACCTATTGCGTTTTACTTTTTCAATAATCGATTGAAATTTAAGATCATAAATTCGTACAGATACCTACTACTGAGAACTTAACACTCAGTAAATAATTTAAACGGTCAAATAAAAGATAATAGAAATATGTTTTATTAATAAATACCAGTATGAATATGAAGCAATGCTTCATATTCATACGCGCGATATATTGTTTTATTGAATTAGTCTGTTTAGTTCGGGATTATATTTAGACAGTACCGGTTCAGATTTTAAAAGTTTTTAAACTTTATTTTTACCCACCTAAAAATGGTCTTTTCAAAGCAAATTTGATTTATGAAAGTAACCAATGAAACTTCTCAAAATAGATATTATTGGGTTCCATAAAATTTAATTTCTCCACATGATATGGCATAACCCTATCCTCGTGGATAACCAAGTATCCAACTTGGTTTTAAAAACGAACGTCTATCGCAACCCGATGCTAAACTTACAAATTAAAAATTAAATATAAATATTTTAAGATCTATGGAGTAGTTTTAGCAAAACAAAATAAAATATAGTTGCAGAAGTAATAAAATAATATCGTGAATTCAAATCTTTACCTATTTAATAAATGTAAACATATCTAAATCTACCCCCTGTAGCGTCAAAGCATTGGCTTATTATTTCCTCAAGGCCATTTAGATCTGATCCTACCAAATTTATAGAGTTTAATATTTACCGAGTCATATTCATTTAAGTCTATCTACAAGAAATTCTAGAATTTTAATTTCTCTGAAAGGAGACAAGTCTACATTTTAATCTGTATAAATTAAAATTATACTTCATCTATTCATATTGTGTATACTATAAGCAACTACTTACTATCTTAAACAAAAGGATCATTACGATTTGAAAATGGTTTTATGATGTTAAGTGCTTTTACTTAAAAATATATATATATATATATATATATATATATATATATATATATATATATATAAAATATCTAACGTTATTCCTTTTCTTTCTGTTTAATATTGGGTTTTATATTTTAATCATTTACGACTGATACTCTTTTTTTAAGAAATCGTTCTTTAAATAATTTACATACATTTTGTAAACCGAATATTACCCCTTCATTGAAAGTGTTCACTTCTATGTCATATATAAAGATGTTAGAGCCTAAATCGTAATCTAAAATACTAACATTACTTTTATATTGCAAGTCTCGACTACCGCGTCAGTTATATAACTTAATAAAAGCAAAGAAATAAAATCGCGTATCTAACCTACAACTGGGTCTTAAAAGCTTTGAAAGTTGGTATACGTAGTAAAAATAATATTATAAATCACATGGTCACTTAATTATGCAAAACTTTTCTAGGGCTAGTTTCTTATAATAAAGTTTATCTGTCACCTTGTCGTCGTATTCAGGTCCATCGTTGTATAGTGCTGCTTGCTTGCACTGCCATCCCGCGATCAGGAAGAAAGTACTTGGTTGACCGCTTCTTCCAGTAGCTGTAGGTGATGTTGATATGTTGTCGATTTTCATAACACAGCAACGAATTCCCTTCCAGATTAGCAGTCAAGTAGTAGTTTAGAGTTTTCCATCTCCGACGTATGTCTTCACCAAAGACTCCAAGCGATGTAAACATGTATGGAGAGATATTGTATTAATAACACTGTAAAATTTTGGTAAATATTCAGGCTCTTATTGTATTTCGCATATGATTGAACTTTAACAGGATATGGTTAACAGTGAATATGATATATATGATGAATAGAATTTAATAGTAGTGCTATTAACTTCAAGCTACAAAGTTATTAATATTCTATATTGAGCATGCTGCCGAATAACCAGCTAGATAATTAGCCTGCTAAGCAGATGGCAAAACGTGGGTATTAAAAAAAAAAAAAAAAAAAACTTACGCACTTGCAATATCATTTTAAATCTACGACTCGTTGTCGCTTGAGGTTACTACAGCAGCACTCGGAGAAGGCCCAAATAGTAACTTTAACGTCGTCTCTTATTTTCGTGGTTTTTCAACAGCAGTGGCAGCAGCACTCCATCTTCATCAGCATTCTTAGACGTAACTTTAACGTCGTCTCTTATTTTCGTGGCTTTTCAACGGCAGTGGCAGCACTCCATCTTCATCAGCATTCTTGGACAGGATATCTTGCGAACGGTGTATATAGACACGTGGCGCGTAATACTACAGCGGTCGAACACTTCTGACTTGTTAAGACTTGTTTTAGTAATACACAGTACTTGCACTTCAATGTTTAATATCCAACCATTTGTAATAGAATGGACGAGAGCAGCCCTTACAACTCGTTTTATAATATTTTAACACTATAATATTTAGGCGAGGGTAATTTACAATTTCATAACCAACTTACAGATGATATTACTTATAACCTTATAATAAGTTCTAATAATTAATAAAAGATTAAACATTATGTTAAAATATTCTATGCTTCCAATTCTTAAAACATTTAACAGTAAATACTAAATAATATTCCATAATTAATTGTGTAGGTGGCGCTACTGTTGAAACTTATGAACTAAAACATGTAAATTCCAATGTATTTAACATTTAAATTATTATAAATAAATATGACTAACAATATATATATATAGGGACAGATTTATTACATATACATATATTCATACATACATACACATATACGTACATATACACATACACATATTGGGGGCTCGTCGAAGGGAATCGGGAAGGACGTTCCAGAGTTTTATAGCGTGTAGTGCGAAAGAGTTGAATAAAAAAACTAGTGCGGTGAGAAGGTATGCATAGATTGAGGTTAAACCAAGAGCGTAGTCGCAAATCGTGGGTGTTACTTAAATGGCATTTAGATTTCAAATACTGAGGAGAAGATGGATTATTAAGGATCGAGAATAACTGACATAGAGTACTCAGTTCTCTTCGTTTGCGGATTATTTAGCTTGCGGATTAGGTAGCTATTTAAGCTAGAAATTTGATCATATTGAGAAATATGATCAAATTTACGGAGATTAAAAATAAATCGCATACAACTGTTTAAAAGACGATCTAATTTGTCTAAGAAGGCTTCGAAAATGTTAGAGTAATAAATGGTAAGATTAGAGACTGCACTAATAGAGTTTTAGTCCTAATAGGTAAAAAAAATGTGCCGATAAATTAAATGTAACGAATACGTTACTTTATGGGCATCTCAAATATACGTTCTGAGCTGCTATGATGTTCTGTTCAGCTTAGTGTCGAATCTTTGTAAAGTCCTAGATATTTAACTGATGGCATAAACGGTATGTTGATGTTATTAAATTTAACCGGTGGCGCATTACTGCTATCTAATTTACTCAAATTGTGCTTGCTTCCAATCACTATTGCTTGACATTTTTAGAGTTGACATTAACACCGAATTTGCAACAACATTCAAAAATATGCTTCAAGTTTTTGTTAATGTCGGCAATGGCAGAGCTAACACAATATGGATTGACATGAGCATAGATCTGAAGATCGTCAGCATATAGATGGTAAGAGTAAGAGAGGCAAAAAGTTATTAAATTTATGAATAAAGAGAAATATCACATATAATCAACCGATAAACTATCATTTACAGTTATATTATGTCGATTGATACAAATACTTGTTATATTTGTAACATTTCCTTTTGTAACATTTGTAGATACCTAAAATCTTACATTGTTCTTCCGGTAAAAGTTTTTATTTCTAAAAAGGGAATTACATTGCTTCTTGGCTAGTAAATTAAAAAAAAACCAACACAAATATTTATTTAAAAACATAATAAAATATAAATTAACCGGGGTAACTTTTTTTAAATGTATTTTTACAGCCCGGATACAAATTTCAATGTTCTTCTACACAGTGCGCAAGAACTGTTTCTGCTCTTCCGCAGCTGTAATAAGTGTGTAAAAAACTTGCAATAATTTAACAGCTCCTTTCAGCAGTGTCGTTAATAACCTTCAAAATACTTATTCCTTTCAAATCCAGAAAACCAACATTATTAACCCAAAAAAATACATCTTTCTGACCAAAACTGTCGGCGATCTGCAATGAAGAAGAAACTAATAGTTTTCTTCCGATACAAAATCATCTGTTAAAGTGTTTTATCTTTTAAGAACCAAGTGTAATAACAAGAAAAACATCAACAAGAAATGTAAAAAAACAAAAACTGTAATTTGGCTTACCAAACTACTTTTAGGTCAGTTCTTCCTTTGATGGGACATAACGTTTGCCAAAATCTGAGCTTTTATTTCTTTATAAGTTGGCAATCATTTTCATTTTAATATGGTAATCAACTAAATCATCAAAAAGTAATAAAAATCAACAGTTTTGTAAAGTCTGCTCCAGTCTTCAAAGCTGTTATGTCGACAAAAATTGAGCTTTATTTTGGATCTTCGCCCTTTATAACACACTACGATATTTATGGGTAGTTGGGAAAGATCTCTTTGAAGGGATAAGCTCATCCTATGCATACGTCTTTGTTATTATTTTAATTTTTGTATCTAATTGAATGCTTGATGTTTTCCATAAGATGTATCTTGGATAGTGCCAGAAGCTGATCTTTATCGTCAAATGGAGCAATTATTGGCTGTTTTTCTTTTAAACTTCGTAAATGCAATCCCGATAATTGTTTTCCATCCCAGTGGACTGTGATCATGTAAGGTATTATTTCTGACGTCGGTATTACTACTTCTGCTCTGGGTTTTCCAATCTAAGTTATGATTCGCTAAATAGAGGATTTATTAATAAGAAAATTATCGTTGCACAGACCAAATGCTTCTATGACTAACTAAAAAGTAAATACACTAACTTATACTTAAACGACATCGGTTTAGGTGTTATAAGATTCTTCTTTGTTGTTGTCTTATTGATGGTATGTTGATGTTAATAAATTGTGTTAATGTTAATTGTTAATTTATTGTCTGCCTATGTTTTGTCTAAGCGTCCCGATCGATCTGTCTCTCTCTATTTGCTTAAATACTTCCTGGCTTACTCCAATTTTTAAAAATATTTTGTCTTCCTCTATTTTCGTTCTCTCTACGGCACAAGAATGTGCAAAAATAAATTAAATATCAAGGTCAATAATAAATTGAAATTTAAATTTATTAATTGATTATATATTTTTTGTGCTTGTGGATTATAGTAAAAATATTTATAGATCTAGAATTACTATTTTATTGTACTAAAGTTGCATGTACAAAGCGAAAAGAGAGTAATGTTTAACTACAATTGTTCTATTTTGATCAACAATTTTTTTTATTTAATGGAACATTTCATGGATTCTGAGCACTACTTACAAGTTTTTCCATTAAACATTTTTTTAGATAAACGTTTACCATATTTTGTAAAGAAACTTCAAATACACTTTTTTGTAAAGAAAATATCGCGGATTTTTTTTTTATCTTATCTTTCAATATTTTAGTAAAAATAAACATTTTATAGTAAAAGTATTTTTTTTTGTAAATATGAATAACTATACATTACTTAGAATTATCTTTTGAAAAACCTTTTATTATATTGTTGAAAAGGTTTTTAATAACCACAGTATTTCTGATATTAGCTATTTAAATATGCTTAATGGTTTGTATTTTTTGTGGAACAAAGAATAAGAATAAGGATTTTTCGACAATTTCATTTATAACAAGGTTCATTTTTAATTTTTGTACTATTATATAATGAGCAGGATATAAATTATATTTGATAAAGACGTATCTTTACATAATCAAATATAAATGGACCGTCTCCTTAATTTCTTCTTCTTGTATTTATAGCTATAATATATTTTTTTGTAATTAAACTTATCTGATGCACCATGATTTGTTATTTTTTTTTATTTATATCTTTTTTACATTGAATCCATACAAGAAATCATATAGATCATTATATTCCTTCTGTAAAGACATTTCCCAGCTTAAAAATAACATAACAAAGGTTCCAAGCGCGCCCTGGTCTAATAAGAACCACACAACATACACAGCCGGGTCTTTTTTTTGTGATCACTATTTAACAAACGTCAATATTTTATAAGTAATTAACAAATATCAGTCTATGTGGTATGATGTAGCCAGTTAATTGAACAAGAGTAGTTAACAATATCAAATAAACTGCGTAGGTTATTAGTTAGTTGCTAAAATACAAAATATTCCGAGGCTATACCTTCGTTAATATATAATCCTTTAGACTGTTATTGGACTTTCTTATCAAATTCTTTTGAATATACAACCTGAATTAATTTGATTACCATTCAATTGACACTGAAAGAGTTATTTATTTTATGGAGCCTAGTAGTGGGCACAATCTGTTTATTTATTTGTCTCAAGTGCTAATTTTAGATAAATTACAGTAATAACGACTAGTGTTGTTGAAGAAAGATGGCTATTAAATATACTCGGGGTTTCTATTCATGAGCTGGAAGCATGGCAAACTAGGGGTGTGAACTGAACGTGGTCAACCATGATATTAAAATTAAAAATTATGATATAAAATTAATAACAGTTCTCAACAATATATCATATATTTGGCATATGTTTTTAAGTTGATGTTAAAAAAAATCATACATTTTTTGTCATATATGCACTTATATTTATTAACAATATTAAATAATAAATATAAATAGTAAATTAGTTATCAAACATAGTTAATAAAAACCTGTTGTATGTGTGTACGATATACTATACCTATAGTCATAAATATTTTAAGAGTAAGGTTATTATTTCATTATGTAAATAAAACAAAATTTATGAACATTAATTGATTATAATCTCAAATGTTTGATATTTTGTAGTGTATTTATTTATTATACAAGTCAGGAAGCAGGGTACTTAATGGTTGCAAGTTTTAATGAGAATCAATTCAGCCCGGTCTTAATGTAGTCAATCGTAAATACAGCTAAACAGAATTAATGTTTAATCCGACTTGTAATTGATCTTGGGCTAAGACGGTTGCTATACTTGTTTATGTTTATATGAGGATACATAAAATATATAAATAAAAAAAGTTTGTTTTACGTATATCCAAACCATAATAAATAAGATGATATTTTTTATATGAAACAGAAATTTTGGTACCCAGAAATCAAAATAAAAATAATAAATATCAGAATATTATTTCTATTGGAATAAAAACCGCAATCAGTGAAGGTGTAGTTATTAATTTCATATTACAATATGAGACTTATTTTATTTGGCGTTGTATGGTCTTATATTTATAAATAAATATAATCACGTTAATAAATGCGCTAATTTTAATATATTTTTTTCTTATTTCTTATGAAAATTTAAAGCAAAATAATTATCTAAAAGTTATCCCGGTCATACAACGGACGGATTCTGGGTCGTTGCAAAGGCTTATACTTAAGGCGTAACCATTAAATGGACCGTGAAAGGGTCTCCGACTTTTCACCGACTTGAAGGGATTCCAGTACTTCCTTTAGTACCACATTTATCGATGCTTATGGTCATGTAATAGCGAACGGAAATTCTCTTATGTTTTTAAATAAAACGTGCAAAAGTACGTTATTTATAAAAATGTAGCTAACGTTATAGCATTACATGCATTCATTATGATTATTGAAATAATATATTTTTAATATACACACATCACACATGACCATAATTAATAGCTGACTAAAAATTATAAGAGCTCTGAAGGTTCCTTATGATTATTAATAAGATACATAAAAAAAATACAAATCTGACAAATTGTTTCAAACTACAAGCACATAATAAGTACTTATCTAAGAGCTACAACTGCAATTTCCATACATAAAGCTAAAATATACTATTTCTAAATCTTCACTTATTTTATATCATACACAACGATCCGAAAATAAAAATAAAAACTAACCCTACAAGACTAACCTAAACAATGAACGAGCACTCTAGCGGCTACGCGCCAAACGCCAATTTGTGATGATAAGGAATATTGAGTTATTCAATTGCATTTGCACTACGACCAGAATATGGCATTTAATTTGGAACTTGAGATATTGAATTCGACTCTACATGTCCTAAAAGTATGGCACCGGTAATATGTCGCAAGTTTCATTTTGAATTTCTTAGTTGATGTATGGTAAGTTTTATTGTTTTATTGCATGGTGATTGTTTTATTAATTCACTTTCGTACGTACGTACGTACTAAAGCATTTTTTAATTGGAAATGTAAATTTTATTTAAAATTAATAACATAGGCAGACAGTTAAATATATATTTATTAACTTGGAGCGTTTTGAAATTAATTCTATAGTTCCATCCACCCCAATATTCCAAGGCATTCATGGTTTTAATATCATAAACTAACTCATCCCGAGGATTCTCTCTAACTTTATGTTAAGAATATTTTGGCTATTCCTGTACTCCACTTGCTTTGGCTAAATAGAGTATTATGAATCAATCTCGGTATCCATCTGGTATAGACGATGACACTTTTACACACTTTCGTTTTACCTCGCCCACATTTTTTTTCTACATATAACGACGTTCTTCTACCTAAAATTGTACTTCCGTCAAAAAAAAAATTGTCAGTGTTTAGTCCCTATTGTATTATTTACGTAATAATATAGAAATAAATAACATAAAACTCAAAACGAGACATTATCTTTATTATTTATTACATCAATTATTAATTCTTGTTTTTTATTTTCGTATTAAAATTTCCTAATAAGATTTACCCGTGCTCCTCAAACTATCAATTTCTATGGAATAGTATAATTTACCCTTATAATGGAGGATTTGATTTCTCCAATTAAAGCAATTAAACAATAACTTTATAGAACTCAGAATATTTACAAAACCGTTTTGATGTAATTAACTTATTTCCAGGTATATATTATGTACACAAAAAATTATTCACATAATTCAGACAAATTATTTTTGTTGATTTAATTAAGGGTTATCATATTTTGTACAAAATATTCATAGTAGCAGATCGATATGTACATACGTATGTCGATATGTATGTGCATACTTAAATAGGATTTCTATAATTAATATATTGAGAGAATATTTTTTTAGGTAAAAAAGTATAACAAGGCGAATAATATATAAAAACAAACAAATGTAAGAAGTTAACAGCACAAAGCAGATTAAGAAACACTTTACAAATAAAGCGCTTCATAAACTCTGTCGGTCACAAACATCAAAGCAGTTTATGATGTGGTTTGTTTTTGTGTTCATCTACCCTTTTGAAGATGAAGACAAGCATTTCTTGAAGATGTCTTGAAAATGAAGTTTTTAGGCTTAGACATAAAACATGTATTTTTTGAATGCTTTTAACTAATTGATTTGTACATTTTACTTACAACGGTGAAGAGAGAGCTAGTAAAATTATAAAACTATTAACATAACCAGATGCTTAATATTACTTAGGGCATTATCAAACAAGGGTTATGGATCAGGCGAAGGGTCGCGGCACTTAACTATACACGAGGCACAAGGACTCACTTTCGGCTTCGTTTTTATAATCAACACCAGGGGTAAGATACAACTGCACGACAGCGTTCCCCACGCGGTTGTAGCAGTGTCGCGTCATACCGAGAGCTGTGTGTATTTTACCGACAGCGAGGACGACGCGACGGGCAGATTCATCAGGAGAGCGATCAAGGCGACAAAATACAACATCAAAGAATATAATACCAAGATGGCTATAAAAGACAGAAACTTTGCTATCGTGGAAACCTTGCTCGGAATGAGTGAAAAAAATAAACATAACAGTAGGTCACCACAATAGTGTTTTCGTAGAAAATATAAGAAATGATTATATTTTTTGTTATATATCAAGTACTTATACTATACTTCATATTATAACATTGTATAATAATGAAAAAAAAAAATAAAAAACAAAAAAATGTTTATATTATATTTATATAAGTATGTGTAATTGCTGTGCAAAGGACTTACCTTATTAATATAGTTTTTTTAAGATATCTGTAGTAATAGACTCCTTTTTGAGTATGTTATCTTAAAATTCAACAATTAATCTGCCAAATACAAATTAAATGCGAAAAGTGCACGGGCGACGTGTCCGTGGATAGAAGTAGAAACTAAATATCTTTATATATATATATATATATATATATATATATTTTTTTTTTTTTTTGTGTGCGTGTGTATGTCACTGAACTCCTCCTAAACGACTAGACCGATTTTTATGAAATTCTTTGTGTGTGTTCAAGGGGACTTGAGAGTTGTTTAGATTCACAATTTGGTCCACTGGAAAATGGTTTTTTGATTAATTTTTAATGTGTAAGTATGTGGTGATTTTGGAATGTTTCACATTGGTTCCGACGAACTGCGTTACCATGGCAATGTCAAATATTAAATAATATTATATTTTGATTATAGTCTGCCCTGACAGTTGGCGTTGCGATAGAAATAAGAAAAATATTTTAATACTAGCGGCCCGATACGTGCTTCGCTACGTAAAAAGTGAATTAAAAAAAATAATATTGGAACAAATTCATTTATTCAAACAAAAAATCTTTATTTACATATTTATACGGTATCGATTGGTCGAATTATGATAAATGTACATGTAATGACGTTAGACATTGTGATAACTTTTTAATATACCTATTTTTTTTTAAAGTTTGATTTTTGAAGTGAAACTTCTTTATCGGGGTTGGAAAAAAATGTAGTGTAACATTTTTTCGTTACGAGACACATTTTTCCGTTACGCGCCATCTTTTTGAAGTGAAACTTCTTTATCGACAGATGGGATAAAATTTTATAGCAATGTCAAAAAATTATGACGTTTTTGTGTTACGCGCCATCTTTATTTCAAAGTCACATTTTTCCGTTACGCGCCATATTTGAAGTGAAACTTTTCTATCGACGGATGGGAGAAATTTTATAGCAATGTCAAAAAATTGTAACGTTTTTCTGTTACGCGCCATCTTTATTTTTGCTTAAACTTTATCTAATTTAGCTTAATTAGCCATTCCTGTAAAGTTGTAATTAGTGAATCATTTTTCAAAAAATTATGTCATAAAGAAGTTTCACTTCTTACATGTGTACACTAATACACACACACATACTTTTTTTTAATTAAAAACGCGTGTACAAGACAACGTCTGTCGGGTCCGCTAGTATATATATATATATATATATATATATATATATATATATATATATATATATATATATATATTTATTATTATATATTACTTATGATTCAAGGTTCCTGGTGCGTTTCTAATAATTGTCACTTTATTTAGATAAAAAACATTGAATGAATTGAATGAAAATACTTAGGCACTTTTTCATTTTTTTTCAATTTGGTAAAGACTCCATTTAATTAAAAACAATTTTATTCATATTCTTTCGATTATATATAGAAATATACTAAACAATATAATATTGTGTGGTTGAATTTTATAGAATAAATTTCATCGAATATTAATAAACACATAGCACACATATTGATTAACATACCTAATATAACAAAATTAATTAAGTTATCTAACAAACACGAATAGTTAACATATTTTGGTATTAATAGCTATATTTATATGAAATTTATTTATTTCATACGAAGTTAATATTTGAAAATATCTTTAAAGATGAAAAGCCATTTAAAGCTTATTTAATATTTATTTATATAGAATGAAAAATAAACCGGCATCGGTGATTTAAGCATTCTATATACTATGATTGTTTGTAAGTCAAGCTTTGTCTTAAACCACAAAACAAAAAATGACTCAATTATTTGTTTTGTGCTGTAGATGTCCACATGATGCCAAATGTTTGTAGTGTAATTAATAAGTCGACACAGAAACTTTAGTCATGTAAATTAAGACTTTAATTGTTTTATGTAATTATTATTTTAAAATCAGGGTGATATAGTTTTACACTACCAGTTTACCGTCGTTTATTGAAATCAATTTACAAGATAATTAAAATAAGTTATTAAAAAGTTAAGCTAATTTAGAGTGTCTACAACAATGAATGATAAAGTATCGGCTAGTAGGTAAGGTTGAAACAGAAAATAAAAAGAATTATTGTTACTTATTGTAAATTTTAAGTTTTATTAATCTGTAAAATAAGAGAATTAAAAATTTTTACATTTATCAAAGTTCTTTGTTAATGGAGATTGGATCTCAAATTTAAGTTTGTTTATTTTAAATAGTTTCTATTATTTAGAAAGTTTTGTTACTTTATTTTATATTAATCCTCCTTATTTACATTAATCACTGCCTAAGTCAACCTACCCCATGCGTATGGTTAACTTACCCCGGTCATGGGGTAGGTTGGCCAAGCGTCAAGGGTTTACAAAATCGGCTAAGTAAGTATTATAGTGATGAATATTTAGGTCATACTATAGTATTCTAGGTACCTGAATAGTTTTTCTATCTGTAGCAATTGTTGTTTTTGTCATAATAAGTTAAACATCAGAGATGTACGAGTTTAGGTCAAAAGTTAGTCAACTATCCCCAGTCTCCCCTATATTACGAGTTTTTTTTAATATAACTTGTTGATCTTATAAATCCCAACAAAAGAGTAACTTCAAAATTTTACGACACAAAATATCTACATAGAAATAAAAAACTTTATATAATATTTATTTTCAATACTAATAAAAGAGGTGATTCGCCAGAAAACCATCTTACATTGTTCCACTTAAAACTTGTTTTGTGAGAAACTGATATGGAGAAAATGATATTATATACTCTAATAAAAAAAGATTACTGTTAAGGAGTTTTAATAATTTTAACAAGATATGCCTTATATTACATAGAAATAAACAGTAATTACAAGCTGTAATTGAAAATAAACTTGCTTTTTTTAAACGGTTTTATTTAGCTCACCCCGTTTGTTTGTAAGGGTCAAATTTAGTAATTCAAATTTAACCCTCTTTCCGTTAACCAATTGATCTGAAATTTGGTATACGCCTTTGATTCTAGTGACAATATAATTATCCATATTCAATATTATTGTGAATTCAAGATGGCCGCCGCTACAAGATGGCGGACAACTTATTTTTTTTCAATCCCATTAATATGGGTATCAAATGAAAAGGCTTGTCAAGTAGAATTCAGTGCACTATACAAAATTACAATCAAAGATGGCCGCTGCTACAAAATGGCGGATAAAATAGTTTTCAATCCCATCAATATGGGTATCAAAATAAAGGGCTTGCTAAGTATAATACAGTATACTATACAAAATCACAATATGAAAATCCCACCCAAATCAAGAACTGGTATCCTGTCGAGGACTGTGTGGCGTTAGGGCGGCGTTAGGTGTTATACAGTATGTATACATTGTTATATTTTCAAAATAAAGTAACTCGTAACCAATCCTAACGTACTCACTTTCTGGAAATATCTATGGTCACATAAATTCTTAAAAATGCATATACATTTATTTAAACACCTATGACAAAAGATGTCATTTTTGAAATATACAAATTTTAAACATATGCATTGATTAAACAAAAATAAAATCGTGGGGCACGTCCACTTTAAATGAATTTTGGATGACCTTGGGATTAACTGTCGCATATTCATTGAATAATGAAATGATAACTTTAAGATAATCTTTGATAGTTTTAAGGGTAGTGAAGATTTTACAAGGCTAAAACCCGTCAAATAGCTCATGCAAATAAGTTCATGTTTTAGTTTCAGTTTGTGATTGATATACTTCATGGATACAGTCATGGGACTGTATCCCTGAAATTATTTTTTAGCTTTTAGTACATTTATCTGCAATATAAAACCGTTTATCTTAATTTTTTTTTCTTTTTTTATTTCTAGGAACTGTAGACTTTCGAAATTGACACTCATTTCATCGTGATATCGATAATAAAAAGGCATAATAAAAACGAACATTCAAATATACATAAGTATAGAGAGAGAGAAAGGATATTGTCATGGTGCTGTTTTTTATTTTGAATTCTTAAAAAAGTACTTCAAAACACAAGTTCCATATTATTGTTATCATAATAAAAAATATTCTAATTACTATCGGTTATTGTATTTATAAAATAAAGTTTATAAGATTGGCTTACTGAAACAATAATAATAACAAAGTCACTTCTTTTATCTATATGAATTTTGATTGCCATTGTTACATCATTTTAAAAACATACATCAGTACGGTTTGATGAATCAACACAAGCTTAATCATTCCATGCTACTAATTCTAAAGCAATTAATTCGACATCGTTAGCGAAAGCAATGAACAATTACACGCACGCTCAAATGTTAACAATTCCTAATAAACCATAATAATAATAATTTATCTGCTCCAAATGTAGGAACATAATAGGTGTTATTCAAAACTAAATATCCATATAACTTTCACCGTTAGGCTTTTTAATACTTTTTTTTTTAATATTTGTGTATGTACCCCGTAAAGGTATACTGTTAGAAGCAAATCTAATAAGATGTGTAAATTTAACATGGTATCCAAACCCTTAAAAAAATAATGGTTTATAATATATCTTGTAGAAAAATAGGAGACAAACATTGAAAGTGAATTGTGATTCATTCTAACTAGACTTTTAGTAAGTCATATTTTTAAATAGTAGGGGAGACTGGGGTTGGTCGTAATTTTTTTTTTTTAAAGTGTCAATTTTTTGATTGGTTTCATTCTTTTACCCGAGTGTATATTTGTTTGATTAAGTAACTCTTCAGTATTAAAATTTAAAATACATTTTGTATACCAAACCATTACATTAAATATAAATGAACATTATAAAAAAAGGTCTGTCACTTTCAACCCCGCTCCAGGGGCTGGTTGCTACAGTATCTGGTGCAAAATGTTACAAACAAAACTAAATGTAATAAAAACCTTTTTTGGGTACATGATTATATTACATGTGACCAGTTTTTATTCATAACACACTCTATCCTTTCCGTACCAGCTTCCTTGAGATCAAAGGTGTCACAACATATCAGATGAACATATTCATCTTTTATGCTTTCGTAGTAATTTTGATGGTTGTGTGTAGTAGTGTGTAGTAGTGTGTAGTATGTTTTTATGGTGTATTTATCTTCTATGCTTTCGTAATTCTTCTTTACTGTATGAAAATTACATTAACCCTACAAGAAATTATCACCAACATCGCTGTTTCGTTTCCTTGTACGGATTTCCTAAAAAAAACTACCTGCTTAGATAAGTATGGATATTCATGTTTCGTTAATAACACTCGTAATATAAACAAAGTGCAATTAGTTTGTTTTTCTCCAAACTCAAAAGACGGATTAAAATTTAGTCGACAAGTTAGTCTGACCAATCCTGACTTTTTACGCCCTGCGCCAGAAATATTGCTAAACAAAACTTTTGCTACTGTAAAAAGGGATGTAGTGCGAAATGTGGTGGCATAAATGTTGGAATGTTTTGGTCTCTCACATGTACAAATTGTGAAGGCCGATCGTGTTCTAATGTTGAATGACCAACAGTAGAGGATTCCTTTGAATCTAATGATGATATACGCTATTGATGCAATTTATTTATACCCGGAATAACAAATAAAAAGAAGAAGATGATAAAGAAGTATTTGAAGATAATGAAAAAAAAAATATGAAATAATTTCTATTTATTTTTTTATTTACATCGCTTTTATCATTTTCTAACATTAGTAATTTCTGTTACTAAGGAATAGTTTTAAATTAAATAAAATCATTTTTCATAGACGTATTGGTATTCTAGTCTCCTAAGGGTATATTATAATCTATGTAGTTAATATAAGAATATTACTATTAAAATATCTATACACATATTAAAAGTGTCACTAATCGATTTCTGGAAACATCATGGAAAATATTTAAAAAAAATACAAAGTACCATGCCATGTGAGGTCTGCCAGTTCTTTAAATTTATGTCTTTTTTAGGTAGTATACAAGCGCCGCCTTCTTTTTTATTGTTTTCCTTATTTGTGCCAGATAATCGAAAGAAGGAAGAACAATTAGTCCTGAAGTGGGGTTGGAACAACAAAGATATCGTACATTATGAGTAATTAAGGCGACCGGCTTAGGAATATATACAATGAAACAAACGATTTATTACAAAAAAAATACTTAATATATTATAATAGAAAGCTGAAAATAAAAATAACATCTACAAAATCTTAAATAGAAGATATGATAATAAAACTTTATTAATATTATCATCCCTTTTTAATAGGGATATCATTTATGCAAAACATTAGAAACTTTGCGACTAAATCAAATTTTAAAACTTCTAAGGTTTTGATTTATATTTGGGACGTAGTGACTTTTAACTCCTAATTAATATTTTAATTATTGATCTACGTTCGTAAGTTTGTTCATCTTTTACACCGCAATGGTGGGAATTTTAGTATCCATGAGTATGTAAAGCTTTTTATGACCTTAACATGTCATTTTATTTCGTTTTACAAGTACTAAGTAATTTTTTGTATATATATTTGCAATTGCTTTGTCAATATAATTGTTTTATTTGTCAAAATTTTACAAATTTTGAATAAAATATCGTTTTAGCTTTATATATAAATAAAATATATTGTGCATAAGGCTACAGTCTAGACTTCTAACAAGGTATTATTTATATTTATAAGTATAATAACACATACGATTGATTTACTAAAATGTCAGATAGTTAAATAAAAGGTAATTACAATCACGTCAGCATTCTAAAGATATAAAGAATAAGCATATCAAACACTTTACGTAATTAACTTATTTTGGTAAGATAGTTTTTCTGTATATACATTGTTTGTTTTACATTATAATTGTAAAATTAATTTCTGATCGTTTTTATTTTTTTTTTGTAAACTATCCAAAATTTTGGTTTGAATTTGACTAAAAGTATTTTATATAATACCATACGCCTCAAACAAAGTTATTTTTTATATTTTTAAGATTTCTAAAAAATCCTCTGTCACTCAATTTCTTAAAAACACGAGATATGGAAAGTTAAACTTTTGCATGTTAATTTATTTTTATGCTTTTTTTATTCTTTTTTTTATTTTTCATTGTGTTATTATACGACTTCATATCTTTTCACTTGTCATATATTAAAAATACCCATTTTGTCTATACAGCAAACTACACTATTTTTTTTTCTAATAATATAGGAATACATTTACATTACATTTACATTACAATATAATTAACTTTTATTTAACTGTTATCATTTCATAAGTTTAGCAAAATTTCTTTTAAAATTATAGTCATCTTAAAATTACAACTTTGTGGTCGTTTTGAAGCTTTTTTACAATTTATGACATTTGTATTAAAACAAGAAACCACCAGGCTCAAGTTTATTTAATCAGTTTAAGTAAAAGTTTAAAGTTTTCAATTGGCTTTATCAGAAATATTTACAGTACCAAGGCTCAAGTAGTGTTTGGGCTTATCTAATTCGCTAAGTTTGGTTACAAGAAAAATAAACAAATATCATAAAATATCATAAAATTTCATTCATTTTATAAAAGCACTACTGGCTCGGGTTGATTTATTTCTGGTAGAATTAGAGTAAATATTTTAAGAAGTATTTTTAAATAATATGTAGTAATAATAATTTTAACCAAAGCTTATATCCAATATGTCCATTTTTAACCCCCGACTCAAAAAGAGGGGTGTTATAAGTTTGACCTGTGTATCTGTTTATCTGTGTAACTGTCAATCGTTTCCCTCAACACTATTAGCGGCCAGAGTAAATCGCTCTTAATAAGTCATAGGCTCAACGGGGGAATTGGGACTTCTCATTCCTTTAATCCGTGGCTGTATTCAATGCTATTATTATCATCTTCAAATTAAAATTACCTTTTTAACTCCCCACCCAAAAAGATGGGTGTTACAAATTTGACCTGTGTATCTGTGTCTGTATCTGTCTGTAGCAATGTAGCAGCCAAACGCGTGGATGGTTCTTAGCTATGTTTGGTCGAAATAGATGCAGTCTTCTCTAAGATATGGAATTATTATTGGTGCTGGGGAAAAATTCTTATAAAATATTGATCTTAAAAATATAAACAAGTGATATTAGTGGGCTTGTAGGTTCACTTAGTAAAACATGGAAAAAATTAAAATAATTTTAAACAGCAGAAAAGAAAAACCCGATACAAAAGGAGGTCTAAAAAGGATAAAAATAATATTATTATGTACTTATTGGAGTCGTTGGGTCTGGGGATCGCTATGTGAAGAAAGAATTCAAAATTCAAATTCAAGTAAGTTACCAAGGCAAATAATGATATAATAATATCAAATCGTATAGTCTAAGTCCTCATTCATTAGCTACGAAAATTTTGTAAAATAGACACCATCGTCAAGGTACGTACGTACGTACGTACCTACGTCACACGACGCAACGAATTTAATAAGTGCATAATAATATTATTTTTATCCTTTTTAGACGTTATTTTGTATCGGGGGATTTTTTAATATTCAATTTAACTTTTTGTATTTTAGCGTATGAGTTTATTTAAAACATATTTATACATTGTACAAAAAAATCTGGTCAGACCTTAGATTTAATCCTTATAGACAAAAGTCCTTATCAATGTACTTATTTAGATGGAATACAATTTTTTAAATTAATAGAAGGTATAAATAGAAATGGGATGTAATGTGAAGAAAAAGCTTTTGAAATAGTAAAGAGGTTAGAGTATAAAAATACTGTTCATAATTCAACCGTTTGCTTTAAATCAAAGTGTTTAAATTTTATTTTAGGATAAGAATTGTGGTAAGTTCCTTTGGATTCTGTATTCTTAAACGATTATGTATAATCATTAATTAATACAGCAAAGTTATTTTTTGTTACATTAACATTTTAAGTGTTTAAAATTGGCAATATCCATTGCATTAGCAAAGACAGAGACGAAGCTTCTTAGCAATCCATGGATTCACCGTGCGGGTGCCGGGCCCATCGCGTTGCAAGGAGAGGAGTGCAAGCAGTGCCTGGGACTTGCGACCCAGGAGTAGGTTTAAGGGGCCCCTTTATTATGCGCAAAAACGCTCACCTTCACCCTCCACACTCCTCTCCCTACCTAACCAAATTTGGAAAGAACCTACTAATGCCGCCTTTGAAGTACGTTCTAGAAATGAACCGATGCTTGTTCTAGAAAGGCCAAGATCTTTAAGTAGGCTATAGAGAGATTTTGCTGTTATACCTCTCGCTCCCACTTCTACCGCGTATAAACTAACTATAAATTTATTCCTGATCAGTTCGTTGGTTAGTTCGTAATACTTATTGAGCTTGAATGTGTGATCCCTTGGGATGTTTGTTTCCCAAGGAACAGTAAGCTCCACAAGTATCACGCGCCTCAGATGTTTCGAATACAGGAATAAGTCCGGTCTGGATGACGAAACACCAACATCCCCAGGGATTTTGTAATGCTTTTCATACGTGTCCATCATGAGAATCCAATCAGGAGCCGCGCCTAATATTGAATAAGGCTTCGCTTTTGATTTTTTGGAGGAGCCTTCTTTTACGAATTCTATAGATCGTTCGGTGGTTGTTATACCCTTCCGCGCTCTTGCTACTGAAAGACTAACCGCTTCCCGTATAATTTCTAATACCTTGTCGTGGCGACGCGAGTATTGACCTTTATCTAGAAGTACCCTACACCCTACTAATAGGTGTTTCGCGGTTCCTATTGCCTCCCCACAGATGTTGCAAGACTTTTCGGTGGCTTTGCCCCATCTTACTAAATTACTTTGATCTGGGAGAGTCATTTGGAATGCATTAAGATAGAATTTTAATAATGCTGGGGACCAATCATAAATTAAGGTGCGCCACTTCAAAGCTAGTGGAATACAAAAATCTCCTATGGTCACCCATTCGTTTTGAATTTCTAGGCTCATCGCGTGGAGTCGGTAATTATCGTTTTCGTCTTGTCGAATAAAAGATTTTGTTATGTCTATGTCTTGAACTTTCCTACTTGATCCTAGCCCTACTTTATTTGTTTGAGCACCTATCATAAACTTTTTATGGAATTGAAGTCGTGACTCGAGCTCTGAGGCAACTTTGTCTTTTGGGAGAGAAGTTACAGTATCATCTTTAGATTTTCCGATGATATGTCTTTTGGTAACTCTTAGATGTTTGTAGAGCTCCGATGGTTTCTTTAATTTCTTTGACAAAAGGGTTTTATTTATATCATACACGAGGAAAGGCCAATTTAGACGTGATGTTAAATAATTATCGTAAATCCAAGCTTTTTTGACGTTACTTATTGGTTGGTTGTCTACCTTTTTGAGATCGTTTAAAAAGCTATCGACTATTACATCCAACGATGGAGTACGGCCTTGGTAATCGATTTTTTTACCTAAAAATTTAAACGGAGCTGCTTCCGTAACCGTACTAACGCACTGACCGCCTATTATAAGACCCGGATCGTAAGAGGTATATTTGGTATTCCGTCTACCCAAACACAGACTAAAACATTTACTTGGTTTTGTCCTCAATCCGCCCGTCCACGTACAGAAATCCTCAACTACATTTAAAAGTACCTGACATTGTTTCGGATTACGTGTCAGTATCGCGAGATCATCTGCAAAAGCTAGTATGGATTCTGTGTATTTGTTGTTGAACTTAAACCGATAGCCCCACTTTTTTTCATTTCTAATTAATTTGTCTATTAAAATATTAATAACTATATTAAATATAATAGGAGAAATACAACAGCCCTGAAATAAACCAACGTTATAATTAAGTGATTTTGAATGGTTTTCATTAAAAATTATTGAGAATTTTAATTTTGAATAATATGATGCAATAATGTCGCGAACTACCATAGGAAAGTTATACCATTTAAGCGCGAACATCATTAGTTCATGTCGTACCGACCCAAAGGCGTTTTCTAAGTCTATCCAACAAACCGTAATTTGTCTCTCGCTAGTTCTAGCATCTTTAAGGCTTTCCGATATTAACGTATTATGTTCCAGGCATCCAGAAATTCCGGGCAAAAACCCTTTCTGGTGATTAGGCCTGAAATATCTATTGTTAATCATGAATTGCGTCATTTTACTTTGTAAAAAAGAGAAAAATATTTTGGAAATTGTATTTGTTAGGGCTATCGGTCTAGTATCCTTGGGATTATTGACATTGTCGTTTTTCGGAATGAGGACAAAAAGGGCTTTTCCAAACGATACCGGTATTTGCTTTCTTGACCAGATTTTACCGAATATATTTAAAAGATGTTTATGGAGCGACGGACATTTTTTGTAAACTATATAAGGGATACCATCCGGACCTGGTGCTGACTTAGATGGTTTCATTTTAATTATTTTATTGATTTCCTCCAAAGTTGGTGGGTTGGCTTGAAAATCTTCAGTAGGAGTCTCAGGTTTGTGTTCGTTTGGATCCCCATATAGTCTTTGGTTTTCTGGCACTTCGTATGTGCTTTTATAATGGTCGAAAATTTGCTCGTTGGTCAAGAGAAGCTTACCTTTTTGATCTTGGAAAATGTTTAAGTTAAGTTTAAGATTTTAAAATAAGTTTCGTAAACAGTTTGTTTCTTTGACATAACAAATAGCAATATCTCAACTCAACTTTGGAAAATTGTTTTATATAAATCTATGTTGTAAAAGGTGTTACAATTTTATGAAATTGCTTTTGTTGCAACCACTATTTTATGTAAATTACTGGATTAATTTACCAACATTGTTACTATGTAGACACTTAAGAATCACTGATGATATTTTTTTTAAAAGCTTTGTTATTTTCCATATCAGGAATGCGAAGATTAGGTCATAGAAATCACCGATCGATAAATATTGGTAAATGAAGGCATTTCAACAATGTGCTAAAAAAGCTGCACATTATATTTTGTATTTAAATTTTCGTAAACCGTAATGACTATAATATACATATTTACACCCGTCTGTTTTCACTTCGATAATATCGGCATATGTCCTTTCTCGTTTCTAAGTTATCTGTTAGGTACTTTTAAAGTAAGTGACAAATAAACCAACTTTGGTTTCCGTTTAGCTTCTCGTGAGATATGTTTAAACGTTCAAACACACCCATACAAACCTTTCGACATGTTACTAGCTGAGCTGAGCCTAATGTTCATTAATATGATAACAATTTTCAACTGCATGCATACAAACATACAAATAATAATAATAATATCACTAGACACATTACACAAATTCATCTAACGGTCTAACCCCTCAGTAAGCAAATTATTTGTTACTAAATATATGTTAAGGGTGTTAAACTACGATACAAATACGTAGAAATACAGATTTTAAAAAGGTTTTTATATTTTTAATAAACGGCAAAACCCAGGGAGACAGACAGACATCGCTCATCCTTTACATTCCTGTCCCTGTCGGGAATCGAACCCGAGCTCCACTGCGCCGCGATGTTAGGCGTCTGGGCTAACCACTCGACAAACGAGGCATTTAATAACGTTAAACGAAAATGTAAATCGTAAAATTAATAAAAACAACCTAAAGCAAATTTATTAACATGAAATTGGAGTGAAAATAATTCTTTAATGTTACATTTAACATTTATAACAGGTTAAATTTTAAATTTAATGAATCGGATTTATTTGTTCCGCTTCGCCCGTATCGGTTAAGGAATATATAAATATTCAACTCTTGCCGATTTATGTTTTATTTATATTTTATTGTATTCATGTTTTATATTGTTTATTATTCATATGTTCTCTAATTACATCATTTTAGTAATAGTAAATAGCTAAGGAAAATTATTTCTTCTTTTTATTTTAATTGTTATTCTTTTTATGTTTATGTATGTCTAGTGTAACAGAATAATATATTTCTTAAAATCTATTTATAAATTTTAATTAAATTATAAAAAAAATATATGTTCTAAATGTATACGTATAATGTTTATATTTGTAAATTTTTAGTGTGGTATTTTATTTATTTATAGAATATATTTTTTATTTTATTTTTCAGATGATTGATTTTTTCATAGCTCTAAGAAGCAGTAAAATTGTTTATTTGATATTAATTTAATACCTTTCTTAATGCCTTAACGCGCTCCTAAGAAAACTGTTTTTAGCGGACGGACGGGCAGACAACAAAAAATTCTATAAGGGTTGCGTTTTTTTCTTTTTATAGTACGGAACCCTAATAAGAATCCAAAGTAATTATGACATACATTTTACAAAATATAATAACCAGGACTGCAATTCAAAAATAAAAAAAAGGTAAAACTAAATCGGGATTAAACGTCTAACACAAATGGAAAATCTAACACGTTAAAAAAAAGCTAGATAAGATAAAAATAAAACACTCGTAAATGGAAGAAATTCCAATCCTGCAATAGAGGCAGGGCGCTTATTCATTAACTTACCATACATTTCTGATAGTATAGGGTACTTATTACGTCGTAAATATAATATTAAGATAATCTTTCGTGCACATTGTAAGTTACACTCTATATTTCGGAAACCTAAAAATAAAAGCAATTTAAACGTCTCAGGTGTATAAGATTCCTTGTCATTCCGGTCATCAAACGAAAAGAACGAAGCGATTTCTTATATTGACTCGTGGAACTGTCAATATAAGAATAGAACATATACGAAGTGTTAAAACAACAAGTGGATAATAATGATTCGGCGATAACGGAACAAATCTTAGGATCGGGAACGGCATTCTTTTTGTCAAGGCGTCAAGCTGCTGCATGCAGTTCATGGATATGTTCATGAATGGGTTCATAATTGGAACCTTCTCACGGTAGTTCGCGATATAATTGCATCAAATTATTCAAAATTAAAATTCTCTATAATTTTTAATGAAAACCATTCAAAACCACTTAATTATAACGTTGGTTTATTTCAGGGCTGTTGTATTTCTTCTATTATATTTAATACAGTTATTAATATGTTTTTTTTCATTTTTTTTATCATTCTATATTTATATAAATTTAATTAGAAATGAAAAAAAGTGGTGTTATCGGTTTAAGTTCAACAACAAATACACAGAATCCATACTAGCTTTTGCAGATGATCTTGCGATACTGACACGTAATTCGAAACAATGTCAGGTACTTTTAAATGTAATTGAGGATTTCTGTACGTGGACGGCCGGATTATGGACAAAACCATGTAAATGTTTTAGTCTGTGTCAGGGTAGACGGAATACCAAATATACCTCTTACGATCCGGGTCTTATAATAGGCAGTCAGTGCGTTAATACGGTTACGGAAGCAGCTCCATTTAAATTTTTAGGTAAAAAAATCGATTACCAAGGCCGTACTCCATCGTTGGATGTAATAGTCGATAGCTTTTTAAATGATTTCAAAAAGATAGACAAGCAACCAATAAGTAACGTCAAATAAGCTTGCATTTACGATAATTTTAGAACATCACGTCTAAATCGGCCTTTCCTCGTTTATGATATTAATAAAACCCTTTTGTCAAAGTAAGATGCAAGCGTCATAAAGACATTCAAGTTATGGCTTGAACTTTATTTAGAGACCGAAACAATTTTGGAATAAAATTAAAGAAACCATCGGAGCTCTACAAACATCTAAGAGTTACCAAAAGACATATCATCGGAAAATCTAATGATACCGTAACTTCTCTCCCAAAAGACAAAGTTGCCTCAGAGCTCGAGTCACGACTTCAATTCCATAAAAAATTTATGATAGGTGCTCAAACGAATAAAGTAGGGCTAGGATCAAGTAGGAAAGTTTAAGACATAGACATAACAAAATCTTTTATTCGACAAGACAAAAACGATAATTACCGACTCCACGCGATGAGCTTAGAAATTCAAAACGAATGGGTGACCATAGGAGATTTTTGTATTCCACTAGCTTTGAAGTGGCGCACCTTAATTTATGATTGGTCTCCAGCATTATTAAAATTCTAATCTAAAATCTTAATGCATTCCAAATGACTCTCCCAGATCAAAGTAATTTAGTAAGATGGGGCAAAGCCACCGAATAGTCTTGCAACATCTGTGGGGAGGCAATAGGAACCGCGAAACACCTATTAGTAGGGTGTAGGGTACTTCTAGATAAAGGTCAAGACTCGCGCCGCCACGACAATGTATTAGAAATTATACGGGAAGCGGTTAGTCATTCAGTAGTAAGAGCGCTGAAGGGTATAACAACCAGGCTCCTCCAAAAAATCAAAAGCGAAGTTTTATTCATTATTAGGCGCGGCTCCTGATTGGATTCTCATGATGGACACGTATGAAAAGCATTACAAAATCCCTAGGGATGTTGGTGTTTCGTCATCCAGACCGGACTTATTCCTGTACTCGAAGCATCTGAGGCGCGTGATAATTGTGGAGCTTAATGTTTCTTGGGAAACAAACATCCCAAGGGATCACACATTCAAGCTCAATAGGTATTACGAACTGATCAACGAACTGATCAGGAATAAATTTATAGTTAGAATGTACGCGGTAGAAGTGGGAGCGAGAGGTATAACAGCAAAATCTCTCTATAGCCTACTTAAAGACCTTGGCCTTTCTAGAACAAGCATCGGTTCATTTCTAGAACGTATTTCAAAGGCGGCATTAGTAGGTTCTTTCCAAATTTGGTTAGGTAGGGAGAGGAGTGTGGAGGGTGAAGGTGATAGTTTTTGCGAATAATAAAGGGGCCCCTTAAACCTACTCCTGGGTCGCAATTCCCTAGCACTGCTTGCACTCCTCTCCTTGCAACACGATGGGCCCGGCAGGAGCACGGTGAATCCGTGGAATGCCAAGAAGCTTCGTCTTGTCTTATCTAATAAAAACAGTGAAGAAGATATCTAAGGCTTTGCAATTCCTGAAAATCGCTATTCACATTTCTACTTACCTATGTAACATATAAACGTAAAGAAATAAATTAGTAAGTCACAATAACAATACTTTATTACTTTTTACCATAAGTACAGTAAGAAATATAGTATATCCTAGTAGTAGTAGTAGTATTAGTAATAGTGTAGATGATCAGACTAAGGTTGTGAATAATTAGGTCGTAAGAACACATCATTAGTCAAAAAAAGTTAGTTACAGTTTGAGTCAAAAAAAGTAACTTTCTACAACAAAGTAAGAAAAGTAAATAGTAGTGTTGTCGGAGTTCTATAAAAATAGGATCTAATCACCTTGAAATAATTGTTGACTGTATTTTTGCTTGTAAACTATCAGGCTTTTGATTAACAACGGGTGAACAATACAATTTTAAGGTAATTAATATTCAAATTAAATTCAGCTATAAAATGTCGAGTACCGTAATTAGGCTAGTAGATTTACTTAAAAGCCCTTCGTTCTTTTAACAGTAATGTGTTATATTTCATAGTAAAATAAAAAATATCGCTTTACGTTAATCGATAATAAATTAAGTGGATGCTATTGGTTACAAATTCTTTAATCTAATCGGGTCAAACCAAATTATTTCAGTATATAATAAGTTTTACCTTTGAAATACGTAATAGGCAACTCATAATTCGTTCATTTAAGAGTTTTAACGGCAATCTAACCTTTTATAAATATTGGCTGAAATTAAGTCTTAATATCATAATAATTCTTGACTTACTTTAGTACAAAAGTAGATAGCTAACAATTACAATATAATAACAGTTTATAATTAAAACATCTAATAAAAAGTTAATAATTAATAAGAATAATTATTATTTTTTAAGTCTTTTGCTTACTCGACGCATCACTGAATGATATTTCGGAATAAAATGTCAAGTGTCATAATATCTCTTCAGTGATAAAAGATGGCATAATTTGATTGGCGAATGTGTTAAAAATCCTATTGTCCTATTGACATTAGGAAATGTCAATAGGACAATAGGAATATTTGATTCGTATTTGCTTTATGAAAAAAAAAATGTTTTTTGTACTCTTTCGTTTTTATTGACTTGAAGTAGTTTTATTTAATGTTGAACACTTGAAACATTAAAAAACAACAATATTTACAAATGTCACTTTTTGACAAACTATTGCTTATCAGAATCCATTTATTGATTTAACCCGATTGAATTATAAGTTTTTTTAAAAAATCCTCACAAACAAGGCAGGGTTATATGAGATAAAAAGCAGTTCTCACCTATCACCAACTATGTAACTTATTTTATCTTGATAATTATGTTACCCACTGACAATTCATACAAATGTACTCACTCATCCGTTTGTTAACATAGCCTAGTTGCCTTAAACAGGGATAAACATGGTTTAGTGAAACGCTAATATTTATGTTTGTATGTACATTGGTTCACTCTCACCCAGTTACTCCGTTAGTATATAATCGTTTCGTTTTAATAGGTTTCTATTAATTCACATTACATAATTTCAAATTAAAATAATAACAACGATTCCTTACTTAACACGACTAATGGAATTCACTGCTTGACCAAAGTATGTGAAGGGAAGTGGTCGATAGTAATAGTTTCTATGACATACTGCTTCTGGTCACCTTATTGGTTTACTTATTTTCATAAGGTTTATTCATATTCATAATTATATATATACCTATAATTAGTTATAAGTAAATTTTGTGTAAATTTTGTAAAAATTTTGTAAGCAAAAATACGGAATTTTTTATTTTAACTTTAAAAATATGATATGATATCGTTTTAACTTTGAAATAAAAATAGTTATATTAAGTATATAACACGTATTAGTAACTCAATCATTTACATAAAATAAAATTAACTAAGCAGCTGCAAAAAGGAACGGTACAAAAACTCACTTACAATATTCAGGTAAACAGACTTCTTTATGTGACAGTATATGGTATAGATGATTCACTTTTACAATTATTTTTATTAGTACACTCGTATAATCATAAATTATTTCCGTATTTTTCAAATATATATAGAATACACTTAACTGAACTCTTAGACTTTGAACTATTTGTTATATATTTTTGTTTTTCTATGCTTCTAGTCATATTACTATAGTGCCTTATAAGTTTTATATGTACATTTTTTTCACTTTATTTATTTAGAGTTCAATCGTTTTGCCAACCTGCGAAAAACTCCTGTAGTAGTTGTCGTGTCTGAGTGGAGGAAATTGGAGTGGATCCCCACTGCTTCTGCAGAAGGGGAGAGGGGTCCCTTTCGTACACCACTCCAATAAACTGCTCGAACCCTGATTTAGATATCATTACAATAAACCAAAAATATAAAGAACTAAATTAAAAGTAATATTGATCACAACAAGAATAGCCGATATTGTGAGCCATGCGAGTATCACACTAGAGGCTCCGCTCAGCTCTTCTAATCACTGTGTTATCCGGTCTAAACTCACATGGCGCTACTAATATCACCAGGGCCAACAAATTTCTGCCGCAAATGGCAATACAAGAAGGCAGAATGGGATGGATTGCGTCAGCGATTCGCATCGTACCTTTGAAGGAAGCTTTGCTCCACATCTGATTATTCTAATTCCTGCGCAGCCGCTGTTTCCAAAACAAAACTGGTTTGTATGGAACATTTTATTTCTAATTCACTACCTGGACCATGAAATAACCGTGATTTAATTGGTTCTCCAAGGAAACCAGACTTCTCAAACAAGTCGTATATATATGCCTTAGATCACAGGGAGCTTAGATTCTAACATGTCTGATGTATCACGCAAGTTAAATGCTGCCTCGAGGATTACTAAAAGAGAAAATTCAGAGCTCAATTCGACAGCTTTAATAGTATGGAAGAGCCACTTACGAGCTATCTCTATGAAGTCGAGCCTTTCGATCTCTTGCTATATGGAACTTTATTTGTCGAAAAAACAACTCTCGACGACAATGTCTCTTTCTTCAATACTACGTTTTTTACAATGTATGACACTCACGCACCAGTACATGCTATAGAATTAAAAACTATATATATAGAATTAAACTCCTACTCATTTGATGACCAAGATACTTTAGACTGCTTAAAATTAGACGGGATAGTTTACTTAGTTTACCTGAACTTTTAGAAAGTAAAAAAGGGTAACATCTAAGGTAAAGAATAGTTAAATACAATTATATTTATATTAGTATATATAAATCAAGTTCCTCTGAAATGTGGAAGTTTCTAACTTCTACTGGAGTATATTCAAAAAAAAAATACAAAATATAATAACTTAAACATACATAGATGGCTTAAATTATTCCACAATTATTCTTTACCATAAAAATAACATTATCACCATGTTTCTTAAACGGTGTTTTAAAGCTCGTACTTAAAAAAATCTCTTCATTGCCGCCAATCAGTAAATCAGTAGATTTACAACTTGAATTATGCGAGGGAACACTGTCTTTTTTTTCTAAAAGGTTACCAAATTAATACGCTTCCTAGTTAATTTAAAATGTTATCTTTACAACAAATTTAGAATTCTTCTTTTTGTTATATAATATATTTGTATATTGAAGCCATTATGGTTTTGCTTTGTTTGAATACTACAAAGTCGAAAAGTATGGAAGAAGTCGAATTTTAAAAATCTTTTTGAATATTGTGAAGAAAGATTAAAAACAAAAGAAAAGAGAATCTAATGTAGCCGCTGTCTCTTTGTATTAGTAGCAAGTGTTGTTACCTGTAGTCCATGCAGTTTCGAGAATAGTTTGTTCTTGAATAACTAAACATACTTTGAAATGTTACCATAATGTATTTTTTGACGTGCAAATAATGCACATGTTTACTTCAATGTTGTTTGCAATAATTTTGATTGAAGCATAGATATGGACTACAGTGTCGGAGTTTAGGCGTGCCTTTACAAGTCTCATGGTCATGGGTCACACCGTCTCATGGCCCGTGTTCATACGATAATTTTCTTTGGAGGTTTCTTTGCCCACTAAACCGATTTCTTAGGATTACGTGTAACTGTCATATAATGGAGTGAATTCTTATTTTGACTTTGCAACAGCACATGGTATATAAAAATTGATTGAGTCATTTTTACGTCTCCCGAATGCAGCCACATGCCCTCGTTGGTAGATTTTCTGCTGGCTCTACAACAGACCGAGACTACAGGTACACATGCTATTAATACAAGTATACAGCGACAGCGTTAGTTTCCCTATTTTGTCTTTAAATTCTAATTAAAAATACCTTTATTCAAGTAGACAAGCAGTTTTGAGTCGTCAATTATGACATTAAAATGGTCAATATAGTATGATAATTACAGGTTTTTAGCATATAAAGAAAACAAAAATATGTATAGCTTTATTATTCAAGAATATATAAACAGAAATAAGAAATCTAAATCCGTCGTAAAGATAACATTTTAAATTAACTAGGTAGCGTATAAATCTGGTAACGTTTTAGGCAAAAAAGAAAACGGCCCCGCATAATTCAAGCTGTAAATCTACTGATTTACTGAATGGCGGTAACGAAGAAAAATTCTTAATTACGAGTTAAAACACCATTTAAGAATCATCGTGAAAATATTATTTATATTTTTATAGTTAAGCATAATTGTGTTATGATTTTATCCATCTACCTGTTTGAGGTATATATTTTTGACATTTATATCAAAATATTATTTTAATTTATTTGATGTTTGAATAATATTGGGTAGGTACCATAGAATTCTGTACCTAATGGAAAGTTTCCTGAAGTTTGTAGAACGCAACTATTGCTATTGCATTGAAATGCTAATACTTTGTTGCTGGGGGAAAATGGACTCGTCGAAAATTAACATAAATACTTTAAATAGTTATAATTTACATATAACTTAGCTAGCTCAGGTATTATAAACTAAAATAATTGCTACATAATATATTTATTGTTTCTTATTCTGTAAGCAAACACAGAAATAATGACATGATACTTTTACTTTATGGACTCACTGAATGACACATAACAGCTTTTATCAAAATCGAATACCTTAAGGCTTAATGTAATTAGAGTGCTGCTTAATGTTGATATTTCCAATGATAGCTTCTAGCTGTATCACTTGACTGCTGTAACCATTTTATTTATATGTATTATATATAAATGTGATTCATGAATATAATGAATATGACTTAATACAGTGTTTTTTTTCCTTTTCCTTAATTCGTTGCGTTATAAGCCTTTACATGTGAGATATTAAGATTTATTTTACCAAAAATTCTACGCTTACCTTCTTTCTCAGTTATGACACCGACTCATAATGTTTAATATTAGAACCGTAAATATAGTTTTGATTACTATAGCAATGTTTTAGTTTACCCTTTTACATTAAAAATATTATATAAATATAAACCTATAATTTTGTATGGCTTTTCAAATGAGTTTAAATAACAATAATTTCTAATACTACATAAATCCGATCCCCGAGTTAATGAAGATACACTCCGTTATAATAATGTTTGGTAATAGGGTGCTGGTATGATCTGGCGTTAAAAGGTAATTTGTATGAATATTTATTTTTTACGAATCTTTTGTTAACAGATTACAGTTTTATAATCAGCAAAATTTTAATAAAATGTTTTTATTGTTTTAAGATTTCATAATTTATTAACTTAATTATGAATACTTATAATAAACATACGTATAATTATTTTATTTAAAAATGATAAAATAAAATATAGGCTTTTATTTGAAATTTCCCTACTTTAGATTTTCCGAAGTTTACGGTCAATATGCTATTCTATTCCTATCCTACTAAATCTAAGTAACGCTGCAGGTCCAGAGTATCAGATAAGTGAAAAACTGATTTATTCTGTTTTTATTTGTTAAGGCGTACTAAGAAAGTGTACAAATAAGTTATACAATAGTACCTACTACATTTTAGAAATAATTGCTCAGAACAACAGCATAAAAAAAGGAGATACCATTAAGTAATTAAATGTAAAACTTTATTAAGTTAAAGGGGCTGGATATATTTTTTCTTATCTTAATTACTTCAGGCAATTATCAAAGTCTACTGGATAATGTGTTTTTAGTGTTTATTCCTCAGTACCCTATACAGTACGTACAATGCTGAATGAGATATTTTGTATTGAAATTCACAACAGCCAATGCGGTTTTTCTGTAACATTAACATTGTAGGCCTTTCATTTATTTTTTTTTCTGTTGGGACCCCGGAGACTATTCTATTAGCATTGGAAATTCTGCCATATTTAAGACTATAAAAAAAATAGGTTATACTGAACGTCATTGGGAACATTAGGTTATACTGAACGTCATTGGGAACGTCCGTATTGGGACGTCAGCAAATCGCTTTCATACTCGGCACTTACAACAGAGTAGAGCAAACTATAACTATAGTAACTTGATTACAGGTCTCTCATATCCATCCCGTAGAGTAGTTTTTATAGCTACGTTTCGTAGCTATAGGGGGGGTCAGAATGCCTAGTCCATAGTTATTCGTTTCTACGTATTTTATATATTTTTTTACTTATTACGAAAATTTTCTCTTTACTTTTGAAATATATCTATCTGTTTGTGTTTGCCATTTTATATCGACAAAAGTTATGCCGACAAGAGCCAGATATATAATGGAAATAATATATTTTTAAGTAGAGCGTGACTGCAGTTAGAATCCAAATTTACTTTCTTCTAAACTTTGTGAATAATAATAATAAAAATATCAGGACAAATTACACACATTGATCTAACCCCTAAGTAAGCAAATTATTTGCTTGCGTTAAGGATGTTAGGTAACAAATACATAGAAATACACATATAAACACTTAGAATATATTTAATAAACGACTAAACCCAGAAACACAAACATCTATACTCATCACATAAATGTCTGTCTCTGCCGGGAATCGAACCCGAGCCCAATTGCGCCGTGACACGTTAGGCGTCTGCGCTAACCACTCCACCAACGGGGCGGTTAATGTATTGTAGACATCTCTTTTGGATCTACAACTTTTCTATATTGTTCGATTGTAAAGTTAGAAGTGATAGACAGACTGTAAGGTTCATTACCTTAAATTACTCCTACTACTATTACTATTTTGCTTTAATCACTTATGAGTCATTAAAGCAAATAAGAGTCATTAAAGTACCAATAAGAGTGATCTTGTTCTTGAGATATGTCTCAAGAATAAGAACACATACATTTTTGTAATCATAAATAATTAAATACCTTATATATGATAAGCTTTGTAAATTATAACTTTATCATCGTATATATCGTATGTAAAATGTAAAGTTATAATAATCAAATTGAAGTACCTACTAACATCCTTCGTTACTAACATTTACGCTATTATTAAATTATACGCACGATTTTTTTAAGTTTTCTTAAAATAATATTTCTTGTATTGAAATAGAATTTGTTAATTGAACAAAAATACCAAACATGTAATTTTGTTTACCTAGTAACCTTCGTTTCACAATATTAATTCGCTGTATCTGTGGTATCGATATTCCATAGGCCATGATTTCAATTACACCTGACACCTCTCATCTTTTGTTGCTTTAGAAAAGGCGTACTTTGTTCTTTAATTGATCCCTACAAAAGAGAATACACTTTCTTAAACCTATATATTGTGTTATTTAGGTAATATTGTGCTATAATATTCCTTATAAAGTTAGTTATTTATTTCTTATGTGGGAAATAATGTGATTACAAATAATTTGTATTAACAAATATATACAGCAAGCAACTGTCGTGACAGTTTTGCGTTTTGTGTTTTTATAATATACAATAAATCTTTACTAAAAAAAAGGAATACAACTCTAAACTTTTGTCTCGTTTTTTAAGTCTTTCGTATTGCATCAAACACATGTTAAGGAATTTTGGTATTCTTTGGCTTTATTTCAAAATTACAATATACATACTACTGTTTAGAACGTATACATATTTCTATTATTTTTACGTAACAACACAACTGATTTGGTGTTTAATTAC
The DNA here is from genome assembly GCA_959347405.1 of Napeogenes sylphis. Classification (NCBI taxonomy): domain Eukaryota; kingdom Metazoa; phylum Arthropoda; class Insecta; order Lepidoptera; family Nymphalidae; genus Napeogenes; species Napeogenes sylphis. The sequence continues at coordinate 28,715,967 of OY365777.1, read as the reverse complement.
AATAAAATTCATCTCTACAAAAAGATTTGGCAACCTCTTAGTGTTATTGTGGTATGCAATTAGTTATTAACTATTACATATTAAGTTATTGAAATAACAAAAGCTAAATAATTTAATCAAAATAATTGTAATTAATTACTATTAGCGATACCGCAGCCAAATTTCCAAAGGTTTTGGGTTCGAATCCTTGCCCTTATAAATTTTTTTTCCATATTAATTTAAAAAAAATATACTTTAATTGATTTTATACGACGTAGTTATAACATTAAGACTATTCCTCGTGTGCGTTGCAGGTTAAACGTCAATGTTATAGTCACCTAAAAACAAGACCAAACAAGAAGACGAAGAAGTTTGGGTATACAAGATTCCTTGTGATTGCGGTAAGTATAGGGGCAACTTCAACACAAAGAAATTCATAACATACTACAGATACTTCTCCTAAGACTTTATACTCTGGGTTTTTACTTAAAACTTTATACTCTGGGTTTTTACTTATAAATGAATATTGAATAAATGAATTCTTTAACACATTTCGTATATAAAGGAATTCAGATTGCCAAAATTAATTGAACTTTAAGGATTAATTTTAATTTTATTACTGATACTACTATAAATCACTATGTACTTCACATTTAAAATATGAATAAATATTAGTAAAATATAACAAAAAAAAAGTAAATGTAAATGAAAAATTATTTACTGCATTGCTAAAATCATATTATTATATTATCCATTCTGGAATCATCAAAAATATCACCATTGAAAATAATAAACTATATATATTTTTTAATATTGTTAAATATTTCTAAATGGGATATATACTTTTATGCAGATAAACTATAAGTAGTTACTTGTTAGTAAGTTTCTAAGTAGGGTATTTGGATCTTTCCAATATTTTTCTTATAAATAAGATAACTTAAGTTCAACTACGAAACTAGAAAATATAACAAATAAATTGCAGCATACAATAGAAATAAAATTATCTAAATTGGGAATTGAATGGTATGTTTTAATGATTAAATACTGTTTTAATAAAAAAAACAATAAAGTCGGAAAATGCTTTTTAAAGAACATGTTTAAAAAATAATAAGTTATTCAGTTCGAGTGTACCTATATTTTATCCATATTTAACCAGGCATGCATAAAATATAAAAGCATTAGTCTTTGGTTCAAATTTTTGATTTCTTGGGTAAACATTTTCTAAATTACCACTGTGAGTAAACACTTGTGGTCACGTGAATGTTGGAGCGGTTCGCACGTACAGCGCATGCTTAATTAGCTTATACCAACCAAACCCTACTCGTTATTAATTGGAACCATTGTTTAAAACATAAGTTACTACATATTATAAAAAAAATATATAATAAATGAGATTATTAAAAATGGTTATTAGTAAATAAATTTTAATTTTTTGACGCATTGGTCTGTTTGAGGATAATTAAAAAAACAGTCACTTTATTTAAATTTTGTTTTCTTGCTAGGTACCTCCCGCGTCATAGTTCTTCTCTTCCAAATCTTATAAGAAAATAAGTACAAAAATAGTTAATGGTTAATGCATGTATCATATGGTACACTTAAAAACTACCATAAAAAAGTAGATAAAAAAAATATATTTTCGAAATAAAAAAAAAGTATGTTAGTTACTTATTTTAGAATATTTAAATTGAATATTTCTAATATTTTAAGAAATAAGACATTATTCAAAATTATCAGAATGAATACCATGCGAAAAACTACAGCACGCTTTAAAAAATATGTGTTGACTTGAACGGTATTGTGTATGTAACATTGCCCCAGGGTGCAACATTTATGTAAATTCCTCGTAAGCTGCACCTGCTTCGCTATATTCCCTCATGATTTTTGTCTCATTATTCATTTCATGTTTTATTTTTGTAAAATGACAATGTAAACAGAAACCCCTTTTTCACCGGGCAGCGTGCGGATTATTTTTAGATCCTTTTTTTCTCCACTGACCTAACTTAAGACAAATGTTACACTTTCTACTTTTTTTTTATAATTTACCTATTAAAATTAAACGCACTTACATTTAGAAACAAAAAGATATGTCATAAAATGTTTTGTTTTCACCTAAAAAGTTACCCAAATATACAAATAAACGTATGACCATTACCAAACTAATTATACAAAAAAAATATAAACAAACAATCCTCAAATAAACTCGTTGCCCGAAAAAAATATCGTTCCCAGGAGGTAAAAAATGACTTATAGTAGGCTGTCCAGAATGACAAGTCTGCTCTTCCTCTATACGGAATCTTGACAGCTAGTTTATGTAATAAGTGTATTTTTTTATCTTTTTTTTTTGCATAAGAAAGGATATGTATGTACATCCGTTAGAAAATTAAAACACAGATATACCAAAGTTTTGAAAAGGTTTTTACGCTAGCAGTGTCTAGGTTAAAACTATTAATATTATAATTTAAAAAAGCAATGGCATCATAAAATATCACAAATACTAGTAGTATATTTTATATTGTTTTATTTTATATACAAATGTGCTTTAGTCGTTTAACAACGATAACAACAGTGGTCACTACAATTGATTGCCAATTCAAAATGACTAATTGTTTAAATTCGGTTCATAATAAATATCTGAGTGGCTATAAATTATGTGGTCAGAGATCATTAAAAGCCCGGTGTGTCTTATTCATTATCAATGAATAACAGACCAGGATATTAACTAATTAATTTTTCGGTTACGTTACTCTGATACAGTACATGTTATTGCCAGCCCTCAATAATTGGATAAACGGCAAATGGAATATCATTACGCTCAAAACAATCGATTTTACTTTTAATTACACAATTTCTAAACATACTACATTTAGCAGAACAGATTTTTGTTTTCTAGGCAAAACTGGTTACACTTCACATTTATAATTTAGTAAGTATTATAACAAATGGTTTTTTTTAGTCTTCTCGCCATGACTAAGAACTGCCATGAGTATCGTTATATATTAAATTAATTATAGTAAATAAAATGAAAATAGATAAAGGTAAATGAGATATAAATGTAAATGAAATGACTTTGTAGTTTATAATTAATCAATCTACCAATAAACTATTGCATAATCAATTCTAAGATATGTTTAATTTTTAATTATAACTATATTATTTATCTTCTTGGAGGTGTTTTAGGTAACAAGTTTAAAAAACTATAGATAATTAGAGTACTTAAACAGCAGTAACAATTTAAGCTTACACGACACGGTCAGAACGGCAAATATTAGATTTTCTCTCCGTGTTTACCGCAAGTGGGAAACGGAGCAACTACTCTTACATAGAGTCTAAATTAAATGTGTAAATAAGATTTAAAAGTTATGAAATCTAATCTGAAGACTTTTTCTTTTGTTTAACATTATATTTAAGGTATAGTAAGTGCCAATTAAAAAAACATGGTTAAAAAATAAACAAATTTGCTAATATTTAAACTAACTTCGTCACTCATGTTTGAAGTATTAACTCAACGAAAATCTAAGACGTTGTCTTTTTGTAGTAAATACAATCTTAATTTTAAACTTATTAATAAAAAAATCCAAATATATGATGATGAAGTTAAAGTATATGACAATTGATAACATTATCATGTGCAGCCGTTTTAATTGACAAATAATCAACAGTTTGCCAAAACAATGAAACTGAAATACATAAATCTTGAATGGTTATTCTACTTTAAGAGTATAATAATAATAATAATAATAATATCAGGACAAATTACACACATTGATCTAACCCCTAAGTAAGCAAATTATTTGCTTGTGTTAAGGGTGTTAGACAACGATACAAATACATAGAAATACACATATAAATACTGAGAATATATTTAATAAACGACCAAACCCAGAAACACAGACATCTATGCTCATCACATAAATGCCTATCTCCGCCGGGAATCGAACTGGAGCCCCATTGCATCGTGACACGTTAGGCGTCTGCGCTAACCACTCGACCAACGGGGCGGTTTTTAAAACGGTATTTAAAAGTATTAAACTGGGACGAAATTAGCTTCTGAAAAAACTTGTCGCAGAAGAAGACAAACAAATGAAGAATGAAGCAGTGATAAATATGCCACCACATATATACAACCCTGCTGGTTTAGCTTAATAAACCAGCAGGGTTGTAAATACATTATGGATTGAAATAAACATTCGATTAAAGTTATTTTATTAATACATAAAATCCATAGTGTTCATTGAAAAACAAGATGTTAATGTCTGTAGATAAGTCAATTTTACATCTACCTTATATTTTCAGTTATATGCATAGAGTATTATAAATATATATATATGAAAAGTATTTTGAAATCTCAGCGTGCGGTTACAAATATATTTAATTTTTTTATTACTCTTCGATTCGGTTCTTCGATTATATAATAGCGGCAGCTAAACAATTGTTTCTAATTATACATAATACTAAATATAAATGTATTATATTCCTGATAAAAAAGTTTACCAAAAAAAATACGGACTTCTGAACTTCGCTGACTTTTCAATCGTAAATCGTCTCCGAGGTCTAATTGGATCAGACGTCAATCTCCCTTTAAATCTGGTTAGCTGTGCAGTCGACGAATACTAAGTGAAACGGTTTCCAAAGGTTTTTTCTTTTTTAAATAAAATATTCTTAATGCAAAAAGTGAAAAAAAAAAACAATAACATTTCACCGAATAACCATTGTTTAAAAAGAAACATTGAAAGAAGTTTATCAGAGTTTGCGAATACATCAATATTTTATATTACAATAATGGTATATTTTTTAGTATAAAAACTTTAATTGTGTTGTATTTTATAATTAATCTCATAAAACGAAATGTAGTTACCGCAACTTTTACTCTGCAACAATAACATCGTAATCATTAGTCGGACAAGGGTCCCATAAGAAAGATTTACTCTAACATCGGTGTAAATATTAACAACCCAGTGACAAGGGTACACCGACGCGCTGTAATGATAGTTTTTAACTTTCTAGACTATATTATTCAAAATCTAATTTATTAGACGGTAACATTGTTTATATTTAGTTCATGTTTGACTAATTAGAGAATTAAAGTCACTGAATACAAACCACAACTTTGGCATTCAACGTTTTGCTTAGTAGATGTGTGAAAATATGGTTTATAATAATTGTATAAATATTTTTGAATGTTTTGGCTAAAAGTATTGATTTTAACAAAATGGCTAATTATTGAATACACTTCTAGAAGAAAATAATGTATTGTTGCCCTAAAATCCCATAGTGAATACCTTTCACACTCATGTATATAAATATAAATATATGAAACTAATTTAAAAATAATTAATTCACTAATTTCATGTAACTAAATATTTTTTTGTTTGTTGTTTACTTTTTTTTTGTTATGGCTTCATTACTAAATGTTGTAACTCTATGATATTAGTTGTCACTTGTAAATCTAATAGTTCACCTCACACATTACACACGTTTTAAAACTAGTATTTTAGTGCATCTTAAGAGGTTGTTTTAAAAATAAAACTACATTTGATTTGTGATATTTTTATTATAACTAAAATGTTGTAAAAAAAAATAAAATCATATAAGTTCGATGTGTTTTCTATTATTTGGATTTAATTTGTAGCCTAAGGCTTAACTTGATGATATATTAATTTGAAATACTTAATGAAAAAATAAATAAATACAAAAATAAAACCACTGCAATAATAATTATGATTGTTCTTGTGTTTAATTTTCTTCTTACCTGTTTTTCTATCATGTACACGACAATGTTAAAAACAATAGCATGTCAGTAGGGACAATCTACAAAAATCCGAAATTTTCATTTATTACAATCGGTCTAGCCGTTTCGGACTCTGTAAGGAACATACATATTACTGTCCCTTTTATGGGTATAGATTAGTGACATAAAAACATACTTAGTACATCTACGACACATAAAATTATACAACACTGATATATCTTATAAAAACAATAGCAGGTGGGTAATTAAAAAAAATGTCATTGACGAACTCTACACGACTACTTTAATTTCCCACAGGTTAAATCTGAAGATTCTTTGAAAATTTAGTTGAAATCGGGCGACCTGTTTCGGAGTCTTTAAGGAATATACATTTATAGGTACACACTGGCTAATACAGCAAATTTTTCACTTTTCTTCTAGAGTTTGTTTAGTCAATATGTTATTTTAAATCAATTGAGTTTCTGTACACGCTTTTATTGTTAACCCATTTAATTCTTTACAAAATACTTTTTTCAAAAGATAATGTATAGAAGGTACTTGATGAAAAATGAAATTATTAAAAATATCAGACATAATAAATTAGTCAAGATAATCTATCCGGAGAGCAACACTCCCGAGCGAACTAAGACTATGGATATCAATCAAAGTCAGCTGCAGAGGTCAGGGGACATCGAATTATACACGGACAAGTACGGGTCCTATTTCGGACTTCCTCGAAAATAATTTGTACTGAGATGATTAAATGAATGGCTTTCTTAGTTATAGTTTGATCAGTTACCTATTATATGTCTGCTGTTTTATAAAACCATTTTTAAAACTATTGCTAAAACTAGGATTAATTAGAAACAATAAGACAAAAAAGTTTTATCTGTGAAAATGGATATTAATTACACTTTTTCGTTTTCGTTCCTGTGAATCTAAATTTATTGGATAATAGATTGTCTCTCTGTATGTTTAGTACGCTGGCCGTGGCGTTTGTGGTTTTGCACGTGATGAATCTAGGCAAATGTCTGTCATTGTCCGGTGGATTTATAACAATGGGATATTAACCCAGTCTATGTTACTTGGTGTGTATGCTCATTGTTCTGTGTATTTAAACAAATCTGTATTAATTTATGTACTTTATCAAATATTGATATGGTAGGTAATATTATATTTTTTATTTTTTTCACTATATTTCGTAATGTATTGTATTAATATCCTCCTTATTTCTGGAGTTTTGATATTGGTAATTAGAATTAGTTTTTATATTTTTAAACCATTTACTTACAACTATTTCAAAGCCTATTCCCAACCCCGTTTAAATTTTCAGTTGCTAAAAAACTTCAAATATTCAGTTGGGAGAAGGTGATTACTTAGCCATTGTTAAAAGTGCAAACTCGCAGCGCCAATCTCAATGATGCTGGAACTGAAAAAATGTTTGCGGTTTTATCCACTGGTCTCTAAAACAGTGAAGCTTTTATACACAATTTTATTTTTGGGCTTTTGAGAGAAATGCAACCAGAAATTGACATAAATTCAATTGATCTTATTGACTTTAAATTCTACACAATACAGAGTGGCAACACAGTGAGAAGGGAACAAATTGTACATCTCACGTTAAGAATATTTTTATAATAAAAATACTATTTACGAAGTTATCAATAGTTTAAAAAATAAATATATAAATTTATAATTTTATTTTGTAATTTAAGAGCAGTAGTAAAACAAATATAAAATCTCAATAAAATATCTCGGTATTAATTTTAATAAAATATATATAGTTAAATAAGTTTATGAGGCAATTGAACTTGCAATAGATAACTATGGCTTATATTTATTAGAATTAGTAACTTGGACATGAACTGCTAAAGCTCGATTATCCAAATCATTTACTAGTAATTGGATGAAAGAAGAATAACAGTATTCTGCTTTCATTTTCATTCATTTTATTATCAAAGATAATAATTAAATAATAATATAAAATAATAATTTTAATAATAATATAAAATAATAAAAATAATAATATAGAATAATAATAAAATCATAATTTTCATTCATGTTATTATCAAAGATTTCAAAACCGTCCAAGTAGTTCATTTTGTTACTGTCAATATACTTAGTCTGGTCATAAATATTGTTACAATTAAAAATTAAAAAATTATTACATTCGAATTTGGAATCTGTAATTTTTATACGATTGTTCATTGTGTTTTCTCATTTTGGCGCTAAAACATTGTAAAATATTTTGCGATATTAAAATGGAGTGGGGTGATAAAGAGAACAGAATTGCTGTGATTGCATTACACAAAGTAGGTATGGAGCCAAATGCAATTTTTAAAACTCTCCATACATTTGGTATTAGTCAAATGTTTGTGTACCGAGCTTTTATTAGGTACAATAAGACTACTTCTGTTTGTAATAGAGATAGATCTGGCCGTCCACGTAGTGTTCGTACGAAAGAGGACGAATTCGAAGAAATCCTGTCCGAAAGCGAAAGATTTTATCTCGGGAAATGAAGATAGCACCTAGAACCATGTCGCGTATTTTAAGAGATGACTTAGGATTTGCAGCTTATAAGAGATGCAATGGTTATTTCTTAACTGATAAAGATGAATAGGGTGGTAAAATCGAAACAACTACTGAAGCGGTATGCAGAGAGAGGTCTCAGACAATTTTTTTTACGGATGAGATTTTTTTTACAATTGAGCAACATTTTAACAAACAAAATCACCGTATTTATGCTCAAAGTTTTAAGGAAGCTTCCCAATCAGTCGATATAGTGCAACGTGGGCACTTTCCGACTTTTGTGTATGAAGGACTGACTGAGCCATATTTTTGTGAAAATGTATCAAAATATTTGCGCAAATGTATCAAGATTCTTCTCTAGAAGGTAGTTAAGCCCCTTAAAAACACCATGTCTAATAACCAAGTATGTTTGTGTCCTGGTTGGAAGCGAGCGTCTCGGACTTCATTGCAGTTGAAGACTGGCCGTCGTCTAGTCCCGATCTTAATCCGCTGGATTATGATTTATGGTCAGTTTTAGACGGTACAGCTTGCTCTAAACGCCATGATAATTTGGAGTCCCTAAACAATCAATACGATTGGCATTGAAGAATTACCCCATAAAAGAACGCGTGAGTCTATTGATAACTGGCCTCAACGTTTAAAGGACTGTATGGCAACCAATGGACACCACTTCGAAAAAACTTCTTATATTTTTAATTGTTTTATATTTGTATGTTAAACTAACACAATGTAAAAGTCATAACTGTAATTTGCAATTAAAAAAAATTTTTTTTTTCTTTGTTACATTATTTATGGCAAGACCTAGGTATAATAATATTTAAAATAGCATGAGAATCCCCTATAATATATAAAAAAACCTCACCACTTAGATAAAAAACCAGCAGATTTGGGTACTTCCAGAAATCTTACGTCATCACGTATCACGTTATTTATTATTATTATATTCGTCTGAATGTTTTTTTTGTATAATACTAAAAATTGTTGTATAACTTTGGAATTTTAGTCAGAAGTAATGCATTTAAGGGAAAAATATGTCTTAGAAAAGCTACCTTTAAATCAGACTATTTAAATATTATAGAACTGAGTCATACAAATGTAGCAGTGTAATATATTTGACTTACCTACTACTACCTATATATTTCTTTTACATTTACATATATTTTCTATATTACCTCTTGAAAACAACCGAAGCTTAGTATGAAGGGTGTGAATTTTATTCTGAATGTGGAACAAACGTCCAAACTTCTTGAATATTTGAAGATATAAAACCTCAGTTGGAATATGATTTTGAAGTAAAAGAATGTGTGTTACATGCGCCTTGCCCATAAATAATTAGGTAGCACAGTGTTACTGTTACGTAAAGATAACTATGATTATAATGTTTTTTAAGTGGGCCGTATATTTTACTGTATATTTTTATTTTGTATGGTAGTCCATCATTTTCCAGGAAGGTCTATTTTGCATAAACCTTTCTGGAAAATGTTGTGTTTTGTTTCAGTAACTATAAAACAAACCCACAACTTAATGAATCTTTGTAAATAAACTCATCGCAATACGAACAGTTTACAAACATATTTTATAAACATATTGTATTCTAAACATCTAAAGCGCGTGATACTTGTGGAGCTTACTGTTCCCTGGGAAACAAAAATCACACATTCAAGCTTAATAAGTATTTCGAACTGAGCAACGAACTATCCAGGAATAAATTTATTGTTAGTTTGTACGCGGTAGAAGTGGGAGCGTATAACAGCTAAATCTCTCTATAACCTACTTAAAGACCTTGGCCTTTCTAAAACACGCACCGGTTCATTTCAAGAACGTATTTTAAAGGCGGCATTAGTAGGTTCTTTAAAATTTGGTTAGGTAGAGAGAGGAGTGTAGAGGGTTTTGCGCATAATAAAGGGGTCCCTCAAACCCACTCCTGGTTCGCAAGTCCCAGGCACTGTTTGCACTCCTCTCCTTGCAACGCGATGGGCCCGGCACCCGCTCGGTGAATCCATAGAATGTTAAGAAGCTTCGACTCATACTATAATTATAATATATTAAGAGTATAAATGTTTTGATTTCCATAAACCTAATCGGTTGTTATCCGTTTGTTTATTGTGTAATTAATATATGGTTTAAAATTTATATATAGTATTCTTTTAAAGTAATATATGGTGTACTTCTTTTTAATAGTCATGTAGAGCATATTAAAATTGGTGCCATAAACAAAACTAGTAGGAGTAATAAAAAAATCTCAAAATAGAATTTAACTTTGAGACTGTTTAATACATTGCTTTTAAGCTTTGAATTTTAGTGTCTTTGAAGTTTAAGACCAGTTAAAGATGAGCAACTAATGTATTACAGAGGTAAATATAATCTGTATCGTTTGTCTTTTATAGAATATATATTATTTTACACTATTGTTTTTTATACTTTTCAACATTTGTTTCTTTGCAAAAATATAATAATGATAGATAAAAAAGAAAGCCAACGCTAAATCGAATTATTTATGAATGAAATATCCTAATTATATTTCTATACTACCGAGAAAATAAATATGTAAGTACAAGTGGTAAAAAAAGTCAGCAGTAAAAGAAAACATTTTAAGCTACTTCTTATAACCTAATCCTTGTATGATTATGCCGTTAATCTAATTATAACAGCGCCAAAACATTGATAACATATTGAGATAACTTTAAATGAAATACTTTCATATTGTAATAATGTAAATGTATGTTGAATTTCATTTTTATTATAAAAAATATTACATTATTTGAGTTACGTAAATTTAAATAGGGCTAATCCCTTAAAGGGTACATTATTATTGGGTACCGATTATTATTACTATAATTATGTATTATATATATATATATATATATATATATATATATATATATATATATATTAAGTAGTAACAAAAATCTGATTCCTTTTGTAAGAAAGTCATATTTTAGAAGATAAATAAATATCATGATAGAAAAATATAAGGTATTTATGATAGCAATATTCTATGAATTATTCAATAACATAATAATATTTAGGCCATGGGCGTACCCAGATTTTGTGCTAGGGTGAGGCAAACCAGATTTCTTTGATATATTTTTGTAATTTTGGAGCTGTAATTTTAATTTTCTGAGCATGGTTTAAGAATGAAAAATCAAACACTGGTGATTTGTCTTTGCCGAATCTCGCTTCTAATGAAGATTTTAGACTTTAAAGTGTTTGCTAAAAGTTTTACTAGAGAATTGTATTTGTTTGTAATAAATAGATCGATAACAACGGAAAAGCTACTTTTTTTCGTCCCCGACTAACCTTTCTGAGAAAGCATTTCTAAACCTTTTTAAATTTTTAAAACTGAATTTGTTATTATTTTTTAATGTAAAATACCAATTTATATTTACAAAAGAAGGTAGTAGAGAGGTATACTATGTCCAGGAAGGGCAGCTGCCCTAGCCTGCCCCCCCTTCCCGCCCCTCGGTACGCCCATGATTTAGGCTACACTTTTTTTGTTGAATGTTTATTCAGCTATTCTCTTAATGGATAGAGTACTTTGAATACAAAAGTGTTAAAAATTTATACATTATACAATACCCTGTTGAACGTTATAATAGTGTATAATTCGACAGTAAACTACGGCACACTAAATTCTCTAATTAATTTAAAATGATAGCGTAGAGTGAAGAGGGTTCATTAACACTACAGAGTGAAATTAACGCTACAGCTAGGAATTAGTTCAATTATTTACGATTTTGGTAATAATAAAGTCTCTTTAGTATATATTAAATATCTCTTAGCAACATTATATGGCAACAAAATGTTATTGGCTATTAAAATTGTTATATGAGATACTAGATAGTACACTAAACTAAACATAAAAATAGTTTTCTGTATTTATTGTATTTTTTTTGTATAATAGCTTTTATAATTACGCTCTGTTAAATATATATATTTATTAAATATTATTGATCAGGATATGTATGTTTTAACCCCCGACTTAAAAAGAGGGGTGTTAAAAATTAGACCTGTGTATCTTTATACTTTATACTTTGGACTTCAATAAATACATAATAATATTATTCTTATCCTATTTAGAGGTCTTTTTGTATCGGGGATATTTATTTTTTTATTATTTATTTAATGTAATGAATTCCCTCATTATAATAAAAAAAACCTGACTAACTGATTAATAATAATAAATATATACACAGAGAAATTGAATAGTATTTCTTTGTAAGGCATGCCTAAATTGAGAGATGTTATTTAATAATTTGTAAACCTGCTGTAATAAATGCTTCTTCTCAATATGATTAAATTGAAAGTTTCAAGTTACAATGTTTTTGGTTCTTAGCATAAGCAATCAATATTTTTTTTGTACCATAAATTGAGTAATAGTGCAAATTTATCTTTAGAATTTATATTTATATGAAAATTTAATAACACAAAAAATTTCGATGTCGATTATATCGATATGATTCCGTTATGATTTTTTTGCTTTTGCCACAGAACATATTTTTAAATTGTTGTCTAAGATTTTTCTTTGAAATGCTCAAAAAACAAATGATATATTTACATCTAACAAAAACTGGTGTATCTTTGAAATAAGTAGATTTAAATAAAAAAAATCGACTGCTAATTTAATATTACTGTAATGTGGTAGTATAAAATGGTTATTAACATAAATTACAAAATTTTATAAGAAATGAATGACTTTTAATTTTTCCCATAATTGAAGCTAAATTTAATGTAAATGTACTATTACTTAGTTATTTTTTTTAATGAACCTGCCTCAATGTTAGTAAAATAAAAATAAAGGTAAGGATGTACAATTTCCATATTTTTTCACAAATTATATTCCTCTATATTTTTTAAGTCTATGATAAAAGACTTAAAAGAATTGAATTTCACAGAATTAATACGCTTTAATTTATCTTTGAAGCAGTCTATTCGAGTGCTGTAAATGTTTTATCATTGAACAAATTTAACCTCAAAACCTCAAAATTTAAAACTTTACGTATGGTAAATATGGTTTTAGGCCGGTCTTTATTATATCGTACAATAACGGAAATACGTAATTTCTTTATTTAGCCTCAATAGATTTTCACATGTGATTGTTCAAATTAGTCGATATCTATTTCAATTCGTTTATAAATAAAAAAAATATTATTACGATAAAAGAAATAAGCATTTTTTTACCTTTATTCTTTCTCTTCACGAGTTCCAGTAAACCTAATTCCTCCTTATTTTCCAAAAGTGCCATCGCATTTGAAACATACTAAGTTTGACATTAAATGTCGATAGGTGACAGCACAATTCTAGACTCAATTCTAAATATGCTGTCTGCTAAGTTTTTTCTAGGAAAATAAAAAATACTGATTTTGTAATAAGTTGTAGTTGTCATTGAACCTTGATATTGAACACATAATGCTTTAAGCTCAGTTATTGACGAAAATCCCATTAAAAATTGCTCAACCAGTATTTTAATGGTTTTTTTATACTATCTAGTTCAATGCTTGACTACAATCCACCGGATGGAAAGTGGAATGTAGCCTTAGATGGTAAGACGTATTAACCTAACAATCTATTCACTTTTCTCTTGTAGATACCCACATTGTATTCTGCTGGAAATTCCGACGCAGGCAAGCTGTTCCAGTCCTGCGCTATACGAATTAAAAATGCGCTTCGTTCGGACAGAGGGAATGTCCACAACGTAGGGATGTATATCTGAGGTGCGTCGGAACGTCCGGTAATGGAAGGGAGACGGGGGCATTAAGTCGTGTAATTCCTGCGCACACTCACCAAAATGTATCCTGTAGAATACTGATATTCTATGATAATATGATTTTAAATCGAATTGAAAAGTATTTTGTTTCATTTTCATTGGAACCATAAACTCCTCTTCGCAATAACCTCAGATATTTTATAACTATTTTCCAAGATGCGACCGCTTACTAACTGCGCATTGTAAACTATTTTAGGAATGGTTTTGTAAGAAACTTTTTAAAGTTTTGAAAACATTACATTTATTTAGTTTATTTATATTAAGTCGTTTTGCTTTTTTAGTTTTCAGCCTTTTATAGTTTTCGAAACGGTTTTAGGTTCCTAAACAGACTACAATTTAAAAATATTACGTTTGGTAATTTAATACTCTGTAAGTTTTGTTAGTCATATTTATTTATATTAATTTAAATGGTGAAAACATTGGAGTTTGATTTTAGTTTTAGTTTATAAGTTTCAACTACTGTTGAAACTTATAAACTAAAATTACTACCTATACTAAAAACTAAAAACTAAAATTACTACCTATTGCGCTACCTACGCAATTAACATAATGTTTTATTAATTATTAGAACTTATTATGAGGTATAAATAATAGCATCTGTAAATTGGTTATGGAATTGTAAATTATCCTCGCCTAAATATTATACTGTTAAAATATTATAAAATGAGTTGCAAGGGCTGCTCTCGCAGATTCTATACAAATGGTTTGATATTAAACATTGAAGTGCAAGTACTGTGTATTACTGAAACAAGTCTTAACAGTTTTAAATCCTAGGCTGTGTTTAATTATATTTTAGTTCAGATTATTTTGTTTATGTATGTGTTTAATATGCTACCTTATCTTACACGTTACCCACTACATATTTAAGTATCCAAATTTTCGTTACTATTGTATACATTTAAGGGAATAATATTATTCTGTATTTATTTAATACATGCTTTCTATGCTATGCCATGGTATTTATATTTCTGTAAGGAATAAAAATATGACAATTATTCTTAATTACCAAAAATACTTCTACTCGACAATAACAACAAATATTAATTTCCCTTTTTCGTGCGTAACTTTTAATGGAATAATGTAGCACAGTTTATGAGTTTTCTCATAATAAGTTAGTGGACAAAGTTTTAATTTACTGTCGCTCTGTAAATTGCTAATCTACGGTAATTAAAAGAATACTAAATGAGAAGAAAGCTTAAATAGCTTAAAAAGCTTAAAAATGCTTTACTTAAAAAAAACTTTTGTATAACTCTATAATATAAATATATACCTTCTAAATAAAGCGTTTATTAATTTTAAATATTTATAAACCTGCAATAGAAACTTCTATTTAATTTTATTTCTCTACTTGAATCAGAATTTTTAAAAACCGACCGGTATTTAGTTTTATAAACAAATAAAATATTAACTTCTATTGTAGAAGTATTTGTAGGTATAGAATATGAAACAATGTGTCATAACCGACTTTCAACATTGTTGGAGCATTATTATTTGATCACCTAGTAAATGTGAAACGTCGTAAAATCTGAGTGTTCCTTGAAATCGACGTACCAGAGTGAACGTCCTAATTGAGTACATACGAGAGTATATTGTGGCAAGCAAGTTTCTTAACGAATACAAATATAAATTTTATAGCCAAATTTTATTTTCACTTGTTGACGCTAGAAAAAGTTTAATAAAATATATAAAGAATGAAATATGAATGAGTAGGTGAAGAATAAAACAGATAAATGAGACTAGAAAATTGTGTTATGGATTTACTATCTTATGCTTCATAAAATGTACACATTTTTTTTTGTATGTTCGCTATATTATTTCCTTGTCCATCAAAAAGAAGGTCTTTATAATTATTTTCTTCCTCCTTTTTTTATCGTTTGAATTATTTCCAAATGTTTTAAAGTATTTTTATCAGTTCGTTCAATTTCACTGAAGCCTTTTACGTCTTGTCCGAGAAATATAGTTCTTAGAGCGATAAAATATAGTGCTGTGAAGTGGATTCCATAATATCAAATAAAAGTGAATAACAGACAATTTTAATAAGATATATACTACTGCTTTAAAATTATAGTGAAGGAACTTTAACAATTTTGAACGAGGTATTTAATGATACGTAAATTGTATATATTGAAATATATGTTGAACATACTCCAACCTATTGTTATTATTTCGTAATATAGCGAGAGTTAAAAATGTAAAAAGAAAACGTATAAATACATCCCTGTTTGGAGGTGGAAGACAAAAAATTAGCCTTCATAATCGTAACCATTGTTGAAAAAAAAATGATTATGTGGAAGTATAACTTGCATTTACAGCTTTGGCTTTGTTAACTTTTTCAACTAATAAGACTGAAAATACTTTGTTAAAGAGTTAAAGCGACTATACGACGGTGCAGCTAAGAACCGTACTTATGACCTATGTATGTAGTTCTTTAGCTGTAAAAAATATCTAACTCATATGAACAACTTATTTTACGAAATAAATAAAACTCTTTCCTCTGAAATAAATGAAAACTTACCAGACTTATTACTAATTTGCATAATATCGGACACGTTGCATGAAGAATACTTGAGTTTTAGTTCAAGTTAGTTATTGATAGCAAAGAAAGAAAGCAACACTAGTGATTTGTATATTTAGTCATTGAGATATGTAACTATTGTTATAAAATGGGACACAGTACGAAAGTGCAAGAAATAAATATTTAATGGAAGACCACTAAAGAAACCTGTACCTAAGTGTGAATATGAATTTAATTGTTTTGGCAATTATTAATTCTATAACTCCAAATAAAAAAAATGGTATATTGACAGTGCTACCAGTCTACCAGTCATGTTAAATGCGGAGGAGATATATTCGAGAGTTTTGAGTATTTCGTTAGTTCCACTAGAGTCCCAACAGATTACGGACAAGTATTGAGGCGATTGGTAAATGTAAAATCCGTGTAGAAGCTAATGTAGAAGGTCGACTTTAACATTTTCATATGTATGATGTTTCTTATATTATACATTATATTAAGAAAAAATATTTTTTACCTTGCTTGTTAAGATCGTTTACAAAATAGTCTATTTAAATCTTGTTATGAAACATGTGTTCTAATGATAGATGAAAATAAAGACTACTTTCATGACAGTAAAGACTATCATGTACGCTTTGGATGTAAAAACGAAGGACATGTTAATGTGAGTGTGATAGAAAGAGAATTAGACCTTAAAATTGAAATGAATAAAGAAAGATTCTTCATGTTTTATGTAAGGGCTATCATAATAACTACACAAACAATGAATTTAGCATTCTGATGTATAAAAAGAGATGATATACAGAGAAAGGGCCCGCATCCTTTTTTCTTCTATCCACAAACAACGTTACTTTGCATCATTTATAGATAATTATTGTTGGTAACGATAAAAATACTAATTATATATTAAAACTATCGGAAGTGACTTTAGAGATGAGTTCGAAAACAACATAAAAAATATTTTTTTTTGAAATAAATTGTAATAAGCAACTCTTAATAATGTCCGATACACCTCAACAGAATGGGTGCTATGAAAGTTACAATAGAACTATTGTTGTGGTGACGAGTGGTTTTATGTATGCTCATGACCAAATAACACAAGTTTATCCTACGAAAGTAAATGAAATGTCATCTTACGAAATGTGCCATAATGAGAAACCAGGTGTTAAACATCTTTAGATCATAGACAGTCTATGTTATGCACATGTTTCTAAGAAAACCAGAAAGAAATGTCAAAGAAAGTTCCGAAAGGTATTCTGATTGGTTATGACGACATTGATGGCAATATCGGATATGAAACAAAGAAAGTCATTTACTTATAAGATCTACAGATGTTATTTTTAAAGAAAAGCTGATAATAGAGAAAAGATTAATAGAACAAAACATAGCTTAAAAATCAGATAGTATTAGTACTAATGATGATATTGATGTTATAAAACAGAGTACACAAAATATATATGAAAATAAAGAGGTAGGAGGAGTTGGATAGTTTTTAAAATCATTATGACCCCGAAGAATATCAGAATATCAGTAAGCAAATTCTGATGAAGGAATATAAATTGAGAGATTTTGTTTTATCAGGAAATAATATAAATACTTACAACTTATAAATACAAGATGCTGTAAATAGCGAATATAAGGATGAATGTTTTTAAGTAAGCATTCTTAAATAAAAACATTACGTGAAAATACTGCAGTAGGTTTACCAATTAAAAGACAACAATTATAATATAATTAAGTTACATTGAAATGGTACCATAGAAAGATATACTAGAGTACCATAGAAGGCACTACTTGTAATAAAGAGTTTTTTTTTTTGTGGAAGAGGAGGGCAAACGGGCTGACGGGTCACAGATGACTTGTGATCACCGCCACCTATGAACTCTTGCAACATCTGAGGATTTACAAGAATGTTGCCGGCCATGTAGGAAGGAGTAGACGCCTTTTTTGAAGAAATACCACCGAAGGGAGTTCGTTCCACAAGCGAGTGGAACGTCGAAAAAATGTCCTTGAAACCGCACAGTAGAGGATCGCCACGCATCCAGGTGGTAAGGATGATATTGGAGGCGATGGCGCGCTGTGCGGTGATGAAATTCGGCGGCAGGCATCAAATCGAATAGTTCTTCGGAACATTCCCCGTTGTAAATGCGGTAGATGACGCACAAAGAAGCCACGTCAAGGGTTAAATTTAAGGGTAAATTAATTAATAATTTTAATTAATTTAATTTAAGGGTTCTTCAGACCGAAAAACTTTCAGTCCAGTTTTTAGAATGAATACTGTTAGAACTTTTATCAGTATTGCTACTAACGAAACTTTGATATTACAGAAATTTGACGTTGCTAAAGGCAAAAATGGCAAAGTCAAAGAAGACATAATATATTTGCATCGGCCTTGAGGTAATGTAGATGGTATAAGTAGAGTTTGTAAACTGAAAGGGAGTTTTTATGGACTTAAACAAGCACAACAATGCTGGCATGATTGTATTAATATTTTTTTATCTGAACAGGTTCTGACAGAAATAAAAAAGTATTATCTGCTTTAAACGGCTTTAAAATTTTAATAATGGTTTAATACCATCAACAAAGAAAGTAGATGGAGATTTTTTTTTTTGAATTAAGACCCGTTTTAAGATCACTACGAAACCTGCTACATATTTTGGACTACAAATATATAATTAATCAGATAGCTCTATTAAAATACAATTAATCGTTTACACTTAATTCAGATATTTCTTACGTTATAAGTGTAATTTCGAGAAAAAGGATATATTGAATGTAAAGCGTCTTATTTGATATTTAAGAGGAACATTAAACTAGAGATCTTCAAAAATCACAGATTTTATGCTTAAGGATAATTTTGCTGAACTTAAAGTTCTAAAATCTATTTTTATACCACTAACATTATCGCCAATAAATTAAAATACATTTTTTTATTATATATTATATATTTTTTTATCATACTATTTCGGACGTCAAAGTATCCATTGTCAACGGGCTTAGGTGAGCCATTAAAGCCAACCATTGATCTTCATCCGATAGTTTCATTGGGCCTTCGCCCAGTGAAACTATCGGAGTTATCAGCGCCTGTTCTATCGTGGTCACTAGACGGACCATAGCTCACTATGGTGGACGTTTATATTAAATAATATAAGCGCTTACAATATATTTTATTCCATTTGATAAAATCCCTTAAAATTTAACAAAAGTTTTAGATTATATTAGCGCAATAAAACATCTGAGATTCATAATTAATTTTGCATTATTGGCATCCTTGATACACCACTTCAGTGATCAGTAGACTAATATTACAAAGATCAGAACGCTGTAGTTGCTATCAGATAACAAAACAAATTATGGAAATGGTCCGCGTCAAATGATTTACGAGAAGGCTTTTAAATGAAAGTGAATTCAGAAAGGGAGAAAGGGCTAATTATTACCCTTTGAAAGCACTTTGGCAAGTTCCGGGTATAATTTAAATTGGCTTCATTATTCTCAGGAATTTTTCTTTGGCTTTCTCTTCAGTTTCTTATAGTTAAAATTTTTATTATTTTCATAATGTTCCTTATATTAATATCAAATTATTAATAAATGTTATACAAAATGTACTTAAATAACACATTAAAGTATAGTAATTTATCATAATAGAATAACATACCTAGAAAGCCCTAAGAAAGTTTGTTTTGTTGACTAACCATTTCCACAAGTTTCATACATTAACATAAAATATATAAAAGCATTCAAATTACAACGAATCTTCATTGTATTTATAAAAAAAATATATATAAAATTCACAAACAAAATAAGAGAATTAAAAAACTTTAAAGAAAACTATACAGCTGCGATAGTCAAAGTATTTTATTTCAAATAGGCATACCCATGAGCGTACCCAGAAGCTGTGATTTAAATTATCTGAACATGATATAACAATAAAAGTGCAACACTGTTGATTTGTCTTTGCCGAATTCGATTCTAATGAAGATTTTACGTTGTAAAGTGTTTGCGACAAATTTTATTAGATAATTTTATTTGTCTATAATACATAGAGTTAATATAACAACTGAAAAGCTGAACAAGAATTTTAATTGACAAGAAAGGGTAGTTGAGAGGTATACGATGTCCAGGGGGAAGGGGGGGAGGTCAGCTGCCCTCGTTACTCCCCCCTCGGTACGCCTATTGGTCATACTCAAAAATATTCTATAACCTTATTTATACTATAGCATTATTGCTACTGTTAATAAAATCAAAGTAAGATATTTAACCCGGCGTTCGCACAGTTGGGTCTATTTGACCCGGGCTGTGCTTCAAATGCGCGTATTTCTAATGTTTTTGGTGCCACACTGCCATAATTCTCAATAGCTGGAGCTAAGGGTCGTATCTTTCCACGGAATATCGATATTTAGTCGTATTGCAATCGCAGCAGTGTATAAACGCTTCTAAACATGACGAAGGGTAAATTTGACCCAACCATACACTTCGTGTAGTAATTTCGCGCCATTATAAAAAAGTATATTTATTTATTTTATTCGCATGTTTTTTGAAATAACGGTTCTCGAAGAACGCGAACGACAGCGAATATTGAGTATCTTGGAGAAATCAGACTCCGATCATGAAAATTCAGAAACTGAAGATGTAGAAGTCCATTTGAGCATTGCAGCCAAACTAGTCATACCGACGAAAACGCATGTGAAATGAATAGTGATAATGAGCCCCTGATTGAATTACAGAACAGCATCACAGTAGAATTTTGTCAGCACTTACGACAGCCAGGTACAATCTATTAATTTTATTGGAAGAGATACAATAAAGTGGCCTAGATGCCTTTAGGCCTAAACATTCGATTTAGGGTTGAAAATTTTATAATATATATAAAAATATGGCTTCAATAAATGCACATATATTTCTTAAGATAAATAATAACATTGTTACAAAGTGTTGCAAATTCTCAATTTACGCATTACTCTTGTTCGTGAGCATTTGCGCGACCGTAAAGGCATCCTGCAGTTGTTAAGACTAATGTGCCAAACAATACGCGATTTTTTTAGGAAACCCTGTTAGGGACCCGTCTGCAAAGATACTGAAGGTCAGAAAAAGGTTGCAAGACTGTCCTGCCAAAAAAGACTGAAAAAGTAATTGAACTTGACGGAACTGAAATAAATATATCTGCACTGAGTTTGCAATATTGTACTGTAGAAACTGCGCATATGTAAGCAATGATATGACTGATTCCTAAAACTAATTTGTAATTTTATTTGTAGTCTTATTAAATGTGATTTACATGTATCCTAATTATTAATATTTTAGAATAAAAGTTTATATGTGGTTCAAGTTTTGTGACTTTAAAACAAAGGTTGTTATTTTTGTTAACATTTTGCTCCACTATCATAAAAAAAATATTAAAAAGAAAGTTTTACTTCAAGTTCTTTTTACTCATACATAACCACTTAAACTATAGTCGTTTTATCCAATTACAGCCATATATTAGTAAATGTCTTGTAATTATTGAAATTATGACGATTTTCTTCACGGGTCTCCTGGACCCAACCCTACTATCGTTGTAACATATTTTAACTGTGCTGACGCCGGGTTAAAAAATCCTACTTGAACAACACAAAACTTGCTATTCATATTCCGTATATACTTAATTTAGTACCTAACTGAATCGTAAAACGGCAATATAGTTTTTTATTTTACTTGTTCTGGTTAAAATGTTCCCCGTTCTATTGTTATTTTCAAATGACAATGGCATTTATTAATTCAATGAAACGATCTACTGTTATATTGAATAACTTATAATTTAACAATAGCATTTGTTTGTCTATGTAAAACCTTTTTATATCAAATTAATATTTTAATTAAAAAAAGTCTCTACTGTTGTCTGTTAACCATTGTCTTCATACATTTTATTGGTGACATATACAACACTGAACTTATCTGTGAAAGTCATAATTTACCAGTTATATACCCAATGCCTCAAAATAAAGGCTAATGTCGTAGTTATTTTTTTAAATGCACATTCCAATTGAAACAAAGATATTGTATTCGATGTGAGATGGCTCACGTAGCCAAACGTTGCGATTTTTTGTAAAATGTATGATTTATCATTCACTCTAGGTCCAGAGTTCTGATAGGATTATTTGGATGTCTTTAATTTCTCAACCTGTGATAATTTAATGAAAGTCAAATATGAATATAATATATTTAAATAACGATATATCATGTGATTGGACCGAAAATCATATATAAAGGTAACCCTAGTTTTCATATTGAATTTCAGTTCTCGTACAAACGACGTGGTTTGACGAGAGATTGAAACGCCCAAAAAAAATAAAATTTCAATGAAAAATTGTTCGCTCTAGGTTCCACAGTATAAATCGGTCTGTGAATAGAAAACTCTGTATTACTACAAACTGTGCACGGATATGGAAAAATATGGTTTCATGTAAATTTATTTTTAGAGATATGGTCTGGGTATTGGAATAACAAATAAGATTTCTACTTATTAATCCATGAAATATTATTGGTACCTTAAATGAAAATGCATCTACATTTCCCCACGTTTTCTTATTTTTAATATCAATCTACAACTTTTTACTCACAACTTTTCTCGTCACGTGTTCCTATTCGGAATAATATCAAAAAGTGAAGCCAATCTTTAAAAACTATAGTTTGGCACAGCCAAGTTATAAATATAATATATGTTTATTCTAGCTGGATATATTCTTAAAAAATTCAGATAAGATATATGGATAAGGCGTAAAATCTAAGTATACCCCTATGACACAGGCACGATTATTGTGGAGTTATAATTAACATACGAGTGTCTAATAGATGTTTTTGTTTGAAATAATATCAAGTTCATATACTTAATATTTAATAAGTAATAGTAATATTTTGGATGAATTTTTCATTGTTTTATGCATAATTTTAGTGCTCAAACTCATAAATTTCTTGTAAATTATTTTTCTTCTTCTTCCTAATTATAAACTTTTTACTTATACAATAATTCTAACTTCATCATACTAGAATATCATTATTTAGAGGTTCAAAAAATGTAAGGACCGTATATTTCAATTGTACGTGTGATATAAAAGATCTCCTTGAAGCAGTAAAATATAGTGCCGTACAGTAAATTCCACAAAAATTGCTACACAGATAAAAACATATACTTTGTACTTTATTGTAAATAATATATAATTTAATGAGTTATGATAACCCGTTATTATGAGCTGATTAATATATTGTAATCAAAGGAGTAGCTACTGAAAAATAAAAACTGTGATGACGTTTGTCATCTTAAAAATTAGTTTGCATAACATTTCAAAAGTAATTTGTAATAATATATAATTTTATAGAATAGTTCACTCTTACCAAGGTTTTTAAATGTTTTTGTTAAGCAACAACTTATAGCTTTTATAATGTAATTTTCATTTGTTATTTTTAAAACCTCCTCAAACAACATAAAACTCATTCAAATAGCATCATGATCCAATGTTAAAATAAAAACATCAGTTCTCACTTGTTTAAGAAAATTCATAGAAGTACAGTGCAAATACTTTAACATCAAAATTTCAAATAGTAATAAGACTTCAGTAACATGAGAAAGTGCATGTTATAAGTGCTAGCAAAATTTCCGTTACAGCAAGTTATTTGACTATACACTTTATGAAAAAAAGATATAATTGTCAGACGACTGAAAAATTTGAAGTCGAACTATTAAACGAATTTTCCCAAAAATATACTTTATACAAACTCTGTCCTGAAAATTATGTGATCGTTTATAAATGCTACTATAAATCATTCTTTATCTAAATACCTTATTAATAAGTATAGCTTTCATAGATAACAAAACAATGCGCTGCCTTGTTGGCTTGCATTACTTTACCTCTGTGTAGCAAGATAAGGTTATTAAATGGACTTGAAAATATGACAGCATTTCCTAGTAGTACTTAGTTATTATTGTCTTCTTATGATACCACGCTTTAGTTGCATTCTAATTCGATTTCACGTATTTACTCGGTCAGACTCAATAATTGATATTTACTACATAAAATAGTAAACTTATTACATAAAAACTAATATATTTTACACAAATTTTTTGGACGATCCATTTATTTTACTATATTTTTAAGTTTGATTTTTTTTTTTAGATATTTTATGGTAACATATAGCGTTTTTATAATTATTTAAGGGTATTTATTTATATATAGGCATCTTTATATTCGACAAACCTTCTTATCTTAAAAAACCGTACTTTTTTTGGGTACAGTAAGATTTCCTTGAAAAGCGAAGTTGAATTTTAGCAAGTTTTGTTTACTTTATTCTCATATGCGTTCTGAATTGTAAATAAAGCTAAATAAAATATATTTATGATTACAAATTTAGCAATTCGTTTCGAATTCAATTAATTTAGTCACTGTGTCGTAAAAACAATTATTGTTTAATTTAATGTGCTTGTTTTGCTGAAAATATCACCAATTTTACTGTTTATTTACACAGCAGTTTATAGTTTATAAATGCATTCCATGAATAAACATATAATAATTATTATTTTAAATTTCACCCAGTTTTATTATATAAATAATAAATATGCAAATATTTTTTGTATCATCTCGGTGTATTAAGCATTCTATACTCATTTTAATTTAAATAAGCTTAACATGGCATACATGTTTAAAATTATTTTAAAATACTGATTTATGAATACAATATTCTTTAAGTGTTTTTAAACATTGAATAAAATCCAACCATTTCTACTTTTTCAATGGACCCTTGTTTCTACGTGAATAATAAACGTCCCTTAGAAACCCTTTAGTAGGACTCTTTTACTTAACCCTTATAAGTATGTGAAGTTAAGCCTAGTATGTAATTAATATTAGCTTTAGCCCAGTTAGTCGGCCATCTATTCATACTAAATTTATCGTTACAAGTATGTGTAACAAATATTTTTTAGTTAATAATTATTATCAAGATTTTTTATTTATTATAAAAATGAAATTTTTTTTAGTAGTTTTAAATTCCAATAACAATAAAATAAAAAATATTAAATAGTGACTAGAAGAACGATGATAGGTTGTAATGGTTGTCATAAGGAAAAATATATTATACTTGAAATAAGTAAATAGGTATATTTTATAAAATTGCTACAGAATCTGAAATAACTAATAAAATAAATAATATATAAATAATAAAATAAATAATAACCGGTACTTTCCCAGATTTAATGAAAAATAGTAAAGTAGTTCCTTTGTTCAAAAGTGGCGATAAACTAGAACCCGGAAATTATAGACCTATCTCTATTTTACCTATTTTAAGTAAAATCTTCGAAAAAATTATACTAAACCAAATGTCAGAATTTGTTTGTAGCAATGAAATCATGCATAGTGAACAATATGGTTTCACCAAAGGCAAATCAACAACTGATGCGGGTGCCGCGCTTCTAAAGCACATTTACGACGCATGGGAAAAGTCACAGAATGCAATCGGAGTGTTTTGTGATTTATCTAAAGCCTTTGATTGCGTGGACCATCAAACACTACTTTGCAAACTTAATCACTATGGTGTGCGTAGTGCTGCGCTTGATCTTATTGCCTCTTACTTGAATCAAAGAGTTCAGACGGTTGATGTAAATAATTGTAAATCGGTTGGATCTCATCTAAAAATGGGTGTTCCACAAGGATCTATTCTAGGCCCTTTCTTATTTTTACTCTATATTAATGATTTGCCTTTTTACGTAAAAGGACTATGTGACATTGTACTTTTTGCTGATGATACCTCACTTATTTTTAAAGTTGATCGTAATAATGCTAATTTTGACAAAGTTAACTGTGCTCTGTCACGTGTTCTTCATTGGTTTGAAATTAATAATTTGGCATTAAATACTAAAAAAACTAAATGCATGGAATTTACACTTCCTAATGTAAAAAGTCAAGATTGTAGTTTATTCCTTAACAATGAAGTGTTAGAACTGACTGACTCGACAACTTTCTTAGGTATAACTTTAGATAAAAAGCTCCAGTGGAACCCCCATCTCTCGACACTCGCAAGCAAACTTAGCTCAGCCGTCTTTGCAATTAAAAAAGTAAGACAATTAACAGACGTTAATACGGCTCGACTCGTTTATTTTAGTTATTTTCATAGTATATTGTCTTACGGTATCTTACTATGGGGCAGCGCTGCCGAAATTAATTCTATATTTATTTTACAAAAACGAGCTATACGGGCTATTTGTAACTTAAAAGCTAGAGACTCCCTAAGGGAAGTTTTTAAAGAAATCGGTATTCTTACGGTCGCTTCTCAATACATTTTTAATAACTTACTATATATACGCCAAAATTTAAATGACTATAAAAAAAAACAGCGACAGACATACAATCAATACAAGAAATAAAAATAGGCTCGTAACGCCTAAATTTCGACTTCAAAAAGTTAAGAAATCCTTCATGGGCTTGAGTGTACGCATATATAATAAGGTTCCACAAGATATCTTAGATCTTCCTTTTCTTGGTTTCAAATCTAAAATTAAAGGTATATTATTAAATAAATCTTACTATAACATTCAAGAGTTTTTGGTTGATCGAAATGTGTGGAACTTGGGTCATTGACTCATTTGCGGGGTTGATGTTATAATTTATAAGTCAAACATTGTTAAATTTTATTTAAAAAGAGCAACTGTTGAGTTTCTGGCCAGCTCTTCTCAGCAGAACAGCATTCCGAGCTGGTGGTAGCTTACTCACAGACTGACTATACTGACCAATTTAATGTAATTGACGATTCAAAAGTGCATGTAAATGCCTACTTGAATAAAGATATTTTGAATTTGAATTTGAATAAAAAAACATTATAGTGATCCTAATAAAAAGACTTAACATGTCTTGCCACATATTGCCTCGGAGACAAAACAAGTCGCGTTGGGGAAATCGTTTAAGATTCGCATTACGTTCAATACTTACAAGTGGAGGAAAAAGTTAATTCATGTAACATAAATATATATTTTTTTGTACTTATATTATTATGTAATATAACGTTGATTATATATCAAAATATAGTGTTTATCTGATTTACATATTATCATTATTATAAATTTAAACTTTATACTAATAAATTAAAAGTTCCTTTCAATTAAACATTAAATTGTAACAGATGAAATAATTTAACAAGAGAACTGAAATATAGTAATAGAAAGTTCTTATCAATCTCTTAATTTTAACAGCACCAAAATTTTTACAGCCTTTGTTTTCATGATATAAAAAGTTACAAGGCATGTTCACTATTTTATTAGGATTATTATAATTTTATTTAAAATTTTGTAGGTAGTAATAATATTAAAAAAAACCTTCAAGCAATACCTATTTTAAATATTACTAGCGAACCCAGCCCGCTTCGCTGGGCTAACCCTTATTTACCTGGTGGCGAGTTACATCAATGTTCATAGCATATTCGTTTTCTTCGAGGAAAAATACATGGTCATACCAATTTTTATGACAATCGGTTGAACGGGGCGGAAGTCGATATTTGACAGCGCCGCCTGGTGGCGAGTTACATCAATGGACATAGCATATTCGTTTTCTTCGAGGAAACATAAATGGTCATACCAACTTTTATGACAATCGGCTGAACGGGGCGGAAGTCTATATTTGACAGCGCCGCCTGGTGGCGAGTTACATCAATGGGCATACCATATAAACCTTCTCCGTGGAAAAATACATATACATACCAATTTTCATAATCACCGGTCCAATAGTTTCTGAGTTCATCGATTTCATATATACAAACATCCTTCTTTATATATATAGATGTATTTTTTCTTATGCCAACACTTTGACTATATATTATTACAATACAAAAAACTGTAATTATAATTTCTAAAAATAAAAGCTGTACTATTGGTTTTCTTGTCCTATTCTATAATAATTTATAGTTTATTATAGTCAAATTTGAAACGAGTTAAAATGTTTTTTGTCTTTGAACAATATATGAAAATAAAAAAATAATATCTTTATTGATTAACTTTTGATAATAGTTGATACACTTGATAATAAGCATATTTTTTTTTTGTATGAGTTCAAAGAAAATTCTACATTATAGTAAGGACGCTATATAGTACAAATTTAATCATTTGATGCATGAAAATACCTAAATTGGAGAATCTTTGCTGTATTGGTGCTACTTTTAAGCATTTGATTTTCTATTTAATAATGATAGCGGATTTCAAAATCTTGTTTATCTGAATTCATGAACTGTCGGTACATATTAAAGAGATTTATTTATTATGATAATTTCAATCTTCCTGTATAATTAAGGAAGATAATGTGTCATTATCTTTTATCATGAGTAGACATGCAAATTTATTTTTACAAAAAATATTCAAACAATCTGGAAAAAAAGGCTTTCTCAATAATTAATTAAGTACGTAAAAACATAAGAAGTTCTGTGTAGTACATAAAGATTATATATTTAATAAAATGGCATACCTGTAAGCTGATAAATTAATTCTTAGTATAATAAAATAACTTACTTATTTTGGCTTTTCCTTAAGTCAATTTTAAATAAAGATATAAAGTTTAGAAAAAAGTTCCTTTAAAAAGAATATATAATAATTCTCCATTATTTTTATATTTTATAAGCAAAAATACACAAAAACGATTGTTTCCATAACTTCTTCTTAGGTTGTTTATATATTATTACTTGAATCTCCTTGCCGCATTTAACTTTGAGATTGAGAGGTATCAAGAGAATATGTTTTGTAAAGTTTGACCTTTGCATTTTGCGATGATAGGCTTTTTGACTTTGAAACGTAATGTCTATCCTGAAGCACATTAAGTAAAATATTACATTAATAGAGGAAATATTATAAAACACACAGCTAGTGATAATATGTATAAATAAATATTATTTTACAATTATAAATCTAATAATAAATTTACATATATATAATTAAACGCCCCGTGGTTGAGTGGTTAGCGTAGACGCCTAACGTACAGTAGCGCAAGAGGGCTCGGGTTCGATTCCCGACAAAGACAGACATGAATGTGACGAGATTAGATGTCTGTTTTTCTGGGTTTGGTCGTTTATTAAATATATTCGAAGTATTTATAACGTGTATTTCTATGTATTTCTATCGTTGTCTAACGGACTTAAATAATCAAACAATTATCAAATCAAATAATTTGCTTACTTAGGAGTTAGATCAATATGTATTATTTGTCCTGTGATATTATTATTAGGTTTATCATTATTACATTTATAAAAATATACATATATATGTGTGAATTATAATAAAAATATATATAAGAATATTTCTTGGTCTAGTGAATAAAGCAGGGTTTCAGGAATCTAAAATGTAATGATGGTAACATTTTGCAACTAAACTTCACGTTCTTGTATCCGGCAGAATAGCGTTGCGGATAAACTTTGCCAGCAGTCTTTTATACCAACTCAGGACATTTTAATAAAGCACCATATTCTACGCTATAATTTTATTTCAATCTCTTACTTCACTAATAAATTTATTTTATATATCCGTATGATATTTAGATATAACAGGACTGAAATTCGCTTAACGGAAAGTTATTTCAAACAATCGATTTTTTAGATTTTGGAATATTAATTGAAAATGTTAGAAACACTGAAGGCGTGAAACTTAAAAATGATGAGATTTCATTCCATGACCTCATTTCCGTTTTAGGAGAAAAATGTTCTACCCTTTGCAAGAATAATTAGTGAAATAATTAGAAAGTGAAATAAGTAACTCCCGTGCTACTAAAGTCGTGACCTACCGTGGCTTTTATGCTTACAATGTTTGTTTAGGCGTACGTGGAATTGTCAATGTTTGCTGTAGGAATATGACACAGTTATGTGTATACCTAAAGATTAAAGAATTAAAATGATTGTATTTCTGTAACATGTAAGTTATAGTCCACTTTGCCTAACATATGAATGAGAGAAGAAATGGTGGATATAAAAGACATTAAATGAATATGCATATTATTAGAACTATAGTTCATACTGCCAGGGAATTTTTCAAGAGATAAGCTATAATAAAAAAAATATATTTAAACTTTTGCTTACTGACTTATTGTATCATATCGTTTATGATTAAATAAGTCAGTCACACAGTAGGTACCTATTTAAAAAAAATTAAGGTCTTAAAAAATTCATTTGTATTATAAAAGTTTCTTAACTTTTATCACTTTGTCCCTTAAAAAACTTTTGTATATGATTTTTCATATTCTTTAAGTCAATACTTTGATTCATCAAAGTCTTTTAGAATTTTTTAAAATTGTTTTTAAACTACCATAAAATAAATATACGGACTTTTTAAAAGGCAAAATTGTATTTATAAAAATAAGAAAAAATAAGAATAAGACAGGTTAAAGAGGCAAACTTAAATTATAGTTATAGGCATAACAGTACCTGTTTTCAGATTACCCGTTACATGTATAATAAACTTAATTGCTCAGCCCTGTAATAATCAGGGTGTCATGAGCCGCATTCCGCTTGTGATTACATAGTGTAATGACAAAATCACTGGCAAGGACTGACTGCGGTTCGGCGATTTTTACCCAATTAGTGTTTGGTCAGTTTGGTATGAGGTAGTCTATTTTGAAGGGTTTTAATTGAAATTGGTTTTGCCCCTCATTTCATTTGACAGCGGGTTGTAACTAATGGGCAAATTTATGAGTATATTTAATTTAGTTATCTTTATAATATGAAAAGGGGTAGTTATTTGTAACATTCACACCATTGCCTTCAAAGTTACAGTTAGTTCAAATGGAATGGAATCAGTCGAATAAAAGTTGGAAAAAAAATTGTCTTACATTGCTTTTTTAAATGAGGTTCTAATAAACATAATATTTATCTTAAGACATTAAGGTCTTATTTTATTTTGACAAGCGATGATCTACAAGTTTATGATAATAATTTAGTATTAAATTAAAATAGGATGTATTATACTACTATATATATATATTTTTTTAATATGTAATATTATTATAATATGAAATATTATTATATATTTCAGTCATAGTCTGTAATTTAAATACATTTATCTTTTCGTAATTATTTTTCATTGTGCTTTACATGTTGTTGAAATGTACAAAACATGTATAAAACATTATAAAACGAGAATACTACATAAATAAATTAATAATATTTTAAAATCGAAATTGAGGTAAAGTTTTAAAAACAAACTGAAACCTGTAACCTGTTATATAACAACATAAAGTGGACGTAAACAGATTTACACAATATTTACAATTATTATTATTATTATAAACTTATTTAGTTTGGTTTATATATTAAATTCGAATGCCTACATCTACCGTTAAATCTTAAAATCTCCTAAGATAAATTCTTGATATTAAAAAAAAACAGTCAACCTCTTTTATTAGAAGACAGATAACATTAAATTTTATGCGAAGATAAAGGAAAATAAAATTATATATATAGTTTGTATTATGTCGGTATCATAAGGCAGATATAGTGAATATAAAATAATCTATATAACCCTACCTATTAAAATGTCAGATATGCTGTTTTATAGTGTAAATTATTGACACTAATATTAAAATATAAAAATAATTCTAAAATCAGGTTATCAAAATTAAATATTTTTTTTTTATAAAAAACTTCCTTGGTACCAAACATAATATTATTAATCACACGCGTCTGTCAATGGTGGGATAGTAATAATGATCATATAGCTTAATGTGAGATCATAGTATATTAATCAGCTTCACTCTTGTTACATTATAGAAACACTAAAAGTATCAAATCATTTATATTTAATATACATAAATATAATATTTAATATCATTTACATTTAATATACAAGTGATATTTTAGACGCTTGAAATTATAACTGTCCTTTTTTTAAATAAGCAAGTTTTTATTAAGTTATAATCGTTTTGTTGTACGTACTAGTTTACCTTTTAAGTGTGATGAAATTCCAATTAACAAAAACCACAGACGATATCCAGTGGAAGAGATAGTTTTTAACCCCAGACTAAAAGAGGGGTGATATAAGTTTGACCTGTCGATCTGTGTATCTGCGTATCAGACAGATACTCAGATACACAATCAGAGTATCTGTGTGTCTGTCTTTGGCAATGTAGCGACCAAACGCGTGGTCGGATTTGAATGCGTTTGCTTTAATCGAAAGCTATGTTCGTCGAGATGGTTCTTAGTTATGATTGGTCTATATAGAAACAGTCGTCTCCAAGATATTGATGTTTTATTGGTGAAAGGTTCTTATGCAATAATCAGCTATTCCCAGTGGCTTCGCCCGCGTTATTTAGGAAAAAAAGCCTTGTTGTGTAGGCCAAAAGGTTTTTACACTTACTCAGGTAAAGTACTTTATTAGAGATAGCTATTGCGGGTGACTGCGTCCACGTAGACTGTAATAATTATATTTATATGGCTTATGATCGTGGACATAAGGAGTCACGGGCAACAGCTAGTCATAATATAAATAAATCCCTTTATCATAGTGTTATCAGTGATTGTAAATCGTTTTAACTCTAAATGTTTATATTTATTAACATACCTATATGAAAAAGTCTTGAATCATGTTACTTAATACATTAATAATTTATGACATTGTCGAAATTTTCACACGGATCCTTATTTTTTCTCGTATTAAATATAACCTTTGTTCATCAGAGGGATAATGTAGGATTCTAAAGGTAAAATATTTTTTTAAATCGGTCCAGTAGTTTCGGAGAATATTCAATTCAAAAAAATCTTTTTAATATTAGAATAGATTGATAGAAATATTTAAACAACTGAAAATTTGTGTGTCCGTAGGTTCATTTTGTACAATAAAGAAACCAGTGACATAACTTTAAACAGCAGAAAAAACAAAAAAAAAATAAAAAACCGCGACACAACGACTTCAATGAGTACATATTTATATTATTTTTATGGTTTTTAGAGGTCTTTACATAAAACCCGATACAGGGTTTTTTATTTTTTTTGTACTCTTTTTCTATATTTGAAAAAATGACATGTTTTTAAAGGAATAGTAAATGTAAGCTATTGGAACAAAATTAAATAATTAAGAAAAATAGAAGCGTCAGTGTCGAAAGCAAATATCAGAATTTCATTAAAAAATAACTTTGTTTCATATAAAAAATAATTAATTCGAATTGGTGCCACGAATTCTCGACATCTCAACTTTGATCCTGAAGCATCACTAATCATTCATTATTTTTTACTAGATATTAACAATATCTTTATTAAATATAGACTATGCCTGGTACTGCAGCTATACAAACTGTATTAATTGTGTTAACAAACTTTTGGTCTTATGTATTTTTTGTATGATTATTTTGTGGAGGAATGTAGAACAATCGAAGTGATGGTTAAATTGTAAAATATTCTCTTTATCTTTGTCCATCATGCTTTTCTTCGTAAAATAAAATTTAGTCACCGTTCAGCACTATGGTTCAATGATGATGAGAAAAAAATCATGATAAAGAAGGATTTTGCTTTTGTAAATTTAAAGATCATTGCTCGCTACTCAACTGTTTTATAGATAAGGCTGGTGAGAAGACGTTTTAACCTTTTATTTTGTACAAGCGCCAAACAAAGCGGCTGATTTGTAGAAGAAATTTTAAAATTCCTTTACATCCTGAGTATAAACAAACCTCAACATTTGGAAATTCCTTTTTTTTTGGACGTCAATTGTTCTCATCGCCATTTTTCTTTCACTAACACTTATGACGCCCAAAGTAGAGTTAACAAGGTTTGCCACCATTTCTTTTGTTACTTTTATACTAGAAATATAATTTTCATAGATATCACTAAACAACAAAGCATTTTACTGTTCAGGCTTCTCTGCTCCGTAACGCTATTAAATGGTAAATTTGTAACAAAATTCACGTTCCTATATCCGGCAAAATAGATCTGAAAGTAAACTTTGTCAGTAGTATATGTAGTATATTTAAGCAAAAAGAGATTATTTTAATAAATATAAGTTGTAGTACAATCACATAATCGACAAAAGCAAATTTTGTTTCATAAGTTATGTATCTAATATTAAGATTTGTCTTTTCTCTGAAGATTTCATAAAGGAAAATATAATATATTAAAAATAGTATGGCTTTGATAAAATTCATTCTTATTATTATTCATTTAGAAATTTAATATTTAATTAAAAAGAAATAATCTAGTTTGAAGTATCAAAGCTAAATAAAACCACTACTAATGACGTCACACCGACAAATAGTGAATTTGGAAAGGTTAATTGAGGTGTGAATTGTTTGTCACGGTGTATGTGAAAGCGATCCCGTGACGTCCCACTAAGGCAATGAGGTCAACTGTTTTTTTTTTTCAGTAGGTAGCCTTAAAAACGGCAAAGTCTTCTATGCTGCCGGGTAGTCCCACATACCCCCGCGGCCATCACCTTCCTGGCCGCTGGGATAATACGTAACGCATTTTTCTAACGATAAAGAAAGGTGTGAATTGTTAAGGCTACAAATAATGTACACTCACTGTCAGATAATTGTTTGTATAATTGTAATCGATTCTTTTTATGTTAGATTATTTTTTATTTATATTTGCATTTGGGAATTTAAAAAGTACGGAGCCAGATTTAGAGATTCAAAGTATGAATATGATTTTCGGAAGAAAGCGTACAGGAATCTAAAATAAGACGGTGACATTTTGTAAAAAGATTTCCCGTTCCTGCATGCGCCAGACTTTCGCTGTGAATAAGCTTTGCCAAAATGTTAACCCACTCAGGTAATTGCGAAATAAACGTTAAAATTTTAATCTATTCCTGATTAATTGTATACATAATAAATGTATAAATATTTTTTTATATTAGATAATGCAATCGTAATATAACTGCTTTTTTTTTTCACCATATAAGAATAAAACAAAATAAATCGTCGCCGTAATTTAATCTTGAAATAAAAACATTGTTATAGTTTCAAAATAAAATCATCTAGGTATTACAGATCATTCCAAAGTAAATTTAAAATATATTCATTATTTATTAACCTTTAACTATTAACGTAGAGTCCACTTTACTCTAGCAACAATAATAACATTCAAAAACTTCCAAACCCCGCGTGCGACGCATGCGTCACTTCCAGTAACTTCAAATTTAATGACCGTGATGGTGTGGCGCGGTATAAGTATGGTCGTGCTACATTTCTGAGAAAAAAATCATTTCCAAGTTGTAATGGGACTCTCTAACATATTCTCAGTACTTATGTGACAATTTTTAAACAACCTTTGTAATGTTTTTTTTTTTGTATAAATAATGTCAAATGGAATTAACAAAACGGCTAATTCCGAATATAATATACAGAATTCGAAAAATAGAAGAGGAATATTGCCAGGATCGTAATTTAGAGTCAAGGTTTTTGATCATGGTTGAAATGTAGGGATTCTAGTAGTGGGATTCAGCAACACGAGACCAGATTTGACCCCATTCGGGACTTTTATTCATAAGCTTGGAGCATGGCGGACTCGCAGCTTAAACTGCAAAACTACTCGAACAAAATTTAATATACTTGACGTGAGTACTCACATCATAAATCATAAAGCTTAATATATTGATTTTTTCCCTAAATAAGCAAATCAATGCGGTTATCAAGCAAGAGATTAGTAATAAGTTCTCTTGTTACGTACAAATCTTGTATTCGTAAATTTGAAACTACATCATGTTGCTTAAAGATTAAAATATATTTAAAAATAACTACGTTAAAAAAAAAGACTTTAAAACTGAAAAGTAAAAAATAATTAAGATTTAACATTTACTATATACTACCTATTATTTATATGTCCTATTTACTAAAAGGTTTGAAGTCGGTGCCAAGCCATTTAGTATTAGAAATCGGTTGAATACATTTCCGTAATTATTTATTTTTGAAGTGAAACTTCTTTATCGGGGTTGGAAAAAAATTTAGTGTAACATTTTTTCGTTACGCGTGACATTTTTCCTTTACGACTTCAAACCTATTAATAAATAGGACATATAAATAATAGGTAGTATATAATAAATGTTAAATCTTCATTATTTTTACTTTTCAGTTTTAAAGTCGGTTTTTTTTAACGTAGTTATTTTTATTTAATACTTTTTAGATTATTGCTACATTATCAATTAGCCATGGGTAGACCTACAAAAGGTGCTGCGCGCTTTAGAATATATAGATCTGAAGAAACGGGAACGGATAAAAGTAGTCTTCTCAATAAACAATCTCTTTGAAACACAATTTCACGTTCTTGTGAGACTATTAAAGACTTCACATATCCAAAACAACAGATGTCATTAGTCACAGCACGTTTTGATTTAATTCCGTAGAAGTTAGTTCAAAACTTGGACTAAAATGCTCATAAAATAAAAACTAGTGGGCCTACCTGAATCAAATTTTTATGGGACCTATTCGAAACTATTCCGCATCAAACAAAAAAAAGAATTACGTAAATCGTTTCAGAAACCGCGGAGAAATCGGTGTACATACATAAAAAAAACCGGCCAAATTGAGAACCTCCTCCTTTTTAAAGAAGTCGGTTAATAAAACTAAATAACACCACATATTATAATAATACTTTGGTATGGTATAATGGTAAGATCATCTATAAACATCAATTAATTTAGCAATATCATATTTTCTTTGCTGAAAAGCATTCAAAACGTCAGGTTAAACTTAAAGTTAATAATGTAAAATAAATATTCTTTTAAAAAAGTTGTATTTAAATTGGACACGTGAAAAACTAAGAAAGTACTATGAGTCAAAACTAAACAAAAATACATTTAAAACATAAAAAAAGAATGATGTGAAGTCAAATAATATTTTCATTAAATTATGACAACAAAATAATTTATCGACAGTCATACGATATCGACGACATATAACCCTTCACTATTTGTCATCTGTACCGCTAACACGAGTTTAGACGTTACGAAAACAATGACAGTTTAACAAATAGTAAAATCAAAACTAAGAAATATTATCTATGAATCAAAATCTATTGAGATATTTAAAAAATATCTTAAAAATTATATTTATCTTTAGTTAAAATAATTATAAACAGTCTTTTTTAAATAAATTTTGATTCATAGAGTATATAATAATTCTTTTTATA
The DNA here is from genome assembly GCA_959347405.1 of Napeogenes sylphis. Lineage (NCBI taxonomy): Eukaryota > Metazoa > Arthropoda > Insecta > Lepidoptera > Nymphalidae > Napeogenes > Napeogenes sylphis. The sequence continues at coordinate 28,678,356 of OY365777.1, read as the reverse complement.
TTTCACGATTTGGTAAACTGTCATATTTTCGTGACGTCAAAAGTAAGGATACTGTTTGCTTTGCGCCGCATCGGTTTACTACAAAGGACTTCCAGGCACGTGTAGCGGTCGTTTTGAATACGCCTATTGTCCTTGATACGCTTTCGGCCAAAAATGATTAGTTTCGGCGTCGCACATTAAGTACCGGAAATGTTCTTAACAGGTCATGGTATTAATTATAGCATGACCTGTTATATTTTTTATATACATAAATATTTTTTACGAAGAGAATTTCACGTGAAAGTGTATTTAGTAACTTTTTATTTTTTTTATACGAGAGACATTTTGTCTGTATATTTTATTTGTATTGTCATCATACCACAAGATAAGTTATATCTATAGTTCATTGGGTAAAAAATATACCGTCTACTCCCCCCACGCGGACGTTGTTTTTTCGGGACAGAAAGATCCTAATACCTATCTATATAGAAGTCTCACTTCAAAAAATACCCCTTTATTATATATTTTTTTTCTATAAGATAGTGCTACCTACCTTACCTTACCTTATTACATGATATGCAATCATTTTATTCGTACAGAAGCTGGCTCAGTCAGGAGAATGTGACCAAGCAATTTCTACAATGGAAGATAGAAGTCCTATTCTCCTGTATATTCTTGAAACATATATGGCTTTTACGATAATAATGATTGACGCGTGCGTTGAATTGTCAATGCTAATCATATTAATATTTACAGTTTTATACAAACGTAGTAATAATAACATAAAATTATTGTATTTTTCGGTACATTGAATATATATATATTTTTTCTTAGAGAAATATTTTTCTTCTATAAACTACGTTCTAAAGTACGAGTGTTGTAGTTCGTAATACATTCAACCTGCATATTGCATGAGATTCGGAAGCAAGCGTATCGTCAAATCACCCGTAGAACTCGTTATGTACACATTGTCGGAGTTTGAGTTTCTACAATCTTCAGGCGTGTAAATAATATGCAGGTTAGTGTTTAAAGTAAAATTTTACTGAATGAGCGTAAATTTTAATGGCATGTTATCGATAAAATGAACATTTTTTCATAAGAGGAATGGTAATTCCAGAATTCAAAGTAAATATAAAAAAAACAAGTGAAACCTTAAGTTTTTTGTAAATATCTCATCTTTTTAATTCATAAGTTTACCCTTTCGAATATTATATTGAAGGTCGATTTTATTTCGTATAACGTTAGTCTTTTGATATGAATACAATAGGAATAATTAACTTTAATAATATTTTTATAATAAGGTTAATGGAATTTGATGTTTTCACAAAAAAAAAATACTTCAATAATATATAATAGGTTGGGTAAAAAGTTTTTTTGCATGTAGTATGTATAAACTTGAAACAAAAAAGTCTTTGGTTTTACTTTTTGCATCTGGGTGGTTTTAAAGACATTAAAAGAGGGAGCAATTAGGTAAAATGTTGTTGTTTGATTAGTAACTGGTGATGAAAAGTGGATCACATACGTGGATAAGAACGTTTGAAAAAAGTCGTAGTCAAAATTCAGTTAGGCTTCACAGACTGACGCATACCCCAAGTTAACTCGCAATAAGGTGATGCTGTAAATATGGTGGAACTGGAAGAGCATTTCTCATTTTGAGCTTTTACCGCCAGACAGAACCGTCGATTCGGATCTTTAATACCAACATCTAATAAAATTAAAGAAAAAACTTGAAATAAAGCGGCCGGAATTGATTAATGGGAAGGGTTCATCTTTTATTAAGATAATGATAGATCACACACATCTTTAGCCACTCAGCTAAAAATAAAGAGTGTTTGGCTGGGAGGTATTATCCGCCATATGAGTTCTATCTGTTTCGATCTCTACAGAATTCTTTATGCTCTGCCAAGATAATATCAAGAGAGGACTTATTAGACTACTTGTCTCGTTTTTTTTTTATGAAGTCTCAACATTTTCAACTACGGGATTATGTCAACCTACAAGATGACAAAATGTTATCGAACAAAATGGAATGTACGTACTATAAATAAATTTTGAAAAAAAAATGTCCATACAAATGTTTTTACTTTTCATATAAAACTCAATGAAACTTTCTATAAAAATCAAACCTGACTGACTAACTGGCGGATTGACTGACTTATATAATATCAACGCATAGCAAAAATTACAGTACCTAGAAACTTCAAATTTGGTACAAGGTTACATTTTATGATGTAAATGAGCATTAAGAAAAGATTTTTAAAAATTCAACCATAAGGAGAAGGAAGGTTTATATGGAATTTACTCATTTTCAGACTTAGAAGTATGAAAATAGGTATAAAAGTTTCGGATTACAATTAAAAAATTATCTGCGTAGACGATATGGACAAATTCTTCCCCAAAAGAGATAAGTGGAGGAATAAAATTTGTATGGAAAATATTACATTGCTGGACTTTACAGTATAAAAAGTGTTACACAGGGTCATGATTAGAAATAATAAATTAAATTAAAATAAAAAAAATCCTATACAAAAACGTTTAAAAAAGATAAAAATAAAATTATTATGTACTTATTGAAGGCGTTGCGCCGGGGAACCGTTGTAGGTACGTTGACGATGGTCTCTATTTAAACAAAATATCGGAACTAATGAATGAGACAATACGATTTGATATTGTTATTTCGTTATTTATCTTGGTAAGTTACTTGCATTTTGAATCCTTCCTTTATTTAGCGGTTCCCCGACTTAACGACTTCGATAAGTACATAATAATGTTATTTGTATCCTTTGTAGATGTTTTTGTATCAGCGGATTTTTAATATTTATTATGTTTTTTTTTTAACTTTTTTTTAGTTGCACTTAATGAATCCACGAACACACCAGCTTACACTGGAATAAGTATTTAATATCAATATTGCGTAACAACTTTTCACCAGCTCTAATAAAAGCTCAATATCTTGGAAACTGGTTTTATTTCGACCAGACTTAGCTAAAAATCTCGACGAACCAAGCTTTCGATTAAAAAAGACGCTTGAAAATCCGTCCACGCGTTTGGCTGATACGTTACTACAAACAGACATACAGATACACAGATACATAGGTAAAACTTATAACATCCCTGGTTTTAGAACGGGGGTTAAAATACTCTGTTTTGGTGAAGTGTACACAATTCTTCCCTAAAGGGGTAAGTTGGAGGGAGGTATTGTTTTTAATGGTTTTTTTTTCTATTTCTGGTAAAGAATGTTATTTATAGCGAAGTATTGTAGTAAACTGTTACCTATCTGGGGTAATCAAAAACATACCTACGCTTTCCTGATAACTAAAGTACACGTGGACGCAGTCGTGAATAAATCTAGATGCACATATATGCTTACTTTTACTTTATACTATCTGTATACTTTATGATATTAACTTCAAGGAAAATATTTTTAAAAACATTATTATTCATACAATTTATACTGTTAATACATCACATCCTAAAATAATAACATTAATGAAGTTGAATGTTTACAGTTATTTAATCCTATCTGGAACGTTGATTTATTAGAGTAACGTAATAAGCATTTATTGAAATTTATTTTCTAAAAATGATATTGTCGAGATGTGCTCCTTCTCATTTTTGGCACTCCTAAAATCGACTTTGTAAACTTTGTAAAACTCTCTGACACATGATGCGAGGAACCACGGTTATCTTTGTTTCTTCTTTCATTAATTGGGTCGTTGGTTTATAAAGGTACATTCAATTCTTAAGATATATCCAAGAAAAAGCAAAGCCTTCTTGAAATCCATAGGAACCTCTGCGAGAATCAATTTGTTAGTAAGCATTTCGTTGACCACTAGAAAAGTTACATTTGAAGTACGGCATGTTGCGCCATCTTGTTGCATCGAAGTCCTGCTGTTGTATCTTTCAAATTGACGTAACTGTGGTATTAAAACTGTCGCAAAATCTAAACGTACTCCACTGAGATCACAGTTAAGTTATTTCCTTAAATTATTTAAAAAAAAGTTCGAACCGAATAAGGTGATTAAAGAGGCGATTAGTGTTTAAGACGAGAGTCTTCCGTGCTCCAATATTGACAATTCTGTTCTTTTACTTGACAAATGTGAAATAAGTAATACATTGTCAATAGAGAATCGCTCCAGTACAGTGTCAGTCAATAGCTTATGTTAAATGGAAAGTTTTTTTTGGTTTTATCTCCTGCACAATTCGAAATTTATGTGCAGTTCAAGGTCCAAACGTAAGATTCCCCACAGGCTAATTCATGATATTGCCAATGTCGCAGAACGTTTATGCCTTGATGATTCTGGTTCGTCCCTTAAGAAAATTTTAGCTTCCCGAATGTTGTCTTTGGTTTTTCTTGGACATGGCCGTCCAGTTTGTTTAATATTCGTTGTCAATCCCGTTTGTTCAAACTTCTTGACCCAAGCTTTAATTAAATGAACACTTGGACCCTCACTTACACGTCGTAATCGGTATCCAACTACAAAGAGTCGTCGAACAATAACGCAGGAATTTTTGTTTTTGTAAAATTATTTCATGTAAAAAACAAGCTGTTATCCCGTTAAATTCTCGATCATGAATAAAATTGCATTAAGCTTTACACACTTCCCCGCCACTCGCGCGACTCTAAGTTCTTATGGTTTTTGAAAAGGTAAGTTTTTTATGTATTTGCAAACATTTTTGGCCCACCCTGTGTATAGCAGTAGAGTAAGGAAGCCTACCTAAAATGTTACCATCGAAAAAGAAGAAAAAAGAAAACTGAGTTACCCTGAAAACTAAGCCATCTTTCTTTGTTCATTAGAAAAATAAGTATCGGTCTCTCACCTTACCTCTTTTATTATTTGTCAGACACTGATTCTCATAGGCCTGCCCATGGCCTCCTTATTCTATGTATAATAATTCTATGATATTATTATTTTGCCTAATAATCATTGATCAGTTTGGTTACAATGACGAATATGCGAATATATATTTTATAATAAACATGTATACGTATTTTATAATTGACGTCGGTTACTGGTTGGAATTATCTAATCTAACGGTTTATCTACCGACATCGGTTCTCTTTAAGGATTTGCCTTTTGTCCTGTTCTTTTCAAATCTAGTCAACTGTGGATCTGCTTCTTTTTTAATTTTATTCACATAGCTGGAATTGGATATTATGTCCATTTTAGTTTTATTTGCATAAGCAATGTTAAGACATTTTTAATCTGGTTTTAAATAATAATATTTCTTATCTTAATTTATCGCCATACCAAATTCAAAAAATCATTTTTTTAATCCATCTAGATAAACGTTCAATTTATTGGTTTTTTCTTTTTATGGCCAGATTTAGCAAGCAGGAAAAACAAACAATGTAAAATTTATTCCTCTACATATTTTTTTTTATTTTCATTACTTTGCTTAGATCTCTTCCAGATATATAAAATGTTCTATCTATTTATTTTTTACAAAAGACTAAATTTCGTTATTAGTTGTGCTAAATAAATGTATTAGAATAAGTACACACATAACACAAAAGTACCACATAAGTATTCATGCTTCGTTTACCTTTATTATGTACGTTGGTATAGAATTGGTATTTATTTTAGTTTTTTACAAATAGTATTTCTTTTTCTAAGTACGCCGTACTTTAGTTTACGCCGTTAATAACAAGTATATTATTAGTTCACTCTACATTTCTGAATAACATTTCTAAAACTGTTGTAAATCTTTTAAAAGCAATAAGATCACCCTTACAAAATCTATCAAAAAATCTATAATTTATTTTGGAAAATTCTTTAAAGAAAGTAAATGTCTTTGGATAATTTTATGTATTTATTGGTACCTCTTGACATAGCAATATTTTTATTCTATGATGAGGAGACAGACGAGACGAAGCTTCTTAGCAATCCATGGATTCACCGTGCGGGTGCCGGGAGCATCGCGTTGCAAGGAGAGGAGTGCAAGCCTCACCAGCTTTCGAACCACATGGTGTTAGGCGAGTATGGAAATACAAGTCAGCAGATTGGGATGAGATGCGGCACTTTTTTGCGTCTTATCCTTGGCGGCAGGTCTGCTTCTCTTCTTTGGATCCGTCGAGTTGCGCGGATGCTATAACTGATGTGGTGCATCAGGCAATGGAGTATTTTATTCCTTTTGCTGACGTACCCATCGGTGGCAAAGCTCGCCCATGGTTTAATGCCGAATGTCGTCATGCACATGACCGAAAACATTCGGCATACCTTATTTGGGCTGATGCTCGAAGCCGCAAAACTCCGGATGTAAGTACAAAGAAGAGAGCCTTTAACCAAGCTGCCAAGTCCTATAAAAAGGCATTGCGGAAGGCTCGTCTTGATCGGATCGTTAAGAATGGCGAAAAGCTCTCTGTCAGACCAACTGGCAGTCGAGCTTTCTGGTCTCTTGCGAAAGCGATCGAGTCGAATTTCTGCCAACCTTCACTGCCTGCTCTGCTGAAGCCGGATGGTTCCCTGGCCCACACAGCAACAGAGAAAGCAAATGTATTTGCTTCTCTGTTTGCTGATAATTCGCATCTAGACACTGGCAATGCTTCTCCAGCACATCTTCCTCACTGCGGTATTTCGATGCCTGAAATCCGCATCACTAACAAAGAGGTATGGAGAACATTGTGTCGTTTAGATGTGAATAAAGCCAGTGGTCCTGATGGTATACCAGCCATTCTGCTCAAAACATGCGCAGCTGAGTTGTCTCCTGTACTGACACGTTTGTATCGTCTCTCTTTCATGACTGGAATAGTGCCGAAATCCTGGAAGCTTGCTAATGTGCAACCCGTGCCCAAAAAAGGCAGCCGTGCCGACCCTGTCAATTACAGACCGATTTCAATCACCTCCATACTCTGCAAGATTATGGAGCGTGTATTGAACTCGCGCCTACTAGCATACCTAGAAGGTAACGATCTCCTCAGTGACCGACAATACGGGTTTCGCCGTAATAGGTCTACTGGGGACCTCCTAGTGTATGCTACACACATTTTAGGCGAGGCCATCGAGAAGAACGGAGAAGCGGTCGCCGTCTCTCTGGACGTCTCGAGGGCATTTGACAGGGTCTGGCATGCGAGCCTTATAAGCAAGCTTTCAGCGTACGGTATATCTCCTGGTCTGATCGGCTGGGTAACGGACTTTTTGAGCCACAGATCTCTCCGAGTAGTTGTCGACGGGTGTTCCTCGGAACCCTTGAAAATAAATGCCGGAGTGCCTCAGGGGTCCGTTCTTTCTGCAACTCTTTTTTTGCTGCACATTAATGATCTGTTGAAGCCCGGTATCTATGGGTATGCAGACGACAGCACAGTTGTAGAAAGATATCTGCCGAGTACTCGGGCTAGTCGAGATCAAGTACAGTCTGAAAGAGAAGCCATGGTGCAACGTTTGAATGACAAACTTCAGGCAGTCTCCGCGTGGAGCAATGCCAATCTTGTCAAGTTCAACGCCACCAAAACGCAGACGTGTCTGTTCACCGCCAAAAAGAGCCCTTTCACCTTGGCTCCTACTTTCCAGAATGTATCCTCGGAATACAGTGACCGGCTTCAGTTGTTAGGCTTAGAGATTTCCTCGAACCTCAACTTTGGTCGGTTCATTGAGTCCAGAGCAAGAGCAGCAGCAGCAAAGCTTGCCGTTCTTGCGAAGGTTCGGCAGTACTTTACACCGGGACAGCTTCTTGTTCTATACAAAGCACAGATCCGGTCGTGTGTAGAGTACTGTGGTCACATATTTGCTGGTGCCGCAAAGTCTCATCTTGCGGTTCTGGACTCAATTGAGAGGCGAGCAAAGAGGCTTATCGGCGATCCCGAATTGGTCGAAGCCGACCTCCAAAGTCTTGAACACAGGCGTAAAATTGCTAGCCTCTCAGTATTCTATAGGATACATTTTGGTGAGTGTGCGCAGGAACTACACGACTTAGTTCCCCCGTCCCCCTTCCATCACCGGACGTCCCGACGCACGGCAGGTATCCATCCTTTTGTTGTGGACATTCCACCTGTCCGAACGAAGCGCTTTGCTTCCTCATTTTTAGTGCGTACAGCGAAGGACTGGAACAATTTGCCTGCGTCGGTATTTCCGGCCAAATATAATGTGGGTGTCTTCAAGAGAAGAGTGAATAGGTTGCTAGGGCAATGTGCCTTACCATCTAAGACTACATTCCACTTACCATCAGGTGGAATGTAGTCAAGCATTGCCCTAGATGGTATAGAAAAAGCAGTGCCTGGGACTTGCGACCCAGGAGTAGGTTTAAGGGGCCCCTTTATTATGCGCAAAAACGCTCACCTTCACCCTCCACACTCCTCTCCCTACCTAACCAAATTTGGAAAGAACCTACTAATGCCGCCTTTGAAGTACGTTCTAGAAATGAACCGATGCTTGTTCTAGAAAGGCCAAGATCTTTAAGTAGGCTATAGAGAGATTTTGCTGTTATACCTCTCGCTCCCACTTCTACCGCGTACAAACTAACTATAAATTTATTCCTGATCAGTTCGTTGGTTAGTTCGTAATACTTATTGAGCTTGAATGTGTGATCCCTTGGGATGTTTGTTTCCCAAGGAACAGTAAGCTCCACAAGTATCACGCGCCTCAGATGTTTCGAATACAGGAATAAGTCCGGTCTGGATGACGAAACACCAACATCCCCAGGGATTTTGTAATGCTTTTCATACGTGTCCATCATGAGAATCCAATCAGGAGCCGCGCCTAATATTGAATAAGGCTTCGCTTTTGATTTTTTTTTGGAGGAGCCTTCTTTTACGAATTCTATAGATCGTTCGGTGGTTGTTATACCCTTCCGCGCTCTTGCTACTGAAAGACTAACCGCTTCCCGTATAATTTCTAATACCTTGTCGTGGCGACGCGAGTATTGACCTTTATCTAGAAGTACCCTACACCCTACTAATAGGTGTTTCGCGGTTCCTATTGCCTCCCCACAGATGTTGCAAGACTTTTCGGTGGCTTTGCCCCATCTTACTAAATTACTTTGATCTGGGAGAGTCATTTGGAATGCATTAAGATAGAATTTTAATAATGCTGGGGACCAATCATAAATTAAGGTACCTGTGCTGGGGACCAATCACTTCAAAGCTAGTGGAATACAAAAATCTCCTATGGTCACCCATTCGTTTTGAATTTCTAGGCTCATCGCGTGGAGTCGGTAATTATCGTTTTCGTCTTGTCGATTAAAAGATTTTGTTATGTCTATGTCTTAAACTTTCCTACTTGATCCTAGCCCTACTTTATTCGTTTGAGCACCTATCATAATTTTTTTATGGAATTGAAGTCGTGACTCGAGCTCTGAGGCAACTTTGTCTTTTGGGAGAGAAGTTACAGTATTATCTTTAGATTTTCCGATGATATGTCTTTTGGTAACTCTTAGATGTTTGTAGAGCTCCGATGGTTTCTTTAATTTTAATCCAAAGTTGTTACGGTCTCTAAATAAGGTTGAAGAGTCCGCTGAGTGCGCTAACCCGAGCCATAACTTCAATGTCTTTATGACGCTTGCATCTAACTTTGACAAAAGGGTTTTATTTATATCATACACGAGGAAAGGCCAATTTAGACGTGATGTTAAATAATTATCGTAAATCCAAGCTTTTTTGACGTTACTTATTGGTTGGTTGTCTACCTTTTGGAGATCATTTAAAAAGCTATCGACTATTACATCCAACGATGGAGTACGGCCTTGGTAATCGATTTTTTTACCTAAAAATTTAAACGGAGCTGCTTCCGTAACCGTACTAACGCACTGACCGCCTATTATAACACCCGGATCGTAAGAGGTATATTTGGTATTCCGTCTACCCAGACACAGACTAAAACATTTACTTGGTTTTGTCCTCAATCCGCCCGTCCACGTACAGAAATCCTCAACTACATTTAAAAGTACCTGACATTGTTTCGGATTACGTGTCAGTATCGCGAGATCATCTGCAAAAGCTAGTATGGATTCTGTGTATTTGTTGTTGAACTTAAACCGATAGCCCCACTTTTTTTCATTTCTAATTAATTTGTCTATTAAAATATTAATAACTATATTAAATATAATAGGAGAAATACAACAGCCCTGAAATAAACCAACGTTATAATTAAGTGGTTTTGAATGGTTTTCACTAAAAATTATTGAGAATTTTATAATATTATATTTTATTATTATATATTATATATATTATATTTTATTTTATAATATTCTATGATTCTTGAAATATTCCTAAGTAAACACAAATATTTAAGATAAAATCTTATACGTGCAGAATATATACTCTGACGCTTGCGTTATCTCCTTTAACTTTTATCTTTATTATCATTTATTTGCCCAGTCCATAGGAATATCTTTAGTTACTCGTAAGTTTAATAATCATAAAAAAATATTATCTACCAGCTTTTATCCCAATTATTTCAGGTCGGTGCAATATATAATTTTCTTCCACGCTCTTCTTTCCTACGCCATCTGAGTGAAGACTTTTCTATTTACCCATTCCCTAAATTAATAATCTATTTGAATGAAACACTATTCTTTTAGTTACTAATTAGTTATATGGTAGTAAAATAATGTTTCGTCAAGTGTTAGTGTGGTTATTGCTCTTAACGTATCCTCTTTCGTTATAATGGGTACCAATTCTGTGTCCATCACTTTACGGCGTGTTTAAAAAAAATAAAATAAGTGTATGATATATATTTTTATAACAGAATATTTTTTAGCTCTTTTTGCAATATATTTTTATTAGTTTTTATTAGATTCAATGTGTTTTACAGAAAAAAAAAACCCATGAAAATAGATGTTTGTTCAGAACATCACTTCACGAAACTTATTCACTTGGTTCAATAAAGTATTTTTTTTAATAAGTAATGTAATTAAACAAAGTGGCCTAAAAATATCTTTCTCGAAATACTTACGAATCACTCAAGAGTGATGTCCACTTTTCCATTATGTTTGAATATTATATATTGTGAACTATTTTCCTAATGAAAAATTCTAATAAACAAAACCACACATACATCCAGGTACCTGTTTTCAGTTAACCCTTCACGTGCCCAATGGACTTAATTGCTTAACCCTGTAATTACCAGAGCGCCGTTAGCCGCATTCCGCTTGTGATTACATAGTGTAATGACAGAATCACTGGGGAAGGCTGAGTGCGGTTCGAAAATTTTTATGCAATTAGTGTTTGGTCAGTTTGGTATGAGGTTCAGTGAAACTATTTTGAAGGAATTTAATTAAGGTTAGTTTTATGCTCCATTTAAAAATATGGAGGAGGTCTTGCATATTGGGCAATCTTATAATTAATTTTCTTATCAGTCTGTGATGGTATGATTATAAGTTATAATTTTTTACTACTAACAAAACCTTTTAAATTGTTTAATATTAAAACTTTTTCTAGAAAATTAGACAATACTAGCGGACATAGCAGAAATCCCTGAAATATACAAATATCCTGGAATAGGATTAAATATTCAAGTGTACTTAATAGACCCAAATAGAAATAAAAATAAGATTAGCGTAGACAAAAAAAAACATCAAAATAGGTTGTAACCTATTATGATGTTATTTTGAACCTATTTTGTTGATAGGTTGTAACTATATATATTTGATATAGACTTTTTTAAATTATACAATTAATTATAAACTTTTATATATTATTTATCTCTATATAATGGTGAACTAAAATAATGGTATTATATTTATAGATACATTAAAATACGCAAAAATAGCAACTTATTGAGAAGACAAAAACATGTTCAACTGAATTTTAGACGAGACAGTCACATATAACTACTTAAAAATGCAGCCAGTATTCACTATTTTCGTTGAATTGAAAAATGCTTCAGATATAATTTTATATTAAAATATTTTCCCCTAAAAAAGAATCAACATAAAAAGAAACTCTAAAATTTTGATTTCGTGTTCATCCAGAGAGTTTATATTTGTTGATACTTTTATATAATTGTATAATATAACGCCTGACAGATTTTGGTTTCTATATCATCTGTATGCCTGCCTATGTATGTATGTGGGCCTATGTATGTATGTGGGCCTTTTTATGTATAATATTATAAACATATATTTATTTTTTAATATAAAACCATGAGAAAAAAGAAAAAGGTTGTTGTTAGCTCTGTTGTAAATTTCGCTACCGTCTCCTCCAACACACCAACTAGCAATAATGGTTTCTAATTACACGGCGGCTTGTCACATTATTAGCGGTTATGTCGTCGGTTTTTATAATATAATTAGTACTCGTTAATTCTATTTACATTACATTGCATTATAAAAAATATATACTATGATGTAATTATGAACTTTATTGTAATAATTATTACAATTAATAGTTAATGGAATTAAACTTTACAAGGGTATCATTTTTGTTAATTTATTTAATTTAAATAAACTTAAAAAAAAGTACAAACCGAGACTGTAAAAAATTTATCAGTGATAATGAAATTAAAAACAAAAAAATCAAGGTGGCATATGACATAGAGTCATTGTTTGATTACTAATATATTGTTTTATATTAATTAATCTATACTAATATTATAAAGCTAAGGAGTTTGTTTGTTTGAACACACTAATCTCTGGAACTAGTGGCCCGATTTGAAAAATTATTTTTGTGTTGAATAGTCCGTTTATTGAGGAAGGCTATATGGTATGTGTCATCTCGCTGTGACTAATACATGACATTGAGTCTTTGTACGTAGTGGTGTACTAGAAAAGGATTTTTAAATTCCACCCTTAAGGGTTTTAAATAGATAGATGGATTTTGCAATTTTGTATGAAAATCGGCGGCAACACTAAAAACCGCGCGGAGGAAGTCGCCGGCGACCACTAGTTATTTTATAATTTTAAAACTATTGAGTTTGAAAAGGGCTTATTGTGCAGGCTGAATTTTCTTTACGAATTGATGAGGTAGCTATGGATTCTTCTATTGCTTCCGTGATAGCTAACATTCTCATGAAATGGTTGAAAAAGCTTTATATGTAACAAACTTCAGACTTCAATAATGGTGGAGTATCGTAGATAAGGTTTTCGCAATTGTATCTAAATATCAACTTCAGAAATTCATCGACGTCATCATCACAAGCAGACATACTTTATTTTGATTGGCTATTATTAAAAAAAATATAAATCTTTTCGAATAAGGTCTACCAATTAATTTATGTAGACATTACATGTTATAAATGTAAAAATGTACTCCATTTTGAGCTTCACATAGTTTACAGCTTGCTTTTGTTTTTATCGGATATTAAAGATAGGATAGAAGTAGAGGAATCTAATATGAAGGTATAAAACCACAGTTTCAATGAATACTTAATACAATTAAAATACTGGTGGTACGGAGACATAATTCGTTAAGCCAGTAGAGGCTAAAATTAATTAGAACTATTGCCAAAGGCAATAAAGGCTCCCAGAAAAATTTATTAGCCAACTATTACGAGGCTCAGAGGATGTAAAAGCTGTTGAAGATTAGTATAGAGCTTTTTTAATTAAATTAGAATAACATTTATTTATAATTTATAAATAAAGTAGCAATATTTTAAGATTTATAGTTATTAATAACATATTTAATAAACTTTGTTTAAATAATACGTAATAACTTCAACATAATAGTCGTATTATTATTAAAAATATATAATAAGTATTTTAACAATACAGTACAGTATTTATTTATTAAATTTTTATGAATAAATAAAAAATATACATTTTAAAATTATAATAAAAATTATATAAAAAGTTTTGATTTAATATTTACTGAAAAGTAGTTTTTTTGCGGTAAAATAAAAACGAAATATTGTCGTTTTATTAGAAATATTTTTTAGAATCGTTTTTTTAGAAAGAAGTTTTCGATCCTAAACTTAAATATATTGGATCTTATTTGATCTTTCAGTCTTTGTACAAGTTAATCCCTGTGGAATTATTAGCAATACTACCATAAAAGAAGCATTAAATTAAGGTAAGACTTTATCATGATTTGACATGACATGGTTATCATGACATTGTATAAAATAAGAAAAAAAACGTTTGAAAAAAAATCAAATTAACATCAAATCTATCGGTAGCGCTATGTCATACTAGTAACATAAGTAATACTAGTAGCAAATCGAAATCTGTAACCAAAAAAATAATAATTGCTCCACTCGTAGGTGACTGAGCGTTTAAAATCGAGTCACTCGCATTTTATCAGTCACGCTCCCAATGGTTTTATCTGTGTATTACACGGATTTATGTCACGCATTTTTATCGTGTTCAATATTGTGTCATTGCTTTTCGTAATAGAAACAACAGTAACGGTAACCATGGTAACAAACGTCTGGACGTTACATGTTGGGTTAGTAATCATTTAGATTTGTTGTATCCACTTTAAGAATACATTTGAACAATGTAATAAGTATAAAACAAATGATATTAAAAACAAATAAGTTACGAAGATCACAATCAGAGGATCTAAAAGAATACAAATTCATGACTAATAATTTGTTAATAACTAATTAATACTAGCTTACATGGGTTTATGCCAATTGATTAAAGTTGGATTCAAAAGTTAATTAAATATATGAAATAATAAATAATAGCGTTACAGAAAAACAAAAAAAAATCAGTACGTTGCAGGATGCCGCGATGTATGAGAATAAAATTGTTTTATTTTTAGTTTCCACAATGTATTTGAATATACTTGCGGATAAAGAAGGTAATTGTTTTCTATGACTAATGAAAATTAGATAAAATATATAACATTCTTTGTTATGTAAAGTTTATTATACAAAGCTATGATCACAATAATGCGTGGGTCAGCTTACACTTCCGTAACGGACGTAAAATGTAAATCTACCCACTAACATAAATTACTATTTCCTTAACAAGACGTCAAGTGAATTCGCTTTGAATTACGACTATGAATAAATCTTCATTATTGTTTTGTAACAAAAAAGAATGTTATTCCGATATTTTTACAGCATTAATTGAACAATGATATTTCATTAATGTGATTTTTTATCGTGTTAGAAGTAATAATAAATTAAAACGAATATTTAATGAGAAACTTTTCAAATAATGATTTGCTGAAAACATTATTTTAACTATATTATAATTAATAAGGCTTAAAACACATTGATTCTTTCTTCATTACAACAATTATGTATGTATAGTTAAAATCATTGTAATAGTTTTATTTTTTAATCTTTTATCTGTAAAAAGGCAAATAGTCTATCTGTAAAAAGTATGTTAATTTGTGAAAGAGAAAGGGTATACGATATATACCAGAAGTCGCGATTCCTACTCGTGATTGTGAGTTTTTATAACATATTTATATAAAATTAATTATGCTTACACAAGTTTACTTACTTTGTCTTTATTAAAAAATAAATAATAATATGCATATTGTGTTATATCTACAGATTATATATAGGTATAGTTATAAACATAATACATTTTTTTTATTATTTCTCACCATTTTAGTTTCACACATTATAATTCATTATATACGAATATATAGGCTAAAAATATTACATAAAAATGTATATATATATACCATGTCTCTTATTATTAAATCATCATCAAAGAAAGAAAACTAGCCATCCTTGAATTTTTGAATCGCAACAAATAAAATTTCAAGGTCAATAATATTATATCCCTTATATTTGTTATACCATTTAGAAAATATAATATTTCCGTAATAATGCTGAGTAGGAACTTTGCAGTATACTACAATCATTTGATTAAAAATGTAACACAGCTAAACAGGTGTCATCTTAACATAACTGAAAGTAACAAAATGTTCAAAGCGAAACACGTACATTTTTCATAGATTAACAGAACCGACATAAATTTCGTTAGCTGTATTAAAAGATATTTCAATGTATGCCATTAAAAACACATTAGGTTCGCAAATCGTCGGGGTCTTATAGGTCATTAACTTAACTTGTGTATTGCGGTGAGGTTCGGAACAAACAACCCAGGGACATAAAATGAAAAGAGTTAGTTGTTTGGACCCTTTCGCTAATATTCATTAGTCGTTCTCATTTATAGAGCAAATACCCTCTACGAAGACGGTTTTTATGATTCCATTGTCCATTTTATAAAATGGTTGTATTTGTATAGATAAAATTGTATTGCATGTTAAATACATAGTTAAACGACTAAATTGTTTCTTTATTTAATGTTAAAAGTATCTTAATCCAAGTAACAGAATTGCTTGTAAACGAGCAATGCCAGTCTAGCTATTAAAGTTCTTATATCGTATCATTTCAAACCGAGACACAAAACGAATTTAAGTTACATTGTGTTGAAATGGTATATTCGATAACTTGAAAGTATCCAATGGCTTCTTATGCTTTTCTTGAAATGTAAAAGTTCTTATGCTCACTATGGTAATGGTAAAATCAATAAAACTATTTTTGTAAATAGTCTATACAATTAAAATAGGATTTTGTAACAAAGATCTGTTTTTTCTCTTTCGACAAAATAAAAATTAATTAGTTTATATAAATAAAATTCAATAATGTATGGTAATATAACATCCAACAAGTTAATTTCTTTAAGTTTATTTATGAAATAGGTATACTGTCTTATTCTTTCTTATATACAAAATCATTCTTATGGTTGAACCCACGTCAAGTATTACTCTAAACATACATTTATAGAGAACGAGAGATATGTTCTATTAAACGTTTTCGGGTCATTGACCTAAACAATTGTGTTTATATGTAATTATTCGGTTGGATAAGTGAAAACTGAAAACTGTTTTCGATCTTATTTAGTTATTTGGAAAAGCTTATATTTGAATTTATTTAAAAACCTGTATTGCGCTGAGACCACCGACCACTTATGTTCTCTTGTATAAAATTTCAAATACATAATGCAATCGAAATGCAATACCTTATTCAATATCATTTCTGATGTATTTCATATATTGGTCATTGATTTTATTGTTCAAATAATGTTTCGATTATTTATATATAAAATATACTTTATATTCAAGTAACATAAAACGTTCCACATGTCTATAATATTCAATATTTTCACCCAATTCTTTATAATTTACCAAAGAATATTTGTTCCTTTAGGTATATTATAAGCACACACTAATTTCATTACCAAAGCTTTCTTGAATACCACAAGAAATTAATCCCTTCAAAAGGAAAGCTGTGTCCAGCTTAAAATTATCTTACGTCCGTCCCTTTGCTTAAAATGATAGAATGTCATGAATCGCTTATTTAATTAAAGTGACAAATTGAAATTGTTTGTGAACTGCTATAAAAACAGTATGTCTGTTGTTTCCGCTTTAATCTCTTAAAGGCTCGCTTGTAACACCGTGGTAATGGTTACAGTGTTTTTATTGTGGCCATATTTTATATTGTCCAGAGACATTTTTCTGTATTTACGAGTATGTCTCGGTAGAGATAATTGGACGTTATTTTAAGTTGCCTCTGATAATATTGTGTTTTTGTGATCTTATTTTTTTAGATCATGCGTCTCAAAATAATAAAAATTATTGTACTCGTATTATAGCAAACTTTGGTTATCTGTTATGTTTCTCTGAAATAATTAAAACATAACAAAAAAATAACTTTTTATCAAACGTATTAAAATAATATAATTTATTTTAATTAAAAGAGTAAGAGTAGGTACTTGAAATTCTCTAACTTTATATAAAAAGAAAATAATGAATTATTATTTTCCGCAAATAAATTATTTAAAAGAAAATTATTTTAATATTACTTGTTCCATCCCAAATAAAACAAAACGATTATCAAAACATTTATAACGAATAAACTTTCTAACAGTTTCTTATTTACCGAGACGTAAGTTTTTCTTTGTCCTGAAAAAACTACAAATCTCCCGGATGTTTGTGACTAAGTTTGGAAGTACCGAATAATTGTTGTTTTCTATTATGAAATATTGCAGTTTGTTTTGAAGACATAACCATTTTTTAATTTCTTTTGTTTTATGCAAAGTGCAACGAAATTATTTCATTACGTACTTTATAGCAGGTGTTTAATTTTTTTTATGTTATCCTTATATTGGATTTTTCTTATGTTATAATACAAATATCTATTATATAATTCATAATTAATTGTATTACATGTATGTATAATGTATTATATATAAAAAAAATAAAAACTAATATAATGAAGAAATTATAATAAATTGAAAGAAACACAATATATTTGAAGTTCCTGTGTTTGTTTGGCTGCACGTTTATCTTTCTCTAATATTGTTGAAAGTGTAGCCTATGCCCTATTGTCTAAGTCAACCTATAGAAAAAAGTTACACCCTTTTCACAATAAAACTTTACTTACAAAAACACAAAAGGTAGAAATGTATTGGATTATACATTTCTACCTTTAATAGATACGGGTATTTATAACTTGCTGTGAACCAGAGCAAACTAAGTCATGGACAACAGTGTGTAAAGTTTAAAAGTTTATCGTTTGGTGTCCATGGAAGATTAACTTACTAAAAATCTAATCCATTTCTGGATATAGATATTTTTTAACTTTTAATTTTTAACTTTTAACTTTACCAAATATCATAAGCAATTAAAAAAAATATCTAAAGTTGTCTTCTCATTTTTTAAAAACAGATGTGAATTTTTTAGTCTTAAGTATTTCGCAATAAAATTTTGCGTAAAAATTCGCTTTCTCATAAATATCTTAGTTTATACCTACATCTAAATTTTTAACACGTCTTAAACAGAAAGATATTTATAAGACTATATATCCATACTAACATTAAAAATTCGAAAGTATCTCTGTCTTTCTGTCTGTAACGCTTTCACCCTTAAATCACTCCACGGATTTTGATGAAATTTGGAATAAATATAGATAACACATTGAGGAAGGACATAAATATTTTTTTAGAGCGGAAAAATATCCCATTTCTACAGAAAACAACATAGATCACTGGCGTTATAGCAGGTGATAAGTTAATACAATGTTTTTCTAAAGTATTTTTTAAACATTTAAATATATTTTTTTATAATAATACCTGTTTTTGGTTACTTTTTCTTTATTTAAAAAAAATGATATAAGGTAAATAAGGTTAGGTAAATAGCAAACAGGAGAGCTAAGAGCTGATGTAACATTCAATTCACATTTCACACACAAAAACGTACTTGACCTAAAAAATAAAGCTGCTGTCCAAATAAATACTATTTAATAAAGACGAAGTCGCGGGAAAATACTAGTTAAAATATATTATGCGTAAAAATACGAGAAATATTAAAATAATCTATGCATCTGCGTATGCATATGCGTCGATCCTTCTGATATATATAAGATATATATATATATAAGAAATATATATATATATAGAAATATATATAGATATATATATATATATATATATATATATATATATATATATATAAGAAAGCTCAGAAGTATTTATTATTTAACTCTAAACTTTAATGTGTAGTCCGTTCTAAAAGATTGCACCAACCTGCTGGCCTCCTATTGTTATATCACATTACAACACAATAATTTATAATGGCAAAGGTTCAAGATATTGTTGAGATGCACAGAACCATTGCTGAATCACTGGGTAAGCGGATGACTGACTTTGAAGAAAAATTGAATTCATCATCATCATGTGACATCAGTAAGCCTAACTTGGAGAAGTTGCAGAGTGATTACAAGGACTTTAAATCTTCTGTATGGAGTATACTTGAATTATTAAAATCACTGATACACAATGTAGCTGCTCAAGTTGATGAGGTTGATAACCAAACCCGTAGAAATGCCTTGCTGTTCACTGGTATCGAAGAAAAGGAGGGTGAAAATCTGACTTCAACCATACTTAGTACTGTTCAGGTCCTTATGGGTCTATCGGATGTCCAATCGACTGCCATTCAACATTGTCATAGGCTGGGGGCTCGATCCGACAAACGGCATCGTCCAATACTTGTTAGGTTTAACAACCTTAACGTCAGAAACATCATCTTCAACAATAAAAAGGCTCTTAAGTCATCCCCAGTTGTACTGAGTGAGTTTCTGACCAAACCTCGACAGGATCTTTTTGCCAGAGCCAAAAAGCATTTTGGTTTATTTCAATGTTGGACCCGTTACGGTGCTGTGTTTATAAAGCTACCGAACAACGATGTACAACGTGTCTCCGATTCAACACATCTCGAAGTGTTGATGATGAAGCACCCGAACATTTTGCCACACTCTCCTTCATCTCCCATTGAAAACCAGGCCAAGATAGACGCTGCTGCCATGCAACCGCGTAGAGTAACCCCAGCATCTTCGTCGAAGCTCAACACTCGCCCAGTCACTCGTAAACAGGTCTTAAAAAAACCCTAAGTTATTTTTTTTTCTATTCTTTTCGTGTTGGGATTATCATTATTACAGCTCATTCTTCTTTCACTTATATATTTTTTTATTGGAGCCATTTGTACAGTATATTCTTTATGTTTTAATAACTTTCAAATCTACTTCCTTTTTATATATATTGACTTATTGTTAAATTTTCATTACTAAACATTTTTATCTATTTACAATTTTAAAACATAACTAAGTGACAACTGTCAACTTGACAAGTAAAGGCATTCACAGCTATAAGCGTCTGTGACGTTGAAAAACATTGTTTATTACATTTATATATCGTCTACATTACACATAATTTAAAATAACTTTTAAGTTCTTTAAAATTTCGATATTAAATAATTGATTACTATTTATCGCTGTCATAAAAATAAATTTTAATCTATATTTTTGACCATAGCTGTAATAATGGTAATACTATTTTTTTAATATTGTTTATCAGATTTTGGTGCCTTGTATTAGTATCTTTTTTATTATTGTGTTATTCACTGCTTTTTTTCTTTTATTGGAAAAAGTTTTTATTGTTGTTATTTATTTTTTATGTTTTTTTTTTTCTATTTTGTGTTTCCTGATTTACATGCCAGCAGGATGTGCATGCAAGCATGTCTTAATATTGCATTTTTTATTATTAAGTTCGAATTGGCCTAAATTGTTTTATTTTATAAATATATACACATATATATATATTTTTAGTTGGTTTAATAATATATATTTTTTTTTGATACATTTCATATAATTTGGATTGTATATATCTTAATTGTATTGTTCTGCTAACAATTCAATTTGTATTGTATGTAAAAATATTATATTGTATAACTTATAGTATTTAATTATTGTGTATTATATTATTTTATAAGTAATATTTTATTTATATTATTATTATATTTTACTCCATAATTTCAAGTATGGAGTCTAGTTCTGACTCCTTCTACACGGCTGGTGAGAATAGTTCCTTTAATAGTCTGGATAGCGATTTCATACCTATTCAAACCTTTATTGAAAATGAGTTGGAACCATACCACAACAATTTTAATATCTGTCACATCAACGCTCAAAGCATACCCTCTCATCATTTAGATCTAGTAAATACCTTCAATCTTAATTCTGTTCATGCGGTTTTAGTTTCCGAATCTTGGTTAAAGCCATCTCTAGCTTCCTCCAATTTTTCACTTCCTGGCTTCATCCTTTTAAGAAACGACCGCATTGGCAAAGCCGGTGGTGGTGTTTGCATCTATCTTCGCAACCATTTTAAATACAAAATTATTCTCCAATCTCCTGCTTCTCTCCATGATTCGCCTGAGTATCTCTTCATTGAGGTTAATATTGACAAAAAGGTAGTCATTGGCGTTGTTTACTCCCCTCCAAATATAACGTACTTCTCTAAACTTGAAGCCATTTTTGAAGATCTACTTTCCTGTACCACACATCTCATAGTCATGGGTGACTTTAACACTTGCTTGCTTAGGCAAGACTCAAGGTCTAATCAACTACGACAGTTAACCGACTCTCTTAATTTGGAAATTCTAGCCCTCGGTCCGACGCATCACACCAGTACCTCATCAACTTTGTTAGACCTTATTATTTGCTCGGACACCCAAAGTGTTAGTAACTTTGGTCAAATACCTGCTCCTGCTTTTTCACATCATGACCTAATTTTTATTTCATACCGAGCTAAAGTGCCTAAATGCAAACCGAAATACCTATTCTTCGTAATTATATTAATATTGACAAAGAAGCGATTGCATTGGATGCATGTGCTGTAAATTGGGCCGCTGTGGAGGAATTAGGTACAATTGAAGACATGGTTCAACTCTTAAACTATAATATTTTAACACTTCTTGACCGTCATGCTCCTCTTCGTAAAATTAAAGTCAGTCACCGTTCTGCGCCATGGTTTAATGATGACGTAAAAAAGGCCATGATACAAAGGGATTGTGCTTTTCGTAAGTTTAAAAAAAACCGTTCACAACTCAACTGGTCTGTATATAAGGCTGCAAGAAATCGGTGTAACCAATTCTGTCGTAAACTCAAACGCCAATATATTCTCAATAAAACCTGCTCATCCGCAGCAGAAACCTTAAAATTCTTAAAGACTCTCGGTGTAAGCAAATCTCGACATTTTGAAAGTTTTTCTTCTGTGGACATTAATTCTCTTAATCGTTATTTTTCGTTCACCAACACTATTGACTCCCAAAGAAGAACTAAAACCATTACATCAATTCTCTGTTCGTCTAGGCCCGATATCCCACTATTTCACTTCACTCCTGTTGACGAAGCTGAGGTTAAGAAGCACCTTTTAGCCATAACATCAAAGGCTACTGGTTGTGACGGTATTAATCGTACTATGTTATCATTCATTATCGATTTCCTCATTGCTCCCTTATCTAAAATAATTAACTTTTCCTTTTCCTCTGGTAGTTATCTACATTTGTGGCGTAAAGCTCATATTCTCCCACTTCCAAAAATAGCCAATCCTATGTTACTCTCACATTTTCGTCCCATTTCAATATTACCGTTTTTATCCAAGATAATTGAATCCGTCGTTCACTCCCAACTTTCCCTGTTCCTTTCAAAATTTAACTTACTAGATCCGTTGCAATCAGGTTTCCGCATTGGACACAGTACAAGTACAGCACTCTTAAAGGTCACCGAAGATATCCGTCAAGGTATGGAAAACAAATGTGTAACCATTCTTGTACTGGTTGACTTCAGCAACGCATTTGGCACTGTTGATCACGATCTCTTACTTGCGTTGTTGGACAAATACTGCATCTCGGCTTCGTCTATCAGGTGGTTCTCTTCATATCTTCGAGGGCGCCGGCAGGCTGTTCGCACCGATGAGGGCCTCTCTGATTGGTGTGAAGTGGTTGCTGGGGTCCCCCAAGGCGGAATTTTGTCTCCTTTATTATTTTCTCTATTCATTAACTCTATTACCTCTGACTTAAATTGTCAATACCACCTTTACGCCGACGACTTGCAGCTTTACATTCAGACAGAGGTAAATTCAATTGACCAAGCTATTCACTCATTAAACGCTGCTCTTGAGCGAATGTTGCAATGGTCTAACGATTATGGCATCGAAGTAAACCCCTGTAAGTGTCAAGCAATCATTATTGGTAGTTACCGTCAGTTAGCCCATATCGACCAAAACTCATTACCAAATGTAACTTATAACAATATTGTAATACCCTTTTCTCCTCAAGTAAAAAATTTAGGAATATTTCTTGACAGTTCTTTTAATTGGCAATACCAACTAAAGGAACTGTCACGTAAATTTTATAGTATTTTTCACTCTCTGTTAAAACTTAAACACTTCCTGCCCCATCGGGCAAAACTACAATTGGTTAACCTGTTACTGCTACCTATCCTTGACTATGCTGATGTGTGCTATATCGACGCTAATGAAGTTCTCCTAAATAAATTAGATCGTCTATTAAATACCTGTATCCGCTTTATTTTCGGACTACGTAAGTTTGACCACATCTCCGACTATAGGTCAAAGCTAAAATGGTTGCCCGTCCGTAAACGAAGAAACTTACGGACTCTTTGTTTACTTTACTCTATTTTGTTTAATCCTTCCACTCCTGTTTATTTAAAACGCAATTTCTCATTTTTAGCGGATGTACATGACAGATTGCTTCGTTCTTCCAGCAACCTATTGCTCCATACACCCCTTCATCACACTGGTTTCTTGTCCAACTCATTTAGTGTAACCGCTGTCAGGCTATGGAACGACTTACCGGAACATATAAGAAAAGCCACAAGTCGTGAGTCGTTCAAACGCCAAGTAAAAGAACACTATCTCAAATAATAAAGTATTTATACGTAGACTACATTATTTGTTATATATCTCTTATGTATTAAATATTATGTCGGATATATCGTATGTATTATATGTCTTTTATATTATTTTTATGTTTATATGTAGATTTAGATATAGTCTTATAATATTATTTTATTTTTTTTTCTTTTACTTTTTATGTTTTGCACGCCTACCAACATCCTCTCCTGTACTTCGTAAGGTTGGCTGGTAGAGAATGTCTTTGTGGCATTAAGCCCGCCTTTTGTGCTTTATTTTGTATATTGTGCAATAAAGAATTAAATAAATAAATAAATAAATATATTGGTCTCGTATAATGAAAACGTAAGGTCTCAATGAAGATGAAATTAGGTAGGTATTTAGTTTGTCCTTTATATAAAAGTGTGTATAAGTATATATACACTTAATTATTAGGTAAATCACAAAAAAATGCTTGTCAACAATATTTTATATAATATAAGATAAGTAAAATATGGGTATTGTCAACTAACAATAATAAGTATATCTAATAACCAACATTCTGCTACATAGTGTATATTTGTATTAAATCTTCTGTAATATGTAAAATAAAAGTGCAATTATAAATCAGTGATCATAATCGTAAAATTCGCAACATATTAGCGAGCACTATGCTATTAAAGTATTCACGCGGCAGGGAAATTCACTAAAGAGACATGCACAAACAAGTCTGCAGACATGTCTGACAGACCTAGCTACTGTTCGTATACTGTAGGTATGTGCATTGTTTGCTAGTATTGGACCGACTCACTTAGACTGGCAGACTTGCCTGTGACTTGCCTGTTAACTCGATAGTTCTGCGCGGGCACAGATATGTCCGTACATGAATACTTATCATGGTATCGGCATAAAAAATGGGTGTCTGCATAGAACATGATTTTCTGCTTATAGGCTCCAGAAGACAAAAACCAGAACGAAACATCTGACTCACTATTATTTATTTTTTTCGTGTGATTTGTATGATATTTTCGAAAAGTGGTGTACGCAGTAAAAAAATGTGTGTAAATAAAGTATTTTACAAAGAATTTCTAGCTGAATATTTATATTCAGTTTGTCTTAACATATCCATGTTTATGGAAGAAAAAAAATGAGTTGTTTTTGAAAACCCATTTATGCAAAACTGTCTGACAAAGTTTTAAAAAATGCAAGATGGGATATATTACCTTGCAATATAGCTGAATTAAGTTATGTTGTAAAAATAATCTTTACAGAGCTTCTACAGCAATGCGCTCCATAAAGTATATCTGTTAGCTACATTCATCAATAAATACGTGCTTTGTTTTGTTTCAAACTGCTTCAATTCCCTTAAGATCAAGTTAGAGCTGGAACCCAATTTTTTGACAGATCATTGTTAAATATATATTAATATTAATCATATATTTTAATTGATAGATTGCTAGGATGGGAAATTTTGTTAAAACATTATATTAACATTTATTTGATTTTGATATTAACTTATTTGAATTACATGATCATGAAAGTACATAACTAAAAAAAATAGTTTAATAATAAAAAAAACATAATTATTTATATAAGGTAACGTGTAACACTAACAACAAATATTAAGGCTAAGGCCAAAGTGCTAGCGAGTTGATAAATATTCCGTTAATTGAAATTTGCGGTAACACTAAATAGCGTGCAGTATGGTTGTAGTGCGCTCTTTAATATTGCAATGCCATAATCAGTGAAATGTTGAACATTGTTAATTTCAAAAATAGAAAACTAAAGAGTATAATTCACAGAATAAATTAAAATATTCAATTTTCTTATACCTTTTAAATGTCATTTGAATAGAGGACGTAAGATTGTATCTTTTACAAGAGCGATCGTAGTAATAAGTTACCAATGTCCCATTAACAGTACGTAAGCAAAAATGTCAATATAAATTCTGTCACTTTAATACTTCAAAACAGTAATACTGCTGCTCTCGTTAAAAATGCCTTTTAAATATACACTTTAAATTTTCTTCAAAATTTATTGTAACCTATACATGTTTTTATATATTTGCTTATTTATGAACTTAATTACAATACACAAATACATAAAACAATTTCGTCAATTTGTTATGAAATAAAAACACTTACAGGTAAAATACAATCCCAATGTAGGGACCCAAAATATACTAACAACATTTATAAAGACTTCAAAATAAATTTGATTAGCCTTTAAGAACCATTGTATACCAAATAGACTCTTGAACGTTCCTTATTTTGCAACTATTTTAAAACGGTTAACAGGTTCTAGGGTCTGCTTACTGATATCAGTACTCGAAACATTTTAGAACCAATTTTTGAAAATATCTTTAAACATGTATAGCCATGTTAAGCTTATTTAAATTTATATAAATATAGAATGTAAAAAACCGATACGGGCAGGGATTCGAACCCGCGACTACTGGGAAACCGTCCCGTCGCTCTACCGGTGAACCGGTCTCGTCGGTGAATTAAGCATTCTATATGTGATCGGGACGGTTTCCCAGTAGTCGCGGGTTCGAATTCCTGCCCGTATCGGTTTTTTACATTCTATATTTATATAAATTTAAATAATTTTAGAACCATCTTTAATACCACTAATGCAGTTTTGGTTGATTTTTTTTTAATTTTTTTTTTCAAACAAATGGAGAGGGTAGCTATAAGACTATAGCACCAGTGACAGCAACGTGAAGCTATCAAAATCAGCAATCTACCAAATTTCAATATGGATACTGATTGCACTCAACCATCGGCTTAGTAACCCTTCATTGACTCTATAAATTGTAAATAGACAATTATGTTAAACCTGCCTACGATCTTTGATAATGAACAACGACACTACATCTTTCTCTGAACTTTTTAGAAATATTATAGTTAATTAATATTCTGTACCTAAGCGCTGTGTTTCAACATTAATTTGTTTATTGAGTTAAGAAAATTTAAATGGATGTGACATTTCAGGTGTTTGTAAGCTAGATCTGTCCGCGCCCTAATCTCACCGATCCTAAGCTTAGTAAAATCGCACTATCGCCCGTGTAGTTAAATAAATTTTGGTGCAAACTGTAAGTTTTAGCGTACTGAAATAACTACAAACTTAACTTAGTACATTAAATAGAGCTGATGTGCTTGACTAACATTTGACAGTTTTATATATTTTGTTTTACTATAAAGTCTACGTTACACTCATTATACTTTTGTATATGTTGTCATTATTAAAATAATAGTTAGACATACTTTAAAAATCTACTTATTACGATTCAATAGACACGGCCTTGTGAGAAATGTATAGACAGAGACACAAATAAAATAGTTTACCCTTTGGTTACTTAGTATTTGGGTAACGTGTTTGCATCAATTCATATATTTGTAAAAAAAACCTAGTACCACTCTCACGCTGATTATTTTATATGCAGTAGCTAATAAATTAAAAGAAATAAAAAAGTACATTTATAATTTATAAACCTAAAACCTTTAGGGAGCCGTCCCGCCGTTCTGACAATTCAGATAACGCTTTCATTTTTTATTTATTTATAATTTAAATAAGCTTATAATTTTTCTACATATTTACACATAATTTCAATTATGATACATTACATCTACAATTTAAGGAAACTGCTAAGATAGATATATAAAATAACAAAGGTTGCTTCTTACACCATACGCTCCGCTCTTCGTTTCATGGCACGGAGTAGAAATTAATTAGAAGAGGTTGGCAAACTTGGCCGTAGCTTCGCTTATTGGGCTCTAAGCGAAAATATATGACGGCAGAGCTGCGGGGTGATGTCGTCTTTGTAAACATAATATATAACATATTATGAAAATAGTGTTTAGTATTTAGGTTAGATAAGACTGCAATTTACTAGAACTGCTTGCGCAGTATGCACTTTGAGATACATATTTCTTATTTAAGTTTATTTTTTAGATAAATATGATAAATTAAGTTCTAAAAACTTTTATCATAATATTTTTCATTCAATGCCAAAAGCCTTAGAAATTGATTAATAATTTGATTAGGAGACATGGAAAGCAGGTAAATGAAAGGTAGTGTTTTTGGGCAGATATTTTTATAACCATGTTAGTGCCGACATGTACAAAAGCTTTAACATATTTTTTTAAATACAGTTTTATTGTACTGTATTAAAAAAATATATTTATTGTTATTTTATCTTTAAAAAAACGTGTTTATTAATTTTACTTTTTATACAAACTTGATTATGTCAGCCTAATAGTTTCCTAATCCTTCTGATTTATCGCTAACAATAAAATTACCAAAGAAACTATAAACAAAAACAATATAGACAGTAAGAAAGAAATAACTCTAGGGGTATAGTGAAAATAGTCACAAATAGTCATAGTGAGTGGGTGTTTTATACTTCTATGGCGTATCTCAAGCAAGCAGGCACCATTAACTGTATGTGGTGATACCATGTAGTTATGTTATTGCGATTTATTAAATATAGGTTAAGGAATATTTTTATTGTTTTTTGTACTATAAAATTGTATTGTTTTGTTCAAGTGGTATATGATTTGTAAACATTTTTCATCAAGGTAAATCCTTAAATTCTTGTTGAAAATTTTTGGAAACCTCCTAAAGTAGTTACTTTATTTTGGGCAACATACATATGTTTATACATTATAGTTTGATGATGATTTCATTTAATACCATCGGCTACTTCAGAGTTACCCAATCATTTAATTTTAAACACTTCAATAGTTTTTTAACCTCAAATCATACAGAAACCAAACAGTGGGCATATTTATTTAATTGGCTTCCTAATAAAAATAATTGACACTTACTAGTTATTGAAGTTTAAATACATATCAAAAGTCTCCCCTATCGTCTCTATTTTCTAGGTTATATATATAGTTTTTCCGCTTTGCTTATGAAAGTAACCACCTTCCTATCCACTGTCGCAGGGCGTAACCGTGAACGTAATGAACTAATGATGCTGACGCACTCCTCGTTACCGGCTCCTGACAGCTACCGTAGGGTGAAGTGGTTGTAAACTTTTGAAAATGGAACACTGAAAAAGAATATTTCTATGTGTGAGTTGTGGACAACTTTAGAAATGGTATATGTGTGAATATGTGGAAAGAAACAAATATATATGTGTGTATTTTTGTAAGAACATACTGTTGATATAAAATAACGTTATTTCAATTACACAGTACTCAAGTAAATGTCAAAAACTTCGTATGAATGTGTTGAGTTATGACAAATGAAATCCTTTATGAAAACTTTTGATGATTTGTTGTCTTGTTTATACCCCTAAGAATATGATT
Source organism: Napeogenes sylphis (assembly GCA_959347405.1). Classification (NCBI taxonomy): domain Eukaryota; kingdom Metazoa; phylum Arthropoda; class Insecta; order Lepidoptera; family Nymphalidae; genus Napeogenes; species Napeogenes sylphis. The sequence goes on along the minus strand of OY365777.1, from coordinate 28,648,972 downwards.
GAATAATAGTAAATGGAAATAAGTAACGATTATATTTATTTATCAAAAGGCACAGTTACAGAGTCAAGATAAAATATAAGTATTATACATAATCCTTAAATAACATCATTCCAAAACTGCCCTCTTGTTACAACCGTATACAGCATTCTAAAGGTATATAGATTAAAGGTAAAAATAAAATAAAATGGTGATGGTAATGAAGTTTATGGTGTATACGATTTGTGTAAAGATTCCATGAATCTGGTGTATGTATCAAAAAAGTCAATATGAGAGTGAGCAAAGATATTATTGTTTTCTCTTGACATTAGAAAGAGAGGATTATTTCAAGATACATTATTGTTGTACTTTGGTATCCAAAATAGCTTCGGAAGCTGCACAGAAAAAGTATGTACCTTGAAGTACTGAGTGATTATTATACTTTTCATTATATATATGGTTAATGGTGTGAACTATATACTTGGAAAAAGTGAAAAAAAATCCTAGAATATTACTTATGAACCTCTATTAAAAACAAAAAATATTTTAGTGATTAAATTTATCGATATTTTAATTAAAAAAACTAAAATAGAGTTGAAAATTGCTAAAATGTATGTAGGTAAGTTTTTTACTTTGTCTAAACAATTTCACTTTACCTTATGTAGGTTAAACGTAAAAAGTGAAAATAATTTAAGGTAGGATAGATTATTTCGCATCATCCTCAGGCCGTTGTGTTGGTCGTCATTATGGTAATTTTATTGGAAACTTTCACGTAACGCTAAGGTTTCAAACTACACAGTGTCATCCCAATTGACAAATATTACTTTAAGTATTAATAACTGATATTATCTGCAAATGTTAAAATATCCCTGATTTATTTGAAATAAATTCTTTGAATTATTAATATTATTATAATAACGTTTTTTATTTATTTTTAGTTTATCGATAAAAATAAATACGAAAAATGGTTCCCTTTACCTATCCCTTAGGTAACCCTTTCATAAACAATCAGAAATAATTTTATAGAATTGTGGTATTAAATTTGTTCGATATTTAAATTATCCATGTGTGCAATCCCTTGGAGGTTAACGTGCCTGATCGCTCTCTTAAGGTATATTCAACAGCTCATTAATCGGGACATCTTTAAGAAAAGCTGACTCAACTGAACTATAGTGGTCGTGGAGCCATTAACGGGACTTCAATTTGAATTTAGAACACCGCATTTTTGAGAAACATATTTAAAACGTTAATATCTTTTAAGTATTAGTATTTCTTATTTTTTATACATATGACAATAAATTATAAAGATATATGTAAGAAGATATGTAAATCAACTTTTTAGTGAATTGTTATTAAAATCGTAAAAATTTACACGCATGCTGAGTGACATTATAAATACTATTCAGTTTTATTGTGTTGTTTAGACGGTAAGTTATTACAATAAATTGTAATATAAAAACATGATGTAATAAATACAAAATAACAACTCGTTACAAGATAAATTATTTGAAGTCACATATACAATATACATATATAATACACAGATTTAACAAACATTTATATTTCGAGACAGTTGAAAAATATATGTTTTTTTTAAAGTTTAGACTTGAGTTACATAAACTGTTACATTTAAATATTACATTTTATGGCTCCAACCAAGTCATCGAGTAGCGCTGACGTCGCCTTATTGACTTTTTAGAATAGCTGCTTAAGATGTCAAGTGTCGATACCACATATTATATATCATCTTGTTTGTTAAGATTTCTTACAAAAAGATTAGGAGTGATAGTTAAAGTGGAAAAATGTAAATGACCGTAATTCTCTCTAATAACATTATTAAAGTTTACTGGTTTTTATTATTAGAAAGAATAAATTATTTTTGTATTCAATATATTATAAAAATAATATTTATAATATTTTTGACAGTAATTTTCTTTTTCATATTACTTTTGTATTAAAGACCATTCATTAAAAGCAGGTAATTTTTTTTTTCCTTTTCACTGTTGCGAACATAACAAAGAAGGCACTTACTCGTAATACATACAGGATTCATATGTAACTTTGTTAGCTATTTTTTAACAGAAACAATCTTGAAGACAGAATGTTTCCCTCGCGTTTAATACTCGTCTCATTAGCTATAATTTAATACGAGAAGGCATTTTACTGTTGGAATTTCTACCATATTTCAAATTCCGAGAGGTCTTTCAGATTACTTTGGACGCAAGTTGCCAGCTTGAGCGGAACCTACATAACTTCCTTCTATGTATAATTAAATAGTAAATAATGACAAATAATAAAAAAATAATCTTGTTCAAACTATGTTTCAAATTTTTCATATATTTTTTTTTCTTTAAAAAAAAACTTAGTTGTTCATTGCATTATTTTTCAACAAAAAGATTAAATAAAATAAACGGTATTAAATATTTTACATAACAATTATGATAAAAAATCTAAGTAATAAATAATTTTCGCTTTAGCTGGCTTTTTAAACAGATTCCTCCTGCCTGTGTTTGAGAAGATAATTTTCTTCTTAATTAACCCGCTGTTGAATGTCGTATTTAATTGGACCATTGGAACGTGTGTGAAGTGATGGTGCCTGTAAGAAAAGTACCTATTGTTTATCTAATTAAGAATATTAAATGAAGTTCATATTTATGTTTGTTAGATGTAAATAGAGAAAAGGAGCTTCACAGTCAAGATATTTATTTTATATTATTTAAAAATAATGTTATGTCTACTGTAACGTTAATTATAAATGTTATAAAGTATTAATAAAATAGTGTTTTATAATCTATTATTATACATTTTTTTGCTAGTATGGCCTGAAGCAGAAAAGAAGGGTGTTGTGGAGTATTTTTATGCACATGTCTGTCTGTGGCATCATAGGTGTTAAAACGATGGATCGATCTAAACTCTGTTAGTTTTCAATAGAATGCCTTATCTGTCGATATTGTTTTTTAGCTATGATTTGTGGAAATAAAATCAGTCGACACCAGGATATTCAGCCCTCGTTAAAACTAGTGAGATGACCTCAGGAAATAATGTCAAGTGATTTTGACATTATTTCCTGTGAAATTATTTGCGATTTGAAATTAATTTTATTTCTGTTGAAGTTATGGTCCGTGGCAGAAAAAAGGGATATTATGGTGTTTGTTTATGCGTTTGTATGTGGCATCATAGCTCTTAAAACGATTAACTGATTTAAGCACATTTCGTTTTTAATCGAAAACCTTATCTGTCGACATAGTTTTTAGTTATGATTCCTGGATATAAAATCAGTAGACTCCAGAATATTCAGCCCTCATTACAAGTAGTAAGACGACTTCAGGAAATAGTGTCGACTGTTTTGCGATTTGAAATTATATTTTATTACTATCGATAGTAATAAAATATAATTCTTATACAAATACATGTGTGGTTTACTTACTAATAATTTATAATAAAAAAAATAACTACCATACTTTAAGTGTATTACACATATTTTTTATAGATACCTTTCAAACAGAAATAGTACAACTATCACAACCCTTAAAGTTTAATATCATAAATAACAAGTATAAATTTAAATAGGGCTAAAATAAATAATACCTTTAAAAAATGATAACTTGCTTTAATAATAGTAACTTGGATTAAATATTTTTGCAATTATCTTTACAATAAACCTTAGAATGAATCTTTACAGAACACAGACATTTGTCTGTGTTCTGATTAGATAAGCCAACTTACAATAACATACATAAATATAACTTACATAAATAATTTGATCGGAAATGCCATCTTAAGATATCTGTAAAAAGATTCTTAGTTATTGTGGGAAATGTCCGTTGTATATTGGTTTAATCTAAATTATAAAACGTTTAAACAATTTATAACATTTTTACAAGATTAACCTTCATTATATAGGAAGGACGCTAAATTAAATCTAATTAATGTAATCTTAAAGTTTATAAAAACCTAATATTTGCATCATAATAAAGAAATAATAGCTAAATATTTAGATTAATATACAGAATGTGGCCTATAAAATAAACATTTACAGAATATGCAAAATAATAACACATTTAATCTGAACTTAGACGGAAGTGCAATTAAGCATGACCCAGTGGCTTGTGGCTGTCAGCGCTATTAAAATAGGATGAGATTTATCTCAGCACTCCCAGTGTCAGGGCAACGCTTTAATCCACATTGGCGGTATAATCGCACCCGGATAGCGATTCCAACTTGCGAAAATATTCAGTCTTCACTCAGACTTTGTTGTCTTACGAGTATCCATTATCATTCAATAATACGTTTTTTGTTTGACCCTGAAACTAATATTTGAGGTACAGACACTCCTCTAAAGAATAGTCATATTATGCAAAAAATAAATACTATATTTTTTTGTTCAATAAAGATTAATCAATTTGAATCACAATACGAGTATATGGAGATAGATAAAAAAAACAAATTGTAAGGATATATTTTGGTGAGTGTGCGCAGGATTTACACGATTTAATTCCCCCGTCCCCCTTCTATCACCGGACGTCCCGACGCACGGCAGGTTAGGTCCATCCTTACGTTGTGAACACTCCACCTGTCCGAACGAAGTGCTATGCTTCGTCTTTTTTAGTGCGTACAGCGAAGGACTGGAACGCTTGAACAGCTTGCCTGCGTCAGTATTTTCGTCCGATTATAATGTGGGTGTCTTCAAGAGAAGAGTGAATAGGTTGCTAGGTTAAAACGACTTACTATGACTACATCACCACTCGTTGCAATAATATACAATTACAAAGTTATATTGCATATAATATATTATATTCAAATATGTTTATTTTTGCCAAATATATTTACTACGAACCCTTTTTAATAATCAATGAATAAAATCTGTACATTAAAAGATATTTTATTAATTGTCGTTTGATATTGGAAACAAATAATCCCAGCCCAAGGTTTATTTCCTCAGTAAAGAGTGGAAAGGCGTGCAAAGTTTCCGAGTTGACTTAACTTAAGCGGAGACATTCACAGCATCTTGTTGTTAGATACCAAAAGTTTCGGTTTCATGCCCCCAGACTGATTTAGGGCTCAAGGGACAGTGTTTAAACTTGTCTCATTGAGAAAACTTTAGATGTATTTATTTTTATTTAGCTTGAATATTGTTGCTGCAATTTTGTTCTTGTAACTAACTGATATACAGATAGTAAGTATTTCTCGAAGTGTCGTGAGAAATAAACAAACCTACGCTATTTAGTTATTTGACCACATTAAAGTTGCCAGCAATTTATGTTTATCGCTTAATTTTTTACATCTCTATGGTTGGTTAAATTTTTATTAATTAATTATACATTTTAAAATACTAAATATCATTGTACAAAATGTTTAATTTTATCTTTTATCTTTTTTGTAATTTGAAGTACAGAAATACATACATCGTTTAAGGATTACAAAACAAAGCAAACAACAAACAAACAAAAGTCTAATATATAAAATAGATATGTAATGTTGCTTCTGATCATTTAAGTGACTTTCTATATTACCTATTTAACTGGCTTACCCGCTTTCGCTTCCGGTCGGGTTAATACAAATATTTGATAGGCGTCGCCCGGACTTGGCATCTATATCACCCTTGTTTATACTGTCTCACAAAGGTCGGTGTTCTATACATCCAAAGGTCATACTTCGATAACCTCATATCGTTATAATCATAATTATATTATAATCTGAACAAAATAAAAAAAATATATATGAACAAGGACTGGGATTTGGTCTCTAAAAAATAGCAGCTTCAATTCCTGCACATGTTGATGAACATTGCTTTCCATAATTGTTTAAAAAAAAAAATATAAAAAAAATTTAGTATGTTCATAACAGGTTGCGGCTAGTCTTTTAAAACTTTTGTTTACCCTCTTGCAATGGTTGCAAATAATTATGATAAGCCTCCATGATGATATTGATTTATTCCAAAGTGTATATAATATATACACATATATATATGCATATATATATATATATGCAAACATGATTTATTTTCAAGTTTATATATAATTTAAAATCTTATATTAGGAAATTGTCACTTATTTCCTCTTCTTTTGTTATGTTTGTATTAAATGAATATTTATTCTTATGTAAGATTCTCTTTGCATTTTCTATACAAATAAACTGACTGACAAAATGTGTTTATAATTTTCTTGATAATCGTTTAATTAGTTCAAACTATAAAATACAACAAAAAAATCAATTCTTATATATAATATGTGCTAGGTCTATATATAATATTGCTGTATTAAAAATATTTAGGTATATTTGCCTTTAATAAACGAACTTCGGACCGAGTCCTTGATGAAGCTATTTATATTTTAATGTACTAAATCAAGTATTGCACGTAATTAAGGTAATTATTTTATTATAATTTTAACTATTATTAAAAGAAGGAAGAAGTTTTATCTCTTTTATTTTAAAATATGTAGAGAATCGTTACTATCCACCGTAGCTAGCACGTCCGCGTCTAATATTGAATATTCTTCAAATTTCTATCGTTATCTTATATCGTACGGAATTCAAAACAGAGAATAGTTTCATGTAAAACTTATGATTGGAGTTTTTTTCGTTGCATATTGAAGATACCTGTCTAATTGAATATTAATATGTATCCTGATATTTTAATCATTTAAAATTTGTCTGTACTTTTTTTTAATTAACGTATTATTTTAATTTTATGGTATATTTAATAATATTAATAATATTAATAATTCAACCTGTATATCAAGTTATTCATTTTCCTGGGGACATTATTAATGAATAAATATCAGGGAAAAGTTTTATTTCATCACATTAAATCTGAGTTTCTGATTTTTGTAATTAATCTTTCGTGAACCATGATGACTTTTTAACATATTTAATATATATGGACTCGGCAATGTTCGCGTAAATTGTTTGGAATTTTGCCTCACTAGTTTTGAGCCCATTCAGATCCCCATTCATGACCTCTAAGCATGGCGGAACCGTGAACCTTTCAAAAATTCGGTTTATTAATTTATTAATTTATTAATTTACGTGAACATAGTAAATATATAAATCAGTTTTTGATGTTAGAACTGCTTTCCATAATTTGCTATACCATGGGTTTTATTGTAATCTGTGCGTATATATTAGTGTCATTAAATCACCTTGAAAACATATCTTTTAATTTCGAAATTCCTTTCTCCATTGACGTTTTCCTTGTTAGCATTATTTATTTATCCAAAACCATTCAAAAATCAACGCTTACAATAAAAAAAGGAAAATCCCTAAATTTCCCTCTCTTTTCCCTTCGTTCTTGTTTTTTCCTTTAAATATAAATAATAAATAATATCCTTTGTACTTATAATATTTTAACGGTGTCTGCATTTATTATTTAATATTAATATAATAAATATAATTTCTGTAACAAAAAAAATTTTTCATTGAAGTCATCGTGCAATATTTCTTTTCAATATTGTTCCCAAAAATAACTATTAGAGCAACTTAGATAAAATGTATTCTTCATCTTAATATATATAAATTACGTGTCACGTTGTTTGTCCGCGATGGACTCCTAAACTACTTAACCGATTTTAATCAAATTTGCACACTGTGTGCAGTTTGCTTGAAATAAAGGATAGCGTTTATCTTAATTTATAGTCGCAATATTATTTTATTGCAAATTATTTGTTTTCAATAATCTATTAGATCCAAGCAAGTCTAACAGCTGGCGTTGTATCTGCTGACTGCTTTGAGTTAGTCTTCAACAGATGGCGTAATGTTAAAAGTGCAAACAAATAACTTCATAATTCATATTCAATTTAACATCATAACCGCCACGCGATGCTGAGATTAAATTGCAAGTCAAATTTTAGTCGGCCGGCCGTCCGATAAAAAATAACTTACAATTTAGATAACTGGCCACGTTTTACTTAGACTGAATTATATATACACATTTACATTATAATGAACATAATACAGTCAAATTATACCTGCTTCTTTGTCGAATCCATTTACGTGAGACGGGTCAATCAAAAATATTTTGCACCGACTAGTGCAAAATTAAATTAAAATTAAATTATTAATAATTTAAAATAATAAATATTATTGTCATAGATTTAAGACTATCTACCCAACCTACCTCATTTATAAATTTGTAATGTACTCATTTGTTATCATCTTAAATGAAAATAATAATAATTAAATTTAAAATTAAATATATCTATATATTTAATTTTAAATTTAATTAATATTATTCTCATCAACAGAGATAATTTTGATCAACAGTGTTCAAAGACCTTCCCCTTCAAATCACAATCCATTGAATTTTTACACCGGCTATAACGTTTTCGTCTTCTTTGGTAAATAATAATTTCATTTTTTCAATCACCCTGTTGATCGAGTGATGGAAACGCCTAACGTATAGCGGTATAGTGTAGTGTACCCAAAAAATCAAGGGTTAATGGTAGTAGAAAATCAGTCATAGAGGTCGCCATGTTCTTTTACAAATTGCATCTATGTCAAAAAAGATAGCGGTTCACATAATTATTTTTTCATTTTTTATTTCAAAAAGAGGGGTATTATAAGTTTGGCCTGTAGATCTGTGTATCTGTGTGTCTGTCTGTGGCAACATAGCAGCCAAACGCTTAAACGGATTTTAAGGCGGTTTTTTTAATCGAAAGCTTGGTTCGTCGAGATGGTTCTTAGAAATGGTTGGTCGAAATAGAAGCAGTCGTCTCCAAGATATGGAGCTTTTATTGATGCTGTCGAAAGGTTTTTAAACAATATTGATAGTAAAAACCTAAACAAGTAAAATTAGTGTGTTTATATATTCATTTAGTACAACATAGAAAAAAGTAAAATAATTTTAAAAAGGAGAAAAAAATAATTAAATAACCCCCTAAAAGGCGTCTAAAAATGATAATAATATTATTATGTACTTATTGAAGTCGTTGCGTCGGGGGACCTTTGTACGTATTTTGATGATAGTTTCTATTTTACAAAATTTTCGGAAGTAATGAATGAGCATTTTGACTATACGATAATATCAAAATATTGTTATTTCGTTTGCCTTGATAAATTAACTTGCATTTTGAATTCTTCCTTTACTTAGCGGTCGGAGGTTTTTATATATTTTTTTCATTTCTAATAACGTTACTTCTTAAATAGTTTACTACTATGTAATAGGTATATCAAAAACCTTTGCAACTACAGCATCGCGTGGCCGGGTCAGCTAGTGTAGTTATATAATATTATTTCTTTAATTTGAAAAAGTAGACATATAACATTGTTTGGAGCACAGACCTAAACTTCCGGAAAATCATCAGTAATCTTAATCTTGTAATGCAAGGTTATCTTTTATCTAAAGTTTGTAATACTATAACTGTACTACATAAGGTTATCAGTACGATTTGACTACTGAATCAAATGCAAACTCCTACACAAGATGTAAAAAAACCGAATAATACAATATTACAATAAAAATGAATTTCTATTTGGAGTTTATTTCATGTGCGTAAGAAGTAAGCAAAACACATTTTTTACTTAACAAGTTCGCATCCCTCGAGTGAATGAGAAAAAGTGGGACATTACAACACAGTGCTTTTATGTACTTAAATATTCACGAAGTTTGAGCGTTTGTGGCTACATGAAACAAAATTCACACCATTGCATTCGTTAGAAATAAATGTGGATTCAAATTTATTATACAACGCTACAAAAGATACTATTTAGGGCCCATTTTAGCAAGAAGAACTCATTCCTTGTTCAAACGTCAATTAGCTGTTATTCCAAGAATACTCCTGTTAATATTGCACCTAAGCTTTGAATTAATGGGCGGCTTAATTTACAAACCTTAAAATTAAGATTTTTTTTTTGAGTAGGGACTCCGACCAAATAAATCTAATATTTAAATACTTATTGAAATATTATCGACGTTCCTAAGTTCGAAAAGAAGTTCTAAAATAGAATATAATAAATAATTAGGTATATGTCGGAGATAGAGGTATATAAGTGGCTTGCTCGTAGTTGATGGAGTCATCTGGTACAGGATCCATGACGTAGGTCGCAGGCAATTAAACCACAAACACACAGTAGTGATAATTCTTGTATAGTATGATAAATCTTAAATTTAGGTAATGACCTACCACAAATTACTTAGTAGCTAGTGTTAGTCGAGGTTATTTCAAGCAATTTTTTTTTTTTTTTTTTTATATAATCTAGGGCAATGCTTGACTGATGGTAAGTGGAATGTAGTCTTAGGTGGTAAGGCGCATTACCCTAGCAGCCTATTCACTCTTCTCTTGAATGTATCCACGTTGTATTCGGTCGGAAATACCGACGCAGGCAAGCTGTTCCAATCCTTTGCTGTACGCAGTAAAAAAGACGAAGCAAAGCGCTTCGTTCGGACAGGTGGAATGTCCACAACAAAAGGATGGATTCCTGCCGTGCGTCGGAAAGTCCGATGATGGAAGGGGGCCGGGGGAATTAGATCGTGTAATTCCTGCGCACACTCACCAAAATGTATCCTGTAGAATACTGAGAGGCTAGCAATTCTACGCCTGTGTTCAAGGCTTTGGAGGTCGGCTTCGACCAATTCGGGATCGCCTATGAGCCTTTTTGCTCGCCTCTCAATTGAGTCCAGAACCGCAAGATGAGACTTTGCGGCACCAGCAAATATGTGGCCACAGTACTCTACACACGACCGGATCTGTGCTTTGTATAAAACAAATAACTGTCCAGGTGTAAAGTACTGCCGAACCTTCGCAAGAACGGCAAGCTTTGCTGCTGCTGCTATTGCTCTGGACTCAATGAACCGACCAAAGTTGAGGTTCGAGGAAATCTCTAAGCCTAACAACTGAAGCCGGTCACTGTATTCCAAGGATACATTCTGGAAAGTAGAAGCCAAGGTGAAAGGGCTCCTTTTGACGGTGAACATACACGTCTGCGTTTTGGTGGCGTTAAATTTGACAAGATTGGCATTGCTCCATGCGAAGACTGCCTGAAGTTTGTTATTCAAACGTTGCACCATGGCTTCTCTTTTCTTTCAGACTGTACTTGATCTCGACTAGCCCGAGTACTCGGCAGATATCTTTCTACAACTGTGCTGTCGTCTGCGTACCCATAGATACCGGGCTTCAACAGATCGTTAATGTGCAGCAGAAAAAGAGTTGCAGAAAGAACGGACCCCTGAGGCACTCCGGCATTTATTGTCAAGGATTCCCAGGAACACCCATCGACAACTACTCGGAGAGATCTCTGGCTCAGAAAGTCCGTTACCCAGCCGATCAGACCAGGAGATATACCGTATGCTGAAAGCTTGCTTATAAGGCTCGCATGCCAGACCCTGTCAAATGCCCTCGAGACGTCCAGAGAGACGGCGACCGCTTCTCCGTTCTTCTCGATGGCCTCGCCTAGAATGTGTGTAGCATACATTAGGAGGTCCCCAGTAGACCTATTACGGCGAAACCCGTACTGTCGGTCACTGAGGAGATCGTTACCTTCTAGGTATGCTAGAAGGCGCGAGTTCAATACACGCTCCATAATCTTGCAGAGTATGGAGGTGATTGAAATCGGTCTGTAGTTGACAGGATCAGCACGGCTGCTCTTTTTGGGCACGGGTTGCACGTTGGCAAGCTTCCAGGATTTCGGCACTATTCCAGTCTTGAAAAAAAGGCGATACAGACGTGTCAGTACAGGAGACAATTCAGCTGCACATGTCTTGAGCAGAATGGCTGGTACACCATCAGGACCACTGGCTTTATTCACATCTAAACGACACAATGTTCTCCATACCTCTTTGTTAGTGATGCGGATTTCAGGCATCGAAATACCGCAGTGAGGAAGATGTGCTGGAGAAGCATTGCCAGTGTCTAGATGCGAATTATCAGCAAACAGAGAAGCAAATAAATTCGCTTTCTCTGTTGCTGTATGGGCCAGGGTAACCATCCGGCTTCAGCAGAGCAGGCAGTGAGGGTTGGCAGAAATTCGACTCGATCGCTTTCGCAAGAGATCAGAAAGCTCGACTGCCAGTTGGTCTGACAGAGAGCCTTTCGCCATTCTTAGCGATTCGATCGAGACGAGCCTTCCGCAATGCCTTTTTGTAGGACTTGGCAGCTAGGTTAAAGGCTCTCTTCTTTGTACTTACATCCGGAGTTTTGCGGCTTCGAGTATCAGCCCAAATGAGGTATGCCGAATGTTTTCGGTCTTGGGCATGACCACATTCGGCATTAAACCATGAGCGAGCTTTGCCACCGACGGGAACTTCAACAAAAGGAATAAAATACTCCATTGTCTGATGCACCACATCAGTTATAGCGTCCGCGCAACTCGACGGATCCAAAGAAGAGAAGCAGACCTGCCGCCAAGGATAAGGCGCAAAAAAATGCCGCATCTCATCCCAATCTGCTGACTTGTATTTCCATACTCGCCTAACACCATGTGGTTCGGAAGCTGGTGGGGAATATGTAAATACAGATTTCTCTTCACGATACCTGTCCGGATCAGTTGTCAGCAGAAGGTCCAGGCAATTGGCTGTATGGCCATCCACATCTGGTACCCTTGTCGCTTGCCTCACCAGCTGAAAGAGGTCCAAGGACAACGCAAAGTTCCGCGCTTCTCTTCCAGCATGGTCTTCTGGTACGGGAACAGCCAGTCCTGATGACAAGCATTAAAGTCCCCCAGAAAGACGAGCTGCGCTGAAGGGTACTGACGCAAAGCCATATCAGCAGCCTCACCGAGATACTCAAATAATCGAGTGGTCTCCTGGTCACCGCTGTGCGAACGGTAGACACAGGAATACAGGATTTTTTCGTTTCCTGTGTCTACTAAAACCCATATAGAAGAAAAAGTGGGGTCTTCAAGGTGACGGAGACGCTGGATACAGAGGTCGTTCCACGCGTACACGCAGACCCCGGCACGTGAGCGAAAGTTGTGCTCTAACGTGTATCCGGGATAATGGTGGGGATCTGTTATTATAAATTGGAAAACAAGTGTAAAATTCATGACTTCTTGTGTCCGACTTTATTGAGAGCGGAAGCTCTGTCGGTGTAAATAGGGATTGTCGATGTGATCTTTGAGTACCTACTATCAGTTTATCTAGCCATTTATTACTGGGGTAGATTTTTCGTTTCGTGTCATAGTTTTATTACTAAAATAGGTTTAATGTTTTAACCTGGATTTTGTGTCATTAAATTATATGAAATTGAAATTAATTTAAATTCTTATTATTTTTTAATTACATTTTTACATGAATCCTTAAATCAGAAGTGGAATAATAACAGGCCTCTGCCTTGACAGTTTTGCTATCGTAGATAAGATAGAACGACCGTTATCATTGGAGGAACGGTATTAGCTGTCTCGGTCACGACAGCAGGAACTTAATGTGCAAATGAGAACGCCGTCGCTGATATAGTCGATGGCACCTACAGCTACCTACAGTCCAAAGAGTGCTGTGCGTCGAGACCCGAGTCCGGGATGTGCGGGACTTACGAGACTGATTCGACGTCGCCATACACCGAATGATCTAAATAGACCTTTGCGGTAGAACGAACTACGATGGGCTTTCAGGATAGGGACTCCTCGATCGAGTCAGCTCTTAACGTGACTTGGGGTTCCCGCTGTAAAGATTCGCGTACGTCACGTGACTCCAGGGTCTACTGTCTATAGTTTAAAGAGCTAATGGCTTTTGTAGTTCTACGTGTCCTGCAGGGATCTTATGCTTATGCTTATGTTCACAAAATGCTGGAGGCAAAGACGGAAGAAGGCAAGACGATGTAATGCAGAAATCGAGAATTAGCACTATACTCGGTATTGTGAGGTAGTGCTTGCACTCGATGTGATGCTACCCGAGTTTGCGATATTTTTGTCTGCCGTCGAGCCTGGGACTGGCTTCTAAGGTATGTCGAGCTGATGATTTTAGCGGTCCTGTCCTTACCGGAGCGATGCGGTTGACTACTTTAACCGTGTCGGTGGTCGACTTTATCATTTATGCGATACGATTTATAACTGTGCTGGTAAGATCAGATATAGTTTATTAAATTTCCAACTTCGATGCCAATATCATTGAAATCTAGTGTCAAGTGGTATGCTTTCTATTAAATGTCACGTTAGGCCGAGCTACAGAACTAAGTATTCAGTCAACAAATAAAACTAGATACTAGGTATGCTGTGGGGTTCTTATCGGATTATACATGGATATTCTCTTATCAAGTGGACTGCTCAAATAAAGCAAACGAGAGAATTGGATATATTTTGCTGTTTAATTTATTTTTCCAGTTGGTCGGAATACTCTACTCTGGCGAACATATCATGTAACAGTATGGTTGACAGCGGTCTGCTGTAGCTGACCTACAAGGCCTGCTTCAGAGACAATTCAATGATCCTGAAGCTATTGCGTAGGGCTGGCTCTGGATGACCTAATTCAGCTGTGGCCGTCTACAGTAGCATCAGTGTTATTCGCCCCGAAGAAGTCAGCTGTTGGAGTTGGCAATTTAAACTTTGTGTTTTTCTGAGATGATGGGTGTCTAGACGTCTCATGAGGATGGATGAATGGTGTATGAACCGAACGAGGAAATTGAAGTTGTGAGATCTGAATGAGCATTATATTACCCAGCACATCCAGAGCTAAATAGTACAGAAGAATCTACTACGTTGCCTTAGTTTTCTTCTGGAGATGATATTTTTCTCGATGTGATCTTTGAGTAATTACCTACTTTGTATTTATTTAGCCTTTTAATACTGTGGTAGATTTGTCGTTTCGTGTCATAATTATATTACTAAATTAGTTTTAATGAAAATGTTTAGGAAAGGATTTGGCTTTTTCTTTTAATTTAGATATATTGAAATCTACCCAGAAAATTAACGCTTTTTTAAAATTAGCAATCGACGCATGTCGCTCAATCATCAATGATGATTAAAATGTAAATTGATTTAAATGGTTGTGTTTAAATACCACACCCTTTTTAAGTTATAATCGTTGTCTTTATTTAAAAAATAATATAACAAGATCCTTCAAACAATCAAATATTTGACAGATACAGCTTAAAATCCGTTAGTGTATTTTGTGTATTTTTTTTTAATATTCATAAATACTCGTTAGAAGAAAAATTGCTGAACTGTGCCAAAATTAATGAACAAACTATTACTTCACTTCTCTGTGTCATACAAAGACTTTTCTAAAGAGACAGAAAAAGAACACAAATAGCTAGTAGCAAATAGACCGGGCAAATATTATACTGTTATAAGCCTACCTGACCATGATAGAGATTTGGCTTGATCAACCATGTGGAGAGCTATACAAACAAAAACAACGACCATCTTACAAAATACCCAGAGACAATATATACAAAAGAATATTTTTCAAGAATTCTGTTTCTATTTACATTTCTATTCTATTTTTGTTTATATTTTTATTGAGTAACTAAAATAAATAAATTTAAATTATAATTTAATTTTAAAATATGTTTATTTGTTAAATTTTATTAGGAAATATAAACATTTACCTACCAATCAAATTCTTAAATGAATATGTAATGTAAAATGGATACGGACAGGGATAATTATATTTTCAAAAAATTATAGATGTAAGTATTTAAAGAATAATCTTATTCTAACATAAGACGAAGCTTCTTAGCATTCCATGAATTCACCGTGCGGGTGCCGGGCCCATAGCGTTGCAAGGAGAGGAGTGCAAGCAGTGCCTGGGACTTGCGACCCAGGAGTAGGTTTAAGGGGCCTCTTTATTATGCGAAAAAACGCTCACCTTCACCCTCCACACTCCTCTCCCTACCTAACCAAATTTGGAAAGAACCTACTAATGCCGCCTTTGAAATACGTTCTTGAAATGAACCGATGCTTGTTCTAGAAAGGCCAAGTTCTTTAAGTAGGCTATAGAGAGATTTCGCTGTTATACCTCTCGCTCCTACTTCTACCGCGTAAAAACTAACTATAAATTTATTCCTGATCAGTTCGTTGGCCAGTTCGTAATACTTATTGAGCTTGAATGTGTGATCCCTTGGGATGTTTATTTCCCAAGGTACAGTAAGCTCCACAAGTATCACGCGCCTCAGATGTTTGGAATACAGGAATAAGTCCGGTCTGGATGACGAAACACCAACATCCCCAGGGATTTTGTAATGCTTTTCATACGTGTCCATCATGAGAGTCCAATCAGGAGCCGCGCCTAATATTGAATAAGGCTTCGCTTTTGATTTTTTGGAGGAGCCTTCTTTTACGAATTCTACAGATCGTTGGGTGGTTGTTATACCCTTCCGCGCTCTTGCTACTGAAAGACTAACTGCTTCCCGTATAATTTCTAATACCTTGTCGTGGCGACGCGAGTATAGACCTTTATCTGGAAGTACCCTACACCCTACTAATAGGTGTTTCGCGGTTCCTATTGCCTCCTCACAGATGTTGCAAGACTTTTCGGTGGCTTTGCCCCATCTTACTAAATTACTTTGATCTGGGAGAGTCATTTGGAATGCATTGAGATAGAATTTTAATAATGATGGGGACCAATCATAAATTAAGGTGCGCCATTTCAAAGCTAGTGGAATACAAAAATCTCCTATGGTCACCCATTCGTTTTGAATTTCTAGGCTCATCGCGTGGAGTCGGTAAATATCGTTTTCGTCTTGTCGAATAAAAGATTTTGTTATGTCTATGTCTTGAACTTTCCTACTTGATCCTAGCCCTACTTTATTTATTTGAGCACCTATCATAAATTTTTTATGGAATTGAAGTCGTGACTCGAGCTCTGAGGCAACTTTGTCTTTTGGGAGAGAAGTTACAGTATCATCTTTAGATTTTCCGATGATATGTCTTTTGGTAACTCTTAGATGTTTGCAGAGCTCCGATGGTCCTTTAATTTTAATCCAAAATTGTTTCGGTCTCTAAATAAGGTTGAAGAGTCCGCTGAGTGCGCTAACCCGAGCCATAACTTCAATATCTTTATGACGCTTGCATCTAACTTTGACAAAAGGGTTTTATTAATATCATACACGAGGAAAGGCCAATTTAGACGTGATGTTAAATAATTATCGTAAATCCAAGCTTTTTTGACGTTACTTATTGGTTGGTTTTCTACCTTTTCGAGATCATTTAAAAAGCTATCGACTATTACATCCAACGATGGAGTACGGCCTTGGTAATCGATTTTTTTACCTAAAAATTTAAACGGAGCTGCTTCCGTAACCGTACTAACGCACTGACCGCCTATTATAAGACCCGGATCGTAAGAGGTATATTTGGTATTCCGTCTACCCAGACACAGACTAAAACATTTACTTGGTTTTGTCCTCAATCCGCCCGTCCACGTACAGAAATCCTCAACTACATTTAAAAGTACCTGACATTGTTTCGGATTACGTGTCAGTATCGCGAGATCATCTGCAAAAGCTAGTATTGGTTTCTGTGTATTTGTTGTTGAACTTAAACCGATAACCCCATTTTTTTTCATTTCTAATTAATTTGTCTATTAAAATGTTAATAATTATATTAAATATAATAGGAGAAATACAACAACCCTGAAATAAACCAACGTTATAATTAAGTGGTTTTGAATGGTTTTCATTAAAAATTATGGAGAATTTTAATTTTGAATAATATGATGCAATAATGTCGCGAATTACCGTAGGAAAGTTATACCATTTAAGCGCGAACATCATCAGTTCATGTCATACCGACCCAAAGGCGTTTTCTAAGTCTATCCAACAAACCGTAATTTGTCTCTCGCTAGTTCTAGCATCTTTAAGGCTTTCCGATATTAACGTATTATGTTCCAGGCATCCAGAAATTCCGGGCAAAAACCCTTTCTGGTGATTAGGTCTGAAATATCTATTGTTAATCATGAATTGCGTCATTTTTGTTTGTAAAAAAGAGAAAAATATTTTGGAAATTGTATTTGTTAGGGCTATTGGTCTAGTATCCTTAGGATTATTGACATTGTCGTTTTTCGGAATGAGGACAAAAAGGGCTTTTCCGAATGATACCGGTATTTGCTTTCTTGACCAGATTTTACCGAATATATTTAAAAGATGTTTATGGAGCGACGGACATTTTTTGTAAACTATATAAGGGATACCATCCGGACCTGGTGCTGACTTAGATGGTTTCATTTTAATTATTTTATTGATTTCCTCCAAAGTTGGTGGGTTGGCTTGAAAATCTTCAGTAGGAGTCTCAGGTTTGTGTTCGTTTGGATCCCCATATAGTCTTTGGTTTTCTGGCACTTTGTATGTGCTTTTATAATGGTCGAAAATTTGCTCGTTGGTCAAGAGAAGCTTACCTTTTTGATCTTTGAAAATGTTTTTTGAGTATTTAAAAGGATTTTTATCAAAGTCTACTTCATGTTTTGCCCGATCAAAGCTATCACGATTTTTCGTTATTTGATTTGTTATACCTTGGATAAGTTTAAGAATTGATCGCAATGCCCTAAACAGTTGGTGACTAAGTTGATTATCGCCTAAGGCTTTGGCTATACGAAGTTTCTTTATAAGATCTCTTTTTTTCCTCCTCATTTTCAATTTAAAACCGTTTTCTTTATTTTTGTGAGCATAACGATTCGTAGGTGGATAGTGCTCATTAAAATAGTCGTAAATAGTATTTTGGAAAGTCTCTACTTGCGCATCGAGTACCTGATTTGAGCCCGGGTGCTCTAACAGGGCCGCTATATTTTGGTCATGTACTTTCCAGGTCGATTGTTTAGTATTTGGAATGCTAAGACGCGTCCGGATGGTCATGGACTCCTGGTAGTTTTCATTCAATGGCTCACCATGAGATATATGAGGGTAAACTCTATCCGCAGTGAAAACTGAAGATCTTACCGACGGTTGCCGCACTTCAGCACCATTGTGTGTTTTAAGATGTTTAATAAACCAGGCTCGTCTTTTGTAATTTTTCCCGCACGTAGGGAATTTCAGTTCCGTTATCGCGCCGTTTTCGCCGTAATTGTCAACCGGTGGACAGTTCTTCCGCCCCCCCTCTCGGACTGTCCTAGGGGTATTTTTCTTATTTGGACTTTTAGCGTTTATCGACGTTCCCGGGCTTGGCTTGCTAGGCCATCGCCCTCGGCTGTCTTTCCAGCAGTCTGCTGTCTTCCCAGCTGCCAGCTGTCTTTCCAGCGTCAACTGTCTTTCCAGCGTCATCCCGTCTCTCCGGGCTGTCAATTTAGATAAGACGAAGCTTCTTAGCAATCCATGGATTCACCGTGCGGGTGCCGGGCCCATCGCGTTGCAAGGAGAGGAGTGCAAGCAGTGCCTGGGACTTGCGACCCAGGAGTAGGTTTAAGGGGCCCCTTTATTATGCGCAAAAACGCTCACCTTCACCCTCCACACTCCTCTCCCTACCTAACCAAATTTGGAAAGAACCTACTAATGCCGCCTTTGAAGTACGTTCTAGAAATGAACCGATGCTTGTTCTAGAAAGGCCAAGATCTTTAAGTAGGCTATAGAGAGATTTTGCTGTTATACCTCTCGCTCCCACTTCTACCGCGTACAAACTAACTATAAATTTATTCCTGATCAGTTCGTTGGTTAGTTCGTAATATTTATTGAGCTTGAATGTGTGATCCCTTGGGATGTTTATTTCCCAAGGAACAGTAAGCTCCACAAGTATCACGCGCCTCAGATGTTTCGAATACAGGAATAAGTCCGGTCTGGATGACGAAACACCAACATCCCCAGGGATTTTGTAATGCTTTTCATACGTGTCCATCATGAGAATCCAATCAGGAGCCGCGCCTAATATTGAATAAGGCTTCGCTTTTGATTTTTTGGAGGAGCCTTCTTTTACGAATTCTATAGATCGTTCGGTGGTTGTTATACCCTTCCGCGCTCTTGCTACTGAAAGACTAACCGCTTCCCGTATAATTTCTAATACCTTGTCGTGGCGACGCGAGTATTGACCTTTATCTAGAAGTACCCTACACCCTACTAATAGGTGTTTCGCGGTTCCTATTGCCTCCCCACAGATGTTGCAAGACTTTTCGGTGGCTTTGCCCCATCTTACTAAATTACTTTGATCTGGGAGAGTCGTTTGGAATGCATTAAGATAGAATTTTAATAATGCTGGGGACCAATCATAAATTAAGGTGCGCCACTTCAAAGCTAGTGGAATACAAAAATCTCCTATGGTCACCCATTCGTTTTGAATTTCTAGGCTCATCGCGTGGAGTCGGTAATTATCGTTTTCGTCTTGTCGAATAAATGATTTTGTTATGTCTATGTCTTGAACTTTCCTACTTGATCCTAGCCCTACTTTATTTGTTTGAGCACCTATCATAAACTTTTTATGGAATTGAAGTCGTGACTCGAGCTCTGAGGCAACTTTGTCTTTTGGGAGAGAAGTTACAGTATCATCTTTAGATTTTCCGATGATATGTCTTTTGGTAACTCTTAGATGTTTGTAGAGCTCCGATAGTTTCTTTAATTTTAATCCAAAGTTGTTACGGTCTCTAAATAAGGTTGAAGAGTCCGCTGAGTGCGCTAACCCGAGCCATAACTTCAATGTCTTTATGACGCTTGCATCTAACTTTGACAAAAGGGTTTTATTTATATCATACACGAGGAAAGGCCAATTTAGCACTGATGTTAAATAATTATCGTAAATCCAAGCTTTTTTGACGTTACTTATTGGTTGGTTGTCTACTTTTTTGAGATCGTTTAAAAAGCTATCGACTATTACATCCAACGATGGAGTACGGCCTTGGTAATCGATTTTTTTACCTAAAAATTTAAACGGAGCTGCTTCCGTAACCGTACTAACGCACTGACCGCCTATTATAAGACCCGGATCGTAAGAGGTATATTTGGTATTCCGTCTACCCAGACACAGACTAAAACATTTACTTGGTTTTGTCCTCAATCCGCCCGTCCACGTACAGAAATCCTCAACTACATTTAAAAGTACCTGACATTGTTTCGGATTACGTGTCAGTATCGCGAGATCATCTGCAAAAGCTAGTATGGATTCTGTGTATTTGTTGTTGAACTTAAACCGATAGCCCCACTTTTTTTCATTTCTAATTAATTTGTCTATTAAAATATTAATAACTATATTAAATATAATAGGAGAAATACAACAGCCCTGAAATAAACCAACGTTATAATTAAGTGGTTTTGAGTGGTTTTCATTAAAAATTATTGAGAATTTTAATTTTGAATAATATGATGCAATAATGTCGCGAACTACCATAGGAAAGTTATACCATTTGAGCGCGAACATCATTAGTTCATGTCGTACCGACCCAAAGGCGTTTTCTAAGTCTATCCAACAAACCGTAATTTGTCTCTCGCTAGTTCTAGCATCTTTAAGGCTTTCCGATATTAACGTATTATGTTCCAGGCATCCAGAAATTCCGGGCAAAAACCCTTTCTGGTGATTAGGCCTGAAATATCTATTGTTAATCATGAATTGCGTCATTTTAGTTTGTAAAAAAGAGAAAAATATTTTGGAAATTGTATTTGTTAGGGCTATCGGTCTCCAGTGCGCGGTCGCTAGTACCGCCATCTGGCGCGTCCCCCGGGTTGCGGATAGGGGTTTCTTCATCGGCTTCGGCCGGCGCGGACAGCTACTAGCAAATGTGGCTGCTTGCTTTTCGGAGCGAGCATTGCACGGCCACAAGATCTCGGAAGCCCGCACTGAGCGGGAACGAGGGCTGGATTGACGGAGCTTGCTCTGATCGTCCGGCTGCGAGGAAGACAACCTCTATAAAAAATCACCCTCTTTATGTGTTTTGTCTTGTCCTGTTTCGTTGTTTCCTTCTGCGTGTCTCTTTGTCCTCTTTTAGATGTTTTGTGTCGGTCCGGCGGTTCGGCGTTTGCTAAAGGACTGGGTAATGGCGAGAACGCCCAAAAGACATGAAATGAACGATTCCGAAAAACGTCCCCAGGCGGGTGTTCAATCCCGCACGGCCGCTGTTGCCGTCTGCCCCTCGTACTCTGGGGGGGGCAAGAACCGTTCCAGTGCAGGAGTCCCTGCACAGGTCGACACCACACCGACCTGTTCAACTAAACTGCGTGTGAGGCGTGGACGAGGTGCGCCCATGGGGCGCGGGAGTGGGCTCGCCCAGGCGAAAGCCGTGTTGCGAGCCATGGAGGAGGAAGCGGAGGAGGCCGAGTTCGAGCGT
This sequence comes from Napeogenes sylphis, assembly GCA_959347405.1. Classification (NCBI taxonomy): domain Eukaryota; kingdom Metazoa; phylum Arthropoda; class Insecta; order Lepidoptera; family Nymphalidae; genus Napeogenes; species Napeogenes sylphis. The sequence goes on along the minus strand of OY365777.1, from coordinate 28,626,894 downwards.
GCACTGAGCGCTCGGGCCCTCCGCTGGAAGAAGAAGAAGGATCTGGTGGTGAGTGCGCCGGTTTCCGAGGACGATCTGTCTTCGGAGGCGCTTCCCACCATTGAGCCGACTTCTTCGTTGGATGCGCAGCAGCTGCATGCAGTTGCGCGGAAGCATGCTGCCTCAATTCAAGAGGTGTGCAAAAAGAGCACTAACCTGAAGGGCACGATGGTTAAGGCTCTGAAGGGGGCTGCGAGCAGCCTTCTAGAGGTCGTCGAGGTTCTGGCCTGCAGGGGGGAACCTGAGGAATCGCGGCAATTGCGGGCGGATAACGCCCGTCTTTGTCGCGAGGTGTCCTTCCTCAGGGAGGAGATCGTCAAGGTTCGCAAGGACTTTGACGATCTTAAGTCCTCTGTCGGTCAGCCTCCGATCTCGTCGGGGGGTCCAGACGCGGTTGAGGAGTTGAGACGCTCCGTATTGTCCTCGGTGGGAGTTTTAATTAACTCCCGCTTTGAAGGACTCGAAGAGCGTCTCCTCCAGGCGCGGATCCAGCGGCCGCCACTCGCGGCGGAGAGGAGGCAGTCGGCCGCAGTCGCGGCGACTGTCTCGGAGTCGGGGCCGCCGACGGCTCCTCTGATTCCAGAGGAGGCGTGGTCGACGGTCACGAGGAGGAAGGTAGGCTCGGGGAGAAAGAAGGGCCTTCCCCAGAAGCCGACTTCAATCGCTAAGGCCAGTGGTGCTCAGGCTTCTTCCAAGAAGAAGCCGAAAGCACCTTGCGTGGGTTCCCGGAAGCTGCCGTCTGCACGGTCTCCTGCAGTTATGATCAAACTGCAGGACCATGCGGCAGCGGCGGGGGTGACGTACGCCCATGTCTTGGGGCGTGCCGCCGAGATGGTCAATCTCGGCGACATCGGCCTCAAGGATGGGCTGCGGATTCGCCGCTCGGCGGCAGGAGCCAGGCTCCTGGAGCTGCCTAAGGGCACTCCGGAGCAGGCTATTACACTGGCCGCGAAGCTTCGCCCAGTGTTGGATGGAGTGGCGGATGTCGTCCGGCCTGTCCGGCGTGTGGCCGTAAGGCTTAAAGGCCTGGACGACTCGGTAACGCGCGACGATGTGGTCGACGCGATTAGTCGCATGACTGACTGCCCTGGCGAGGCCCTCCACGTGGGGGAGATCCGTCGGGGTATCTATGGGGACCAGGGCGTTACCTTTGCCCGTCTCCCCATCGATGCGGCTAGATCGTTGGTCGACGCCGGGAGAGTCTTGGTGGGCTGGAGCTCAGCCAGGGTGGAGTTGCTGGAGGCGCAGCCGCTGCGCTGCTTCAGGTGCCTTGCACCTGGGCATGTGCGTGCGGCTTGCCCGTCCGCGGTCGACCGTAGCGCCGCCTGTTTCCGGTGCGGTGGTGAGGGGCATACCCGAGCCACTTGCACCGGAATGTTGCGGTGCGTGGTCTGTGCGGACCGAGGCCTTGCAGCGACCCACCTATTGGGGAGCCGAGTGTGCAAGGCTCCGCGAGTTCGAGGATTAGCACCTGGTGCGAAACCCTCGAGCGCGGAGCCCAGCACGGAGCCGGCTGTGGCTATGGCAACATAGTCACATCGAGCTTCAGCGGGAGAGGCTGCGAAGGAGAAGGGTTCAGCCCGTTCCTTCCCAGCCGTAGGCCTAGGTGAGAGGGGGGGGCGACCTCTCTCGCCATTGCACTAGGTCTATGAGGTAGGGGTACACTGGTTGCCCGGGGTACCCCTATATAGAGGAGTTCCGCCGGGGCACCACGGTGAGTGCGAAAGCGATCCCGTGGCGTCCCATTGTAGCGTCGTGGGCAGCCGTTGGTTTTTTAGTGGGGTGCCTTAAAAATGGCAGCGTTTCCATGCTGCCGGGTGCCGCACATACCGCCCCGCCATCGCCTTCCTGGCCTGGGTGAAGATGCGAAAACGCATTTTTCCAACGAAAAAAAAAAAAAAAAAAAAAAAAAAAAAAAAAAAAAGGGCTATCGGTCTAGTATCCTTGGGATTATTGACATTGTCGTTTTTCGGAATGAGGACAAAAAGGGCTTTTCCGAATGATACCGGTATTTGCTTTCTTGACCAGATTTTACCGAATATATTTAAAAGATGTTTATGGAGCGACGGACATTTTTTGTAAACTATATAAGGAATACCATCCGGACCTGGTGCTGACTTAGATGGTTTCATTTTAATTATTTTATTGATTTCCTCCAAAGTTGGTGGGTTGGCTTGAAAATCTTCAGTAGGAGTCTCAGGTTTGTGTTCGTTTGGATCCCCATATAGTCTTTGGTTTTCTGGCACTTCGTATGTGCTTTTATAATGGTCGAAAATTTGCTCGTTGGTCAAGAGAAGCTTACCTTTTTGATCTTTGAAAATGTTTTTAAAGTATTTAAAAGGATTTTTATCAAAGTCTACTTCATGTTTTGCCCGATCAAAGCTATCACGATTTTTCGTTATTTGATTTGTTATACCTTGGATAAGTTTAAGAATTGATCGCAATGCCCTAAACAGTTGGTGACTAAGTTGATTATCGCCTAAGGCTTTGGCTATACGAAGTTTCTTTATAAGATCTCTTTTTTTCCTCCTCATTTTCAATTTAAAACCGTTTTCTTTATTTTTGTGAGCATAACGATTCGTAGGTGGATAGTGCTCATTAAAATAGTCGTAAATAGTATTTTGGAAAGTCTCTACTTGCGCATCGAGTACCTGATTTGAGCCCGGGTGCTCTAACAGGGCCGCTATATTTTGGTCATGTACTTTCCAGGTCGATTGTTTAGTATTTGGAATGCTAAGACGCGTCCGGATGGTCATGGACTCCTGGTAGTTTTCATTCAATGGCTCACCATGAGATATATGAGGGTAAACTCTATCCGCAGTGAAAACTGAAGATCTTACCGACGGTTGCCGCACTTCAGCACCATTGTGTGTTTTAAGATGTTTAATAAACCAGGCTCGTCTTTTGTAATTTTTCCCGCACGTAGGGAATTTCAGTTCCGTTATCGCGCCGTTTTCGCCGTAATTGTCAACCGGTGGACAGTTCTTCCGCCCCCCCTCTCGGACTGTCCTAGGGGTATTTTTCTTATTTGGACTTTTAGCGTTTATCGACGTTCCCGGGCTTGGCTTGCTAGGCCATCGCCCTCGGCTGTCTTTCCAGCAGTCTGCTGTCTTCCCAGCTGCCAGCTGTCTTTCCAGCGTCAACTGTCTTTCCAGCGTCATCCCGTCTCTCCGGGCTGTCAATTTAGATAAGACGAAGCTTCTTAGCAATCCATGGATTCACCGTGCGGGTGCCGGGCCCATCGCGTTGCAAGGAGAGGAGTGCAAGCAGTGCCTGGGACTTGCGACCCAGGAGTAGGTTTAAGGGGCCCCTTTATTATGCGCAAAAACGCTCACCTTCACCCTCCACACTCCTCTCCCTACCTAACCAAATTTGGAAAGAACCTACTAATGCCGCCTTTGAAGTACGTTCTAGAAATGAACCGATGCTTGTTCTAGAAAGGCCAAGATCTTTAAGTAGGCTATAGAGAGATTTTGCTGTTATACCTCTCGCTCCCACTTCTACCGCGTACAAACTAACTATAAATTTATTCCTGATCAGTTCGTTGGTTAGTTCGTAATATTTATTGAGCTTGAATGTGTGATCCCTTGGGATGTTTGTTTCCCAAGGAACAGTAAGCTCCACAAGTATCACGCGCCTCAGATGTTTCGAATACAGGAATAAGTCCGGTCTGGATGACGAAACACCAACATCCCCAGGGATTTTGTAATGCTTTTCATACGTGTCCATCATGAGAATCCAATCAGGAGCCGCGCCTAATATTGAATAAGGCTTTGCTTTTGATTTTTTGGAGGAGCCTTCTTTTACGAACTCTATAGATCGTTCGGTGGTTGTTATACCCTTCCGCGCTCTTGCTACTGAAAGACTAACCGCTTCCCGTATAATTTCTAATACCTTGTCGTGGCGACGCGAGTATTGACCTTTATCTAGAAGTACCCTACACCCTACTAATAGGTGTTTCGCGGTTCCTATTGCCTCCCCACAGATGTTGCAAGACTTTTCGGTGGCTTTGCCCCATCTTACTAAATTACTTTGATCTGGGAGAGTCGTTTGGAATGCATTAAGATAGAATTTTAATAATGCTGGGGACCAATCATAAATTAAGGTGCGCCACTTCAAAGCTAGTGGAATACAAAAATCTCCTTTGGTCACCCATTCGTTTTGAATTTCTAGGCTCATCGCGTGGAGTCGGTAATTATCGTTTTCGTCTTGTCGAATAAATGATTTTGTTATGTCTATGTCTTGAACTTTCCTACTTGATCCTAGCCCTACTTTATTTGTTTGAGCACCTATCATATAACTTATAAAAAGTAATGTATATTTTTAATAATAATTTTTATAGTGTTATTAGTAAGCCAAATAAAGTTAGGGTTCCAAATAATGTTAAGGTTTATAATTATGCTCCTTTTCAGTAGGTGGTAATGACGAGCTGTAGTTATTTGATCGCTGCTCATCACGGTTCCCTCAAACAGATAGAAGATTGACGTAAAGATATTCTAGCTACGTTCCTCACCATAAGTAATTGAACCGGAAGACTAAACACCATCCTTTTTTTTCCTTTTCTTAACTTTCTTCATACCTTTCTTATACATCTATAGAAAGATAAGAAAAAAATTACTATATATAATAATAATAATAATTCTATAATTTAATTTATAAGCCTTCTTAGTTTATAATTCTCAAATAATGGATTTGGGTTTTCGATTTATAATTTTGTGTGTGTATAAAAAAGTATTATTTACCAAGAAAGGTACATAAATATAGATAGGTGTCCTTAAATTATTGTAAGTAAAAAAAGTTAAGAAAACGTATCTTTACGTCTTAGCAGTAAGATGTTTATTTCGGCTGCACCGCTAACGGCATTTAATAAGAGATTGAATCTAATTCAATTGGACCGTAGAGATATTTTCATGCAATAAAAATAACAAACAATAGATAAATTTATTTATCTATTCATTAGAAAATATTGGTACTATTATTTACCCAATTAGGTCGTAGAAACGATTTTCATTCAATAAAAGTAACAGATACATTTATTAATCTATCATTTGGAAAGTGGTGCATATTCGGCTCACCATTTTCAAAGCTTACCAAGTTGTTGAAAAGACACAACATTGTCATGCTGCAGTCAAGTATTAGGTATTAGGGAAGTCTCACCATGGAATGATTTTTGATCCATTCAGTTTTAAATTTTTGACGATTACATTCATTTGTATGTATAAATAATAGTATTTTAAATTCAAAGATAACTTATGGCTTGATTCTGTTGTTCAAAAAGAAATAAATTATAATATTTTTATATTTATTACTGGGAAGATTTCTATTCTAATATTATTATACAAAGTTCTATTACATAACTGATGCAAAACTTACAATCAATAGAAATTCGAAATAACAAGTTGCGTAACAATTTATATATATAAAAGTTCTACGTGTGCTGACCTGTGTACCTAAACGCTCCAATTTCCACTGGGAGCAAACACGTGGAGAATTCAGATGTTTGTCAGGTCTGACCCCATCTAGTGCATGCTTAATTTGTTATTGCTTCACCCATTTTATACGTAGGTTAAATTGTAAAAAATTTAACATTCATAATAAATTAAAATAATTATGCCTAAGAGATGAATATATATGTTTATTTTTTTTGTCTGTCGGCTTATCAGTAATTTTAATTAATGGTTTTAAGATCGTTAAACTTTTAGGCGCCCTATGTTTTTTCTTAGGTTGCACACATGCTATGTTTTTAAACCACATTTGTAAGTTAAACATATGAGATCAAAAATTAAGTGGATAGAGAGGATAGAGTGTGGATTTTGGCTAATTGTCAATCAACATCGATTTAAATTTAAATGGGAAAATAGGTATATGTTTTTGAAATTTCGAAAATATGCTATTACTATTTTCAGGAATAGCTATCACTATCACCTTACGTGTATTGTAAATTCCTTTATCGCGTTCTTTTACCTTAAGGAATTCGACACGAAGAATTTAGTTTTATTTTAAAGACATAGAAGATAACGCGTTTTCAGAAATTATACATTTTATAAAACGACATAAATGGATATTGTAATCTAAGCATGTAGCTTTTATGTACTTGTAAAAATTTTCGTTAAGATTAATGTCTTCAATTATTAAGAAAATTTTGGTTAAAATTAATACTTACTATTATTATTATGTTATGTGAAGAATAATAGCTATAGAATAATAAGGTTAGAAAAAAAAACAATATATTTTAATTAGACAAATATTGAATATAAAAAAAATATAATTTTATTTAGTTAAAAATATATTTTTTTTAGTCAGTAAAAAAAATATTTCATGTCTTATAATTTGGTATTATGTAAAATAGATAATTCACACTTTGGTTCACCAAGATTATCATAAATTTGTTTAAAATAATTATTTTCTTTACAAGCCAATAATACATACACAGATTAGAAATAATATTGAGATTTTATATTCGGAAAAGGTATCTTTTAATTTATTTCTTAACGGTAAAAAAATAAAAACACATGTATATTTTTAATTTAACCATAAAAACAAATTTATTTCGCTAACTGGTAAGTAGATTTACGCATATTAATAAAAACACTGACGTATATTTTGTTTGATTCATCTAAAGAATTGTAAGACGAATGAAGCTAGAATTAGTTTGAAAATTAACTTACCAGTTCTTGAACTTTTAACAACATCAGTATTTCTATTGCTGCATTATCAATTACAAATTTTTCTAACTAACTTTAATACTATAATAAAAGTTCTGTTATAAATAATTTTAGTTTCTAACTTGAGCTAGTCAATCTAAAAGCTCTAAAATTACATACGAGTAAAAATCTAATTGCGTACTTTCTATACACTGAAACTTTGCATCGATCCATTTATTAATCCAATCCTTCAAAATTAATAACAATCATAAAACATGTCGCTGTATCTCATTTCTTTATCCAATTTACGCGTATATTTCTTTTCTTCTTGGGTCTTGACTGCAATAGAAGATAACCAGTTATCTATAGCATAATCTGTCTAAGCAAATAATCAAATAGATTCCCATTATACTTGAGGATAACATCTGAAGATAAAAAATTGGGACAAAAAAATTAATAATAGTCACTAAAATTCTAATAATTATTAAATGTGAATAAGCCACTTTAAGTTATATTGGGTGAAAGTAAAAATAAATTATACTAAGAATGATTTAGTTTCTGTTTTTATCTATTATTATCGTCTAACATTCTCAAAGACAACTTAACCTGACAAAACTAAATTGATTCCGAAGCTTTGCACATCGTAACTAGAAGTCCTGTATAAAATATAATATGTACGCTATTATTCAACTTAATGGTCCCCGAAGGCCTGAAATTTGACGGTAATTTGAACCTTTAATGTTTATGAGGGTTTAGACCAACACCTCTGTGCAAATATATATCAAAATCTAGAAATCTATTACAAAACAGAGTATAGGGTGAAAATAGATTCATAACGTGTTAATTTGCAGTGGCGGGGAGAACATTAATCTGTGCGCTTGACGCCTGCATTAGCATTCAGTCCGTATGGTGTTATGACTGTTTCAGTATCATTATTTATTAGTGTGCTATTCATAATCAATACATTATACAATCAGTATGTATAGTCAGAGTTTTAACGACAAAAGAGATCTACGATATTTGTTATTAATAAATAATTATGAAACTGTTACGGGCTTCTGTTTGTATATTCAATATTTATCATCATAAAATTTTAATCAGTTACATTCACATGTACGATGAGCGTTGAAGCAAAATTAATTTCTGATACCGATTCTCTGGCGCTAGCTGTCAGGGGCTCTGTCACTACTTCACCTGAAGGGTATCTCACAATATGATTATTTGTCCTATAAGTTTGTATAGTTACTTAACTTACTTTAAAATAACGAAGTTATTAAAAAGATTTTTAATATAATACTAGTAAAAACATTAATAAACGTCATCGCACTAGTATGAGGTAGCCGGATCTCGCACATGTACGAAACACACAAATATAAAATCTAATGATTACTTTTATGTAAAATAAATTTAAATAAGCTTAACATCACTATACATGTTTATAGATATTTTCAAACACTGATGGTTAGTAGTGCTTATTTTAATGATTAAAATATTGTAATAAAATTATTTTACGGATTTAACTCACGTATATTGGATAACATTTTTCCAATTTTAATACGACGATTCAAATGCTGCAGTCGTGTTCACGGGAAGCGGACGTGTTATTATTAAATTAGATTTTACACCAATTCCTGAATTCTTATTCTTTCAGAAGAATTATATTCTTGTAATAAAATATTCTAATATACAATTGTTTACTACTATTTAATATTAAATTATATCTAATTAGAATATCAGATTTACACCTAAATAATACATAAACTGTAATTGAAATTTACTTATTGTCTAGGGCAGGGGTCGGCAACGTATAGGTTATATACCTATATATAGCCGCAGGATGTAAAAAATAAAACTTACAAATTTTCGAAGTTTTGAAATTAATCAATTGCAAAAGGTTGCGATTGCGAAATAGTATTAGAATGCATGGTACTAAAGGCAGCCTCACGTCTAAAAAACGGCATGTTACTATAAAGTTCACGTATTTGAATCGGATTTTTCCAGACTAGTTTCATACACATTTGGGGCTATTATTAAATTCCTATATTTAAAATATAGACGATTAATATATATTCAATAATTATGTATCCGCATATCAAAATATTTTTTTATATCATCAGTACCTTTTTAAATGAAATTAATAAAGGACACAGTACTTGAATTAATAAAAGACGTTCAATCTGGATGATAATTTCAACTGAGAAAACTGAGAATTGATATCGAATCATTAATCTATAGAAATCTTATCTTTTGCACGTGGTTTTGACGGTGACATAACATAGGTTGGTTCGTTTGTTTAACTGAATTTTACAAAAAATAAAACTAAGAGGTGTCAAAGGACACCCGGATGGAACGAAGTTCATTTCGATTAATTATTGAAGGAATAGGGAATATGCATAAAATTCAAAATCGTCTCAAATACTGTTTTTTCGGATAATTATTATCATCTTATTATAATAAAAAAAAAAATTATTTACTAATCATTTAAGGCCATAAAATAATTTGCGAAAAGTGTAAATTCAGGGAGCGAAATTTGAACTACCAAAACGCGCCACCATTGGTCGAAAGGAAATGTGACGTCATTTGATAAACCATTCAAATTATCGGCGTCGAAGTTGATATTGTGGTATTAGTGTTACTGAGAAAAATAAATAATTTAAACCTATATTTTCGTGCTTACAGGTTTTATTAAATGATACCATTGTTTAGGTATTCATTTTCCACTTCACTTGACTCAGATAAATAACTTTGTTGATAATCAGCAGATATAGAAGATATAAGATGCTACAGAAGTATTATCAGCTGTGTTTTCAGTAAACAATTTTCTTTTTAAAACATAGTTTTACTGGTAAAGTAAAACTATGTAAAATAGTTAGTTTTAATGGTAAAGTAAAAGTATTGTGTGTTGAATGAGGAAATGGTAACAATGCTACATTTTGTTTTTCAGCAGGTATATTTACATTGACACCTTTACTTCTATACTTCGGTTTAATATTAACTTAATAATATAGTATTAATATTAACACAGCTTAGTCACTTGATAATTTATCTTTAATATGCGAAAAGCAAGGCTCTGCCTTGTGATCACGTTTAATATTGTCTTGGCTGATTAATATCACAGACATTTGTATGGGCAGTACTATGAGTTACTTACTATATAACTTCTTTGTAAAGGTCACCAATTTTTTTAAATACTACTTTTGATAGCTAACTCTGAAAAGGCTTCATTAACTGATGTCAAACTTTCCCTTTTGACTATGCACATTCTCATTCTATCAGCTGGTGTTTTTGCCACAAAAATATATGAGAAACAACGCCTTTCTTCAAACTTAGATTAAAATTTTCTCCTTGTTGTTTCGTTATACATATTATATTCAATATTTTTAGCTGTATCTTCCTTACCCTGAAATAAATCAACAACCATAAAAATTTCGTAAAACCAAAAAAAGAATACGGTTTTTATAGAAAATTATACTGAACTTTTGTAAATTAGGTTAGGTTAATTTTAAACTCAAATTTTCTAATGTTCAATAGCTAATGCAACTTACTATAAATTTAAACTATAAATTTAAACTATTAAATTGATCTTCACAATTTAAGATATATATTATCCCTTTTAATGACCATAGACCATTGTTTTTGTATTTTCGCATCTCTTGGAATATAAAAAACACTTTGTCGGGTGCTTTTTAATACTATTTTTGCACTCCGGTACTATACAATACTTGTAAGATGGTTTTTATCTTCTTCCATGACTTGTAAAGCACTTAAAACTTAAAATATGTGTGAAGTTAATAAAAAGGTCATAGTAAACCAATGTTTATCCAATTTTTAGTCTAGTCAATTCTGGACGTGTCATTTGACGTCACGCAAGGCGCGCACAAAATGACGGCGTTTGAACGGCTCAAATTTACTCAATGTTTTAATTTTCACTTTAAAAAAAAACTAGAATCTTTTCAAGTCTATTTATATATTTTTTTCTACGATATAGAGAGGTAAATGAATAATTTACGTCAAAAAAAAACATGAATATTACCTATTGTAATAAAAAAATATTTAATTATTAATATAAGACATTATGCTAATGAATAATATTTGTATACTATTTTTGTATGATATTTCGCCGATAATTTATAATAAATGTAAATAAAATGTATAACTAAATTAAAAAGTGTTAATCATGAGTTATTGTCCCCAACCTAGCGGTTTCACTTTGTACTGATATATTTACATAACAGATGTAGTTATGTTTCCCTAAGGTATAAATAGATGGCGTTGTTACAAAACATAACGAGTATATTTGATCACAAATTTTTATTATTATTTTCATTAAAACTGTCTTATTTGCAAATTGATTCTAAAAGAACAAAATCCAATATCGAATAAATAATAAAGAACTACTAAGCAATCTAATATAATACAAAAAATAATAATGATAGAAATGAAAATATCTCGCTTGCTTTCTATAAGAGAGAGAGAGATAGCAAAACATGTCGTGCCAACTTTTGGTAAGAATTTTTACCGTCTAGCCCCCTTTCACAACGCGCGATAAGGAACTACGTTCCAAAAATAATAAACGTTGATAACTTTTGCCACGAACTAAAATATATTTATAATATATTTTATTTTTAAATTACAAACTATTATTATGTATTTTATTGAGCGTAAGACAGTTTTGCTCTTTTCTGTGAAAATTTATATAAAAAAATTAAAGTACTGTGTATAAAATATTACATATAAGGTATAATTTAATATTAATTATTATATTTAAAGTATTATTAGTATTGATAGTTGCTATTAAATACTAGCATACCTTTTTGATGTCCGAATAAACAAATAGACAAACAGATCGACGTTTTAAGAACTTTTGTTTGAAGATAATTATTTTACAATATCTCATGTTAAATATTGGCAATGTTATACGTATAACTTAATTGTTCGCGAAAACTGTACACAAGCAATATGTGGTAACAATAAATATAAGAACAGACTCATCGGTAGACATTGCGAAGTCTACTCAGCTAGCGTTGACAAACAAGTTCTTAAAAATTTAAAAGTAAACTTGGTACAAATAAGTCCATATTGATTTTTTATGTACATATAAAACACAAACGTATATATGTGTATATATGTGTGTGTATGTGTGAGTATTTAATGTTTTTTTTCTCATAATTTACCTGTTATGAAATAAAAATAATATATTATGATTATAAAAAACAGAGGAAGTGAAGAAGACTAATTATTGTCTATGTTAATTCATTACTGACCTAATAAATGATATTTAATAAGTTGTAACGTTTAATCTTTTGTATGTTTTGTATGTGCTATGTTATAAATGTAATTTAATAAAAAAAATATAATTTAAGCAACGAAAGTTATTTTTTGCAGACTGTACTATAATTGAATGAGTAAACCACTAACGTATACCTACATTGCAAGCTGCACATTGCAAGTAATAAACTTTGCTGGGTTAAGTCTGTATTTGTCAAATAGTAATTTTATATAGTTAAGTCATTATTAAAAATAGTATTATTAATTTTTTATAAATAGTAGTTTAGTTATTATTAAAAATAGTAATTTTATATAGTTTAAAAGTCATGCAAGTTTGTGTACTGCAGCATTGTAATTACGACGAAATAAAAACACCAGCTCAGCGTAATAGCACATTCGTGTATAAATTCCGCACTAGTGTAGCGCAAAAAATGACACAGATGTCGTGGAACCGCAGTCAAAATATTGAAGGCGGATTACAATTAAAGTATATCAAAATGTTATTAGCAAATAAGAGTAACATTTTCAATGTTTTTCTATGAAATATCATTAAGAAAATAATGTAGTGTTATTCCTTAGCAATTTTAGAATTAAAAAAAAACTCTAAAACTTTTATATTAGTTATATAAAAACTTTATTTATTTAAATATTAAGTATAATATAACCTTAGCAATGATCCTACTAAATCGAATACCCACCTAAATATCACCAAAAAACCCGCTAGTTCACTGCGTCTTAGTAAACGCGAATGCGCCTACATATAACGGACTACTTGAAATTAGTCGCATGCCACATGCAACAGGATACAAAAATAGCAAAAAAATGGCTGCTGAAATTATATTCAACAAATGCGCTGAAAATAAAATGTGCTGTTAACACTAAGCCCTAGCAAAATTAAACTAAGCGCTATTCCCCTAAATGAACTGGAATCGAAACATTTGTACGATTAATAGGAGAAATAAAGTATGGAGACACAGTTACTGCAATATAACTTTGACGTTACTCTCGTTCTGGCTCTTTTAAAATAAACTGTCTTTATGCAATAATGAAAACCAGAACTATATGCAACAATTTACTGAGACGCATGACGACCAAAATATTGGGTGCTCAACCACACTCGCAATTAGTTACACAGCAGCGGAGTACGCTAACTCGATATTGATAACTATTCCCACATTGCTTAAATATTCACCATACATTCAACATTCACAACATTCAACAAACATTTTGAACTCAATGCAGCACAGCTCCAATTCCGTTTCGCTTACTGCGTGGTGGTGCTAAGGTAGTCGTAAAGCAGGAGTAAAATGTATAGTCTTTTCCAAATTTCTATTGCTTTCACCCTCTCCAGATAACGAGTTATCTGTAAAAAAATCATATTTATGCGTCTTAATTTTCAAACATCTACTAATTACAGTTAATTAGTGGATGTTGTTGTGAAGTGATGAAGTCCTAGTCCAGTTATCGTTCCTATATTCTTTCTTTCAATTTCTCAACAACTGATCAGAAGCAATTTGCCTTAAAAGATTGTGCTAACCAATTTAAAACATTGAGGTTACATTAAACAGATTGATACATAAAAAACTACGAGAATTAGATTTGCTTGACAAAGCTACAATTAGAGACGTAGTATGAGAATCCAGACTATTTTGAAAAAGGAAAAGAAACATTCAACCCACATACAATCGGTGCAATAATTATGAAATGGTAATGACACAGAATCTTTAGATTTTATTTAGAGTCTAGAAAAATAAACTTCACTTATAACCAAGTACATATTTAAATCATCTTTAATTTTCCTTGTAAATTAATATGATATCAATAAAAAGGATATTACACTAAGATTCGCTTAAAATTTATTATTGATTATTTCAAATAACTTAGTTACTTACATTCGGATTTTAGTCAATTAAAAAATAGCATCTATATTATATAAGATATTATATGTAGCTATATATTTATCTACAGAAGTAGTTCTTAAAAATATTACAAAAATAGAGGTGTGCGTAATATAAATCATAAATTCGGCTACATGCCAGGAATGCGGCGGGTCGTATGTTTTCAGGTCATCAACACGCAGACTGACATAAACTCGAAATTTACTATCCCATTTCACGCCACTACCAGTAACTGTTACACATATTGTCGAGTTGAGATCATTCTATACGACTATATATTTTGTAACCATGTATCATATTTTTGAGAAAATTAATCGAATTAGAAAGCTTACGATTAACAAAAATACTTTAATAAGATTATCGCTAATATTTTTAGTTTTATAGAAAATTTATGTAGCAACTTAAAGAACAAGGTGTATGATTTGATCTTCTCACAGATATAGGACTTACTATTATAAAAAATCACTTAATTTTATACTGTTCTACCACTAAAATTTGCATATTTCTATGTTTACAATCATATTATATAGTTCTGTTATGAATATCGTATTTTGTTCCTTTCTTTTTTCTTTCTACTACAGTTTTGATGTTTGTGATTTTAACTACTGTTATCATAGATTGATACCTCATGATCTATAAAATGAATACCGTTGTTGGTACAGATGTGAAGGAGGCATTTATATAAATGGTTCTTTATGTCTTAATATATCAAAACCTTATGCAACCTTATAAAAACCTTATCCTTATGCTTTACCGCCTTCAAAACTTATGCATTCGATTTGTCTTCGGTTTACGAAAATTTGACCACGTTTCAGATTTTCGGCGTCAACTGAAGTGGCTCCCCATCCGCCTTCGCCGGAATATGCATATATTGACCACGCTATACAACGTTCTTAAAAAATCCTCACCTCCTTATTTATACGAACGTTTCCATCTATCCTTGCCTAATAGTCGTCCCAAACGCTCCTGCATTAAAGTAAAAACTTTTGATATCCCCTCTTATAATACTACTTTTTTCTCCAAATCCTTTACCGTAAATGCTGCGAGGTTATGGAATTCACTTCCTAACGAAATTACAAGTAGCCGATCTGTCCTTACTTTCAAAAAAAAATTAAAGCAACACTATCTGTCACTGTCTTAAGTTTTATGTTTATGTAAGTTTATGTAAGCGATCTATATTCTTTAATTATATATGTATTATAGTTATTATATTTGTCATTATATATTTTACTGAATGTTTATTTATGAGTAAGTGTATGTATTGTATATATTGTTAAAATTTATGTGTACCTATTTCTGCCCTCACAAATATTCTTTTCCAACTCTCATGGGTAGCTGGAAGAGATCTCTTTATAGGGATAAGCTAATCCTATGTGTACTTTTATGTCAATTTTTTTTTGTTGTTTATGAAATTTCTGGTACATGAAATAAATAAATAAATAAATAAATAAAACCTTATATAGAGTCCTAATTATGTTGATGAAGTTTCTATTTACATATTATTTAAAAAAAGAAAATGTAGCACAACAAGGTCACTGTTCGAGTACTGATTGTGGCAATGAAATTTAAATGTAGTAAAAAAGTAGTAAATGTAGTAAAAAAATACATTGCATAAAATTGAAAATATGTTTTAAGACTATAAAGTATTAAAGACTTCTAGCAAAGTTGATATAATCCATTTAATTGTCGTGATGTCAGGCACCTACAAAATATAAGTATCATAATATTAGTATTTGATAAAATGTTTTGGCTATAAAAAATATTTTTTTGCTTTAAATTCTTTTGAATTCTTTTTCTCAACTATTATCCTCATCGCCTTAGTGGAGCGTAGCTGAAATAATTTCATACTCAATGGAAACATCAAGAGATTAGTACATCAAATTTCAAAATGTCACGGTAAGAAGATGATGAAGACTGTAAAAATATAAGCTATGTCAACAGATAAGTGAGGGCACGTAATCCTACGATTATTCTAACACTGTCATGATTTGGGCTGTAAGCGTTTACAAGTGTCAGAAGAAAACGCAAATTGTCATTTATTAATGAAAGATTTTAAAATAGATATTCTTACATAATTTTAATTTGACTGGCTTAGTGTTTTTATTTTTCGGAGAAGTATTAAATGTTCAAAAAGAATTTTGTCTATAATAATGCTTTTATTATATTATTCTGTTTTGATTATCAAGAGAATATTAAAAAAAAAACACTATTAATTGTTAGTGAAAGCAAAACAAAAGTACAGGAGTAATAACCGAATATAAACGATAAACTTAAAAAACAATATCATTGTTTCAGTGAATTAGTACCTTATGTTGTAGTGAGTAAGTACCTTATGTTGTATGCATCATCATCATTCATTTAAATTTTATAAGCATCATCATTAGTACAAATTATGATATTTAAAAACTCTTAGTTTTTACCTATAGCAAAGTAGTAAATTTTTATCTATAATATTTTCTTTTACTCTGTATCATATCTCCAAATTACATTTATGTAATATGCCTAATGGTTTCTTACGTAGTATTTCACGTTTGTTTGAGAAATTTCAAAGAAACTTTTAACACAAGTTAATCAGGAAATTGCTTTTCTAAGGGATTTTATCTACCGTCGATGTTTGATGGATTTTCGGATTTTGATGGATTGATAAATAACTTTCAAGGCAAATTACTTTATCTTATAACCATCCCTGGTATTTTTTGTTTCAGATACAAAACCATAAGGCTAACGCATCTGGCATACCGAAATATGATATTTATTAGGGATATTTTTCAAGTAAATAATAGATTATAAATAAAAAAATAATAATATATTTATTTAAGGCTTTAACTAGTTTATAGATAAATAGTCACAAAAGATCCGAATTGCGAAGAAGTTTTATCTTTTCTTCGCGCAATAGTTAAGACTAAGTTTTTATCTATTGTGATCAAAGTTTCACTGCGATAATACACCTTATAAAAAAATACGTTGATCATTTGACAGTTTAGGTAAATGTTTTTGTTTAAGTTTCATCTCGTAAAAGTCTCTTATATTTACCTTAAATTTATGAAGGGAACATACCGGGAGTTTTATTTAAATGTATAAAGCTTTTGAAACTACCTAATCTAACCATAAGTTCTGTTACAAAAAAAAAAAAAAAATATACGCTAATATTTCATTTTCTCTTTCTTTTTGATCTTTCGACTTTCTTTTGTTTAGTGCCTCATTTAAGGTATGTCCAGTGTATCTCTGGTAAGCCTCTAGACTTAAGTCTTATTTGGTAATCCGAGAGTATCCTCGGTGGGGTTCTCATTTCTCTGAAGGGGATCTTCTGCTTCCTTATGAGATTTCGATGAATTCTGGCGTTTAATGCATTAACGGCCTGGCTTGTTCGAATAGACCGTGGTCGGCCGGATCTCTCACATTCATCAACAGATATGGTTTCAGTTTACCTTTGGATAGTACAATACACGAACATTTGGCTAATCCCTCACTTTTTCAATATATCAAAAATGCCGGCTGGCTCCTTACTTTGTACATTGCAATTACTGCAATCCTATTCTCTTTAGTACGCTACTCCATTTTCAAAAAAAATAATTTCTAACAAAAAACATACAATAAAACGGGAATAAAGTCAATTTTTTTATCGAAGAAGCTAATCTTCAAAATTCAAATTAATGTATTTTTTTAAATGTATGTAAACAGCTAGTAACAGAACTTATGGCTAGACTAGTTATATAAAATATTAAATATTTTTTTTAGGCTTATGAAATTCTTATATACAAAAATACTATGCATAATTTTTAAACATGTCCTCCATTATATAGTATACCTTTTCGGATTAATTTTTAACAATTTTTAATAAATTTAATTTTAATTTTTTAACATAACATAACAACATAACATGCGCATGCGTACGATATGATATAAACAAATAAATGTTAAGATATATTTATTAGTTAAAAAGCATCAATTTTTTTTAAGGAAATATTAATTCCATCAGATAAGTGCTTTATACTCAACAAAAACCTAAAAAATTATATACCTATTTGGGTTTGATAAATATAATAAACTATTTACATATACAGAACCTTCTCTATTATTCTACATATGAAGCAGGACTGAATGGTTCTGGATGCATTGAATGTAACAAAATTGTGCAATAAGCAAACGCTCTCAAGTTTGTGTTTACATAAAGATTTAGTGTTAACTCGAGTAAACTGTTAGTACAGCTTATAAATGCCTGATGTATTAAGAAAAATGATACGAAGCTCTTTTCATAAAATCCTTTTTAAAATCATGTCCGCACTTAACTTGAGTAAATGTTATTCTATTAGATACAGTAATTAGTAACTACTTATGTCTATTCTTTCATAATGGTATACATATATGGACATCAATAATTTTTTTTGTGTTTGTGTGATTTTCGAAAATAAATGTTTTTTAGCCTAAAAAATGGTTAATAATCTATTTGACTTGACTTTATATAAAGCCTGAATGTTTCCAATATATTATTTTAAGTAATTACTGTGAAGAGGTTAATGTTTGTAATTAGAAATAATTGTCCGGATTGACCCATAAATGAAAAGATCATAATAACATATTATCCACCGTCATTGTTCCTTGTAGAGTAGCTAGCTAAATTAAAGTAGCCTTTAGTGAATGGTTCAATGTTTTATGCAAAAGTCAGGTAAACTTTTAAACAAGTGTTTTTCGAATATGTTCTAGATTTTTTACTCACTCACTCTTAAAGACAAAATACCGATGGCAGACTAACAAAACGCGGAGTTAATCACCTGACATTTCAATTGATGTAATAAAAATAACTTAAAAGGAGAATACAACCTCGTAACGATAACTCTATCTTATATGATAAACAAAAGGTTCAGAACAGGCAAGAATGAAAACATTTTGCTAAAATTCTCTCAAATATTAAAGGTAGGCGCAATAGCTCCAGTGTTATTATATATAAACCAAGAGATTTCGTAAAGTTTTTTAGAGCCGAGTCCCTAACATCATCCTTCCCTGGGAATGCGTACCTTTGGGCTATCGGATAAGTGCTGTAAGATGATATGCACTTTTATTTTTTTGTACATTAGCTATATTTTATGGTACTATTGGAATGTTCTAGTGCGGTCCTATTTTAAGCCACGAACACACGACATTCTTAAATGTACTACCATACAAATAATTTAAGAGAATTGACAAATGTAAGAGTTTTCGTAACATTATTTTAAAACTAGCTGTAGAAAAAACAGCATTATTTTTTTTTGTAGAATGCATTTGTAATATTTTTTTTCTATTTAATTTGAAAAGTGCTTTCTAATGTTACTTGTAAGTTGTAAGTGTTGCAATAAGGACAATGTTAATAAGTGTAATGTTACTTTTCCCGAGAATTAAATTATATATTTTTCACATCTGACTTCTAATTTCCGAGATTATTTATTATTTATTTCATTAAATTCGAGTCCTTTTAACCAAAAGATTAAATTCTTCAAAACTTAAATATATATTCAAAAAAACATTTTAAAATATAAATTTTGACATTTCAACAATGGTCAACATTAATGTCAAGTATAATCGTCTTTTAAAATTTATGCATTTTATTCAATTAAATTTAAATATTTACTAAAACATATGTTAATTGATAATATTATTTAAAATGAAAATAATAAATTTTTGATTTCTTAACAAGGAACAGCCTTAACCCAAAACTTTACTTAAAACTTTACAGAAATTTCGAGACAACCATAAATTTATCCCTAACTACTCACCGAGATTGAAAATAGATTAACACCAAAGTAAAGGCTAAGGGTCAAAAATATCTCTCTATTATTAAACTTGAAACTATTTTCACATACGTTAATAATATTTTTGGATATTAATCACAAGAGCGTTCAATTTTTCAGAAATCTAATAAGCCATACAGATCTACATATTATTATTTCATATATTTTTGATAAAAAACGTTCTCAGTCTGTTATTGCGTCCGTTGCGACGCCGGTAGATAGATAGCTGGTAGATAGTTATTAGAATTTTTTTAGAAATTCCTCCATGGACTAAAACCTTAGGTTAGTCTGTTAAAATATATATAAAATAAAAATATAATTTTAGCAACAGTCATCGCTTTTTGTGTGGTCTAAATAGCCATAATCGGGTGTAAAATTTCATTGTGACAAATAAGTGTTTTGAAAACATCAGATATTGAAACCAGTTCCGTTTAATAATAATGATATTGCATTAAAAAATAAGATTAGTTAAGAAGATTAATTAAGAAAATTACAATACTAGTTCAAAAAATGGTATATAAAAAATACGTGTGCAATTTTTTTTTTACTTAGTTATTATATGCCACGACCTGTGCAAAATTGTAGGTAAATATTATTTGCACTTATAATCTTAATGTAAAAGTGTCGGACTACCAAAAGTAGATAAAATAATAAATAGATAAGATAGTAAATATATAAAATATGGGCCTAAAATATACTCAACGCCTAACATTATCTACATCAAGTTTCCATCTAATTTAGCAGCGCTGTGAATAGGGTCACGAACACGACTTTTAGTATCAATATGGTTTTTTTATGTCCTTAAGCGAATGTCAAATGTCCTTGTATTTTTTGAACTCACAAATTTGGCAGAACATTTAGAGAACATTTGCTAGTTTACAGGCCGTTCTTTTTGTGAACATTGACACGGACCGGGCTTATTTTAATCCTGAATAAGAGTTTGTGTAATAAATATTTTTAGAATTATTTATAAAATACATAGATCTATCCCTATAACGCCGCCATACAAACTATAAATATAATAAATAATGACTAATTTGGTCGTCTTACGATGAACAAACTCCATATTTTTTGTTTTTGCTTAATCAGTCTTACCATTTTTTTTTCTTACAGACATGATGAACGTAAGGAGTTGAGACGAACAAATCTGAGGAGAAAAGTAAATCCAGTGATTCCAGTAAATCCGACGTGACGGGAGGATGACATGTATATAATCAAAGTTTGTAATCAGTGTAAGCAATCACTACGTTATAATTATAATACACTGTCAGGAAACCCTGAGTTCACTGATAATTTCCGATTGGTGATTGGTCGAAGTAAAATATTAATAAAATAGACATAATTTTTTTTTTATTTTTAATAAAATAATATTGATTTTACTTGTCTGTACAAGCTTAGCGTGGCTTAATACATATTTATATATCTTATAACTATTAATATTGACATGTACAATAGGTAAATATATAGAAATTGCATTAAGTTTCTATCAATAGTTTGAATACTAAAAAAAATTGAGTGAAGATCCAGACAGTTGCGGTTTTTGCCAAGTGTCCAAATAATATCTGGGTATTATTAAGACACTTGGCAGAAACCACAACGCTTTGCCATGTAATTCATTCCTCACGTCACTATACGATAATCAAACTGGCAAAAACAACTTCAGAGCTTAAATTTGAAAGAACCTTGCAATTTATTGAGTATTGGGTTCTCTTGTTTATATTATTAATATCCCATAAAATCAAATCAAATAAAGCAATGATATGAGTCTTACTTTACTTTAACCTTAAAGAATATAGATTATAAACATATTTTTCTTCAGTGCTACTTTCTCTGATTTTAGGTCTTCTTATTTTTATATTATAATAGGTTTCAATTGTTTGAAATAATAATAATAATAATAATAAATCATAAGCTAACAAACAATACTTACGCATATAAATTATAATAGTAATTGTACATTGACATAAAAAAAATATTTATTATGTTACAGATTAGATAATTAAAGTATGGGTATAAATGCTAAGAGAGTTTACAAAAACAACCCCAACGGAAAACAGAATGATGATGTCAATTTAAATTAGTCGTGGATCTTACCGAAGTGCTTTCAAAGGGCAATAATTAGAGAGTTTCTTTTTGAATTCACTTTTGTTTAAAAGTTTACTGCTATATCCTTTAGCATCTACGAATTTTATAATCTGTTTGTTACGTTAGAATAGAATATATATAATAGAATTTTTGGCTTAACTTAGTAATACATTGCTTTCGCAGTATAACTTGTCAGTTTTATACCACTTCAGAGATCAGAATTCAACCTCTTTAAAGTGAAATTAAAAGCGACGGTAATGTAATTAGATTAAAAACTAAAAATTTTGAGACAATGCCGGGAGACATATTTTATTAAAAAGTGGAAAAGTCATCGATTATTTTAGAATTTCTGCGTCATCATTGTTTTATTCTTTTTTTTATCGTATTAAAAATGAGAAACATATTTATTTGTAAAAATAATGCTAAGCTAATGATAGCAAGTGATACTGTCAAAACGAGCATAGGTACACGGAAAACATTTAGAAAATTCTACAGAATGAATGAAAAAATAATAATCGAAAGCTATTTTCATTTTAAAAGTTTAATTGGTGAATTTAGCCAAAAATAACAGAGAATTTAAGTAAATTTAAACACAACTGAATAAACAGTTCAATTATATTATTTAAATGTCATTTAAATATTATAATTGAACTCATTCACTTATTGGACTATCGGTATTTATTTTATTTACGCACAAATTATACAAATAACAAACAAAACAGCGCAACAATATTTATTTATATCTTTATAGAATACAATATAATAATATAAATTCAGGAGAATTTTGTACAAAACATTCACAAATACTCATAAATTTAATTCTTACATGGAGCTGAAATAGTTATTTTGGCAGTTCTGTTGCCCTTCTCATTGAATAAATAAATTAACTGTTAATGAGATTATCCATAAAGATAAATAAAATAAAAATAAAAAAGCCTTATATTTCACTAAAATCAATCAATTTTACATTTAGATTAAAAACATATTAGTAAATATTTTGATAAAATTATTATTATTTATAAATTATTGTTATTATTATTTATTTAATTTGTTTGTTTAAAAAAGAAAATATAAATAAAGTAAAATAAAAGAATCGTGAACCCCTCTAGTTGAGGGAGAAGGCCTCCTCCAGAGATGCCCAGTAGTCGCTATCTACAGCCATTTTTTTCCACAGCTTCCCCACAACTCCTTCAATGTCGTCCGCCCATCGGCTTCTAGGT
The DNA here is from genome assembly GCA_959347405.1 of Napeogenes sylphis. Classification (NCBI taxonomy): domain Eukaryota; kingdom Metazoa; phylum Arthropoda; class Insecta; order Lepidoptera; family Nymphalidae; genus Napeogenes; species Napeogenes sylphis. The sequence goes on along the minus strand of OY365777.1, from coordinate 28,603,975 downwards.
CTTCCTCTTTTTCTAGCTCCTAGGGGGCCTTGCCATGACGTCAGTCGAGTCGTCCATCTGTCGTCGCTCATTCTTGCGACGTGGCCTGCCCAGCGCCATTTCAGACACATAGAATACTGTAGTGCATCTATAGCTTCGGTTGTTTTCCTTATAGTAGAGTTGCGAATTTTTTGAATTTTTCTTATCTTCAACATGCTCCTTTCCATGCTCCTTTGGCATTTTATTTTTAACATTTCGTGAAAATTTCCATGTTTGGCAACCGTAGGTGAGTGACGGTAATAGGCAGGTATTCATGACGGTTTTCTTAAGCTTTACTGGCATTTGACTTTTAAATATTTCTTTTAAGCTTTCTCCATGTCCCTTTTATTCTTCTATCTATTTCCTGGTCGTTACTTTTTATATCAAAGGAGAGCTGTTTACTTAGGTAAATGTATGGATCTACATATTTTATTTCAGTGTTTTCTACTTTAATTTCGTTTTTAGATGAATTTGTCATCGCTTTTGTTTTTGAAAAATTTATTTCTAAACCAGACTGTAAGCTTGCTTTTTGAAGTGTAACTATCATGCGCTCTAGCTCTACGCTGTTCTCTGAAAACAAGACAAGATCATCTGCAAATCTTAAGTGATTTAAATAATTTCCATTTATATTTATGCCCGTCTTATTCCAATTTAGTTTCTGTATTACATACTCTAATACTGCTATAAAAATTGTGGGAGACAGGGGGTCCCCCTGTCTTACCCCTCTTTTAATTTGAATGGGGGGTCCTATAGTCTCCAGTTTCACTCTACTGGTGTTGTTTTCATATAACTGTTTTAACACTCGGGATATATTTAAAGATCCATAAAGATCCATAAAGATAATATTTATTAATTGTAAGAAGGAGAAAGTTACGTATAATTTTATTATACTGTATAAAATCGTAATACATGACATTTGACAAAGTAGTTCTAAACAAGAATAAATATATATATGATAATCATTTACTTTATATCTACCACCTGAAATATAAAAACCTTACTTTTTACTGAAAGAACATTATAATTATTCAATGAATTCATTTTAAATACTTGTTTTGTTTTCTTTGTCTACATCAAAAGTAAATAATTTAAAAAAATACTATTAATTATCAAGCTGCTTCAAGTGATGAAAATATATTGTTTACTATTTAGTTATGTTTAAGAAATGAAAACCTATTAATACCACTTATGTTGTTATATAAAATAAAGATATAAATACCAATACGTAACTATAATACGTAAAAACCAATACGTAACTGACTGACGGCTGAAATTAATACGTAAATTATAAAGACAATAAATCTGCCGCAACCTAATTCATAATAATAAATTTGGACATATAAACAATATAACTATCTAAATCCGTCGTGAAAACCTTACATTATTTAATGTCAATTAAATTAGACATAAAAGCAATATTACTTTCATGTTTCTATTGTGAAAAAATAGTTCATGGTCCGAGTTAATAATGTTTTATTTGGTAAAAGAGCGAATGATTTAGGATGACGTCATCAAAACTTCTTATCGAAACATTATTAAAGTAATATTACTTTTAGGATGTCATGGTACGAAAATCGAAAGTAAGATGATTGTAATACTGCTTTAAGAGTTCATGGTAGGCCCCAATTTAGTTAAGTTAAGGCAACTTGGAAAAGAAACTTCACTTTAAAAAGAAATTTATTTTCTAATCACCAGCAATTAGGTATATTGTAATGCAATCAAATTCAATTTACAGTATGTTGGCAACACTGGTTGTTGACAGTTAATGTTGGTAGCGCCGTGTCAAATAGTCAACTTTAAGTGAACATGACGTCACATCCTATGAAAAGCTTCATGTTTAGGACCTGATGTTGGAGGATCACTTGGTTCCTAGAGAGCGAACAGTTCACATAGAAGAACATTATTATCTTTGTCTGTATTTCTGTGATTATAAATTATAAATATATACTGCGTTTATATACTTTCATTGAACGAGAAGCTAACATCAGAAGTGGGATAGCAATCTTTTGACGCCATGGGTAGAAGAAGTAAGAATCAAAGAAAGAAAAAACGGAGACGCATTTCTTCAAGTTCAAGTTCAAGTTCCAGTTCTAGTCTAAGAACACCATCACCAAAGCCCCGACGCAAGGTATCACAGAAAGAAACTGTAAGTAATGCATCTGTTACTTTAAATATATTATACCGAACTTTGACCCCCTGAGAGATAATGTAAATGCATGGCTAAATATTGTCCAATCTTACGCGCAAACTTTTGCTTGGTCAGATGAAACCATCCGTTATCAAGCCTTAAATAAATTAAAAGGTTCAGCTAAGGTCTGGTACGATTCGTTATTAAGAACAGACGGAAAGTGGCCGGAATGGAACTGGAGCCAGTGGAAAATAAGATTAGCGGGTAGTTTTCAAATACGAAGAAATATGTTTGATCTTTTAAAAGTAATAATTGATAAAAAACCCTCCGATAATCAATCGCTCTATGAATTTTATTTTGATCAAAAATCGAAAATCGATCATTTGTGTTTAAATTTTTCGGAATCTGATATAATATCTATAATTGTAGGAAACATAAAAGATAATAATATCTATTCATCCATTGAAGGTAGTAATTTTGTTACCTGTGACGATTTGGCTAGCTATTTACATGGACGTGTCTACCATAAAAGCTTTAATAAAGTGGGTACTTCACGTGATATTAAAACTGAAAATAATTTGTCTACATCAAATAGTAATAAAAATATGAATTCAAATTCAAATTTACAAGCTACCAATTTTCAAGTTAATGCCGATATCAGTCAAAATCGTAAAATTATAAAATGTTTTTTATGTGGGGGTAATCATAAAAAAAATGTATGTGATGCAAATAAGTGTGATTACTGTGGGAAAAGGGGTCACGTTGAATCAGTATGTTGGACTAAAAAAAACAACTTGAGGTTTAATATTAAACCTGAGGAACAGGAAACAAAATTTGTAACTTCAAGCGTTCGTAATAAATTTGTTAAAAAAGTGTATATACAAAATAAATGTTTTGAAGCGTTTATTGATACTGGTAGTAGTTGCTCACTTATATCTAAATTATTAGTTAACCAAATTAATACCAATATTATTTCACTACCCTCACCTATATATTTGCAAGGCTTTTCGAAAGAAAACTATAAATTTGTTTCTAATAAAATAAATGTAAGCATTACTTTAGATTCTCTTGAATTAAATAATGTCGATATGTTTATCATTAACGATTTGGTTGGATGTGATATATTAATAGGCCGAAACGTAACTGAACGACCGGATTTAATTTATTCTCGAATAGGGGATGTCCTTAAATTTCAATTCGCAAACGATCAATCGGAACATTGTGCTCGTATTTTAATAACCGATTTAGACGCAGATACTCATCAACACGAATTAACTTTCTTACTTAACCAATATAGTGATTGTGTAGCTAGCAATATAAAAGAACTAGGCCGCGTAAATCATCACGAAATGGTAATTAAATTAGAAAAAAATCAACCAGTCCAGTATAGACCTTATAGAACATCTCATTCAAATAGAGAAACTATACGAGAAATAGTAAGGGAATTAGTTGATAATAATATTGCACGCGATAGTACCTCGCCTTACGCTAGCCCAGCCCTATTGGTTGATAAAAAAAATGGAGAAAAGAGGCTGTGTATTGATTATAGGGCTTTAAATAAAATAACTATAAAAGACAAGTATCCTATGCCGCGTATTGAGGACTTGGTAGATAGGCTCCAAGGTCACAAAATCTTTACTAGTTTAGATTTAAAAAGCGGGTATTATCAGATTGCTTTACATAAAGATTCAATAGAGAAAACTGCATTCATTACGGAAGATGGTCATTATGAATTCCTACGACTCCCTTTTGGCTTAGTTAATGCGCCATCTTGCTTCCAACAAATGATGAATAAGACGTTAGGTAATTTAAGGTTTAGCAAAGTAATTATTTATTTAGATGACGTGTATTTAACCACGGAAACAGTAGAAGAAAATATAAAGCTCTTAGAGCAGGTATTGCAAATATTTAGAAAATGTGGCCTTACGTTAAATCTTAAAAAGTGCCACTTCTTTAAGCAAGAAATCGAATTTTTGGGATATAAAATAAAACCCGGGTATGTCATGCCAAATGAATCAAAATTAGAAGCTGTTAGACTTTTCCCTGTGCCCAAATCGGTGCATCAACTTCGACAGTTTTTAGGACTTATTAATTACTTCCGTAAATTCATTAGAAATTGTGCGATATTATCTGCCCCGCTTACTAAATTGTTAAAAAAAGATGCTTTATGGATATGGGATGACGAGAGAGATAGAGCGTTTTCTATTTTAAACGAAAAATTAACGTCTAGAAACATTCTTGCTATATTTAATCCAAATAAAGAGTCGGTCTTATACACAGATGCCAGTCGAGATGGTATCGCTAGTATATTAACACAAATCGATAACGAAGGCGAAAAAGTTGTACACTTTTACAGTCGACAGACTACGGTAGACGAAAAGAAATATCATTCGTTTGAATTAGAAATGTTAGCTATAGTTTGCTCCTTACAAAAATTTCGACTTTACTTGTTGGGCTCACATTTTAAAATTATAACTGATTGTAGTGCTGTAAGGTATGCACTTACAAAAAAAGACATTATTCCCCGTATAGCTTGATGGGTGTTAACCACACAAGAATTTGCGTTTGAAGTAATACATAGGGAAGGTAGTCGTATGCAACACGTAGATGCCCTTAGTCGTAACCCAGTTTCAAATGGAGAAAAATCTGAAACCGAAATAATTATGACAATTTTAGAAGCGGATTGGTTACTTTCGGTTCAAGTACAAGACCCTCAATTAGTTCAAATAAAAATTATCTTGGAATCAGGAGAGGCCGATAAAAATAAACCTATTTTTGATAGTTATGAATTGTTAGGTGGTAAAGTATATAGAAAAACGAATAGTGGGCGACGTTGGGTTGTTCCAAAAAAATGTATTTGGCAAATTATTAAATGTAACCATGATGACATAGGTCATTTTTCGGTTGATAAGACTCTTGAACGTATACGTAGTCGTTATTGGTTCAAACGTATGCGAAATATAGTAAAAAAAAATATATTAAAAACTGTTTAAATTGTATTTATTATAAAAATAAAAGCGGAACAAAAGAAGGACAACTTTATCCTTTACCAAAATATGCTGTACCTTTTCATACGCTACATCTAGATCATTTAGGACCTTTTGTAACCACTATAAAGAAAAATAAATATTTGTTAGTAATTGTAGACGCTTTTACAAAATTTGTTTTCATAAGTGCGGTTCGTAAAACTAATACAAGTAGCGTTATTAAAGAATTAGAAAATTTAATAAAGATCTTTGGAAATCCAAAAAGAATAATTAGTGATGCAGGAACATGTTTTACTTCTAATAACTTTTTAGAGTACTGTACTAATAAAAATATTAGGCTACATACAGTAGCAACGGGCGTTGCGCGTGCTAATGGCCAAGCTGAACGTTTTAATAAAACCATTCTAGAGGCCTTGAGTGCAATGGGTGCAAACACAACCGATAATAATTGGGATAAGTGTATAAAAGCACTGCAACAAGGTTTAAATAGTACAATACATAAGACAACTCAAGCTGTGCCTAGCGAAGTAATGTTTGGGTATAGGCTCCATACGGACAGTGATAATCTAGCTCCGGAAACTTTTAACGAGAATTCGGTGGATGTAACAAAGTTGCGTGAAAACGTAGATGCGAATATTAAAGCTAATGCAGACTATCAGAAAAAGAGATTTGATAAAACTAGAATTAAAGCCAAACAATATCAAGAAGGAGATTTAGTTTTATGCAAAATACAAAGTCAAAGTAACAATGGTCAAAGTAAAAAGCTCTTACCGGCGTTTAAGGGTCCGTTTCAAATAAAGAAAATATTAAATAATGATAGATACGAGGTAATGGACTTACGAGGTAGCCAAAGAAGTTCAAAAAAATATAATGGAGTAGTCGTAGCAGAACATATGAAGCCATGGATTAATATTTGCAATTGGGAATTGGACTAGAGATACGTATAATATAACAATAATGATTTTAAGCTACTTCCGTGTTGGCAAGGTAATAATATGTTCGTTATTATGTAAAATAGACAATGAAATTTATAAAATGAAATAGTATAATACTAAGCGAGCTTTAATAAAATACTTGTTGATTGAAATATTGCACATTTAAATGGTTCGCTTAAGAGAGTGAAATATTCTATAAGCGTTAACTATTTTACATTTTGGTAAATATTATAAATACATTATCCATGAATCGACTACTAAACGAACGAGACGAGCTTGGTACACTTAAGTGAGCGCAATGTTCTTTAAGTGCAAGAGGTCTTAAGTTATGACGAACCTGGTCTCCTAACTGTAGTGAATCTTAGTAGGTGCAGGCGGTCGTAAAAGTTCTATAGTTCTATAGTTATGGAGTTAATGTGTAATATTTAAGGATAATAAAATAAGATAAAGGGCCGTGCAATATTTCTTTCAGCTATATGACATTAAAATTTTAAAATATGAAATTAACCCATTTTTGTGTTTTACTTAGATTCGTGTGGTGCCTGGGGCAGGCACCTTGCAGCATGGCCGTGTTGGCAACACTGGTTGTTGACAGTTAATGTTGGTAGCGCCGTGTCAAATAGTCAACTTTAAGTGAACATGACGTCACATCCTATGAAAAGCTTCATGTTTAGGACCTGATGTTGGAGGATCACTTGGTTCCTAGAGAGCGAACAGTTCACATAGAAGAACATTATTATCTTTGTCTGTATTTCTGTGATTATAAATTATAAATATATACTGCGTTTATATACTTTCATTGAACGAGAAGCTAACAAGTACCTACTACACACAATTTAAATTTCCCAACCTTAATGTTTATCATAATAACTCTGGTGTTCACTACAGAATAGACGAGTTGTTGGTAAAATATATAACATTAGTCGGTAGTTGGTAAAAAGTATCACCTTAGTTCCTATTACAATGCTTTAGCAAAAGAGATAATTTGTTCACTAGAGTTTTATGTCGTATTGTGGAACGTGGCAATTGCTTTCTGTAACATATTACAAATAATATAGTCAGCTGATAAAAGGCGAGGGAGATAACAAGGAAGGTAACGATCCGGTAAATTTTTTTTGTGTCATCGATTTACATGCTAAACATATCGCTCCTTAAATACAAAAGTTAAACATTCCAAAAAATATCAAAAATGTTTTTTTTTTTAAAAAGTGCATCTTAAGTGATTAAACTTTAATATATCACTAAATCAGCCGTCGTTTTATGATCTAAAACGCCGTAAACGCACGCACGTTAGTTTGGTTTTTACCGTTTCTATAAGACAACGTCTGTCGGATCCGCTAGTGAAATTATATATTCAAAAGTGCTACAATGAATAATATATTCGTATTGTAGATCACATACACGTAAGTATCTTATTGTTTTTATGTTCAATAGCACTATATTTCAAAATAAGTTAGTTTGCATTTACAAATTTGATATTTTCTCTTATTTTTGTATTCAATGCTTATATTTTGGATTAAGTTAGTTTTGCAACAAATTATAAGAGTTATTCTCTAATTTTTTTATGCTAAAGTACCATATTTCAAAATAGGTTAGTTTTGTATTTATTATTCTGACCTTTTTTTTACTTTTGTATGCAATACTATATCATTTTGAATTAAGTTTGTTTTGCAAAATATAATTAGAATTATTATCTTTTATTTCTTTACGCTCAAGTAACATATTTCGAAAAATAGTATCTTTGTATTTTAAAGGCATCTCTTAATAGAATTTATATTATTCTTTGAATAGCTATTTTTAGTTTTAATGTTGTTTTGTCTGAAAGTTTTTATAATTTTTGGAGTAATATTATGGGTTAAATAAATAAATTTAAAATAATTATTAAAACCAATTACATTTTATTTACCCATATAGGCACATTGTAACGACTATTTACGAGAAGGTAAATTGGTTGATACGGGTAGGTATTTATTAAAGGAGACTGTAATCATTCTGTCATGAGCATTGAAACCGTCTCCAATTTACGTTCCAGAGTAGTATATAACTCTAATTAAAATAGCAAAGAAAACTGGAAAGTATTATACTGTTGAAGAACTGACACAAGGATTTTTTAACCTTAAACCTCTGTGTACAGAAAACTACAATTTTAATGACGATGGCCATAAATTCAAATGAACTGATATAAAGATTCTGAAGGCAGATAAACTAAGCAATGGCATATTTTTCTTTAAAACATCCTACGAACGTAAAGAATTCAGGTCGGTATCTACGTTGAGAAAACACCGCACGATGTCGAATGTAGTGCCTGATAATTTGTCTTTAAACCAACTTTACTCAGAAAAACTTACAGTTCCAGAAGCTAAAAAGCAAGACATTCTAAAGTTATTTAAAATAAACGTGTGTCAAGATTTAATGATATTTATATGTTAATCTCTAAATTAGTGCATAAGTTACTGTTGTGTACTGTTTTCATCATTTAAGTTTAAGTTTTTTATACCTTTACGAGCGTTACGCTCAATGTAGTTTTAAGTAAACGTTTTATCAAAATATTTTTGTAAGAACACTATTTACACCACGTTTACATGCTTTATTACGGTTGTGATTAGTATAGATCATATCAATATTTAATTTTGAAGGTGTCTTACTCCTTAAGTGCCTTGTTTTATAAGACTATAACTGCTAATAAAAAAAGTACATCTGTTTCTTAAACCTAATGTTATGGACCAAGTTGATTAACTTAGATTTTATTATTTTATTAAATAGTAGCAGGTCATGATGATCTGCGAGACACTATTTAGATACGAGTCATTATAGATAACTGATTCCGTATAATTAATAAACCATTTAGAAGTGTTAAGACAGTTTAATATTAGGATTTTTTCGTTGTTGAACTTCATTCCACACACCTCTGATAAGTAAGCTAATACAACTTTCAGAGAAGACGCTCAATTTTTATCGTGTTTATGTAGGGCGTGTCTATCTGGCACATTACAAAAGATGGGTTTAAGTCCTGTATTGTAGAAATTAGTCTAGTATTGTTTCAGGTATGGTAAAACAATACAAAATAGTAAGTATTACACTATTTAAAAAGTCTGATTTGATTTAGGTAGTGTACTTATTTTTTACAATAATTTTTGTATTTGTTTTGTTAATTCTATGCAAGAGTTTTATGCATCGCCGTTTTTATAGTATAATTAATGTTTTTTTAGGAAATATTAATTTTAGACTTAGTTAATGTCATAAGAATGATAAGATTTAACTACATATTTATTTGCTCTTAGCGAGTTTACTATGTAGTAAGTTAGTATGTGCCATTTTTTTTTTATAAATCTCAAATTTCCCTAGATATGGTTGTATAATTACATACAATTTTAATGTTCCCTAATTCAAACTCTATATACAAAACTATCTTATTTGCTATTTTTCGAGATTCTATTCGAGATATTGTTAAGATTGCTGTATAGAAAAATAGGCTATTTAATAACGCATCTTTTGATACTAAAAAAATAAAAGTAATACATATAGTTTATGCAAAAATCATATTTTTTTTTTGTCAAATACCGCTCCTGTAAAATTTGCTTTTTCTGACTTGTAGTGATTTTGTACTTAAGGAGCGACATTAGTAGTTAAAACTTGAATTATTTAAAAATAATAACGTAGGGAATAAGTATTTATTATTTAATATTAGATATGTTTTTATGAACTGTTTCTGGCATTAATAGTAAAGAATTCTATGAAGATAAGGGCTCAGGTATCGAAAGTAATTACCTGCTTCCCATTCTCGGAACATCAATTCGTAACTCTAAGGTCGTCTTGTAGAAAAACTACCAGACAAAATAAAAGAAACATTGGATTAAATCTGCTTTTTATATGCAATGTTGTCGTTATATCCATTTTTAGCCACAGACCCAAAAAGAGGGTGTTATAAGTTTGAACTGTTTATCTGTGTGACTGTTTGTAGCATCGTAAGTGCCAAACGGGTGGACGGATTTGATTGCAGATTTTTAATCCAAAGCCTAATCCGAGATGGTTCTTAGCTAAAAACCCTCTGATATAAAAATATACACGATTACATATATATTGGAAGTAATATAAATAAAGAAACAAATCGAAAATCAAGTAAGTGACATAGACAAATAACGAAATAACATTATCTAATCATATAGTCTAAGTTCTCATTAATTAGTCCCAAAAACTTAGTAAAATAGATACCACATGCAACGGTCCCCCGACGCAACGACCAACGACGTATATTATTATATTATTTGTATACTTTTTAGAACTCTTTTTAAATCGGGGATTTTTATTTTTTTGTTTTTTGTTTTAAATAACTTTAACATGGCTTATTCAACTCTGAATACCATACGCTGTTCTTAAATTATAAATTTTAAACATGTCTGCTTCTAGATTTAAAACTTGTTACTGGAACGTCCCTAAGGTATTCACTTGAAATTGTTATATGTATAATATTTTGATTATTTTTATGTATGATGTAGTATAGTTGAAGAGTGACGTTAGAGATTTGTAGATTTTTCACGTGTAAATAAAATACGTAGATTAATGTTTGTTTTAAACAAAAAATATAAATAAAGAAAAATGGTAATCAATGCATTTAATTCTTAAGGTAAGGAAGTGATCCCGTGACATCTCACTATGGCGATAAAGGTAATCTTTGGGTTTTAGTGGATATGGCTCTGAATATCTTAAGTCCTAATTAACGCTCAAACGGTAAATTTTAAAAATAAGAAAGATAACATTTCTTTTTAATGTGATATCTTGACAATAATATATTCAGGATAAAAATAGTATCAATTGAAAGGAAAGCCGGATTGGCCTTTAAAAGTACACCTCATCTAAAGAAAATTTTTCACAATCATTACATTACATTACATTACTTTTGAAATCAATCTACAAACGCCTTCTATACTATACAATTAGCTTAGGTTGTTGCTTCTTAACTAGTGCCTACAGAAAAGATAAAAAAATATAAAAAATAATTAACAGGTATCTAATATAATTAACTATTGAAATAAAACTATTTTTACGGATTTAACTCGCGTGTATTGAATTAAATTTTAAATTTACATTTTAAATCTAACCTGCGACTGCGATTGTGGCTTGTCATACATAGGTCAAACAAAGAGGAGCGTCGGTAAAAGAGTTAGGGAACACATCTCGGATATCAAGCATAGGCGTACATCGTAGGCGGCCGTGTGTGAACATACCATAGACAAGCCCAATCAGTATATTAGATTTAATAAACCTTAAATCCTCGCTAAAGAACAACGTTACATTCCAAGAATGGTTTGTGAGGCTATTGAAATTAAAAAAACATCCTAATTTTAATAGAGAAGTTGGTTGGGGATTATCTAACAACTGGGACCCACTTTTGAAATATATAAAATTCCATGTCTGTGACCGCACTGTAAGACCTCAAGATACTGTTAGTCCGTTTTGTGTAAACCCTGAACTGTACGCCCGGAAGCTTTGAAACCGTTGGAGGTAGATGACTAATTAACTGACTTACTGACAGACACCTCCATCTCGTCTTACCGTGAACACGATTTCTGCAAAGCATTCGAAACGTCGGGTTAGATTTAAAATGTAAATTTAAAATTTAATTCAATATACGCGAGTTAAATCCGTAAAAATAGTTTTATTTCAATGTGTAGTACTTGTGAAAACCTTAGAAAACACTATAATTAACTATTATAATGAAGTTTTAATCTATCATTTTAAAAGAATATGGATTTTAAAATTATAAGTTTTTAAAATAATTGAGCTTAGAGTAAGGATTATATATTTTGTATGTTGTTACATTTTAATCGATTGTACGTTAAAGAGATTTAAGGAGCTCGGTTTTCATATTAATAAAGTTTATCATTATTTTTCTTTTCAATGCCTTTGATTAGAAATAAATCTCGCTTTATTATATTTTTATAAATGTATCATAATTGAAAACCGTTAGTTCGTACACTTATTCAGTTTAAATAGAAAATAGTATTTTTAATATTTATTACAATATTTTCCTACATATATTTTTTATTCGTTATTCTTTACTAAACGATAAAATATTAACTTTTAAAACTGACAGATGTTCTGCTAAACTGTGTGTGTTTACGTCTCATAATGTAATCCGCATCACGTGAGATAGGTTTGGCATAATTTTATATCATTAAATAATATAAAGGTAGGAAAGAATATTATTTTCCTGTTTTTTTTTTAAACCCTTAAAAACAAGCTACAGCAAGTATCATATCCTTATAAAATCGAAATTAATAAACGCTTCTAGAATTTTATATGACAAAACAAATCCAATTTTTTGCCCATTTTCTAATAGCATCAATTCATGAAATTCCTAAAAAACTGATTAATTCTTAGATATTTTTAAATGAGTGTTACTAAAAGCCTTACTAAAAACTATTAAAAACAAATTTAATGGTAATTACAAAATAGGGTTAATTACCTCGTTATGAAAAAAAAATCAGCATTCTTAAAGAATTTAGAAAGCTTTAAATAAAAAGGGTAACTCTAACTAATATATATATATATATACTAATGTATATATAGATACATACTTGTGTGGTGTGTGCGTGCTAACGTGATTTGACATATTTTTATTCGCTCTATGTTTATTTTAATAATTTTATTTAAATATTTGAATATTATGTGTATGTGAAGTTAAAATACTACCAGTACAATCCAAACAATTAAGTGCTTTATAATTACCTTTAAAACTTTATTAAATCAACACGAAAAAAACCGTTACTATAATACACGTCACAATGGACACATTAAAACAATCGATTTCTGAATTAAGTGAAGTCTTCAACTCCCGTATGAACGACTTCCAACGGGATCTAAATGCAACAACGCCTGCTGCAAGTCCATCTTCGAGTATAAATTCGCAGTTTCTTGCATTTAGGTCATTTATATTGTCATCCCTGCAGAGTCTTCAGCGGCAAATTGATTTACTCTCACAGCATCAAGATGAACTGGAGATGAGATCCCGCAGGAAAGTACTCCTGATCCACGGAGTGACGGAAGACAAAAAAGAGGACACTCTTGCCAAAGTGTTCACAGTGTTTTCAGAAAAACTTAAACTATCGGACTGCACTTCAGGTGCTATTAGTCGGTGTCATCGCCTCGGGTCTCAAAACAGTAGCAAAACGAGACCTATTCTTGTGAGGTTTTATGAAAGCCAGATAAGAGACAGTTGTTGGTCTCTTAAAACCAATTTAAAAGGTTCTGGTGTAACTATTTCAGAGTTTCTCACGAAGCAGAGACATGATGCATTTATATTGGCTCGTAAACACTTTGGAGTACCAAATTGCTGGACAAGAGATGGCCATATAATAGTATTAAGCAGTGATGGTACGCGACATCGTGTAACCACTGTCTCAGAGGTTACCACTTTACTTGATGCATGCAACATTGGTTCCGATTCTCTTCCAGCATCTACGATGGCGACTACTTCGAAAAGTACTAAATCGATTGTGAATGTAAGATCCAAACGAATAATTAAAAAGTAAAAATGTTTTAATGTTGCATGACACTCTGTTTACTATTACTTTTTATTTTACTTTTACCCTACATTTTTATTTTTTTATTTTTGTTGTCGTACGTTACCTTTCTTTGAACATAGATTATGCTTGTCATATATCATAATTGACATAACTTTGAGTGTTTAGACAGGACTATTAGAACATTTAGTGTTGCCACATAATTATTTTTAAAGCTGTCAACATATAAAAACGTTTATTATTGCATCGTTAACTTTTACTACAATTTTAATTTATTTTATTTTGTGTTAACTTACATTAAATCTTTATATTTTTTCTAATTAGTTATTATTTGTTATTAAGTACTTTGCGATAATAAATTAAATTAAGATAATCTTTGTGAGACAGTTCTATTAGACTAGCATAATATTATTATTATTATTACTTTTTTTTTTATTGTTATGTATGTTTTTTTTTTCTTTTTTATTATTGAAAGCAATTATTGTTATCATTTCTCTTTAGAAATAATTCGATCTCTTTCAACTGGTGGGTGTACACATTATTATTTGTTTTATTTTAAGTTTTTTTTTTGTGTTATTTTAATTCTTTATATATTTTGTTTTATTTTATTATTATTATATCCATTTATTACTTTATTTTTTATAAAATTTATTTTATACATATATACTTTATATATACACATAATGTCTTTTGTCGATGACAGTGATACTTTTTTATCTCTTTCTTCTGATGGGCATTCCAGTGATACTAGTTACCACAGTGCAAATTCTCCTCTATTTAATATTACTTTAGAAAATATTTTTTCCAAACTTGATAAAAATTTCAATGTAGTGCATCTAAATACCCAAAGTATTCCGGCACATTTTTCAGAAATGCTTGCGTCGTTTGAGTCAAAAAATATTCACGCTATCCTCGTTTCTGAATCCTGGCTTAAACCTTGCTTAACCTCTTTTTCTTATTCCCTACCAGGATATCGTCTTATTCGCAATGACCGCATAGGCAGAGGTGGAGGGGGAGTTGCGATTTATCTTCGCACTTCTATACCTTTCACTTTGATAAATTGTTCTACTCAGCCACCTCCAGCTGATGCAGCCGAGCACCTATTTATTGAAATCACCTTATCACATCACAAACTTCTTCTCGGTGTACTCTATAGCCCTTCTCTCCATGTAGATTACTTCTCTTCTTTTGAACGTTTATTAGAGGACATTACTCCATTATATAATCACTCTATTATAATGGGAGACTTTAACACATGTCTGTTAAAGCGTGACAACCGAGCTAATAAGCTTCTGTCTTTAGTTGAAAGTTTTAATCTACATATTTTACCACTATCTGCCACACATAATCCTCCTAACTGCTCACCTACTCTTCTAGACCTTATGATCGTTTCTTCTCCCGAATATATTTCCCATCACGGTCAGTGTGCCGCTGATGGTTTCTCTCACCATGATTTAATATACCTTTCATATATGCTACATCCTCCTAAATCTAAGAATAAAATACTTTTGCAGCGTAATTTTGGGGGAATGGACCTTATTCGGCTATGTGACGATGCACGCAAAATAAACTGGTCTAATGTCTATACTGCTGGAAATTTGGACTCTAAAGTTAAAACATTCAACACGTTGTTAATCCAGCTTTATGACATTCATGCTCCAATAAAACCAGTTAAGATTAAACACTTGCCTGCGCCGTGGCTTACAAAAGATTTAAAAGAGCTAATTCTCAAGAAATGTCTTGCAAAATCTAAATACAAAGCAAATAGCTCCGATACAAATCTTTTAAAGTATAAAAACCTGAGAAATCGCTGTAATACACTGTGTAGGGATGCACAACGACGCCATATTCATAAACATGTCGAGAACGGCGACGCAGTACGTACATGGAAATTTCTTAAATCTCTAGGAGTAGGGAAGTCGTCAAAACAAGCTCCCCCTAATAATATCGATCTAGAAGGTCTCAACACTTCATTCTCCAGGACAGGTAATACTTTGGACATTATTTTAAAAACTAATACTCTAAATTCCATCGCAGCACTTCCCACTTCTGATTCTCCACCGTTTACTTTTGATCAATTTACTGAATGTGATGTTAGGGGAGGCATATTGTCCGTTTCTTCTAATGCCGTTGGTAGCGATTCTATCAGTCGTAATATGATAGTCCCTGTTTTAGATACCTTGATTCCCGTGATAACCCATATCCTTAATCATTCCATATTAACTGGTGAGTTCCCTACTTTATGGAAAGATGCTCACATTATACCCCTTCCTAAAAAACCTCACCCTTCCTCTTTCTCCGATTACCGACCTATTTCTATTTTACCCCTCCTTTCAAAAATTTTGGAAAAATTAGTATTTAAACAATTCAACTCCTTTATCGATAAAAATAACTTGTTAAATACATTTCAGTCTGGGTTTCGAAGAGGCCACAGTACTACATCTGCATTAATCAAAGTTACTGACGACATTAGAATGGGAATGGATAATAAACAACTTACAGTATTGACCTTGCTCGATTTTAGTAATGCGTTTAATAACGTTGACTTTGACATCATACTTAGTCTGTTAGCCTCTCTTAATATATCTCCATTAGTAATTGATTGGTTTCGTAGTTACCTGAGTGGACGCCGACAATGCATTCGTATTGATCAATTATTTTCCTCTTGGTGTAGTGTAAATGCCGGTGTCCCTCAGGGAGGCGTGTTGTCACCATTACTATTCTCCATCTTTATTAATACTATTACTCACAATATTTCTTCTCCCTATCACATGTATGCAGACGATTTACAAATTTACTCTCATTCAACTTTGGCAGACCTGTCTAGCGCTGTTGCTCGACTTAATAATGATCTTTGCTCTATTTTCAACTGGAGTTTATCTTACGGCATAAAAGTGAATGCAACCAAGTGTCAGGCTATAATAATTGGATCCCCAAGCATGATCGCTAAACTTGATAGTACAAACCTGCCTCCGATTTTATTTGATGGTGCCACAATATCTTATAGCCGCAATATAAAAAATCTTGGATTGCGAATGGACAACACTTTATCGTGGACCTATCAAATAAATGAGGTTAGTAGGAAATACTTTGCTGCATTTTGTTCACTACGACGGTTGCAAAATTTTCTTCCCATACCTACCAAAATTATGTTAGCACAATCTCTCCTTCTTTCTATATTCGACTACGCCGATGCAAGTTATCCTGATCTAACTGAGGCACAACTTAATAAGCTTGAGAGACTTCAAAATCTCGGTATTCGGTTCATATTTGGCTTGCGCAAATATGATCATGTATCTCAGTTTCGGTCTCAACTTCAGTGGTTGCCTATCCGTGCTCGCCGGAATTTACATATTCTCTCACTTCTGCACTGTGTGTTGTACAACCCTTCATCTCCGATCTATTTAAAAAATAAATTTGAATTCCTAGGTACTCATAGTCAGATACTTAGGTCCTCCGAAAATCTGACTCTTCGTTTACCACCTTATTCTTCTTCCTTCTTCAAAAAGTCTTTTACTATACAAGCAGTTTCGCTTTGGAATGCTCTGCCAGTAGCCATCAGACGTGTCAAATCCTTGACTACTTTCAAGAAGCTAGTCAAAAATCACTATCTCGAACCTTGTCCCTAAATCTATGCTAAACATGTATATATAATTATATTTCTATGCTAAATATGTTATTAATATTTGTTACATTTTCTCTTGTCCTTACTATAACATGATATTTTATGTATATTTATTCCTTAGTATCACTACATATAAATATGTATATTTAATTATATTTGTAAGTATAATAAATCTGACATGTATTTAAATTTGATATATATTTTATGCACCACTCTGTACTCTCTTTCCTCATTCCCACCAGTATAAGGTTGTCTGGAAGAGATCGCTATTTAGCGATAAGACCGCCTTGTTGTATAACCAATACCTCTTATAAAGAATTTATATGTAACGTTTCTGTATGTGGTGTGCAATAAAGAGTATTATTATTATTATTATTATTATTAATATTCCAAAAAATATTATTTTATAAATTTTAATGTACTAAATCGATCATCTAAAAATAACAAAACCGTTAAATTCGAGCGACTAATATTATTACTTTTTTCATCAAATAAAAAATATATATTCGATATTTTAAACAGCCCTGAGCTATCTCTTTTTTGTGTATTGAGGGAATTAGAAAATAAAAAATTAAATATTCTAGCAATAGACGTAAAAATGAAATACTTTATTTTTGGAGCCTAATATTTCATAATTACAAAATTATTCTACAGTTTTGTCGGTACAGTATTTAATGGCAATGTTAATACTATGTTTTTAATGTGCTAAACGTACTTACAAAAAGAAGAGGTAAAAAAATGTCGCTTGAAATGTAATTTTTTATGCACACAAGTGAACTGTGATATGGGTTCAAAGTAAAAAAAGATATAAATACATAAATAAATAAAATGGTATAGAAAAGCTATACTATATATAATATAAAAATATTAATCAATGAATGATTAAAGATTGTGGGTCTCTTTAAATATTCAATTAATTGCTGTTATAAAATGTTAAGAATTTTTACTTCTTTATTATTTAAGAACTCAAAGAATATACACAATATAATATAATAAAATATTGCAGTAAACAATAGACTCATTAATATAATAAGGAACTACGTTCCAATAAAAATAAAACAAAGATAAAGTAACAATTATTAGTAAAAAAACCAAATGTTAGCATTGTCATTTAATATTCATTAGTTAAATGGTCTTAACCTTTGTCAATATAAAAAAAAATAATATCCGTTTAACCAATTTGCCTGATGTCAAACATCCAAAATAAGCGGGCAAGTATGTGAATTCTATTGTGATATAAAGATTTATTCAAAAATACGGTCAGATAACCGACTCTTTTAATATTTGCGTCTCATGACATGTTTCAATAAAAACGACCCAATATTTACATCATTTTCGAGTATAACTGGATTTTTTTTAAACAACAGACCTAATCACAAAAAGAAAACTATAAATGTTTAAAATTCTCGAAAGAACCTCTGCTTAAACGGCTTGGAACCCCAGAGTGGAAGACCGCAGCAGCTCTTTGGCTTGGACTGGTAAATGCAACTTCTTGCTGTGCAGGAAATCTGAAGAGCCCTCCACAACTGTAGGGACCCAAACGAATGTTGTCGGATCTCTACAGCTAACCACATTAACATTAATAAATCCTACACTAAAACGGGTACACTGGTGGTTTACACACGCAAACCTATGTCTCGCCGCCGCAGGGATTAGGAACCGTTTACCCTCGGAACCCTGATCTTTACAGCTGAGTCATAAATCCACGGTAAAATATCTAACGCTGGTTGTGTCAGTACCCCTTGTACGAGTTTTGAAGTTACGAAACATATGACAGATTTTTTGAGAATGTCAATACACTTTGAAAACTGTCATAGGTTTTATAACGTCAAAACTCATACCAGGGAATTAAGTAGATATATATACAACAATAGTTACTTATAATTATGATAAAGTAGGTTTTAAAAAGTAAACAAAAACTTGTTAGTAAACGGCACCTACAAATTATGTTTTACACTTTATGGCATTGCTGAGAATAACAAACACAACAAGTAAATGTCTAAGTTTGAAAATTTCTACGTCTTGAAACATTCATTTACATTCTACGACATATAAAATTCTGACAATTACCTACTCAAAAAGCCCGTAAACCTTGCAAGATCTTAACTTCTTTTAAACTTACTACATTTTTAAATACGCCATGTCATTTTTGTTTTGGTTTTATTTTAAAATTATCTTCTATTCCTTTGGTCGTGTACTTATCGCAGACGCCCAACATTTAGCGGCGCTCGGTTTTGATTCCCGACAGGGACTGGCATGTATGTGTGAGCATAGATGTATGTGTTTTTGGCCTTAGTCGTTCATTAAATATATTTGAAGTATTGATGATATGCATTTCTTTACATTTGTATTGTTGTCTAACACCCTTAACCATAAGCGAATCGTTTGCTCATTTGGGGGTTAGATCAATTAATATTATCCGCAATTTTTCTATGTCGTGGTAGTACCCTGTTCGAGCCAGCTCATAAAATATGAGCAATAATGAATTGAGTATAGCAGAAATCTAAAACCTTATTTAAAAAACATGACAATACATTATTTTAAAAGAGTATTCTTGTAAATATTCGAGTTAGAAATCACAAATAAATGATAATTAATTTATAATATACGCCGAATCATCAGCTGGTGTTGATTTGAAAGCAATTATTTCGACTTCATTAGCAAGCTTCGAATAATTCATGCACTCTCGAGTGAATCCAGTGTTCTAAATCAATTGAATAATTTATCGGTATATGCGTTTAGACTGTTAACGTATTTATAGTTTGAGTAAATTAATTTTCTATATCCATTATTTGTACATAAAAGAAGAAACGTATAATCAATTACAAAAAAAAACAAATAGTAACATAATAAAGTTTAATAGATTCTAGGTCAACTGAAAGTATCCTTTAGGTTTTAATTCCCTAGCGAGTTGTTGCGAGTTTGACAATATGCGACTTAATTTGCTTTTTCTTTTGATTGCGTTGATATAGAAGTTTGACTTTGTTATAGTTTAAAGAATTTGTAGACCGAAGTATTTAATATGAATTTTAATTTAATATATCTACGGATTCATGATGAATAAGATGGTAAATTTAAAATTATTCAGTCTTTTTATTATATGAAGTAACATAATTTAAGATTCTTAGTTTAAAGGGAGACCCTGTCCATCTCGGTGACTTGAGCACTCTATATGTGATTTTCTTTATCGGGACGGTGGTGACATCTATAAGGTTTCTTTCGAAAATCCTAACCAATGTTTCTAACTTTGCAGTATAGATAAACATTGAAAGATGCCGAAATGCAAGTTAAGCTTATTTAAATTTACATAAATATAGATTGAAAAATAAAAAATACGGGCAGGGCATATTTGAACCCGCGACCCATTGGAAACCGACCCATCGCTCTACCAATTGAGCTACCAATTGGCTCTCGGTAAATTAAGCACTCTATATGTGATCGTCTTTATATTTTAAGTTAGTAGGTTAATAATATTTACACAAAATAAATGTAGTTGCGATAGTAACGTCCGATCACCACAGACTCTCGCGCGTCACTGCGCTTTCTTTAATGAGTGAGTGAATTCTTGACGTGAGTGAAAATCTTTCGTCAACGATTAGCTGAAACTACAATGCAATGCAAGATACTAAAATCGAGCATGTATATTTGTTGTAGGGGAATACTAAGCGAAGACGTCTGGAAATTCCCGCCTTGGGGGAAGAAAAATGGGGTAAACTGAAACTTTTTATGTCTTCAATGGATTCACTTGAAACTTTGTATATAGGCCCCTACATTGTAGCAAGTCAATATTAAGATTTTTTGGATATTGAAGGGTCCGGCAGGGGTATGGCTACTTTCATTCGTGGTCGCGTGTCAACTCTCCATCTCTAATTCAGCTTAACGTATATTTAAATATATGATTAACATACATATCATAATGCTTTTAAATCCCTCAAAGGCTAGGTAGAGTGTACATATTAAATAAAAGCAATGTCGAGTTAGTTAAAAAACGCTATATAAACGAATTATACGTGGGCGAAACCGTGAGCGGAAGACATGTTTTTAATAGATAACAAAGCGTTTTTTATTAAAAAGTTGATAGATTTTAAACTGTTATACAAAAAAATTGCGTTTCCATGGAATTAATTAAGTACACAAACATTACAAAAGAAATACTTCAGATTTGAAATGTGTTCCATCTTGTGTGTGTCAACATTTTATAATTGATTTCGCTTTAGAACTCTTGTTATATTTGAAGCGGTAGATCTTTGTAATATTTTAATTTACTCTGTTATAAAACTGTATAAGTTAGTATTTCAATAGCTCTGTAATTGCTTTCAAATACACGATCTGTCATCGGGTACCTAGAGTTTCGGAAACGCTGTAAACAATTAAATCGAAGAAAATTTCTTAAAGCTTAACTGATTATGCAAAATTATTTAAAAAGAGATCAAGGTTAGCAAAGTTAGAGGTGTCGGTTGACTCTAATGAAACTATATTAAGAAACAATACAAAGGATGACATAAAAAAAAATCACTGATTTTCATCTAACACAATTGGTGACGTTCAAGTTGCAAGTCTTTAGGGAGACACATATCATTATTTTACAGTGAAATTCGACGCCACATAATAGTATAATGTTTGCAAGATTTGTATTGTAAATATATGTTGTTTATCATTACATATACATATGTTTATGACTGCACTTCTCTGAAACGGTTGGATATATTTTTTAATTTATGTTGAGAGGATCCTAGGATAGTTTAGATTTAAAGTTTTGCAAGGTGTCCGCTTTTATAAAATACAAAAAAGTGAGAACGTAGCCCAAACTACTGCGAAATGAGATTTAAGGAAGACTACTAAAGATTAGAAACAAGGAATTGATGTGTTTAACGGTTTTTGGAATTTCAAACCTACTTGAACAAAGGGGCCGAAGTGTGGATTTAGATTTTAATCAGATTTTAACCAGAATCGGCAGTTGAATTCGTGCTTTGTAAATCTAGACCGATTTTGAATTAAAAATTTACTGACTGAGAGATATTCACACTTACTACTACCGCTTATGTTTAAGTCGCTAACGGAATCGTTTATTACATATAATATTTATAATGTGTTCTAAAAGTCCATAAACATATGACAGATATTCTAACGTTTATTATTTGTTATTGCTTACAACAAAACAATCGTCGTACAACCATGCTAAACATAAAAAGTTGTTGAGTAAAAATAAAGATCACTGCACTTTATTTACCAACAAAAAATACAAAAAAATGGGTTTTAAATCAATATTAGTTTAATTAATTAAATAGACATACATAAAATATATAACATATTAAAACAAAATAAAAAAAACTGACGGGAATGCAAAGATTTAAATAAATCGTTGCTGTAATAACAATACAAATTTAAAAAAAATAAACAAATTAAACTAGTAAATACAATAAGAGAAAACTCATTCAACCCTCAATGAATCCTTCCAAAGAGCTCACGTAATTGTATCATAGGATTTTCAGGAACATTGCTCATAGGATGGTCAGGAATTTAATTGAATATTTACTACAGTCTAGAAAATTAAACCTCATTTTAAAATACTACTAGCAATTAGGTACAAAAAAAATCTATTTATAAACGGCTTTAACGATTTCAATACAATTTATAGAGTAGCAGTTTAGAAAACTCTTAATAGCCCTCATAAAATCGGTGTCCGAATTCAACTATTCAACAATTAAATTAAATTCAAATTCAATTTAGAAGACTACAAAAGTTTTTGAAATAACTTAATGGTAATTGGCACTGGACTACAAGAAGGTTAATCAGATTATAAGAGGTAAACGCCGACTAAGTTTATATTTACCAGTTAATGTTACTTAATACATTAGTTTTTCAATATATTACACTGTTTTATAGGAAACCCTAATATGCCAATATTCTACAAGAGGGTGGGTAATACTACCGGAGTTAAGCCAACCGTTACGAGTTGCGGATAAATTACTACAGCTAGGTTCTACCATCAGTGCATTATCATTGAACTAATAAATTGGACTACATGCCGAGAATGGTTTGAGTAATAAGTTTTCGGGTCATGAATATGCGGAATGACATAAAGCTGATCTAACTAACGAACTAACAAATATATATTGCGACCATTCCATTTACTCTTTACCCAAACGTTGATGTATATCACAACATATTATCACGTGTCATATTGGCAATAAAATCTTGTGATTTTATCTCGTTTGCGTTTTGAAGATACTAGAAATAAGACTGCATCATCATCAAGGAATCTAATCTATCAGGTAATTGATTGTGTAATCAATATATTACGTCTACAATGTCAAAATCCATTGTTTAATAAACAGTTTAATTTGTCATGGTTTTTAGAGGAAAACATAATATAAGTCCATATGTAACGCGTTTTTGTCACAAAAGTTTATTATAAAACTAAGGAGTATGTTGACAAGAAAGGTTGCATAAAATAATATACACTTATTTAGCATTATTTGGAGTGATGGATTATTTTTAATTCTAATTTGTTCTCACAACCATTTTGACTGTAACGCAGTAGCAAATACTACAATAAGTTTAAAATCCGAAAGTAAATCCTTGCAGGTTCTTTTCGGTTCTTGTCGTTAGACATAAACTTTGGAACAGTGCAAAAAATTTTAAGGTTTCACAAGTGCATTATAACATGAGTTTAGCTCATACGAGGGTGGGTCAAAAAGTTCGCGAAATGAAGGGTATGGAAGGGGAAAAGGCAACTTTTTACTACCTGCACTAGTTGTGCCACTCATTAAGAGTATAAATACTAAGTTTCAAAACAATTAGGTCATAATTCACTGAGCTACACGTCAATCAACAAGTCACTCCGGAAGAATTTTTGCAACATGGAGAAGCGAAGCGGCGAGTTGAGTGTTGTCGCGAGTTTTTGGCGCTTTGTGGTGATCAAAAGGATGAAGTTTTGAACCGAATTGTGACTGGCGATGAAACTTGGGTTCATCGTTATGAGCCTGAGTCTAAACAAGACTCCATGCAGTGGCACAAAAAGGGCACACCACCCCCGAAGAAATTTAAAGTGTCTCCGTCGGCTGGAAAACTCATGTCTTCCGTTTTCTGGGATTCAGAAGGAATCCTCCTTATTGGTTATAAAGAAAAGGGTGTTTCTATAACTGGGAAGTAGTACGCTACATTTATTAGAACGTCTGCGAGTTGCTGTGAGGGAGAAAAGACGGGGAAAATTGACCCAAGGTGTGCTCCTTTTGCACGACAATGCACGACAGTGCACAAGGCGCAAGTTGTGATGGCTGCTGTTCAAAGAATGGGCTTCGAAATCTTATAAAATTCTCCCTATAGCCCAGATCTAGCCCCTAGTGATTTTTATTTGTTCCCAAAAATGAAAAAAGAGCTTCGAGGGAAGAAATTTTCCAGTGATGAAGAAGTGAAGAGCGCTATTTCGGCCTATTTTGACGACAAAGAGAAATCATTTTTTTTCGATGGTATTAATAAATTAATTGATAGGTCTAATAAATGTATTAGAGTTAAGGGGGAATACATTGAGAAGGAAAAATAATTTTGTGTTTTATTTCTTACTTTTTACCCTCCATTCCGCGAACTTTTTGACCCACCTGCGTATGTCCACTTAACACATCTTAATTTGTAAATATCCCAGAATAAAGAGTATGACCACAGATGATCAAAATCAAGACAATATCACCATTTCGTTATCAAAGTTTTTTTTCGTAACCCAAATTGTTAAATAAAATTATTTAATACTTATCTTTTTCTTATTATTTTACCATAGCTAGAAAGTTATCTCTTCCACCGGTTTTAAACGCGCGGAACGCCAGCTCCCCTTATCTTTGAAGATTAAATATTTACATTACGAAATTCAAAGAATACAAAAGAATCTATCTTGTAGTTTGATGATTCAGCGTTTACAACCTTTTATTGAATTTGTGCTGATCCAGATTACTCCGGTTAGGACGTCGAATATTGATTACACTCTTGAAACTAACCAAATAAATTGAATATTTAATTCACTGTCTGGTAGAGCACCGAAATGTAGTTCAATATGAAATCATTGACCTAAGATTTTAATCCCAGGGTAATATTTTGTATAACGTGTTTTTCATTGTTTAACTGTGAACATACCTTAGGGTCAAAGTTATTCCATCTTGGTAAAATCTCCTCTAATTTAATTTAAACTTATCAAACATCGAGACGAATGTTAATAGTATAATAATATAATAAATAGTTTACATAGTTCTAAACTCCGCTAACAGTTAACGTAAGTCCCACAAGATTTCATAGTAAACACAAACTTGAGAGCGTTTGCTGAAATATTTCTGTACAATCTTGTTACATTCACTACATTCAGCGGCGTGTAAAATTTCCTGCTTCAAGCTACTCAAGAAGTCTTTGTATATATAAGTGCAATAGAGTTACAATGATAGTAAATTTGAACTATTGTAAACAGTAAATAAAAAATCAATATTTCTCAGTAACAAACATTGATGCTTATCATGATATTTTATTATTTATATTATCCATAAAATTCGAAACAGATTTCAACAACAAATAAATACACATAAATGTAAAACTATATTATATTGAATCGTTTAGCTTGAGCAGAAGTCATCAACAGTTTTGTGTGTTAACACACACCTAAGGCTAATTTTCCCATTTTAATAAGAATTGGTATTAGCTAAACATTAGTGGGAATCCCATTAATGATGATTTATTTTAGTACTAGTGGCCTACTAGTATAGTGGCATCATCTATTTTACTACCGTTTCACATAAACGTTAAAATAATCTTATAAAACTATCCTCAAAAATGTGTTTTTTTTTAGTAAAGTACTACTATTAAGTTTAATAATATAAGTTTAATAATTTGTATCTACAAATCTTGATTTTATGAAGGGAATTCTTTTCTTAAAAAAGAAAATCTGTCTCTTGTTTTGTTTGTTAAGAGAAAATAGATTAATCGAGTTACAAAAACATTATCACAACTATAATTTGCCGTAATTTTATCGTGTTTTTAATTCTTTTCAAATTTAATATTCTTTAAGAGCTTACTTGCTTGCCTGCCACTACGGACCTATTTAGCTTTCTTTTGTATTTTTGCTTCGTTTAAAAGATCTTTTCTTATCTTACTTTGTGATTATACACTTAACTTGTTATTATTTAATAGCTTTTGTTTTTTTATGTTCTACGGCTCCAGAATATACAATCAAGTATTTCTTTTTAATCTCATATTAATCTTACCAGATTTCTGAAATCTTATTTAAGACAATACAATGATTTTGAAATTTGAATATCATCTCAAGCTCTATTCAAATTTTGGACGTCATTTTCATTTAAGTATTTTATTAAATTATATTTTTATTAAATTCTAAAAGAAATATATTTATTAATATATTAGGAAGCAGTAGTGTAAGTTTTTGTAAATATAAGATACACCAACATATTTTAAGTCGAAGGTAAGATACCATACTAACCTGGTAACCTACCATTACTAACCTACCTACCTACCATACAACGTCAAGTTTAGGCAAGCTGAGTTGGTAATTACATTTAATTATGTATTTTACAGAAACCAAAAAGTAAAAATAATATAATTTTGTTACTATTATTTCATTCTAGCTGGCTTTAAATATACCATATACCATAAACCAAATATACCATAAAAGTTTCTGTTTGATTTTATAATTTGACTGGAACCTAATTGTATTTTAGGTCATATTTATCTACGTTTTGTGTTGGTCATTCTGGCAAAGTATTCTGATTTATATTCTGAACACAAACTATAATGTGAAAATAGTAGTATAGGTGTGTTGGAAGAGAACAGATCATAGTAAGGATAACTAAACTAATATAAAATATAAGAAATTATCATTTGGGGGGTTTGGTCACGTAATGGAGGAGGGATAAAAAAAAGCAACGGAAAGAGTTTGAAGTATAAACGTGTTTATACACACACGTGTTTATAATATTATGAGTATTACCAAAAATGACAGGGATTAGTGCGCGAAAAATTATAATGAATACAAACAAATCTGATCTGAGATTATAAAAAATGTGGAAGGAATTGAAATGTTGCGCCAACTCCAAATTATAATTTTGATATAGGACAGTTATACAGTTAGTTATAGGAGTAAAGACAATTATATAAATAATGAAATATATAAAGGTAAATGAACCTGCACCTAAATTCCTTTTTCATGTTATATGGTTACAAGTTTAAATGAAAATCTCTTACATGTGATTGTAGATAATGTTATTTACAAGTAACAAGTTGAATGTCTCCTGAGACCTGTCGCCTTCACCATCTGAAAGTCAGGATTCAGGTTTTACTGGGATCATCGGATTTACTTGCCTTGTCGAATTTGTTTGTTTTAAATCCTTCTTTTATGTAGATTTGTTTTCTCATCTCTTTAAGGTTTTAGAATAATATGCAATGTTAATGTAATTTGTAAGGTAATATTGCTTTGATAAATACTATTTATTATGAAAAATAAATTGTAATGTTTTTGCAATAAATAAATACAGAAATATGACAAATAGTATATGCCTGAATATATAAAAATATTACTTAACTTTTTTTATTATATACACTTTTACTACAATTATTATTAGTTTTACTACAATTATAAACATTGCTTGTTTATTACATAATATGTAAGATAGTGTATATATTTTGTGTGTGGATGTGTTGGTATGTGTATTTATTAATCTTGCTTTGCTTATAATCGAATAAGGATAAACTTGATAAACTTGATTTTTTTTAAGAAATTTTAGTTACTCTGTTACTATACAGTTACTTATGATGATGATGATTATCATGTTCTGTTGATTTGCTTTTAGATAAACCAAATTGATTTTCTCATACCATTAAATGACCGGCAAGCAAAAAAACAGACCGACAGTCTCTCTTATTTCATACTAACACACTGTGATGCTTTGGATTTCTAACTAATTTATGCATATAATAACATTATACCTATGCATGATGCATATAATACTTATGTATTATGCATATATAATAATTAATAATAATATTTAATGATTAATAAAAATAATGCAATATATGTTATAATATAACCTTAAATACTTTCTACGTTTTATTTAAAATAAAACTTGAGAGAATCACATATCAATTGTCGATTATATTATTGAAAAAATAAAACTGATAGTTACTATAAATATTTCATAACAATATTTTTAATTTATTCTGAATATATACTATTTTGTTTATTTAAAGTAATATAAATAGGTAAGTAGGTATTTTAAACTAATGAAAAATTATTTCGTTGTTTAAAATATATAATTAAAAAGGGCTAATTAACTTTTTGTACTAGATTACAATTGTTACGGATAAGTATTTTTATTTATTCACCATCTGCATATATACTATCTCCTATAACTTACATACAATCCTTACCCAATGGAATATACTACGTAAATAAGTTAAAGTAAACGAGCAGTCTAGTTAAAAGGGATACCGTTATTTTATGTAATACTTAATAGCGTAGCATTACAGAAGTTAAATCCCACATTTACTTACTATGTGTGTTTTATTCGGCATTTTCCTGAAATGCTAGAACTTCGTGAATATTTAAAGGCAACAGCACTGAGTTGTAATGTTCCGCTTTTTTCAGTTCAAGGGATGTGAAGTAAAAAACACTTTCAGGCGTACTTTTTACGCCTATGAAATAAATTAAGAATCGTGTATGCATTTTGTAATAAATTGTAATAAAAAAATGCGTATTATGTACAAAATATATTTATTTAACAAATTTTCCTTGTGATTTTAAAAATATACTTTTCTGAGTATCCTTTTCATTATCCAGTATAAATAAAAACTACAAAGCATTATTAGGAAGGACATATGGTAATATAGCGTAACATATGACTGAAGGTTGTAAATTTACTGGAGTAGCTGAATTGGAGGTAGCGAAATTAATTATTTTATTACACTTGTTTAACGGACCTTAAAACATATATGTTTTTGTTTATAAACTGTATTATATTAGGAATACTTAACAAAATTCATAATTTATGTAATAATGTTATGATATATTTTTTTAAAGTGTTTCTCTATTTTTTTTAAAGTATCAAGAGAATATTGTAAAATAGGATACAGACAACAAAGAGCCAGTACTTTATAATAGGTACAGCAGATACAAATAATAAAGAGCAATAACACTGCAAAGAGCATAAGTTATATTTTCATAAATAATCTTCGTGGCCGGAGTTCGACTGTAATTTTAAGATTTAATGTTTTGCTGGTTTGGACTTACTCCTCTGAGCATATATTATCTATATCGGTGTAGTATATCGCATATTGTACCAAATCTCATAGTCCTTCATATCCATATATTTTAATTCGTGAAAAACGATACAAAGTTTTTGCTACATGTATTAATTATATTTCACCGACCCCTACTAAATGTTGTTATATCGTCTTATATCCGTCCGTTCGTTCGTGCGTCCACTGATAAATAATTTTTGGATAATTTATTGAACATCATTTATAAAATTACATTATAAATAAAATAGAAACAAAGAATTAAACTCTTCTTGCATTCTGTTTTATAAAGATTTTTTTCAAATTCATTTAGTAATTTTGTTTTTAATTAAAAAATATATATATTATTTTCTATATATCTATAAACAAGTTTAAAATTCGGCAAAAGAATCTGTCGCAATGTATTCGTAAGATGCCTTACAGTATTGAATTCCGTACGGCAAAATACAGCGATAAAATTATAAGGAATGTTCAATATAGCACCGCGACGTAATGGTTACGGCAGATAGGAACCATTCTCTACAATTTCGGACAACAAACACACACTTCTATCTCGCTCTAACCCTTGCTCATTTAATATTATAAAATCCCTTAAGTGCACACATATAGCTAGACATCCGTTGGTTCTTATTTTTCATATCAGTCAAATGTTTTTTCCTGGTACCATTTAATCTTAACTATACTATATATGTATAATTATATAGTTATTACTGGCACAAATGCTTTAAAACTATTTATTCTTCTATCATTATCAAGTTATTAATAATAATATTTTACAGCTAATAGAGAACATAATATCAATAATATTGTAATTCAAGAATACATACTCATTAAATGCTTTCATTTCAAATTTCATTTCATTTCATTTCAGAGATAACATTGTTTCAAAGTAACTTGTAAATATGCTATCGGTTTAATGAGGCACGATATTTTTACTTTTGTTTTTGACATCTATTATTTCGATGTTAATGGTCTTCTATGATTGATAAAGAAAATATTCTTTAGCAATTTTTATTAACATCAGTCCGTTCAAAAAAACTTATTTTTAAATAGGTATATTAATTTTTTTCTATAAAAAACTATCGTTATAAATTATCGTTGACTTGAAATTTAAAAAAATCATAAAAATGTAATTGTATTAAGAGCTAATAAAATAGCGAAAGGCTCTAAAATGTACGGTTTCACATCAGAGATAAAAAACCATTAGGTAAAGTAAGAATAACTATAACAGACATATGGCGCTGGTGATGAAAAGATTTCTTATCATACGACATAGTTAAAATATAAAATTACTTGAAATAAATTTAACATTAATGAATGTTTAAAAATATCTTGAAACATGCAAATCCATAATAAGTTTATTCAAACACAAAAAATATAAACAATGAAATATAAATCTATACAGGCAGTTCGAATCCGCCGGGAAACAACTTCTAGTATAGTTATACTGTTATACATAATTAATTTGTTAATTTTAATAACACCCACATAATAATTTTAGGTATATTGTAACATTATTATACGGGTACAAATAATAATGTAACATATTCCTTGCTAGCTTTCGAACCACATGATGTTAGGAGAGTAATAAAATACAAGTCAGCAGATTAGGATGAGATGTGGCTCTTTTATGCGCCTTATCCTTGGCGGCAGGTCGGCTTCTCTTCCTTGGATCCATCGAGTTGTGTGGATGCTATAACCGATGTCATGAATGGCAATGGAGTATTTTATTCCTTTTTCTGACGAACCCATCGGTATCAAAGCTCGTCGCACCGATGGCAAACCAAACCTGAAGACCGAAAACATTCGGCATACCTCATTGGGACTCATGCTTGAAGCCGCAAAACGCCGGACATAAGTTCAAAGAAGAGAGCCTTTAACCAAGCTGCCAAGTCTTACAAGGAGGCATTGCGGAAAGCTCATCTCGATCGAATGGCAAAAACCTCTCTGTCAGAAAAACTAGCAGTCGAGCTTTCTGGTTTCTTGCCAAAGCAATCGAGTCTTCAGCGTTCGGTATATCTTCTGGTCTGATCAGCGGGGGTAACGGACTCTCTGAGCCAGAGATCTCTCCGAGTAGTTGTCGAAGGCATCTTTTAACATTGTAGGTAAATCACTATAAAGAATAATTTAAGATATGGATTATTACAGAAGTAACAATGTCAATTATAGGGAAATTCATAATTGGACTGAATTAATCACTACCGACGGCATTTTATAATATGGATAATATTATATTATCAAATAAAAATGTTTTTGTTTATATTTTTTATAGATTTTAGTTAATTAAATTATTCGTTTTTTTATACGACAGATTCATTCAAAAAAAAAAACATATTTATTATTGTTTGAAATTGTCTTTAATAATGTTGATCTATGTTAAGATTATTACATTTTTACAAATATTATAATGTACATCGATTATTTTTTTCATGTTGTTATTATCATATATTTAGAACAATTGTACTTATCTCACATATTTCCTGATCATATAACGCACGGTTCACAATGTAAGGAAAAACTAAGAACTATACATTTTAACATTGATAATTTTATTTCGTATTTATATATATTTATATTAAGTTATAATTATGAAAATAAATGTTTTTGGGTTTTCAATATATTTTTGTTTTAGTTTATAGTTCTAAGGAATAAAAGACTGCTAATACTGCCCTGTATATTTATTCCGGTCATAAGAGCCAAATAATTTTAATGAACAATGTAACATTAATGCAAAATATAGGTAGGTACATATATATTTAAAAATTCAATAAGTAAATAAAACTTTGGAAAATTTATGACTTCTTGGTTCAAAACCTTTTAACAAAACATGAATGACGCAGAATGAGGACCACTTTGCAAATCTGAAAATACTTCAACTAAATCAAAATATACCTACCTCACTTTGTTGTTCCTAATAAATCTATAACAATGTAATTGAAATGCCGGTGATAATAAAATACATCCAAATAAAGAGGGATAATTTTTTGGATGAGGAGATATGATACCTCCGTCAATTCTAACTCGAGAGCTTAGTCTATACACATCAATCAAAGTCAGTAACAGACGTCTACCGAATTACATACGGACTAATACGAGTTTTGATTTCAACCGTCTTCAAAAAATAATTGGCTATGAGATAAAACATAATATACGGCTATAGATTAAAGAGAAATACGAAATAAAGATATTTTTAATATGGTATAAACTTTTCGATTATATCTTCACTCTACGCGTCATATAAAAAGTTTGTTAAATGAATCCATTCTTCAGACTTTAGTGCTTTATGCGCTATTTAATAAATTGAATATATAAACCTTCAATCTTATGTCACTGGGCTACGGTCCCCGTCGCATATAGCTGAATTGATGAATTTACCATTCTGTATATAATCGTCGTTGTCATGACAGAGGTGACATAAGTTGGAATTCTTTGATGTATGGGATGGAAAACAATGCAACAACCTAATTCAGTAATTAAAATTGTCTATAAACATGCAAACTATCCGGGAAAGGGTTAATGGTTTATGTAAGAAGCTTTACTTGATATTGAATAATGATATTGGATAGCGATAAAAATATTAAGAATGTTCAATATAATAGGTGTATATAATGGCCTCAGCAGGTAGCAGTTATTCTTTTTTTTAACCCCCGACGTATTTATAAGTTTGTCCTGTGCTACTATGATGCCACATGTCTGTGGCAGACAAACGACGGATTTGATTGAGGTTTTTTTTACCGAAAGCCTGGTCCGTTGAGATGGGTTTTGTTTGGTCGAAATAAAAGCATTCGTCTCCAAGATATTGAGCATTCATTGTTGCGAGTGAATACGATATTGATAGTAAATACTTAAACAAGTGAAAATTAGTTTGTTAGTTAGTACAATAAAGAAACCAGCGATAAAACATTAAAAAGCAGAAAAAAGTAAAATATATATATTTTTTTAAAAACCCCGATTCACAAAGACTTCTGAAAAGAATAAAAATAATATTATTATGTAAAACTATTAAATAAAGGAAGCAAACAAAATTTTAATCAGTTATCAAGGCAAATAAAGAAATAACAATATCTATAGTCTAAGTCCTCATTCATTAACTCCGAAAACTTCATAAATTAGACACCATCGTCAACATACGTGCAACGGTTGCTAATTGTTAGAGCGGCATGGGCTGAAGAACTTAAAAATTTAGTTGTGATAAATAGAAGAAACTTTCTAAAATAGTTACAAATTTAAAATCAAAAGTGGTATGTTTATTATTTATGTTACTCCAGGACGTAAACAATAAAATTTAATGAACGTTCGAATTACAGTTCAGATTCTAAAATTTAGCTATTTTATTATAGCTATTTGGTATTTTTCTACTTATATATCGCCCAAACTATTGGTCTTTCTATTATTATCGAACCATTAATGTTAACATTCTATAACTCATAAAATAAATAATATTATAATCAAACTTGTTGACTAGTAAAAGTTACTACTACTATTTGCAGTAGGAACATATACATATATTTCATAAAATAGCTCTAGTAAAACCGTGCTGAAGGGAGACCGTATAGTGGAAAATTAAACTTTTTCTCGATTGTAGTATTTTTTTAGTAGAAAAGTTAATTTTTCGTTAGTTTTAGTTCCGTAACTTCGCAACTGCAAAAACATAATATGGTTAAAGCAAAAATGTATTTTGTGTAAATAAAAAGAAAATATAATTTGTTTAAAATTATATTTTTACAATCACTTAAACCGAAGTTCGCACAGTTGGGTCTATTTAATCCGCGCCAATTTCAAATGCGCGTATTTTTTATGTTTTCTGTGCGACATTGCCACACTTCTCAGTAGCTGGAGCTAAGAGTTGCCCCTTTCCGCTGCGAAATATTGCTCTTTAGTCGTACTGCAATCGCAGCGGCGGATAGACGCTTCTAAACATGAAAAAGGTAAATATGACCCAACCATACACATCGTGTAGTAATTAAGTGCCATTATATAAAATAGTATATTCATTTATTTTATTTTATGACTTTTGCAATAATGGATCTCAAAGAACGCTAATATAAGCGGATTTTAAGTATCTTGGAGGAATCAGACTCCAAACATGAAAATTCAGAAACTGAAGACGAAGATCATTTGAGCATTCGCAGCTAATACAGTAACAACGACTAAGACGCATCTGAAGTGAATAGTGATGATGAGCCCCTGATTGGACTACAAATAAAGTGATCGACTTATGGTTTTCAAAAAGTTGTAACGGTCACGCTTTATGCTTTATGCTTTATTTTTGACGTTGGCAGTTTGAAGCTTGAATCTTGACGCTGGAAAATTGAAACTTGAAACTTGACGCTAAATGTTTGACGCCTGATGCCTTAAACTTGATGCTTAATGCTTATTCTTAATGTTTGACGCTTTAAGCTGGATGCTTAACGATTGGTGCTTGTTGCTTGATTTTTGATGATTGACGCTTGACACTTAATTAATGCTTAATGGTTAATGCTTAATATTTAATGCTTAATGCTTGATGCTTTATGCTGAATGCTTAACGATTGATGCTTGTTGCTTGATTTTTGTTGATTGACGCTTGACGATTAATGCTTAATACTCAATGATTTATGCTTTATGCTTAAAGTTTAATGCTTAATCCTTATTGCTTAATGCTTAACGTTTGATGCTTGACGGTTGGTGCTTGATGCAGGATTCCTAAAGCTTATTACTTAATGCTTAACGATTAACGCTTAACGCTTACTGCTTAATGCTTAATGCTCAATGTTTTATGCTTGACGCTTGATGCTTGATGCCGGATTCCTAAAAGTTTATTGCTTAATGCTTAACGATTAATGCTTAGTGCTTAATGCTTAAAGCTTATTGTTTGACGTTTTATTCTTAACACTTGATGCGTGATGCTTTACGATTGACGCTTAATGGTTCATGCTTCATGCTTTATGCTTGAAGCTGGAAGTTTGAAACTTGAAGCTTGACGCTGGATGTTTGACACCTGATGCTTTAGGCTTGATGCTTAATGCTTATTCTTAATGCTTGACGCTTTTTGCTGGATGCTGGATGCTAAACGATTGATGCTTGTTCCTTAATTTTTGATGATTGACGCTTGACGCTTAATGCTTAATTCCTAATTCTTAATGCTTATTGCTTGACGCTTGATGCTTGTTGCATTATTCCTAATGCTTAATGATTAATGCTTAATGCATAATGCTTAATGCTTATTACTTGACGCTTGATGCTTGATGCCGGATTCCTAAAGCTTAATGCTTTATTCTTTATGCTTTATGCTTAAAGCTTAGTACTTAGTGCTTAGTGCTTAATGTTTATTGCTTAATGCTCGGCGCCTGATGTTTTATTCTTGATTCCGGTTTCCTAAAGCTTAATGCTTAATGCTGGAAGCTTAACACTGGAAGTTTGAAACTTGAAGCTTGACGCTGGATGTTTGACGCCTGATGCTTTAGATTTGATGCTTAATGCTAAATGCTTATTCTTGATACTTAACACTTTATACTGGATGCTGGATGCCTAATGATTAATGATTGTTGCTTGACTTTTGATAATTGATGCTTGACGCTTAATGCCTTATGCCTAATGCCTAATGCTTAATGCTTTATGCTTACTGCTTTATGCTAAATGCTTAATGCTTAATGCTCAATGTTTACGGCTTAATGCTGAATGCTTAATGCTTAACGCTTAGTGACATGCAAGCACACGTACAAAAAAATAATATAGTGGTTTTACTTATGTCGAGCTTGCATCAGAATGCTATTACTGATATATCTATAGGCGAAAAACAGAAACTGGAAAAAAACATTTTATAATATGACAAAAGGTAATGTCAATATTTCTATGTTCTTCTTATAATTAAATCGCAATTCAATAAAATGGCCCTTGACCATTTATTACGGCCTACTAAATATGTCTGCAATAAATGCAAATATTTTTCATAAGATAATGTACAACGTTGCTACAAAGCATCGCAAATTATTTAAATATTCAGGCCTCACTCTAGTTCGTAAGCATTTGTGCGACCATAAATGCATCATTCAGTTGCCAAAACTGATGCGGCAAAAACGCATTTTTAGGAAACCCTGTTGAGGGGCAATCTTGCAAGAATACTGAATGTCAGAAAAGAGTTGCAAGACGGTCCTACCAAAATAAAATGGAACAGTAATAATACTTCCCGAGACTGTAACAAATATATTTACAGTGAGCCTGCAATGTCGTACTGTAGATATTGGGAATTTGTAAGCAATAATACAACTGACTTATAAAACTAATCTATAATATTATTTGTATTCTGATTAAATGTGATTTATATATATCCTATTAATTAATATTTTAGAAGTAAAGTTTATTTTTGGTTCAAGTCTTCTAACTTTAAGACAAGGGTTGTTAATTTTAGAAAAAATATTAAAAAGAAAGTTTTATATCAAGTGCTTCTAATTCATTCATGACCTCTTAAACTATACACGTTTTATCAAATTATAAGCATACATTATAATAAATTTATTTATTGAAATTATGACGATTTTTACGCGGGTCTTCTGGACCCAACCCTACAATTGTTGATGGCAATCGTTATCTATAGAAATTTAAAATCGTCGTTTTTTCAACCATATGTGCATTATTACCATTCTTAATCATAATAAAACTTTCATAACTATAGTTATTAATATCGTGTAGGTTTAAATAGGGATTAAAAAATGACACCCTGTCACATGAAAATCAAACTTTTGAGATACGAAGAAAATATATACATTTAGTTATAAATAGGATACTTCTAGACTGAAATGTAAATAACACCTAAATATCTAGCGTCGCTACAACTGTGTACTTGCTGGGCCTTGAAAAATTTATTGTCCCGATTTCCAATTTATATTTAACTGTGTTTCGACTGCAGAAAGAATAAGAACCCTTGAGGAACAGTAATGAAGAAAAAACTTGGTATTAAATAACTCCATCGGAGAAAGGTTTGATAAATTCATTTATATTTCAGAATATATTTTGATGAAAACCTTGTGTATATTAATAGCTAATTTTACTTTAAATTTGAAACGACTTGTCCGTATGCGGTTTAAACTTATTTATTAGCATATAATTATTTTATCTTTTTATTTATTTTATTGCATTTTATACATCACATATTCACCTCATGTAGGTATAGAAATAATGGAAATAAATAAAATTTAAATATTCTTATTCAACGGCCCCGTTAGTTGAGTGGTTAACGCAGACGCCTAACGTATAAGGGCGCTCGGATTCGATTCCCGATAGAGTTATGCATGTATGTGATGAACATAGATGTCTGTATTTCTGGGTTTGGTTGTTTATTTAATCTATTCGCAGTAATCATAATGTGTTTTTGTATCGTTGTGTAACAATCTTAAAACAAGCAAATAATTAATTTGCTTACTTAGGATTAAATCAATTTGTGTAATTTGTCCAGTGATATTATCATTATTAGGTATATATTTTTCTTTTATATAATTTCTAATTAAACATCATAAACATACTAGCTTCGATTTAAACACAAAAATAATTTGACACCTTCTTGTAATTTTATGGTTTATTTTCGTTTCGACATTCTTAAAAGATGTACTAGAAGGCATCTATTGCTAAAGAGTTAATTTTAATAGCACCTAAACTTAAAACAGTGGAGAAAGTAAAAATACTACTTAAATTCCCTCCAGCACTAAACACTAAAATTCCATCACGACAACGACTAGCAACATCTTAAAATAATTGCTGCAACTACAAAAGACAATAACCTGAAAATTTAAACTCTTTCTCCCCTCTTAATCCTAAAACTGCTACAATCATTTGCCGCCATAAATTTATGAACCATAATACTGGCATGTGATATAATAATATATAAACCGTACTTTTATAAAAGGACAACAAGTCAAAAGTAAATTGCCACTTCTATTTGAACATACTCTACTAGCAATTGGTTTTAACTCTAAATGTTTATATTTATAAATGTTTTTTCTCGTATCAAATATAACCTATGTTCATTAGAGGAATAATGTAGCATTCTTAAGGTAAAATATTTTATTAAATCGGTCCGGTAGTTTCGGAGCCTATTCAATTCAAACAAACTAACAAACAAGTCTTTCCTGTTTATAATATTAGGATAGATTGATAGAAATACTTAAACAACTGAAAATTTGTGTGTCTTTAGGTCATTTAGTACAATTAAGAAACCGGTGACATAATTAATAAAGGAATAAATTAAAATGCAAGTAAGTTACCAAGGCAAATAAAGAAATTACGATATCGAATCGTTTAGTCTCAGTTCTGAATGATTAACTTCGTAAAATAGACACTATCGTCAATGTACAAATACAAAGGTCCCCCGACGCAACGAGTTCGATAAGTACATAATAATATTATTTTTATCCTTTTTTGTATCGGGGGTTTTTTAAATTATTTTATTTTAGAAAGTATACTCACCAGTGACAATGACTACATTGATATGCTTACACTTGTCTTGTAACGATTCTCTAGGGCCCAGATTTTAAATTGCTTGGGTAGTTTTCTAAGACAAAATGAAAATGTTATTTATATCAAGAGCGCTATCTCTGAGTAAGATATGATATTATGCAATAAAAATATATGTAATAAACTAACTTGGCAGAAATTTCGTCACTGAGGCATCTTATTTATTTAAAAGCATTTGCGGCAGGTTACCAGCCAATCTAGCTATATTAGAATATCTCATAATTTAACATCAACAGTGATTTAAAGTACATTTGTAAATTTCATCACTTTTATTCCTCCATTTCCTTATTTAACAGTACTTTAGTTTTGATTTTTTTAAATTAAAGGTTACCTGATGCCGTTTTACTTCTTCTTATAAATATATAATAGGAAATGTGTTTAAAAAAGTATCATATATAATATTATATTGTATTCATTTTAGAATTTTGATTCAAATGAGTTGTCGGCGTTAAGAAATGGGCAAATGAAGAACGAATATTGGAAATGGTGGGGAAGGGGGCGTCCAGGTCTTACTCACTGTACAAAAAGTAACTACCGTAACTAAGGAAAATGATTCTCCCTATAGTTGTAACTGTTGCTCCTGTAATAACTCATATCCTAAATTATTCCATATCCTCTGGTGATTTCCCTACAGTATGGAAGGACGCTGAAATTATTCTCCTTGCTAAAAAATCCAAATGTGCAGTCCAAATCTGCGAAAATTAAGGCGGAGAAGGCCCCCATACGTCGCCGTCGTTATTTATCAGGGATAAATCAAAATGGAACACCGTGTCCTCATTTATGACAGAGCACCAACTCCTTATCATTAAGTAGGCTCCACAGCCGTGGCCACACGCATCCAAACTTTGGACCATCGTAATTCATTCGTCGGAACATTGGTCGATACGCGATCGTAGTTATTAATACCACACGTACGCTCTCGAAGATGAACACAGCTTAACAGTGGTCATCCGAAATCTTTCCGTGGAGATCAGTATATATCGATGACATTGCCGTCATGAAACCGTTTTTGTACAAATTTAGAAACATATACTGAAAAGATCTAATATTTCTATTTACAACATTGTTATCACGGTAAAAAAATAAATGAAAGTCTCAATTAAACCGAGCCGTTTAAAAGATTTAAGGATTTATCAGACCAATCAACTTAAAACCACAAATTTTATTACGTGCAACTAGCAATGCTGAATTTAGCGGTTTCCTGATTCTGTTAAAATACTGGTGGGAAATATATATTCATATTATATTTATTTTTAGCTTTATGATATTATATAAGTAATAATAAATATATTATAAAGTGTTTTCACTTATTTTTATTTTAACTTTACATTTAGTAAATGGATATGATCTGAATCTAAATTGGGGGAAAAATATATTGGTCGAAGTACCGAAACGGTCGATAACAAGTTGACTCCGCGAGTAAAATCTATTCAACAATTCGTTTAAGTGGTAAAAAGTGTGTCTATACCATAGTGTTATACATCAAAAGAAGTGTAAAATTAAGACGCATACGCCTACATAACTCTTGGAAAAATCGGACAATATATCAAACATGTTTTGACTGAAAATATGAAAAAGTGTCAATTTTGAAAACTTTAAGTGTTAACGCTGCGTTATTTAAATAGGTAACGTGTAAGTTTTATTTGTGTTTCTAAATTAAGATATTTCGCGACTATTCTCACGCCCAAAAAGGCAAAAAAACAAGTTCCATGTGGCCATGTGAAACGAGAAGGAACACCGTGCCATTGCTTTTGTGAATGTAATGTTATAGACGTACGCGAGCCTAATTATTAAACATTTGTTTCATCAAAATCAGAATTTAAAAAATTTGTGCTTCTTCAAAATTTTCCATCTCTCTTTAGTGATCGACAAGGTGTACTTTAAAAATTATATTGATGTTAAGTGTAATAAACTCTGTATGTGTAAAAAAAGCTAGATTTTTCAGATCATAAAAATTTTCGCCAAATTTTTTTTTCAAAAATTGTTGTTTTTTCTTTATTTAAAATCAGAAATAGGTTTTAAAAATAATCTGACAGGCGTAGCGTAGACATCGCGCTGAGTCCTATTACTGAAATGCAAAGTCTAGTGCTCTGGGCCGAATACGGCTTAAAAAAGGACAAGTGGTGATCATTTTGTCTTTTTACTTAGCTTCATATTTACAACACGCCTATGCGGAGTAAAGAGAACTATACCGTGATTTATATAGAATTCAATACCATACATATTATTATTTCTTAAAATACTTATTATTGATGAACGGGGTACCTATAATACCCATCTTTTTATTCTTTATTGACTAAGGCACCTACTCGTCTTACACAATGTTCGGCTATCATACGTCTGCCAAAAAGTTGCTGGAAACTCCACCAGTTCCCCAACAAAAACCAATCTTTCTCCTAAGCCTGGGCGATGGCAAAGCTTCATCAAAGCCTGTAGATGTACAAGCTTTGATCAAACCTCAAAAGTTAGGAGGAGTATAGGCGAGTGGGAGTTGACAAAAAAGGACCTACCTAAGACAGCTTAAGTTCCAAAACAGGACGAGCAAAGCAAGAGCTTGCGTAACGAAAGCGAAGACGCTCCTAAACAACTTGAGGAATCTCATGTCTGAAATAAAGCTTTAGGTGACTCAGGC
This sequence comes from Napeogenes sylphis, assembly GCA_959347405.1. Classification (NCBI taxonomy): domain Eukaryota; kingdom Metazoa; phylum Arthropoda; class Insecta; order Lepidoptera; family Nymphalidae; genus Napeogenes; species Napeogenes sylphis. The sequence continues at coordinate 28,562,353 of OY365777.1, read as the reverse complement.
AATAGATAGGCTCTACCAGCTACTGAAAGAGTCAGAAATAGCTAAAGAAGTATCAAATTTGACAAAAAATGATAAAGAGACAAAAGAGGGAACCAATGACTAGGTAGAAACAGGTTTAAAGAAGAACATAGAAAAGATGGAAGCACTAAAGAGGGTCGTACAACACAAAGAAAACTTACAGAAGAGACAAATAATAAAAATAACAACAACAACTTATATAATGTTGAGGAAAAAATTCAAAATAATACTGTACTCTATATTTAAACTATTTTTGTCAAATAAAATTAAATATACATATATTTAAAATAGTGAAAACCATTTTACTTACAAGGATTTTTTTCTGAGAACCGTATCCGACTAGACCTTCCGGTGTCCACTATCGATTAGGTTTTTATATTTACTACATCCACATAATTTGTGTCTACAACATTCACTTATAAATATATTATATGTTGTAAATTTATTTTTTATTTATTTATTTATATCTTTTCCACTTAGAATCATAATCAGTGATCACTTGTGTACGTCAACATGGAAATGTCAGGAGGGCCTATTACGATACTAGATTTATCGAAATAAGCCCTTCTGAAAAAGCACTTTCCATCTTAATGTTAAAGCTATGAGGGTTCCAAACGCGTCCTGGTCTGAGAAGAACCACACAACAAACTCAGCCGGATATATTTTTTGTTATAGTGATCACTGTTTCACAAACGTCAAGCTTAAGTGCAATTTTGGAACAACTAGAACCTTCGCAATCAATCTGAAAAGAAGCCTAATGATTTCAGGCAACGAAAATTAAATAATAATAACAGAAAAAATATATAATATATAAATCTTCGGCCTGCCACACAACCAGTCACCGCAAGCAGCACCCGTTCACGAGCATAACACGAGAGCCAGCCATCACCCCCTTCGCACATATTTGAGGGAGGGAGGCAACCCGACTCCCGATGCTACCGCAAGTAGTGACTTCTAAGGAATCGGTGTGATGCAGAAGGTCGATAAAGCAAAATTAATTTACAACAAAAAACAAATTGCGGAGATTACTAGCTATTCGCAATACAATACAGATTCATTCCCAGGCCATACCGTCGTCGATGTAATCCTTTACACTATAGTAGGATTTTTTTATTAAATTATTTTTAACATATAATTTAAATTTATTTAATGAGAGGCTTAAGGCTTCATTTGGGAGCTTATTATAAAAACGTATACAATTACCTTTAAAAGATTTACCTATTTTATGAAGCCTAGTGCCGGGCATAGCGAGTTTATTTTTATGTCTTGTATTAATTTTATGTAAATCACAATTTTTCTTGAACTTTGATATATTTTTATGAACGTAAATTAAGTTTTCATAAATATATTGATTATAAACAGTCATAATTTTAAATTCTTTAAATTTGTTTCTTAAAGAGTCTCTTGGTCTCATATTATATAGCTCTCTTCTGCAATGTAAATATGGTATCAATGTCGGCCGCATTGCCCCATAAGAGTATACCGTATGACATTAAGCTATGAAAGTAACTAAAGTAAACTAATCGAGCAGTTTCCATATTTGTTAATAGACGTATTTTTTTTACCGCGTATGCAGCAGAACTTAGTCTGCTTGACAAATCAAATATATGAGAACCCCATTGCAATTTTTCATCTAAAGTAATGCCCAAGAAAGTAGTAGATTTGACCAAGTCCAAATCCTCATTATTTAATTGTACATTGGTTCTAACATTTTTAACATTTGGTAAACTAAATTTGACACATTTCGTCTTTTTTTTATTGAGCAACAAATTATTGGCGTTAAACCATTGTACAACATCTGAGAGAGCATTGTTTACATCGTCAATAACAGATTGCCGTCTATTAACTTTAAAAGTAAGAGAAGTATCATCAGCAAACAACACTATCCCATGTTTTTCCCTCACTAGGTGAGGTAAGTCATTTATGTAAATGAGGAACAAGAAAGGCCCTAAGATAGAGCCCTGTGGCACACCTATTTTTACCAAAGAACCAGGGGAACGTTTTCCATTTACATCAACTTTTTGAATTCTATCATTAAGATATGAACTAATTAAATCTAGGGACTTATTTTTAACTCCATAATGTTCTAACTTTTTTATAAGGATTTCATGTTGAACGCAGTCAAACGCCTTAGATAGATCACAGAAAATGCCAAGTGCATCCTGTGATCCTTCCCAGGCTTCAAATATGTTTAGTAATAGCTCTACACCAGCATCTGTTGTAGAGCGACCGGCACTGAAACCAAACTGGTTTTTGTGTAAGAGATTTGTTTTACTGAAATATGCTACAAGTTGATTAAGAATTATTTTCTCAAAAATCTTACTAAAAGTTTGTAAGACTGAAATAGGTCTATAGTTACTAGGATCTAATGAACAGCCGGATTTGAATAATGGAGTTATTTTACTTTGTTTCATTAGATCAGGAAATATACCATATTCTAAACAATTATTAAATATTAATGCTAAGTCTGGCGCTACAATGTCAATTATGGACTTAAGTATGTAAACAGAAAACCCCCAAAGATCACTAGTCTTTTTAACGCAAATTGATCTAAATACTTTGATTACTTCTTGAGCATTAACTTTTTCAAACTTAAAACTACTAACACATTGATCTACATTCTCTCTAAGTAAACCCATAGCTGCAGCGGTAGAAGAATTTAAAGATAACGTTGTAGTCACTGGAATATTAGAAAAAAAGGTTTCAAAAGCAGTAGCAACCTCGAGGTCAGACGTGACATATTTATTATCTATATTTAATTTAAAGTCGATCCTCTGGGATTTAGCTCTTCCAGTTTCCTCATTAATTATTTTCCAAGTTGTTTTTATTTTATTAATGCTATTTCCTATTTTATTTTGAATATGTTGATTTTTTGCTATTTTACATTGTTTTTTAAAAGATTTGGAAAATAATTTTACCTCATCCCTAAACTCATTACTAGTATTAAACATCAATTCCGCATACATATTATATAATTTTTCTCTATTTTTGTGTAACTCAGCAGATGCCCAATCACTAAACACTAATTTATCATTAACAACCACTGTTTTTGGAGTAAATATAAAGTTAAATAATTTAGTGAAAGTACTAAAAAAGTCATTATACATAATATTGGGGTTTGAATTTTTCATCAAAGGCAAATAGCGTACTAACCCATTTTTAATTTGTTCGATACGTTCTACAGTCACTGGTATAAAACTTATTTTCTGTTTTGATTTTTCTCTCTTGCTACAACTGAATTTAATAAATTGGCCATAGTGGTCAGAATCTAATGTATTGAATAAACATTTAAAATTTGGAATAACACTTGTAAAAATGTTATCAATACAAGTGGCACTAGTGGTTGTGACTCTAGTAGGCTCCATAAACATGTGTAAAAGATTATAAGATTTGAACAAATTTAAAAACTTTATACTTATTGAATTTTGTTCAAGAATATTAATATTGAAGTCTCCACAAATGATTACCTTTTTACTAGATTGTGATAGTTTATACAATACCTCATCCATAATCTTTATAAAATGTTCAAAGTTAGATGACGGTGGCCTATAAACATTTACAATTATGAACTCTTCTAATTCAACTGAAGCAAGTTCAGTTGTCCGCTCAACAGAGTGGCTCACTATGTCCTTGCGTTCTTTGAATTTTATCTGTTTATTTAAAATAATTAAAGAGCCACCATGTATTGAATTAACTCTGTTGAACGAACTACCAACCTGGTGGTTATTGAAATTAAATATTAATTCATCATTCTTAAGCCAATGCTCAGTGACACAAAAAATATGAATATTAAAAGTATTTAAAAACAATTCAATTTCTAATTCCTTATTTCTAATACACTGAATGTTCTGATGCACCAGGTTGATACAGTTTATGTTATAGTTTTTATTATTTATTTTAACAATTTTTGTATTTTTATGATCATCATTAATATCATTATTTGATATCTTAATTATTTGGCTAGAGGATATCTCTACTGTCTTAATGTCTAGTTTAAACTACTACTAATACTACTATTACTAGTTGGATTTATTTCCAAGCTGTTTTTACTTATACAAGTAACTAAATGCTGTTCAATAGAAACAATTTTAGCCAAATTATTGGCTGTCATGGTAAAATAATATAATAGCGATGAAGCTACCTGTCTTTTAATATATGGAGATAGGTAATACCTACCATTAGTCAAGTTATAAAAGTTACTAACATTAGTGTTAGTGTCAATCACATGAAATTTGTCATTATACAAACATAAATTATATATCAGTAAGTTTATCTTATATCTAATTTTATTTTCGGCCTGTGGCAAACCTTGATTATAGGGTAATGAAAACCAGACAATTTTATTAACATCTAAGTTACTTATAGTTTCAAAACATTTTTTAAATTCCAAATGATTTACATTATCTCTATTTCCTACAAAAATTATTATATTTGTTGACTTAGTAAATTGTTTACTTGAATTCTTTATTTGTCTAGTAATATTTATTAAATTATTGTCAGGTGAACAGCTGTTGAATACATTTTGTTTTTCAAAATAAGAATTCAGTACAGATCCCATTCCTTTTCCAATATTATCACTAATATCAAATAACCATATTGTTATTATTTATCTATGCGACATAATTTTTGAATTTGAGAAATATTACTTAAGTGTTCCGGGTTGAAATCTTTCAATTCCAAAAGAAATAAACTATATATTATTATTCACCACCTCCGAGTCCGTTCCATAAAAATAAATGTAGAAAACACCTGCATATATAAGAAAAAAATATATATGTAACCTGAATACTGCCAAGCTAGGGTGGTGTAGCATGGTAGGAAACAATCCGCATCTTTCTTTTTCAATTGGAAAGTAGGTCTGTTGTTAAAGTTATCCCAGAGTTGTTGCAGTTCTGTTATATAATATTAATAGAACAGAGACAACCCATAACCATCCACATAAAAATAACATTATGTCCATATAAAAATAACAAATAACAGTAACACATTTATTTAAGGAATAAACAATTCAAAATATATTTTTTTACAAACATTAAAAAAAACTATATTATTGCAATTTAAATGAATAAGAAAATCCTTATCATCGATACCGAAAAACAAATCTCGTTTTTAAAAATAACTTTGAAAATAATTACATTATTTTATTCAAAGAAAAATATCAATAAAAAATATATTCTTAATTTAGTAATAGTAAACAGAACCGATACCGACTTTGAATATTCCCGAAGGAATACAGTTACAATGTAAACGTACTATCTTGTTTTATGACACCCGCGAGACACGACGCAATAAACATTATTTCATGTTCTCTTAATATCTTATTTAACTGATATTCTGATATTATATTCAACATTGTAAATTGGTAATTTTATTATAATCAATATGTTACATCAGAACATATGTATTTTAATATGTATATTTATTTTATAATAATCAATTATATTAAAAGAAAATACACTTGCCAACTTTGTACAGTTATTTTTATTTCTAATTTATATCTGTCTATCTAAATAAGTTTGTTGTCCTCTTCAAAATTAAGTTGTTCGTTATAAAAAACGTGCTTTCTAGTTATTTACAACATTAAATTCACTGGGAAACATATATTTCCTTGTATTTCTAAGTTTCGGTAGATTTTACAAGAAACTAGATTTAACCTATTCTTTCAAGATAAAACTTTAATATCGAATTGTTCAATAGCTTACCTATCGCAGTCCACTGCTGGACATACCCCAATATGCATTAAATTATTTAATTTGTAAACGACAACTTTTAAGTTAAAATATTATGTCATTATTATTTTGTTTTTTTGTATAGAAGTAGTTGTGAAGCATGACAAAACTCTATTTCCTTGATTCCTTATAGTTTTTATTAAGTCTGTTTACATTTATGTTTGTCTGGAATGGGTCCTTTAGAATGGGTATACCGCTTTAATAGTATTTTCCCTTAACAATAGAGGAGTAGTAGGACTATATATCGGTTAAATTTTATCTTAGAAATATTTAGGTTTCCAGTATTAATATTACACTGCATTAAAAATACGTAAAAGGTACTTAAAGGAGCTATATACCTACATTTGAAATATTCATTATTAAAATTATAATAAGACCAAATAACGAAATAATTTATAACATTATTGTTACATTTATTCTTTAATTCATTATACTCTGTTTATCATGAAACTCCATACAGAGCAGAATAGAACATTAATTTTGCAACATTAATACACATTGTTCCTACAACAGATGTAATGTCACATGTCTACTGAATGCTAATTCAAGCGTCAAGCGTCCTCATAAAATATTCAAATTAATGCACTTCTTGTTGATTAATATTAACGTTTATAAAATTAGAGTATTCGTAAAGTATAGGACATTATATATTGATGATTCATCTTTAAAGAATGTTTTATTTGTATCGAATATTTAATTTGATTTATATTATTTGAAATGAAACTATAACATAGAAGCTAATTTAGTTATTAACTAATTAAATTAGGATCTTTGTAATCTTAATAAAATATGTTAACGAAACATAATTATTTGGTATGCGTAGAATCTTTAACGAATATAAATGTGATGTTTATAAACATACATAAATAAATAAACATAAATATACAAAAATTTGTGGCAACGTAGAAACATATTCAATACAATGTTTTAAAAGTCTTCAAACCCAGTAGCAGATTGTTCTTTTTGTATTTATTGTAGCTAAAATTATTGTCGAAGATTATTTGTAATTACATTTCCGTAAAAAATGATCGCACTAATTTTAACTTGCATTTATGTAGGTTAAGATAATAATAAAATACCAAAAACTTTGTTATTTGAAATTTTTGCATAATTTTTGAGGTTCATAAATATTTTTTTGATGTTTTTATTACCTACAACTTTGCCATACATTTTTTCATAGGATGTTTAGAAATTTAAGAAATTGCGATAAAATGTTTCACCGTCTAAAAACTTAACTCCACGACATTTCGTCAGATAGTATAGTGAAACCAATTATATTTTTAATCTTTAACAGAAACATCGTAATTACGAATGCGACGAAGGTCCCTCAAGGCAGACATCCCATTATTTGGGTATACAAATGTTAATTCCTTCGATATGACGAAGGACGACTTATATGTATGTTTATGTTAATGATTTTATTTTAGGTTCACTAGCACCACCATATTTAACAAATATTTATGTCATGATAAATATCACTTTATTTCTATAAAATATCCTCACAACGATTTAAAATAAAATAAAAAAATAACTATAAAAATACTGACGGTTATGTTCGAAATTCAATAACGAAGTATAATGTAATAATATGATTTTCTGTCATTCTTTTAACAGAACAAATTATTAATATTCTCGTATTAAAAAGGCCTCTTACGTGTTAGACTTATCTAAATCTAGATTTTTATTATAATAATAATACTCTGTTAGTAAATAAGTCTATTAACATTAATAAAAGTCAGTGGCGGAGGAAAACAGGAGTACAAACCCAAAACATAAAATATCGATTTTACTAGGTAATTGTGGTAAGGTAAAAATAAGTAATTAAAGAAATGAAGTTAATAAATATATATTTTATATTGTAAAATAAAATTTTTACAATTAAAATATATATGAGGTCTCAATCCATACTAAATTTAAAATAAAACTTAAAAGAAAAATAAAAAATCGATTATCAATAGTAATAATGAAAAAATAAGCCAATAGTAACTTAGATCTAGATAAAATATATTTAATACCTATAACATTAATTTTCTGTGAATTTAAAATACGACTTAGATACAACGAGCAAGGTAAATTCGATTACGTCTTGGGCTTTTTTACTGCGCCATATAATATACAACATTATAATAATTATTATGGCTCAAAGTATAATTAAAATAAAATTCATGCCCCTACTTACGTTTTACTACAATATTATAAAATAAACATAAACCAATAAAACAGCAAGATTTATAACGTAAATAATTTGAAATAAACGAGTAGTGCCTGTTGAAAGAGGAAGTTATTTAATATAAATAAATAAATAAATAGCGTAGCATTATGTCAGTTAGAACCCACATTTATTTACTATGTGTGAGTTTTATTCCGCATTCCCCTCAAACACCAGAATTTCGTGAATATTTAAAGACAATAGCAGTGTGTTGTAATGTTTCGCTTTTTTCAGTTCACTCAAGGGATGCGAAATAAAAAAACGCTATCTGGCTTACGTCTTGCACATATGAAATAAATTGAGGTCTCTTTTTATATCAAAAATATTTTTGATGTTACGGAGAATAATTATACGTTAATTATTCCACAAATAACTTGTTCTCTTAGGTATATATTCAAATATATTTCTGGATACCATATTTTATTTAAATAAAAAACTTTGCACGAATAGTTCAATTCAAAATCATTCAAGTTCAATATTCAAGAGAAATATTTTATTAAATGTAAACATTATTCTCTTACTTCAATATCCGTCTGTTTGAATACGCCACAGATCCATACAAGGCAGACAACTGTTGTGATGATTCGAAATGCAAATTATTTACGACGAAGTGAAACTGTCCTGATTGGTATTAATACAACTCTACAGACTGAGATACTATGTCTTTACCCACTTTTATCAATTAAGAATTCAGTAAACAAACTTTATCGAGACAGGTTAGATTTTTTTAAGAACACTCACAATTTTTTCTAATAATAAAAATATGCTTTTTATTAAAAATATAATGAGGAATATCTGTTGCTTATTTAACTAATTATAATAATTTCCAGTAAAATTTCTGTATAAATGTATTGAAATACAAGTGTGTTCGTATTAAATTTCATACCAAAAAAAAGATAGCGGTAAAGGATAAAAGGAATGCTTAATATCACACACGGACGTGATAACTACGGCAGATATCAGCCATTCTCTTCAGTTTCAAATGTAAAAAGATAAGGCTTCTATATCCCTTCATCCCCTGCTAAGTTAATTGTATAAGCTATCTGATGTGCGCACGTACTCGTATGTGCAGCAAGTTAACCAAGTTTTATAGTAGTTTGGTATTTTTTTGATCTAGATTATAATTTGATACTTTGAACAATATGCTTGTAATGTTTAAACTATTACTTTCTAAAAGTTTACATCTTTTATCTGTATATTATTTAAAAATGATTTTACTAAGACATCAAGATAAAATTATTACGATCGTTATAAATGTCTTTTTGTCCAAAAAGGTAGGTAATGTCCAAAAACTAAAAAAATATATATGTTTAAAGAGAAATCTAAAAATAGGAAAAAAATATTTTAAATAAATGAAAAACAAACTGTTCCAGCCAAAGATTCAAATGTGTGACCTCTGGAAAACCGTCTTGTAATTCTACAAATTGGCGTACCATGACGCTATTCCACTTTGATGAATTTAGCATTCTATATATGATTTTTATCTTTATCTTGTCCTATGATAAATAAAAAAAAATATGAGATAGATAAAGGAATTCACTTTTACATTATAATTTAATTCTACATGGCCCTCTTTGTATATTTCGGAAAATCATATTTCGTAGATTTTTTTAGTCATTTTTCATTACATCTTTTTATACATATTTTACTCAAGATTGATGACGCGAAGGTTGAGTAGCAACAGAACAGCTTGCCTGTATCAGTGTTTCCATCCGAATGTATTGTGGGTGTCTTCAAGAGACTATATTTCACTTTCCATCAGGTGTAATGTAGTAAAGCATTAATTTAGACAGTATAAAAAAATAAAAAACTTAGAAGTATAAAGACCATGAAAATAAAGGACGTTTATCATATTTCTGAGGCAGATAAATAGACAGATATAATTAAAAAGGTTTCCTATTTGCTAACGAAATGCACGTAAAATAAAATTATACATAAACCTGAACATGTATTTGTAATTAGATGTACCGTAGAGAGAGTTGTTACAACAAATTATAAAATAGCCGGCGATAAAGGATTTTGGTTAATATAAACTCGGCGTCACAAAAATCGCACCTCTATGTTTTTTTCAGTAAATCGCTCCTAGAATCTAGCACATAAGTACTACGTATGAAAAAAATATATCATTCTAAAGTGCACTTCAATACCTTTATATTAATTACCTGTATCATTAAAAAAACAATTACCATTTCTAACCAGGGACCAATCAAAAAAATGTTTAAAAAAATTATCATTTAAGGAGCACTACTTGTGCTACCTTATAAGGGTATAAAAGCTCATGTAAAGGTAAAAAATGGGTCAGTCGCTACTCAGACTTCAGAGTGAACACACCGGAATAACATACGCAAGAGAACAGTACCTGAAGATGGATACAACCCCTGATAAAGCCGCTCAAATCATTGCGCTATTGCAATCAGGACTGCGACAGGTTGACGTTGCTCGACAGTTGAACCTTAGCCGATTCTCAGTTCGACGAATATACCAACGGTTCCTTGAGACTGGTGGCTATACTCGAAGACGTGGATCCGGAAGAAAACGCTGCACGTCAGAAAGAGACGACCGCTTCATTGTTTCCACATCCTTGCGGCACCGCTTCAGCAATGCTGTTGAGTTGCAACAAGAGCTCCGATCAGCTTGCAAGCTGATCGGAGCTTGTTTCTACGATTAGAAGAAGACTGAAAGAAAAAGGAATTAAGAGCTCACAGACCGTGCAGCATCGAAGAGAGCGGTTACGATTTGCCCAGGAGCATGTCAACTGGACGAGTGAACAGTGGAAAGCCGTTCTCTTCACCGATGAGACACGAGTATGTCTTTTCTGCAACGACAGACGCAGAAGAGTATACCGAAGACGAGGAGAGCGAGGAGGCGAGAGAGGAGGCGGCGAATACCGAGGTGGTTCCTGTATGTTCTGGGGTGGCATATCCGTCGAAGGGAAAACGGAGCTTGTGTGCGTCTCTCGGACTGGTGGTGGTCGCGGGCAAGGGTCGCTGAATGCTCGGCGGTACATAACGGAGATCTTACAAGACCATGTGGTTCCGTATGCTGGTTTTGTTGGCGATGGGTTCATGTTAATGCATGATAACGCCCGTTGCCACACTGCGTTTGCTGTGCGGGACTATTTGGAAGAGGTTGAGATCCCTGTTATGCAGTGGCCAGCACGAAGTCCAGACCTGAACCCGATCGAGCATCTCTGGGACGATGTAAAGAGGCACGTACGAGCACGAGATCTTGCTCCCACCACTCTACAAGAGCTCCAGGATGCCGTGAAAGACGAATGGGACAACATACCCCAAGCAAGAGTGGTGACCCTCGTGAGCTCCATGAAGGATTGGCTGGAAGCTACCATCACAGCAAGGGGTGGAAACACTAGATTTTAAGGCCTTATTTGTAATTTTTTATGATGTTATTAATTTTATTTTTTGTCACTTTGTCATGGTTTAAGTTTTTTTGTTATTAAAGAATTAAAATGCATACACATGTTTTTTATTTTCTAATAGGCAGTTGAATTACCTTTCCAATGATATCCTACAATCATATCCTTACAATTCACAAAGTTTGAGTAAAATTATTTTGAAGTTGCTTTTTTAAAAGGTGCGATTTTTGTGACGCCGAGTGTATATATCGATAGTCATAAAATTCATTCCAAAAACTTCTGAAAAATTTTGCCCCGGTTAGTAATATTAAAAACCAAACTAGATTCTATCTATTCAAAATACTTTTTAGACAAAAGATGATTAATTATTAAAACAACAAAGTTGTTTTTTTTTAATAGTATGATCGTTCTCAAGTTACGATTTTTTTAAGTATTATCTTGAATGACTATGGTGCTCGTTATGCTACCATCTTATTGCTTGCAACGGAATGCTAATCCTAAGTTATATCAAAGTTGGTTCAAAATTCCTATCTCTAAGCGAGCACTTCCCACCCATATACAAATTTTAAAAGCTTATTCACCTAGCTTAGAAACAATTTGCTTTCGCTCGCTCACTCAATAATGTATAGTCTCGCTTTAAAAAAGAGAAACAATGCAGGAGACTAGGCCATACGGAGAAAGAGGTTTTTGTAAAGACTTACAATAATTAAATTTCACTACAGAGAATGTTTACTTCTTTAAATAGTTTTAACATTAGATTTATCTTATACTTCATTATTAATTAAATTTCTTCGTTATCAAAAGTACGTTAAATCTATTTTATGAATGCTGACATGATTATTTGTTAAAGGAAGAGTTAATATATCTTTTTCTCATTATTATTTTACAGAACTAACACATGAAAAGGAAAAAAAACCGGCCAAATACGAGTCGGCCTCGCGCACTAAGACTTTCATGTAAACGGAAAAAAAATATTTTTTTTTTATGAGTCCTCGTTAAATATTAATTTCATTTTAAATTATTAATTATTTAGTTTTACAGTGAATATATAATTATATATTCTGTAAATATTTCAAGCGCCTACCTGTTCCTGTTATATGAGTTGCAAACAGACAAAATATTCTATGTAACACTTCAATTCATTTTATTTTGCGTTTAGTATTTCTTGTTATAGCGGCAACAGAAATACATAGTCTGTGGGAAATTCAACTTTCAAGCTGTCTTCGTTTATGAAATACAGCGTTGAGATATGCAAACGGACATAAGGACAACAAAGACTTAGTAATTCTAAAAAAGTAATGCTTTATGGTTTGTGTGATGTATTTCAAAGTTTTTATTTTATAGGATTAGGTGACAAGCGAGATGGCTCACCCGAAGATAAACATCCTTTACTTATTAACTTCTTTGAAAATATTTAAAGTATCAGGTAAATTGAACCTGAAAAAAATAAAATAATTAAATTGATGAAAACCTTAAAATTGAATTCAACTTGAAAAAACAATGAGACGAATGCTAAAAGTATAATAATATAATAGTTAGTTCTCATAGTTCTAAGCTGCGTTAACAATAACATAAATCCCACAAGAAATCAAAGTAAACATAAACTTGAGCGCGTTTGCTTAAATATTTCTGCGCTATCTTGTTACATCTACTACATTCAACGGTGTTTATTATTTCCTGCTTCAGTCTACTCGAGAAGCTTTTGTATATCTTAAACATAATTTGATATACCTATGGAAGTCCTATATAGATAAAATGACGCATTTTAATTTATGCTTAATTCATCAATTATTTAACATAGTTTTTTATTAAATAAAAGTAATTTTTTTTATTATGTGGATCAGATTTGACGTTACTAAATTTAAGTCTCTTCCCATTAAATCCATCTTTTAAAAGTATAAATATAGAAATTTAAATAAATATTGAACACCTTTTCAAAATTATCTCTGTCGTTTAAATTGAATAATTTTTAACGAATTAGTTTTTCTGAGAAGTTAGTGTATAGTATGATTATTCGATAACCCAAAGGTAATTATTTAGTTTTAACGGAATTTTAACTTAAAACATTTTTAAAGTCATTTGAGTATAGAAAATTGTACTAAAACTCTTAAGTCCGTATTAAAAAAATAAAATGCTACTTACAATTCTAGCTAGCGTAGCGAAAAGATAAAAAGCTAAAATAGCTTTACGACGACGACGATGACAAGCGATGTCTTTCAACAATTGTCATAACTAGAAAAGACAATAACTCATTTTTTTTAATAATTTTCAAGAGGTTGTATTTGAAGGTCGGAAAGAGGATCGACCCGGAAAATAACACTGCGGACAACATTTCAAGGTCGTATATTTTTAAAACAATATTAAAATACTTTTATACTTCTAAAATATTACACATAAAATTTTGGCACTTCTAGTAGAACATACTGTTTCTAATAAAAGGTAAATCTTATACTTACACAGAGGCTGTTTAAGCATTCTTCTGCAGATGAGTTAAAACTTCATCTTGCAATTTAGGAGCTTCATAACTTTACGTAGTTACCTCACTAACTAAATATTAACTCTCTGGTTACATAACTTTCTTTTACATTCTTAAGATAAATAGTCATCCACATTACAGCAGTGCATAAATATATATACAATAAAATACAATGCAAAACAGAATTTACGTAATTAATATTCATTGTATAATGTTTGCTTAACGACTTGTCCGTATATCACATAATAATATTTCGATTTTTTTAAAACACTTTCTAAGCCTCACAGTTATTTTTTTTGAAATGTTATAAAACTTCCTAATAACCATTATATTTTAAGGTAAAATTTCACATTCAAAGTTACTTATCAAGCCATCAAACACATCTCGATGATGGATAGAATGGCTTAGAAATAACTTTTTCTGGTTAAATTATGTTGCGAGTATCTAGGGAATTATTTAAATAAAGGTATAAAAACATAAAACTTTAGGAAAATTAAATGTAAGTTGGCAACATAATGATATTTTTGGAAGAATATAAAGATCCTACGACACCGTTACAAGTTCAGGGTCAGATATGCTTGGCTCTTAATAAGGTATAACTATCTGTACAAATACAAATAGAGTGTAATTATGAAATTGAAATATTATAATATAATTATTAACATAACTGAAAAAAAAGGTTTTAGTTTATTTAAAGTTAAGATTCGTTTTTTTAATAGATTGACTAGTACCTGATTCTGTTTTGGATTTTATTTATGTTTTCTTTTGGTGTTAATTAATATTTTGTATTTTATCATAAATTAAATATGTTTAGAAATCTCTAGATTTAAAAATTAATATGTTTAATTTTAAGGAGTTCTATAATTTTAAAATCGATTACTAGTTTTATCACATTTTAATCAGCTCGCTTTTATGGCTACCAAAGTGGCCTGTATAATTGGCTATTTAAGAAGGCTTATGTTCAGTAGTCGACGTCCTACAGCTAATATAATGATGCTGGGGACTGTGAAATTCGATTCGTTAAATATAAATTTCTGATGGTTATTTGTATTTGAATAATTTCCTTAACTTGCAATGTTTTGATAACTTTGGTTATTACTTTTAACTTGCATTTAGCCTTGTCGTCATCACTTTCAAGTCAGTAAGGTTTATCGCAGGAAGAAAGTTCCAATATAAAACCTATTATTTTTTGTATTATTTATATACAACATAGATAAGGAATATATAGATAAATGAAACTAAACTAAACTATTTTCTTGTATATATGCAATAAAGACTTAAAATAATATTGATTTAATATCGACGTTGTATTACAATATTGATTAGTACAGACATTCGTAATTCCATGATATAATTTTATTTCTCTGGCTCTAACTGTGATGAAAATACAGTATGATATACGAATAAGATTTATTTATCTAATAACTAGCCATTAGTATTTAGTAACAGTAGTTTTAGTAGCAGGTTCGAACACGTGCCCGTGTCGGCTTATTTTTCATTCTATATACATAGTCATAGATTATAGGTTAGTATACATAATAAAAATGACTAGTCTCGGAATTAATATGGAATTAGACAGCAAACATCGTTTATTGGGAATTAAAAAAAAGGTAATGCAGTTCTTCAAAACTATGGATAATATTTGAAAATATCTTTAAACATGTATAGCCATGTTGAGCTTATTTAATTTTATATAAATAAAGAATGAAAAATAAATCGATACGGGCAGGGATTCGAACCCGCGACTACTGGGAAACCGTCCCGTCGGGACGGTTAATTTCGGTAGTGGCATCTTTTCAATGTTTATCTATACTGCAAAGTTAGAAACATTGGTTAGGATTTTCGAATAAAAAACCTAATAGATGTCACCACCGTCCCGATAAAGACGATCACATATAGAATGCTTAATTCACCAAGACGGGCAGCGATACGGTAGCTCAGTTGGTAGAGCGACGGGATGGTTTCCCAGTAGTCGCGGGTTCGAATCCCTGCCCATATCGGTTTATTTTTCATTCTTTATTTATATAAAACTATGGAAAAAATATCTTTTAGCCAAAAGATTAAATTAGAATTTTTTTGTCGTTTGTAGAACGTGAAACCGTGATATAAATGTTCATTAACATCATTTTTCACCCTATCCGCCCTTAAATTGATATAAAAAAAATATTCTGACAAACCTTATGTAAATGTGCTATATACTTTATCACATAAGGTTTAATATTGTAAGATAAAGACAGGGCATAGCAACAATTACATTCCATATAATATATTACATGATCAAGTATTTACTGTTGGTTGCGTGGTAAGAGATAGTAAATCACAGGTTTATGTCAGTCCGTGTGTTGATGACCCGAAAATATACCTACTTGCGGCATTCCTGGCAAGCTGCCGAATTTATGTGTTACATCATACAAAGAATACATTTTCAGAAGCGTTACATTAACTGACCCTTTTCTTATTTACAGATATTAATACTTCTTTTTAAGGGACAAGATCATATACTTAGGACATTTCCAAATATAAAAGCGAAGGCGTTGCTAGTCAGTCTAGTACTAGTGGCTGAGGTGAAATGGCTACGGCTAGGTTTTATTATCCAATAAAATCGAGAAGCAAAAAGTAAGTTACATAAAAGTTAATTAATGTAACTGATGTTAAAAAAAGCTTTCATTTAATATCTTTCGCAAACAGTAAATTTATAATTAGTTTGTGTTAATATTTAACACAAACTAATTATAAATATAAGACTTGAGGACATTGAAAATCAATATGGGATTGTGTAAGTAATAAACATAAATATTATAATATTTGTCTATGTAATGCTAATATATTTTAAGAAAATATAAATGGGAAGCCACTGATGTAGTTTTATTATTTACTGAAATGGAGTTGTCTTGTCTCGAATATGTAGGATCACATTGAGATTTATTAATACATATTTAACTTAACTTTTTCAATGGAGCCTCAGTCACAATAAAAATGACTTTATATAGAATGCTAAATTCTGCGTCACGCAAAAGTGTCTAAATGATACTTTAGATTAAATAATGAAATCGGCTGAAAATAGTTAAGCATTTACAATACAAGAATAATGATTGCGAAAAAAGGCCAATGTAGGTAGAAAAGAACTATAAGAAATAGTAGCATAAAAATTTAAATACGTACAAAACAGACAATTTCTAGTTAAAACATAGATTTCATGTAACGAAGTCCATTGTTTAGACTTTAGTGCATTACCGTGTTCCGTAAGCTGACTGTCCCATTTGCGGTTTTGCACTTGATGAAATTTATGTTCATTTGATTTATAACAATGGAATAGTAGGCTACGTAACTTGGTATTTACGTTTGTTAATATGTTTAAAAGTATTGATATGGTACAAAAGCTGGCACTGAAAAATCATTTAATTACACACAAGTTTAAGGCACAATTAGGGACTACTCAAAGCTCAGCTTTAATCTTGGCTCTATCAGTCCACATGATGATAAGTTTTTAATTATAATAGGGTGTAAAATGACATGGTGAAACGACATATAACTCATAAATAAAACTTGGGTCATGGAAAGCTCTTGGTACTGTCTATTGACCATTTCGGGATAGTATAACTTGTTATTTTGACGAAACACTTACCGAAAAAATTGACTCGTTGATTCATTATTATAACCTTTTGTAAGTCAAAGTATCAACAATTCCTTTGATACTTTACCTGGTACTGAGGACTCTCATAAAAATCATAAATCATTCTAGATAAATATGTGTCTATGCATGAAGGTTTGGGATCAATTGTGGTAACCTCACAAGAAGACCCTTAAGGGTCACTTGTGTGCCGTAGATAAATTATAGTAATAAGTTAAAATACAGTTTCAAATACTTCTGTTTTGAGCACAAAATTATTTGGTATGTTATTTTGACTAAAAACTCTAATGATTAAAACAAGAACTTCAATTTCCTATAATTTTTGACCGGAAATATTGCTGTCTTCTTATTGCTTAATGTTCTGAAAAATCAGCAACTAACTAATAATGCACGCCGGAAGCTTTTAATCGCAAATTGAAAGTCAAAAGCTCTTGCAATTTAAAAAATCCGATTCCGGTGTTCAAACAGTACAATAATGTATATTTGTGCTCCCTTGAAAAAAAAAGCAAAATAATCAAAATTTCAGTACAAACAATGGAAAAATACTTAGTGTTGACATCCAAAAACTATATTTTCAAGCTAGCCAATACTGTCGTCAACTTAAAAGAAATAAATAAGGTTCGTTTGATGTAATAACAATTTTGTTCTGCAACAATTAATAAACGCAAAATATCAGAATAAAAGTCAATTTTAACATTTTACGATATTATGAAACAAGACATGAAAAAACTGGGGAATCCTATTACTACTAAGAAAATAACACCGTTAATAGATATGAACTATATATTTTATAACTAGGTGTGAAGATAGAAAATTAAGGTATTTATAAAATGTGTAGAATTGTAAAAATTCAACCAAAAGAGTAAGACCAGTGCTGATTTCTTTAACAAAATTCAATAAAAAAGTCGAAGTCGAAGAATGAAGAATGAAGAACACGAAAAAGAACACCTATATAAGAAATAAACTCATATTAGAACCCATTAATAACGAGAAAGAAAAGAAAAAAATCGATAACACCCATTGCTGTTGCTATTGCTGCCAAAACAACATGAAAAGACCAAAACTATAATAGCCCCAAGCTAAACTCCAAAGAACTGACCCTTTTGCATACATGCATTCCAGATCATAATTCTCAAAGGAAAAAATCTGTACATATCTATAGGAATTACTGCACACCGGTAAACAAGAAAATAAAGTTAAAAGCTATTGTAAATTAAAAGCTATTTAAAGTAGTTAACATTACTTGTTGTCCTAGCACAAACTTAGTTTTAATTATTATGAAAAAGGAAAATGTCCAAAAAAAGAACATGATTAAATTATTCATCTTCATATGTAAAATAAATATTAAACAAGTTGTTTTTTTAACATTTCCTTATATAAAGAGTTTGCCTTGTGAAAATTATATAAAATTTTCATTAAATGATTTGTTACATATGAAGCAAATGCGCTTTTAAGTCAATCAAATATACCAGTTACACCATGAAAACACATCTCAAAAAATCTTAATAGTGCTTTTATTACCAACTAGAACACTAATACAATCGAAATCGTATTAATTCAGCTTTTTTAATATGATGGGCGGTAATATTGTATGGCTAGACATGTTTGGGCAATATAGTTTGGTGTGTTATTGTCTAGTGGTTGTGTGTTGCTTGATAAGCCCCACCCGAAGAACACTTGTGGGTTATCGTTTTTGGGTATTCTCACACGGTCGATCCCATATCGACTCAAACATATGCAGAATTGTGACCTGAATTTGCAATTGAAATGATTTCAACTAAATAAATAAGCAGTATCTTACAGTGTACAATAAAATTATTCCAACCTTTATCCTTCCTTAATAGTTCCTTAATATTTAAAGACATAAAAGCAATGTCTTTTAATAATAAATAATGATTACGCATTTTCCCACTTCACTTGTGAGACGTCAAGTAAAAATTGGGTTATACGCGTTTTTAATAAGGGTTCCGTACCATTTTATATAAAAAATGTTATTTACTAAACATTTAATGTTTTCGGAGTTTTCCTTTTTATGAACTATAAAAGATTGCTTAATACCGAATTTCAAGATTCTAGGTTGACTGCAAGTACCTTTCAGGTTTTGATTTCCTTGAGAGTAGTTGCGAGTTTGAAAATATGTGGCTTAAATTACTGTTTCTTTTGATTTCGTTGACATAGAAGTTTGTTTTTGTTACAGCATCAAGGTATAATAGATCTAACTATTTGACATGAATTTAGATTAATAACCATTTATAAGAAAAGGGGTAGTAACTTTAA
Source organism: Napeogenes sylphis (assembly GCA_959347405.1). Lineage (NCBI taxonomy): Eukaryota > Metazoa > Arthropoda > Insecta > Lepidoptera > Nymphalidae > Napeogenes > Napeogenes sylphis. Next base: position 28,542,640 of record OY365777.1, on the reverse strand, counting down.
AATGATTTAAAAACATTTATATTATAATTTTTTTTTATGTTTTTTATTATTTTCGGGTATCGCAATTTTTTCTTCATCTGTGCTATAAGATGTTGTTTGATAACCAATTTCAATATTATGTATTCTCGGGAAGTAACCTGTACATGTTGGTTCCCTTGCGAGTTTCGAAAGATTGCGAAACTTTGCGGCATAAACAGCTGCATCTTTGAAGTTTGATTTTTTCACAGCTCTAAGAGACTATTATTATCTCAGAGTATTATTAGAGAGTAGAGTATTATTTCAGATCGATATCTATTAAGCGTTCCTGAGCAAAATGGTCTTGACCGACGGACGGACGGACAAAAAAATGATCCTATAAAAGATTTGTTTTTTCGTTTTGAGTTACGGGACCCTAAAAACACAACGGAGTCAGTCCAATATGCAATACTGTTATCCATAAAGTAATATTTGCAGGTGTCAATTTCAAATCTAATATATTCGAAATTGTATTCGCAAATAATAAAAAAATAAGGAGCAAGCAACAAATCAGACAAAATATACAATTTTAAATTTATAAGAAGTCTTTAAATTTAAAAGCATAAAAAAAGGAATTAGCCATCATCTAAAATCTAAAATACCGTCTAAATACAAGATGGTGAAGAGCCAAACTACTTGCTAGTTTAAAAAAAAATTAAGAATGCCCCCATTTTTTTGTTATTATATGAAAAATTGCAAAAAATAAATGAAGTTGTTTAAAATTTTAATTGAAAATATATATAATTAGTTTTTTTTTTGGATAATTAATCTAATAAATAACCTTTATTGATACATTTAGTATTGGCATAAATAACCATTTTTTACCATATCGGTTTTTACAATTTGGCCGACATACTCAATCAATGATAGGTTTATTGAATCTACCATCACAGATCAGTAAAACATATAAGTTCAATGATTGATGAAGATGAAGCATAAATGAAAAATAATTTGTCTAAACTTTGTGATTTCTGTATTGCTATTATCGGATATTTAGGACCTACATAATTAACGCAGATTTTTATTTCATTGAAAGTTATTTATCATTCTATCTGAATATTTAACATTTGAAAAGAAAAGGTTGATGACTCGGCATTTAAAAAAGAATGAACTGATTTATTTCGTATGAAGGGTTTAGTGAATTATCAAGCGAAACGCAAACGTAATATTTCCTTTTTGCAAACAATTAAATAAATAAAGCAAAAAGTAAAATAATTACGACAATAATGGCCATTTATGAACATATAGACGCGAGAAGTAAATGAAACAGTTTCCTATGATGTTTCAAGAAGATAAATCTAAATTAGTATTAAAATATACCATAATCTCCAATATTATATTAGAATACTTTTTTTTTTAATACATTTTTAGATATAAGATTTTAACTTATTTTAAAGATAAGATTATTACAACATCAACTTACTATTTGCTTAAAGTGAGGTTTGCTATTTAAATAAGACTTGGCGATGGAAAATATACACCATAAGGTAACTTAGTCTAATAACTGAAAATGTCGGTAATAAACAACATTTTATTTTTGTCTATAAATAAATCAATTACAATGACTATTTTTGATTAACATAGGTTTCAAATAAAACTGTCGGAAATTATGTTCAAGAACGTAGCGCTGTTAAGTTTGTCTAATCTATTTGTTTGGAGAAGCCCTAAAAATTTGTTTAAGCAAAAAATTTTTTAAAACTTTTTTTAGGTAAATATCCTTAAATTGATTTTTTAATACAATGTACAAAAATCTTTACTCTCTAATATATTGTAAAATACAAATTACCAACCTTCACAAACAGGCAGATTAAGAAATTTAGAAGGAAGGGAAACGAGACATATAGATAATAAAGAGTGATTCGGGTTCCGACTCACTTGAACGAATGTAGTTAGTAGTTACTTCATAGTGAAAGGATAGCGTGACAAACCAACAAAATGAAATGTGGTAATTATATTCGTTATTAAGTTAAAATAGTTACAAATTTATGCAAATAAAGATCAATGAGTATTATACCGTCATACGTTTATTATACCTTAAAGACATAAAGAGTAAAGTTAAACCATCGAGTTGCTCTATCTATATCTATATATTTTATCTATATTAATATCTATTTGTCTACTTTATCGCTGCCTGCTTTGGTAGATTAAGTGTTCTATATATGGTCGTCTTTGTCAAGTCGGGTACCGATACGGTAAGTTTACTATACGAGAGAGCGACAGGGTAGTTTCCCAGAGAGCCAAATTTAAGGTTTGTTTTAACCACGAATTATAATAATATCTTTAAAGAAATAAAGACAGACAGAGAATAAAACATTAATTACAGACTCAACAAAAAATTGTTTTGATGATTACAATATTCATTGCAACAAAAGCAATTAGCAATATTTAATAATTAATATAGATAATTATCCCTATTTTATATTATTACATTAGTAACCAAAAAATCATATTTCTTTACATATTTTTTTAAGAAGAATATACTAGATTTGCAAAGATAAACACAAACTTAAATATCGATACAAAGTAAACCCAGAATCGGTATAGCAATATGTGGACAATAGCGAGAAAGTTTCCATTTGGGAATCGGACCCTGGACTTAATGTCTATGTATGTGTAATGTGATATACCTACTAGATTGAAAATTTCAATGTTTCCTATTAAATAAACATTTGGTGGTTGAACGTGTAATAAAATAAAACATATACTAAAGAAATAAATTCATTTGATTAAGTTCATCCGACTATAAAGTCATATATCAAACCAATATATAACCTTAATGATTAAATACCAAAGCACATGCCTCAGGCAGTTGTAATATGTCTACAATTTAACTAAGCTTGAATAGGCTAGGCTGAAGATACCATTCATCTTTTAATCACACTAATGAAACGGTAAACAAAATACGTTAATTCGTTATCGTGATATGATCGTTAAGACTGTAATACATCGGGCCGTCATCACGGAATTTACTCAATAATAATGGTGTTCTAGTTATGTATCTATGTTATACGTGACAGTATATTGTCAAATGTTTTAATTATGAAGCTCAGGTTTTAATAAAAATAAAACTTTTAAAAATAATAAACTTTTTTAATTTGAAATAAGATTACAAGATTGAGGGAATGAGGAGTGATAGCTTTATATTTAAAAAGGAAGAACAGTGAGATGAGGAATAATAGGAATAAATTGAATAACAGAAAAATGTGTACTGAATCCAGTTAGAGGGAAAGAGTCATATATTTTTCTCCATGATGAAGGTCGATATTTGCAAAATCATATATCAAGAGTATTACATCGGAAATTATGCGAAAGTATATGGAATTATCATTTATTTCTTTATTACTTATTTATTTATAATATAATTTTGAAAAATATTTATATTTTTAATTTAGAATGTTGCAGCAATATAAAATTTAAATGATACGAAATAGAAAGTAAATACAAAATCTAATTTATTTTAAAAACGAATTTATAACAAAATTTAATGAGGTAGAATTTAAATGACCAAAAGTAACTTGCAAAAAAATAAACAATTCCACAAGGGAATTCTGAGGAGAAATAACATATTATTCAGTCCCTTTTTAATTTATAAAGTTTAGACCTCGACGTGACATTTTTTTACGTGAAATGTTATTTGTATATTATTAATACGTTAATTTATTTATTTTTATGACTGAACATATTATTTTCTTCACTTTTTGTAAAGTGCAAAAGACGTCATTTCTATAAAACCATAATTATGATTTATATTTAATAAAAAATAACTTAAGATTTTATTGTGAAAATAGAGTAATGTTTTATAATCAATTACACAATGTATTAGTATGAGATTTAGAGTTTGACATATTTAAACACGGTAATACTTGACGCATATAATACACTCAGTGAACGTAATTTTAAAAATATAATTTAAATTTTCGCAAATATCTACTTATTAAAGTAAGAGTTTTGATCAATTTGGATACAATATAATATAAACCAAATTACTATTAATTCAATAATAATAGTAAACATGTCAAAATTACGGACCGTGAATTCACCTTATATATTTTTCACGCTGTTTTTAATTAAAACCTTCATTATTTCTGTCCCTGGAGCAAATCTTGAAATGAAACTTGGCTTCCGCCTGATAATGACAGAAATAAAAAAGTTTTTTTTATAATAAATTTGTTTATAATTTAGCCATGTATGTCTTGAAATTACATGCCTCGGATTTATATCTGACCTTTACGATTGGTCGATTCTGCGATATAATGATAATGATGAGTAGTTTTTGTAAATCAGAATATCTTAGAAGTAATTTAATACAATAAATGTGCTATGTTGCAGTGAAAAAGTACTGTGGGTTTAGTTTACAACTACCTCAACTTATTTCGATTTCGGTTTAAAGCATTAAGACATTTAAGAGCTGGTACTTTATATTCATTTAATGAAAGAAATATTTGAGAAACATAAAGAAAGGAGAGCATGCTGTTGAAATGAAATATTAGGATTCATGTGTGAAGTGACAAGATTGTAAGAAGAATGTATATTGTTTGCAATGAGCACTGGTGATAGAAACGATAAGAAGTCTTCGTCTTTCAGGTTAAGTCATGTGTCAATGTCATGCGGTACGATGAAAAGTAAGAAGACGAAGCCGATTCAAAACGTTAATGAAATAGAGTACACGAGCGGTTGCACACCATAATTATTTAGAAAGCAAACAGTATTTTAATATAACACTTAATGGCCTAACAGTATATAAAGTAGATGCCATATTTAGTTACAATTTTGTTCAACATTCCCTCAAATGTCAGATCTTAGTTAATATTTAAAAACGGTGGCATGGTGTTTTGAGTGTTTCACGGTGTTTCGCTTTTTTCAGTTCACTCAAGGGATATGACGTAAAAAATCCTATCTGGTTCACAATTTATGCATGTGAAACAATTTCCAAATCGTAAATTTATTTTGTTGTGAACAATAATAATAATGCATTATAGTTTTCACTGTTATCTATTTACGTTGATTGTTATGCTAATAACTTTATCACTTGGAATGAAATGTTCAAGATAATTTTGTATATGTTCAAATATATTTCGGAATAACGTGTTGTATTGTAACAAAAATCATCCAGTCATATTTTTAAATATAAAACAGTTACGACGGTTGATTAACTTTTGGTCAGGGTATGAAGAAAACCCCCACAAGTGCATATAAATTCCCAACAGCTGGATACAGATTCACAGCTCAGCTGTTGCTTACGAAAAATTTACATAAATACTACAACGGAGCATTGTAAGTAATTTTATGTCGTCTACTTCTTAGGTAAATAACAAATTACATCGACTACCATAGATAAGATAGAAACAGAGAACTATTTCAGGATGGTATTTCTATTTTTTCTTTAATACTTTTAGACTTTTATTTCAAGTAGTTTTTAAAATTTACTAATTGTAAATTGTACTGGTATCCTATATCTGTCTCCTGGTTCCTAAGCTAGCTCCCCACAAAATTTTTGCGAAATTGATTTATCTGTTATTGAGTTATTAATAGTGTAAGCTCAGAACAGTAATGGCTTTAGTTATTATTCTGAGAGTGTAAACTAACACGATTTTCTTTTATATATTATATAGATTAACATTTATGAAAAACACATTAGGGTTGACAATAGCAATTATTACGCAACAGAATTGAGATTTTTAATTTGTTAACACAATGACTGTAGTGCATAGAAATAAAATTTATTGTTAAGTTATCAAATCTATGTTTATGTAAATGGAACTAGTTGGCTATTTTCTATAAAAATGCTTAATTAAATTTCCGATCTTAAAAGAAGTGTGGTTTGAACAAATATTAAATTGTAAACATGTAAATACACAGGTATACATACGTATTCACAATTAAGTTTTTTTTTTATTTACTGAAAAGGCTTTTCGGGTAATAAAACTGAACAATCAAATTCTATTTTATATGTTAACTGAGCTTTCATTTTCTTAGAGATGTTATTTTTAAAATTTTTAGAAATAAATTGCTATTCATAATTTTATAATTACTTAAATTAAACGCAAATTTATTACTTAATTCACACAATTTTTTGGGACTATTTTATATGAATAACTTTTTCAATAAAAGGTTATATTAATTGCTTAATACTATTGTGATATTGTGTTTTCTATAAGGGATTTTGTTTTACCATCAATAATACGCTGACGATGAAAATATACAGAGGTTCGTAGTTATGAAAAGATAAAAACCTACTTTTTTCTTAATATATTTTAAGCTTCTTGCACATTTCTAGTAACAATGAATGTAAGATTTTTTTTTTATACAAAATATAAATAAATTTACTGAAGCCTATCACAACATTAGTCGCCTTTGCACACAAGATTGGCCGAACACACCGCACTGTATCCAAGCACGCGGCCACAATATTGGCAGGCATTCTACCCTTGGATCTGCGAATAAGAGAGCGCGCCCAAATCTACGAGATCCGGAGAGGGCACCCCCTGGAAGAACTAACGGAAGAATACAGCCTGGAACCCCGTGTAGACCACTTCGAGCTTCCCCACCCGGCGCACCGCAGAAAGGTAGAGTATGCATGCTTAGAAGAGCTGACTCCCAACACAGTAAGGGCCCACAATATCACAGGAAAGGAACTTTTTACAGATGGCAGTAAGATCCAAGGCTTAGTGGGGGAGGCCCTTACTGTATGGGAGGACGGCAGAGAAGTCTACTTCAGAAAAGTTCGCCTGCACTGCACGGTGTTCCAGGCAGAAATGCTGGCGATCGCGATTGCCACTGAAACCATCGTCAAGAAAAAGTGGACCACAGCAAACATCTTTACGGATTCCAGATCCTCTCTGGATGCACTAAATGCGGACCCAGTGCTGCACCCACTTGCACTCAGAACCATAAGAAATATCCAGGAAGTCACCCAACAAGGAAACACCATAAGATTCTTTTGGATCAAAGCGCACGTGGGGGTACCTGGCAATGAGAGGGCGGACAGGCTGGCCAAGGACGCAGTCTTAAATACGAAGAGAAAGCCATGCTATGACAACTTCCCCGTCTCGTATGCCAAAATGGCAATAAGGAAGCACACGATAGACATCTGGCAAGAGCGCTACTCATCGGGAGAGACTGCAGCGGTGACCAAGGCATTCATGCCTGACGTCAGACAAGCTAAAAAGACCGTGACAAGACCTGAAAAAGACTCACTTACCTCGCAGATCCTTACCGGACACGGGGGGTTTGCGGGGTATTTACACAGATTTAAACTTACTGACAACCCGACCTGCAGGTGTGACGACACCACCGAAGAGGAAATTATCCACCTGCTCACCGAGTGCCCCAGGTTCATGACAAAGAGACATGATACAGAAATGGAACTGGACATGACGATAAACAGACAAAACTTACCCGACATCATGAGGAACCCTGGAGCGCTTAAGATCTTCATGTGGTACTGCCGTCACGTAGGAGGAAGAATTATAAACGAAAATAAAAACTGACCGACCTTAACTGACAGACGTGACTGGACGGGATGGGACAAAACTGGACATACACGATGACAACTGGAATACAGGCCCAAAAAGCCATGCGGGACAACCGATGGCAAACTGAGATACAATCATGGAAAAATAACAAACCCAATCAACTCAAGGAACAGCATATAGGCCCTGGCTCCATGTGGCACCACATGGTTGCCCCAGGACCTGACACCACAAACAACACAATTGCAGAGGGCATCCTGAAATGCCATCTCTGCAATCGACGACCTGAACGACGGAGGGAGCATCACGATCACGACGCACACCCGGACGCAGGCCACATTGTGCCAATGTGGCCCCGGCATGGTCAGAGGAGCTGTAACTAGCTATCTAGAAATGAACAAAGCAGTAATAGAGTGATATATATACGTAGAAAAAAGAAATAAAATAAAAAATAAAAAAAATAAAAAATAAAAAATAGTAATAATAATATATAAATATAATTTAAAAAAAAAAAAAACATATATAACTACTCACCGTACCACAGTCCACTTCCTGGACTCCTGAAGAAAAAGGAAAATATCAAACACCATGTACATAAATGCAACAAAACGCACAAACTTCCGGAAGACGGCAGACCTGCAAGAAAGGAAACCAGTTAGATATAACACAGAAATATAGATAAGACTATATACAAAGAAAATAGGCACTCGCTAACTGTACATATTCATATACTAGGCATAAGATAGACATATAGATAAGATTATATAGAATAAATATATAAAACATACTCACACGATAAGGCCAACAACATCAAAACACACCGAAAACACGTGCAAAGAAAACATAACAAACTGGAAAACTTATTTCGCCTTTACACAGACTCCGACCTACCAAATCGGAGGAACACTTGAGCACGAACATTAAAAAAAAAAAAATACATTAGTCGCCATTTTTTACACTTTTATTAAGAATTGTTTTGACCTGATACTGAACAAGCATCATCATATAATCTTATTTATAATAAATAATAGATATGAAATAATTGTAACCGCATAAAAATAGTAGCTTAAGCAACCGGTCAGCGTGATGTAAGAAGAAATAGTTTTAATACTTTGAAATAACAAATCTTCGTAAAAAATATTTCATATTTTTTTATTGAAAGTCATGTCATTCGATCTGACTGAACACTTTTATCAATGATTAATAATTCGGCATTGGAAAAGCAATAAGCTTTCTTGGTGGTAGACCATAACATCGGGTCGCCGGCAAAGTTACCACCCATCGGGCAAAGTCGTGCCGCAAAGCGACCTAGTCGTGTTCCGGCACGTTGCTCGATGAAGCCGTTAATGGGAAATGGGTCTGAACAGCTGCGGTGCGTTCGCGAACCGGTTTGACGTCGAGTTGGTGTTTGTTTTGTCGGGTGTCTAGTCGAGGAGGGTAGCGGGATCCGAAGCAACGGCTTTCCGCTGGCCGCCCGCAGATAGTTGGGGGCCCAATTAGCGGGTTAGCCACCCACGAAAGGATGCCCCGCCAGCTGCAAAAAATCCCAGGGTGGCTACATCGTGCTGGTTGGCGACCAGACGAGGAGGCCCGATGGCGATCCCTGGAAGGGTTCAGGCGTCCCCGCAGTCTCCAGACTAGCCTCCCAGTGGCAAGACATCACCAATTTCGACGTCGGGTTCGATACGTACCGCCTCGTTCAACTGCCATTTCCCATCCCTATTCACTTTTATTTTATTTTTTTTATGAGGAAAGTTAAAAAGAAGAAAATGTTTTTACAGCGGTTGCACTCTTCCTCATTTAAAGTGCACCTCACTAATATCAGGGGTTTGCACTCTAATATCCTAGCTGTCCATCACCACCTGGAGACAGAGCAGCCGCACCTCTTCTTTTTGACGGAGACGCAGATACAATGTCCTTTGAGCGCTACGCACCTGCATTATCCCGGATACACGTTAGAGCACAATTTTCGCTCACGTGCTAGAGTCTGCGTGTACGCGCGGAACGACCTCTGTATCCAGCATCTCCGTCACCTTGAAGACCCCACTTTTTCTTCTATATGGGTTTTAGTGTACACAGGAAACGAAAAAATCCTGTATTCCTGTGTCTACCGTTCGCACAGCGGTGACCAGGAGACAACTAGATTATTTGAGTATCTCGGTGAGGCTGCTGATATGGCTTTGCATCAGTACCCTTCAGCGCAGCTTGTTTTTCTGGGGGACTTTAATGCTTGTCATCAAGACTGGCTGTTCCCGTACCAGAAAACCGACCATGCTGGAAGAGAAGCGCGGAACTTTTCTGCGGTATTTCGATGCCTGAAATCCGCATCACGAACAAAGAGGTATGGAGAACATTGTGTTGTTTAGATGTGAATAAAGCCAGTGGTCCTGATGGTATACCAGCCATTCTGCTCAAGACATGTGCAGCTGAGTTGTCTTCTGTACTGACACGTCTGTATCGCCTCTCTTTCAAGACTGGAATAGTGCCGAAATCCTGGAAGCTTGCCAACGTGAACTAGAAGGTAACGATCTCCTCAGTGACCGACAGTACGGGTTTCGCCGTAATAGGTCTACTGGGGACCTCCTAGTGTATGCTACACACATTCTAGGCAAGGCCATCGAGAAGAACGGAGAAGCGGTCGCCGTCCTCTGGACGTCTCGAGGGCATTTGACAGGGTCTGGCATGCGAGCCTTATAAGCAAGCTTTCAGCGTACGGTATATCTCCTGGTCTGATCGGCTGGGTAGGGGACTTTCTGAGACAGAGATCTCTCCGAGTAGTTGTCGATGGGTGTTCCTCGGAATCCTTGACAATAAATGCCGGAGTGCCTCAGGGGTCCGTTCTTTCTGCAACTCTTTTTCTGCTGCATATTAATGATCTGTTGAAGCCCGGTATCTATGGGTACGCAGACGACAGCACAGTTGTAGAAAGATATCTGCCGAGTACTCGGGCTAGTCGAGATCAAGTACAGTCTGAAAGAGAAGCCATGGTGCAGCGTTTGAATGACATTCAGGAATTCTCCGCATGGAGCAATGCCAATCTTGTCAAATTCAACGCCACCAAAACGCAGACGTGTCTGTTCACCGCCAAAAGGAGCTCTTTCACCTTGGCTCCTACTTTCCAGAATGTATCCTTGGAATACAGTGACCGGCTTCAGTTGTTAGGCTTAGAGATTTCCTCGAACCTCAACTTTGGTCGGTTCATTGAGTCCAGAGCAAGAGCAGCAGCAGCAAAGCTTGCCGTTCTTGCGAAGGTTCGGCAGTACTTTACACCGGGACAGCTTCTTGTTTTATACAAAGCACAGATCCGGTCGTGTGTAGAGTACTGTGGCCACATATTTGCTGGTGCCGCAAAGTCTCATCTTGCGGTTCTGGACTCAATTTAGAGGCGAGCAAAGAGGCTCATAGGCGATCCCGAGTTGGTCGAAGCCGACCTCCAAAGCCTTGAACACAGGCGTAGAATTGCTAGCCTCTCAGTATTCTATAGGATACATTTTGGTGAGTGTGCGCAGGAATTACACGATCTAATTCCCCCGGCCCCCTTCCATCATCGGACTTTCCGACGCACGGCAGGAATCCATCCTTTTGTTGTGGACATTCCACCTGTCCGAACGAAGCGCTTTGCTTCGTCTTTACTGCGTACAGCAAAGGATTGGAACAGCTTGCCTGCGTCGGTATTTCCGAAAGAATACAATGTGGATAAATTCAAGAGAAGAGTGAATAGGCTGCTAGGGTAATGCGCCTTACCACCTTAGACTACATTCCACTTACCATCAGGTGGAATGTAGTCAAGCATATAAAAAAAATATATATCATTGTATTAAGATTAGGGAACGTACCCAAACTACGTGACCTATATTTTTCAATTTTTCGACACCCTCCCCCCCCCGGTGACCATCCGTAGTATGTGATAAGGCCCCCCCCCCCGTCCCAAATGTTACGTAGTATAGCAAAAGTAAATTTTTATCATCCCAAACGCAGAAAATGAAACAAATAAAAATAATGTTTAATTTTTGTTACTATTGGGACGGCATTTATTGCACAAAAATGTATCACACGACTTCAAAGAACCCTGAAAAGCAGACTTTATTAAATGTTAGTAGCTTAAATTCCCTTCTCTAGAATTCGACTACGTGACAATAATCTAAACCCCCCCCCTCGCTTCTGTGACACAGCGTAATATTTTAAGGAACCCCCCCCCCATAAATAGGCCACGTAGTTTGGGTACGTTCCCTTATAATCAAACAGGTATTTGGTTATACAATCGTTAGGTAAAAGTACGAAGAATTAAAATTTTATTTTCTAGTAAATAAATCCAAACGTAAAATAATAGTGACAATAACGGACATGGTTGTGGTTTTCTTGGTGGTAAACCATAACATCGGGAAAATTCTTGCCGCAAAGCGACCTAGTCGTGTTCCGGCACTTTGCTCGATTAAGCCGTATATGAGAAATGGGTCTGAACAGTTGCGTTGCGTTGGCGAACCGGTTTGGCGTCGTGTTGGTGTTTGTTCTGTCGGGTGTCTAGTCGAGAAGGGTAGCGTGGATCCGAAGCGACGGCATTTCGTTGGCCGCCCGCAGATAGTTAGGGCCCCAACTAGTGGGGGCCCCAAGTAGTGGTAGCCACCAGACTAGGCTCCCAGTGGCATGACATCACCAATTTTGACCTCGGGTTCGATACGTACCGCCTCGTTCAACTGCCATTTCTCATCCTATTCACTTTTATATTTATTTTTTATGAAAAAGTACAATAAAACGAACAAGGTTACCCAGCGGTTGCACTCCTCCTTATACAAAGTGCACCTCACTAATATCAGGGGCTTGCACTCTAATCTTTTACTTGTCCACCACCACTCGGAGACAGAGCAGCCCCACTTTCTCCTTTTGACAGAGACGCGATTATAATGTCCTTTGAGCGCTGCATACTTGGATTATCCCGGTAATTCGTTAGAGCACAACTTTCGCTCACGGGCCGGAGTCAGTGTTTCCGCGCGGAACGACCTCTGTATCCGGCGTCTCCGTCACCTTGAAGACCCCACTTTTTCTTCCTTCTGGGTTTAAGTGAACACAGGAAACGAAAAAATCCTGTATTCCTGTGTCTATCGTTCGCACAGCGGTGACCAGGAGACAAATCGATTATTTGAGTATCTCAGTGAGGCTGCAGATATGGCTCTGTATCATTACCCTTCAGCGCAGTTCGTCTTTCTGGGGGACGTCTGGTCTGACTGTTCCCGTACCAGAAGACCGACCATGCTGGAAGAGAAGCGCGGAACTTTGCGTTGTCCTTGAACCTCTTTCTGCGACAAGGGTACCAGATGTGGTAGGCCATACAGCCAATTGCCTGGACCTTCTGCTGACAACTGATCCGGACAGGTATCGTGTAGAGGTCACCTCCCCCTTGGGAACCTCCGATCACTGTCTGTCTGTCTGTTTACATATTCCCCACCAGCTTTCGAACCTAATGGTGTTAGACGAGTATAGAAATACAAGTTAGCTATTCCCCGTCCCCGTTCCATCATCGGACGTCCTGACGCACGGCAGGTATCCAGCCCTACGTTGTGGACACTCCACCTGTCCGAACGAAACGCTATGCTTTGTATTGTGTAGTGCGTACAACGAAGGACTGGAACAATTTGCCTGCGTCGGTATTTCCGGCCAAATATAATGTGGGTGTCTTCTAGAGAAGAGTGAATAGGTTGCTAACCTACATCTCAACTCTCCATCAGGTGAAATGTAGTCAAGCATTAATCTAGTTTTGTATAAAAAAAAACATTAATGTACCTATGATGTGATGATGTTGTATTATATCATAGGAAACGAATAATATATTACATTACGATAAAATTATATTATATGTCTACAGAATAACTGTCAGAATATATAACAAATGGACGATAATGATTTTCAACTCCTCATTTAATCAAAAGTGCTTTCCAAAAGACAAGGGGCTAATTATTTCTCTTTGACGGCACTACGGTAAGTTTGCTATAATTAAACTTGATGCCATTATATAGTAATTATTATTATTATTGCTATAATTTGGCAGATCATATAAATTTTGTTTAATATAACAGTAGTAAAGTGCTTCAAAGTGGAATCAAAATTGTGTTAAAGGTAATTAAAATTTGGTTAGAAATAAATGTTGTTTTGTAACATATATTTAACCTTTATAGAGGTGCATCAGTACTGCAGCTTTCTGTTGCTTTAGAATACACTAGCTGTTGCCCGCGGCTCCGCCCGCGTGTAGGTCGCTTTTCGCGTAATCTGAGGAAACAATTTCATAGAACATCATTTTTGCGTAACTTTCACCGTTTTCGCAGCGCACGCAGTTTTTTATTTATTTTTTTAACATTGCGTTAGAATATTCAAGTTTTAGTAATCATCCCTAATTTTTTGAAAATGAAACATAGCCTATGTCACTCGGGAATAGTGTAGCTTGCCAACGGTAAAAGAATTTTTGAAATCGGTCCAGTAGTTTCGGAGCCTATTCATTTCAAACATACAAAAAAATAAACAAACCTTTCCTCTTTATAATATTAGTATAGACAAAAAAGCAAGTTTATATATGTTTTTCACTTTTCTATTTTAAAATTTACAAATTGCAAGAGATTTATTTTTTAGTAGATTTGAGAAATACCTCAATTGGTAGAGCGACGGGACGATTTCCCAGTAGCTGCGAGCTCGAATCCCTGCACGTATCGGTTTATTTTTCATTCAATATTTATATAAATTTAAGTAAGCTTAACATAGCTATATATGTTTATAAATATTTAAAAAAAAATAAAGGATACTTTTTTGGTCAACAAACGATTATATGTACCTCAACGGTTAGTAGAACTGTATGACACCTAATTAAAGCCTATATTTTGATTGAATGAAAAATTAAATGATCTACATCTTGAAACTAATTTAAAATAAATTATTTCAAATTAGAAGCAAATTTTCTCTGATATGGTTTGTCTTAAAAAAATAAACTGTATAAAATCTTCAAAATCTTGAAAATCTGTTCAGAGAAATAGTCCTACTTTGCTAAATGACACGCACGTAAAAAAGTCTTCTATAATTTCTTATGACAAAATCGAGACCTGCGGCCAAAAAGTTGTTTTTGTAAAGTATCTTCAAACTTATATTTCAATTTCGAATTTCAGGAATATATTGTCACAGTCTTCACCTAACCTTTAGTGTTTATTTTATTTGAATTGGTTAAGAAATAAAAAGTTATGTCAATTTATGTCAAACACGTAATATGTTATAAATACCATGCAAAACTGTAGAGGAGCAGTCTCTGTACATTGAAAACATTAATAAAATATATAGAAGGGATAACTAACAGAACCCATTTTAACATTTTTGAAAGTTTTTTATTTGTTTCTCTTTTAGTTGTGCACGCAACACGAAAGAAAGAAATATATGGCTAATGTAAATAACTTTCATATATAGAAATTGAGCGTCTCTCTGAATAACATTTAGTACAAAATATTTTCAAAAAATTATAATGGGTACCTTTATACAAGCAAGGGAACCCAAAATGTTTTTTCATTTTGTCTATTCGTCTGTATGTTTGTATGTCTGTATGATTGTGGACGCTAATCTCAGAAAAGGATTAACCGGTGTGGATGAAATTTTCGGCAATGTATTGTCATGAGCTTCACTTTAAATTTAAGGTTTTTTTTTTATAAAATCGGTTGACAAATAAAGAAGTAATTAATCTCATATTTTCGTACCACTGCTCAAGGTATAATAATATCCTTTCCAATAAAAAATACTAACTCCTCTGTAAAAATATATCTGTGATTAAAAATAAAAAATGTATAATAATAAACTAGAAATACTCTTACACGCAAAAATTACTTGACGGTTTTTGATGAACTTTTGAGCGAGTAGGTTTTATCAAAATCAAAATCTATGCGTGCGAAGTCGCGGGTACAGCTAGTGTATAATAACATCCTATGATATTCCATTGTCTTCATATTTCACCCTTGTCAATGTAGATAAGAAATAATATAACCGCCCCGTTGGTCGAGTGGTTAGCGCAGACGCCTAACGTGTCACGGCGCAACGAGGTTCGGGTTCGATTCCTGGCAGAGACGGGCATTTATGTGATGAACATATATGTCTACGTTTCTGGGTTTGGTCGTTTATTAAATATATTCTCAGTATTTATATGTGTATTTCTATGTATTTGTATCGTTGTCTGACACCCTTAACACAAGCAAATAATTTGCTTACTTAGGGGTTAGATCAATGTGTGTAATTTGTCCTGATATTATTATTATTATAATTGTTTTAATTGTAAGTTTATTAAACCTTCATGTTAAATTTCAATCATTTTCCTGTCTCCTGACACCTGTCATAGTCACTTTGATCAGTGGATTTACGTCCTCCGCCGATTTGTTCACAAATCCTTCCTTTGAAAAGATTTGGCTTTTTATAACATAATAAATACACATTCAAATACATTCGAAACTCATGGTCGTAGGATGATAAGAATATAATAAAAAAGTATGTTTATAATAATATGAGGCAAATAATATCTACTTCTTTTGTATAAAGAAATTAAAAATATTGTTGAAATGACTTTAACAAAAACAAACGAAATGTATCGATTTAACGAATATTAAATCAAAATGTAAACATGTATTTTAATTTAAACATTATTCTTAAAATATAGCTTCTATTGGTAGATTGTAAATCTGTACTTATATGTATTTTTTTTTAATAAATAATCAAAGGATGCATAATAAAATATTCAAATCTCAGCCCAAGTATTTTTTCCCTCACTTGTTTAATTTTATTAGTAAAAAAGACTAAATAAATAAATATTATTATTGTTATCATACTTCTTAGTTTGAACAGTGACGAGTTGGTTCGAATAGAGATCCAAGAATAATATCTCGTCAGTCGTGTTTCATACTTTGGAGACATAAAAAGTACCTACAGTTCAATATCTATCCAGTTCTATATTGAGGACTCTTCCAGACTGGAATTGAAAATTCAATCAACCAACATTTGAATATCCCATGTCGTTTCAATTTTATACTCACTGAACCTTGAAGAATTGACTGTCCGTATTTTGGATTTATATGTAATTGTTTTGAATGAATAACAAATTTTATATACTTTATATTCTAAAAAAATATCGATATTTTAATATAATTTTATAATTTACTTTACATAACTTATTTTCAAAAAACATATTTTCCAAAAATGTTTAATCGTGGAGATTTAACGTAACAAAACGTGAATCACAAATGAAATTCGAGTCTATAATTATCAAGAGGGTAGGTTATTATCCTCGGTCAAAATAACTTATTATTATTTTGACCAATTTTAACTCAACATCATGTCATGTTGATACTCAAACATGACATGTTTGGATCGTACCTACATGTTATTGTACATTTAATTAACTGCTGAAACCAAAATAAAAAAAAATGAAGTAGTGAATTCTGAACGTCATATAAGTGAAAAACAACTAATTCTTCTTTGGTTAAGACAACACTGAATGAATTTAAAATATCTAAAAAGATTTTTAAATCTTTATATCAAGATTTTAACTCCGTAAAATATATTTGGAGTGAGAAAGTTAATCAACGATGCCATAAAAGCATGATTGTGGTAACAATCTTACAAAATATAAACATATATATATATAATAAACTATACATATTGAAGATTTTTTAAGATAAGGTGATAAGCCTTCTGATACCAAATAAGTGGCCCACAGTTGTAAGAACTGCGGACCTATTTAACATGTTTACAAGCTCCACGCCATACTAGTTTTTGCTTTGTTTACGTGGATATTTATTTTTCTTTCTTTGTAATTATACACTTTTGTGTTACTTTGTCTTTGTATTCTTTTATAAAACTGCATGACCCATTAATTTAAAACATGCAATACTTCCAAGATTCCTGTATAAGTGCAAAATTATTTATTTATATTGTCATGGCATATTATTTTCATTAGAGGTTCAAAAGTTTATGGTGGACTATCTGATGGCTTTAAGATCCCCTTTCATAAGAATTTGATTAAGATCTTAATAAGAGGTAGTATTTTAAGTAAATAATGTAGTAATAAATACAACTACATTACGGATATAAAATCGTAGCTCGTAAAATTAAGGTCAACAAACGAACATAAAGAAGGCTATAATTACCGATTTAGTGCAATGACTTTAATTCCAGATCTTAATTTTTAAACACATTTCAAATTGCCAAACTTTTGAGACTACTTAGAAACTCCTTTATAATATGTGGGAATATAAACTGTACTTATTGTGGATTGCCATACAACGGTTAAACAAACAGGAGACTTAGGAAACATATCTCCTATGTAAGGTTTGCGTCGAAAATGACAGTATGTGACTATAAAATAGACAAATCATTATATTCAATAATGATAATCATATTTTTCTATTAAATATCCGTCATGATAAACTAAAGACCGCAAAAGAATTTGATAAATATATTGAGTGAAGTTTGTTGAAATGTATCTTATTACCTGGGTCTCATAGATCTCATGAATAATATAAAACCTCATCTATTTCAAGACAATGACAGACCTAAATTTATTATTACTGTGGTTTGTTTGCATCCTGAATCCTGAATATATGCTTTGAAAATATAAACCCGGTGGAGGCAAATGGGAAATTAACAGACTCCCTACATTCATCATCAGAGACACCTACATCTCGTATTTTTTTAATACGATTGCTACAACAACTTGGAAATTAATAATTAAAATTTAAATAATATACATTCGTTGAAACCGTAAAACAGTTTCAATAACACATTTACTCGGGAAGTCTTAAAAATATTAAAAGAGTTATTGAAATAAAACTATTTTTACGGATTTAACTCGCGTATATTGAATTAAATTTTAAATTTACATTTTAAATCTAACCCGACGTTTCGAATGCTTTGCAGCAATCGTGTTCACGGTAAGACGAGATGGAGGTGTCTGTCAGTAAGTCAGTTAATTAGTCATCTACCTCCAACGGTCTCTAAGCTTCCGGGCATACAGTTCAGGATTCACACAAAACGCACTAACAGTATCTTGAGGTCTTACAGTGCGGTCACAGACATGGGATTTTATATTTTTCAAAAGTGGGTCCCAGGTGTTAGATAATCCCCAACCATCTTCTCTATTAAAATTAGGATGTTTTTTAATTTCAATAGCCTCACGAACCATTCTTGGAATGTAACGTTGTTCTTTAGCGAGGATTTTAGGTTTATCAAATCTTATATAATGATTGGGCTTGTCTATGGTATGTTCACACACTGCAGACTTTGATGTACGCCTATGCTTGATATCCGATATGTGTTCCTTAACTCTTTTACCGATGCTCCTCTTTGTTTGACCTATGTATGACAAGCCACAATCGCAGTCAAGTTTATATACTCCAGCACATTGTAAAGGAATATTACTTTTGATATGTCTCAAGAATTGGCTCACTTTCCTTTGAGGTTTGTAGATAGTTTTAATAGAAACCTTTTTTAAGATGTTGCCGATTCTGTCAGTAACTCCTTTCACATATGGTAGTAGGGCCGGTTGACGCTCAACTGATTAAAAGAGTTACTCTTCCTTCCACTTGTCTACAACAAGAATGATTAAAACAGAAATATAAAACATCTCTTATATGCTGTTAGTAGTAAGATAGAAACCTTAGTAACACTGTTTGTTGTGTTTGTTTTGAATATTTACTGAATATTGCTCTTTAATAGGTCATTGCAAATATACTTTAACTTTTTAAGGTGTTTTTTTCCTATAATTTTTTAGGGTGTTACTGGACTAATTAATACATTTAAAGATGATAATACATATATATTACTACTACTACATTACATTCTTATACGATTCTACTATTATAACTGAAAGTTACATATTCAGAACTATGACTATACTTAGGGAAAATTTGAAAATGACAATATTATCTATAAGCAAGCACCATAATTTTGAAAAAGTACTTCTAATATGTCTTCTAATACTGTCTAATATGGATTGAAGGGAAGATATTATATGGCCAATATAAATAAAAAAAATTTCTTCGTTCAAAAAAAACCTTTTTCATCACTATACATCAGAAAACCTTAAAAAAAAACAATTATTGATAATGTAAGCCACTCCCAGTAAAAGTTTCGCTAGTCATAACAGTAAAACTTGTTCCGGCAGCTGCTTAAACATTCTTCATGATTGTGCGCTGGAAACTAAAACTTTATCATGCAATTTGGAACCTTTGTGATTTTTTTTACGGAAAGAACCTCATTTTCTTAAAAAACTAGTTCAGTTTTTTACTTTTTACTTTCTAAATTAAAATTCTGTAGTTGAAACCAATTATATATATAATATTTAAATTGAAGGCTTATTTTACGTTAAGTACATTTGTAATTATTTTATTTCATAACTTAACTCCTTGTTTGGCAAGTCTCACTAACTTTCCGACATGATTCGATACAATCAGCAAGCAAGAAAAATATATAATTCAGACAGCAATACAGACAGTTGTCATCATAACTATAGATATTTTAAATTCCGATCGAGGAATCAAAAGTAATAAAGTTGAATAAAAGCTGTAAAAATATAAACTAAGACGTTTTATAAAAATAAGGAGAAGTTCTTATTTAAAAGCGATTCAAGATTGAAAAATTTATTACAACCAACTTGCTATGTGCGGGTCAGTAGTAAACCACTACATTTAGTTAACTTTCAGTTAGCAACACATATGTTTAATAATGAAAATTAATAACAATATTCCTGTAAAAAAATGGTTTGTACAAATATTAGTTATAGGTAAATAAAATAAATACTTTTATTTGATTCGCATTATTTAAACTTAATAAAAAATAATCCATACTTTTGTTACATATCTAATTTCTATGCTTTACTTTCCAATATTAATAAAGATAAACTAAATAATATATATAATGATATAAATTATATATTTATATATTTATTTAATGAAAATTACTTTAAATGTACCTATATATTAAAATTCATTAAACATTATTTTTGTCCTAGAAAACAGAATTCAAATAAATATTACAACACAAGACATTCTAAGAGATTGGTGAAATTCATAATATTCAGGTATTACATTTAATTTTAATAAAAAATTATCTAGTGTATACCTATATAAATTGAGTATTTTATATTACTGTGAATGGGAGCTGTAGTGAAGATAGATAGACCTTTGCATTGCCCGCCAACGAATCTAGTGCTTACTGCTACCGGAGATCGATCAAGTACATTTCCCACATACAATTCAAACATAATGAATAGTAATTGATCAGTATTCTTAAAACATTATATTTTATCCATCAACGTATCAAAGTATTTTATTGTTCAAATAATACATAATAAATAAATAAATAAAATTATACCTAAATTAAATATGCATAATAAATAAAGTGGCGCATTAGTCTGAAGGAATCTTCAGCATTGAAAACTTTAACCCATTACTTATTGCATGAATTATGAAGATGTCGAAATTTTTTTTTTTACTCAAAACACCTGTGTACTTATTTCAGAAATTACAACACGAGGCCAAACATGGCTTCGTATGAATTCTAGTAAAACTATGATGGTCCATATAATATGGCTTCGTCTACGTTATTGAAAAAAAGAAATTATGTTTTAGGGAAATCTTTGAAACAATAATTTCATAGTTGTAACTCAAATTAACTTGACATTTCCCACATTTGGTAATAGAAAGGAATATCGAACAGTTTTGATATAATTGAACGTAAAAAATCTAGCTCTTAGTCTGGATGCCTGGTTGGAGATTTTTGCACCATTTTAATGGGTACAGGCAATTTCGGCAAGCTGTTTAGGCATCGGTGAAATGGTAGATGGATTCAATACTAACCAAACAAAATCTAATAAGTCAATTCCCCATGTGTTGGCTATAAACATCGAGTGCTTGAGAAACCTTGTATTGTTTTCGTTTACGTAAATACCATTTCTATGATGTTGTTGGCTTACTACATACATAAGCTAATATATATTTACAGCCCATACCACTGTACCCAAAGAAACAAGAAAGGATTATAGCTGCTGAAAAGCTGAATGCATACGAAGCCATATATGCTATATTTTTTTCTGACCGGAACGCATTCGAAGTCAAATATAGCAATGTCAGAAAGAAACCTCTTAAATAAACAAAAAACACGACGAATGTGGCAGCTGTTTCTTATTGAATTATATATAACCATTGTATTTTGAAATTCTACGTTTTTTATTCGCTGTTTTATGGTCCTTTTTCCTTTAATTAAATTAGCACTAATTAAATAAACTTAAAAAATTGAACACGCTAAATATAAGCTCAAAAGTTTAATACATTTCACTTTCTAAAGATAACATTGTTGATTGAAGAAAATCAATATTTTAATATATTGAAAAAAATAATAATTTTTGAAGCCACATATGGTTTCGTACGCGGTAAGGGGTTAAATTTATAATTAAAGAAGTATTTTTTAATATATTGAAAAAATATAATTTTTGAAGCCATATAGGATTTCGTACGCGGTAAGGAGTGAAAGTTAAAATTAAAGAAGTATTTTTTAATATATTGAAAAAATATAATTTTTGAAGCCATATTTGGTTTCGCACGTGGTAAAGAGTGAAAGTTATAATCAGAGAAGTATTTTTTTAACATCCCCATCATTATCGTCATAGGTTATGTTTGAGCATATGACCATATGATATTTTTTTTTGTATTTAAAAATATCATATTGACCATATGATATTTTCAAATACAAAAAAAAATACAATTATTGTTCAACCTAATTTGACTTTTAAGTTGAAAGTTTTAATTTAAGTTATACCTCTAGATTAATTCATTTTAGTAAT
The DNA here is from genome assembly GCA_959347405.1 of Napeogenes sylphis. Classification (NCBI taxonomy): domain Eukaryota; kingdom Metazoa; phylum Arthropoda; class Insecta; order Lepidoptera; family Nymphalidae; genus Napeogenes; species Napeogenes sylphis. Next base: position 28,520,308 of record OY365777.1, on the reverse strand, counting down.
TGAACTATAAAGAGGGAGAACTATAAAGAAGTAGAATATCATAGCATATACAATTTAGAAGTACCTACCAGTAAATAAACAGATTTACATTCAAAAATTATGACGTCATGAACAGGGGGAAAAGAATTGGCGATTTTATCATCGTGAAAAATAATGAGATGAGAAAAATAATATCATTACGCAAAATTTATGTTTGAATAAGACATGGTAGAGGTTATAGATGTTCCTTATTATAACTGAAATGAACACATAAGAATACTTATATATAAATATATATCATAAATTTCTTAAGTGCGGGACAATAAATAAATTTTATAATGATTCTCACTTTAATAACAATATATAGATATGTTATTTACTTTTGTAATTAAATCATGTCAATTTGTGAACCATGATGACTAAAAAATATATACTATTTACCCGGCTGTATACACGTATCATAATTGGACTGTTCCCGACTAGTTTCGAACCGATTAAGAATGACAAACTAGCGGTGTGAATTTAGACAAATTTACAAACGGGCGAATTTTAAATTATTATGCAATAAAATATATATAATTTCTGTTTACAAAAACTTTAAAAATGTGTGAACCTTATCTTGCTGTGAGAAATATTAAATAATTAGGTATTTGATTTTATGCTAGATAAATAAGTTGTCAAGAATCAGTCAGTCTTAAAATAACTGTGTAAGTTTAGTATAAATATCATCAAATTCCATAATGTAAGTGAAAACTTTTATTGACCGTTACTGAATAGCTTAGAATCTTAAAGAGTTTTGAAATTTCACACCGGAGCTCTTAGTGTTTTCCAGATAAAATGGAAACTATAAGTCTCCTACCAACTTATCTTTCTTTCCAGTAAAAGTCCTCTTAAAATAACCCTATTAAATTAAAATCGTCCTATTAAAAGCCCATCCAAAGATTGCTCAAGCACCAAATTGGCAAACACGCGGACAGAATAATAAGAAATATAATATTAAGAAATATTGTTTATGTGTTGAAATCATGTAGCTAACAAACGGTACTTGAGAAAATAATTATAAAATCACAGAAAGACACTTCAAATTTAATTTGTACTCGTATGTACAGATCTTATACTAAGACATTTTTTTTAAACAAATAATAAGTCACTCGTTAACCAATGGTTAGTATTTATTAATGTGGAATTATATGTGAAATTATAGTGACAGTGCAGTGTAGTAATTTTAAAAGAACAGGTGATTACCGCTTAGATTACTTATAACCTTTTGTTACGTTAGAACGGCTTAAAAAATATATTTTTGTTGTTTAAACAATTGTAAAATCTATCTTAAAAATGTTGCTAATAGTTATTGAAGCAGATACAATGTAAAAAAAAACGGAACTAATTTTGAACTCAAATGGAAAATGGAATGAAATTACTTTTCAGAGAAACATTTCCTAATTTAATTGAATCTGAACCGGAACCTTGAAACTACCTATTGCAAAAATTTTAAAATTCAATTGCAATTTTCGAATGTTGAAATTTCAGAACAAGTTCCATAAATTTATTAACACTAACAATATAAATCAAAAAAATATTAATAATCATAATTTATAATAATGTAATTAACAAATGATCGATATAAATTCTGAGATTAAATTTACTTTAGTCAGTTTCCTACAAACTCAACAAATTTGTGATTTGCATGATAACTGAAGAAACGGATTGTAATTCCAATCTTTGTTAACAAGAGCTGGATTAAGACCGACAACAATTTTTTTACACTAGACACGGTAATTTTAATAATACCAAAAATACATATCTTTTTCAATTTTAAAAACAGAATACGCGTAGTAATTAAAATTAAAAAAAAATATACTTTAATTGACTATCGAAGCTACGAGTTGTCTACGACAAAGAGTCTATAGGTCTAAACTTTTAACATAAAAAAATGGGTTTAAAAATTATCACACCATCTTATAGACTCACGAAGATAAAAAAGTGTTAGAATTACAATACAACACATAAGTTAGAATGTAAGAAGTTACCTCCCTTAAATATTTTCATAGGATTTTTAAATATATATATCGAGTCTCATAGATGAATGATATATTTTTATATTAAAAAGAATATTTAATTTATCGTAACTTTTAATCTATTGATAAGTAAAGGTTTAAAATTATTATTAGAATTTTCGTTATAAATTACAATTATAAGTTACTGAAAGATCATATAAATATAAATTTAATTATAATAGTTTAGCGGCAATAGTACGCATCTGCAGGGATGACTTAGAAGATAAATAGTAGTTGAAACACTTATATTTAATGTCTCTCTCGAATAATGATAATTGCTAACTTAGTAATAAGTGTTAGAATTTTGGCTGACTCGTTTCTAACCCATCGGGGTTCTTACTTATAAGTCTTACTCATCCGTTCATACCGCAATGCCGCCATTCTTCGATTTATATTTAGATAAAGCATGTAAAGCGATAATAACTGATATAAATTGGTTTACAAAATGTTAATAGAGGTTATAGAATTACTTATTTTAATTGTATTTTTTTTAAATTTTATATTATAATATTTTTTTTTTACAAAACAGTAAAATCAAGTTTTTTGTTACCCAAGAAATAAAAAATAAGAAATAAGGGTAGTTTTTTAAATGTATATTATATCAAACAAGTTACACAACTGTATTTAATAGATTATTTAATATTATATCAATATGATTGTTGCGTTTTTGTTTATGTACTTTCAGAGAATTTTAATTAACCAATTTTAGCCAAAAAAACTACGATTTTCAAACAATAAAGCAAAATTTCTTTACATAAAACATTTGAGAGAGGATGCAATATTTATAATTAATTTATTGTTCAACCTACCAATATATCTAACTAATCTATTGTTCAATTATCTTCTGTTATCAAAACTTAGGATGCTAAATAATAACTTTAGGTAGAACTTATGAATTTGAGCTTTAGATAATATTAGAACTTCAGATAATATTACAACTTCAGATAATGTTAGAACTGTTTGGATTAATGTAAATAACAAAATTATAAGAATGTTATTATTACTTTATTTGAGTAAAACTATTTCTAACACCATAGTATATTTGATTTCAGATAATTTGCTATATTAAGTTATATTTGTTGCTTGCGATCGCTCTAGAGTTAACATCAAAGAACTTTACACGTTAAAAGCATTATTTCGGAACAAGTGATCGATTCCGGGTACGCAAACACCATTTTCGGCATTTTTCCTACTTCCATCGTTGGAGGCCCAATTCCTTATATTTTGTTATAATTTATTGTAATTTTTTTTATAAGAATGGAAAAATCATATAGCCTTTGTAAATAGTTTTTTTTATCAGAGTAATTTTTTTAAAGTAAAATATTGAATGAAGAAAACAAAACATATTAATTTATATTAATATTGTTCACTTAAAACCATTATATTTTGTAATTCAATCAATATTTACATAATTAAAATTATCAATTAAAATAATAGTAGATTATAAATTACTGTGTCCCAAATTATCAGTAATTTCTTCTAATTAAGACAACAATGCCGCCACTTAATTTTATATAAATATAAAAAATGTTGTCCGTTATTTAATAATCTCTATAGTACAATAAACTTTATTCCATAACAATACACAAACACAATACTGTAAAATTGTTGAATTTCATGCAATAGTCAAAATTAACACGCTTTTAATTAATATTTAATTAATATTGTAATTTATATCGTAACTACTCAAGAGCTAAATTCAAGAATTTTATTTCGGGTAGTGACTTTTTAAGACATAAAAATGTCTTTAAAAGACCTCTCAGACGAATGAAGTGCTGAACCAGACCTCATGCTTTAAACTTTGCAGAAATATTAAAATTGTGATACATTATTCGCAACATTTAATATACTTAAACAAAACTTAATGGCCAGCAACCCGATTGTTATTCCTTTGACGTTCTTTTGTTATTCACCTCAAATGAATCCTCATTTTACTTGTATTAATATAATCGAGTTGTCGTAGTAAGATTTATAAAAGTTATTGTTATACATTAAAAATATCCTCTTAAGAGTCCCTGTTTCTAAATTTAAAATGAAGAGACCTACTTACCTGCCTAGTTGTGCACCTGCAATATTTACCGAGTATTATTTAAAGTAATACTTATTATTGACTTAAAACAGACGGAATTCAATATTAAGAAATGTAATTCTAAAGGTACTGTTTAAGTCTTCTTCACGATTTGTATTTAGATGAAATGAATTGAATGGATGTTCTCCTTTTTTTTTTTGTAAAGACACTTCGTTTACCTGATAACTAGTAGGAACCAGTTCAATTTGACAAGACTAAAGAAAGTCAAAATAAATAATGAATAGGTATGTATATATATTTTTTTATACATTTTTACTTTTATCCACGGACTCGTCGCCCGTGCACTTTTCGCATTTAGTTTATATTTGGCAGATCAATTGTTGAATTTTGAGATAACATACTCAAAAAGGAGTCTATTACTACAGGTATCTTAAAAAACTATATTAGTAAGGTAAGTCCTTTGTACAGCAATAACATATACCTACATATATAAATATAATATATACATTTTTTTTTATTATACAATGTTATAATATGAAGTAGGTATTGTATAAGTATTTGATATATAATAAAAAAAATATTATTAAAGTTAGTATGCATTAATTTCTTATATTTTCTCATTAACGCTTTCCTACGAAAACACTATTGTGGTGACCTACTGTTATTTTTTTTTCACGCATCACGAGCAATAACGAATATTAGAATATATGTTTTTTTTACATATAATTTCAATGATATTTAAATTGCATTCAACAAATAAACTATAAGGTAGCCTGTGCAATAAGTGCATAATTCGCCACTGGACACAAGCTTTGCCTTCCTTCTTTGTTAAAACTTTTATGTTAATATATAATGTTCTGAATATTTTTATTAGAATATATTTAATTAGGATGCAAGACATGGTAAATATGAAAAAAAAAACTTACAAAATATCGAAACGAAGGTATATTTTTAAATACAGCTAATCATGGAATACCTAAACATCTAGACAAGGACACTTATTAAGTCCTAACAAAGTGGAATCTTCTTACAAACATAACAGACACTTTTACACGGTGCATTTTTTTTTATCCCATATAATTAAACTCATATTTCTGACAGAATAATAAACATAAATATGAAATTGATAAGATTGTTAACACAAAAAATATTTTTACCGTTGAATTAAGAACGTTAATATTTTTGTTTAATAAAATTCTTTTGCACAGCAGTACGTTTACTCAAATGAAACTACAAAGAGATTTTGATTGTTTGACTTAAACGGGATGTTGTGATTGGAATGTATTATTATTATTTTTATTATCATATTTTACTTTTCCATTTTGTATAAAACGCTTTAAAAATAATATAATAATATATAGTTGCGCGCGTAAAAAAATTAAGTTAAGTTATCGACCCCAATAAAGTTATTGAAATATATAAATACCTTTGTTATTGTATTTTTGATGTATTAAGCAATTCCACATTTCACAAAATTGATTTCATGTTCCTACTTTACCTTACCTACTGTTGTGGTTGGCCACATAGCCACACCTCACATCAAGGATTGACTGTCAAATTATTAAACGACCATTTTGAATTTGGTTCTTAATTATTATTTAATAATATGCATGTTTTTTATGAAAAAAAAAAAACTTATTCAGTTTGGTGTAGACATACTTAACACTATTTATACCGACAATTTTTAAAAGCCTACATTTTCCATATGAAATGGGGTCAATTGACCCCTGTTGGTAAAAATAGTGTTAATAATGTGTTTGTATGGAATATACCTAAGCTAGGTTGCAAGTCATTGTGGCCATTCTGGTCATTCTGGCACATGGCAGGAACTATGCCTAATACTAGTACAGATACTATACTTTCTTTTTTATCAAATATATATTGTATACGATGCCTTCTAATATTCTATCACAACATCATATTTTTTGGGTTGGCTGGAAGAAATCTCTGCACCTAGAGATAAGCTCACCTTTTGTATATTTTTATCTGTTTCTTTTTCTTTTTTTTAATGTTTTTTGTGCATTAAGGTATTAAATAAATAAATATATCTGTCGTAAATAGTTTTAAAAGTTATCAGAATGAAACTTAGTTTCATGAAGTAATCTAAACAAAGTTACGACTTGAACGAGTTTTCAAGTAAAAAAAGGACTCCATTTCATATAACAGGCATAAACGAAAAAATAATAGACAATAAGTTTTACAACTTTATCGACGCCCGTACATAGAATAATTTTAATGTAATCACGTTTATGTCATGACCTTAAAACCTACCTACCAATTGCTTTTAAATCTTAAATATGACATTCAGAGGGTTTAGAAGATTTATATAGATTTTTTTAAAGTTCTTTAAAGTTTCTGTTCTATCTTAACAGGAACATTTAAAACAGGAATAAATTAACTATATTACAAACAAAACCAATAATAATAACAACATTATAATCATTTGTCTCATTTGTATACATTAGAAATGCAGTGGATAAACATATATTTTGGGTGCTATTTTAAGCCATTAGTGCAAAAAAATAAGACTACTATATATAGGACTATAGTTAAAGATTAGAATTAGATATAGTTTCAGGCAGTGTTAGTAGTAGCAGAAAATGCGCAAAAAGGGTTCTGTTATAAGCCTTAAATATTTCATTTTAAATCGTAAAAAAATATTATGTATAAAGCACTACTTTATTTATTTAACTAAAACGTATACGATATTTACATTAAAAAAAAGTTTTAACATACCCTACATTTTACAAATTTCTAAAAACCAACATAATTTTGTGTTCAATTTAATTTTCATTATAAATGCTTAAATGAACCTATCTCACTTGACGGGGATTAAATAATGCGACGTCAAGTAATTCCTTACCCTCCTTCGTCAGTTTCATTTGTTTTAATATTTTTTTCTTAAAATGAATAAAAATGTGAAACCGATTTCTAAAACATAACGCTACTTAAAATATTAAAAAAAAAATGACAGGGAAACTGAAATTTATGAAATTATTCGTTAATTAAATTTATAAATTTTGAGAGTTAAGTAACTTAATAAATCAGAAAGCTAATATTTATATATAATGTGTTAATGTTTTATACAAAATGTAATAATAAATTTAATTAATAAGAAATACCATTACACACACTATTTCATTTTTTACATTGACATTGTCATTAAAATTCAAAGTTGATATAGAATTTCGACCACTGTACTAGAAGAGGTACATAGGTAGACTGTAGAAAGAGGAGATAATTACTCATCTTCTTTCTTTAAGATAATAATCAATCTACGTCCTTTAGTGGCCACTTTTTTTCAAGTTATAAGGTGTTTGCCTATTTATCTGTGGTCACGATGTAATATAAAAATAGAATATAAAAATATATTAGTTTATATATATTATTATTATATATTAATATTACTGCTCTTAGTAAGATAATTGAGCTAACATTGTTTGTGAAACTAATTGTAATATAAAAAATATAATAAACCATAGGCAGAACCGACGCTTTTAGAATGATATTCGCATTTCATGTCAAGTTTCAAAGGAAACGACCAAATATTTACAATCGGCGCACGCGTAAGTTTTCTAAAAACAATTCGTTGTAAATAAACATTTTTTTGCTGAAATATCAGGTTGGGATAGGACGCGGGCGCGTCACTCCATGGGGGTGGTGGTCGCTTACGCAGCCTGCCGTCGGAGCAACGCGGATGTGTGCGCAAGCGTTCCCGTGGCGCTCCATTATGACGGTGAGGTGTTGACCGTCTGGTTTAGTGAGTAACAGTGTCACATTACCGCTTCCATCTTCCCCTGCATGAAGGTGTGTATCCATGAGGATTCCAGATGTTAAAAAAAAAGGATTAATACTTACAAGGGTTACAGAATAAAATATTAACTAAACAGAAGTATTGTAAATAGAATGATATGAAGAGTATGATTATAAACCGTTGAACCTTAAACTATTGTTTAAATTAAAACTTACAGATTTCTGTATCGTGAATTAAATCTTAATATTCGGACTTCTTTAAGTTCAAAGCTAGTCTTGTGTCTGTTTCGCTACTCTAGTTACTGACTTCTTATAATATCTCTTAGATATTTTAGCTACTCTAAAATTCAGACGAAATATTATATCGGAAGAATATCCTCATATACTTTATTACTTTGCGAACATCCAGTTTTAAATTACATTTGACTTTCAAATATATACTGAGGGTATAAATAACACGATAGTAGTTATGCTTTAAATTATAATATTCATTTATAAATTTGTTTGTAGCATATTTATAACATCCAAACGTTTTTAAACAAAACATATAATTGCTGAAATTAAATCATCAAAAGAGGTACGTTACAACAATAAAAATATTATAAAAATTAAATAGACTTCATAGGTTTGATTTGCCAAAATTTTATTTAGATTTACAATTAATGTCGGATAAATTGACAATTGGCTATCCCTCTGCACTAGAGATAACCTGATGGTGAGTGATCACTGCTGCTCAGGGTCTCTTGCAATATCAGAGAATGCACAAAAGCTCTTTTTGATCATTTCATATTTTAGTTGATCGTGGTAGAAAGTACTTTGGAATTACAATGTTGAGTAACCCTATGAATCCAGGCAATAGGAGTAAAAATTTTAGGCGCATGCAGTGATATGATAGTGGCGGTAGGCTGCAGAAATCTGATTTAATAAGGTTCAGTTGATTTCATTTTGAAAGGAAATCTCAACCGAAACCAAATTGTGTCTTCTACACAGTTTTTTTCGACACTCGTCGACGTTTTCCGGAATATACAGCATTTCCGGTGCTTCATCAGCTTAACAATAAATGTAGAATGTTGTACACTATATGTATCCAACATAACATCGAAATGCAAAAGAAACAGTATTTATTCTATTTTATTTATTTTTTTATTTTAAAGGGAAACAAACAATTACATAAAACTTATAAATGTAACAAATACGTAACACAGAAATTAGTTAAGTTTCCACTAAATATAAAATACATATAAAAACAAAACAACACAATTAAAAAAAAATCAAAATCCAAAATCTAGGTGCTTTCAGAGATAAATATATATTTGTAATGAGGTAAACCATAATAACTGGCAGATAATAAAGCAAATTATGAAATGGCCCGGCTGCAATGATTTTAAATACAAAAGTTATTTTAAAAAGATTACGGTTGATTATATTGTTTTTTGGCCGTTAGGATATTTTAATTAATTATGGTTTCAAAGTTGTATAGTTCGCTAAAATTGGATATATTTTTTAAAAATAAAATGTCTATTATAAAAGTTATTCCCAATACAAGTGTTTTTTTGTAAGAAAGCTAAGTCTTTTTGTAAGAGCTAACCATTTTAGGATGTGTTTCTTTTTTTTCAATAATTTGGGAATTACTAAAAAGTAACTTAAAAATAAAATATATTGTACACTCTATAATGTCTTTAAATACTGCATTTAACAAAGGAAACATAATATCCTTGTTTGGCATATATTTTTAATATCAAAAAGTTTTCATGAAAAACTATTAAAATTGTGAATAATATTGCCAAAAATTGCGTTGTTTTACTTTTATCTCGGTATGTGAAGCCCTTTTAATAAATAAATTCTAATAATTTAATTCACAAAATCTAAAGTGGAGGGAAAAAAATATATTTAGTTAAGTGTTTGATGAATAAGAATGACTTGGATAATGAAGAGATAGAGCTAGATTTTCATGCTAACCGCAGATACGAGATACTAATGATTACTTCGTTGTGCGAGGAAAACACGCATTCTTCTTATATGCAATCAGCCAGCATGTACTCGAGTTAGAGACTCCTAAATAACTAAAGCTAGGCTGAATTATCAAAAAAAAAAAAATCTTTCCATGGAAAGAAAAAATAAAGAGCCGTAAAAATAAAAAGACGGCATCTTTAAGTTCAATTTTCTCCAACAACAATAAAAAACCTTTTTAATAAAAAAATGTGTTATTTTTGACATTTGAATAAATATAATTTTTCAACCATCTTCGTATCTGTCGTTAAATATCGATCTTACGCAGTCACTCAAATTTGTTGAAAACTTTTTTCCATGAATTTCTTTACAAATCCTTACTTTATGAAGATTTATTCTCATCCTTTTCTTATGATATAATAATAATATTATAAATTGAATGATTGATAAAATGGTAGAAATATTGACATTCAAAGAAAATGTGGCTTACATTATTTCTTTCGCAGGTGATTATAACAGAAAAATGTTATTGATACACTTACTGTATATACAAAGAGTATTTAAAGGCTGAACTATATAACAATATCCATATTAAAGCAAAACAAAACTATGTTTAAACTAGGAAAGGTCCGTCTGAATTCCTTAGGTTTTGTTTTTTATAACACTCCTTTTTACAATTACTAAGACCATAAGAAGTTCGCAAAGCTTATATTTAATTAATTAATTAATAGATAATTTGGATGGAATTGGTTTGTTTAATGTTAAGGCTGTGAGAATGGTCTTGTATAACCTATATGTTTTAGAAGCTGTTGAAAGCAATAAGACACTCTCACCGTTTTGTTTCTGTATAAACTAAATATTTATATATTCGGTTTAAAGACAAGCATTTCACTGCCAATATAAATTATACTTTAACTTCTTTATTTCTTTACTTTAATTATAGTAATTATAATCGTTTTTACTATATCGTTATTATTTTTTTTACTTTAATAAAAAACAAAGAATAATATCACGTCCTAAGAACGCCATATTTATGAGACATAGAAAATAAAGTTCACCATATATTCAGTTTTAAATCACTTCTAAACTGGAATTGAAAATTCAATTTCGCACCTGAACATCCCGTGTCGCTTCGACTTTGTACCCGCTGAACCTTAAATAATTTATGTTATGATTGTATATTAATTCAGGATTTTATTTACTTAATAAATACAATAAAAGCGATGAATCCGATTTAAAATAACATGTATCAATATTTTCCTCTCTCTATAGAGAAAATGTATCAATTTTTGTATTTTCGCTTTTGTGAACCATGACTATTAAATATAAATTTACCTGGTTTTTCATGTAAATTAAATCTAAATTTGCCCGACTACTTTTTAACTAAAAAATTCTTATTCATGGAAAGGGTCATTTTTCAAGCATGGCAGACGTCCAGCATGGACCGCGTGCAGCAGGCTACTGGGCTTGCCGTTACGTTGGTAGTGATGTGGGAGAGATTAGAAAGTAGTGTTGTTTTCAGAGGTCTCTTGCAGATCTTCGTCAGTGATCGTCACTGGTCGTCAATGGTGTACACACTGAACTCACTGTACTTTTGATTTTTGTAAGTAGTTATATTCTTATACAATTTCAATGACGGGTTTCCAGGTCCACACTAGTGTCTAACCACATCCCTATGGTGAAAACGTTTGTTGAAAATGACAATCTTATAGAATGACTACGTGTTGTAATTTCTTCCAGGACTTTTGGTTCACCAGTCAGAGTCACTAGCCACTAGATCAAAGAGCCTTTTAATCTAAAGATTATACCATAAAAATAATATTAAATAGACTAAGGTAATTTGAATAAGTTGCCATCATTTTAAAATAATAAATAAAACCAATAAAAAAAATTATATCACTGCTTAGTAAGACATGTGCCCAACGCAACTGTTACATATTTAAGTGTAACTGGCCGTGAGGGTAGACAACATATTTTTTTGAATAACAGTATTGAAACAGTAATTAATACACGTATAAGTCGTTAACCTGATGTCAACATTATTACTATTATACATTACGGACTCCATCAGGTAAATTATTCAATAACCTCAATGTTCTATCTATGAATATGATTAATCGTATAAATTTTAAATTAATACAGTATGCTTATAAGGCTTTACGTTATATATACATGTTAAAAGTTTAAAGAACCCAAGATACTAAAGATACAAAAAAACCTTTTAAAGTCTAGAGCTGAGGTGTTTTAAGTAAATAAGATGGATTTATTTGATAAATGCGATGTAAGACTGCAAATTGTATAACGTTCCACTTGCAATGTTCCCGTTAGCGGTTTACTGATTTAGTTAAAGTACAGCTAGCAACAATAATGTTTGGCCTTATTTGACCGTGTATTAAAAATATTAAAGATTAATAAAATATTTATAAAACAATACTGTTTTTTAGTTTTGATATGTACAATGTTTATGATATGTCAATAAAAAGGGCTTACTTGGCATTCGCATAATTTGTATTGTAAAGATTATATAAAATGAAAAATATATTTTAATTGGTCATGACTTTTTAACGTACAATCAATTCCTGATAGAACTTCAAGAGACTGTTTTAAGCTGAAGTAATAAACATCTCTTACTATTGTTGTCAAAACATTATCACGAGTAATTAATTTGAGTATTTTTTGTACGGTACCATACTAGACATTAAGGTTGCCGACGAGTCTGTACTAATATTGATTGCTACCGCAAATTGCTCATGCACAATTCAAATATACAATTAAATAGTATAGTAATACATAAATATGGTTTCAACATTTTCTTAATACATCAAAGCTTTAAAATATGTTTATGTATTAGTTATATTATATTTCTAAGAAACAATCTATCGTATAAGTCTGAGGAGTCCCTGAAACTAGATACTCATTGCTGATATACACATTATATATATTATATACACATTATATATATATATATATTCTTATAAACGGACCATACTCTGTCTTGCTGACGCGGTGGTATCAGAAAGGAGTTCGGCGATTAAATTAACGAGGTCTGGCTGTAACAGTCCCAAATTGCTGTCCTGGGAAAATCGTTGTCAAAATCAGCAAACATACTGCTCGAAACAACATTTTATCAGTTTTTGATAATGTAGTTGATGATTAAACAAAAAAAAAATACAACTTAAAAATAAATAAAAGAAGTATGCAAATTATATTTATATACACAAACGAAAGTCGTATAAGATACAATATTTATTTACTGTCCGATCTAGCGTACTTATATTTTTGCAAATATTTGCAATACCACCGGAATCACACAAAAACTACTTTACTGAGTACCGGAGAACAAATCCTATGAAAATTGATACAGATCTATCAATAAGATCTTATGAGTTTAAGTTTCCGGAAGTGAGACAATATTATCGGTTACTAAACGAACCATTCTATTTATGAATTTGTACATTAAAAGAGGCATAGATATAATTATCTTAACATTTTAAACAAAGAAAGACAGATTAAAATAACATAATTTTATTTTTGTCAGAATATAAATAATTGAAGGGAATGTTTTCTTCATCCACATCAATTTCTACCTCTTATGTAAGATTTATCAACTAACTTTAGGCTGTAACTAACTTTTATAAGATTTAGCAACTAACTTCAGACCGTTGGTTTTTTTTGTCGATGGGCGCGATTATCTTAAACTTTTTTTCAATCGTGCCAAGAAGAATTATAACTTCAAAAATACATATTTTAAAATTATTCAATTACTGCAAAATTTAATTAACAATCGAGAGTTACATATCGGTTGAATGATTCCTATGGCTGAAATTTATGCTTGAACCCTAATCGTGATCATATTTTTGCTTGCAAAGATTGAAATTATATTATTTATGATTTTTTCTAAATAAAATTATTAATATCAAAAATAAATTTTGTTTTAAACTTTAGATTTATATACGATTTATAATGTACATCCTTTTAGAATTCAAAACGTTTCCATTGGAAAACAAATATGAACGTTAGGTTTAGCCACAGTTTCTGTGTATTTTGTTGTGTATTAAAACTGACTTTTAGTTAACTTTTAACTCTCAAATATAGAAAAGCAGAAGTAAAAAACACTAAAATGTATACACTTTTTGTCGTCATTTTGAATATACAGAAATATTAAAACATTTAGAGTAGGAAACATTTAGTATTCTACCACAAAGTAAAGTAGATTAAATAGTTAATTTTGATTATTATAATAGTTGAACTAAAAAATAATTTACTGTATACATTTTATTTGATAAACAGGTTCTTAATTGCGCTTATATGTCGAAAGTTATTAGCAACTGCTAGCTTTTTTTAATAATTTACTACTAAGCATAGCATAACATTACTCAGTTTAATTGTACTATATATATATATATATTTTTAAGATTTCTCCCATGGTTATATTAGAACCTTAATACCTGGAAAAATACATAAACATTTATTTATTTATGCAAGCTTTTATAGTTCTAAAATCATTCTCTGGAATTAAAAAACTTAAGAATTTATATAACATACCCATTATATTTGCAATAAACTTTAAGGTATTAACTTACAGTTACCCTTTGTAGTAATGAAGTTTTAATCTAAAGCTTGGTTTGTGGTCTTCCGGAAATTGGTCTGGAAATAGAAGCAACATTAAGTTAACTATAGTTAAGTGAAAATTGCTTACCAATGAACGTTCTCTCATTGTGAATTGATTGAATATTGTTAATTTTCATTGAGATTCAGATTTTGGTCTGTATAAATACGTAAAATCTGCTAAAATATTTTGAATTTTTTTTATTAGATAATATAGAACCATTAGAATTGCCATTGTACATAACATTGCTCAAAAGTACTTACTCCTATTTTTACACAAACTAGATTAAATTTGTATAAAAAACATATTCCAAATCAGAATATTAAATAAGAAATTCCATAGTACGCTGCTTATTATTTTTTTTAATAATTATCATAGTCCTATACTTTTACATTTTAGTTAGCTTACAGTAACGAAAATGCTTTTAATTCATATTTAATTTCCCTGCTGCAGTGTCACTGCAAAGTCGTGGACGTTACAACGATGTTAAATTACAAAGCCAGGCAAATAACGCCTCTGCAGAGAAGCTTTTAAGATATTTGTTAACAAAACAAGATAAAAATATAATTAAATTGTACTACAGCTTTTTTCGCTTCAGTGATCTGCAATGTTTCCTTTGTAATCAAATGCTTAAACAATTTAATAACAGTATTAATTATCAGGACGGAAATCGGACATCAATAGGAGCAATCTATTGTTTATTTTATTTTCTTGGTGGTAGACTATAACATCGGGTCGCCGGCAAAGTTACCACCCATCGGGCAAAGTCGTGCCGCAAAGCGACATAGTCGTGTTCCGGCACGTTGCTCGATGAAGCCGTTTATGGGAAATGGGTTTGAACAGCTGCGGTACGTTGGCGAACCGGTTGACGTCGAGTTGGTGTTTGTTTTGTCGGGTGTCTAGTCGAGGAGGGTAGCGGGATCCGAAGCGACGGCTTTCCGCTGGCCGCCCGCAGATAGTTGGGGGCCCAATTAGTGGGTTAGCCACCCACGAAAGGCTGCCCCGCCAGCTGCGAAAAATCCCAGGGTGGCTCCATCGTGCTGGTTGGCGACCAGGCGAGGAGGCCCGATGGCGATCCCTGGGGGGGTTCGGGCGTCCCCGCAGTCTCCAGACTAGCCTCCCAGTGGCAAGACATCACCAATTTCGACGTCGGGTTCGATACGTACCGCCTCGTTCAACTGCCATTTCCCATCCCTATTCACTTTTATTTATTTTATTTTATGAAAAAGGTTAAAAAAAGAAACAAGTTGACACAGCGGTTGCACTCCTCCTCATACAAAGTGCACCTGACTAATATAAGGGGTTTGCACTCAAATCTTTTAGCTGTCCACCACCACCTGGAGACAGAGCAGCCGCACTTGCTCTTTTTGACGGAGACGCAGATACAACGTCCTTTGAGCGCTGCATACTTGGATTATCCCGGTTACTCGTTAGAGCACAACTTTCGCTCACGGGCCGGAGTCAGTGTGTATGCGCGGAACGACCTCTGTATTCAGCGTCTCCGTCACCTTGAAGACCCCACTTTTTCTTCCCTATGGGTTTTAGTGGACACAGGAAACAAAAAAATCCTGTATTCCTGTGTCTACCGTTCGCACAGCGGTGACCAGGAGACAACTCGTTTATTTGAGTATCTCAGTGAGGCTGCAGATATGGCTCTGTATCAGTACCCTTCGGCGCAGCTCGTCTTTCTGGGGGACTTTAATGCCTGTCATCAGGACTGGCTGTTCCCGTACCAGAAGACCGACCATGCTGGAAGAGAAGCGCGGAACTTTGCGTTGTCCTTGGACCTCTTTCAGCTGGTGAGGCAAGCGACAAGGGTACCAGATGTGGTAGGCCATACAGCCAATTGCCTGGACCTTCTGCTAACAACTGATCCGGACAGGTATCGTGTAGAAGTCACCTCCCCCTTGGGAACCTCCGATCACTGTCTGGTGAAATCTGTGTTTACATATTCCCCACCAGCTTTCGAACCTCTTGGTGTTAGGCGAGTATGGAAATACAAGTCAGCAGATTGGGATGAGATGCGACACTTTTTTGCGTCTTATCCTTGGCGGCAGGTCTGCTTCTCTTCTTTGGATCCGTCGAGTTGCGCGGATGCTATAACCGATGTGGTGCATCAGGCAATGGAGTATTTTATTCCTTTTGCTGACGTACCCATCGGTGGCAAAGCTCGCCCATGGTTTAATGCCGAATGTGGTCATGCTCAAGACCGAAAACATTCGGCATATCTCATTTGGGCTGATGCTCGAACCCGCAAAACTCCGGATGTAAGTTTGAAGAAGAGAGCCTTTAACCAAGCTGCCAAGTCCTACAAGAAGGCATTGCGGAAGGCTCGTCTTGATCGGATCGTTAAGAATGGCGAAAAGCTCTCTGTCAGACCAACTGGCAGTCGAGCTTTCTGGTCTCTTGCCAAAGCGATCGAGTCGAACTTCTGCCAACCCTCACTGCCTGCTCTGCTGAAGCCTGATGGATCCCTGGCCCACACTGCAACAGAGAAAGCGAATGTATTTGCTTCTCTGTTTGCTGAGAATTCGCATCTAGACACTGGCAATGCTTCTCCAGCACATCTTCCTCACTGCGGTATTTCGATGCCTGAAATCCGCATCACTAACAAAGAGGTATGGAGAACATTGTGTCGTTTAGATGTGAATAAAGCCAGTGGTCCTGATGGTATACCAGCCATTCTGCTCAAAACATGCGCAGCTGAGTTGTCTCCTATACTGACACGTCTGTATCGCCTCTCTTTCATGACTGGAATAGTGCCGAAATCCTGGAAGCTTGCTAATGTGCAACCCGTGCCCAAAAAAGGCAGCCGTGCCGACCCTGTCAATTACAGACCGATTTCAATCACCTCCATACTCTGTAAGATTATGGAGCGTGTATTGAACTCGCGCCTACTAGCATACCTAGAAGGTAACGATCTCCTCAGTGACCGACAGTACGGGTTTCGCCGTAATAGGTCTACTGGGGACCTCCTAGTGTATGCTACTCACATTTTAGGCGAGGCTATCGAGAAGAACGGAGAAGCGATCGCCGTCTCTCTGGACGTCTCGAGGGCATTTGACAGGGTCTGGCATGCGAGCCTTATATGCAAGCTTTCAGCGTACGGTATATCTCCTGGTCTGATCGGCTGGGTAACGGACTTTCTGAGCCACAGATCTCTCCGAGTAGTTGTCGACGGGTGTTCCTCGGAACCCTTGACAATAAATGCCGGAGTGCCTCAGGGGTCCGTTCTTTCTGCAACTCTGTTTTTGCTGCACATTAATGATCTGTTGAAGCCCGGTATCTATGGGTATGCAGACGACAGCACAGTTGTAGAAAGATATCTGCCGAGTACTCGGGCTAGTCGAGATCAAGTACAGTCTGAAAGAGAAGCCATGGTGCAACGTTTGAATGACAAACTTCAGGCAGTCTCCGCATGGAGCAATGCCAATCTTGTCGAGTTCAACGCCACCAAAACGCAGACGTGTCTATTCACCTCCAAAAGGAGCCCTTTCACCTTGGCTCCTACTTTCCAGAATGTATCCTTGGAATACAGTGACCGGCTTCAGTTGTTAGGCTTAGAGATTTCCTCGAACCTCAACTTTGGTCGGTTCATTGAGTCCAGAGCAAGAGCAGCAGCAGCAAAGCTTGCCGTTCTTGCGAAGGTTCGGCAGTACTTTACACCGGGACAGCTTCTTGTTTTATACAAAGCACAGATCCGGTCGTGTGTAGAGTACTGTGGACACATATTTACTGGTGCCGCAAAGTCTTATCTTGCGGTTCTGGACTCAATTGAGAGGCGAGCAAAGAGGCTTATAGGCGATCCCGAATTGGTCGAAGCCGACCTCCAAAGCCTTGAACACAGGCGTAAAATTGCTAGCCTCTCAGTATTCTATAGGATACATTTTGGTGAGTGTGCGCAGGAATTACACGAGTTAATTCCCCCGTCCCCCTTCCATCACCGGACGTCCCGACGCACGGCAGGTATCCATCCTTTTGTTGTGGACATTCCACCTGTCCGAACGAAGCGCTTTGCTTCCTCATTTTTAGTGCGTACAGCAAAGGACTGGAACAATTTGCCTGCGTCGGTATTTCCGGCCAAATATAATGTGGGTGTCTTCAAGAGAAGAGTGAATAGGTTGCTAGGGCAATGCGACTTACCATCTAAGACTACATTCCACTTACCATCAGGTGGAATGTAGTCAAGCATTGCCCTAGATCATATAAAAAAAAAAAAAAAAAAAAAAAAAAAAATAAGGTGATAATTGTTGTTGAAACAACAGAAAGTCACTTGTCAACCAGTAAGTCACGACTCCATCTGGTACACGTGACTTCAATGCTAGAATTAGTGTGAATAAATAAAACCCATAGAATATATATAATGTCGAAAAAAGTTTCAACATAAAATTTACGACTCGGTAAGTAACAATTGAAATTTAATGAAATTGGCATACGGTGGTGTTTCAACAATATGTGGTCTTTGGTAGTCTAAAGAATAGAATTTTATACCACATTAGAAACACTCAACAATTTCGGGTCAGTCTCGTTTATGTATTAGTATGTAATGGTAATGTATGATTGTAAACTACAGCTAAAACAAAGAACTTGAAACATTGTTAAGTATTCTAAAGTATTTTATTAAATCAGAGTACAATGTAGGATATGATATTAAGATATAATATTGTCCTTTAACAAGTTTAACTATGCTAACCTTCTTTAAATTTGTATAAAATATAAAATAAATACAAAGTTTTGAATCCTGTCTGTATCTAATATCTTTACATTCTTTTTTTATTTTAAATATGTTAAAGAAATTAAAAATTAAACCCTTAGAATGGAGTCCAAAATAACTATAAATGTTTCGTTATCTGATTCTTTGAAACTGAATCTGATAACCTGTTGGTGTAGAGTTAGTAACCCTGACTGCTAAATCAAAGGCTGTGGATTCGATTCCCATTCGGGACAATTTTTTATAAGATTCACAGATTGTTGTTGGGAGTCTGGGTGTATTTGTTTCCGTTATTATATATTTGTGAAGCAACCCGCTACAGAGAGATGATATAATCTCTTATTGGAAAGTTGTCTTTTAAATAAAAATAAACATAATAAGGCCGGTGGTTTGTGGAAATATATATCTAAAAGCTTTTTGTAATTTCTTTGGATTGCAAAAGCTGAAAAATGTTTAAAAAAGTAACAACATTTTTGTTATTTTTTTAATATTAAGAAATCGTTTATTTTGAAAATATAAAAAAAAAATGGCATTACAATATTCAAAAATGTATATTGCAATACATTATATAAAATAAAATATATGTTCAACCGCATAGTTACGTTGTGTTGTTGTAGTTTTGACGTACAATTTGTGACGTCAAATCCTAAATGTGGTTTACAATAATGACCGACTGGAGCTAAATGCTTTGAAACAAATTCATGTTTAAAATAAAGTTTTAAAATTTCGTGATAAAATATAAATTAATTGTAGTATAACAAAAAACAATATAGAAGCGATACAAAATAAATTCTTTTTTTTTTTCAAAAATATATCGTATGTTTACACGACATCATTTCTTTACGGTTGAATTAACAATCTATTTTTTGTTCTCTAAAATCCATTTGACCTGCAATAATATGTATCCAACATTTTGTATTGCTTCATCAAAAATTGATATGGAGATTGTAATTTATATTTATTATCACATTTTTATATTGCTATTTGTAAAAAAAAAAATATTTCCTTCCTGTCGCGGTAAAAATGTTGTAGTAGTAAAAGTACATATTTTTTCAATTATTTGTATGTTTTTGCTTTTATATAAACTTCCAATCTCCATCTTTTCAATTATAAAGATGTTTAGTATTTAGTACTATTCCTATATTAAAATAAAGGATTAAAATTATCCTTTATTTTGGTCATTTTTTCCACGTTCCACTCGCTTGTGGAACGAACTCCCTTCGGTGGTATTTCCAAATCGGTACGACATGGATACCTTCAAAAAAGGCGTCTACTATATGGCCGGCAACACTCTTGTAAATCCTCGGATGTTGCAAGAGTTCATGGGCGGCGGTGATCACAAAACATCTGTGACCCGCCAGCTCGTTTGCCCTCCTCTTCCACAAAAAAAAAATAATAAGTACTACATTTAGATTTTAAAATATTTTATTAATACATTATGTACATTAATTTTATCAATATTGCATCTATTTGATCTCAGGGAACGTATTTTGTTATAAAAAAATATTTCTTACCTATGTTTTATTTTTTTTTGTTATTTCGTTTTTTTTATATTTAATTTAGTTCAGCCTACAGTCTGACTAAAAAAATAATATAGCCAGTAACAAGGTAGGAAAAGTTTATAATTTCCAAGGCAATAAATATTAAATTAATTATTGTATTGGTCAATGATAATAACGAAGATAACGATCAGTCGATCTACATATCGGTAAGTGGTGACCATCCACAGGCAATTTCAAATATTATAAATTGCATCTCCAAGTACGATTCCTTGGAGATGCAATTTAATCAAATAAAAAAAATATATTTGAACGGTGAGAAATATATAAGGATCAGGCAGAAAGGGGTTCCATTCGTCCAACTAAAGATGGTATGGTCATATTGATTGGTCATTATAGTAATGTTTTTTTTTTATAAAAATATAGTTTTCTTATTTAATAAAAAAACTTATTTTTAAAATCTTATAGTAGACGGATTTTTGGTAGAAAAAAACACTCGATACTGAATCTAGACCGAATGTTGCTGCTAAAGTTTCTTGAATTTATTTTTTATTGCAAATAACGGATAGCTAGATTAAGTTTTCAGGAATAACACTAAGATTGATTTCAATGTGGGGTTGAAGAAATATTATAAATTTTCGCCGAATGACATTTAGGTATAACTCAATAAGTGTAATGAATTTACTTTCAAAGAAGTAAATCTTGACAGTACCATAGATTTAATTTTGTGTATAGGCCTTTTAGGATTCATAAAATAAAGACATTTTTCATTCGAAAATATCACTGTTTTTATATAATTAGCTTTGAACTTACATACATTCTTGTTATAGAATATTTTTTTTCCACAAGACACGCAAGTTTCTTTATACACTCGTTAACGTTTTCCCGAGTGAATTTAAAATTCTTGCACGGCCGGAATATACAGCATCCCCGGTGCTGTTATTCGCATAGCAATGAGTGTTAGATGTCTCCAATATATCGTTAATGTCCAAAAAAGCATATAATAGGATAGTAAACCTGCGTATATTTAAAGAAATTCAAGATTATTTTTTTTATTTCATTTCCATCGTATTTAGAAGAATCTTGTGCTTTTTTAACCTTACCTTTATAAAACTACTTTTTTAATATTATTTTATTTACCTATCGCAATGTTACTACAGAGTTGTAGACTTAACTTGCCACTATATTAAAAATGCCTGACAAATTACATTACTACAAAGAAGCTTTTAACATGACTTATCTGAACTCAATTTTGACGTAAAATAAAATTTTATTCTTTTATATTCTTGCACGCACACCATATATTTTGTATGATTCCTCGTCTCAGTCATTTGCAATGATGTTTGTTTAATAAAATAATTGAACAATAAAAATATTGAATATAAATAATAGCACAGCTATAAAACTCCAAAAAGTGCAATCTATTTTTAGTTGAAAAGTGATTACAGTTTATATTATAGCAGAAAGTCAGTGACTCTCAAGTGAGAATAGTACTCCTAAGTGACTCACATAATAGGATGGGATGATATGAAATGAAAGGTGCAGAATAATAACAAAGTGATTGCAATATGGTTGAGCAATATCTTTACAATTCAGTACATAACAATGTAAAATATGAACACTTTATTTTGGGAAAATCTCAACTAAAATATTTAAAAATATATCTTTATACATTTTGGAATTGAAAATTGCTTTAGGCTCGGCTGGGTAGATTTTAGACGTGGCAGGTTTTTAACGTTTCTAACTGGTGAATAATTAGATTTACATTTTAAACTTTAAATTAAATTACACGTTTCGGTTGCTTTGCAGCAATTTTGACGAAAATCAAATATATAAAAGAAAGCTTAAGTTGGGTTTATTAAGTAAACATTTAGAATTCAAAAACTACTTTATGCTAAAATTATTGGTGTAGTTATTTTTAGTTAATTATGTTTAGGTTGTGTACAAGCTTTTGTACAAGCTCTCAATTATCGTCTTTTTGATTATAAAAATTGTTTAGTACTACTAACTAAAATAAATACGATATTTAGATTTTACAATATGTTTTTTCCGATAAGACTTTGGTTTTAAATAAGTATCTATCTTATTTTTACAAACAAGTAAATACAACATTTTTTGGGGTTATAATAAATTTACACAAATTTTAAATATAAAGGCTCAAATGAATGGACGGACCTATCTCACTTGACGGGGATTAAATAACATGACGTCACATAATCCTTTACCCTCTTCCGTCAGTTTGTTTTCATTTTATTTTGCACTTAAATTAGATTTTAAAATAAAATCGAATTCTGAAACACAATGCAACTTAAAATTGTTACAACCAATACCAAATTAACCTATTTCAAGTCAATACTTGAAATAGGTTAATTTGACTTTTTAACTTTTTATTTAACTCTTTATTATTTTTAACCAACCCAAAAAAAGGAGTATTATAAGCTTGACGTGTCTATCTGTTTGTCTGTCAGTGGTCTCGTAGCAACCAGATGAGAAAGCCGGGTTTGTGTTCTACACAAACCCTAGAGGGTTCTTAACCATATTTAGCCATGTACTCTAGGGTTCTTAGCCATATTTGGTCAAAATAAAATCAGTTGTCTCCAAGAAATTGATACTTATTGAAATCGTAAATTTATAAAATAGACACCATCGTCTACGTATATACAACGTTCGCCCGAAGCAACGACTTCCATAATAACAATATTATTTTAATCCTTTTTAGACATTTTTTTGTATCGTTTTAAAATATTATTAATATAAAGATTTTTGAAATGATATTTATATAAAGTGTTTTATATATTAATTATAATGATGTTTTAATAAATTTTACTCGTTATATTTGTACAAAATTTATCTACTTCACTTCATTCTTATTTTTTGTTCTAATTTGACCGTAAGTTATTAGCCTTTAAGGTAATTAATAAATTAATTAAATTAAGGAAATTCTAAACTTGAAAAAATATGATTCAAATGGAAAGTGGCTACATTTAGTACGGTTTTATTATGAAATAAGGAAAGAAAGTGGCTGTTAATATAATTAAAGGTGTTAATTTACTGAAGTAGCTGGATGAAGGTAACGAAAAGGAATACTTAATAAAAAGATGTAAGCGTTTAAGTAACATTAAGCATTTAGTTTCTTATTTATTTTGTAGAAACATTATATTTAAAGTCTTTTAAAAGATTTTTTTAATAAATCAGATACTTTCATTATTATAAAAAATTCAAATCTATATTTTTATATTTTTTTTCCTTATTTCTATTCGATCCATAATATTAATCAAAACAAATTCACGCAATAAATATTTTTAAATTTCAGCCTTGTTGAAATATTTATTATCTGTAACATAGAATATACCCAGGAAATTGTTTGTAAATCTGAAGCTTATGTCACTTAGATGATGGTATTTATTTTTTCTGGATTAATGAAATTGTTGATTACTTGCTAAATAAAATAATCTAATATAATTTAAGATACCGTATATCAATAGTCTTCTATTCAAAAATACTAAAATAAAAGACAAATAGAGAGAAGTAATAAACATAATATCTGTTTTAAAAAAACAAATTTAGAGCACAAAAAGTCTGTCCAGACAAAATTTGCATAAGGAATATGCGACGATTGTCTATTTTGCATTAAAATTATTTAAGAATTATTTCCACACAGATACTAAAACTAACAGAAAATCTTTTATTTATGCTATGGTAATAGACAGGACTGATTCCATTGCACAAAGTCGTACGTGACAACTCAAACCCAATGCTTATACAAACAACACATAGATGATAGTTTCGCAGAAAGATGGCGTATTAAAAGAGTTGATTATCTAATCATATTAATTTTAATAAAAATCACTAAAGTATAGACAGTGCCCGCCTATTTTTTCGTATGGACAGAATTTGTTTATTTTTAATATAAAGGACACACTTGTGCTCCTGAAGTACTAAGGTAATAACGTAACGTAATAAAAATTTGTACTCGTAAATGAATACTGAAAATTGTCCCTATTTAATTTTTCCGATTCCACCCTAATTCAACCTCAGAAATAAAAACCCTGAATGGGTTCAAAACTAGTAAAGCAAAATTCTGTGATATTAATAGTTTACATGAACGTAACTAGGTATTATAATATATTCAGTAACATATAAACATGTAAATTAAAAATATATAAAATTCAATATGAAAATTTAAGATTTCGTGGT
Organism: Napeogenes sylphis; assembly: GCA_959347405.1. Taxonomy (NCBI): domain Eukaryota; kingdom Metazoa; phylum Arthropoda; class Insecta; order Lepidoptera; family Nymphalidae; genus Napeogenes; species Napeogenes sylphis. The sequence goes on along the minus strand of OY365777.1, from coordinate 28,495,524 downwards.
AGCATTTTAAATATTGACATTTCCAAAGAAGAGTTCAAATCGTAGTTATAATCAAACTTTCGTAATGTTCCCGCCATCGTAAAGGGTAATTATAATAGATTCCAATTGTTTCTTGCGTGCTATATCTGTAAGACCAATTGTTAAGCTAAGAAAATAAAAAACTAATTTTCATTTTAATAACCTTAATATTTTTATTTTACCTTAATATTGCGATATAATTGTGTACAAACCGTATTTTTAGGTCTAAGAATTGTTTCTCGTATCGTATGCTGTATGATATAATAGTAGTTTAAAAAATGTATAAGAAAAATTAATTTATAATGCCAAGCCAAGTAGAATTTGAGCAGGTCATAATGCATAGTTTTAAGTTATTCTATGAGATGTTTGAACATTCTTCACGATGCTCCGTGGAGAGCTGTAACTTAATCTAGCAATTTCGAACCTTTGTGACTTTTTTTCAAAAGAGGATTCTTTTAATTTAAATTAATAATTTAATGTTTGAAAATATCTATAAACTTGTATAGCCATGTTAAGCTTTTTTAAATTTATATAAATATAGATGGAAAAACGGGCAGAGATTCAAACCCGCGACTGGGAAACCGTCCCGTCGCTCTAAAAACTGAGCTACCGTATAGCTGTCAGTCTCGGTGAATTAAGCATTCTATATGTAATCGTCTTTATCGGGACGGTGGTGACATCAATTAGGTTTCTTTCGAAAATCCTAACCAATGTTTCTAACTTTGCAGTGTAGATAAACATTGAAAAGATGCCACAACCGAAATTAATGTTTGAAAATATCTATAAACATGTATGCCATGTTAAGCTTATTTCAATTTATATAAATATAGAATGAAAAATATCCCTGCCCGTATCGGTTTATTTTACATTCTATAATTATATAAATATAATAATTTAATTTTTACTTAACTAACAAAAAATAAACAACTGCGTCTGTTTATATATATAAATATATCAAGAAAATATATACACAGCCAGTCGTCATCGTTATAGCAAATACTAAAATCCTTATATTATATCTAGAAAATATTCCAACGGAAGACTATCTATTTGAATTTTTTAATATAAGCTAAGACGTTTTAAGGGATTAAAAATGATTAAGATAATAAAGCAATTTTTATTACGTGCAAATTGTAATTTGCCAGTCAGTAATGTACCGATTTATTAATAGTACAGTTACCAGAAATATTTTTCTATGTGAACATGTATAGGTTAAGGAAAATTGTTATGAAATGATGAAATGATGGCAAACGTTTTCTCATGCAGATCATGGAGCGCGGTCTCCGCCGCTCTTTGCTTCTTTGAGTGCCTAGCGTGAATATTATGTACTTGCTTTTCTGTATGAGTGTGGGTAGAACGTGTGCATCTTCATTCAGCAACATTATACTTGACGCATAGACCTTTTGAAATGTAGTATTTTAATATTATAGTAAATGTAATATTGTTGTGTTCAATATTTCATTGTTTTAAATAATCGATCATGTTTATATACCTGTTTTTGACGTGACAACGTCTTATAATTCGATGAAGCAGACTGCACGCCGCATTGTTCAATGTTTATCTATACTGCAAAGCTACATTGGTTTGGATTTTCGAAAGAAGCCTAATAGATGTTACATCATTCCCTCTAAAGACGAACATAAATAGAATATCATATATACTTCCGTTTGACGTACACAAGTGATCTCTAGTATGGATTCAAAGTGGAAAAAAAAATACTTATTTACCAACACAGGTAGCCCAAATGATAGAGCGACGAGAATGGTAGAGTGCCCATATCGGTTTATTTTTCATTATATTTATTAAATTTTTATATACGTATTTTGATGATGACGGAATCTTAAGAAATTGTATGAAATCAAGATTATTTAATTATAACTACATATAAATATGAATATTATAAATAAGAGGTTTCAATTAAATATAAATTGAAACTTATGAAAGACTTATGATTAGTAAAGAGACTTATGGCAGGCTCAGGGTTACTTTTGTCCTAAGTTTCTCATGAGATATAATTTGTATTCAATTGAAAGCTCTTAATAATTATATATATTTGATATACAAATAAATATTCCATTATGATAATTTAATGTAAATTATATATTATTATTGCATTTGTTGATTAGAGCACGTGAATTAGAAAACATATGAATTATAAAAATTAAATCCCTATATTTTCAATTACAAACAGACTCTTAAATATTTTTTTTTTATAATTCGTTTATAGCATCGGAACCCGGTTTACGTTATCCAGATTTTTTCTAATATAAACCTTGAACTATTGCAAATCCATCAACCAAGTCCAACATTTTTATTTTAACAATACATTAACACATTAAATAAATAAAAAAAAAACCGGTCCAGACGTTCAGGACGAGTTCAGTACAACACAAAAACAGAAGAATTATATTTATAAAGTTATAGAGAAGAGGATAATATTCACGAACATAATGCGTGTCTAAATTCCTAGAAAATTAATAGGAAAAGAAGTCCATTGCTGGTATAGCCATTAGCTTTTGTATTTGCTTTGTTTCATAAATTTTACTTTTATATAAATTACACTAAATTACGCATTAACAACTATTGTATTAAGCTCTTATCTTAATAACATATTCAAACGTTTTATTTCATAATGTTGTATTTAGATATCCAAGGATTATTTTAAATACAAAAATATTACAAAATGTTTTTAAGCCAGGTGATAATGACGCGGAATGGGGTTTTATTTCATTAACTCCAGGGACTAAAATAATGAAGGCTTACATTTAAAATGTAAATTATATGTCCGACGTAACATCTCCCGTACATTATATCCCGTTTTTAATATTGTTTTTGAATAAAAGAGAAAAATATTGGTAAATATTTTGAAAATCGAACTGTGTATGTGCGATTAATAAAAAGTGCTTCTGATTTTCTTTAAATTATATGTGGTTCCGTGTAATAAAGGGTTACATAAATTTAATATAATATATACATATATTTTTTCTGTTACCCTATTTATTCTAGGGAAAAACTGGTGTTATTATTATCAATATTTTTACTTAATAATGAGAAATAACTTATTATGTATAAAATAATAATTTCGGCAAACCACCATGATTTTAAACAATAATAGGACTTTAGTTTAATTAATAGTTTATTTGATCAATAGTCATATTTTTTTTACTAAAATTACTTGTTGTTATACTAATAATATTAACAAAAACTTATAAAACTGTGCCCGAGATGATAAAAACTTTTGTCGTTGTCGGGTTAAGTCCTTCGAAATTACTATTTTTTTATGTAAATAGCTTTTTTATTTTATCATTATTTTATGTTATTATAACCATTAATATAATTATTTTATAATTAGTTATTAATAATAATTTTGGATAAGCAAAGTATTAGGGTAACGAGTAAGTCAGTGTTGTAAGTAAGGGTAAGTAGTGAAAGGAGTCATATATGGAGGGATGTCAAGTTAATACTCGACATACTTCCTCGAAACCTCCTTCTTGACCTCCTTACAGGACTTCTAACACATAAGAACAGAACAGAAACAGAAGATCATTACCCGTTCAGAATATTAATTCCGGACTAGTGATTGAACGCTGTAAAGAAACAGCATCATACTCTTATGAGAGGCATTCCCGTAACCTTTATATTTATCTCAGAAATTCTTATTACTGAATGAAGGGGTCGTAGGTAATGCCAATAGCCCATGTATGTCCGTTAGATAGAAATGGTTATATGTAACAATAAAATATAGAATTTTTATTGTACCTATATGAATAACGTTCTTCCAAAACCTATATGAATAAAATAAGGGCGTTAAAATGTTTATATATATATATATATATATATATATATATATATATATATATATATATATATATATATATATATATATATATATATATATATATATATATATATATATATATATGTCGGAGATAGGAGGTATATTCGATGGCTTGTTCGGTATTGATGAAGTCTTCTGGTACAGGATGGAAGCATAGGTCTCAGGCAATTAAACCACACACACAATATGACAATTACTTGTATTAAATGTAGGTAATCACAAATTATTTAGTAGGTATACAATTATCAGAGTTTCGTGAACCACCGGTCCCGTTTGGGAGGGTCCGGACTCTAAGGCTCACACTAATCCATAATCTCCTCGTCTCGATGCTCTCCGATATTTAAAATGTCTCCGGTGCCCCTCCAAACGATTCCGATCACGTGACTCAATACGTCACGGCGTTCACACTCCACTATTACAATGATATCAATTGAGTTACTTATTATTGTTAAATTATCGTGATCTGCGACACGGCCATACTGACAAGTCACACGCCCTCGTGTGCATATGTATCTGAAATCCAAACAATATACAACTGTAGATTCGCTCGGCCTTTCTGACCACATAAAAAAATCATGAATCTTTCTAAAATCGATAGTTATGATAACTAAAGCCGTTACATAGAACATAACTCAATCAAAGTCATTACATGGGATTTAAATAATTGGAGTCAAGATAGACATCACGTACTGGAGTCAAGATAGACATCACGTACTGGAGTCAAGATAGACATCCCAAACAAGAGTCAGGATCAACATTCAAAACTTCGGAGGTAATATAGACATCCTAGGATGTCAAGACAAGATAGACAACCCGCATTGGCGTCAAGTCAAGATAGACAACCATCATTGGCGTCAAGATAGACAACCATCATTGGCGTCAAGATAGACAACCATCATTGGCGTCAAGATAAACAACCATCATTGGCGTCAAGATAGACAACCATCATTGGCGTCAAGATAGACAACCATCATTGGCGTCAAGATAGACAACCATCATTGGCGTCAAGATAGACAACCATCATTGGCGTCAAAATAGACAACCATCATTGGCGTCAAGATAGACAACCATCATTGGCGTCAAGATAGACAACCATCATTGGCGTCAAGATAGACAACCATCATTGGCGTCAAGATAGACAACCATCATTGGCGTCAAGATAGACAACCTGCATTGGCGTCAATTCAAGATAGACAACCTGCATTGGCGTCAAGTCAAGATAGATAGATAAATATATCAAGAAAATATATACACAGCCAGTCGTCATCGTTATAGCAAATACTAAAATCCTTATATTATATCTAGAAAATATTCCAACGGAAGACTATCTATTTGAATTTTTTAATATAAGCTAAGACGTTTTAAGGGATTAAAAATGATTAAGATAATAAAGCAATTTTTATTACGTGCAAATTGTAATTTGCCAGTCAGTAATGTACCGATTTATTAATAGTACAGTTACCAGAAATATTTTTCTATGTGAACATGTATAGGTTAAGGAAAATTGTTATGAAATGATGAAATGATGGCAAACGTTTTCTCATGCAGATCATGGAGCGCGGTCTCCGCCGCTCTTTGCTTCTTTGAGTGCCTAGCGTAAATATTATGTACTTGCTTTTCTGTATGAGTGTGGGTAGAACGTGTGCATCTTCATTCAGCAACATTATACTTGACGCATAGACCTTTTGAAATGTAGTATTTTAATATTATAGTAAATGTAATATTGTTGTGTTCAATATTTCATTGTTTTAAATAATCGATCATGTTTATATACCTGTTTTTGACGTGACAACGTCTTATAATTCGATGAAGCAGACTGCACGCCGCATTGTTCAATGTTTATCTATACTGCAAAGCTACATTGGTTTGGATTTTCGAAAGAAGCCTAATAGATGTTACATCATTCCCTCTAAAGACGAACATAAATAGAATATCATATATACTTCCGTTTGACGTACACAAGTGATCTCTAGTATGGATTCAAAGTGGAAAAAAAAATACTTATTTACCAACACAGGTAGCCCAAATGATAGAGCGACGAGAATGGTAGAGTGCCCATATCGGTTTATTTTTCATTATATTTATTAAATTTTTATATACGTATTTTGATGATGACGGAATCTTAAGAAATTGTATGAAATCAAGATTATTTAATTATAACTACATATAAATATGAATATTATAAATAAGAGGTTTCAATTAAATATAAATTGAAACTTATGAAAGACTTATGATTAGTTAAGAGACTTATGGCAGGCTCAGGGTTACTTTTGTCCTAAGTTTCTCATGAGATATTATTTGTATTCAATTGAAAGCTCTTAATAATTATATATATTTGATATACAAATAAATATTCCATTATGATAATTTAATGTAAATTATATATTATTATTGCATTTGTTGATTAGAGCACGTGAATTAGAAAACATATGAATTATAAAAATTAAATCCCTATATTTTCAATTACAAACAGACTCTTAAATATTTTTTTTTATAATTCGTTTATAGCATCGGAACCCGGTTTACGTTATCCAGATTTTTTCTAATATAAACCTTGAACTATTGCAAATCCATCAACCAAGTCCAACATTTTTATTTTAACAATACATTAACACATTAAATAAATAAAAAAAAAACCGGTCCAGACGTTCAGGACGAGTTCAGTACAACACAAAAACAGAAGAATTATATTTATAAAGTTATAGAGAAGAGGATAATATTCACGAACATAATGCGTGTCTAAATTCCTAGAAAATTAATAGGAAAAGAAGTCCATTGCTGGTATAGCCATTAGCTTTTGTATTTGCTTTGTTTCATAAATTTTACTTTTATATAAATTACACTAAATTACGCATTAACAACTATTGTATTAAGCTCTTATCTTAATAACATATACAAACGTTTTATTTCATAATGTTGTATTTAGATATCCAAGGATTATTTTAAATACAAAAATATTACAAAATGTTTTTAAGCCAGGTGATAATGACGCTGAATGGGGTTTTATTTCATTAACTCCAGGGACTAAAATAATGAAGGCTTACATTTAAAATGTAAATTATATGTCCGACGTAACATCTCCCGTACATTATATCCCGTTTTTAATATTGTTTTTGAATAAAAGAGAAAAATATTGGTAAATATTTTGAAAATCGAACTGTGTATGTGCGATTAATAAAAAGTGCTTCTGATTTTCTTTAAATTATATGTGGTTCCGTGTAATAAAGGGTTACATAAATTTAATATAATATATACATATATTTTTTCTGTTACCCTATTTATTCTAGGGAAAAACTGGTGTTATTATTATCAATATTTTTACTTAATAATGAGAAATAACTTATTATGTATAAAATAATAATTTCGGCAAACCACCATGATTTTAAACAATAATAGGACTTTAGTTTAATTAATAGTTTATTTGATCAATAGTCATATTTTTTTTACTAAAATTACTTGTTGTTATACTAATAATTTTAACAAAAACTTATAAAACTGTGCCCGAGATGATAAAAACTTTTGTCGTTGTCGGGTTAAGTCCTTCGAAATTACTATTTTTTTATGTAAATAGCTTTTTTATTTTATCATTATTTTATGTTATTATAACCATTAATATAATTATTTTATAATTAGTTATTAATAATAATTTTGGATAAGCAAAGTATTAGGGTAACGAGTAAGTCAGTGTTGTAAGTAAGGGTAAGTAGTGAAAGGAGTCATATATGGAGGGATGTCAAGTTAATACTCGACATACTTCCTCGAAACCTCCTTCTTGACCTCCTTACAGGACTTCTAACACATAAGAACAGAACAGAAACAGAAGATCATTACCCGTTCAGAATATTAATTCCGGACTAGTGATTGAACGCTGTAAAGAAACAGCATCATACTCTTATGAGAGGCATTCCCGTAACCTTTATATTTATCTCAGAAATTCTTATTACTGAATGAAGGGGTCGTAGGTAATGCCAATAGCCCATGTATGTCCGTTAGATAGAAATGGTTATATGTAACAATAAAATATAGAATTTTTATTGTACCTATATGAATAACGTTCTTCCAAAACCTATATGAATAAAATAAGGGCGTTAAAATGTTTATATATATATATATATATATATATATATATATATATATATATATATATATATATATATATATATATATATATATATATGTCGGAGATAGGAGGTATATTCGATGGCTTGTTCGGTATTGATGAAGTCTTCTGGTACAGGATGGAAGCATAGGTCTCAGGCAATTAAACCACACACACAATATGACAATTACTTGTATTAAATGTAGGTAATCACAAATTATTTAGTAGGTATACAATTATCAGAGTTTCGTGAACCACCGGTCCCGTTTGGGAGGGTCCGGACTCTAAGGCTCACACTAATCCATAATCTCCTCGTCTCGATGCTCTCCGATATTTAAAATGTCTCCGGTGCCCCTCCAAACGATTCCGATCACGTGACTCAATACGTCACGGCGTTCACACTCCACTATTACAATGATATCAATTGAGTTACTTATTATTGTTAAATTATCGTGATCTGCGACACGGCCATACTGACAAGTCACACGCCCTCGTGTGCATATGTATCTGAAATCCAAACAATATACAACTGTAGATTCGCTCGGCCTTTCTGACCACATAAAAAAATCATGAATCTTTCTAAAATCGATAGTTATGATAACTAAAGCCGTTACATAGAACATAACTCAATCAAAGTCATTACATGGGATTTAAATAATTGGAGTCAAGATAGACATCACGTACTGGAGTCAAGATAGACATCACGTACTGGAGTCAAGATAGACATCCCAAACAAGAGTCAGGATCAACATTCAAAACTTCGGAGGTAATATAGACATCCTAGGATGTCAAGACAAGATAGACAACCCGCATTGGCGTCAAGTCAAGATAGACAACCATCATTGGCGTCAAGATAGACAACCATCATTGGCGTCAAGATAGACAACCATCATTGGCGTCAAGATAAACAACCATCATTGGCGTCAAGATAGACAACCATCATTGGCGTCAAGATAGACAACCATCATTGGCGTCAAGATAGACAACCATCATTGGCGTCAAGATAGACAACCATCATTGGCGTCAAAATAGACAACCATCATTGGCGTCAAGATAGACAACCATCATTGGCGTCAAGATAGACAACCATCATTGGCGTCAAGATAGACAACCATCATTGGCGTCAAGATAGACAACCATCATTGGCGTCAAGATAGACAACCTGCATTGGCGTCAATTCAAGATAGACAACCTGCATTGGCGTCAAGTCAAGATAGATAGATAAATATATCAAGAAAATATATACACAGCCAGTCGTCATCGTTATAGCAAATACTAAAATCCTTATATTATATCTAGAAAATATTCCAACGGAAGACTATCTATTTGAATTTTTTAATATAAGCTAAGACGTTTTAAGGGATTAAAAATGATTAAGATAATAAAGCAATTTTTATTACGTGCAAATTGTAATTTGCCAGTCAGTAATGTACCGATTTATTAATAGTACAGTTACCAGAAATATTTTTCTATGTGAACATGTATAGGTTAAGGAAAATTGTTATGAAATGATGAAATGATGGCAAACGTTTTCTCATGCAGATCATGGAGCGCGGTCTCCGCCGCTCTTTGCTTCTTTGAGTGCCTAGCGTAAATATTATGTACTTGCTTTTCTGTATGAGTGTGGGTAGAACGTGTGCATCTTCATTCAGCAACATTATACTTGACGCATAGACCTTTTGAAATGTAGTATTTTAATATTATAGTAAATGTAATATTGTTGTGTTCAATATTTCATTGTTTTAAATAATCGATCATGTTTATATACCTGTTTTTGACGTGACAACGTCTTATAATTCGATGAAGCAGACTGCACGCCGCATTGTTCAATGTTTATCTATACTGCAAAGCTACATTGGTTTGGATTTTCGAAAGAAGCCTAATAGATGTTACATCATTCCCTCTAAAGACGAACATAAATAGAATATCATATATACTTCCGTTTGACGTACACAAGTGATCTCTAGTATGGATTCAAAGTGGAAAAAAAAATACTTATTTACCAACACAGGTAGCCCAAATGATAGAGCGACGAGAATGGTAGAGTGCCCATATCGGTTTATTTTTCATTATATTTATTAAATTTTTATATACGTATTTTGATGATGACGGAATCTTAAGAAATTGTATGAAATCAAGATTATTTAATTATAACTACATATAAATATGAATATTATAAATAAGAGGTTTCAATTAAATATAAATTGAAACTTATGAAAGACTTATGATTAGTTAAGAGACTTATGGCAGGCTCAGGGTTACTTTTGTCCTAAGTTTCTCATGAGATATTATTTGTATTCAATTGAAAGCTCTTAATAATTATATATATTTGATATACAAATAAATATTCCATTATGATAATTTAATGTAAATTATATATTATTATTGCATTTGTTGATTAGAGCACGTGAATTAGAAAACATATGAATTATAAAAATTAAATCCCTATATTTTCAATTACAAACAGACTCTTAAATATTTTTTTTTATAATTCGTTTATAGCATCGGAACCCGGTTTACGTTATCCAGATTTTTTCTAATATAAACCTTGAACTATTGCAAATCCATCAACCAAGTCCAACATTTTTATTTTAACAATACATTAACACATTAAATAAATAAAAAAAAAACCGGTCCAGACGTTCAGGACGAGTTCAGTACAACACAAAAACAGAAGAATTATATTTATAAAGTTATAGAGAAGAGGATAATATTCACGAACATAATGCGTGTCTAAATTCCTAGAAAATTAATAGGAAAAGAAGTCCATTGCTGGTATAGCCATTAGCTTTTGTATTTGCTTTGTTTCATAAATTTTACTTTTATATAAATTACACTAAATTACGCATTAACAACTATTGTATTAAGCTCTTATCTTAATAACATATACAAACGTTTTATTTCATAATGTTGTATTTAGATATCCAAGGATTATTTTAAATACAAAAATATTACAAAATGTTTTTAAGCCAGGTGATAATGACGCTGAATGGGGTTTTATTTCATTAACTCCAGGGACTAAAATAATGAAGGCTTACATTTAAAATGTAAATTATATGTCCGACGTAACATCTCCCGTACATTATATCCCGTTTTTAATATTGTTTTTGAATAAAAGAGAAAAATATTGGTAAATATTTTGAAAATCGAACTGTGTATGTGCGATTAATAAAAAGTGCTTCTGATTTTCTTTAAATTATATGTGGTTCCGTGTAATAAAGGGTTACATAAATTTAATATAATATATACATATATTTTTTCTGTTACCCTATTTATTCTAGGGAAAAACTGGTGTTATTATTATCAATATTTTTACTTAATAATGAGAAATAACTTATTATGTATAAAATAATAATTTCGGCAAACCACCATGATTTTAAACAATAATAGGACTTTAGTTTAATTAATAGTTTATTTGATCAATAGTCATATTTTTTTTACTAAAATTACTTGTTGTTATACTAATAATTTTAACAAAAACTTATAAAACTGTGCCCGAGATGATAAAAACTTTTGTCGTTGTCGGGTTAAGTCCTTCGAAATTACTATTTTTTTATGTAAATAGCTTTTTTATTTTATCATTATTTTATGTTATTATAACCATTAATATAATTATTTTATAATTAGTTATTAATAATAATTTTGGATAAGCAAAGTATTAGGGTAACGAGTAAGTCAGTGTTGTAAGTAAGGGTAAGTAGTGAAAGGAGTCATATATGGAGGGATGTCAAGTTAATACTCGACATACTTCCTCGAAACCTCCTTCTTGACCTCCTTACAGGACTTCTAACACATAAGAACAGAACAGAAACAGAAGATCATTACCCGTTCAGAATATTAATTCCGGACTAGTGATTGAACGCTGTAAAGAAACAGCATCATACTCTTATGAGAGGCATTCCCGTAACCTTTATATTTATCTCAGAAATTCTTATTACTGAATGAAGGGGTCGTAGGTAATGCCAATAGCCCATGTATGTCCGTTAGATAGAAATGGTTATATGTAACAATAAAATATAGAATTTTTATTGTACCTATATGAATAACGTTCTTCCAAAACCTATATGAATAAAATAAGGGCGTTAAAATGTTTATATATATATATATATATATATATATATATATATATATATATATATATATATATATATATATATATATATATATATATATATATGTCGGAGATAGGAGGTATATTCGATGGCTTGTTCGGTATTGATGAAGTCTTCTGGTACAGGATGGAAGCATAGGTCTCAGGCAATTAAACCACACACACAATATGACAATTACTTGTATTAAATGTAGGTAATCACAAATTATTTAGTAGGTATACAATTATCAGAGTTTCGTGAACCACCGGTCCCGTTTGGGAGGGTCCGGACTCTAAGGCTCACACTAATCCATAATCTCCTCGTCTCGATGCTCTCCGATATTTAAAATGTCTCCGGTGCCCCTCCAAACGATTCCGATCACGTGACTCAATACGTCACGGCGTTCACACTCCACTATTACAATGATATCAATTGAGTTACTTATTATTGTTAAATTATCGTGATCTGCGACACGGCCATACTGACAAGTCACACGCCCTCGTGTGCATATGTATCTGAAATCCAAACAATATACAACTGTAGATTCGCTCGGCCTTTCTGACCACATAAAAAAATCATGAATCTTTCTAAAATCGATAGTTATGATAACTAAAGCCGTTACATAGAACATAACTCAATCAAAGTCATTACATGGGATTTAAATAATTGGAGTCAAGATAGACATCACGTACTGGAGTCAAGATAGACATCACGTACTGGAGTCAAGATAGACATCCCAAACAAGAGTCAGGATCAACATTCAAAACTTCGGAGGTAATATAGACATCCTAGGATGTCAAGACAAGATAGACAACCCGCATTGGCGTCAAGTCAAGATAGACAACCATCATTGGCGTCAAGATAGACAACCATCATTGGCGTCAAGATAGACAACCATCATTGGCGTCAAGATAAACAACCATCATTGGCGTCAAGATAGACAACCATCATTGGCGTCAAGATAGACAACCATCATTGGCGTCAAGATAGACAACCATCATTGGCGTCAAGATAGACAACCATCATTGGCGTCAAAATAGACAACCATCATTGGCGTCAAGATAGACAACCATCATTGGCGTCAAGATAGACAACCATCATTGGCGTCAAGATAGACAACCATCATTGGCGTCAAGATAGACAACCATCATTGGCGTCAAGATAGACAACCTGCATTGGCGTCAATTCAAGATAGACAACCTGCATTGGCGTCAAGTCAAGATAGATAGATAAATATATCAAGAAAATATATACACAGCCAGTCGTCATCGTTATAGCAAATACTAAAATCCTTATATTATATCTAGAAAATATTCCAACGGAAGACTATCTATTTGAATTTTTTAATATAAGCTAAGACGTTTTAAGGGATTAAAAATGATTAAGATAATAAAGCAATTTTTATTACGTGCAAATTGTAATTTGCCAGTCAGTAATGTACCGATTTATTAATAGTACAGTTACCAGAAATATTTTTCTATGTGAACATGTATAGGTTAAGGAAAATTGTTATGAAATGATGAAATGATGGCAAACGTTTTCTCATGCAGATCATGGAGCGCGGTCTCCGCCGCTCTTTGCTTCTTTGAGTGCCTAGCGTAAATATTATGTACTTGCTTTTCTGTATGAGTGTGGGTAGAACGTGTGCATCTTCATTCAGCAACATTATACTTGACGCATAGACCTTTTGAAATGTAGTATTTTAATATTATAGTAAATGTAATATTGTTGTGTTCAATATTTCATTGTTTTAAATAATCGATCATGTTTATATACCTGTTTTTGACGTGACAACGTCTTATAATTCGATGAAGCAGACTGCACGCCGCATTGTTCAATGTTTATCTATACTGCAAAGCTACATTGGTTTGGATTTTCGAAAGAAGCCTAATAGATGTTACATCATTCCCTCTAAAGACGAACATAAATAGAATATCATATATACTTCCGTTTGACGTACACAAGTGATCTCTAGTATGGATTCAAAGTGGAAAAAAAAATACTTATTTACCAACACAGGTAGCCCAAATGATAGAGCGACGAGAATGGTAGAGTGCCCATATCGGTTTATTTTTCATTATATTTATTAAATTTTTATATACGTATTTTGATGATGACGGAATCTTAAGAAATTGTATGAAATCAAGATTATTTAATTATAACTACATATAAATATGAATATTATAAATAAGAGGTTTCAATTAAATATAAATTGAAACTTATGAAAGACTTATGATTAGTTAAGAGACTTATGGCAGGCTCAGGGTTACTTTTGTCCTAAGTTTCTCATGAGATATAATTTGTATTCAATTGAAAGCTCTTAATAATTATATATATTTGATATACAAATAAATATTCCATTATGATAATTTAATGTAAATTATATATTATTATTGCATTTGTTGATTAGAGCACGTGAATTAGAAAACATATGAATTATAAAAATTAAATCCCTATATTTTCAATTACAAACAGACTCTTAAATATTTTTTTTTATAATTCGTTTATAGCATCGGAACCCGGTTTACGTTATCCAGATTTTTTCTAATATAAACCTTGAACTATTGCAAATCCATCAACCAAGTCCAACATTTTTATTTTAACAATACATTAACACATTAAATAAATAAAAAAAAAACCGGTCCAGACGTTCAGGACGAGTTCAGTACAACACAAAAACAGAAGAATTATATTTATAAAGTTATAGAGAAGAGGATAATATTCACGAACATAATGCGTGTCTAAATTCCTAGAAAATTAATAGGAAAAGAAGTCCATTGCTGGTATAGCCATTAGCTTTTGTATTTGCTTTGTTTCATAAATTTTACTTTTATATAAATTACACTAAATTACGCATTAACAACTATTGTATTAAGCTCTTATCTTAATAACATATTCAAACGTTTTATTTCATAATGTTGTATTTAGATATCCAAGGATTATTTTAAATACAAAAATATTACAAAATGTTTTTAAGCCAGGTGATAATGACGCGGAATGGGGTTTTATTTCATTAACTCCAGGGACTAAAATAATGAAGGCTTACATTTAAAATGTAAATTATATGTCCGACGTAACATCTCCCGTACATTATATCCCGTTTTTAATATTGTTTTTGAATAAAAGAGAAAAATATTGGTAAATATATTTAAAATCGAACTGTGTATGTGCGATTAATAAAAAGTGCTACTGATTTTCTTTAAATTATTTGTAGTTCCGTGTAATAAAGGGTTACATAATTTTAATATAATATATACATATATTTTTTCTGTTACCCTTTTTATTCTAGGGAAAAACTGGTGTTATTATTATCAATATTTTTACTTAATAATGAGAAATAACTTATTATGTATAAAATAATAATTTCGGCAAACCACCATGATTTTAAACAATAATAGGACTTTAGTTTAATTAATAGTTTATTTGATCAATAGTCATATTTTTTTTACTAAAATTACTTGTTGTTATACTAATAATATTAACAAAAACTTATAAAACTGTGCCCGAGATGATAAAAACTTTTGTCGTTGTCGGGTTAAGTCCTTCGAAATTACTATTTTTTTATGTAAATAGCTTTTTTATTTTATCATTATTTTATGTTATTATAACCATTAATATAATTATTTTATAATTAGTTATTAATAATAATTTTGGATAAGCAAAGTATTAGGGTAACGAGTAAGTCAGTGTTGTAAGTAAGGGTAAGTAGTGAAAGGAGTCATATATGGAGGGATGTCAAGTTAATACTCGACATACTTCCTCGAAACCTCCTTCTGGACCTCCTTACAGGACTTCTAACACATAAGAACAGAACAGAAACAGAAGATCATTACCCGTTCAGAATATTAATTCCGGACTAGTGATTGAACGCTGTAAAGAAACAGCATCATACTCTTATGAGAGGCATTCCCGTAACCTTTATATTTATCTCAGAAATTCTTATTACTGAATGAAGGGGTCGTAGGTAATGCCAATAGCCCATGTATGTCCGTTAAATAGAAATGGTTATATATAACAATAAAATATAGAATTTTTATTGTACCTATATGAATAACGTTCTTCCAAAACCTATATGAATAAAATAAGGGCGTTAAAATGTTTATATATATATATATATATATATATATATATATATATATATATATATATATATATATATATATCTTATTTGGATTTTATACTAAAGTTTATTCCAATGAATCAAATAATACCATAATACTGCAAAGTTACCAACAGCTTCAATAGTGAACAACAAGTTAACATAATATCAAAGTAATCTTGCAACTTGATAGTTTATCTAAATATCTCACCGCAAATTTATAACATTAATTACTAAATTAATTACAATAATTTCAGGTCGTAGCTTTGAAGGAATGAAAATTGCATAAAAACGTGGTAATTAGTAAAAAGTTAGTGCTGAACAAACTAAGAGGAAATAATTTATAAGTGTGAAAAACAACATAAATCTTAAGTAAATTCTATAAACTTAAATAAGTATATTAATTATTGATTAAATTATATTAATATCAACTATATATAGACCTTGAAGGCACATGAAGGAAGGAACTTGTTACGTTTTATTTTATTTTCTTTCTTACTAACTTATTATAACCAACTGAAAACAAAGTACCTATATTTAAAATTGTATCTCATTTAAAAATATAAAGAAATATAATTAATGGCACCCAATTCAACTTCTTACAGGTAGTTGTGCAAACTCGTTCGAAACTTATTCGAGGTCCAATTCAAATATTCTTTACTATTGCTATTTGAAATAAAGAAGATATTTCTATTCTAACTTTTTTTATAGATACTTCGTTTAGCTAGAAACTGGCAAGAGCTTTATAAGCTGTATTGTGCTTTTAGATAATAATTATATATTTTCCAAACAAATTTAACCGTAAAAGTATTTTTTAACATTGTTCTTGTTTTAGAGGTTTAATTCAACAATAAACCGACCAAAATAATACAGTTAAATTAGCTCATAACACTTTTATGTGTAATGAATATCAAAAGAGCTGTCTACTCTATTTAGACAATATTGCTTTTATAACACTCTCTTTTGGGAATGTGGCTGGCAGAAGTTATATTAAAAAATGTATTATCATATATCTCTGGCTAATTTATTTATCCTTTTGTTTGTTTTTAAATATTAACAGAACCGAAATTAGTGTTTAAATGTAACTAAATGAAATAACACCGATCCAATTGATCTTAATGTAGCCATTCCAAAAAAGACGGTCATATAGAGCCTTCTAAATTCATCACAGAGGGTAGCTATACGTCACCTCAATTAGTAGGATAACGGTTTCAAATCTCTGTCCGTTTCAATTAATTTTTGGTTCCATATTTTTATAATTTGAATAAGGTTAACATAGTTAATACATATTAATAGATATTTTTAAACAGCAAATTGATTTGTTAAGGAGAAAAAAAATAACACTCTCAAAGCTTCTACACAGGAAAACGGTATACTATACGAAGAGGTCAATAGACACTTTATGTGTCCAATACAATAATATATTTAAAATTGTATTGGAATTTGCTGAATAGTAAGAAAATGGCTTTGAAGTCTTAATGCAAAAGAAAACTACATTCATGCTGGTTAGACTGCTAGCCAGTTCTAATAACATTTTACAATCGATGTCACACAGATTTAACTCCTCATTATAAAGGTGTTTTGTGATTTTTCATAGATCAGGGCGCGTTTAGAGCTCTCGTAGCTTTAATTTTAAGTTAGGGAGTGTATACATATTTTAAGTTGAGGAGAGTAGAAGGGCTTATTTCGATACGATTGTTTTTTTTTTTATATCATCTAGGTCAATGCTTGACTACATTCCACCTGATGGTAAGTGGAATGTAGTCTTAGATGGTAAGTCGCATTGCGCTAGCAACCTATTCACTCTTCTCTTGAAGACACCCACATTATATTTGGCCGGAAATACCGACGCAAGCAATTTGTGCCAGTCCTTCGCTGTACGCACTAAAAATGAGGAAGCAAAGCGCTTCGTTCGGACAGATGGAATATCCACAACAAAAGGATGGATACCTGCCGTGCTTCGGGACGTCCGGTGATGGAAGCGCGACGGGGGAATTATGTCGTGTAATTCCTGCGCACATTTACCAAAATGTATCCTATAGAATACTGAGAGGCTAGCAATTTTACGCCTGTGTTCAAGGCTTTGGAGGTCGGCTTCGACCAATTCGGGATCGCCTATAAGCCTCTTTGCTCGCCTCTCAATTGAGTCCAGAACCGCAAGATGAGACTTTGCGGCACCAGCAAATATGTGACCACAGTACTCTACACACGACCGGATCTGTGCTTTCTATAAAACAAGAAGCTGTCCCACTGTAAAGTACTGCCGAACCTTCGCAAGAACGGCAAGCTTTGCTGCTGCTGCTCTTGCTCAGGTCTCAATGAACCGACCAAAGTTGAGGTTCGAGGAAATCTCTAAGCCTAACAACTGAAGCCGGACACTGTATTCCAAGGATACATTCTGGAAAGTAAGAGCCAAGGTGAAAGGGCTCCTTTTGGCGGTGAACAGACACGTCTGCGTTTTGGTGGCGTTGAACTTGACAAGATTGGCATTGCTCTATGCGGAGACTGCCTGAAGTTTGTCATTCAAACGTTGCACCATGGCTTCTCTTTCAGACTGTACTTGATCTCGACTAGCCCGAGTACTCGGCAGATATCTTTCTGCAACTGTGCGGTCGTCTGCGTGCCCATAGATACCGGGCTTCAACAGATCATTAATGTGCAGCAGAGAAAGAGTTGCAGAAAGAACAGACCCCTGAGGCACTCCGGCATTTATTGTGAAGGGTTCCGAGGATAACCCGTCAACAAAGACTACTCCTCTACAGATTTATTACATGTATAGAATAAGATTTTCATGGTACCTATTCCGTCATTGACATAAATAGTCCTAACTTTTTTATTTCTGAACCGATTTAGATAAAATAAACACTAAATGTTAAGTGAAGACTGTAATAATATATTCCTGAAAACCGCATTCAATTTGATTAAGCCGTTTCTGAGATTAGCGTGCACAAACAAACAGACATACAGACATACAGACATACAGACATACAGACATACAGACAAACAGACAAACTGAAAAACCATTGTTTTGGGTTCTCTTGCTCTTATAAAGCTCCCCTATGATGTTTTTTTTTTGATTCCATGTACAGGAATGGCTCAGTGACGATTTTATTATATGTATAGATAAATATTATAAATAAGAGGTTTCAATTAAATATAAATTGCAACTTATGAACATACTAACATTTCAATTAAATATAAATATAAATTGTAACTTATGAAATACTTATGATTAGTTAAGAGACTTATGGCAGGCTCAGGGTTATTTTTGTCCTAAGTTTCCCATGAGATTTAATTTGTATTCAATTGATAGCTCTTAATAATTATATATATTTGATATACAAATAACTATTCCATTATGATAATTTAATGTTAATTATATATTATTATTGCATTTGTTGATTAGAGCACGTGAATTAGAAAACATAAAAATTTTAAAAATTATTCTCTATATTTTCAATTACAAATAGACTCTTAATTTTTTTTTATGTTTCGTTTATAGCACCGGGATCCGGTTTACGTTATCCAGATTTTTTAAAAATATAAACCTTGAACTGATTGCAAAACCATCAACCAAGTCCAACATTTTTATTTTAACAATACATAAACACATTAAATAAATAAAAAAAAACCGGTCCAGACATTCAGGACGAATTCAGTACAACACAAAAACAGAAGAATTATATTTATAAAGTTATAGAGAAGAGGATAATATTCACGAACATAATGCGTGTCTAAATTCCTAGAAAATTAATAGAAAAAAGTCCAGTGCTGGTACTATAGCCATTAGCTTTTTGTTTTTGCTTTGTTTCATAAATTTTACTTTTATATAAATTACACTAAATTACGCATTAACAACTATTGTATTAAGCTCTTATCTTAATAACATATTCAAACGTTTTATTTCATAATGTTGTATTTAGATATCCAAGGATTATTTTAAATACAAAAATATTACAAAATGTTTTTAAGCCAGGTGATAATGACGCGGAATGGGGTTTTATTTCATTAACTCCAGGGACTAAAATAATGAAGGCTTACATTTAAAATGTAAATTATATGTCCGACGTAACATCTCCCGTACATTATATCCCGTTTTTAATATTGTTTTTGAATAAAAGAGAAAAATATTGGTAAATATATTTAAAATCGAACTGTGTATGTGCGATTAATAAAAAGTGCTACTGATTTTCTTTAAATTATTTGTGGTTCCGTGTAATAAAGGGTTACATAATTTTAATATAATATATACATATATTTTTTCTGTTACCCTATTTATTCTAGGGAAAAACTGGTGTTATTATTATCAATATTTGAATCAAGTTCCAAAAGTTTTTTTTCTATTGTTTATTTCAAATTGTATACACACGGAGTTAAGGAATGATCTATATAAAAAACTAAGTTTCACTGGTGAATTGTATGTCTTTTGGTTTTCAAAATTTTCTTAATTATACTTAACTTAATTATAAATTAAGGTTAAACATTATGTACAGAATAACTTCAAGATCTAACAGATGGAAACATAGTTTTAATAGTTCAGAGGCAATAGTACGCATCTGCACGGGCAGTTTAGAAGATAAGGGGAGTTGAATAACAGATATTTAACGCCTTTGGAATAAATATCATTGCTAACTTACTAATAGCGATTTCAATCACTCAGCAAACTTTAAGCTACTCTTTATAACTATAACCATTCCACCTAGTTGTGGAGGCTGTTTTTAATCGTTCGTTTCATTATCTTAAGCTTATTTTAATATCTTATGCATATTTTTATGCGAAATAATATTTTTCAACGTAAACCTTTATTCTTACTATTTTGATTAAACAACAAATATACAACAGGCTTAAGGATTGTAAAATTAATTTTAGTTATGAACAGAAACATCCTTATTAGCTTTTGTGCGAGTATTTATCTTAACTTATAATAATTTTATCAGATCATCTATTTTTACATTCGGATAAATGTTGTTATTTATTTATTTTTTTTATAATAAGGCATATATTTTAAAAGTACATTTAGGTTTGAAAATATCTTTAAACATGTATAGCCATGTTAAGCTTATTTATATTTATATAAATTTACATTTAGGTTAGTTCAAAAGATAAACCAAACTTTTTTTATGGAAATTATCAAACAAGTTACAGAACTCCCTAGATACTGTAATAATGTGCACATAAAAATTTGCGTATTGAAAATTCAATATATGTAAGTTATTTTTGATTTTTCGAAATATTTTTACTTAATAATGGATAAAATAAGAAATAACTTATTACGTATAAAATAATAATTTCGGCAAGTGACCATAATTTTAAAAATAGTATTACTTTAGTTTAATTAATAGTTTAGTTGATAAAAAGTCATAATTTTTTTACTAAAATTACTTGTTGTTATACTAATAATATTAACAAAAACTTATAAAACTGTGCCCGAGATGATAAAAACTTTTGTCGTTGTCGGGTTAAGTCCTTCTAAATTACTATTTTTTTATGTAAATAGCTTTTTTATTTTATGATTATTTTATTTTATTATAATAATTAATATAATTATTTTATAATTATTTATTCATAATAATTTTGGATAAGCAAAGTATTAGGGTAAGGAGTAAGTAAGTGTTGTAAGTAAGGGTAAGTAGTGAAAGGAGTCCTATATGGAGGGATGTCAAGTTAATACTCGACATACTTCCTCGAAACCTCCTTCTTGACCTCCTTACAGGACTTCTAACACAGAAGAACAGAACAGAAACAGAAGACCATTACCCGTTCAGAATGTTAATTCCGGACTAGTGATTGAACGCTGTAAAGAAACAGCATCATACTCTTATGAGAGGCATTCCCGTAACCTTTATATTTATCTCAGAAATTCCTATTATTGAATGAAAGGGTCGTATGTATTGGCAATAGCCCATGTATGTCCGTTAGATAGAAATGATTATATGTAACAATAAAATATAAAATTCTTATTGTACCTATATGAATAAAATAAGGGCGTTAAAATGTTTATACAAAAATGATACTGCTAATTTTACCTCGATATATATATATATATATATATATATATATATATATATATATATATATATATATATATATCGAGGTAAAATTAGGTATATATATATATATATATATATATATATATATATATATATATATATATATATATATATATATATATATATATATATATATACATATATATTTATTCCAATGAACCAAATAAAACCATAATACTGCAAAGTTATTCAACAGCGTCAATAGTGAACAACAAGTTAACATAATCTCAAAGTAATCTTGCAACTTGATAGTTTATCTAAATATCTCGCCTCTCGCAAAACTTATGACATTAATTACTAAATTCATAACAATAATTTCAGGTCGTAACTTTGAATCAATGAAAGTTGCATAAAAACGTGGTAATTAGTAAAAAGTTAGTGCTGAACAAATGAAGAGGA
Source organism: Napeogenes sylphis (assembly GCA_959347405.1). Taxonomy (NCBI): domain Eukaryota; kingdom Metazoa; phylum Arthropoda; class Insecta; order Lepidoptera; family Nymphalidae; genus Napeogenes; species Napeogenes sylphis. The sequence goes on along the minus strand of OY365777.1, from coordinate 28,472,930 downwards.
AATACCTAATTTATAAGTGTGAAAAACAATATAAATCTTAAGTAAATTCTATAAACTTAAAAAAGTATATTTATTGATTAAATTATAATAATATCACCTATATATAGAACTTAAAGGCACTTGAAGGAAGGAACTTGTTACGTTTTATTTTATTTTCTTTCTTAATAACTTTTTATAACAAACTGAAAAAAAAAATGTTTAAAATTGCATCTCATTTAAAAATATAAGGAAATATAATTAAAGCTAAATAATAAATAAACATATGGCACCCAATTCAACTTTTCACAGGTAACTGTGCAAACTTGTTCGAAACTTGTTCGAGGTCCAAATATTCATTCAGATATTCTTCACTATAGCGAAATAAAGAAATAAAGAAGATATTTCTATTCTACTTTTTCTATAGATACTTCGTTTAGCTAGAAATTGACAAGATCTGGATTTATTTGATGAAATTAAAAAAAGAACGGAATAAGAGGAGAATTCAGTGTTTCTTTTTTTTATTATCAATAAACTAATAGTTATTCTACAAATAAATAATAGTTCATCTGTTTCTGTAGTCGCTCAGTAGTCTGGTTGCAGACTTCATCATTTTATAAAAAACATTAATTGGTATTTACGTCCACGTTACTAAATTTCAGGTGAATGTATTTTATACCATAGAAAAAAATCAATAATATGCATTTTTTAATCTTAATCGTATTTTTCTCGGTGTCTGGGAGAAAACCATAATATATTTCGACAAAAGTAAGCAAGTATAAAATACCATATTAAGGCATATCTTTTGCACTTGAATATAATCAATAATATCACTATATAATGTAAAATGTTTCACCATAAATTTGTTTTATAATAGTGAGGTATAGTTACTGTCATTTAATCCTAAATGTGGCTAAATTAATGAGCCTGACCAAAACCAAAAGCTTCGAAATGGTTTTAAAACAGAAGTAAAACATTTTGTGGTTAAAAATATAAAATTATTACTTCCCATCATTTCAAAGAGCAAAAATGTGAAGCGATACAAAAATATTTTATATTTTTCTTAAATATATTGTATGTTTACAATATCATATATTTTTACGAGTAAAATAACAATATTTCTACTTTTTTCTTTGATATCCATTTCGACTGCCATGATGTTTAACCAAATGAAAGTACAAAGAGATTTCATTGTTTGATCAAAACATGATATCTGTACTAAATTTTTTTTTATCTTTTTTTACTTTGCAGTTGTTAGAAAAATATGTTTTTTGAATATGAATTTAGAGTTTGTATGTTATTTTATAATCTGTATTGTGCTTTTAGATAATAATTATATATTTTCCAAACAAATTTAACCGTAAAAGTATTTTTTAGCAAAATCACTCTTGGTAGGGGTCTGAGTCTAGGGGGTAGAAGGCGACATCATTAAGAGACTGTAGAGAAAACCCTAACTTCGTAGCTCACTTCGCACAGAGATTAATATAAATATTTCTGGATATTAGAGAGCATTTACACTATTATATTTAGAATAATTTAATAATTGAATGTATAATAATTCAAACAAAGTTGGAAAATTACCACACTCATTATTTTATCAATTTTTTTTTGTAAACATATTTTGTTAATCAAAAATATTTATAATTATTTTTTACTTGTTTTATTATTTGGTTAGTTTTTTTTGTATATTTATATAGTATTTATACAAAAAATATATATTATTCATTAATAAATTAAAACAACTGCGTAATATGTGTAGATTTCCGGATAATTAATTAAGAAAGTTCAAACTTCAACACCTCTAAGTTTCTCATCTACCAATTCTGTATGCATACATATTATATTGATAAGATTACATTGGCTTTTAAACCCAATCTGCTAAGAGTGTCAAGATAAATGTAGTTACGCCATATTGTGTGTTTTCTGAACAGACGTATCTACCATTTTATTCAAATTTCTACGTCGTAACTCCATGCTAAGTTAAAACCTATGAGGTTTTTTCATATGCAGACTATGTGGCGTTAAAATTTATTTAAAACAAAAGATTTAACAGTTTTTCATTCAATAATACGTTTAAAAACAAAAAAGTTATGAGCAATAATTTTTTTTTTGTTACGTTTTTTGCGTCTCCTGTAAAGTTACGATTTTGGTGTTTACGACCTTTCTACCCCGAGGTGTCGATATTATTAGATTAATATAGATGCTATTAGATTGCCATGTACAATTAACAATAACAAAATCATTGTATTATAAGTGAAAATGTATGTTTCCTCTAAATAATAGGAATATAATTTAAAAATATTATACAAATAATTTTACTTACAAACAATATTATATTAAAAACTTTTAACAAAAAAGTAAAACAACCTTTAAAAAGAATAAATAATTTGATGAAGAAAACTGTTTAAGAAGTAGTTGCATTTGATTTAGATCCATTAAAGAAACTAGTACCAACCTCTTCTACGGTTTCCCTCATAAAATATTTTATTTTTTAGGAAGTCATTAAGCAATATTGATTGAATTTTGAATTGGATTAATTTGTCTTCGTTTATCTTAAACGATCTGTGTTTATACAATCAATACGTAAGTACCATATTCGTTCAGAAATGGTAGGAAAAAAAATAAAAAAATAAACGTATCGTGACTCACAAATATCAAGAAAGTTTATTATAAATCATCACAAACATCGGCCTTATATCTAATAGAACTATAAATATGTTTTAAATTTTTTAATGGAAGTTCTTAAAAACTTTAAAATAACAATGTATAAGTATAAGGTGTATAAAGATTTAAATGTTTCCTGTTATTATAAAGGCTACATGCTAAATAAATATTTTTTAAAGATTTACATTTCTACAATATAAAATTTAAAAGTAACAGAATATTAACTTTCAAAGCCTATGATGTCAGGAAATTTACCAAAAAGAAATGGCATTTTTCTCATCAGGAAAAATAATGAAATAAGAAAAAATAATATCATTATGCAAATTTAATGTTTCAATAAGACGTGATAGGGTTTATTATGGATTATGAATTTGGTATTATTAGTATTGAAGTGAGCACAAAAAAAAGTTATATATGGATGTATTTTAAAAACATTTTAAGAATGAGTAATGTTAAAATTAAATTTTAATACGAATCCCACTCCCATAAATCCATATGACAAAATATTTTTGATTTATGTTATTTTTTTTATGTTTTTGTAAATGTGTGATGGTCACAATGGAGGTTGACATATCCTAACAAGTATAAAATCACAAATAAAAAATATAGACTAAATTTTTTTTTAATGACTACTATTACACCAATCTTTAAAGTGACACCATTAGTGTGAAAAAAAAACTCAATAGGGTAACAAACACTAACGGAAATTAGAATATTTTAATCTCGGTCTGTAAATTGATTTGCTTTTTACCGGCAAATTTACAAACTTAATTGAACCTGAAATGCTTCTAGCCAATATTAAAAAAATCAACTCCTATTTTATTTTTATATTTTAAGTTCAATAAAAGTATAATTTATTTACGTGCACTATTAATACTATGAAAGTTAATAACCCAAAAAAAATAAGTAATTGTCGGATATCAAGGTATATTAGTGGCTTGCTCATGATTGATGGAGTCATCTGCTGCAGGAACTGTGGCTTAGATTTCAAGCAATTAAACCATAAAGACACAGTATGATAATTCCCGTATTAAAATGTGAGTAATCAGCCATCAAAAATTACTTATTAGGTATCTAATTATCAACGTTACGTGAACCACTGGTCTCGTTTGGAGGATCCGAACCATATCACTCTGTCTAATAAAATCCGCCACCGACTCTCCAATATTTAAAGTGTAACTTTTACCCCTTCAAGCGACCCCGATCACGCCACTCATACGTCACGACATTATTACCCTGCACTTGTAACAATATCAATTGAGTTACTGATTATTGTTAAATTATCGTAAGCGCCGTCATACTTATTAAAACAAAAAGATACGCATAACTAATAATATAATCAATTTACAATTAGAAACTGTTTTACTTTAGAAACCTTCCTACAAGTTTGTAGTTCCATTCACTGGTTATTTTCAATGATTACGCAAGAAAAGCATTGTATTTCCAATTTGAACTAAAGAAAATGATCTGAAATATTCAAACGATTTAATTTAATACATTGAAATCAATTTTTCAGGAATTTTAATCGTTTACAAAAATCGTTTGTAAGCTTTGTACATAAACTTGATACGGCTATTAAACTTAGTAGTAACTAAAACTAATATATCTTATAGACTTCATGTACAGGTTGATAAGGTCAACCATTATTTACTACTTTAGCTATCTTGTTCTAATTTTCTAATAATATATAAATTAAGAATTGCACATCCATTTGCTACTCAATTGTAAAATATTAAAAAAAATAGTTACTACGTGAGTACATGTCAAAAAACCCAAAACAATAGATTTGTTTTCTGTCGATGCGAGCGAGCGAACTCCATTAAAAAAACTAGAAGAGATGTACCTGTTGCAATTTATAAAAATATAGGCACTCTTATAACCATAAGTTCGCTTTTAATTTATTTCTTATTAAAAGCATTCTTATGAATTTATGGTTTATAAATCTGTAATAATAATGTAAAATAGTCTCATGATCCTATTTTGGATGAGAAAATAAACTTACTAATAACTTATTAAAATATATTCTCAACTAATACCGGAGACACGGTTGTGTGCAACTTAGTCTAAAGTTTCAGCAAACATGTGTGGGAGGACTGATAAATATAGAACAAGAGAGGTACACAAAGATCGCGTTGTGCACAATGTTATCTAGACCATCCATTAATTCCCTGGAATAATATTGGATATGATGTGTGTATGTATAAACATCATGACATTGTATGAGCCAAATAATAATAAAGTTCTACAAGAAAAATTATTTTATTATTATATATAAATTTTTTTTCTATTATAATTTAATATTGTTTAAGAGCTTTCAAATTCAATAATTTTATATAATTTTACAACCACCGACATTATTACTGGACTGTTGGAATTATGGCGAAGTCACGTATTTTTATTCACGCTGTTCTTAATTTGAGCCTTATTTATTTTGGGCCCGACAGTTAAGTCAGTTTACTACTCCAGATTCCGCTTCATGGCTAAGGCTTCGTGAACCATTTCTTTCATAATATTATGCTTAAACATTTTAATTTATACAAGAAATGAACTTAAATTATGATTTCTATAAATAATTAAAATTATTCATTCAGCATTTACATATTTGGTGTACACCGTATTTACTAGTTCGCTAAAGAGCCAAATTTTGCAGAAGTCTAGAGATAGAGATTACACTAACTTCGTAGCTCACTTCGTACACAAATGTTCTATTAAACTATTTACACATTTCTGTAAATACGGGAGCATTTATAACGAACGTTGTGTTTCGTACAAACTTATGTAGAAACATAAAATCATATATACTTGTAGAATTATTATTATCGGTTATTTTACCTAGCTTTATTCAATACAAAAAGTATTTAATATAGGTAGTTGATTTCTGTGAAACTATTTTGTTATACAGCGATATTTCTTAATTGATTCTTATCTATTATTTTATTATAAAATACGTATAAATTAAGATTAAATATATTGACAATTTACATAATGAAAACAACAGAGTATTTTTACTTAGCGGGTTGAAACTTTTTGACCTGTACTTTTTTTAATACGTAATCAAGTTTTTTTTTCTTTTCTGTAACCCATCAATTTTAGCTCAGGTTAAATATCCCTGGATACGTTGATATGGTGATTGTGAAGCATGATTGTCTGGTGATGTGATTTCAATTCTTGTTACTTATTTCTGGGCAGTGAATAAAACATCATACAGAAATCCTGTACAGCACATACAAAAATATTTAGGACCGGCATCTATTTTATATTTTTATTATTATATATAAATACAATTTTCATGTCATCAAACTTAAAATGTCTAATATTCGAAATTATATAAATATATTAACGATGACGATATCTAATCATTTACCGTAAATTAATGTGACAATTTTAATGCAATCAACAACTCTAAAACTAACAAATAGTGACTGTACATCAAAACTAACTATAATGTCATTGTCAGCTAACTTCAGTTGTTCATTCTGACTGAGTCCGACTCAGCGAGTTATTGTTTGACAACTAGATCACTTCTTCCTATGAACACGATTTCTGCAAAGTAATCAGAACGCCAAGTTAAAGGTATTATTTATAGAGAGACGAAGCTTCTTAGCAATCCATGGATACACCGTGCGGGTGCCGGGCCCATCGCGTTGCAAGGAGCGGAGTGCAAGCAGTGCCTGGGACTTGCGACCCAGGAGTAGGTTTAAGGGGCCCCTTTATTATGCGCAAAATGCTCACCTTCACCCTCCACACTCCTCTCCCTACCTAACCAAATCGGAAAGAACCTACTAATGCCGCCTTTGAAATACGTTCTAGAAATGAACCAATGCTTGTTCTAGAAAGGCCAAGGTCTTGAAGTAGGCTATAGAGAGATTTTGCTGTTATACCTCTCGCTCCCACTTCTACAGAGTACAAACTAACTATATATTTATTCCTGATCAGTTCGTTGGTCAGTTCGTAATACTTATTGAGCTTGAATGTGTGATCCCTTGGGATGTTTGTTTCTCAAGGAACAGTAAGCTCCACAAGTATCACGCACCTCAGATGTTTCGAATACAGGAATAAGTCCGGTCTGGATGACGAAACACCAACATCCGCGGGGATTTTGTAATGCTTTTCATGCGTGTCCATCATGAGAATCCAATCAGGAGCCGCGAATAATACTGAATAAGGCTGCGCTTTTGATTTTTTGGAGGAGCCTTCTTTTACGAATTCTACAGATCGTTTGGTGGTTGTTATACCCTTCCGCGCTCTTGCTACTAAAAGACTAACCGCTTCCCGTATAATTTCTAATACCTTGTCGTGGCGATGCGAGTATTGACCTTTATTTAGATAGATCTTTTGAAACATTGTATTGTGTCATAAATTATTAATAAATCCTACCAATATTATAAACGTGAAAGTTTGTAAGTATGGATGGATGTTTGTAACTCTTTCATGTAAAATCTACTGAATGGGTTTTAATATAACTTTACAATAAAATAGTTTTTACATCAGAATAACAGATAAACTAAATTCAATAATTTATATATGACTACCATCCTATCCTACTAATATTATAGAAGCGAAAGTTTGTAAGTATGGATGGATGTTTCTTACTCTTTCCCGTAGAAACTACTAAATGGTTCTTAAAGAAACTTTAGAATAACATAGCATTTACATGAGAATAACACATAGGATATAGAAATACTAATTTTTGCAAGTGGTTTTGCCTGTGACATAACATAAATATGGCAACTATCCTACTAATATTATAAATGCGAAAGTTTGTGGTTGAGAGTTTGGATGGATAATTGTTACTCTTTCACGTAAAAACTACTGAATGGACATTAATGACACTTTACAATAATATTAGGTTATGCATATATTTTTGTAAGTGGTTTTGTCTGTGACTTAACATATAATGTATACAAAAAAAAAACAGAATTTTGTATATTATATCTCGCCATAGTGTGACCTTTTTTATCAATAAGTCTACTCAACCATATAATTTTGTTTAAAAAAGTCATGGGCCTCAGGTAGGTATATAAGCCAAATAAATATTATTTTTACAGTTTTACTAATAAAGTAAAAAACTGTTGCGACATGTTCTATGACATCCCATACATCCCGTTCCACCCCAAAAAATCGAAAAGTTATATTCTCTGGACATCATAATAAATTATATTCCATAAATCAATACGATAGCGTAATACTGCAAAGTTGTTCAACTGCGACAATAGTAAATAACAACTTAACAGGATCTCAAAGTAATCTTATAACGTCAAACTTTGTCTTAAGATCTTGAGGCAATCATGTAATATTAATAACAAAATTTAAGATCCTAACTTTGAAGGAATATCAATTGCATAAAATAATGAATGAAAGAATAAAATAATGATAATTATTTCTATTAGCGATAAACTAGTAACAAATGTATCTCATGTTTAAGACTTGCAGAAAAGAAAAGAATTGTAAATGAGACGGACAACATTAATAACACGTTTCTTTTAAACTATAAATCAACAAGCCATGTAAATTAAGCACCGCGTTGGTATTCATGGAACTACAGCACTTTCATGACATAGACACGATTTTAGCTTATTAAGAGGAACATACCTTGTAACGTAATCAAGACTTATGCCTATCACAAGATCGCAAGAGTAGACTATTCTCCAAAAAACAGTAGTCTACCGCAGTCTGGGTCGACTTGCAGCTGGAGCTCATATCGGCCGCAAACTTGTTTTAACAATGACTGTATTCTATAAGAAACTTATTTCATAGGTTTTTTATAACGCTAAACATTCTATATCACCTCCCAGCCGAAAATAATCTGTAGTTGTTCTCTACGATACTGAATGAGGCATCCTGAGGATTTCATTCACCAATGACAATGGTCTGTGGCTTGGGTTAACCTGACTTTTACTAATGAGTCTACATCCTCTCATCAGATCTTTATGACGTTAATATTCGCATTGAAGTTAGAAATGTAATAAGATTGATTAAGTTTAACCAGTTTGTTTATGGACCTTTTCTCATCTATTTGTATCAATGATACGCGCATCATGCTTTTGAAACGTCACAAGTCAAAAGCTAGGAACCGGTAGCAGTCACAGTTATTGCAGACTTTTGGTTTAAAGAAACGGGGACTATGTAATAAATATATACATATATATTATTTCTTCTATCTATTATTTCTCTTTTTCTAATTGATTTATTTATATGCGGATATCATTTTCACCCTGAAGCGAACTATTGTCCATGGCCATTAGCATATATATTTTTGCTACGAGTAATAATTGGCAAAAATTGGGAGAGAAATTATTATTATTATTTAATTAGAATTATTATTTGGTGTCAAAGATAAAAATAAATTTATAAAAAAATTAAAAATAATAATAAAGTTTTATACAATTTTTTAGCAGATTTTTACAATATACATAATTTATACAATTCATCCATACTAACTCTAGTAAATTGATTAAAAAGTTATATGTAATAATTTAATCATACAAATAATGTTTAATTACTAGAATTACAGAAATATTTAATGTTCATATAAATCTAACAAATAGGATTAAATAAAGATAAATATTATTTTAAGAGCTATCGTAAAGACATTTTCTTATCTTTTTTAAGGGTCTGAAAGAAATGTCATTATATATATTGAAGCTAAAATTTATTAGGTCATAAATGATTTTCTTCAAGATAAAAATTAAGGTACACATTGAAAGACATATTTAATTATGAAACCCAAATTGCCTGCTGTCAAATATACGAGATTAGCGAGCGATTGTTTGTGAAACTCAATGTAATATAAAGGTTTACCATAAAACATTTAATATACGCCTCGATATTGGCCTCTCATGACACGTATCAAAGGAATTCTCTAAAAAAATACATTTTCATGCAGACACAGCGTTTAGGTAATATTTCTGGTAATTATGATAGTTCCATCAAAATCCCTTGGTTGCTGACAAATCCGATTGAGATTATATTAACATTCAACAGGGATTTCCAAAATACATGAAATGAAAAAAACTCTTACGAAAATTATCGTTACAAATAATGTGCTTTCCTTATTAATATAGTAAAATTCTAGTAAACCATATATTTTTGGGTAAAAGGCTTTAGACCTACATAATTTGAGACTTTTGTCTTTAATTTAGTTAACTTTTAATGACACATACTTAGCTCAAAGAAGTTATTGATAGTAATATGACTGAGTTTTGCATTCGTAGACGTCGAATAAATATGAAAATAACATTTTCAAACGTCTAAAAGTTAAACTGAAGTCTAATAGAGAAGTTCTAAGCTTATCTCCGAACGTACTCTGTAAAATCAAAACATAATAAAACACTGGAATAATCTCCTCGTATAAGGAGTTTACTAAATTCACAAGTATTTTGTTTTATATATTGTATTTTTTTATGTACTCATTTCTCATGATTAGGCTATAAGTTACGTTTCTGTTGCTTATAAATTATCAAGGTATATTATTGTTAAACCTATATTTCATGACTGAGCTTTGAGAATATATAATTCATACCATTGTTTACAAATTACATTGCTACTTCTAGAAAAAAATAATACTATTAAACAAAATAGGAGGCTAAGAACTTCCTTCACTGGCTTCATATAATATGGTTATTTTTAGCACACTACTGCGAGCGTATATAAACCTTCCCGAGGTATCCGCCAATAGACATTCTTAGCAACTGTGAACACATTTTGTTTTTCTGAAATTAAAAGATATATATATATATATATATATATATATATATTTATATATATTTATATATATATATATATATATATATATATATATATATATATATATATATATATATATATATATATATATATATATATATATATATATATATATATATATATATATATATATATATATTTATTTATTTATTTATTTATTTATTTATTTATTTGTATTTGGTGGTAAGCCTTTTTTCATTAAAAGGAGGATATACGAGTACTCTTTGTTATATTAGAGAAAGTCTGAGAGCGTTGTCAGCCTTAAAGGACGGAGCAAGAGCTCTCACGGGTTAATGAATTTCATGCAACCACGTGGCAAGGATATTACAGCAGGCGGTAGAGTGCATTGTAATAGTAGAAATCAGATTAAAAAGTTCTTTGGAAATCGTTTTGTGATAAATAGATGACAATAAATTGAATACACACAAAGAATGAAAGACACATAAAGATGCGATATCCTTTCGTAACGCCAAAGAGTCTTTTAAGAAAGTTTAGGGTCTCCGACCAGGGTAGCCATGTGGAATACCTTTGTTTACAAACTTACGGTATGAGCGAAACCTGGGAAAAAAGTGGTATAATTTGCACATAAGTCTACTTGATTAAACTCTCGGGAAGCTCGTGTTAATGTATATTCGAAAAAAAATGCCTTGAGCAAGTCAAATTTCCAAATTTCCAAACTGCCTGGTTTTCTTCTCCACTTTTAATGGCCGATGCCCATTATGATCATCTGCTGATCGACAAATGCCATATTGTTGGCCATTTAAAACTAATTCGCGATTGATTAGCCAGAAGCTGGTAGTTTATATTATTCTTAATTATTTTACAGATCAGAAATGATTGATTTTATAGAAATGACTTGATAAGAAATCTCACCGATTTTAGTGATCGGATAGACAAGGGTTTTCTTTCCTAACTTCGGAACGATGCGGTTTTAATCAGCATTCCGAAATAGATGCATTGACAAAAATATCAATTTTAAAAAACACATGTGTGGAGCACCATTGGAGAAATGGCATCCAGCCCACTAGAGTGGGCAATGAACATGCAAGATAAGTACACTTCAACTTGAGTTTATTTGCGGAAACACAATGTCTGGCATTTTGCAGTCTCGCGATACCTTCGGCACCGGTGTGGTTATATTCTGTATATCTTTGACTACAGCTTGTATATAAATCGTTTCCATGAAGAATTACTTCTCAAGAGTTTGTTTCAATGAATTCTTATCTATACTGTCACACAGCATAGATAAGACAAAATACAAATGTATATCATGGAAACCTTATACTGCACAAAAACGAAAAAAAATATTGATTATAATTTTTTTTCTACCCTTTTTATAAAAAAAAAAGTGATATCTGCCTAAAATAAAATTATTATCTTTTTAATAGTAAAATTAAGGTAAAAAAGTAGTGTAATTAAAGAAATCCAGAATATATATTTTAAATTTATTTAAAAAAGTTATTGTTACGATGTGATAAAGACTGCACTACATAATTTAGTTGAGTGATTCTGTGGACACAGAAAGTTTGTGCTGTTGATCGGAGTACAACATTTAAACCAATTTAGTTCGGATCGTCCAAACTTGTTGGATATACTTGCTAGTATGACGTTACTAAAATGGATGCACAAACTGTGTATCTTACTTTATATGGTAATGGGTATTATCAATAATTTTATACTGTTTTTTCACGGTATTATGTATATTTTTTATTTATACGATCTGCTGAATCTTATATTACGTCTTGTATTATGTTTTTTTTTTTTAGTAGTAGCAATGTAGCTAATAATAATCTTTATCTTTAATCTTTATTTCTTTTTAAAAAAATACATTTTACATAAACTGAGGCCTAAACCCTCTTTTAAGCATATTTAATGCTTGTATTAGTGGGTTCAGCTCTTCCATAGCAATTGTTAATCTAAGCCATTTATCTGTATATGCGTGTGTGTGTGTGTGTGTGTGTGTGTGTGTGTGTGTGTGTGTGTGTGTGTGTGTGTGTGTGTGTGTGTGTGTGTGTGTGTGTGTGTGTGTGTGTGTGCGTGTGTGCGTAGTGTATGTTTATTGTTTATGGCACCCTAGCCCTACGACAAAGTCTTGGGTTCGGTACTTGTTGACCACTAGGGTGCTAAGTATGAAAGGTATTGTTGTACAATTAATGTTCACATTTTGTGTATGCGGTTGGGTGGGTGTGTTGCATGCGTGATAGATATGTCATTCGATTTAGCTACATTTAACTGAGTAGCGTTTCTGTTTCCTAGTATGTGAGGGTTTGAAACTATAATTTTAATTCTTTTTTACATGTATGGTATGATTTTCCGTATATTTAATTTTTTGTCTATTTTGACATACAACTTAGACGCTCTTGAATTATATTGTATGTATGAGAATGTTGTATTAGAATGGGGAATTTGTATAGGGAACTTTCTTCTTCTTTTTAGTTCCGTATTACTATGATATGGTATTGTTTTATGTTTTTTTAGTAATGAATTTATGATGTACAGCTTCCTCACAGAGAGTAGATTACTTTCTAGGTATAGATTATTTGTAGATAAATTTTTGTCTTTAAAATACATAATCTTCAGTAAAGCACGTTGAGCTCCTTCAACGCTTATAAATTTTGTTTTTGAGGCCCCTCCCCATATAGGTATACAATATATTATGATAGACTGAGCAAGAGATATATAAATTTGATTTAGTAAGTTTGTTTTATTTTTATTTTTATTAATTACGTTTCTTGGTATTACATGTCTCAGAGTCTTAAAGATCCAGCTTAATTTTCGAATTCTATTAATTACCTATTCGAGATGCGGATACCATGTTAAATTTTGATCAACAATCACACCCAAATATTTTGTGTTAGTAACTTTTTCAATGAAAATATTCTGCATATCACATGTGTGAATTCTCAATTTAAAATCTTGAGGTGGCTGTGTTCGATTATAAATACTAAAGGACATGTAATTTGTTTTTAATATATTTAGGGTTAGTGCATTTTTGTTTAGCCAATTAGTTACGACAGCCATGCCATTTTCTGCGATTTGTTTTACAGTACACCAACTTTTTGCAGAAAAAACGATAGCGGTGTCATCTGCATATAAAAATATTTGGGCATGTTCTATTTTTATTTTACAAAGTTCATTTACGTAAATTAAAAATAGGGTAGGGCCCATTACGCTACCCTGTGGAACGCCAAAAGATGGTACTTACATGTCCTCGCTCATGTGTTCACCCAATTTAACTCTCTGAGTTCTGTTCGACAGGTAATCTTTGAATAAATTGAAAGGGGAGTCTCTGATACCTATTTTATCTAGTTTTGTTAGGAGAATCGGGATGGAGACGGTGTCAAAGGCTTTTTTAAGGTCAATAAATACGGCAAGACTTTTAGTACCTTTATCAAGTTGCTTGGTAATAAGCGAGGTAAGGTCACTAATCGCGTTTTCCGTAGATATACCTCGTCTAAATCCGTATTGTGAAGGTGATAGAATATTAAAGTTATTTAAATATTTGAGTAATCTAACATTAATCAGCTTCTCCAATAGTTTAGATAAAACGGATAAAACGGACACTGGTCTATAATTATTGATATCGGCTCTATCCCCTCCTTTAAATATTGGGGTGACAATACTTCTTTTCATGTTATCGGGAAAGATCCCCTTATAAAAGCAAAGATGGGAACAATGCTTTTATTTATTCGTTTTAAATATAAAGTAGGAATATTATCCCATCCTGGGGCACTGTTAGATTTCAGATTCATTAATATTTCATCGACTTCATCACAATCTGTATTTAGGAGTACAAAGCTGTTTTGTTGAGTAGAAGAATGATTTTGGTAAGTACACTGTTTTATATTAATATTACAAGCCAATGTTTTTCCAATATTTATAAAATAATTATTTTAATAGTTAGCTGATTCTAATGGTGCAGGTTGTATGTTTATAATTTCATTATTTTCTGATTTTATTTTATTTGTGTATGTTATACTTTTTATATTTTTCCATAGTTTTTTATTATTATTAAGTGATTTTATTATAACTTCTGTGTCATATTTTCTTTTTAGTTTTTTTATAAGCGCGTTACAGTGATTTCTGTATCTATTGTATGTTATTTTAAGTATTTCATTATAGGGATCATTACGACATTGTTTTTGGAGTTTATTACGATTATTAATACATCGTAATATTCCAGGGGTGATCCAGGGTTTAATAATACGTTTACTGCTTGGGATTTTTTGAATTTCGGTATTAACTTTAATGGATTCAGAGAGAAGGTGTAGTAGTTTATTACTTAATAGGTTAGGGTCATTACACAATAATAGGTCTTCCATTTTATTCTCTAATAAGTAATTATGGGCATTGTTAAAGTCGGTTTTAGAAGATATTTTTTTTAGACGGTTGTTTTCTTTTTGTTTAGTTAGGGCCATAAATGTGGTAAGGTGGTCGGTTATTGATGTATCTAGGATAGCAATAAAGACGTTAGTATTTCTATTATTAACCTTTAGCATAAAATGGTCTAGGCAATGCTTTCCTCGTGTTGGTTGGGTATGACCGGAAAGTATGCCATGTTCTGACAGTAAGCTCAAATAGCCACATCTTTTGTTATATTCCGTTGTTGTTTCATTATTTTTTGGAGTAATATTAATGTTAATATCTCTATCTTTTTTGGAGTAATATTAATGTTAATAGCTATGATTATATTTTTTTGCTTATTTAAAGTACAGAGATGTTTGTCAAGAGAGTCTAAAAATAAGGTGGCGTTTACATTAGAAGGTGAACAATATATCCTCAGAAATTGATTCTCATATATATCGATCTGGAGACAAGAAGCATGTTTCAGAATTATGTGTGTGACTTTATGTGGAATTGATTTATTTTACGTAAGCAACCACTCCATCGTTTTGGTTAATTTGAAATAATGAGAAATATGAATTATAATTTGTTACATGTGGTATTGGTTTATTTTTATTTAACCTGCATTCACTTAAAATCAAAATATCAACTTCAAAATTAAATTCTGATAACACAATCAACAAGTCATCAAGATTATGATAGATGCTTTGTATATTTTTTGATATGATAGTTAGGTCTCTTTTGATATCAACTTGAATATTATTATTAAGTTCTGAGCTGTTACAGGTAATTATGCGGGCTATTTCAATGTCGTCTATTTCGTTACACGTTAGTAACGGATCACCCATTTTAAGTGAACTTTAAATTTAGGGTCATTATAATATTATAACGGATCCTTGTATAAGTATTTTTGCTTGTGGTATAATAGAGACTGTCAGGTAAGTCAGTTTTTCCTATGATATAATATATATGCTTGTAAATGTTTGTAGATACGCTTTAGTTGTGTGCATGGTAAGACGAAGCTTCTTAGCAATCCATGGATTCACCGTGCGGGTGCCGGGCCCATCGCGTTGCAAGGAGAGGAGTGCAAGCAGTGCCTGGGACTTGCGACCCAGGAGTAGGTTTAAGGGGCCCCTTTATTATGCGGAAAAACGCTCACCTTCACCCTCCACACTCCTCTCCCTACCTAACCAAATTTGGAAAGAACCTACTAATGCCGCCTTTGAAGTACGTTCTAGAAATGAACCGATGCTTGTTCTAGAAAGGCCAAGATCTTTAAGTAGGCTATAGAGAGATTTTGCTGTTATACCTCTCGCTCCCACTTCTACCGCGTACAAACTAACTATAAATTTATTCCTGATCAGTTCGTTGGTTAGTTCGTAATACTTATTGAGCTTGAATGTGTGATCCCTTGGGATGTTTGTTTCCCAAGGAACAGTAAGCTCCACAAGTATCACGCGCCTCAGATGTTTCGAATACAGGAATAAGTCCGGTCTGGATGACGAAACACCAACATCCCCAGGGATTTTGTAATGCTTTTCATACGTGTCCATCATGAGAATCCAATCAGGAGCCGCGCCTAATATTGAATAAGGCTTCGCTTTTGATTTTTTGGAGGAGCCTTCTTTTACGAATAATTAGTATATTGTTGTTGTACATGTATAAATGGGATGATTTACAAGAGGTGTGTGATTGTATTTGTTATGTGTGTGTGTGTGAAAAAGTGTATAAATATAAATTTTCTATGAATTATATTGGTGTATGATTTTATGTTTTGTAGAATAATAAATTAGATAGATACCGTAAAAATAAAGTTTTTATGTAGTCATATCTGCGAATTTAGGTTTTGTATTTGTGATTCTGTGTTTTTTGTTATGATAGGTGAGTGTTCGTCTTTTCTTAAATAGACTCTTCCGAATGCAGTCCAGCAGAACTTGTATTTCTTAGTCTTCACAAGATCTCGTGCCAGAAAAAAAAGACGAGATGCCTTAGCGGTTAATTGCTCAGAAACATCAAAAAAAATCAATCAAAATGTTTTATTTTCAACAATTACATGGGTTTTACTATACATGGTGCGGGAGCTCTTCTGTTAAGTTTACAAAAACCTGTGTTAGAAGAGTCCCCTCTTGTCTGTGACTTTATGACAATGTAATAGTTGAAAGAAATAAACTTTTAATGTTTTAACAATTAATAAATTTAATAAAAAGAAAAAAATAAAAGAAGTAAATATGAATGTGTGTGTGTGTGTGTGTGTGTGTGTGCGTGCGTGTGTATGTGTGTGTGTGAGCGTGTGTTTTCAAGTGTGTCTTTTTATTTTTGTAGTTCTTCAGTTTCTTCGTAGGAAAGCGTTTTCAACCATGCTGAAACTTTTGTTTTACATTGCAGAAGCGTCAGTTTAAATATATTTAGTTTTTTATTAATAACGTTATATAACCGTCCTGAACGAGAGCCGTATTGTTTTAATGCAAATACGGTTCTTGTCACCGGGTACGTTATCATTGATCGTTGCGTTCGTTTTCCTTTTGCAATTGAGTCCATGGAGATTTTTCCGTGTGTCCTAAGAATACATTTTAATATATATATATTTGTCTGACTGTTAAGACGTTTGCTTCGCGATATAAACTGTGAGTGCTGAATTGTCTTTTTTTAGATAACATTATTTTCAATATGATCCTTTGCGTACGCTCAATGCTCATAAAATTGGTTTTATATGTGCCTCCCCAGACTGATATGCAATACAGAAGTATTGATTGGATAAGAGTTAAATAAACGTATGTTAGAAGTTGTTTATCTGATATCTTTCTAAGATATTTAAATATCCAGATCAATTTTCGAGCTCTGCTGGAGACTAGTTCTAGCTGTGGGTACCATGAAAGATTTTGATCGAGAATAACGCCTAAGTATTTGGTGTGGTTCACTTTATTTATAATTAAGCAGTTGCAAGTGTTAGTATTCGATCCACAGTAATGCGCTTTTAGTTCTAATCTAGGATCGGGTTGTTGAGAGTTTCTAATTGAGAATGTTATGTAGTTAGTTTTTAGTATGTTAAGGGAGAGTAGATTTAAATTTAACCAGTTTATAACTTTTTGAAGTTCTTTTTCTGCTGTATTGTAAACTTCTTTCTAAGTTTCACCGTGAAACAGGAGTGCTGTATCGTCAGCATATGAGAATACAGTCCCGTTTGTTAATTTCATATTTGTCAAATCGTTAATATATGCCAGAAACAGGGTTGGGCCTAAGACACTGCCTTGGGGAACCCCATAAATCGATGTTGCCTCATCTGTACTTAGCGTGTCATTTTCTAACTTGATCCGTTGTGTTCGATCTTTTAGGTAGCTGGTGAGTAAAGAAAGTAGGTTCCCTCTAATGCCAAGTCTTTCTAATTTATAGAGTAGGATTTTAACAGGAACAGTATCGAACGCCTTTTTAAGATCAAGGAAAATGCAAAGGGATTTTTTTTTATTATCTAAATACTTTTATATAAATTTAGAATGTAAAAAACCGATACGGGCAGGGATTCGAACCCGCGACTACTGGGAAACCGTCCCGTCGCTCTACTAACTGAGCTACCGTATCGCTGTCCGTCTCGGTGAATCAAGCATTCTATATGTGATCGTCTTTATCGGGACGGTGGTGACATCTATTAGGTTTCTTTCGAAAATCCTAACCAATGTTTCTAACTTTGCAGTATAGATAAACATTGAAAAGATGCCACTACCGAAATCAATTTTTGATAATATCTTTTAAACATGTATAGCCATGTTAAGCTTATTTAAATTTATATAAATATAGAATGTAAAAAACCGATACGGGCAGGGATTCGAACCCGCGACTACTGGGAAACCGTCCCGTCGCTCTACCAACTGAGCTACCGTATCGCTGTCCGTCTCGGTGAATTAAGCATTCTATATGTGATCGTCTTTATCGGGACGGTGGTGACATCTATTAGGTTTCTTTCGAAAATCCTAACCAATGTTTCTAACTTTGCAGTATAGATAAACATTGAAAAGATGCCACTACCGAAATCAATTTTTGAAAATATCTTTTAAACATGTATAGCCATGTTAAGCTTATTTAAATTTATATAAATATAGAATGTAAAAAACCGATACGGGCAGTTAAATTAGAGTTGGTCAATCCTAAGTGTGGTTCGACTAAATGACTGACCAAAACAAAAGGTCCTGAAACGGTTTTATTTCATATTTAAAACAGAGATATAATATCTTGGTTTCGTTTAAAATTTATAAATTATTTGCGGTCCGACCTATTTTAAAGAACAAAACGTGAAGCGATACAAACGATTTTTATCATTTTATATTGTATATTTACACAAAATCATATTTTTCGATTGAATTGAAATAAAATCCCTTTGACGTGCAAGTTGTCCAAGTTAAATTAGAGTTGGTCAATCCTAAGTGTGGTTCGACTAAATGACTGACCAAAACAAAAGGTCCTGAAACGGTTTTATTTCATATTTAAAACAGAGATATAATATCTTGGTTTCGTTTAAAATTTATAAATTATTTGCGGTCCGACCTATTTTAAAGAACAAAACGTGAAGCGATACAAACGATTTTTATCATTTTATATTGTATATTTACACAAAATCATATTTTTCGATTGAATTGAAATAAAATCCCTTTAACGTGCCATAATGTTTATTCAAACGAAACTATAAAGAGATTTTATATTGTTCCGATGAAAGAAGATGACGGTTTTAGAATTCATGATTATTACTTATGTACTTAATTAAAAAATTAAGACATTAATAAAAATATTCCAATATGCGTTTGGTATTGTATTACAAAAGTTGTGTACATAATTTGATACAAATTATGTAATGAATTTATAAAAACTTTATAATTATAATGAAAAAGTTAACTGTAATGCTTTTCCCATATTCAACATAACCGCTTTCAGTAGGTAGGTTTAGCACTGTTGCGGTGGTCTGCCACATCACGCCCCACGCAGTGCATTGATTGTCGACAATGGTATAGTTATTATGCGGTCATTTTGAACTTTTGCGGTAACACGTTTCAAATACTTTTTAGTAATATAAAATAAAAGGTGCTCGGAAATTTTATTTTATTAGCTTTAATTTTATTCTTTATTTAGCGGTCCCTGTTAAAAAGTGCTCTCCATATTGAGATATAGGGAACACTTTTTACGGGGACCGACTTTAAGGAAAATAACAGAATAACATAATCAAATCGTACAAGTCTATGTCCTCATTAATTAGGTTTATAGTTTAAGCCACTTTGGAATTTTGTAGCTTATTCTATCTACATCTGTCATTTATCAAATGTCACCATCTGAAAAATCTATCAAATGTCATTTTTAATCATTGCTGTAAGAAAACTGTGCTGTACTATAAATTTTAACAGTTATATCGATAGTTATTTACACAACTTAGCTGGAAAACCGCACTGCAGGTAAGCTTTTCAAATTATATTTACTACCTAATTAAAAACTCTAGCAATGATATAACACTTTATAAATCAAAAGGCTTTCAATGATTTTTTTTTTAATAAATATAATACACAGACAATTATGAGTAGGAATTTTGAAATTCTATTGTTGCAGTAAAATGGTTTCAACTTCTGATAAATTATAAACTTAATTCGGCAACAATAACTTTTTTGTTAAATAAAAAAGGAACGTTACATATCTAAATACACTACTAAATACTTTTATTCAAACATAGGTAAACGTGAAAATATGTTCATCCAGAATAAAACAAAAATTGCCAACATAGCATCAATTATATAATCTATTATTATAGAGAACAATATAATATTCACAGATTTTTATCTCCGCCACTATTGCCACGTTCATACGATGACTGAGAACCATAAGTCCAAACACCCACCCTACTCTACCTTTTTTCTTATTTCTATTTCTAAATTGTAAAGCAGTGACACTCTATATCGTCTGTGAACATTATCTTTTCTTATAACGGTTCACATTTTAAATTAAGTCCACATAACGTAACTTAGTGTTCTACTAAGTATTTATGAATTTGATAAGTATTACAGCTTATCAAATTCAAAAGTAAAAAAGTAGTTTGCACATAAACTATTAGTAAATGTATAAAATACACGTTATAGAGTCAATTCTTATATTTGTTATGTATATAATGATTAACAAAAAATCAAAGGTTTACCATATTATCGAAAGTGGAAAAATAACAAATATTTAGGCTTGGTGAAATAAATACCTTATTGATGTTTAGCTTGAGACAACTTAATTAGAAAATTGTTCAGTAAAAAGGTGTAATTTATAAATGTATGGATAAAGAGCTCCATGAGTACATTTAAATTGTAGGGTCACGAAGTAAGCTAAACAAAGTTAAAACTTCAACGAGTTTCAAAGTAACATAGGTCTTCGAAAAAAGAGTTATATAAAAAAATACAAACTACGTTTTTAAAGTAGATTAGTCCGCTGTTCATAGCTTAAAGAACTTCAATGGAACTAAATATAGTTTAACTATATTTAAATTTTTGCATACCTACATGTTTTCTTTTCTTCACCGCTGTCTTTTTATTAACAGACACCGATGTCAACGAGCATTTAAATTATAGTTGGACTTTAGCTCTTGAGGGTAATTTTCTTGACTTGTAATGCTCTCTAATGAATGTTGTAGTTTTGAGAGTTTCATTTGTCTTCTTTTAATGTAACTATGTAACTCGCTTCATTTTCGAGAAATATTCCTTAATAATAATTTATTTATATTCAATTTATGAGACTTAAAGACGTGCATACTACTAGCATGCCCAACAGTACGTATATACGTTATAAAATGTTACGCTGACATTGGTTCTACAAACCAATGTCAGTGTGTTGGGGGAAAAGTATCGAACGAAAGTGCTTAAAATCAACTTAACAAACTTTATTAACTTCAAAGTTCCAACCCGTATTATATCAAGAGTAAATATTATGTAAGTTATTTAGAGGAATAAGTAACGGAAATATTTAAAAACAGTAAAAAACGGTAGTCGGCAACATTGCGTCTCATCTAGAGTAATGCCCAAAAACCAGATATCGCTTTCGGAATTTATTTTATTTTTTTATTTTTTTATTTTATTTATTCATTACATTTTTTAACTTTCGTAATGTATACAAAGTAATCAATTTACTTCAAATATTTATTTAAATCTTATTTTTAATTTTTAACTGTATTTTAGAAGAGTATGTGTAAGTAAATCGATGCAAATTAAATTATCAATATTTAAAACCCATTTTTTGTACACAGACAAAAATATTAAACCATAAAAGCCATATTCAGCCAAACTGCTTTCCGTAATATTGCATTGTTTTGTACTATCAATAAGTATATATCAATTATACATATTTCACTCTTTTAATTACATTAAGTAATATGATAATAATATTTAAAGAAAATATGATGGTGAAGTATACTTAACAAAGTAAAAATTTTAAACTAGTTTCTAAGTAACACATGTGACTGCTTTAAAAAGTAATATAAGAAAAGAAAGCGGAATAAGGGTTTTGGGATTGTTTAATTATGAAAGGTGTAAGATTTTAGTTAAAGTCCAAGGTAGATTATTAAAGATTTTAGCTTTTACAAAATCACAAACCATACATATTTTTCATTTAAATTATTTATTTACAAAACAAGAATTTAAGTAATTCCTCTTGCGTATAAGATATTTTAAAGTCAAGTTAATAGTTACTTTTGTTATATTCTTTACATTATTGCAGACGTTATAGTTCATATATTTATTTAATTAGGATCTATGTTCAATCCCTGATAACTCTTAACTAAACAATAAATTATATATTCAAAACTAGGTAACCCATCTACGATTTAAAAAAGTAATAAATATTTTACTATTTATTACTTTGGCACAAGAATATCGATATACAAAAATAGAATGCTTAAAGTGTTACACAATTAAAAGGCGAGCTTAGAACTTTCATTGAAATATAATTTATATATATTTGTTTTAACAAAACTTACTTTGTACAACTATTAAACTTAATAAATATCTAACAACCTATCCATATATTTTGTGTAAAGTTCCTAAACTATTCATACAGTTTGAATTTTTGGTATTGTTTGGAACTCGTGAGACATTTTTTATGCTACTGTTTATGAATGTGTTTTTTATTCCAAGAAAAGAAGATTTAATCTGTGCTTATGTGTAACAGTAAAGATATTTTATTGATAGAGTAAATTGATATTAAATATTTTTTATGTCAAATAAACTTTAATGTCAAAGTTTTATTTGTTATAAACGTAGTTGATGAAGATTATCCCTTAAAGTGTCATTAGTTGAAAGATTGTTTGAAAGTAATTGTGACCTTTATTTCAAGTGTTTTACAACAAAACTGTTTTACCAGGCAGTTTTATGAACATTGTTCTTGTTTTAGAGGTTTAATTCAAAAATAAACCGACCAAAATAATACAGTTAAATTAGCTCATAACACTTTTATGTGTAATGAATATCAAAAGAGCTGTCTACTCTATTTAGACAATATTGCTTTTATAACACTCTCTTTTGGGAATGCGGCTGGCAGAAGTTATATAAAAAATGTATTATCATATATCTCTGGCTAATTTATTTATCTTTTTGTTTGTTTTTAAATATTAACAGAACCGAAATTAGTGTTTAAAAGTAACTAAATGAAATAACACCGATCCAATTGATCCTAATGTAGCCATTCCAAAAAAGACGGTCATGTAGAGCCTTCTAAATTTATCACAGAGGGTAGCTATACGTCACCTCAATTAGTAGGATAACGGTTTCAAATCTCTCTCCGTTTCAATTAATTTTTGGTTCCATATTTTTATAATTTGAATAAGGTTAACATAGTTAATACATATTGATAGATATTTTTAAACAGCAAATTGATTTGTTAAGGAGAAAAAAAATAACACTCTCAAAGCTTCTACACAGGAAAACGGTATACTATACGAAGAGGTCAATAGACACTTTATGTGTCCAATACAATAATATATTTAAAATTGTGTTGGAATTTGCTGAATAGTAAGAAAATGGCTTTGAAGTCTTAATGCAAAAGAAAACTGCATTCATGCTGGTTAGACTGCTAGCCAGTTCTAATAACATTCTACAATCGATGTCTCACAGATTTAACTCCTCAGTATAAAGGTGTTTTGTGGTTTTTCATAGATCAGGGCGCGTTTAGAGCTCTCGTAGCTTTAATTTTAAGTTAGGGAGTGTATACATATTTTAAGTTGAGGAGAGTAGAAGGGCTTATTTCGATACGATTGTTTTTTTTTTTTATATCATCTAGGGCAATGCTTGACTACATTCCACCTGATGGTAAGTGGAATGTTGTCTTAGATAGTAAGTCGCATTGCCCTAGCAACCTATTCACTCTTCTCTTGAAGACACCCACATTATATTTGGCCGGAAATACCGACGCAAGCAATTTGTTCCAGTCCTTCGCTGTACGCACTAAAAATGAGGAAGCAAAGCGCTTCGTTCGGACAGATGGAATGTCCACAACAAAAAGATGGATACCTGCCGTGCGTCGGGACGTCCGGTGATGGAAGGGCGACGGGGGAATTATGTCGTGTAATTCCTGCGGGATAGATACCGGGCTTCAACAGATCATTAATGTGCAGCAGAGAAAGAGTTGCAGAAAGAACAGACCCCTGAGGCACTCCGGCATTTATTGTGAAGGGTTCCGAGGGTAACCCGTCAACAAAGACTACTCCTCTACAGATTTATTACATGTATAGAATAAGATTTTCATGGTACCTATTCCGTCATTGACATAAATAGTCCTAACTTTTTTATTTCTGAACCGATTTAGATAAAATAAACACTTAATGTTAAGTGAAGACTGTAATAATATATTTCTGAAAACCGCATTCAATTTGATTAAGCTATTTCTGAGATTAGCGTGCACAAACAAACAGACATACAGACATACAGACATACAGACATACAGACAAAAAGACAAACTGAAAAACCATTGTTTTGGGTTCTCTTGCTCTTATAAAGCTCCCCTATGATGTTTTTTTTTTTGATTCCATGTACAGGAATGGCTTAGTG
The DNA here is from genome assembly GCA_959347405.1 of Napeogenes sylphis. Classification (NCBI taxonomy): domain Eukaryota; kingdom Metazoa; phylum Arthropoda; class Insecta; order Lepidoptera; family Nymphalidae; genus Napeogenes; species Napeogenes sylphis. The sequence goes on along the minus strand of OY365777.1, from coordinate 28,448,154 downwards.
ACAATTTTATTATATGTATAGATAAATATTATAAATAAGAGGTTTCAATTAAATATAAATTGCAACTTATGAACATACTAACATTTCAATTAAATATAAATATAAATTGTAACTTATGAAATACTTATGATTAGTTAAGAGACTTATGGCAGGCTCAGGGTTATTTTTGTCCTAAGTTTCCCATGAGATTTAATTTGTATTCAATTGATAGCTCTTAATAATTATATATATTTGATTTACAAATAACTATTCCATTATGATAATTTAATGTTAATTATATATTATTATTGCATTTGTTGATTAGAGCACGTGAATTAGAAAACATAAAAAATTTAAAAATTAAGTCTCTATATTTTCAATTACAAATAGACTTAGCTTTTGTGCGAGTATTTATCTTAACTTATAATAATTTTATCAGATCATCTATTCATCATTACCACATATCATTCATCGGATAAATGTTGTTATTTATTTATTTTTTTTATAATAAGGCATATTATTTTAAAAGTACATTTAGGTTTGAAAATATCTTTAAACATGTATAGCCATGTTAAGCTTATTTATATTTATATAAATTTACATTTAGGTTAGTTCAAAAGATAAACCAAACTTTTTTGATGGAAATTATCAAACAAGTTACAGAACTCCCTAGATACTGTAATAATGTGCACATAAAAATTTGCGTATTGAAAATTCAATATATGTAAGTTATTTTTATTTTTCGAAATATTTTTACTTAATAATGGATAAAATAAGAAATAACTTATTACGTATAAACTAATCATTTCGGCAAGCGACCATAATTTTAAACAATAATATTACTTTAGTTTAATTAATAGTTTAGTTGATAAAAAATCATAATTTTTTTACTAAAATTACTTGTACTTATACTAATAATATTAACAAAAACTTATAAAACTGTGCCCGAGATGATAAAAACTTTTGTCGTTGTCGGGTTAAGTCCTTCTAAATTACTATTTTTTTATATAAATAGCTTTTTTATTTTATGATTAGTTTATTTTATTATAATAATTAATATAATTATTTTATAATTATTTATTAATAATAATTTTGGATAAGCAAAGTATTAGGGTAAGGAGTAAGTAAGTGTTGTAAGTAAGGGTAAGTAGTGAAAGGAGTCCTATATGGAGGGATGTCAAGTTAATACTCGACATACTTCCTCGAAACCTCCTTCTTGACCTCCTTACAGGACTTCTAACACAGAAGAACAGAACAGAAACAGAAGATCATTACCCGTTCAGAATATTAATTCCGGACTAGTGGTTGAACGCTGTAAAGAAACAGCATCATACTCTTATGAGAGGCATTCCCGTAACCTTTATATTTATCTCAGAAATTCTTATTACTGAATGAAAGGGTCGTAGGTAATGGCAATAGCCCATGTATGTCCGTCAGATAGAAATGGTTGTATGTAACAATAAAATATAGAATTTTTATTGTACCTATATGAATAAAATAAGGGCGTTAAAATGTTTATACAAAAATGATACTGCTAATTTTACCTCGATATATATATATATATATATATGTATATATATATGTATATATATATATACACATATATTTATTCCAATGAACCAAATAAAACCATAATACTGCAAAGTTATTCAACAGCGTCAATAGTGAACAACAAGTTAACATAATCTCAAAGTAATCTTGCAACTTGATAGTTTATCTAAATATCTCGCCGCAAAACTTATGACATTAATTACTAAATTCATAACAATAATTTCAGGTCGTAACTTTGAATGAAAGTTGCATAAAAACGTGGTAATTAGTAAAAAGTTAGTACTGAACAAATGAAGAGGAAATAATTTATAAGTGTGAAAAACAATATAAATCTTAAGTAAATTCTATAAACTTAAATAAGTATATTTATTGATTAAATTATAATAATATCACCTATATATAGAACTTAAAGGCACTTGAACGAAGGAACTTGTTACGTTTTATTTTATTTTCTTTCTTACTAACTGAGACGACTAGACGAAGCTTCTTAGCAATCCATGGATTCACCGTGCGGGTGCCGGGCCCATCGCGTTGCAAGGAGAGGAGTGCAAGCAGTGCCTGGGACTTGCGACCCAGGAGTAGGTTTAAGGGGCCCCTTTATTATGCGCAAAAACGCTCACCTTCACCCTCCACACTCCTCTCCCTACCTAACCAAATTTGGAAAGAACCTACTAATGCCGCCTTTGAAGTACGTTCTAGAAATGAACCGATGCTTGTTCTAGAAAGGCCAAGATCTTTAAGTAGGCTATAGAGAGATTTTGCTGTTATACCTCTCGCTCCCACTTCTACCGCGTACAAACTAACTATAAATTTATTCCTGATCAGTTCGTTGGTTAGTTCGTAATACTTATTGAGCTTGAATGTGTGATCCCTTGGGATGTTTGTTTCCCAAGGAACAGTAAGCTCCACAAGTATCACGCGCCTCAGATGTTTCGAATACAGGAATAAGTCCGGTCTGGATGACGAAACACCAACATCCCCAGGGATTTTGTAATGCTTTTCATACGTGTCCATCATGAGAATCCAATCAGGAGCCGCGCCTAATATTGAATAAGGCTTCGCTTTTGATTTTTTGGAGGAGCCTTCTTTTACGAATTCTATAGATCGTTCGGTGGTTGTTATACCCTTCCGCGCTCTTGCTACTGAAAGACTAACCGCTTCCCGTATAATTTCTAATACCTTGTCGTGGCGACGCGAGTATTGACCTTTATCTAGAAGTACCCTACACCCTACTAATAGGTGTTTCGCGGTTCCTATTGCCTCCCCACAGATGTTGCAAGACTTTTCGGTGGCTTTGCCCCATCTTACTAAATTACTTTGATCTGGGAGAGTCATTTGGAATGCATTAAGATAGAATTTTAATAATGCTGGGGACCAATCATAAATTAAGGTGCGCCACTTCAAAGCTAGTGGAATACAAAAATCTCCTATGGTCACCCATTCGTTTTGAATTTCTAGGCTCATCGCGTGGAGTCGGTAATTATCGTTTTCGTCTTGTCGAATAAAAGATTTTGTTATGTCTATGTCTTGAACTTTCCTACTTGATCCTAGCCCTACTTTATTTGTTTGAGCACCTATCATAAACTTTTTATGGAATTGAAGTCGTGACTCGAGCTCTGAGGCAACTTTGTCTTTTGGGAGAGAAGTTACAGTATCATCTTTAGATTTTCCGATGATATGTCTTTTGGTAACTCTTAGATGTTTGTAGAGCTCCGATGGTTTCTTTAATTTTAATCCAAAGTTGTTACGGTCTCTAAATAAGGTTGAAGAGTCCGCTGAGTGCGCTAACCCGAGCCATAACTTCAATGTCTTTATGACGCTTGCATCTAACTTTGACAAAAGGGTTTTATTTATATCATACACGAGGAAAGGCCAATTTAGACGTGATGTTAAATAATTATCGTAAATCCAAGCTTTTTTGACGTTACTTATTGGTTGGTTGTCTACCTTTTTGAGATCGTTTAAAAAGCTATCGACTATTACATCCAACGATGGAGTACGGCCTTGGTAATCGATTTTTTTACCTAAAAATTTAAACGGAGCTGCTTCCGTAACCGTACTAACGCACTGACCGCCTATTATAAGACCCGGATCGTAAGAGGTAAATTTGGTATTCCGTCTACCCAGACACAGACTAAAACATTTACTTGGTTTTGCCCTCAATCCGCCCGTCCACGTACAGAAATCCTCAACTACATTTAAAAGTACCTGACATTGTTTCGGATTACGTGTCAGTATCGCGAGATCATCTGCAAAAGCTAGTATGGATTCTGTGTATTTGTTGTTGAACTTAAACCGATAGCCCCACTTTTTTTCATTTCTAATTAATTTGTCTATTAAAATATTAATAACTATATTAAATATAATAGGAGAAATACAACAGCCCTGAAATAAACCAACGTTATAATTAAGTGGTTTTGAATGGTTTTCATTAAAAATTATTGAGAATTTTAATTTTGAATAATATGATGCAATAATGTCGCGAACTACCATAGGAAAGTTATACCATTTAAGCGCGAACATCATTAGTTCATGTCGTACCGACCCAAAGGCGTTTTCTAAGTCTATCCAACAAACCGTAATTTGTCTCTCGCTAGTTCTAGCATCTTTAAGGCTTTCCGATATTAACGTATTATGTTCCAGGCATCCAGAAATTCCGGGCAAAAACCCTTTCTGGTGATTAGGCCTGAAATATCTATTGTTAATCATGAATTGCGTCATTTTAGTTTGTAAAAAAGAGAAAAATATTTTGGAAATTGTATTTGTTAGGGCTATCGGTCTAGTATCCTTGGGATTATTGACATTGTCGTTTTTCGGAATGAGGACAAAAAGGGCTTTTCCGAACGATACCGGTATTTGCTTTCTTGACCAGATTTTACCGAATATATTTAAAAGATGTTTATGGAGCGACGGACATTTTTTGTAAACTATATAAGGGATACCATCCGGACCTGGTGCTGACTTAGATGGTTTCATTTTAATTATTTTATTGATTTCCTCCAAAGTTGGTGGGTTGGCTTGAAAATCTTCAGTAGGAGTCTCAGGTTTGTGTTCGTTTGGATCCCCATATAGTCTTTGGTTTTCTGGCACTTCGTATGTGCTTTTATAATGGTCGAAAATTTGCTCGTTGAGAGAAGAGAAGCTTACCTTTTTGATGTTTTGCCCGATCAAAGCTATCACGATTTTTCGTTATTTGATTTGTTATACCTTGGATAAGTTTAAGAATTGATCGCAATGCCCTAGACAGTTGGTGACTAAGTTGATTATCGCCTAAGGCTTTGGCTATACGAAGTTTCTTTATAAGATCTCTTTTTTTCCTCCTCATTTTCAATTTAAAACCGTTTTCTTTATTTTTGTGAGCATAACGATTCGTAGGTGGATAGTGCTCATTAAAGTAGTCGTAAATAGTATTTTGGAAAGTCTCTACTTGCGCATCGAGTACCTGATTTGAGCCCGGGTGCTCTAACAGGGCCGCTATATTTTGGTCATGTACTTTCCAGGTCGATTGTTTAGTATTTGGAATGCTAAGACGCGTCCGGATGGTCATGGACTCCTGATAGTTTTCATTCAATGGCTCACCATGAGATTTATGAGGGTAAACTCTATCCGCAGTGAAAACTGAAGATCTTACCGACGGTTGCCGCACTTCAGCACCATTGTGTGTTTTAAGATGTTTAATAAACCAGGCTCGTCTTTTGTAATTTTTCCCGCACGTAGGGCATTTCAGTTCCGTTATCGCGCCGTTTTCGCCGTAATTGTCAACCGGTGGACAGTTCTTCCGCCCCCCCTCTCGGACTGTCCTAGGGGTATTTTTCTTATTTGGACTTTTAGCGTTTATCGACGTTCCCGGGCTTGGCTTGCTAGGCCATCGCCCTCGGCTGTCTTTCCAGCAGTCTGCTGTCTTCCCAGCTGCCAGCTGTCTTACATATAACCAACTGAAAACAAAGTATATTTAAAATTGTATCTCATTTAAAAATATAAAGAAATATAATTAATGGCACCCAATTCAACTTTTTACAGGTAGTTGTGCAAACTCGTTCGAAACTTATTCGAGGTCCAATTCAAATATTCTTCACTATTGCTATTTGAAATAAAGAAAATATTTCTATTCTAACTTTTTTTATAGATATTTCGTTTAGCTAGAAACTGGCAAGTGCTGGATTTAGTTGACGAAATTAAAAAAAGAACGGAAAGAGAGGAGAATTAAGTGTTCCTTTTTTTATTATCAATAAACTAATAGTTATTCTACAAATAAATAATAATTAATCTGTTTCTGTAGTCGCTCAGTAGTCTGGTTGCAGACTTCGTCATTTTATAAAAAATAAAACATTTGGTATTTACGTCCACGTTACTATTTTTCAGGTGAATTTGAATTTTTTAATCTTAATCTTATTTTTCTCGGTGTCTGGGAGAATTCAAAAATATATTTTGACAAAAGTAAGCAAGCACGTATAAAAGACCATATTAAAGCATATCTTTTGTATTTGAATATAAACAAGAATATCAATATAAAATATAAAATGTTTTACAACATAGCGATGCAAAAATATTTTATATTTTTCTTAAATATATTGTATGTTTACAATATCATATATTTTTACGAGTAAAATAACAATATTTCTACTTTTTTCTTTGATATCCATTTCGACTGCCATGATGTTTAACCAAATGAAAGTACAAAGAGATTTCATTGTTTGATCAAAACATGATATCTGTACTACAATTTTTTTTATCATATTTTACTTTGCAGTTGTTAAAAAGATATGTTTTTTGAATATGAATTTAGAGTTTGTATGTTATTTTATAATCTGTATTGTGCTTTTAGATAATAATTATATATTTTCCAAATAAATTTAACCGTAAAAATATTTTTTAGCAAAACCACTCTTAGTAGGGGTCTGAGTCTAGAGGGTAGAAGGCGACATCATTGAGAGACTGTAGAGAATACCCTAACTTCGTAGCTCACTTCGCACAGAGATTAATATAAATATTTCTGGATATTAGAGAGCATTTACACTATTACATAGAATAAGTTAATAATTGAATGTATAATAATTCAACCAAAGTTGGAAAATTACCACACTCATTATTTTATCTATTTTTTTTTTGTAAACATATTTTGTTAATCAAAAATATTTATAATTATTTTTTACTTGTTTCATTATTTGGTTAGTTTTTTTGTATATTTATATTGTATTTATACAAAAAATATATATTATTCATTAATAAATTAAAACAACTGCGTAATATGTGTAGACTTCAGGATAATTAATTAAGAAAGTTCAAACTTCAACACCTCTAAGTTTCTCATCTACCAATTCTGTATGCATCCCAAATTATTAGACTATTATAGATGCTATTAAATCGACATGTACAATTAACAATAACAAAATCATTGTTTTATAAGTGAAAATATACATCCTTGAAATAATAGAAATATAATTTAAAAATATTATACAAACAATATTTTAATAAAAACTTTTAACAAAAAAGTAAAACAATCTTTAAAAAGAATAAATAATTCGATGAAGAAAACTGTTTAAGAAGTAGTTGCATTTGATTTAGATCCATTAAAGAAACTAGTATCGACCTCTTCTACGGTTTCACTCATAAAATATTTTTTTTTAGAAAATAATGACTTCCTAAAAACAATATTTTAGCAATATTGATTAAAGTTTGCATTGGATGAATTTGTCTTCGTTTATCTTAAACAAACTGTGTTTATATAATCAAAACGTAAGTGCCATATTCGTTCAGAAAGGAAAGTAGGAAAAAAAATAGGAAAGGTAGGAAAAAAAATAAAAAATTAAAATTTGACTCACAAATATCAAGAAAGTTTATTATAAATCATCACAAATATCGACCTTATATCTAATAGAACTATAAATATGTTTTAATTTTTTTAATGAATGTTCTTTAAAACTTTAAAATAACAATGTATAAGTATAAGGTATATAAAGATTTAAGTATTTGCTGTTTTTATGAAGGCTACATGCTTAATCGTAACAGCAAATACGTAAATCTTCATATTATGTTTTAAAGATTTCAATTTCTACAATATGAAATTTAAAAGTAGCAGAATATTAACTTTCAAAGCTTATGATGTCAGGAAATTTACCAAAAAGAAATGGCATTTTTCTCATCATGAAAAATAATGAAATAAGAAAAAATATCATTATGCAAATTTAATGTTTCAATAAGACATGATAGGGTTTATTATGGATTATGAATTTGGTATTATTAGTATTGAAGTGAGCACAAAAAAAGTAATATATGGATGTATTTTAAAAACATCTTAAGAATGAGTAATGTTTAAATTAAATTTTAATACGAGTCCTATTTTTAGGATTTTTTACAAAGAGTAAGACGATAATTAATGGAAGAATTAAAAAATACCAAATTCAGTGTTTGATAATATTAATAATAATATGTTATGGTTGTCATATCCCAACAAGTATAAAATCACAAATAAAAAATATAGATTAAAAATACATATAAAGTGTAGTTTCACACCATTAGTGTGAAAAAAAACTCAATAGGGTAACAAATACTAACGGAAATTAGAATATTTTAATCTCGGTCAGTAAATTGATTTGCTATTTACCGACAAATTTACAAACTTAATTGAACCTGAAATGCTTATAGCCAATATTTAAAAAATCAACTCCTATTTTATTTTTATATTTTAAGGTCAATAAATGTATAATTTATTTACGTGCACTATTAATACTATGAAAGTTAATAACCAAAAAAAAATAAGTAGTTGTCGGATATCAAGGTATATTAGTGGCTTGCTCATGATTGATGGAGTCATCTGCTGCAGGAACTGTGGCTTAGATTTCAAGCAATTAAACCATAAAGACACAGTATGATAATTCCCGTATTAAAATATGAGTAATCAGCCATCAAAAATTACTTATTAGGTATATAATTATCAACGTTACGTGAACCACTGGTCTCGTTTGGAGGATCCGAACCGTATCACTCTGCCTAATAAAATCCGCCACCGACTCTCCAATATTTAAAGTGTAACTTTTACCCCTTCAAGCGACCCCGATCACGCCACTCATACGTCACGACATTATTACCCTGCACTTGTAACAATATCAATTGAGTTACTGATTATTGTTAAATTATCGTAAGCGCCGTCATACTTATTAAAACAAAAAGATACGCATAACTAATAATATAATTAATTTACAATTAGAAACTGTTTTACTTTAGAAACCTTCCTATAAGTTTGTAGTTCCATTCATTGGTTATTTACAAAGATTACGTTTCATTGGTTATTTCTTGGTGGTAGATCATAACATCCGGTCGCCGGCAAAGCTACCACCCATCGGGCAGAATCGTGCCGCAAAGCGACCTAGTCGTGTTCCGGCACGTTGCTCGATGAAGCCGTTTATGGGAAATGGGTCTGAACAGTTGCGGTGCGTTGGCGAACCGGTTTGACGTCGGGTTGGTGTTTGTTTTGTCGGGTGTCTAGTCGAGGAGGGTAGCGGGATCCGAAGCGACGGCTTTCCGCTGGCCGCCCGCAGATAGTTGGGGGCCCAATTAGTGGGTTAGCCACCCACGAAAGGCTGCCCCGCCAGCTGCGAAAAATCCCAGGGTGGCTCCATCGTGCTGGTTGGCGACCAGTCGAGGAGGCCCGATGGCGATCCCTGGGGGGGTTCGGGCGTCCCCGCAGTCTCCAGACTAGCCTCCCAGTGGCAATACATCACCGATTTCGACGTCGGGTTCGATATGTACCGCCTCGTTCAACTGCCATTTCCCATCCCTATTCACTTTTATATTTATTTTTTTATGAAAAAGTTTAAAAAAGGGAACAAGTTAAAGCAGCGGTTGCACTCCTCCTCATATAAAGTGCACCTCACTAATATAAGGGGTTTGCACTCAAATCTTTTAGCTGTCCACCACCACCTGGAGACAGAGCAGCCGCACTTGCTCTTTTTGACGGAGACGCAAATACAATGTCCTTTGAGCGCTGCATACTTGGATTATCCCGGTTACTCGTTAGAGCACAACTTTCGCTCACGGGCCGGAGTCAGTGTGTATGCGCGGAACGACCTCTGTATTCAGCGTCTCCGTCACCTTGAAGATCCCACTTTTTCTTCCCTATGGGTTTTAGTGTACACAGGAAACGAAAAAATCCTGTATTCCTGTGTCTACCGTTCGCACAGCTGTGACCAGGAGACAACTCGTTTATTTGAGTATCTCAGTGAGGCTGCAGATACGGCTCTGTATCAGTACCCTTCGGCGCAGCTCGTCTTTCTGGGGGACTTTAATGCCTGTCATCAGGACTGGCTGTTCCCGTACCAGAAGACTGACCATGCTGGAAGAGAAGCACGGAACTTTGCGTTGTCCTTGGACCTCTTTCAGCTGGTGAGGCAAGCGACAAGGGTACCAGATGTGGTAGGCTATACAGCCAATTGCCTGGACCTTCTGCTGACAACTGATCCGGACAGGTATCGTGTAGAGGTCACGTCCCCCTTGGGAACCTCCGATCACTGTCTGGTGAAATCTGTATTTACATATTCCCCACCAGCTTCCGAACACACACATGGTGTTAGGCGAGTATGGATATACAAGTCAGCAGATTGGGATGAGATGCGGCATTTTTTTGCGTCTTATCCTTGGCGGCAGGTCTGCTTCTCTTCTTTGGATCCGTCGAGTTGCGCGGACGCTATAACTGATGTGGTGCATCAGGCAATGGAGTATTTTATTCCTTTTGCTGACGTACCCATCGGTGGCAAAGCTCGCCCATGGTTTAATGCCGAATGTCGTCATGCACATGACCGAAAACATTCGGCATACCTTATTTGGGCTGATGCTCGAAGCCGCAAAACTCCGGATGTAAGTATAAAGAACAGAGCCTTTAACCAAGCTGCCAAGTCCTACAAAAAGGCATTGCGGAAGGCTCGTCTCGATCGAATCGCTAAGAATGGCGAAAAGCTCTCTGCCAGACCAACTGGCAGTCGAGCTTTCTAGTCTCTTGCGAAAGCGATCGAGTCGAATTTCTGCCAACCCTCACTGCCTGCTCTGCTGAAGCCGAATGGTTCCCTGGCCCACACAGCAACAGAGAAAGCAAATGTATTTGCTTCTCTGTTTGCTGATAATTCGCATCTAGATACTGGCAATGCTTCTCCAGCACATCTTCCTCACTGCGGTATTTCGATGCCTGAAATCCGCATCACTAACAAAGAGGTATGGAGATTATTGTGTCGTTTAGATGTGAATAAAGCCAGTGGTCCTGATGGTATACCAGCCATTCTGCTCAAGACATGCGCAGCTGAGTTGTCTCCTGTACTGACACGTCTGTATCGTCTCTCTTTCATGACTGGAATAGTGCCGAAATCCTGGAAGCTTGCTAATATGCAACCCGTGCCGACCCTGTTAATTACAGACCGATTTCAATCACCTCCATACTCTGCAAGATTATGGAGCGTGTATTGAACTCGCGCCTACTAGCATACCTAGAAGGTAACGATCTCCTCAGTGACCGACAATACAGGTTTCGCCGTAATAGGTCTACTGGGGACCTCCTAGTGTATGCTACACTAGGAGGTCCCCATAGGCGAGGCCATCGAGAAGAACGGAGAAGCGGTCGCCGTCTCTCTGGACGTCTCGAGGGCATTTGACAGGGTTTGGCATGCAAGCCTTATAAGCAAGCTTTCAGCGCACGGTATATCTTCTGGTCTGATCGGCTGTGTAACCGACTTTTTGAGCCATAGATCTCTCCGAGTAGTTGTTGACGGGTGTTCCTCGGAACCCTTGAAAATAAATGCCGGAGTGCCTCAGGGGTCCGTTCTTTCTGCAACTCTTTTTTTGCTGCACATTAATGATCTGTTGAAGCCCGGTATCTATGGGTTTGCAGATGACAGCACAGTTGTAGAAAGATATCTGCCGAGTACTCGGGCTAGTCGAGATCAAATACAGTCTGAAAGAGAAGCCATGGTGCAACGTTTGAATGACAAACTTCAGGCAGTCTCCGCATGGGGCAATGCCAATCTTGTCAAATTCAACGCCACCAAAACGCAGACGTGTTTGTTCACCGCCAAAAGGAGCCCCTTCACCTTGGCTCCTACTTTCCAGAATGTATCCTTGGAATACAGTGACTGGCTTCAGTTGTTAGGCTTAGAGTTCTCCTCGAACCTCAACTTTGGTCGGTACATTGAGTCCAGAGCAAGAGCAGCTGCAGGAAAGCTTGCCGTACTTGCGAAGGTGCGACAGTACTTTACACCGGGACAGCTTCTTGTATTATACAAAGCACAGATCCGCTCGTGTGTAGAGTATTTTCATCATATTAGCAGGTTTTCATCCTTTTGTTGTGGACATTCCACCTGTCCGAACGAAGCGCTATGCTTCATCTTTTTTAGTGCGTACAGCGAAGGACTAGAACAATCTGCCGGCGTCGGTATTTCCGGCAAAATATAATGTGGGTGTCTTCAAGAGGAGAGTGAATAGGCTTCTAGGTTAATGCGCTTTACCACCTAAGACTACATTTCACTTTCCATCAGGTGGAATGTAGTCAAGCATTAACCTAGTTTCTTATAAAAAAAAAAAAAAAAAAAAAAAAAAAAAACGCAAGAAAAGCATTGTATTTCCAATTTGAACTAAAGAAAATGATCTGAAATATTCAAACGATTTAATTTAATACATTGAAATAAAATTTTCAGGAATTTTAATCCTTTACAAAAATCGTTTGTAAGCTTTGTACATAAACTTGATACGGCTATTAAATTTAGTAGTAACTAAAACTAATATATCTTTTAGACTTCAGGTACAGGTTGATAAGGTCAACCATTATTTACTACTTTAGCTGTCTTGTTCTAATTTTCTTATCACCTATATAAATTAAGAATTGCACATCCATTTGCTATTCAAGTGTAAAATATAAAAAAAAAAGTTACTATGTGAGTACATGTCAAAAAACTCAAAACAATAGATTTGTTTTCTGTCGTACGCTTCATTAAAAAAATCTAGAAGAGATGTACCTGTTGCAATTTATAAAAATATAGGCACTCTTATAACCATAAGTTCGCTTTTAATTTATTTCTTATTAAAAGCATTCTTATGAATTTATGGTTTATAAATCTGTAATAATAATGTAAAATAGTCTCATGATCCTATTTTGGATGAGAAAATAAACTTACTAATAACTTATTAAAATATATTCTCAACTAATACCGGAGACACGGTTGTGTGCAACTTAGTCTAAAGTTTCAGCAAACATGTGTGGGAGGACTGATAAATATAGAACAGGAGAGGTACACAGAGATCGCGTTGTGCACAATGTTATCTAGACCATCCATTAATTCCCTGGAATAATATTGGATATGATGTGTGTATGTATAAACATCATGACATTGTATGAGCCAAATAATAATAAAGTTCTACAAGAAAAATTATTTGTTTTCATGATAAATGTCATAGTTAGAATTTCAAATTTCAAATGGATGTCCTCTTATCTAGTCATATTGTCATCCTTATCTCGTGGTATGTACTTCCGTTCATGTACTTACTTATTTATTCCCTTTATATTTTTTCTACTTGTTGAAATATTTTTTATTATTTCCAATACAATAAATTCTAATATATTAAATTTATAATTTTTTCTTTTAAAAATGTGTTGCAAATACTCTTTTTTTTAAGATAACCAATGGATGTAATCTTCATTGAGTGAGAAAATTAATCACCATAATCATCCAGCAATTCACTTCCTATACCTAATATCCAAGAGAAAGTGACTCATGTTTGAATTTACGCGTCAACTACTTGAATAATAATCAACAACAAAGAAAGAAAACATTCCGTAAACATTTAATAATTATGCGCAACAATAGAAAATTAAAAATGAATAAAGTTTTCAAAGAAGAAATTTCAAAATTAATTATTGTGCTCTCCCGTCGGTACTTTATCCATTGAGGCAAAGGAAAAATTATCTAACCTATTTGAAAAACATTTCTCATTTAATTGAAAGTTAGCACCGCGGGACTGCTTCAAACAACGTCGAATCAGACACAATTCAAGTGACAAAAGCAACTTGTAAATGAAATTAGTGATGCCACAAGGGAAATACGAGGGTAGATAATATGTTATTCAGACCCTTTTTAATTCAAAAAGTTCGGACCATGTCGTGACATGTCGTATGTCTGATGAGAAGATGCTTTCTCCTTATCACAGAGTACATTGGTAATTACCGTAGATATAATGTGTTTTTAGTACAAAAAAAAAGTTTTTTTTTTTCTCATTTAAGTACAAAAATATGATTAATTGTTTTCTATCTCTATTTGTTTTCTATTATAATTAAATATGTACCTTTTTAATAAGATAATAAATATTTTTAATTGCTTTTAAATTCAATAATTTTATATAATTTTACAACCACCGACATTATTTATAACTGAACGTGTTGGAATTATGGCGAAGTCACGTATTTCTATTCACGCTGTTCTTTATTTGAGCCTTAATTATTTTGGGCCCGACAGTTAAGTCAGTTTACTACTCCAGATTCCGCTTGATGGCTAAGGCTTCGTGAACCATTTCCTTCATAATATTATGCTTAAATATTTTAATTTATACAAGAAATGTACTTAAATTATGATTTCTATAAATAATTAAAATTATTCATTCAGCATTTACATATTTGGTGCATGTACACCGTATTGACTAGTTCGCTAAAGAGCCAAAATTTTGCAGAAGTCTAGAGATAGAGATTACACTAACTTCGTAGCCCACTTCGTACAGAAATGTTCTATTAAACTATTTACACATTTCTGTAAATACGGGAGCATTTATAACGAACGTTGTGTTTCGTACAAACTTATGTAGAAACAAAATCATATATACTTGTAGAATTATTATTATCGGTTATTTTACCTAGCTGTATTCAATACAAAAAAGTATTTAATATAGATAGTTGATTTCTGTGAAACTATTTTGTTATACAGCGATATTTCTTAATTGATTCTTATCTATTAATTTATAATAAAAAAATACGTATAAATTAAGATTAAATACATTGACAATTTACATAATGAAAACAACAGAGCATTGTTACTTAGCGGGATGAAACTTTTTGCTCTGTACTTTTTTTAATACGTAATCAAAATTTTTTATATAAATATAGAATGAAAAATAAACCGTCACGGGCAGGGATTCGAACCCGCGACTACTGGGAAACCGTCCCGTCGCTCTACCAACTGAGCTACCGTATCGCTGTCCATCTCGGTGAATTAAGCATTCTATATGTGATCGTCTTTATCGGGACGGTGGTGACATCTATTAGGTTTCTTTCGAAGATCCTAACCAATGTTTCTAACTTTGCAGTATAGATAAACATTGAAAAGATGCCACAACCGAAATTAATGTTTGAAAATATCTTTTAAACATGTAAAGCCTTAAAGCCTTAAACATGTAAAGTTTATATAAATATAGAATGAAAAATAAACCGACACGGGCATATACATGTTTAAAAGATATTTTCAAACATTAATTTCGGTTGTGGCATCTTTTCAATGTTTATCTATACTGCAAAGTTAGAAACATTGGTTAGGATCTTCGAAAGAAACCTAATAGATGTCACCATCGTCCCGATAAAGACGATCACATATAGAATGCTTAATTCACCGAGGCGGACAGCGATACGGTAGCTCAGTTGGTAGAGCGACGGGACGGTTTCCCAGTAGTCGCGGGTTCGAATCCCTGCCCGTGTCGGTTTATTTTTCATTCTATATTTATATAAATTTAAATAAGCTAAACATAGCTATACATGTTTAAAAGATATTTTCAAACATTAATTTCGGTTGTGGCATCTTTTCAATGTTTATCTATACTGCAAAGTTAGAAACATTGGTTAGGATCTTCGAAAGAAACCTAATAGATGTCACCATCGTCCCGATAAAAACGATCACATATAGAATGCTTAATTCACCGAGGCGGACAGCGATACGGTAGCTCAGTTGGTAGAGCGACGGGACGGTTTCCCGGTAGTCGCGGGTTCGAATCCCTGCCCGTGTCGGTTTATTTTTCATACTATATTTATATAAATTTAAATAAGCTTAACATGGCTATACATGTTTAAAAGATATTTTCAAACATACGTAATCAAGTTTTTTTTTTCTTTTCTGTAACCCATCAATTTTAGCTCAGGTTAACTATCCCTGGAAACGTTGATATGATGATTATGAAGCATGATTGTCTAGTGATGTGATTTCAATTCTTATTACTTATTTTTGGGCAGTGAATAAAACATCATACAGAAATCCTGCACAGTACATACAAAAATATTTAGTACCGGCATCCATTTTATATTTTTATTATTATATGATATAAAAACAATTTTCATGTAATCAAACTTAAAATGTCTAATATTTTAAATTATTTAAATATATTAACAATAACTATATCTAATCATCTACCGTAAATTAATTTGACAATTTTAATGCAATCAACACCTCTTAAACTAATAAATAGTGACTGTACATCAAAACTAACTATAATGTCATTGTCAGCTAACTTCAGTTGTTCATTCTGACTGAGTCCGACTGAGCGAGTTATTGTTTGACAACTAGATCACTTCTTCCTGTGAACATGATTTCTACAAAGTAATCAGAATGAAAAGTTAAAATTTAAGATTATAATGTAAAAATTAAATATAATTAAACACGATTATAATCTTCTTTTAAAGAGGTATTATTTATAGAGAGACGAAGCTTCTTAGCAATCCATGGATTTACCGTTCGGGTGTCGGGCCCATCGCGTTGCAAGGAGAGGAGTGCAAGCAGTGCCTAGGACTTGCGACCCAGGAGTAGGTTTAAGGGGCCCCTTTATTATGCGCAAAAACGCTCACCTTCACCCTCCACACTCCTCTCCCTACCTAACCAAATTTGGAAAGAACCTACTAATGCCGCCTTTGAAATACGTCGCCTTTATAGAAATGAACCGATGCTTGTTTTAGAAAGGCCAAGGTCTTTAAGTAGGCTATAGAGAGATTTTGCTGTTATAACTCTCGCTCCCACTTCTACCGCGTACAAACTAACTATATATTTATTCCTGATCAGTTCGTTGGTCAGTTCGTAATACTTATTGAGCTTGAATGTGTGATCCCTTGGGATGTTTGTTTCCCAAGGAACAGTAAGCTCCACAAGTATCACGCGCCTCAGATGTTTCGAATACAGGAATAAGTCCGGTCTGGATGACGAAACACCAACATCCCCAGGGATTTTGTAATGCTTTTCATACGTGTCCATCATGAGAGTCCAATCAGGAGCCGCGCCTAATATTGAATAAGGCTTCGCTTTTGATTTTTTGGAGGAGCCTTCTTTTACGAATTCTAATACCTTGTCGTGGCGATGCGAGTATTTATTTAGATAGATCTTTTGAAACATTGTATTGTGTCATAAATTATTAATAAATCCTACCAATATTATAAACGCGAAAGTTTGTAAGTATAGAAGGATGTTTGTAACTCTTTCATGTAAAATCTACTGAATGGGTTTTAATATAACTTTAAAATAAAATAGTTTTTACATCAGAATAACAGATAAACAAAATTCAATAATTTAAATACGACTACCATCCTATTCTACTAATATTATAGAAGCGAAAGTGTGTAAGTATGGATGGATGTTTCTTACTCTGATGTTTCTTACGGGAAAGATCCCGTAGAAACTACTAAATGGTTCTTAAAGAAACTTTAGAATAACATAGCATTTACATGAGAATAACACATAGGATATAGAAATACTAACTTTTGCAAGTGGTTTTGCCTGTGACATAACATAAATATGGCAACTATGCTACTAATATTATAAATGCAAAAGTTTGTGGTTGTGAGTTTGGATGGATAATTGTTACTCTTTCACGTAAAAACTACTGAATGGACATTAATGAAACTTTACAATAATATTAGGTTATGCATATATTTTTGTAAGTGGTTTTGTCTGTGACTTAACATATAATGTATACAAAAAAAAACAGAATTTTGTATATTACATCTCGCCATAGTGTGACCTTTTTTTTCAATAAGTCTACTCAACCATATAATTTTGTTTAAAAAAGTCATGGGCCTCAGATATATAAGCCAAATAAATATTATTTTTACAGTTTTACTAATAAAGTAAAAAACTGTTGCGAGATGTTCTATGACATCCCATACATCCCGTTCCACCCTAATAAAATCGAAAAGTTATATTCTCTGGACATTATAATAAATTATATTCCATAAATCAATACGATAGCCTAATACTGCAAAGTTGTTCAACTGCGACAATAGTAAATAACAAACTTAACAGGATCTCAAAGTAATCTTATAACGTCAAACTTTGTCTTAAGATCTTGAGGCAATCATGTAATATTAATAACAAAATTTAAGATCCTAACTTTGAAGGAATATCAATTGCATAAACAATCAATTGCAAAATAATGATAATTATTTCTACTAGCTATGAACTAGTAAGAAATGTATCTCATGTTTGAGACTTGCAGAAAAGAAAAGAATTGTAAATGAGACGGACAACATTAATAATACGTTTTTTTTTAACTATACACACACACACACACACACACAAGTCAAAGGCTAGGAAACGGTGGCAGCCACAGCTATTGTAGACTTTTGGTTTAAAGAAACGGGGACTGTGTAATGAATAAATCTTTGTTTTAAGATGAATCACAGACAAAAATAACTCTTGATATTTATATATATATTCTTCTATCTATTATTTCTCTTTTTCTAATTAATTTATTTATATGGGGATATCATTTTCACCCTGAAGCGAACTATTGTTCATGTGTATTGTTATTGTATATGGCCATGCCATTAGGATATATATTTTTGCTACAAGTAATAATAAGTTGACAAAAATTGGGAGAGAAAGGCCTAATATAGCCAGTTTCTTCCTGTTAAGAAACACGTCAAAACCAGGACGTAAAAACCTATTTTTGTGCCTACAATAAAACTAAACAAATTTTAATTATAAAAACTCTTATGAACGTCCAGACCTATCTAAATTGATGGCCATTAAATTGAGTTACAATACCTTAGCTTCAATTTGATTTTTCAGTATTTATTTCCGCTTAAAACAGTAGAAACCGATTTCAAATAATCAGAGCCAGAAAAATAAAAAATACTTTATAAAAAGTTTTAAATTTTTTTAATTCTCACTAATCAATAAAATATTATTCTCCACAACATATGACATTCTTTATACATTTTTTTATCTTACGTCTTCTCATGACAGACTTACTTGTTTGACATATAATTTTATACTCCATTCAGGTTTTCCTAGTAGCCCAAGAGCCCGTGAACCCCAGACCTTCCTTATTTTATAAAAGCTGAAAGTTTGTCAGCGCACACTACCAACACAGGTAGGAACGATGGAGCGTTATGAAGTTCAGACTATAGTGGCTTCAGCAGGTAATCAGTGCTGAAGGTGAGAACATTACCACTTTACTTTCGTCATATTATAAAGGCTGATTTTTTGGTAATACCTTAAGAATATTATTAAAAATTACGTCATTCATTGCCAGACACTTTCCACAGTGGCAACCCCTTGCCAGACACCCTTAATGTTTTGAAAATTTTAACCTTACTTACGTTATAGTATAAAAGCTGATTTTTAAATATAATAATTACATAATAATTAGATGATGTTTTCTCATCAGCCAGACACTTTTCATAGTTCTTATCCCTTGCCAGACAATAAAATAGGGTAGCTGTAAGAAGGGGCGCGAGGTACTGTACACTTATAGGTGCGAGTGAGATGGCGAGTTAGGTCTATTACCATCCATCATACTTTTATCTCTAAATCACAAACTATAGATAGTTCAATTCACGAAGACGCGCTCCACCAATTTTTATGAAAATTCAAACTCGTCACGAAATATGCTCTACTTTATATTTTGAGAAAATCAAGATGTCTGGTTCAATATTTGTCAGCAGGTCGAAAAAAAGAAGAAGAATACATGAGATATTTTGACATTGGTTTTAGTTTTGTTATAAATGTCGGTGAAACATCAGACTCGGAATCAGATATTTCTGAAACGAGTGATTAACGATTTTATTTTCTCAATATAGATCAATAAAACTTTTTCACGTATTTCATTTATGTTTATTGTTACCCCTACTCCCCCGGTGACGCTGTAATAGCCAACAGAGCTAACAGTATAGACAAACAAAACAAAAAAAAATGTTACCCACAATGCTAATATTATCGTGTATTAACCAATAATCATTTAAAATATCCACACCAAAAAATAAAAAAATATATAGCCCTATCCTTTCAGTCGGGTAAAAAATATTAAATTGAAGAAGAGCATCTCTCACTGTGACAATGACGCTCTCTCCTGATTAGTCTATTCATTGTAGTGTGCGTGTGCACTCATAGGTAATTAGTGTGTACCGATAACTCTCAACATTGACAAAACATATCACACATATAATGCACGAACTATAATAGTAAACTTATTATATACTAGCTTTTGCCCGAGGCTTCGCACGCCTTAAATTCGTAGTAAAACGATTCCCCTTTCCCTTGTTTTTTGTATTGGCTTCTACCTATATGACTTGTTTTAAGTGATTCAATCAAAATTCTGACAACGGCAGACTTCTCTCACTGCCAATAATCTATTTAAAGTTTTTAATAAGGATACAATATTAGGTAGGTACTGTATTTTTTTATACCTCTCTAGTTTTTACCTAAACATCCAATAAAATACTTAATAACCATTCTAACCATATATCACACTTATAGATTTTCATTGAACATAATCAAAATATCTATTTTAAATGCTAAATAATATGTATTAGACATTCAGTTAGCTATATGCATTGACAAATTTTTCAATACTGAACATTCACAAAAGCCATTTTAGAGACGATTTGCACGGTTCCATACCAGAGTGCGCCGGCCGACTGTACCCCGCGAAGACCCTATATTTTAAATCTGTAATATTTTCAAAAATATACATTTAAATTACATGCTATAAAGGGCTATATTGTTTAATTTTATATGTAAAAAGTGCTTAAGTTACGTAATTAGATAAGGGTTAAGGCTGTATTGCTTCAAATCGCTTCGTAAGTAAGCCCTTATTTCTCCTAAAAAGTAAAGAATAAAAATTGGCTACTGTGGGTTATCTCTAAGAGATAACATATACCATCGCGTATTTTCTTGTAGAACTTTTTAAGGTAGGTATACAGTAATTACCACCTTATTCTGATGTATCTCGTAGAGATCAGCCAGCGTTTGCAATGTAAGCGTAAATCTATGTGTTTGTTTACGACTTCGCAAAACAATGTATTAAGTATGTTATTATACATATAAACCTTTTTCTTGCATCACTCTATCTATTAAAATAACTGCATCAAAATCATGTAGTTTTGAAGATCTAAGCATACATAGAAACAAAGGGACAGACGCGGGAAGCGACTTTTCTTTATACTATGTAATGATTTATAATCCACTAATGATAATGAATGTACTTTACAGTCTGCACAGATTTAAAATATGTCATGTTATTCGTTAATAATTAATATTAACTTAATATCGAATATAAAATAAATTACAATTAGAGATAGCATAAACAATTATTTTAGCCGATGTAAATATGTACCAACTATCAATATGCGCAGTAGAAATAACAATTGCGCAGTGGGGATGACAATAGACCTAACTCGCCATCTCACTCGCACCTATACGTGTACAATACCTCGCGCTCCTTCTTACAGCTACCCTATTTTATTGTCTGGCAAGGGGTAAGAACTATGAAAAGTGTCTGGCTGATGAGAAAACATCATCTAATTATTATGTAATTATTATATTTAAAAATCAGCTTTTATACTATAACGTAAGTAAGGTTAAAATTTTCAAAACATTAAGGGTGTCTGGCAAGGGGTTGCCACTGTGGAAAGTGTCTGGCAATGAATGACGTAATTTTTAATAATATTCTTAAGGTATTACCAAAAAATCAGCCTTTATAATATGACGAAAGTAAAGTGGTAATGTTCTCACCTTCAGCACTGATTACCTGCTGAAGCCACTATAGTCTGAACTTCATAACGCTCCATCGTTCCTACCTGTGTTGGTAGTGTGCGCTGACAAACTTTCAGCTTTTATAAAATAAGGAAGGTCTGGGGTTCACGGGCTCTTAGTATATAGGTACCTATCTTTGTAGTCATGCACATTCATAATTAAGATTTTTATTATTACATTACAAATTGTACGTGGGTATACCACTACAATCAAATATTTCTAATAACTTATAATATTACTGATTGTACTTTCAACCTACCTCTTATATACTTCCTTACTTTATCTATTCGCATACATACATCTCAATATCCGCATTTCTGCAACATGAATTTGAATTTTCTTTCGTTTTTTTTTTAGTTTCGCATTCCTATCAACACAATAAATTTATGAATAATTTATGAATTATTTTATATTTTTTAAAGTGGATTACCTAAAAGTATTAAATATTTTTTTTAATATTCAGTGCGAATCTATTGTTAATACTTAGTACTTCTATGCTGAATCAAATTTGTCGTTTTGAAAATTCAGTTCGTTAATATTTAAAAAATAATTATTTTTATATACAAACAGACAAAACTTTATGTGGTCCTAGTAAGAAAAGAAGACGACGTAAAAACTTTACCAAGTTACGTATTAACTATTATAGAATTATTATTTGGTGTCAAAGATAAAAATAAATACATAAAAAAAATTGAATTAAAAATAAAATTTTATACAATTTTTTAGGTAGATTTTAACAATATACATA
Organism: Napeogenes sylphis; assembly: GCA_959347405.1. Classification (NCBI taxonomy): domain Eukaryota; kingdom Metazoa; phylum Arthropoda; class Insecta; order Lepidoptera; family Nymphalidae; genus Napeogenes; species Napeogenes sylphis. The sequence goes on along the minus strand of OY365777.1, from coordinate 28,425,846 downwards.
ATTTATACAATTCATCCATACTAACTCTAGTAAATTGATAAAAAAGTTATATGTAATAATTTAATCATACAAATAATGTGTAATTACTAGAATTACAGAAATATTTAATGTTCATATAAATCTAACAAATAGGTAAGGATTAAATAAAGATAAATATTATTTTTAGAGCTATCGTAAAGACATTTTCTTATCTTTTTTTAAGGCTCTGAAAGAAATGTCATTATATATATTGAAGCTAAAATTTATTAGGTCATAAATGATTTTCTACAAGATAAAAATTAAGGTACACATTGAAAGACATATTTAATTATGAAACCCAAATTGCCTGCTGTCAAATATACGAGATTAGCGAGCGGTTGTTTTTGAAACTCAATGTAATATAAAGGTTTACCATAAAACATTTAATATACGCCTCGATATTGGCCTCTCATGACACGTATCAAAGGAATTCTCTAAAAAAATACATTTTCATGCAGACACAGCGTTTAGGTAATATTTTTAGTAATTATGCTAGTTCCATCAAAATCCCTTGGTTGCTGACAAATCCGATTGAGATTATATTAATATTTATCAGGGATTTCCAAAATACACGAAATGAAAAAAACTCTTACGAAAATTATCGTTACAAATAATGTGCTTTTCTTATTAATATAGTAAAATTCTAGTAAACCATATATTTTTGGGTAAAAGGCTTTAGACCTACATAATTTGAGACTTTTTTTTAATTTAGTTAACTTTTAATGACACATACTTAGATCAATGAAGTTATTGATAGTAATATGACTGTGTTTTGCATTCGTAGACATCAAATAAATATGAAAATAAAACTTTCAAACATCTAAAAGTTAAACTGAAGTTTAATAGAGAAGTTCTAAGCTTATCTCCAAACGTACTCTGTAAAATCAAAACATAATAAAACACTGGAATAATCTCCCCGTATAAGGAGTTTACATTCACAAGTGTTTTGTTTTATATATTGTATCTTTTTGTTTGTACTCATTTCTCATGACAGCTATAAGTTACGTTTATATTGCTTATAAATTATTTGGACAATCAAGGTATATTATTGTTAAAACTATATTTTATGACTGAGCTCTGAGAATATATAATTCATACCAGTGTTTACAAATTACAATGCTACTTCTAGAAAAAAACAATACAATTAAACAAAATAGGGACTAATAACTACCTTCACTGGCTTCATATAATATGGTTATTTTTAGCGCACTACTGCGAGCGTATATAAACCTTTCCGAGGTATCTGCCAATAGACATTCTTAGCTACTGTGAACACATTTTGTTTTTCTGAAATTAAAAGATATATATATATATATATATATATATATATATTTATTTATTTATTTATTTATTTATTTATTAGGTGGTAAGCCTTTTTTTCGTTAAAAGGAGGATATAAGAGTAGTCTCTGTTATATTAGAGAAAATCTGAGAGCGTTGTCAGCCATAAAGGACAGAGTAAGAGCTCTCACGGGTTAATGAATTTCATGCATCCACGTGGCAAGGATATTACGGCAGGCGGTGGAGTGCATTGTAATAGTAGAAATCAGATTAAAAAGTTCTTTGGAAATCGTTTTCTGATAAATAGATAACAATAAATTGAGTACACATAAAGAATGAAAGACACATAAAGATGCGATATCCCTTCGTAACGCCAAAGAGTCTTTCAGAAAGTTCAGGGTCTCCGACCAGGGTAGCCATGGGGTATACCGTCGTTTACAAACTTACGGTTTGAGCAAAACCTGAGAAGAACAAGTAGAATAATTTGCACCATAAGTAATAATCTACTTGATTAAACTCTCGGGAAGCTCGCGTTTCCAAACTGCTTGGATCTCTCCTTCAATTTTAATCGCCAATGCCCATTATGATCATCTGCTGATCGACCATGGCAAATGCCATATTGCTGAATCAGAAATGATTGATTTTATGAAAATGACTTGATAAAAATTGTCACCGATTTTAGTGATCGGATAGACAAGGGTGTTTTTTCATAACTTCGGAACGATGCGTTTTTAATCAACATTCCGAAATAGATGCGTTGACAAAAATATCAATTTAGAAAACACATGTTTGGAGAAAGATCGGAGAAATGGCATTCCAGGCAACCCACTAGAGTGGCGAATGAACATACAAGAAAAGTACACTTCAACTTGAGTTTATTTGCGAAAACACAATGTCTGGCATTTTGCAGTCTCGCGATACCTTCGGCACCGGTGTGGTCATATTCTGTAAATCTTTGACTATAGCTTGTATATGAATCGTTTCCATGAAGAAGTACTTCTCAAGAAATTGTTTCAATGAATTCTTATCTATACTGTCACAGAGCATAGATAAGACAAAATACAAACGTACCTAATAGAAACCTTATACTACACAAAAAGGAAAAAATATTGATTTTACATTTTTTCTTACCCTTTAATTATTACCCTTATATTTATTAATACAATTATTATCTATTTAATATTTAAAATGAAGGTAAATAAGCATTGTAATTAAAGAAATCCAGAATATTTTATTTTATATTTTAAAAAGTTGTTGTTACGATATGAAAAAGACTGCACTACATAATTGAGTGATAACTGCACTACATAATAGTTAAGTGATTCTGTGGACACAAAAAGTTTGTGCTGTTGATCGGAGTACAACATTTAAACCAATTTAGTTCGGATCGTTCAAACTTGTTGGATGTACTTGCTAGTGTGACGGTACTAAAATGGATGCACAAACTGTGTATCTTACTTTATATGGAAATGGATATTATCTATAATTTTATACTGTTTTTTTGCGGTATTATGTATATTTTTTATTTATACGATCTGCTGAATCTTATATTACGTTATAGATTATGTTTATTTATTAGAAAGCCAAGCAGCATTATCTCTGATCTTATCCTCTAACAATCAAACACAAAGAACATAGAATACAGAATAACAATAATAATAAATTATTATAACAAAAACAAGTACTTATGTAACTAACTAAAAGTACTTACAAAAGAAATAAGTTGAATTAACAAACAGCAGCGTTCTTATACAAAAATATTATATTATATAAAATTATTTCAAACATCTTAATGTGACAAATCCAAACTTACAGTGTTGAAACTGGAGGATTTTACTATGAGGAGGATTTCCATCCATCCATTCTAGTAACACTAACACCGGTTATGATAAGTCATTACTATATATTCTATAATATATATAATAATACTAACTATTAGTAAGTAAATTAAATGATTGAATTTACTGCATAGTTATTAAATAATAACAGTGAAGTTCAATTAGACATTATATTATATAATTATATAATTTTAAACGAAACCAAGATATTATATCTCAGTTTTAAATATAAAAGAAACGGTTTTATTTTATATTTAAAACTGAGATATAATATCTTGGTTTCGTTTAAAATTTATAAATTATTTGCGGTCCGACCTATTTTAAAGAACAAAAACGTGAAGCGATACAAACGATTTTTATCGTATATTTACACAAATTCATCTTTTTCGATTGAATTGAAATAAATCTCTTTGGCGTGCAATAATGTTTATTTAAACGAAACTATAAAGTGATTTTATTAATGTTATTAAATTATAATAAAAAAATTACTATAATGCTTTTCCCATATTCAACATAACCGCTTTCAGTAGGTAAGTTTAGCACTGTTGCGGTGGTCGGCCACATCACGCCCCACGCAGTGCATTGATTGTCGACAATGGTATAGTTATTATGCGGTCATTTTGAACTTTTGCGGTAACACGTTTCAAATACTTTTTAGTAATATAAAATAAAAGGTGCTCGGAAATTTTATTAGCTTTTATTTTATTCTGTATTTAGCGGTCCCTATTAAAAAGTGCTCTCCATATTGAGATATAGGGAACACTTTTTACAGGGACCGACTTTAAGGAAAATAACAGAATAACATAATCAAATCGTATAAGTCTATATCCTCATTAATTAGGTTTATAGTTTAAGCCACTTTGGAATTTTGTAGCTTATTCTATCTACATCTGTCTTCTATCAAATGTCACCATCTGAAAAATCTATCAAATGTCATTTTTAATCATTGCTGTAAGAAAACTATGCTGTACTATAAATTTTAACAGTTATATCGATAGTTATTTACACAACTTAGCTGGAAAACCGCACTGCAGGTAAGCTTTTCAAATTATATTTACTAGTTAATTAAAAACTCTAGCAATGATATAACACATTATAAATCAAAAGGTTTTCAATGATATTTTTTATATAAATATAATACACAGACAATTATGAGTAGCAATTTTGAAATTCTATTGTTGCACTAAAATGGTTTTAACTTCTGATAAATTATAAACTTAATTCGGCAACAATAACTTTTTTGTTAAATAAAAAGGAACGTTACATTTTAAATACACTACAAAATACTTTTATTCAAACATAGGTAAACGTGAAAATATGTTCATCCAGAATAAAACAAAAATGGCCAACATAGCATCAATTATATAATCTATTATTATAGAGAACAATATAATATTCACAGATTTTTATCTCCGCCACTATTGCCACGTTCATACGATGACTGAGAACCATAAGTCCAAACACCCACCCTACTCTACCTTATTTCTTATTTCTATTTCTAAATTGTAAAGCAGTTATACTCTATATCGTCTGTGAACATTATCTTTTCTTATAACGGTTCACATTTTAAATTAAGTACATTTTAAATTAAATAACATAACTTAGTATTCTACTAAGTATTTATGAATTTGATAAGTATTACAGCTAACGGTAGTTTGCACATAAACTATTAGTAAATGTATAAAATACACATTATAGAGTCAATTCTTATATTTGTTATGTATATAATGATTACCAAGAAATCAAAGGTCTACCATATTATGGAAAGTGGAAAAATAACAAATATTTAGGCTTGGTGAATAATAAATACCTTATTGATGTTTAGCTTGAGACAACTTAATTAGAAAATTGTTCAGTAAAAAGGTGTAATTTATAAAAGTATGGATAAAGAGCTCCATGAGTACATTTAAATTGTAGGGTCACGAAGTAAGCTAAACAAAGTTAAAACTTCAACGAGTTTCAAAGTAACATAGGTCTTCGAAAAAAGAATTATTTAAAAAAATACAAACTAAGTTTTAAAATGAGATTAGTCCGCTGTTCATAGCTTAAAGAACTTCATTGGAACTAAATATAGTTTAACTATATTTAAATTTTTCCATACCTATATGTTTTCTTTTCTTCACCGCTGTCTTTTTATTAACAGACACCGATGTAAACGAGCATTTAAGTTATAGTTGGTAATTTTCTTCACTTGTAATGCCCTCTAATGAATGTTGTAGTTTTGAGAGTTTCATTTGTCTTCTTTTAATGTAACTATGTAACTCGCTTCATCTTCGAGAATCATTCCTTAATAATAATTTATTTATATTCAATTTATGAGACTTAAAAACGTGCATACTACTAGCATGCCCAACAGTACGTATATACGTTATAAAATGTTTATACCTTACATTGGTTCTACAAACCAATGTCAGTGTGTTGGGGGGAAAGTATCGAACGAAAGTGCTTAAAATCAACTTACCAAACTTTATTAACTTCAAAGTTCTAACCCGTATTATGACTCAAGGGTAAATATTATGTAATGTTAAGACTTGTTTTAGTAATACACAGTACTTGCACTTCAATGTTTAATATCCAAACATTTGTAATAGAATGGGCGAGAGCAGCCCTTACAACTCGTTTTATAATATTTTAACACTATAATATTTAGGCGAGGGTAATTTACAATTTCATAACCAACTTACAGATGATATTATTTATACCTTATAATAAGTTCTAATAATTAATAAATAATTAAACATTATGTTAAAATATTCTATGCTTCTAATTCTTAAAACATTTAACAGTAAATACTAAATAATATTCCATAATTAATTGTGTAGGTGGCGCTACTGTTGAAACTTATGAACTAAAACATGTAAATTCCAATGTATTTACCATTTAAATTATTATAAATAAATATGACTAACAGTAAGTTATTTAGAGGAATAAGTAACGGAAATATATAAAAACAGTAAACAAAACGGTAGTCAGCAACATTACATCTCATCTAGAGCAATGCCCAAAAACCAGATATCGCTTTCGGAATTTATTTTATTCATTATATTTTTTAACTTTCATAATGTATACATAATGTATACAAAGTAATTTACTTCAAATGTTTATTTAAATCTTATTTTTGATTTTTAACTGTATTTTAGAAGAGTATGTGTAAGTAAATCTATGCAAATCAAATTATCAATATTTAATTATCATTTTTTGTACACGGACCAAAATATTAAACCATAAAAGCCATATTCAGCCAAACTGCTTTCAGTAATATTGCATTGGTTAGTACTGTCAATAAGTATATATCAATTATACATGTTTTACTCTTTTTATCACATTATGTAATACGATAATAACATAATAATATTTAAAGAAAATATGATGATTTTAAACTAGTTTCTAAGTAACACATGTGACTACTTTAAAAAGTAATATAAGAAAAAAAAGCGGAATAAGGTTTCACCACTTTTCTAATAACCGTGAACACCTTGAACAACTTCAATAGAGATACGACATATTTTGGGTTTATTTAATTATGAAAGGTTGTAAGATTTTAGTTAAAGTCCAAGGTAGATTATTAAAGATTTTAGCTTTTAAAAAATCACAAAGCATACATATTTTTCATTTAAATTATTTATTTACAAAACAAGAATTTAAGTAATTCCTCTTGCGTATAAAATATTTTAAAGTCTAGTTAATAGTTACTTTTGTTATATTCGTTACATTATTGCACACGTTATAGTTCATATATTTATTTAATTAGGATCTATATTCAATCCTTGATAACTCTTAACTAGACAATTAATACTATATTTTTTTCGGGTAGGTGTTAAAAACCTAACAAGTTTGCTCTAAAAAGTAAATATTGAAAATTAATAATTCTACTTCATTTTGTAGTCTAAAAGTCAAATATTTGATATTAATAGGTGATAGTCTTGTTACTGTTAAAGTGGTTTGTGTTTTTATGCTCTGCTAAATTTAATCAAGTACCTACCGAGCGACACACATACATAACGTTTTTAGTGTTCCAATTAAAGTGCTATTTGTCTTATTTCACTTCACTATGTCTAAGACCGTTGAATTACTGGAATCACAGAGGTCTCTAGAATCCACTATTGCACAAAAGATGGAGGATTTTGAAGCCCGCCTCACTAACATCAGTCCACGTACATCCAACATAGAAAACTTATCGAAGGATTTTGTGGCCTTCCGTACATTTGTTCATTCTATGCTCCATCTGCTTCGTCAACAAATTACTGAGGTGAGCCTTGAGGTGGATTCCATAGAGATGCGATACAGGAAAAAGTTCCTCTTACTGGGCGGTGTTGTTGAAAAGGATAATGAAGATGTTCCCAAAATAACATCTGCTGTGCTCAGTAAGTACATGGGATTAAGCATCACTCCTTCTGACTTAGCTTTGGCTCACAGGCTAGGTAGACCAGGCAATGGACGTCCACGTCCCATTTTATTCCGTCCCTGTGACCCAATGTTAAAAATGACTATTTGGAGGAAAAAAACTTCTTTTAAAGGATCTCCGCATATCTTATCCGAATTCCTCACGAAATATCGTCAGACACTATTTATGGAAGCACGGAAACACTTTTCTATGAAAAATGTCTGGACCAGCGAAGGAGTTGTTCACATTAAATTAACTGATGGTAGTTTCAAGAAAGTTAAAAGCAATGATGACCTCTCCACCTTCATTTCTCTTCACTGCAGCTCTCGTAATGATCCCCATTCTGAGTCTCCAGGAGGGGTCTCAATAAAATCAGCAACTACTTCGGCTCCGGCTCCCAGTCTATCTAAACCAGAGTTAACCTTAAGAGCCAAACGTACAATCAAGCACAAATAAGAGCTATTATGCTTTATTACCACTCAGTGAAGGTCTCCTTTGTTATATTATTCATTATTTTATCCATTTAAATATTCTAATGCTTCTCCTATAATGCTTAATTAAAACTCTTGACTACCTTGAATGGCTTTATGTACATTTAGTTTTGTATGCTTGGATTACTTGCTTTTATTCACACTCATTATCTTAATATTCTGATTGTTTTGCTATTTTTAACATTCCTTTAATGTTTCTATTACTTCCTTGTTACTTTCTCAGCCAGCATTCTATTATCTCAATAATATTTATTTCATACTACTGCTCTGTTGTTTTCACTAAATTGTCTTAAAGTATAAGACTTTGGATTTTATTACTTATTGTATGTTTATACTTAAATTAGAGTTTTGTCTGACATAATATAACCTTGAATCTTCAAGTCTCAACAGGAATTAATATTATTATAATTACAATAAATTGTCATATTGCCGTCAAACTGACATTTACAGATTAATTATAGCAATTTTTTTAAATTTCATGACCTTTGTTACTTATTTTTTATACAATTATATAATGGTTTTAACTTTCACTGTGTGTGTATGTAGTTTGCTATTTTTTTTTATTATTTACAATTATTTTATCGTTTGTTTGCTTTGGTACTTAACACTTTTTATTATTCTGTAAGTGTTTTGTGTATATCGTTCGGTAGGTTTCTACTAAGTAAATTAAATTAATTAACTTGTGTATATTACCCTAGTTTAGTGGTTTTAAGATTATTTATATATTTTTTTGTTTGTTATTTTTTCTTATATTTGGCTTGTTTTTTCATTATTATTGTTTTTTTATTTTATTTAAGTATATTTATATTATTATTATTTGAAAACATATGTCGGTAAATAATGACTCTTTTGAATCAGCCTGCGACTCAGAATCTTCACTTCCTTATTTTGACTGCCAGTCTAATATTCCTAGTACAAAAGAATTTATAACGCGGCGTTTCGCTCAATATCCTAAGCATTTTAATGTGTGTCACATAAACGCTCAAAGTATACCGCAACATTTTTCCGATATTCTTGATACTTTTTCATCAACTAGTCTTCATGCTATTCTTGTATCGGAAAGTTGGCTCAAGCGTTCTTATCCCTCAACTTACTGCAGTATACCAGGCTTTATCTTGATCAGAAATGATCGCGAAGATAAGGGTGGTGGTGGTGTTGCGATATACTTGCGAAGTAACATCCCTTTCAAAAAAGTTGCGGCCTCACCTTCTTCTTACTCAGGATCTATTGAATTTTTATTTCTTGAAATATTCGTGAATAGGGTAAAAGTTTTACTCGGAGTTATCTATTGTCCCCCTGTTGTTAACTATTTCTCAGACTTAGAGTCCCTTCTTTTCTCCTCTTGTGCAGAGTACACACACCACATAGTCATGGGCGATTTCAATACTGATCTATTGAAAGATAGTGTAAGGTCGAGACAACTCCTTTCTATTGTAACTGCTGTTAACTTTTCTGTACTCTCTTTGAACCCAACTCACCTAAACACAGACACTGCAGACTCATGGATCGACCTTATGCTTGTCTCTTCATCTGCAAGTGTTGTTGACCATGGGCAGGTCTCTGCACCTGCCTTTTCTAGACACGATTTGATCTTCCTTTCTTACAATTTAAATCCACCTAAAACGCTCACTAAGGTCGTTCTTATGCGGAATTTTGCTAAATTAAACAATGATCGCCTCTCATATGACGCTGCTTTAATCGACTGGTCCTGCATAAACGACGAACACAGCCTTGATACAAAAGTTAATATATTCAATGATTTGATTATTAGTTTATATAATAAACATGCACCTGTTCGTGAAGTTAAAGTGAAACGTCCACCTGCTCCATGGATAACACCAGAAATTCGGAAGGCGATGAACCATAGAGATCGGGCATTTAATATATATAAGGGTAATCGCTGTGATGAATACTGGAGTTCTTTTAAGAAAGCTAGAAACCGATGCAATCAGATGGTAAGAGCAGCCAAACGCCGCTATATTCACAATAACATAAGTAAATTATCTTCTCCTGATATTTGGAAATTTCTAACTAACATTGGCATTTGTCCGATATCCTCGGTTACTCCTTCGTTTTCTAATACGCCTGATGAATTTAATCTTCATTTCTCTAATGTTCCAATTTTAGATACTTCTTCTAAACACTATATTTTGTCACTTTTAAATTCTTTAATCCCAAATACCTCCTGCACATTTCGTTTTTCTCTCGTTTCTGTTGATGAAATTCGCAATATTATCCACTCCATTAAATCTAAGGCAATTGGTAGTGATTAGGTGAGCAGTGATATGTTATTTCGTATCATAGATCATGTTCTACCTGTCATTACTCACATTATCAATTTCTCCCTTTCCACTGGTTCCTTTCCTTCTGCCTGGCGTAATGCGCTTGTCATACCCATCCCCAAAGTATCTAATCCTTCTTCGTGTGCTCATTACAGACCCATCTCTATTCTCCCATTCTTGTCTAAAATACTTGAAGGTGTTGTACATAAACAATTCTCATCCTACATTTACAACAACAATTTCCTCAGTCCATTCCAATCTGGTTTTAGACCTGGTCATAGTACCTCCACTGCTCTCCTTAAAGTGGTTGAAGATGCTAGGGCAGCTATGGAGGAGTCACGTCTGACAGTCCTTGTCTTAATTGATTTCTCCAATGCCTTCAACTCTGTCGATCATGACACCCTTTTGGCCATCCTTTGTCAACTGGGTATTTCTACAACAGAACGAGACTGGTTCTCTTCTTATCTTCGGGGTCGTCGGCAGGCTGTTCGCATTGACGGCAATTCGTCTGATTGGTGCGACATACCTGCCGGTGTTCCCCAAGGCGGCATACTTTCCCCATTGTTGTTTTCGATTTTCATAAACCTCATCACCTGTAATCTTAATTGCTCTTACCATTTGTACGCGGATGATCTTCAACTGTATACGCAAGCTGACTGTGGTAATATAAATGCCGCAGTGGTGGAGTTGAATGATGCCTTAAAGTATATTGCTGATTGGTCTCACAAATTTGGAGTGGCTGTAAATCCGAAAAAATGCCAAGGGATTATAATTGGTAGTTCTCGCAGAATAAGTACGATTGATCTAAAAACAATTTCTCCTTTAGTCTTCAATAATTCTCAAATTCCTTTCCTTTGTCGAGTTAAAAACTTAGGACTGCATATTGACTGTGCGTTATCTTGGGAACCCCAAGTAGACGAAGTATGCAAGAAAGTTAACTCTGGACTACGAACTCTTTATCGACATAAAAACTTTCTCCCTACAAACACCAAACTACTTCTGGTGCAAACCTTATTATTACCGATTATTGACTATGCGGATGTGTGTTACTCTGACATCAATGTTTCTCTGCTAAATAAACTTGATCGTGTTCTCAATAATTGTATACGTTTTATTTTTGGTCTTCGCAAATACGATCATATCTCCAACTATCGTTCTAAACTTAAATGGCTTTCTGTCAAACATCGCCGAAGTTTAAGAATTTTGTGCACTCTCTTTTCTCTTTTATATGATCCATGTTCTCCTCATTATCTAAAATCTCGTTTTCATTTTCTTGGTGATACCCATAGCCGTCAACTTCGCTCCACTGAAAATTTAACACTTCGAATGCCTCTCTGTCGCACTGACTTTCAATTCAACTCATTCACTACACAAGCTATTAAACTCTGGAATGCATTACCTACCGACATTAGGAAAGCTCCTAACAGAAATATTTTTAAATGCCTTGTCAAAAACCATTTGTTATCTCAAGCTATTCCTTTGTAAAAATTTCTTATTTAACTTTATGTTTTATCCTATTATTCCTTAGAAAATTTTGTTAGTAGATTAGTATTTTTTTTTTCATTTATTTCTCATTTTTTAATATATTTTTTTCATTTTTATATATAACTACTATTTTATTTTGGTTTTGTTATGCACCTTGATGTATTTACTGTTTTTTTGAGGGCTTGCTGGAAGAGAATGCTTGTGGCATTATGCTTGCCTTTGCAGGATATGTGCAAAAATTTTTAAATAAATAAATAAATAAATATATTTATAACTAGGTAACCTATCTACGATTTAAGAAAGTAATAAATATTTTACTATTTATTACTTTGACACAAGAATATCGATATACAAAAATAGAATGTTTAAAATGTTACACAATAAAAAGGCGAGCTTAGAAGTTTCATTGAAAATATAATTTCTATATACTTGTTTTAACAAAACTTACTTTGTATAACTATTAAACTTAATATATATCTAACAACCTATCCATATATTTTGTGTAAAGTTCCTGAACTATTCATACAGTTTGAATTTTTGGTGTTGTTTTGAACTCCTGAGACATTTTATATGCTGCTGTTATTTAATCTGTGCTTATGTGTAACAGTAAAGATATTTTATTGATAGAGTAAATTGATATTAAAGATGTTTTATATCAAATAAACTTTAATGTCACAGTTTTATTTGTTATAAACGTAGTTGATGAAGATTATCCCTAAAAGTGTCATTAGTTGAAAGATTGTTTGAAAGTAATTGTGACCTCTATTTCAAGTGCTTTACAACAATACTGTTTCACATAGCAGTTTTATGAACATTGTTCTTGTTTTAGAGGTTTAATTCAACAATAAACCGAACAAAATAATACAGTTAAATTAGCTCGTAACACTTTTATGTGTAATGAATATCAAAAGAGCTGTCTTCTCTATTTAGACAATATTGCTTTTATAACACTCTCTTTTGGGAATGTGGCTGGCAGAAGTTATATTAAAAAATGTATTATCATATATCTCTGGCCGATTTATTTATCTCTTTGTTTGTTTTTAAATATTAACAGAGCGAAATTAGTGTTTAAAAGTAACTAAATGAAATAACACCAATCCAATTGATCTTAATGTAGCCATTCCAAAAAAGACGGTCATATAGAGCCTTCTAAATTCATCACAGAGGGTACGTTACCTCAATTGGTAGAATAACGGCTTCGAATCTCCGTCCATTTCAATTCATTTTTGGTTCCATATTTTTATGATTTGAATAAGGTTAACATAGTCTATACATATTGATAGATATTTTTAAACAGCAAATTGATTTGTTAAGAAGACAAAAAATAACACTCTTTAAGGTTCTACACAGGAAAACGGATCTCCGGTGCCACGCACACTTCGATTGGGAGGCAGCCACAAATTGCCACACTCGATGACACTCACGAAAGTTAATATTTTAGATACCGATGATAATTACTTCGCAAAACGCTAATAAATCAAGGAATCATCGTAAGTCGTTCCGACCGATACGCGTACAATTATCGAACTCATTTTTTATGGATCACCGTCGGATCATATTCTAATAACATAAAAAATATAAAATGTGCGAATACCCCGTAAGTTGAACGCCTGGCATTTTTTATTAGCACCTGCACAATTGACCTAATAAACTATTCCGAACAAACGGTATACTATACGAAGAGGTCAATAGACACTTTATGTGTCCAATACAATAATATATTTAAAATGGTGTTAGGATTTGCTGAATAGTAAGAAAATGGCTTTGAAGTCTTAATGCAAAAGAAAACTGCATTCATGCTGGTTAGACTGCTAGCCAGTTCTAATAATATTCTACAATCGATGTCACATAGATTTAACTCCTCGGTATAAAGGTGTTTTGTGGTTTTTCATAGACCAGGGCGCGTTTATAGCTCTCGTAGCTTTAATTTTAAGTTGGGGAGTGTATATACAGAAGGGCTTATTTCTATACGATGCAAAAAAATAAGCCCTTCTAAGATTTAAGGTGGAAAAGATAAAGATAAATAAAAATGAAAACGTTTGAAAATATCTATAAACATTTATAGCCATGTTAAGCTTATTTAAATTTATATAAATATATAATGAAAAATAAACCGATACGGGCAGGAACTCGAACCCGCGACTACTGGGAAACCGTCCCGTCGCTCTACCAACTGAGCTACCGTATCCCGATAAAAGGATAATTTATGTCAAATGATGTAATTATTTCGAGGCCCATGTTATTTATACATAATAAAAATAATAATCCTCCGACATGACCTTTTTGGTAAGTGGTAATTACCTGGGATTTAATTATTTTATTACTACAGATATAAATATTTGCAGATGCTCTGCCACTCTTGAGGTAAAGTGAGAATTAAAAAGAAAGGATTCATTAAATAAAGTGCAACATAAGCTTTAAATGATCTCTATAATTTATTTCTAAGTAAGATTTTTAAAATATTGATAGGAAAAATCTTCTGACCTTAGAATATTTAGAAGCGTTCTAAGATTGATTGTACATTTATTATTACTTTTAGATGATAGACAGAAACAAATAAAATAATATGGGAAATGATTTTAATTAGAAACAGGGGAAATTTCAGAGGCATAAACGATTTGCAGTAATGTAGAACAATTTTAAAAACATTTTCATTTGAAAACAAATATGAACTTTATGTTTTAGTTTCACCACGGCTCGTGGTTATTTAAACTCACTAGATGTTAAGTTTTAATTCATATATTATGAAAACACTAGAAATTTGCTGGTTTTCGTGGATTTTTTTGATAAAAAAAATAAGTAGAAAACGATTAGTGTTTACTTTATCTATACTAATATTATATGAAGAGTTTGTTTGTTTGAACGCACTAATCTCTGGGACTACTGGCCCGAATTGAAAAATTCTTTTTGTGTTCAATTGTCCGTTCATTGAGGAAGGCTATAGGGTTGATATCATCTCGCTGTGACTAATAGAAGTTAAGCAGCAATGAAAAATGCTGCAAATTTAATATAATCTAATAGGTTCTGACTGACTTAGTTATAGCATACAGTCTAAACCGCACGTAGAGATAGTAAAATTGGAGGATACATTTGTTTTTCTACGTAGTGGTATACTAAGAAAAGATTTTTAAATTCCACCCTTAAAGGTTTTAAATATCAATTTTGTATGGAACTTAGCGGCAACACTAATAAACCACGCGGACGAAGTCGCGAGCGACCCCTAGTCAAATATAAAATTCATTTATTTTATTTGTTAACAGCCAAAACCTATTTTATTGAAAAAAAAGTACGTTTTTTTTTCTATTTCTAGAAAAATTGTATTTTTCAAAAAGCTCAGTTATCTATGTTTTTTTTAATATCAATACTTTATATAGATAATCATCAAATACTTATTTCGAATGTGAAAAGTTGTTTTAATACTCTCTGGGCCGCTTCGTTTTCCCAAACCATTTCTTATTATAAAAAGGTATAACTGTTAAATTGACTACCCCGTGTTTTTAATATTCATTACACATTAAATTGTTACGAGGCAATTTGGCTACTTATCTCGAGAGCAGTTTCAGGTCAAAATAATCGCATTAAATAAATATATTGTGTATAAATAATACTTCAAATTGATTAGAAGACCAGAAAAATTATCTGGAAACAAACCCTGGAATCTTGGTTTAGTATAGTTACCTTCAAAATTCTGTTATAGTTTTATCTATATCACATAATATAGTAACAACTATCATAGTGTATGTATTTTAATAAACAAAACAATACTTATTTATAAATAAAAAATTTAATAAAACACTATTTTATTCGGACAATGATTTTAACCTGACCTCTGGGAAAGTGTTCCGTTTTTCTCTATTTTAAGAAGTTGCGCATTCGAATCCCTGCCCGTGTTAAATTATAATGAATATATAAAAACAAGTGTGTAACACGTGTGTTCACTTCATGGTAATAATTCCAAAAAGTTTATTCTCTCGATGCCTCAAACCTATACATATAGGCTTAAAAATGCATTTTAAATTTAATTGATTAATGTTGTAAATGAAAAATCTTGGCCCGAGTTACGATGTGAAATTTACTAATTAAAATAATATAGTTAGTAAAACGTTTATCATTTTCGGAGCTATGTTTGATTAATTTTTATATTAACCACTAACACAATAAAGGAATAAATTATGGTTTGTGTTGTGATCTTTATGTTTAAGATAATAATGAAGATAACGATCAGACTTGGTTATGGTGATAACTGCCCGTTGGAACTGAAATTAATATTACTTGCAGATGAAGTTGAACGTTGCTATTCTTGAGGATCAGGACATATTTTTTCAATCCAAAATAGCAAATCAGCTTGTTTAAACTGATTCCCACAAATCTGAGAAGAGAAAAAAAGCGGGATTGTGACATTTTCGACCGCCCCGTTAGCCCCGTCGAGTGGTTAGCGCAGATGCCTAACGTGTCACGGCGCAATGGGGCTCGGGTTCGATTCCCGGCGGAGACAGACATTTATGTGATGAGCATAGATGTCTGTGTTTCTGTTTTTGGTCGTTTATTAAATATATTTTCAGTATTTATATGTGTATTTCTATGTATTTGTATCGTTGTCTAACATCCTTAACACAAGCAAATAATTTGCTTACTTAGGGGTTAGATCAATGTGTGTAATTTGTCCTGATATTATTATTATTTTTTTTTATATATATAAAGTAAAACTTGAATTCTGAATTACAATACTGGATAAATATTTTGAAACTATACCACGCAGAGCTTTAAACCTAGTCGCATCATCCTCTAAATATTCGAAAATATTTTAGTAACCATTAGCACACAAATTTTCCTTAGTTTCTTTATTAAATATGTATGAATGCTTAAAAACGAAAGTTTTTGAGCAATGTATTCTACCTGTACTGACATACCCAGCCGAAACATTAGACAATGACTGCGAGATTGGTTCATATGTTCAAAGTCACTCAAGGGCAATGGACCGTGCTATGCTCGGGCGCTCTCTCAGGGATAGGATCAATATCAAGGCTATGGAAACTATACAACTGCTCCAGATAGGGAGACCAATTAGTTACAAATTTTCCAATTACTTGGAAGCACATCACACGCAATACTATTATCGAACACTCACTACTAATAATTTAAATATACCAATTATGTATGTTACAACAGGTCATCACTTGTCAGTCAGTTAGTCACAAAACGAACTAGTACCTAAGTGAATCTTCAATGCTAGAAGGATGTGATATTTAATAAAACCCACGAAATGTAAACAAAGCTACAATGAGGTTCCAGTTTAAATTAATGATGCATTATGTAACAATCGGAATTTTGGAGGTTGATGAGCAAGGTCATGTTTTTTGATGATGTTCTGATAGTTTTTAGCAGTCGTAAATTTATCGTCATTCGTTTTTAGCAGTCGTAAAGTCTTCAAACCAAAGTGTTAAACAGAGATCTACCAAGTCAGCTAAGGTGTTGCTACACGACGTGATAAATTAAGCATTTGTACAATATCAACTACTAAGTCAAAAGGGGTGAGTTTAACTAAACAGTTGCAAGTACGACTCCTGTGCTTTTCAAATATTTTTTCGTTTTATATTTATTTACTTGGTTGGTTTTAGTTAATAATTGAATGATTAATGGCCTTTATGATGTCAAGTGATTTAAAAAACAGATGGAATTGACAATATGGTCTACCAGAAGACTTCATATCTCTGTCCTAGGTTTATTCAATATCTTTTTCTATATGAAACATCCATGGGATATCCATCTTCATTCAACAAGAGTAGTCTTGACACATTTGCATTTTGGAAATGGAAACCGAGACCTTTTGCGAAGCGATACATTAAGCATCTGCGCTAACTATTCGACCAACGGGGCCGGACAATAGTATTAATTGAGAAATTTTTTATCTGCCGGATCTCAGGTTTAGATTGTTAGGCTACATATATCATTTTTTTATATTTTTGATACCACTACTGAGTTTATTTTGTTTCAGCATTCAATTAACTTTTTATTTACTTGTAAACAAAAGTATCGAATGTAAATAGTCTACTAATTGAAAAAACAAATTGGTTTACTTACAATAACAGTGTTTTGAGGGGAATTGTTCAAGGTTTCAAATGTTTATATAATCGAGCTCGATGTGAAGGACCGTTAATTGCTTTATAACTATTTATTAACAGCTATGCAGGCTTCATGCTGTTTGTTTATAAAAGAAAATAAAAAATATTTAATATAATAAATGTTAACACAACAATGAATTTCAATTATTGACTTTCAAGTGCTTGAGGAACCTTCTAGACCAACGGTATAAAAAACGAGATTTTTTTAGTTTAGTTTCAATATTTAAACTAGAAATAATAAGTAGATAAAAAATGGTAAGTGAAATGTTATTGATCAGTCAAAGTGACTGTGCGAACAGGAATCGCGTTGACACTGTGTCAGTTTCGTGAAGTGACCGCGTCTGCTCCATTATCGTTGTGTCACCACGCTTAGTGGACTGTGTTTTCCTGCGCTGTTGTCAGAGATGCCAAAGCTTTAAAGACAACAAGGTTATTCCTGTTATTGCAAGCACCTTCTGGATTGTAAATAAAGGTACCACCTCCGAGATATGTGAATACTTTTATTATCCTTTGATTCACTAAAGTGTCAAAACCATGTTATTGTTAAGTACTTAAAATAAAGGTCACCAAAATTGTACAATTCTAATTCTCAACTATCTGCATCTGTAGATACCTATATGCATGAAAAACGTAATAAGGCAAAAAATATTTTCTGTTTTGTTATTAAACATTTGTCACAGTTATTTCAAACAAAATATTGTTTATGTTTCTGAAAAAACTTAATTAAAAAAAACTAGTTATTTTGATACAATATGGAAGTGTGGCCTTGCCACCCGTGTATTTGCCCAAACCGCCTCAACAGATCCTAATATCTACCGACAATTTACTTTACTTACATAAAAACCAGTTTGGTTTTACTGCCGGTAAATGCCGGTGTGCATACGCGGTTAAAAAAATACGTCAATTAACAAATTTGTCACTTTCATAGCATAATGTCATATGGTATACTCTTATGGGGCCATACGGCTGACATTGATACCATATTTACATTGCAGAATAGGGCTGATCGAGCCATATATGATATGAGAACAAGAGAAACAAATTTAAAGAATTTAAAATGATGACTGTTTATAATCAATATATTTATGAAAATTTAATTTACGTTCAAAAAAATATTTCATCGTTCAAGAAAAATTGTGATTTACATTAAATTAATGCAAGACATAAACTCGCTATGCCCGGCACTAGTCTTCATAAAATAGGTAAATCTTTTAAGGGTAATTGTATACGTTTTTATAATAACCTCCCAAATTTAGCTTATCATTAAATAAATTTAAATTATGTGTAAAAATTAATTTGATAAAAAATCTTACTATAGTGTAAAGGATTACATCAACGACGGTATGGCCTGGGAATGGATTGTATTGTATTGTGGATTGCTAATAATCTCCACAATTTGTTTTTTGTTGTAAATTAATATTGTTTAATCGACCTGCTGCATCACACTGATTCCTTAGAAGTCACTACTTGTGGTAACGTCGGGAGTCGGGTTGCCTTCCTCCCTTAAATTTGGCGAAGAGAGGGTAATGGCTGGCTCTTGCGTTGTGCTCGTGAACTGGATCTTCTTGCGGCGACTGGTTGTGTGGCAGTCCGAAGATTTTTTTTTTACTGTTATTATTATTTCATTTTCGTTGCCTATTTGGCTTCAAATCCGATTGATTGCGACGTTTCTAGTTGTTCCAAGATTGTTTTTAAGATTGACGTTGATACGGTGTACGGTAATGTTAATTAATTCAAATAAAAATACAATTACCGTTCCTGTATTCAACAAATTTATTTTCGAAAAGAAGTATATATAAAAATTTAAAATAGTGGGTTGGTCAGGCCCGTCTGGCTTCACTACCGTAGTCCGGTACTCCCCTGCTGCCACGGATGATGTTCGGGCGTGGAGATGTAGGCACGATGGAACTCGTGCCGCCTTTAAATTTGAGGGTACGCAGGTGCAGCCAGTGTTGATGCCGTTTTTTATAATAAAACGTGGTACTCTGTGAATAGCATCACAGTTATAATTTGATGAATGTGCCTGCGCCAATTGTGATCCCACGTGTATCTAGCTAAGGAGAAACCGTAAGCAGTAGTGTGGTATTCACAATCGGAACGGAGTTACAAACATTATTAAAGAAAAATATATATATATATATTAAACAGGCTTAATGCAGCAGCAAAAGATACAAAGATATACTATAAATACTACTAACAATAAAATAATATATATTTTATAATTATTTGACTTCTATATAATTCTAATTAAAACAACTACAAGCAAAAGCGAAGCTTTTTAAATGCAATCAAATATTTAATAAATTATTTAAGTTTAAAAGAAAAAAAATAACACGTGTTCAATACTTACCCACTTGGGGGTACACTTAATATATATAATATATATATATATATATATATATATATATATATATATATATATATATATATAAACTAAAAATATTTAATTATATTTAAAACACTTAGTTTTAAAATTAAAAAATAATGAGAATAGAACACAGGGGAACATATGAAGACACTCGACAAATAAAAATGGTAATTATGTCTTGTGAATGCTCCACTGCTGTGTTGACTCCACAGAGCTATGCCGTCGTCTGATGAGTCGACGAGCGGTGTATGTGCGTACAGCGTATTCGATCATTAAGGAACCGGTTAGTAGCTCCAATCGCGTTAAAAATTAAATTACTAAAATATATATATTATTCTAAACGGTATAAAAATACAACGTTACAATACCCCCGTCTTACGTAAGGATTTTACTACTCAAATTTAATGAGATAAAATCCGCACTTTAGTCTAACATTGGCGTTCAACCTTTCAAAATTCAATCTGTCTTACTTCACGCATGCAAAAAAAAAACACAGTATTTCTGCTAAAAGAATACTGACGCTACCTATCATAATCTACAGTAATCAGCTATTATTAAAACTGATCACCCCAACGAATGTTTTAAGTACCCGATGGTAAATCAAAACAAGGAGAATAAATTTACAATAGTTGTATAGCCGTAGACTAATCTAATGGTTAACCTACTTATTGAGACCTATTAATTTTAAATCTTTAATACGCCAAGTACCTAGATTTTTTCCTGACATATCGGATAAAATATAAACTAACGGTGATTTTTTACCTATCACGCGACATTTTACAAATTTCGGAGCTAACTTTTTACTGAAATATTTATCCTTATTACTCAAAACATATACACGCTTCATAACATGGTCACCAATATTAAATTCTGTCGATTTACGACGAAGATTATAATGAGAAGTGTTTTTAACGTGGGCATGGAAAAGTCTTGTCTGAACATCTCGGAATACCTCAGAAAGGCAACCTAAATTGTCAGCGTAGAGGTCACGTGGGAAAAATAAAAGTTCGTCGCCTAAATTGCTGTCAATATAATGTGATCCACAAGATACTAATTCTCTGCCAAAGACTAAAAACGATGGAGTATAACCAGTCGCCTCGTTCACAGAATTGTTAATCGCAAACTGAACTTTGGGAATAAAAATATCTAGGAAAATAGTTTGAGGGACTCCATGCACTAATATTACTGAATCTTCTAAAATTCTAGTGACAGCACTAGATGTGGCAGCCTTTAAAGGAAAAATAAGACAGAACTTTGAAAAGCAGCAAGTTATGACTAAAATATAATTATTTCGCTTACGAGTAACAGGCAAACCTCTCCATTAATTTAAAGAAAAGTCAGTTTTTTCGTAGCCAACTTAGATATTTAGGTTATGTTGTAGATAGCGGCGGATTACGCACTGATCCAGAAAAAGTGGAAGCTATTCTTAATTATCCGAAACCTACTTGCCGAAAGGACATTAAGCGTTTTCTCGGAACAGCTACATGGTACAGGCGTTTTGTTCCTAATTTTAGTACTATTGCAGGTCCGCTTAACAAGCTAACTTCGAATAAAAAGGGTGGACCACCGTTTGTTTGGTCACCCGAGGCTGACAAAGCATTCCACAAGCTCAAGGAATGTTTAGTTACTGCGCCTGTTCTTTCTTGTCCTGATTACGATAAGCCATTTGAGGTTCATACCGATGCCAGCAACTATGGTGTGGGTGCTATGTTAACCCAAACCATTAACGGTAAGGAGCATCCAATTGCCTATATGAGTAAGTCGTTGTCAGAACAACAAAAAAATATATCCGGCTGAGTTTGTTGTGTGGTTCTTCTCAGACCAGGACGCGTTTGGAACCCTCATAGCTTTAACATTAAGATGGAAAGTGCTTTTACAGAAGGGCTTATTACGATAAATCTGGTATCGAAATAGGCCCTCCTGACACTTCCATGTTGACGTTCACAAGTGATCACTGATTACGATTTAATGTGATAAGGATATAAATAAATAAAATAATTATTTTGATATTTTATTATTTAGCTGTGTATTTTTATCATTACCTCCAAAATAATAACGTTTCTCCACATTTATGAGAAGCTTACTTAACAATTTTCCTTTTACAAAAAAGTTGTCACTTCAATTATAACAAATAGGTCTAAATTATTTTTAAGATTATTTTAGCTTCGCCTAGCTTAGCATCATAGAATTTAAAAACGGTGTATTTTTTTAATTGAAACTAACTCAAACTGGCATTCATATATTTAGATATGTATAAAAAGAGTGAGGTAAGAAGATGATATAAAAAAAAGGATTCTAAGAAACGTCTAATTTTTAAAGACGTATCAATTTAATATTACATAATTAGTAATACGCTTATTAGACAGAAAAATATACAGACAAATTATTGTTATATTATTGTTATATTAAACAACTATTGTTAAGAGTCTTGTTTCGCGAATTGAAGACTTAGCAACTATATTAAGAAAGTTCATTTTTGTTGTACAGATTTTATCTTGTTATAGTTTTATTATTAAATATATAACAAGTTCGAAAATTATTTACTTTTAGTGAGTTCTATTTACATTTATTTACATGAAAGATGCCATAAAATATTGTTCATATGGTAATGTGCCCGCCCTTTCTGTCATAACATTGTACTATCGGTGATACCACTAAGGGAACTAACTGTCCGTTCTTCTAAAATTATTGATTCTTTTTTTTTATTT
The DNA here is from genome assembly GCA_959347405.1 of Napeogenes sylphis. NCBI lineage: Eukaryota > Metazoa > Arthropoda > Insecta > Lepidoptera > Nymphalidae > Napeogenes > Napeogenes sylphis. Next base: position 28,402,870 of record OY365777.1, on the reverse strand, counting down.
AGAGCTAGTTTTAATTTTTATATTAAAAGCAGTGAAACTACGGGTTATTTGATAAATAGATGATCACTTATTATCACTGCTCACGGTCTCTTGCAATAACAAAAGATGCACTCTTGTGCATCTTATTGACGGGAAGGAGTAGTCACTCTTTTTAAAAATAACCACATCGTATCTATTTGGAAACACTTCTATTTGAATTAAATGTTGTGCACAAATTTGTGCGTATTGTATATTAAAATAAAATAGATTCGCTAACCTCATTCCAAAACCTTCCCAAAGGAAGTTTCAAGAGAAGCCAAAAGTATCTTCCGGAATATACATCATCCCCGATGCTGTAATCCGCATTGAAATGAATGTTGAATATATAGAATATATCAGTGATGTGAACAAGAATCACTGAAAATATATACTTTGTTATTATTTTTATTTTTTTTAATAGTTCGCCTTGTGCACCTCCGCATGGGGGGACGAAGTCAGTGTTGGGTTTAATTTTTTTTTTTCAGTTTGTTCTTTTTTTATTGGGCGTGTTTGTGGTGTTTTTGTTTTATATTATTTCTACTTTGTGCGTTTTGTGTTCTTACGACTACTCTTTTACAATTGTCATAACTGTTACATATCTTATAATTTTAATCTAGGTTTTCTTAAATCTAAGGTTATTTCTTATTTTAACTAGTTCCTCTTTGTGGATACAATGCACCTAGGTGCAGCAGGTGCAGCAGCAGTTTATGCAATTTTTAGTGACTAACTTTGTAACAAATCTATGGCTAATATTTAATTTATTTTTATTTATGTTTATAGGATTTCTGCTGTGTGCAACGTCGTGCAGGTAAGTATATAATTTTATTCCTATGTTTATTTGATTCTATTTACACTTCCGCAGCAAGGTAAGTTCATGCTAGTACTTATGGCTAATTTGTTAATTTTCCAACCTAATAACTTATATGATTTACTTATGATTAGGTGGACACTCGAAGGTAAGTATGGTTTTAACTGTAAGATTTTTATTTACTTAACATTTCTGTTTTGTTTTCAGGGTTCCGTATACATCATCCGTCGAGTGAGTATCCAATCATAGCTTGTACATAGGACTTTATTTACATTTATGACTAATCTTTTATTTATTTTTATTTCCAAGGTTTCTGCTGTGTGCACCAACGTGCAGGTAAGTGTATGATTTTTATTACTATTTGTTTCTATTTATATCGCCACAGCGAGGTAAAAAGAAACAAATAGAGATACTTAATGATTTTTTACTTAATTTATGACTAATATATAAAATATTTAATGACTAATATATGTATTTTATACTTTATGTTTGTATTGAAGTTAGGTTTACCCTTAGCCTATGCTGCCATATTTTAACGAATTTTTATGTTGAAAGAAACCATAAATCCCTGGGAATTACATTTTTAAAGAAATTTATTACGAAGGCAGTTTCTTTTCTAAATGCTATTTTTGTAACAGTCTGTTGGTTATTCCAGGTCAATTATACACCTGATTCAATGAGACCGAGTCCGGCCAGAAGGGGGTCTCGGCCCACTTCAGACGACGCAGGCTTGGGTGGGGGGAAGGGGATCCCTCCACAATCTATCAAGCCTGCGAAAAAGAGATGGGTGCTCCTCGTTGCAGGGTGCCCTCTCCGTGGATCACGTCAGGGCATCGCGATGAGTGCGAAAGCGATCCAGTGGTGTCCCATTATGACGGCGGCGGCAACCGTCAGGTTTAGTGAGTAGGAGTCTCACATAACTACCTCCATCATCCCCTGGATGGAGATGTGTATCCATGAGGATTCCTGATGTGAAAAAGAAAAAAAGAAAAAAGGAAAAAAAAAGGTAAATTATATAAAAGAGTAACATTTTGTTTAAATTTCATTTAATATATTTTTTTAATTATCCCAAATTTACAGTAGGTACTATAATCAATATACCGAAACAAATATATAAATGTAATTATAAATGATACTTTTTCTTAGTATATCCCAAAAATCAAGCAATTCATCAAAGCTTGAACTGATTAGTTAAAAAAAAAAAAAGATTTGGATTGGTCTGATAAGTTAATAGATAAGTTAAAATAATTTCAAAGTCTACATATTAAGACATTGCCTTAGCAAGGCAAAGCCAGCATTATCAATCCTGTTCATCATTACAGTGTAAGGTAAATTAGTTTCAAAAACTCATAAGCTGCAAACATTGTTTTACCTAATTAGAACTTAAATTAATCCTCCCGGATGGCACATTTTCGCCACTGAACCAAAGTCTATATTTAAGTGTTATCAAATTCCTAACTTCGGTAATGACCGATTTCATAAACTCTACGGAGGAGTGGTTTAAATATAAAATTGTATATCAATTTAAATATAATAAAAAAATATAGTAAATAAGTCAGTTAAATTAATATATATTAGTACTAAGAAACATATCCACCACACAATACATATCTAACTGATTGAGATTCGATTTGTGTTTTATTTCAGACAAACTTCAGTTTATTGTGCAAAATTTAATAGAACAATATGTAGTTTATTCTAGAAACATAATTTCATAGTTCACATATGTAATTTAGAACTGACAGTTTATAAATAAATGAGCTTTCAAAAATTATGATGCGATGAAAACGGGAAAAAATAATTGTTGATTTTATCAACATGAAAAATAATGAGATGAGAAAAATAATGTCATTATGCAAATTTAATGGTTGAGTAAGACATGGTGCACTTATAAATGTTTGGTATTATAATTCAAGTAGACACAAAAATATACTTATATAGCATCTTAAGAGAAGGTGATTTTTTAAATAAATTATATTTCGAATCTTACTGCAATAAGAATTTTAGTAGAATTTTTAATATTTATTATTTACAAAATTAAAGAAGATGTTTTGTGTTGACTAACTTCCTGTGAAAAAGATAATAATTTTAACAAAATATTTGGTATCATAACATTAATAATATGCTTCTACTAGAGGCTTTGACAGTCCTTAATAGGTAAAAAATATCTTGTTCACACGGACGGCCGACAAAAGGTTGTTTTTAAATCACTTTCTGAGAAAGATTTTTTTTCGGAATAAATACTGAGCACTCCCTCATGATCTTTTCTGTATAACATGATTGCAAAACTAAATTAATTGAGCAGTTAAAACATCAAAAACAAATAACTCACATTTTTTTAATTTTTTTTTTACTCACAAAAACTTACATTTTCTTAATATTAAATTCAAGTATCATTAAATGTCACAACACACAATATGTCAATTCTTGTATTAAATGTAGGTATTACAGATATTACAAATTACTTTGTCGGTATACAATTATCAGAGTTTCGTGAACCACCGGTCCCGTTTGGGGAACCGGACTGTAAGGCTCACACTAATCAAAATCATCTCGTCTCGATGCTCTCGGTTATTTAAAATTTCTTCAGTGCCCCTCCAAACGATTCCGATCACGTGACTCAATACGTCACGGCGTTCACACCCCCACTGTTACAATGATATCAATCAGTTAGATATGTATTGTGTGGTGGATATGTTTCTTAGTACTAATATATATTAATTTAACTGACTTATTTACTATATTTTTTTATTATATTTAAATTGATATACAATTTTATATTTAAACCACTCCTCCGTAGAGTTTATGAAATCGGTCATTACCGAAGTTAGGAATTTGATAACACTTAAATATAGACTTTGGTTCAGTGGCGAAAATGTGCCATCCGGGAGGATTAATTTAAGTTCTGAGTTACTAATTATCGTTAAATTATCGTGATCTGCGACATATATAATAATAAAAATATATAAAAATATATTTATGTGTTAATATAGATATAAATATGTACATATAAATATATGTCTATCTATATAAGCAAATAGGTAAATTTAATCCATCTATTTATAATGAGATGAGAAAAATGTTTCAAGAATAACAAATAATACAACTTATATATGAGCCCAACAAAATCCCATAACTTTCAGTAAATCGTAGTCAAAATTGGTTGAACAGTTTCTCAAAGAAACAATTTATTTTTTTTTATATATCAGAATATAGTTTGAGAAATTTAGTATAATTAAATCACAGAATATATAAATATTGATAAAGTTAATATAATGTGTAAATAAGTAATAAATTTTATCTAACTTTTTTTATGCCAACTTCAATATGAATCAAAATTTTGAGTATTTTAATCTCTGAAAGTAAAATAAAAGGTTTTTTTTTCGACACAGTTCCTAAGTAAGACGAAATATTGACTTCATTTATTTTAAAATTTCTATTAGTTTAACTAGTCGGAAAATTGATTATGCAATAAAATTTATTGAGTTTTCGAAAATGAAATAAATGTCTACATTAAATATTGAAATAATAATAAGAGTTGTTGCGTCATCAGTACATAAAACAAGACATTGTGGCGCTCCAACTTCAAACTATTTACCGCTCAAAGAATCAAGTTCATGGAATGTTACAAGAGAAATGTTCTGACGCTGCTAAAGCATCGGAACGAGTTTTCTCATAATTTAAATCATTCCATATGGCGATCTGGCATGAACGCAGCTTAGAATCAACTAGAATATAATTAAATTACAAATTAATTAATTTTAATTATGTCTTGCTTTCTTTTGCATCCTTTGCTGCGATTATATTATATTTATAGGATTTTTTCAGTGTCGGTAGGATAATCAACTTAGCTGGTTAGCTGCCTCTAACATCGAGGTCACCTTGTGACGTAATTATTCTCGGATCTACTTTTATTCTAGCAAAGGAGAATCAGAATCTCGATTCGACAAAATAAAATATACAGGAAATCCTTGAATCTTTCAAGTCTTTTCATAACCTAGTTAATATTCATATAACATGAACTTTACTTATTCTAATTAAAAAATAGTATATATCTAATATATTATATTTATAGAAAATAGTATATAGAAAATATTATTTAAAAAGCAGTATTAAATTATAAAACTTCACACATTTTTTTTAATACTATTTCTTTTAACTTTCTATGTTTTCTATATATTTTTTCTATCACTGTTAAATTAATAATAACTACAAAAATAAGAAATAAAGAATACACATTGTTAAAAAAACAACTTTATTTAAATATATAAAATCCAAAGGCATTTTCCAAACAAAAAAAAAGTCTAAAATAATTCAAAGATGTTTAATATAATTTATTAAAATACCTTGAATATCCCGGTAATTCATATTTTTTACATGTTAAAACATAACTTCAGAACATAAATTTATATTAAAAATTCTTCTTCTTTTTAACATTATCATGTTACATATTTTGTACTTCGCAATAATTAGGCTGTATATTTTTAGGTATTATATATTTATATAATACTGTATATATATATATATATATATGTATATATATATATATATATATATATACATATATACCATGATAGCATTTTTTTAATTTTATTATGAGGTAATAGTTATAATGGACATTATCTTTCATTTTCCTTTTAATTTTTTAATTTGTCTTTGTCCGCAAACCTAAAATTTTTTTTTTTTATATTTGTTTGTTTTTATAGCAGTTAATTTTCATATAATAGTTAGAAAGTTAGATATCATCATCATTTAAGTTGTTTAGTAATCTTGATGGACGACCATGCTCTTTTCTAAACTTTTTATGAAAAGTAAATAAATTTTGTTCACAAATTTAAGTGCAAAAATAAAATCAGTGAGTATTTGTTATAATCTAGATAAATTGTAGTTTGTGTATATTTATACATAGTTGTATATACGTTATGTGCACGATTATTCTTTTAAAACTCATTTTCATAATTCATTTCCCTAACTTCACTTAGCCAGTTAAAGCTATAAAACTTTTTTTTAGGATTAGGTAATATGACCTCGTAAAAACCTTAGGCTCGTAAAAATATTTTAGCCTAATTTTCAACAAAACATACTTTCAAATGTGTTTATTTTTAAATAAACTTTAATTGTAAAATCTCTAAGATTTAGACTAAAACAATATATGACAAAAACAGGTACAAACTTGTAGGATCTTTTGGTTAGCATATATGAGTAGATAAATGAATCTTAAGTAAAATGGAAAGTTCAAGCACGCAATTATCTAGACAACGACAAGTTATTTAAATAAATGTGTATGTCAATAAAAGCTCTTCGATGTATATAGTTGAGATATTTTCAAGGTATCTTTAATTATTATAATTACAAATGAACATCATTATCTTTTCTGTCACATTACCATCCCGTTCTCGTGATATGTATACCCGGGCAAGTATAATCTTAGTTATTTCTTTTTTTAAATGTCTATTGGTAAAATCATTATTGTAGGTATATTCAAAAAGTGATAAAAATTAAATAAAAAATTTATTTGAAAGTTTTAGAAACGTGTTACAAATGCTTTTTTTTTAGTAAACCCAACGGCCATTACCACCTACATTGAATTGTAAAAGATAAATACCAAGTAATTCTCATTTTTACAATCTGTAAAATGTTCAAATGAGGAAAATCTGTAGATAAAGGTTCTTAAGATGAGGTAGTATTAACATATATTAAAAAAAATATTATTAATAGGACAATTTAAATCGTATTTGTATATTCTCTTCAAAATATCATCTGTATTTACTATTAGAGTTTAGAGGTGGTTTTTGTAAAACCCTAACCATGCCTTCGCCATAAAAAGAAACGGCTGTCACATTTCAAGTTTTTATCCATTTTCTATTTAGTAATAATAGTTTAGTTCAGTTCAGCCAGTCATAACAATAACATTATATTTTTATACACATTATACACATATTATATTTTTTAGACAAAAGCATATTACATTAATAAGCTTAAAAAACAGTTTAAATGTTCAAAAGCTCATTTAAACTGTGTTTTTAATAATTAAATCAAAATAAAACAACACTATATATAAATGATCTTGAAACACTCTTTTCGAATATATTTTTTATTTTTAATATATTTTAAGTCGCTTGATATTCCCCAAGCATTTCTTATTATACTGTTAAATTGAGAACACAGCGCTTTTAATATTCATTACACAGTAAATTGTTACGAGGTAATTTGGCTACTTATCTCGAGAGCGGTTTCAGGTCAAAATAATCGCATTAAATAAAAGCATTGTTTATAATACTGCAGATTGAAAAAGTTCTCGTTTTTAAACATTTTTTTATAGTAACATTTATATCGCATAATTAAAACATAAATTATTTTTTAAGCTTTTGGATATTTTGTAATAAAACACACATTTATAATAACAATAATAATAATAATCACTACTATTCCATACTTTTCGTCGACATTTTTAATATATAGAAATGAGAAGGGAACATTTAGTAATCACTTCATGTGTCACTATTGAATTTGATTTATGTCAAAATCAAATTCAATATAAAATGAAAGACCAAAAAAATCGATACTTTAAGAATTTCAGAATGGTTTTAGTGCATCGTTATGTTCATTGATCATTTGAAAAATTTGTCCTTATGTTTGTGTGAACGTTCACAAACCACAACAATAACTTTTTCACACAAAAATATGGTGAAAACTAAAAAAAATGGGCTGTTGAAATAACATTAATAATAGAAATTAACCTATTTGTTTATTTCGTATTACTATACAAGTACATACAATTCAAATGATAGATGATTTTTTATTTGATTGAGAAGGTGAGAGAAGCTTGCAAAAAGCTGGCAACAAATATTTTCCGAATAAATTCCAGACCGAATTAATACAGCTTTATTCTGTTTAAAGATAAATAATCATTTATTAATAATTCATTCATTCAATTACATTAAAATAAAGAATTAAAAAAAAACAATTCAATATTTTTTACAATAAATTTATTTGTATATACAATCCTCTAATTAATTTACAGTTAACTTATACTTAACTTTATCTGCGTGTCTGCGAAAATTAATAATTATATATTAAGCACTGCATCCTTTATTTTATATAACAATTTGAGGAAGCAGAAGAGCTGCGGAGAAGCTTTTAAGAAATTTGTTCACAGAAACTGGATAAAAATATAATTAAATTGTTATTTAGTAATTTATGTGCTGCTTGTTTTTTCGCTTCAGTGAACTGCTATGTTTCCTTTATAGATCACTAAGGAAATAAACAATTAAAAATATTTAATATCAGTGTTCATCATAAGAAAGAAAGAATAAATATATACATTAAAAACATCATAGGGGGTTTTTATAAGAACGATCTCTCGTTCTTCTTGTTGTTGTTGTCTTAGGTTCTCACCCAAAATAATGGTTTTTCATTTTTTCTGTTTGTCTGTATGTCTGTATTTCTGTATGTTTATGCACGCTAATCTCAGAAACGGATGAATCGATTTGGATGCAGTTTTCGGGAATATATTGTCATGGGACTCACGTTATATTGTTTTTTTTTAACAATCGGTTAACAAATAAAGAAGTTATTAATCTCTTATGGTCGTACCATTGCTGCTTACCAGTTTGAAGGTTTATAGTTTTTACATACATTGGTAAGTACAAAGGATATATATTATCAAAATTGAAATATACACGTACGAAGTCGCAGGCACAGCTAGTTAGAAATAAAATAAACATATTATGTATGCTATATTGTTTTTTCGGAGGTTTTAGTTTAAAACATGTGCTTTTTATTTTAAACCACTCTTTAAATTTTTGCAGTAATAATTATGGTTTGCAATTGTTTAGTAATATATTATATATTACTTCACATCACAAAATCATATAAAAATCTTTATCATTATTATATATAACGAAAGATTTAACATAACAAAAGTTTTTTATTAAACGATATTATAAATTTTGTTCCAAATTTGTACTTAAAAAAGATCTTGAACTTTTAATATTTTTAAAATAAACATCATTTTATATTAAAAATATTGAAAATGTAGTGTGACATTAAACAGGAAAAATAATTTGTTAGAATTTGCATTAGATTTTAACTACTTACGCTATAGAACTAATTTATATTCTTTTATATTGTATACATTGTTATATATCTTTTTTTATTGTAGTCCCGCTCAATTATGTAGATTGTAGAACTCGTGATGCTTTCATTATCTGACCACTTTCTTAAACTTTCAAAGTTAAGTTAGAATCTAGAGCAGTGTTCAATTTTAAATTTAGTTGTTCACTAAATGGTAGAAGCTGCGAAGTTTCTTCAAGTGTACTTTTAAGTAATATAGAGGAGAGTAATACAAAGGAGATCGGACTAACTGCATAGTTGGGTAACAAGTTTCTCAACTTCATCAAATACGGTAACATATATACCAACAATTAATCCTATACCTACATTACCGATAATCGGTTTTCGAAAATATCATTATAATTTGTAAAATTACTTACAAATACCAAAAATAATATTATTGGCATACATTAAACCTGCTCACAGATAAAACAAAATTATTTTAAAAATATAACACATATGCAATTTCAACAAACAGCAGTGATTTTCCGCAAACAATAAAGCGATTTAAGCTTTGTTTTACGAAATCCTTGGAGAGTTAAACTTATTATTTTATATTTGTAGTTCTTTTTATTTTTAAATAAATTGTAGTAATTACAGTTTTGGTATTTTTCAAACACATACCCAAGCCTTACTGTTTGTTATAATGATAATTAGTAATTTCTAAAATAACTAATTAATAAGATTAAACATAATACCTACTTAACATTTTGTTTCTAAATTTTCTATTAAAGTTATATAAAATATGCCGTGGGCTAAATATAAAAAAATATATTTTTCAGTGACGTCTTACTTAATAAGTTAAGACGATTCGCACTAAATTGGATTTAATGTTATGTTCACCTTTATTAACTCTCATCTTTTAGGAATTTATTGTACGTAATAATATACTGTTTATTTATTTATTTATTTATTTATTTATTTATTTATTTATTTATTTATTTATTTATTTATTTATTTATTTATTTATTTATTCATTCATTCATTCATTCATTCATTCATTCATTCATTCATTCATTCATTCATTCATTCATTCATTCATTCATTCATTCATTCATTCATTCATTCATTCATTCATTCAGTCAGTCAGTCAGTCAGTCAGTCAGTCAGTCATTCATTCATTCATTCATTCATTCATTCATTCATTCATTCATTCATTCATTCATTCATTCATTCATTCATTCATTCATTCATTCATTCATTCATTCATTCATTCATTCATTCATTCATTCATTTATTTATTTATTTATTTATTTATTTATTTATTTATTTATGTTAGCTTTTATACATCTAGTAGTTTGGTTTTGACTAAAAACAAAGATATAAGTTGTTGATTTGACTAAAACAATTGAATCTCTGCATAGAAGTTTAATTGATAAAATAAATGTAATATTAAATACTGATTTGACTAAGAATAAGAAGTATATAAATCGCAGCTCCGTTAAGAGAAGGCATTGTGAAATTGGGAGTACAAGTTGTGGGGTGGTAGTATTGTGATTAAAGTGTAACAGTTATAATTAACCGCTGAGTGTGAGATCGAGAGACTAAGTTGTGTAACAGTGATAGTTAAGAGTTTAAATGGTAAACAGTTTAGTGTATTTGTGAACAGTGTCATAAAGTGCTTTAAAGAATAGAAGAACTGTTGTTGGCGATTCTTTGCGGTAAGAGAGCTCTAATAGTTCAGAAGTGGGATTCACTCGGGCATTAAAACCACAAACTACCTACAAGATAAGTTTATTGAAGCTACAAAACCACATCAAGCAAAAAAATGAAGTGATATTATTATTTGAAACGCACACTACAAGATAATAACAATGAAGTTCCAGAATCAATACAATCAATCAATAGTTGATAATCAATGGTTGTAAATCAATCAATCAAGTTAAATTTGCTATCTCAAAACTTCAAAATTGAGATCTACCCACATATCAAGATAATCGAGTGAAAATACCTATTTAATCGCTTATGCAGGTCGTTTATTAGATTATGTGACAAACCATTGGAAGAATTCTACGAAAGAAGGAATCGTCGCTAATGAAGAAAGAAGGAAATGAGAAATTATGGCGGTGACAACGCGGCGCGAATGGCGGTAATGGCGCGGTGTGAATGGCGGTAATGGCGCGGCGCGGATGGCGGTGATGGCGCGGGGCGGATGGCGATGAAGGGGCAGCGCGGTTGGCACTGATGGTGTCGATGTTGCTGATGGTGTTGATGGTGTTGATGGCGGTCGTGGCGATGGCAGCTATGGTAGCGGTGCTGGCATGGCACGCGGCGAGCAACACGTTGATGTCCGCGCAATTTATCCATCATCGATCACGTCACAGCATAAAGGTGATTTGTTTCGATTTACATCCAATTTTTTTGCCTTCAATACTCGCTAGTTAAAGAAAATTAAGCGATTAAATATAGTGGTAAGCACTTTATTATTATTGTTGAGATAACTAGTATTGAGATTAGCGATCAACCTTCACGATCTTGTTTTCTAATTTTTACTGATAATTATTTCACTTTAACTTGACGTATTTTGTTACGTATTATGATAAGGCGCGAAATTATTTTATCCCGGGTTTTCGTAAACGTGAGTGTTTGTTTTAAACTTGGAAAAAAATGTTTTAAACTTTTGTTTTAAATAACTTTCTTTTTAAATTCGGTATTCTTAGCTATTATTTGTGCTTATTTATGTATTAATTCAATTCGGTATTCTTTATTATATTATTATTTATGTATTAATTCAATTCGGTATTCTTAGCTATTATTTGTGCTTATTTATGTATTAATTCAATATATTTAATATGTAGAATACATTAAGATGATACAAGTAATTACTTTGGATAGTTTTCTAAAAAGTATTTTATGTGGATAAGGGTTTTGTTGTCTGATCACTAACATGAAGCCGATAAGCCAACTTCCGAGTAGTATTTGGTACATTGAGGATATTGAACTGACTATGACTAGTGACATCAAATGCTCACATGAGGCCGATAAGCCAAATGATGAGTGTAGCATTTGAGGTATTGACATCAAGCGCTCACATGAGGCCGATAAGCCAATTTTTGAGTAGCGTTTGAGAAGATCAAATACTCACATGAGGCCGATAAGCCAACTTCTGAGTAGTATTTGGTACATTGAGGATATTGGACTGACTATGACTATGACTATGATTATGAATTATGAGGCAACATTTTTTGTGTCTAGTAGATTTTTTTTTGAAAGAGGCTGCTGAGCCAGATTGAACACGTAATCAGACAACTTATACCAATTGATCATTATAGTTGAAATTGTTAAGTCTATAAATTTCAAAAACATTGTCTAAATTGGAGGACCAATTATTTATATATGATGGCCGAAAAATGTATAAATATTAATGTATCATAATATATAGACTTTAGATTAGATTCTGTGACTTTACAATTATAATAATTAGATTTACAAATTACTTCAGAATTAAAATTGTAAGTAAATGGTTTTTGATAACGAGCGGACTCGTTATGTTTAGGATGGCCGAGCTGTTAGCTTTTATACATCTAGTAGTTTGGTTTTGACTAAAAACAAAGATATAAGTTGTTGATTTGACTAAAACAATTGAATCTCTGCATAGAAGTTTAATTGATAAAATAAATGTAATATTAAATACTGATTTGACTAAGAATAAGAAGTATATAAATCGCAGCTCCGTTAAGAGAAGGCATTGTGAAATTGGGAGTACAAGTTGTGGGGTGGTAGTATTGTGATTAAAGTGTAACAGTTATAATTAACCGCTGAGTGTGAGATCGAGAGACTAAGTTGTGTAACAGTGATAGTTAAGAGTTTAAATGGTAAACAGTTAAACAGTTTAGTGTATTTGTGAACAGTGTCATAAAGTGCTTTAAAGAATAGAAGAACTGTTGTTGGCGATTCTTTGCGGTAAGAGAGCTCTAATATTTATTTATTTATTTATTTGTTTGTTTGTTTGTTTGTTTGTTTGTTTGTTTGTTTGTTTGTTTGTTTGTTTGTTTGTTTGTTTGTTTGTTTGTTTGTTTGTTTGTTTGTTTGTTTGTTTGTTTGTTTGTTTGTTTGTTTGTTTGTTTGTTTGTTTGTTTGTTTGTTTGTTTGTTTGTTTGTTTGTTTGTTTGTTTGTTTGTTTGTTTGTTTGTTTGTTTGTTTGTTTGTTTGTTTGTTTGTTTGTTTGTTTGTTTGTTTGTTTGTTTGTTTGTTTGTTTGTTTGTTTGTTTGTTTGTTTGTTTGTTTGTTTGTTTGTTTGTTTGTTTGTTTGTTTGTTTGTTTGTTTGTTTGTTTGTTTGTTTGTTTGTTTGTTTGTTTGTTTGTTTGTTTGTTTGTTTGTTTGTTTGTTTGTTTGTTTGTTTGTTTGTTTGTTTGTTTGTTTGTTTGTTTGTTTGTTTGTTTGTTTGTTTGTTTGTTTGTTTGTTTGTTTGTTTGTTTGTTTGTTTGTTTGTTTGTTTGTTTGTTTGTTTGTTTGTTTGTTTGTTTGTTTGTTTGTTTGTTTGTTTGTTTGTTTCTTTGTTTGTTTGTTTGTTTGTTTGTTTGTTTGTTTGTTTGTTTGTTTGTTTGTTTGTTTGTTTGTTTGTTTGTTTGTTTGTTTGTTTGTTTGTTTGTTTGTTTGTTTGTTTGTTTGTTTGTTTGTTTGTTTGTTTGTTTGTTTGTTTGTTTGTTTGTTTGTTTGTTTGTTTGTTTGTTTGTTTGTTTGTTTGTTTGTTTGTTTGTTTGTTTGTTTGTTTGTTTGTTTGTTTGTTTGTTTGTTTGTTTGTTTGTTTGTTTGTTTGTTTGTTTGTTTGTTTGTTTGTTTGTTTGTTTGTTTGTTTGTTTGTTTGTTTGTTTGTTTGTTTGTTTGTTTGTTTGTTTGTTTGTTTGTTTGTTTGTTTGTTTGTTTGTTTGTTTGTTTGTTTGTTTGTTTGTTTGTTTGTTTGTTTGTTTGTTTGTTTGTTTGTTTGTTTGTTTGTTTGTTTGTTTGTTTGTTTGTTTGTTTGTTTGTTTGTTTGTTTGTTTGTTTGTTTGTTTGTTTGTTTGTTTGTTTGTTTGTTTGTTTGTTTGTTTGTTTGTTTGTTTGTTTGTTTGTTTGTTTGTTTGTTTGTTTGTTTGTTTGTTTGTTTGTTTGTTTGTTTGTTTGTTTGTTTGTTTGTTTGTTTGTTTGTTTGTTTGTTTGTTTGTTTGTTTGTTTGTTTGTTTGTTTGTTTGTTTGTTTGTTTGTTTGTTTGTTTGTTTGTTTGTTTGTTTGTTTGTTTGTTTGTTTGTTTGTTTGTTTGTTTGTTTGTTTGTTTGTTTGTTTGTTTGTTTGTTTGTTTGTTTGTTTGTTTGTTTGTTTGTTTGTTTGTTTGTTTGTTTGTTTGTTTGTTTGTTTGTTTGTTTGTTTGTTTGTTACATAGGAAGCCAACGCATATACAATATTTATAATCTTACTCTATGTAACACAAAACATTAAATTTCTTAACTTATTAACATTGTATAAACACTTAAAACTCAGCATTCATAAAAAAAAAAACATTTTGCCCGCCTAAAAAGTAAAAACAGATCGTAAAAAAAAAAACAAAATATTCATACAAAAAAAAACTTAAAAACTACAAAAAATATAACAAAGTTGAGAAGTAAATAAATCTGATCCTTAGTATCAAAAAAAAAAAAATTGTTACTGTTATAAAATACAGTAGGTACTTTCATGAAGTCTTTATTATAATGTACACTAAGCAAACAATAACTTTCTGGTTTAAAACAATCTATGATCCTGTTAGTTAGCATAGCTTGATCTTCATCTTTCATCTTCAATGTTAAAAAAATCAATACATATAAAATATTTTGCTGTTCGTTAGTCTCGCTAAAACTCGAGTAAGGCTGGACCGATTTAGCTAATTTTAAATTATTTGTATAAGTCCAGGGAAGGATTTTTAATCCTTACCTTTTGCTAATTAAATATGATTAAAATGGTAGAAATACAATAAAAACATCAATTTTGTTTTTCCTTTATCACTGATTGGTTGTCGATGATCATTGGTGTTAGACAATCAGTACAAAGTCTACCGGATCAGCCATTATACAATAAAAATCATCGCCACACAATTGAGCTAATGGGTCTTGATGAATCGTAAAATATATTTATTTATTTTATTTATTCAGAATCTTATATATTATTTATTTTTATTGCAACACGGCTAATAATTTTTGAATAAATTATTAAAGCCATGGTAAACATGTTTGTTCTCAAAACTTTCAACATGTTACGCTATGTCAGAAGTTTTTAAGTTAAAAGGGTGTAAATAAAATGCCTTTCATATCAAATACAAGGTGATTTTTGAAGCTTTTACTATGTTTGACTGGATATACATTTTGCCTCGAGGTGTTTTTTCCCAATAATAAATATCGTACATTTTGCTTTGGTTTTATTGTATTAAGTCCAAAAAGATATATGTATTTTTTACAATGAAATTATGTACATTTAATATAAAAAATTTGAGTTCCCTAATAATTGCATTAATATACCTTTTAGTATTAATATTTTGATACTTGTAGAGCAAATTGCGTGAAAGATACTATGGAACTCTAACAGCACATAATAATCCAGAACTGGTATGTTCTTTATATAAAAAAGCTTTGTTGTCGTATTCTTTTCTTATTAAAGTTTTCTTTAAAGTTTTCAAAAAGTAATTTTCTTTGAAAAGATTTTTATTACAAAATCGAAATAAATACAAACACACTTCTTTGTAAAATAAAATTGATGCATACACATTAAAAGTACCAAGTGTTATACTGTCTCTAATTAAACAACAAATACTGAAAGGTAGAACAAATACTGAAATTATAATTAAAAAAATATCAAACAAAATATATTTTTAGTATTTTAAATATCTTTCACTACTTTTTTGAAGTTGGTTCCGTTTTTAAATCTACTTTAAATTAAAAATTTTACTCTACCAAATAAACTGATTGTAGTGTAAGGCATTCATGTGTCATCCCATGATTTAATACTTATCAAATGCAATAAGTCTGTTCATTCATTTTGAGTTTTTGTAATTCGAATTTGATTTGATGATCTCCAAAATACGCATATATTTAAAACGTAAGGAATTTTTAATATTTAAATATTTTTTAATAAAAGTAGCATACTTTTTAGCTTCAATGTTGAATAATATTTACAAATTTAATAAGAATGCTATGTATTATTAGTACTACTTGAATTTTTTACATTTCTTTCATTAATATATTTATTTTACAGCATTATCAAAAAATAATTTACTATAACGTAGTTATTCCTTCTGTAATCCATTGAAATTGATATTTGAAATATTTTCTTTAGCAGGCATATTCACTGGTCTTTCCGAGAATAATCTACCAGTGAAGGAACAATACAACAGTATTTTAAAAGGTATCTCAGATAAAAAGATTAAACATTAGTTCATTACATGTACAAATCTTATGTGCTAATTTGACTTTATTATTTGTTTCTATATTGGTATGCTTGGCTTATTCTTGAATTAAACGTCTGATACTGCTAGTATTAATAATTATTCTTCAATTAAATTCTTTAATTTGTTAAAATATAGTTTGTCGCAAATTTTCATAATGTAATAAATCTATATTAAACAGTGCTATTATGAACTACTTTAAATCAAGATTACCAAAACTGTAAAAAAATGTATTGTGTTTGGCTCAAATATAAATGTACTAATTCTGTTGATTACAAAATCTGCTGACCGTAAAAGCGGCAATCAAATTTAAGCAGTTTTAGTCGGGTTGTCTTAATCTATCAACAATTTCCAAGTTGGCAACATTTTATCACAACCATAGTGAAAGCACTAACTTAGTACATCAAAGCAGAGGATAAGACTTCTATGAAGTTATTTATAGGCCTATAAATAAGCCATGTTAAGCTAATTTATATTACAAATAAATATAGAATGACAAATAAACCGATACGGGCAGGGATACAAACCCGCGGCATCTGGGAAAGCGTCCCGTCAATCAATTGAATAACCGTATCGCTACCGATCTTAGTGAATTAAGCATTCTGTATTATGATCGTATTTATTGGAACGATGGTGACATCAATAAGGTTTCTTTCGAAAATCCAAACCATAGTTTCTAAGTTTACAGTATAGATAAACATTGAAACATTGACGAATTTCATGTTAGAAAATATCTATATACACATAAAGCCATATTAAGCTTAATTAAATTTCAAATTAATGTGGAATGAACCAAAAATCGGAAATATTTTGTATTTTAATATTTACCTACTTTAAAATGAACAGAATCAAAAGTTAAACCAGAATAATTAAAATCAATAAAATAGAAACAGCTATAATATATTTAAATTAAAAATCCCGTTTTTTAATATTCTAATCAAATTTGCAGAAAAGTAGATCAAGAAAAGTAGACAATATCAAAATGTTTTCGCTATTCTTATTTCTTAGAACTCGCCGGAGTAAGATGTGTTCAGGCGGTTCGTTTCGTCTATTGATTTGATAACATAGGTTAAATATTTTATATTTTTATATTATGAATTTACTTATTGGTTTTATGTGCTACTTATCTTGATATTTTACACACATTGATCTAACCCTAAGTAAGCAAATTATTTGCTTGTGTTAAGGGTGTTAGACACCGATACAAATACATAGAAATAAACATTATAAATACTCAGAATAATTTTAATAAACGACCAAACCCAGAAATAAAGACATCTATGCTCATCATATACAGGCCTGTCCCTGTCGGGGTTATATTATACCTGTCCCTGTTATACGTTAAGCGTCTGCGCTAACCACTCGACCAACCAACGTAAATATATATCTTAATATATATAAATTACGTGTCACGTTGTTTGTCCTTGATGGACTCCTAAACTACTTAACCGATTTTAATCAAATTTGCACACCGTGTGCAGTTTGATTCAACTTGAAACATAGGATAACTTACATCTTAATTTTTACTCGCAATATTATTTTATTTATGTGAGACGGGTCAACCAAAACTATTGTACACCGATTACTGCAAAATTAAATTTAAAATTATATTATTAATAATTTAAAATAACAAATATTATTTTCAAAAATTTAAAACTATCTGCCCTACATACCTTATTTATAAATTATGTAGTGTACTCATTTGTTACCATCTTAAATAAAATAATTATTATTTTTAATTAAATTTAAAATTAAATACCTCAACTGTACAATAATTTTGATCAATCGTGTTCAAAGACCTCTTTCAAATCCATCTCCGGTGAATTTTTAGACCGGCTTTAATGTTTTCGTCTTCTTTGATAAATAATAATTTCATTGTTGCAACCACCCTGTTGGTCAAGCAGTGGAGCGCAGACGCCTAACGTGTAGGGGTATAGTGTCGTATAGTATAGCGTGGTGTAGCCAAAATAATATAAATACTCGAACCGAATATATTCTGCATAAAAACCGAATAGTTCGCCCGATTACGAATTGCGAAAAAGATGACAAATACACCGAATACCGAATACTTACCAAATGTTCGGCGCATCATTAATAATTATTATATTACTGTATCAAGGGTTAGGTAATGGTAGTAGAAAATCAGTCATAGAGGTCGCCATGTTCTTTACAAATTGCATCCATGTAAAAAAACATAGCCGTCCACATCATTATTTTTAACCCCCGACCCAAAAAATATTATAAGTTTGTCCTGTAGATTTGTGTATCTGTGTGTCTGTCTGTGGATACGTAGCGGCCAAATACGTAAACGGAATTGAATGCGGTTTTTTTAATCGAAAGCTTGGTTTGTCAAGATGGTTCTTAGCTATGTTTGGTCTAAATAGAAGCAGCCGTCCCCAAAATTTTATTAGTGCTGGCGAAAGGTTTTTATACAATATTGATAGTAAAAACCTAAACA
The DNA here is from genome assembly GCA_959347405.1 of Napeogenes sylphis. NCBI lineage: Eukaryota > Metazoa > Arthropoda > Insecta > Lepidoptera > Nymphalidae > Napeogenes > Napeogenes sylphis. The sequence continues at coordinate 28,384,080 of OY365777.1, read as the reverse complement.
GGGGAAATTAGCGTATTCATAGGTTCATTTAGTACAACATAGAAAAAAGTGAAATATTTAAAAAAAACAGAAAAAAAAATAAAATAAACCCCGATACTAGATGACGTCTAAAAAGGATAATAATATTATTATGTACTTATTGAGGTCGTTACGTCGGGGGAACTTTGTACGTTGATGAGTGTCTATTTTACAAAAATTTCGGAGCTAATGGATCAGGGCCCTTATTCTCTATAAGCAAATAGTCGCGTTACGTACCGCGTTACGATAAATTCGTGAAATCTTCATGGGATCGTATTGTCTATGCCATTGTCAAATCTAAAAACATGTTGTCGTGCGTTATGGGCTTGTTTTTAAATGTCAAAATAACATGTTGTGAAATCGCGCGTTTACAAAAAACGTGGTAAGTGTTGGCACGTTTCTATAAAAATAAATATATCGGTATTTAATTTTAAAAAGTATTATAAAGTTAAAAAATAACTTATATTCTTTATTATAATTATAATTTACATTCTTTACAATTATTTTTAATTTAATAAATACGAGCATTACCAAAACATTGATGATGGTTCTTTTGTAGCTTTATCGTTATGTAATCTTTTAAAACGATCATTTGAAATGCCTTTAAAAAAAGAGTTTATTTATTACCTAACTATAAATTACAACTAACTATAAATTACAATAAACAACACAAAACACTCAAAACTTGTAACTTAAAATTTCTTTCTATTTTCATTCTAAACTAATCGGTAATTTAGAAAGATTTTAAGATTATTTTTTGGTTTCAAACCTTCAAAAATTCTAAAAACATTATAAAATAAGATTTACTGTAGCTTGAAAATAAATTTAAGGTAACGCTTTATTTAAAATAAACCTACTAAAAACACACATTAAAAACAAATAATAAAAATCTTTTTAAAACCGGTACCTTCGAATAAAAACCGATGTTAGATTCATTGACGTACCCGTAATGTGAAATCAAAGACTGCACATAGATAACTCACCGTGTGGCGTGCAAAATACAATTTGTCAACTCCATATCGTGGCGCGTTAAAGTTTAGAACGCGTTATGATGTATATAAATTGACATAAATACTTGTAATGTCATCAAATATCAATGTTATGTCATTGTAATGTCTACCACATTACTTTCTCAGACAAATATCCTAAAATAAATAAATAACTTGTGTGGTTTTATGAAACCACCGTAAAAGTGAAACTTTTTTTCACATTATAGACATTTAACTAAACATTTTCGGAATAATATTCCATTAAGGGTATAAAAATTGCTTCATCAATCTTAATTTTATACTTAGAAAATGGGAATGATAATGGGAAATGATAAAAGTAGACTAGGTCTCCAACTAATATTTTTATTGAACTATGTGTCTTAGAGTACGACATACATAATACTTAACAATTATTTAGATGATATACACATATTAAAACACTGAAAACAATATTTTATAATCGTTGAGTCATTTTGATCCGTTTTTCAATTATTTTCAATCATTCTATTATCAATTCCATCTTCATCATGAATTTCACAGTTTATAAATGTAACCAATATTTTATGGTAACTAAAATACGTGAACTGTGACTTACATTCGATTTTTTCAATGTATCTAGTAAAAACCGCATCGATACGAGCGCCTTTCACTTTATCAATACTCCGCGGCCGACCGTCACGCGACATGCAACACACAGACGAAAAAGTTTGAGACGATGTAATAAAAGTTTAACTTTAATAAATAATAGAGAATAAAGTTTCAGATAGAATTTACATTGAGATTTTTATATTATTTAGTGTAATAATTGTTGCATTACAAAGTCGGTGTTGAAGAAAACTAGAAGACCATTTATACGTCATAGACAACAATTTGAGAAACATTTTTTAAAGTTACAAGTTTTGAGTGTTTTGTGTTATTGATTGTGTTTACAATTATGTTTTAATTTCATAATAAATAAAATCTCTCTTTAAGAGGTATTTTAAATTATCCCTATAACATAGAATATAAATATAAAATAACGAAGAAACAATGACAGAGCTTTGGTAGTAGTCGCATTTATTACAATAACAACATTTATAAAAAATATAGTTTATAATTATTATAAATAATGTACGTTATTTCTTAATTTTAATAATACTTTGTTAAATTGAATAATTAATAAATTGATTTTAAAAGAAATGTACCAAAACGTACTGACGTTATTATAAACGCGCAAGCTCAAAGCACGTTAATTTTGACTTTTGAAAACAAGCCCATAACACACGACAAGGTGTTTTAATATTTGACATTGTCATAGTGAACACGATTCCACGATTTTATCGTAACGCGGTGCGTAACTGGTCATAGCGAATACGTTATTGCATACAATTTTTAATTTCACATCTTGCCGCGTTTATGTATCGCGTATAGGTTTACAGCGCGTTGTTACGTCACGCGTTATTCGTAAGAAATCTTGTGTATCATACAGAATAAGGGCCCAGGTCTTTGACTATACGATAATATCAAAATATTGTTAATTCGTTATTGGCCTTGATAAATTTACTTGCATTTTTAATTTTTCCTTTACTTAGCGGTCGGGGGTTTTTTCAATCTTTATTTTATTTTTTCTAATACCTTGACTTCTTAAATAGTTTACTACAATGTAATAGGTATATCCGAAACCTTAGCAACCACAGCAACGCGTGGCCGGGTCTGCTAGTATATATATATATATGATTTTTTTTTTATTTACACAGTTTACTTCATCTTACATTTTCTTATACAAAACTAGAGTTCATGATACTGTACAGTTGAACACAGTACCTGCATGATAATTATGGTCCAGTATCCGCTTAAATAGCGTGGTGTTATACTTATGAGAAGGAATTAATTTTTTTATTGAGACTGTTCTTTATATTATTGCTCTTAACGTTCTTTTAAATTGATCGGATTCTTTCTTAATTAAAAATACAATATTTCTCTTCAACGTTTTATTTGCGACTGAATACATGCGTTATTAACATCCAAATATATATCAATAAAGTTTATTATAAATTTAAGTAAAAAGGTCCTAGACATAGTGCCCACTAAAAACTATAGTTTTTAACATGCATATTACATACTCTGCCCACCCTGCTATATTTAATTGTTAATCAATCTGCTTCTTTTGGGAGTAATATAATTTTAGACAACGGCCTTTTTAGTTCTTTGTTGCCTTTACATTCAACAGTTATTACTCTTACTAGATTGTCTGTTCCTGGATGTAGATGTTTGATTCTGCCTAGCAACCATTTTGTGGGTGGCATATTTTCCTCTTTAATTATTACAATATCTCCCACTGAAGGCGACGGTACAGTCAATTGCCACTTATATCTTTGTTGCATAGTGTTCAGATATTCTGATTGCCATCGTTGCCAAAAATCTTGGGTCATTTTCTGTACAAGTTGCCATCTAGTAAGTAAGTTTATTTTTTTTCGGTATAGTTATTATCTGGCACACCTATCAAAGGTTCACCGATTAGAAAATGACCCGGGGTCAGAGATGTGTCAGTTGTGTTGTCTATCACACATAGTGGACGAGAATTCAAACAGGCTTCAATCTGCGTTAAAAGTGTCGCCATTTCTTCGTAGGTAAGCTTTGTGTCCTTATTAACTCTTGCTAAATGTCTTTTAGCTGATTGGATTCCTGCTTCCCACAGACCTCCATATGATGGCATTCTCGGTGGTATAAAGTGTGCTGTCGTGCCGTCGTTAGCTAAGAGGGCAGCAACTTCTTCGTTGAAATTATTTTTCCCCTTTTGAAAAATTTCTTTTAAAATTGTTGCTGCTCCAACAAGATTAGTTCCGTTGTCACTCCACAGGTTCAAACAGTGCCCTCTGCGAGCTACAAAACGCCGGAATGCTGCGATAAAGGCTTGTGAAGACAGGTCTGATACAGCTTCGAGATATATGGCACGGGTAGACATGCATACGAACAGGCAAATGTATCCCTTGGTGGCATGATACCCGCGACCCTTAGATGTTCGCATAAAAACAGGTCCAGCATAATCGACGCCGCTGTTTAAAAATGGACGGTGTTTACTCTCATAGCCTGTATGTTCCTGGATGTAGATGTTTGATTCTGCCTAGCAACCATTTTGTGGGTGGCATATTTTCCTCTTTAATTATTACAATATCTCCCACTGAAGGCGACGGTACAGTCAATTGCCACTTATATCTTTGTTGCATAGTGTTCAGATATTCTGATTGCCATCGTTGCCAAAAATCTTGGGTCATTTTCTGTACAAGTTGCCATCTAGTAAGTAAGTTTATTTTTTTTCGGTATAGTTATTATCTGGCACACCTATCAAAGGTTCACCGATTAGAAAATGACCCGGGGTCAGAGATGTGTCAGTTGTGTTGTCTATCACACATAGTGGACGAGAATTCAAACAGGCTTCAATCTGCGTTAAAAGTGTCGCCATTTCTTCGTAGGTAAGCTTTGTGTCCTTATTAACTCTTGCTAAATGTCTTTTAGCTGATTGGATTCCTGCTTCCCACAGACCTCCATATGATGGCATTCTCGGTGGTATAAAGTGTGCTGTCGTGCCGTCGTTAGCTAAGAGGGCAGCAACTTCTTCGTTGAAATTATTTTTCCCCTTTTGAAAAATTTCTTTTAAAATTGTTGCTGCTCCAACAAGATTAGTTCCGTTGTCACTCCACAGGTTCAAACAGTGCCCTCTGCGAGCTACAAAACGCCGGAATGCTGCGATAAAGGCTTGTGAAGACAGGTCTGATACAGCTTCGAGATATATGGCACGGGTAGACATGCATACGAACAGGCAAATGTATCCCTTGGTGGCATGATACCCGCGACCCTTAGATGTTCGCATAAAAACAGGTCCAGCATAATCGACGCCGCTGTTTAAAAATGGACGGTGTTTACTCTCATAGCCGGTAACTGACCCATAAATTGGTTCTTAGTCTTTGCCTTGTCAACGATGCAAGTCTGACAATTTCTTAAACATTTCTTAATACCGGACTTAAGATTGATGACCCAATATTTACTTCTCACATAAGCCATCATAAGCTGTAAACCACCATGCAATGTTTTCTTGTGTGCTTCTCTTATCAATAATTTAGTAATGTGCTGGTTAGCGGGTATAATAATTGGATGCTTACTACACTCTTCTATTAATGCATTTTGTAGTCTTCCTCCTACTCTTAATAAGGCATTTTCATCTAAATAAGGTGAAAATGTTATAAGAGAACTTCGTTTCTTAACTCTTTTATCTTTCTTAATATCTTCAATTTCTTTTCCATAAATTAATTTTTGATAATATCTTATACAATCTTCTAATGGTTTCTCTAGTTCTTCAGTAGTCAAATATTTTGGTCTTACTTTGTCTTTTTTTAACATTCTTCGGCAATAGGCTAGCACTCGTTTCAGCTTTAATATATTTGAAAATCGTTCCCAGATTGGTTTTTCGTCCAAATTAATATGGAATGAAGACTTTTTCATCTCCATATCTGTTTGCGGTATATCGCGGCTAACAAAATTTATTTCCTTTAGCTGTAACCATTCTGGTCCACACCACCAAAGCTTTAAGTCTGCTATATCGCTTGCTTTAGAGCCTCTAGTTGCAATATCAGCAGGATTTTCAGAAGTCTGGACATATCTCCAATGACAAGGACTCGAGTAACATCAGACACCCTGTTTGCAACAAATGTTTGCCAACGACTGGGATGTGATTGCAGCCAGGACAGAACAACCATAGAATCTGTCCATGCAAAAATCATATCTTTAGAGATGTTTAACAAGTTTTCAAGGTCATTTACAAGCTGTGCTAGTAAAGCTGCAGCACAAAGTTCTAATTTTGGCACTGACAATTGTTTCAAAGGCGCTATCTTGGTACGTGATGCTATCATAGTTACGTGGACTACTTTGTCGGTATCGTTATCATTGATTTTATCTTCCTCAATAACTCTCAAATAAACCACCGCGGCATATGCCTGAGTTGAAGCGTCCGCAAAGCCGTGCAACTGTATTTCTTTGTTATTGCTTGATGTCTTCAACCATCTAGGAACTTTTATTCTTCGCAGATGTATTAAATCTGCTCTATATCTCAACCATTCCTCTTGCAGATCTGTAGAAAGTTCATCATCCCATCCTAAATTGTAAAGCCATAATTTTTGAATTAATGCTTTAGCAGTGACAATGACTGGTGCCAGCCAGCCGAACGGGTCAAACAAACGAGAGACATCGGATAGAATAGACCTTTTTGTTACAGTCCCTTTTGACTCAGGTAAGTTCACAGTTATATTAAAAACATCGTCTTTCCTATCCCATGTTAATCCAAGTATCTTTATTATTTTGTCGAGTTTAATTTCTAATGTATCTTTCACAGATTTATTTCCCTTTTGTAAATAGCTTAAAACTTCAACAGAATTACTTGACCATTTTTGCATCATGAATCCTCCCCTAAGTAATATAGTTTTTATTTCTTCACACATTTTTATGGTCGAATTTACATCTTCATGTCCAACCATTAAATCATCCATATAAAAGGCCCTTTTTATTATAGGTGCGGTCTCAGGAAAATCATGTTCTTCGTCATCCGCTAATTGATTTAATGTTCGTACACTTAAAAAAGGTGCTGCTGCTGTGCCGAACGAAACTGTTGTTAAATTATAGCTTTCTAAGTTCTTATCTACGCTATCCCTCCAAACAATACGTTGCATTTCTGTATATTCTTCCGCCATGTTAATCATTCTATACATTTTTACTATATCACCCACGATACATGTCTTATGTGTTCGCCACGACATAATTAGACTACGAAGATCTGTTTGTAGAACAGGTCCAACCAACATGGTGTCATTCAGTGATTTGTCCGTTTTTCCTTTTGCCGAAACGAAACGGTTTGCATCGTAAACAACCCGAACCTTTGTCGTGTCCTTATCTTTACGTATAACGGCGTGGTGAGGCAAGTATATCGATAATTTATTATCTTGTGTACTTGATTTCTTCATATGACCCATCTCTTGATATTCCTTGAAGATTGTCATCACTAGTAAATTTTTTCTCTAATTGTTTAAATCGTATTACAGCTTGCTGCTTTGTATCTCCACATAAATTAATGGTTTCTTTAATGCTTTGTTTCAAAGGTAAGTGGACTGTATACCTTCCGCTGTCGTCTCTCTTAGTTGTTTCCTTGTATATTCTTTCACATTGTTCTTCTTTTTCAGTTAATATCTTTCTTTTTTTGTATGATTCTGTCTCTATTTCCCAAAATTTCCTCAACACGTCATTGTCTTCCTGTACCATACTTGTAAGATTCATGGTAATGACCTTGTGGTTGGTTTCTACTGTGTCTTCTGGTTGTCCTGAAATAATCCACCCTAAACTAGTTTTTTGTGCTACAATTCCTCCAGACGTTTTAAATAAACCTTCTTCTATAATTTTACAGAACAGTTCAGCTCCCAGCAATATATCGATCTTGTCGGGAGTACAATACTTAGGATCTGCTAGTTGTATTGTCTGGAGCTCTTCATAGTTTGTCATTATGTGCTTTGAGGGTAAGATTGATGATATAGTCTTCAACACGTAAGCCTTAACTTGAATCTCTTTCTCTTCACCAAATCTTGATGTAAGCGAGAGATCAACTAAATGTTTAATTAATAACTTTGTTCCTTCACCCACTCCAGAGACTATACCGTTTATGTCAGTTCTCAATATCCCTAGTAGTTCTACTGCTCTAGCAGAAATAAATGAGGCCTCCGAGCCTTGATCAATAAGAGCGCGAAGTGTATAGTACTCGCCATTTCTTGCCTTAATTTTGACTTGAGCTGTAACCAATAGTACTTTATTGCCTGATAACTCTCTTGAGAAGTGGGCATTTGTGACCTTATGTTTCTCTTCACTTTCTTCGTTCGAACATGTTTTTTCTTCTTTCTCTGTTTTCTCTTCTTCCTTTATTCCACTATTCTGATGTAAGAGAAAATTATGTTTTCTTCTGCATAATCGGCACCTTGTCTTATTTTTACATATATATACACCATGATTTGGAATCAAACAATTAAAACAAAGATTGTTATTTTTAACAAAAGCATGGCGATCTTCTACAGTTAAGTTTCTAAATTCGGTACAGTTATGAATATAGTGATCATTGACTTTACAAAAGTTACATATATGTACTTTCGGTTATGTGAGCAGTCTGACAATTATCATCTTCTGGTTCTTTAGTTACGACATGAAATGACTTATGAGTCGATTGTTTCTCCCTTGTAAATGTATTACATGAAGGGGCGATGAGCTCTAATGTACGAAATTTTGTTTGTAAAAATTTCTTCATCTCTTTCCACGTGGGCATGTCATCACAATTTTCTCTATAAGCCTGATGTTCCCAATCTTTTAATGATTCTGTATCCAATTTTTGACTTACCAAAAATATTATTACTGGATCCCAAGAATCAGTGTTTATTTTTAAATTATTAAGGTTACTCAAACATTCCACCGTAGTATCCAAAACTCCTTTTATTTGTGATGCTGACTGCACACTTACTTTCTTTTGTAAAAACAATCTTTTAAAAATTGTATTGACTATCATTCTTTTATTTCCAAATCGATTTTTAAGCACCTCCCATGCATTTGTATAATTACTTTCCGTTATATGAATATTTTGCAACAACATCTCTGCTTCACCCGTAACGCTAGTTTTAAGGTAATGTAACTTCTGGACATCACTGATAGAAGTGTTGTGCACACACAGGCTAAAAACAAATCCTGATATGTTGGCCAATTTTCGTATTTTCCAGAAAACATAGGAAGCTGTATGCGGGGTAACTTTGCGAACGAGAACTGACTATCCTGGGATGAGTTTGATGCCATGGAAATATCTTGAATCCTTGGTTGGGCCTTAAATAACATGTCGGATAAGTCAGCGTGAATACATAAGTACATTTCTTCAAATTTATAGTATTCTTCATTTAAATAGTACGGTAAAATTCCTTTTTGTTCACGCGGTGTACATTTTGTTAGACAATTATGAGCGTCTTTGAAAGTGTTCCAATATTCTTCTATTGCTTTCATTCTTGCCTTTATATATCCACCAGTGAGCCTCTGTTTCGGGCATTTTTTTATGTTTGTTTATGCATTTTGCAATCTACTAGCCACATCTTCTAATGTAGCTAAATATCCAGTTTGTTCTGTAGTCGTTGATGTCGACATTTAGATGTTGTAAAATCGAATCAGAAACAAAATATCTCACTTTAAATATATTAAATAATGTTGCTTATAACTTAAACAGTCTTCAATTACCTCGTAGATGTGTAATTATACCTGAAAAAGGTCGCCTTTTGTTCTCCAAACGCTGCGATAAGAAACCGGTCAATCCATCCGGCTCGATTGTACCATTATGTTCTTTATATTATTGCTCTTAAGGTTCGTTTAAATTGATCGGATTCTTTCTTAACTAAAAATACAATATTTCTCTTCAACGTTTTATTTGCGACTGAATACATGCGTTATTAACATCCAAATATATATCAATAAAGTTTATTATAAATTTAAGTAAAAAGGTCCTAGACAGAGACGCTGAAAGATTTAGGGCGTCTATTGGGTAATAAAAGTTGGAAACGTTTATACAATTCAGAGTAGACTAAATTAAAGGAAGGCTATAGAGCGGGGTTAGGTGCAAGTAGGTGGATAGTGAGCCACTTGAGTCGGTCACGGAAATATGAAATATGATAAAATTTGCTTAATCCGAAAATAAAGCGGATACACAAGTTTAGAAGGTAAATTAATTAACAAAGTGGATCTTCAAAGATTGTGCTAGCAGCATTTTAATCCGCAAAAGTAATAAGGTCTGCAAACGTTTAAGGGAATGAACTGACTTATGTAAGCGTTTGCTAGTATTGTAAGCCTGCCTATTTTAGAAACGAATGGAAAAAGCAGACTTCCTCAAAGAGATACCTTGACCCCTGTCCGGGACTACGTTGTTCATTTTGGAATGCCTTTACACCTAGGGTCCTAATTAGGTTTTGATACCGTGGTCATTCAAAGTTCCATTCTAGAAAAAATACCTAGTAAATCTGTTTTATCTTTTATCTAATGGGCCAATATGTCATTCCTGAAATCTAAGATTAAATTGGATTTAAAATCAATCGTACCGTAATGTGCCAAACCGCCATGTCAAAAACCCATATGGGTTACCAAAACTACACAAGCAAAATGTCGTATTACGTCATATTGTAAGACAAAATTATCCACCCACATATAAACTGGCCAAAAACACATTCCTAGAATACTTATGTTTAAGTTATGTTAAGTTAAGTAACGTTATGTTAAATTATATATTTAAGTTATACCTCTATTATCAGCTATATTGCTATATAGTATCGTAAAAGCACTGAAAGTGGTTCTTTGGTATTCTGATACATAATACATCGTAAAAAAAAATATTTATGTAAATTAGTTTTCTAAATAAATATGTTTTCAATCCAAAGGGACTTTTCTGAACAAAAACTTTATTTATTTTACTTATATCAGTAACAAACCTATTTTAAAATGTGTTGCACATTATATAACTTAAGTATACGTACGATATACGCTACTTTTTTCAGGAAAACAATAACACTTTTGTAGAAAAAATTGCATAAAGATTTTACCTTTTTACTTATTATCAAAGGATCTATAGTGTCTTACACAGAGTACAGAGTCCATACGACTCTTCACTATACTCAGTCAAACGGAACCAATGTAAGACCCAAAGATGAGAATAGAATTGCAATGTATCCCCATGCACGTAGTAAAGATAGATCAAACTTATTTACTCAAAAATATCAATCTATTTTATATAATAAAATAAACAAAAATATTATATTTGTATACACAGGCTTAACCGCCACAATTGTCGTTTAGCACTGCGGGCTACAAGGGCTAGACTATCAAGAAATTGAAAATCTCCTTATAATAGCAAAGTAACTTTTATTATTAATACTATATTATTATTTCATTATTAATATTTTAAATTTATTTATTGGTACAGTTTTTAATTTGATTTGATTTGATTTGATTTGATTTGATTTGGTTTGGTTTGGTTTGGTTTGGTTTGGTTTGGTTTGGTTTGGTTTGGTTCGGTTCGGTTCGGTTCGGTTCGGTTCGGTTCGGTTCGGTTCGGTTCGGTTCGGTTCGGTTCGGTTCGGTTCGATTCGATTCGATTCGATTCGATTCGATTCGATTCGATTCGATTCGATTCGATTCGATTCGATTCGATTCGATTCGATTCGATTCGATTCGATTCGATTCGATTCGATTCGATTCGATTCGATTCGATTCGATTCGATTCGATTCGATTCGATTCGATTCGATTCGATTCGATTCGATTCGATTCAATTCAATTCAATTTAATTTAATTTAAGAGCAGGTGTAATAAGTTTAACGTGAGTATCTGTGTATCTGAAAGGAAATTGAAATGCAAGTAAGATATAAAGGCAAATAACGAAATAACAATATTAAACAGTATAGTCTAAGTAACAACTTCACGAGCAAAACTATCCACATGCCTCTTGAATATACTTATCTTAATACTGGACGAAAAGTTCGTAGTGTTTTGACAGCCTTAGACAGCAGGTGATTCGTTGTGAATAGTCTTATATTTTTACAGGATATTACGCACCACAATATTATTCCATTGTTTTAATACAGGAAGCAAAAATTTTATAATTATTTTTAAGAGAATTTCGCGGACAAAGGAGTATGAAATTGCACAGTCAAGATTCTATGGAGAAAAATTGCAAATATTTTAATATTGTTTATATAATCTATTAAAATTACACTAATGTAATAAAAAAACCATTACACCCATCTGCATATGCAAGTATCGTATCAACGATACACACTCTTCATTGTTTGTGTTGACAGTGTCAATTTCAAGTACATTTTTAACCCCCGACCCAAAAAGAGGGTTGTTATAAGTCTGATGTGTGTATCTCTGTTTCTATGTATTTGTGTGTCTGTCTTTGGGAAGTGGCAACGTACCCTCTAAACGCACTTCCATAAAATTTTATTTTTATCGTTTTTAGACGTCTTTTTTAGCATAGAGTTATAATTAATTCTATGCATTTTAGTCACAAAAAGTAATTGAAAAAAAAATCTGATTTTTGAAATTAAATTGAAATATACGTGGTATAAAATACATTGTGGTAAAACTTAAAATTACGATTGAATTTCGGCTACTGGGCGACTACTAGAACTGATGAAAATACAAAAAAATTCTTATGAAGACTCAGCGGACTGTGAACGATATTAAAACAATGGGAATTATTCAGAACGCACGAAAATTTGCCATTCACAAAAACCATTGTATCTGTATATTGTATATACATAGAGGAAATAAAGACTAAACCTAATGTACAAGTTTATATGAAAATAATCATATAACGCTAGACTATGCCCTTTTTCAAACAATACAACATTTTAATACTGTTTTCAGAGAGATAAAATTTATGTTGAACAAATAAATAACTTTTTGTAAATATGAAAAATAAAATGTATAATATATGATTATTTTAATTAGGGTTAGTAAGGAAAAAAAAATAAAATATGTGGCCTTTGATATAACTTATTATTCGATAGCAATGCAAAAGTTATTCAAGGTACTATTAAAGTATGTTTTCCTATTGCTATTCCGGAAGAAAAAAAAAACCTTTGTGACTTTTTTTGTGAAGAAACTTTGTTTACCTGAAGCTACGGTCATTTGACATATCTCAAAAAGAACATACTGCAACCACCTCCTTCAGTCCTAATACTTATGTTTACAGCATCTCAACCCCACCAACCCATCGGTTATAAAGGTTTTTTTTTTTTTTTTTTTTTTTTTATTTGATCTAGGGCAATGCTTGACTACATTCCACCTGATGGTAAATGGAATGTAGTCTTAGATGGTAAGTCGCATTGCCCTAGCAACCTATTCACTCTTCTCTTGAAGACACCCACATTATATTTGGCCGGAAATACCGACGCAGGCAAATTGTTCCAGTCCTTTGCTGTACGCACTAAAAATGAGGAAGCAAAGCGCTTCGTTCGGACAGGTGGAATGTCCACAACAAAAGGATGGATACCTGCCGTGCGTCGGGACGTCCGGTGATGGAAGGGGGACGGGGGAATTAACTCGTGTAATTCCTGCGCACACTCACCAAAATGTATCCTATAGAATACTGAGAGGCTAGCAATTTTACGCCTGTGTTCAAGGCTTTGGAGGTCGGCTTCGACCAATTCGGGATCGCCTATAAGCCTCTTTGCTCGCCTCTCAATTGAGTCCAGAACCGCAAGATGAGACTTTGCGGCACCAGCAAATATGTGTCCACAGTACTCTACACACGACCGGATCTGTGCTTTGTATAAAACAAGAAGCTGTCCCGGTGTAAAGTACTGCCGAACCTTCGCAAGAACGGCAAGCTTTGCTGCTGCTGCTCTTGCTCTGGACTCAATGAACCGACCAAAGTTGAGGTTCGAGGAAATCTCTAAGCCTAACAACTGAAGCCGGTCACTGTATTCCAAGGATACATTCTGGAAAGTAGGAGCCAAGGTGAAAGGGCTCCTTTTGGAGGTGAATAGACACGTCTGCGTTTTGGTGGCGTTGAACTCGACAAGATTGGCATTGCTCCATGCGGAGACTGCTTGAAATTTGTCATTCAAACGTTGCACCATGGCTTCTCTTTCAGACTGTACTTGATCTCGACTAGCCCGAGTACTCGGCAGATATCTTTCTACAACTGTGCTGTCGTCTGCATACCCATAGATACCGGGCTTCAACAGATCATTAATGTGCAGCAGAAACAGAGTTGCAGAAAGAACGGACCCCTGAGGCACTCCGGCATTTATTGTCAAGGGTTCCGAGGAACACCCGTCGACAACTACTCGGAGAGATCTGTGGCTCAGAAAGTCCGTTACCCAGCCGATCAGACCAGGAGATATACCGTACGCTGAAAGCTTGCATATAAGGCTCGCATGCCAGACCCTGTCAAATGCCCTCGAGACGTCCAGAGAGACGGCGATCGCTTCTCCGTTCTTCTCGATGGCCTCGCCTAAAATGTGAGTAGCATACACTAGGAGGTCCCCAGTAGACCTATTACGGCGAAACCCGTACTGTCGGTCACTGAGGAGATCGTTACCTTCTAGGTATGCTAGTAGGCGCGAGTTCAATACACGCTCCATAATCTTACAGAGTATGGAGGTGATTGAAATCGGTCTGTAATTGACAGGGTCGGCACGGCTGCCTTTTTTGGGCACGGGTTGTACATTAGCAAGCTTCCAGGATTTCGGCACTATTCCAGTCATGAAAGAGAGGCGATACAGACGTGTCAGTATAGGAGACAACTCAGCTGCGCATGTCTTGAGCAGAATGGCTGGTATACCATCAGGACCACTGGCTTTATTCACATCTAAACGACACAATGTTCTCCATACCTCTTTGTTAGTGATGCGGATTTCAGGCATCGAAATACCGCAGTGAGGAAGATGTGCTGGAGAAGCATTGCCAGTGTCTAGATGCGAATTCTCAGCAAACAGAGAAGCAAATACATTCGCTTTCTCTGTTGCAGTGTGGGCCAGGGATCCATCAGGCTTCAGCAGAGCAGGCAGTGAGGGTTGGCAGAAGTTCGACTCGATCGCTTTGGCAAGAGACCAGAAAGCTCGACTGCCAGTTGGTCTGACAGAGAGCTTTTCGCCATTCTTAACGATCCGATCAAGACGAGCCTTCCGCAATGCCTTCTTGTAGGACTTGGCAGCTTGGTTAAAGGCTCTCTTCTTCAAACTTACATCCGGAGTTTTGCGGGTTCGAGCATCAGCCCAAATGAGATATGCCGAATGTTTTCGGTCTTGAGCATGACCACATTCGGCATTAAACCATGGGCGAGCTTTGCCACCGATGGGTACGTCAGCAAAAGGAATAAAATACTCCATTGCCTGATGCACCACATCGGTTATAGCATCCGCGCAACTCGACGGATCCAGAGAAGAGAAGCAGACCTGCCGCCAAGGATAAGACGCAAAAAAGTGTCGCATCTCATCCCAATCTGCTGACTTGTATTTCCATACTCGCCTAACACCATGAGGTTCGAAAGCTGGTGGGGAATATGTAAACACAGATTTCACCAGACAGTGATCGGAGGTTCCCAAGGGGGAGGTGACTTCTACACGATACCTGTCCGGATCAGTTGTCAGCAGAAGGTCCAGGCAATTGGCTGTATGGCCTACCACATCTGGTACCCTTGTCGCTTGCTTCACCAGCTGAAAGAGGTCCAAGGACAGCGCAAATTTCCGCGCTTCTCTTCCAGCATGGTCGGTCTTCTGGTACGGGAACAGCCAGTCCTGATGACAGGCATTAAAGTCCCCCAGAAAGACGAGCTGCGCCGAAGGGTACTGATACAGAGCCATATCTGCAGCCTCACTGAGCCGCTATTCATGTGGTCAAGGTTTACCCCTGTCACATGAACCCTTACACGGCAGATTTGACCTCCGAAATCCTCTCACAACAGCACTATAAGACTAGTAAGCTCGCAAGGCTATCGGTATAGATGAGTCCAATCGCGACCACCAAGCTACCTTTTCTCTATGAAAAGAGAACAAGAAAAATAACCAAATCGAGAAAGAATAAAATGAAAGACATTATTATGTTGAACAAATAATGCATAAAGTAAATCAAGTCTTACCGCTGCCTTTTTCCTATACAAATTGTTTGTGGCTTAACCCGCCACTCTACTGCTCCCTACTTGGAGAGGATCTTACATACTACGGTATTTATTCTATGATTGCTTTTATTTTTCTATTACATCTAATCTTTATTTTTATATCACGCATATATTTTTTGGGAACACATCTCGCTCATCCATCATCATATCAATCACACCGAATCACAGGATATCAAGTAGGTACATTGAAGTCAACTGTCTAAAAATATTGTATTGCTATAACATACTAGTATGGATATTTCACAAATCTCGATTAGAGAACACCGATACCAAGAAAGATGTGTAAGGGTAATGAAATAAAAAACATCTTATCATATTTATATAGATGAATGTTGGAGCATATCGAATACCTGGGGCTCATAAATTATGTACATAATAATATACATGACCGCACTGTGAGACCTCAAGATACTGTTATAACGTGTCGTGTGCATCTTGAGCTCTTTGTCGTTGAATAATAGTGACGTTCAATTGGTGTTGTATATTCCTAAATGTGGCTAAGATAACGTAACCGACAAAAACAAAACAAAACAAATGTTTAAAACGGGTTCTTTTGATGCCTAACAGCAAAAATATAACATTTCTTTCTTTGATTAAATTGATAAGTGATTGGTCGTCCACCATTTAAAAGACAAAAAAATGTGAAGCGCTATATCTTGTTTTTTATATATCGTATCTTTATATATATTTTTTTCGGTTGATTTAACAACAGTTTATATTTTTTAGCCAATGCCGTTCTAGCCTTTGGCATGAGATAATTTTAGTACAAAGAAACTGTAAGGTTTTTATCCTATTTTGTTATTTCTCTTGTATTACAACCTACTTCAAACATTAACTTAATATACTTTTAAGCGTTATATTTTTTATGTACACATCATTTTATACATATGATGGCTATATAAAGAACAAGTTTGTACTTTTATTCATTTTTTTTATCTGCAAATTTTTTTCTTACATAAGTATTGTTAAATAAATGTAGGAGCAAACAAGTAGGTACGTTTTCAATTTTGGGTCACGTGCTATAAACTAAACAAAGTGAACACTTCAACTTGTTTTTAGATATCTTTCTTTAAAAAGGTCACATAAGAGAAAATACATGAAATAAATTGAAATGATAATTTTGTCCTATTGAAATTCGTAGCCTGAAAGTCTTGAAAAACTCTAATCTGGTTTCCTATGTAGCAGTTGTGCTTCCTGTTGCCTAATTGTTACCATTATTCTTCTTCTCTTTGATGTTAAGAAGCACTTTTGCTCTGATTTCCATACACACTAAACCTTCAAAATAACTGGCTACCTTTTCTTATTTTTCGTCTGTAATTTTAATTATGTCCTCAACTTATTTACCGCAGTTCCTACAAAAAGCAATATATAACCAACAAAAAAAAATACAGGGTTATTTGCAATTAATTGGCCACCTCTTGCAGGCAGTGTCTCTATTTCAATCCTTATAATATTTGTTCTACGACTTTTTACAAATCTTGATAAACAACACAAATAAAACGAAACAAAAAATGGTTTGCTCCCTCTATTTCGTATTACTCTGTATTTAATAAGAAGTACCCTAAAGCCTGGGCGCTATACCTACGCTCAGAGTTATGGCCAGTTCAGAGGCAACAAATAAATGTTGTATGGGCAAAACAACATTTTTAAAACTATTAATGTTAAAAAGTCGTAGAACAAATGTAGTTGGGGTTGACGTATAGAGGCTGCTTTCATGAGGTGGCCAAACTAACCCTGTATATAACTCATGGTGAACTGGTAGTGCAAATTTTGGATGCAAATCTTGTGTTTTCTATTATATGTATAAAAAAATATCATCCCGGATTAATTAATAAGCTTAAAACTGTGGATAGAAACATTTAATAAGTATATGTTGGAACACGTCTCTATCAAAAACGGCCCAGAAAATCCAAGTGATTAAAGTAAATAGAATACAATATACTTTTTACAATACACACAACATACTCATTTACATCGGCATCCATTATATATACTCAAACTAAAATAGAGCAAGGCGCACCCTAGATGGTAGTTGTCAGTTAATATTTAGATGTTTTATTAAAGATATTTAATTATATTAATATGTACAGAAGATGAATGATCTGATATATAGATATATTTTTATTAATAACAATATATTTTTATATAAGATATTATTTTCTTATTTTTCGAAATCAATGTATTCCAAAATATAAAAATCAAATTGCTATTTACTTAATGACATTGCTTTTTGTTATTTACATAACAATTTTGTTATTTACTTAATGACATTGCCCAATTTTTTTTTATTATTGTTTGTTCAATCTCAAATAATTTGCTCACTTCTTTATATTCTTATATTATACTTTTACAATAATACCTACATTTATATTTATAATATATTCAACATGTTAAGCTTAAATGAGGTCCGAAAAAGATAATTAACAAACATGTGACTGTTAAGAATTTGGAACTTGGAGAATTTGTTGTACCAGGCGTTAGCGTATACAATTAACTGAACAGGCGACGTAGGGAGATAGCAGTGTTATCTTTTTTACGACAAGAATTGAGAAAATTTTTCAGCTGCTTTTTGCAGTAGTTATCTAGACCACGTGTAATATTTACAATTTCTTTTGCTTATCTTACTATGATTTTTCGTTTGAAATTCAATACAGAATATACCTATTTTAAATACTTTGATGTAATTTAGGCTATGAAGATGATGAAAAAATGTTCGAAAATGCATATACGAAAAGTGCTTGAAATACATAAATATATTTTATACTGTATACATACCAATATCGATTAAAACCACTTTTTGAATTATAATTATGTCAATGAAGTCTTTATAATGATTGTTACAAGTAAACTGATTACTATAGTCCATTTTGATCCAACCCTCGTCATTTGTAGTTAAATAAATAAGTACGCAGTAGTAACTGTGCTACTATTAAAAAATACACAAGGTTTTCTAAAGAAAGAAAAAATAACATGGTGTAATAAACCGATGATGTAATGACGTCCGATATCTTCAAGTGCTGTTCTCGTCAAAAATAATAATAGTAGTGTTTTCTTTTAGAATAAAATTAAAAAAAACACATTTCTTAAAATCAGTAAGAAAAGTCCCATTGGAAGTAGAAACACGTTTGCGACTTTATTAATTCACGTTGCCGCAACTGGATTGGAAATAAGAAAGGTTTCGTTAAATACTTTTAGAATAGTTTTGTCAGTTGCCAGCAATTTAATATGCTTCCCATCTCTATTATTCAAATATGTATACTATGACCATCATCTATACTATCATAATTTGAGATATATCAAATCTGTAATTTACGATTTAATTATGACATTAGATGAGTCCAGCCCACTCGTCTTATGAACGTCCAAGAAAAAAAAAACTTTACAGCCTTTTGCTTGGAAACCAGCTCTAACACAGCAGAATGGAATCATTGAAAATAAGTAACAAACATCCTGGTTCTCTATTGTTGTATTGGTCAGGATTCCATTCTCCAAGTGCACAGGAGGTGTTTGGAACGCTAATATGTGGATTTTTAGTAACCCACGTAACCGCACCAGGACCACCGTAACCAGGACCGTTATTTCCCGCTGATTGGTAAAACAGAGCCAATAAGAGTTTAATCTCTGATGGAGATAATGTTAAGTTAATCAGAAGGATTTTCATAAATACGATTATATTATAAATTAGACTATATGCTGCAGAGTGAAGCGGTAATATTTACATTACCATTCTATAATTAGGAGATTTCTGATGAGCTTTAGGATATTTATATGCTGGTACTTAATATTTATTTTCTTATATATATAATAAAACAGCAATACTCAATTTTTTCGTAAAGTATGATCGTTTTTTATATAAAATATGATACTCCAATTATATTACAGTAATAGCAATGACCGCTTATATTAGCAATAAAATTAACTGTAAAAATATCTGAGACAAATGAGCGATGATCATTGTGATAAAAAGATTTCTAAAAAACACGGCCCAATAACCAACGATTCTAATACCTATCGACATTTGCCTCTCATGACACGTTTCAAAGAAATCCACCAAATATTTACCATCATTTTTCAGCGAACATAGCGCTTACGTAATGTTTATTTAAGCACAATTGGTTTTTGATGGAAGACAAATTCGACCTTATTTTCGATCTTATATCAAATAGGTATATAAGCCATTCTGAAATCTAAAGTCGCAATAATTAGTTCACACAATAATAATAGCAAAGTCAGTTATAATTTTTGGTGACATTACTTTGCAATGTGGTAAAATTAATTATTGTTTTTTTTTAAATAAAATCATCACAACCGTCTCTGGATAGAATATTGAAATACTTACTCTAAGGATGTCATGTTACGAGTTCTATGAGGATTTTAAGAGTTAAGATGAATAAGAGTCCGAGGACCGCTAAATAAAGGAAGAATTCAAAATGCAAGTCAGTTACCAAGGCAAAGAACAAAATAACAACATCAAATTAAAATAGTGTAAATACTCATTCATTAACTCCGATAGTTTGGTAAAGAAGACACCGTACTCAACGTACTTACAACGGTCCCCCGACGCAACAACATCAATAAGTACATTATAATATTATTTTTATCCTTCTTGGACGTCTTTTTGTAGGGAATTTTTTAAATTTCATTTTTTTTTTAAATAACGTAGAGGAGAATTATACAAAGAAGAGATGGGATTGATCCCATAGATGGCTAACAAGTTACTTCATCAAATACGTTATCATCAACAAGTTACTTCATCAAGTACGTATATATTAAATAAATACATCTTTTTATTGATAATACAACAGTAGTTTAGAACTACATCATTTCAAAACAACGGTGATTTTCCACAAACAATAAAACGATTTAAGCTTCTTTTTTTAAAATCCTTTCTCTCAAAGGAAGGAAGCCATTATTCTTATAGTTTTTTATTTAACATTTATTTTAATATAAACTAATTTTAGTTTTAGTTTTGTTATCAAACACATGCCCTACACTGCAATTGCTGCAATTATAATAAGTATCATCAACGCTCTGAAGCATTCTGACCTACTTTATCTAGATGTTAATTATCTAGATACTAGTTAGTACTGTTGTTATTTTATTTACTATACTCCCAATGGCTTAACACTTCTGAAATGATAAATAATATATTCTTGAATTGTTATATAAAATTTACCAAGAACTAAATATTTCCCGATAGAATAATTTAAAACTTTTTTCATTTGATGCGCCAACAGAAACTTCTTTAAGTGCTCTAGTAAAAAAACTAGATGATGACATTAACTTTTTTCATTGTCTTTTGTTCGGAATTACCGAGATTATTGCTTTTTTATATATTGTATTTTATTTTAAATTATAATTGTTTGATGCAAACCTGGCGGAGATATTGTTAAAAAATCAAAATCAAACCTTGGTATTGCACTTTTAGATTTAAATTTATATAAAACTTCGGCGCTCCTTTTATATTTTTTTAAAGAGTTTTTATTAAAAATGTTTCATATGAAACATCTTTTTCAAATTTAATAAGTTTTCAAAGTTATCAGTGGACTCATTGGTATCTTGTACGGAGATAATCGTATTTAAGATAATAAAAAAGATTTAACAAATTTTAAATGACAGTCAATAAATACAAATATATTCAAATTACTTCAGTCAAATTTTTTGTATGAAATAATATGATAGATGTTATTTTAATCCGTGTAAAGTGAACTAGGCAGTTTGTGCTTCCACTGTGGAACGATACTGGTAACATCATCCAACAAGTTTAGACGATCCGAACTAAATTGGTTAAATATTATACTCCGAGCAAATGTACTGACTCTTAACTTTCACGAACTGTTTATACGTAAGAATATAATGTAGTCCTTATTATAGTGTACACTAGACAAACAAAAACTTTTATTTAGCATTGTTAAAGCTTATTTAAAATAGAAAAATATGAAATAAAATTTGTTTAGACGGACAGGATTCCAATTCTATTGGCTCGCTACCGTACTTGATAAATCTTTAAATATAAGAATATTTAATTAAGAACTCATACAAATTTCATTCTTTGTATTATGAAAGGGACTTTATTTTTCTTTGTTCATTCAAATAAGTATAAAAATTATTCAGAAGCTTAGTCCCGGGATCAAAAATGTGGGTTTTAATTTATAAGAACGGAAATATTATATTATGTATCTCGACGTCGTTCTGCGTACAAATGTAGTTAATGTATTTAATTTTACGTTGTCTTATAAATATAATATTATTTTTATTTATTATTTTGCATATTTATAAGCAATTGTAATTAAATAGGATCTTTGTATCTTTGGATTTGGACGTGGTATTTGATGAGTAAAAAAATCTTGTTTGTTCTTCAATAACGATTAGAATTACAGTGGAATTATTTAAAGACAACTTTTATAGATACTGTTATAAATATGTAAATACTGTTTTATATTATTTTATTAATTTTAAAATTAAAATTATTGTATAAGAATAAAATTTATGTTTTTTGGATAAAATAAATCAAACCATTGTAAAAACCGCCGAAAATTAAAATTTGCTTAAATTTGTTTTTTAAACCCCCAAAATTTTGCGCCATGTCAAAGTTTTTAAATTAAAAAGGTGTGAACAGAATGTTTTTTACCGTTATTTCATTTATAGGATATTTTTTGCTGTTTTTATTATCTTTAATTGGGTGTTCTTGTAAACCTCGAGTCGTTTTGGAAAAATGATATCTCTTTCAATTTCCATTAGCTTTATTGGTATAAGTAGATACATTAAGCAATATGTTTTTATTTATAGTAAAAAAATTAATTACATATTTGATTATATTTTTTATAAATTTAACATTTATTATTTTTAAGGATTTAATGTTAACGATCTGACTTCACTGTAAAACATAATTGATTCGTAAGCCGTAAAACTATCAAGTAACCATTTACTATCTCACTCATATTATTTAAAAACAAATAGAATGTATAAAAAAAATATTAAGACATTTTAATATTAAATTTGTTTGCATTACATTTTATGATTCAGTTCCATTTCAAAATTTATTTTAAGCGAAAAATGACATTCGAAGTGGAAATTCAAATCAAACTGACGAAAGAGGGTAAGGGGTCATGTGTCAACCCACGATTAAATTACCCGTCAAATGAGATAAGTCCCTCCGTTTATTTGAGTATTTAAAATTTGAATAATTTTATTAACCCCGACAATAGGTTTGTGTAGTGCATTTTAATAAAATATATATTTTTAGTGTAAGAGTCAAGAGAGTGAGTAAGAGAGAGTTAAGCTTTAAACTGTTTGACTATATATGAAGATTAAAAAAATATATAATTGTTAGCATGTACAAAACCTAGTTCTAAAAATAGATAAAAAATCATTTTTATAATATTTCTACTTTAATATTTTTTTGTACTGTTATATTAATCTAATAAATAACTCGACAAAAAACAATATTTTTCCAAATTAATTTACAATAAATAAATGAGACTGAGACCAATAGCATACGAAATTATAATTTTAACAGGCATATTCATAGAAAATAGTATTATAAAAGATATATCGGCTAAATTGAGTAGACCGTTTTGAAGATATACACGTGTTATGTGAATTTGACTTCGTTATTGGTCTCGGTGCTGGTATGGCCGACTTACTCGCATATTAAACCTCTAAAAGTAGAATGATTTTAATATTCAACAATGCTACTGTAAAGTACTTAAAACAAAGTTTACCAACATTATCAAACTAATTTTTAACTCACGATATTTCGTTAAGTTTAAAATGGCATGTTTCTGCGTGTAATCATATTAAAGTTTAATTACTTATCAACAGTATAATAAATATATTAAAAAAGGTTAAGAAAAAGCCTAATTGTTCTTATTTAAATTAATCATTTGAAAATCTTTTCACCTACTAGAAAAGAGTTAGCGGTTTTAAACTTCTGATTAAACACATACACAGACTAAACTTACACTTTATGCGTCGAAAATTAAAAGAATTTAACATTTTGCTCATTTTTGTTTCTTGCTGTTTTTTTTTAATATAATGGCCAAAAAAACAGTTCATCTGATGGTAAGTGGGTCACCTATAGACTATAACTAATGTAGATGCAAATAAGCTACCGCCATTCAGAATTGGAAAGCATGACACTGACTTTCATTTGGAAAGTTCAAACTTAAAAAAAAATTGTGAAAAATTATGAAAAATATAATTCTAAAAATATCCCATAATAATATTTATTATTCTGATTAAACATGTAATTAAACTCTACATTATATATTACTCCGGGTACTATTTTTTTTTAGTTATCCTACCTAAAACCTATCATTTACCTGATATGAAAATATTATGTCATAAAAACTGGCCTGGAATAAGACCAGGTGTTAAGCCATACCCATATTAATAACAATCCAGGCTAAGTAGGGAGGGTGACATCTTTTTTCTCACACTTTTTAATTTGAACCTTATTAAAATCCCTGGATTAGTTTGTGATAAAACTCATGCTTCCGCTTCAGAATATTCTGGCTTAGATTTTTTTTATATTTTGCTTAAATTTTGTTTTTGGTATTTTTTTTTGTGTACTCATAGTTACATCTGCTGGATCATTTTAAACTAAATAAATAAATATTGACAATATTTTTTATTAGCCTAAGTGTTTCAGAAAATTTCGATTAGATATTTCAATTCAGGGTACATTTATGGTTACTACAAAACAGTAGATAATTATCTACTGTTTTAGAGCTATTTTTATTTATTTTTCAATATGTAACAATTTTAATAATCTGTTTAGAACTAACACGGTACAAATAGATGTAGACATAACCTTTTTTTTCAAATTATATACATTTCTGAGATGAATAAATAGTAAACCATTTTGCCTATTAAAAGATAATAATTTTTATATTATATTAGGTTTATCACAACGGTGAAGCAGATTAGATGTTAAAGCGCTTGCTTAGTACAGTATAGGTACTTGAATCCACATCCCCCCTGTTATGTTTTGACTATATGGATTTTTAAACATATATTTGATAGTAAAACATATTTGACTGAATTAAGGTATTATTTACACATGTTTTAACGAGAGGATATGACTTAACATAAATGGGTTCTTTTGTAATATCGTTTTTGAAAACATAAAACATAAATTTAATATAACTCTATAATAACACTAATTACATTATTATATGATCTTTATTATATTTAGGAAATAATAATTCACAGTAATATTTGGTTATAAAAATAGTTTTTAGTTTTAGCTATTATTTAATGAAAATGTAACTAAGAAATTTCAACAATTATCAATACATAAGCAATTTTAGTAGGGATATCTAAATTTATGTAAAATATTCAAATTGGTAATAACTTCTACCTCACTGCAAACGGTATGGCTACTATGAAATTATTTACACTCGTCTATAAATTGGATTGCATTTACGGCAAACTGTTTGTTATCACAGATTTATTTCTAAAGTTCATTCAGTATATTTTAATATTTCTCGACTTTAGTAAGAATGTAGTAAAATATTTTGTAATACAAAAATTATTAAAATTAATCGCTGTTAGATAGTGACTCTCAACTCTCTAGCAATTATTATATAAATGTAAATCTAAGAAGACTTAATATAAAAATTACATACACTATGTACATAATTCAATTTCTTGACCCCTTAAAGTTCTCCCATTTAAGTTTCTTTCATACTATAGGCTGGTCAATCGCTCCACACCGCTGCTGCTTCACGACAACGCTAGACCAAACACTGCACAATAGACGGCTCCTAAATTAGAAGAGCTTCAATTAGAATGTCTAAGATATCCACCATACTCCCCGGAATCTTGCTTCAACAAATTACCATTTTTTTCGAAATTTTAGTAAAGGAATCAATGAACTACCTATAAGATGGCAAAAGTGCATAGATAACAATGATTCATACTGTGATTAATTAAATGCATTATATAAATATTCGCCTTTTTTTCCTCCCATACAAAACGCCAATTTAATTTGTAAGAATCTTATAGAAGTCGTATCTTATAAATAATAATGGTTCAATACTATCACAATCACTTTCCTCTTGGTCTGTATCTCTAAATAAAATAACAGACAAACATTTAAAAAATGTTGAAAATAGATTCTCTTAGTTATCACTTCACATCCTGGTATATTTTTTCAAATATTTTCAATGTACAAAGACTACTCCTCTACAGATATATTACATGTATAGAATAAGATTTGCATGGTACGTATTACGTGATTAACATAAATTGACATAACTTTTTTATTTCTTAACTGATTTAGATTAAATAAAGAAAAGCCAAAACACATGCAGTATGTTAAAGGTTAATATGATGCGCGACAGGGTTAGGGCGTCCCCCCTAGGCGACGCGCAGGAGCAGCACCCGGCCCCTGTGAGAAATGGACAAGGGTTGTCGTACCACTCGGAGCGGGTACGACGTAAGAAGCGAGCCCGAAGTGTGAAGAATGTTAAGTTGAGGTTTGCCAGTTGGAACGTAGGTACGATGAATGGAAGAGGAAGAGAGTTAGCGGATGTTTTAAAAAGACGAAGAATAAATGTAGCGTGCTTGCAGGAAACGAAATGGAAAGGTACTAGGGCGAGAGAGATTGGAGAAGGATATAAGTTCTATTATTGTGGAAGCGATGGGAAGCGAAATGGGGTAGGGATTGTATTGGATAGAGAGATGAAAGAAAGAGTTACAGAGGTTGAAAGGAAAAATGATAGAATGATCGTTGTCAAACTGATGCTAGAGAATGTGGTTATGAATATTATAAGTGTGTATGCCCCTCAAGCAGGCTGTGAGGAAAGTATGAAAGAGAAGTTTTGGGAGGACTTTGATGCCCTAGTAATAAGTATACCAAACAGCGAAGAGGTATATATTGGTGGTGACTTTAATGGCCATGTAG
Organism: Napeogenes sylphis; assembly: GCA_959347405.1. NCBI lineage: Eukaryota > Metazoa > Arthropoda > Insecta > Lepidoptera > Nymphalidae > Napeogenes > Napeogenes sylphis. The sequence goes on along the minus strand of OY365777.1, from coordinate 28,357,450 downwards.
GAAGAATGAATGGAGGGTATGAAAGAGGTCACGGAGGCTGGGGGTATGGAACACGGAACAATGAAGGAGAGGCCCTCCTACAAGCGGCTACTGCATTTGACCTGGCAATAACAAATACATGGTTCCAGAAACGAGAAGAACACCTCGTTACATACAAAAGCGGCCTGAACAAGACGCAGATTGATTATTTTCTAGTAAAAAGGAATAGAATCAACTGCGTCAAGGACTGTAAAATATTGCCAGGTGAAACACTAGTTTCACAACACCGGTTATTGCTAATGGACATACTAGTCCGAGTCCTTGCCAGTAAATACCAGAACCGCCCCCCACCCAAAATAAAGTGGCATTTGCTAGGAAAGGATCAGTATGCATGTGAGTTTAGGAAGCAAGTAGTTGACAATATGGTGGAAATGAAGGATATGAAAGATAAAAGTGTGAATGAGTGTTGGAATGAAATGACAAAGTGTATCCGAAGTGTAGCGAAGGAAGTTCTAGGACAGTCTAAGGGTAAAGGAACCATAGATAAGGATACATGGTGGTGGAATGAAGACGTCCAAGAAGCATTGAAAGAGAAGAAGAAAGCATTTAAAGAGTGGCAGAGTGTGGAAGTAGGAGACGAAAGATTAAAAGAAGATAAGAAAAAGAAGTATAAAGAATGCAAGAAAATAGCTAGAAGAGTTGTTGCGACCTCAAAGGCTGCGAACCAAGACGACATTTACAAGTCGCTAGAGTGCCCTGAAGGCCAAAAACGACTCTTTAAATTAGCTAAAGCACGGCAGAAGAATGCGAGAGAAATTTCACATATTAAGTGCATAAAAGACGATAGTGGAAGGGTATTGATGAATGGGGAGGAGATAAAAGATCGCTGGAAGGGATACTTCGAAAGGCTGATGAATGAAGAAAATGATTGGGACAGAGTATTAGAAGATCCGCCGTTAAACATAGGTCTGGTGAGGGAAATTTGTGAGGAAGAAGTGAAAATGGCCGTAAAGAGTATGAAGAATGGAAGAGCGGTGGGACCAGATGAAATACCAGTCGAAGTGTGGAAATTGTGTGATGCGAATGGAAGGAGGTGGCTGACTTTATTCTTTGGTAAGTTGCTGCACGAGAACACGATACCGGATGAATGGTGCAGTAGTACGCTAGTGCCCATCTTTAAAAACAAGGGTGATGTTCAGGATTGCAATAACTACCGAGGCATAAAGCTTATGTCACATACGATGTAAGTGTGGGAAAAAATACTTGAGAAAAGAATAAGAGAAGAGAGTGAAATTACCCAAAACCAATTCGGGTTCATGCCGGGCCGAGGGACTACGGATGCCATTTTCGCTCTTCGCCAATTATGCGAAAAATACAGACGGGTTCACAAAAACTTGCATATGGTGTTCATAGACCTAGAAAAGGCATACGACCGTGTACCCCGAGAGGTTTTGTGGTGGACCTTGAAAGAGAAAAGAGTGCCAGGTAAGTATGTGGAGCTGATTCGTGCTATGTACATTTCATCATGTACACACGTTCGGTCGTCCGCTGGCAATACCGATGAATTCGGTGTGGCTGTAGGCTTGCATCAAGGGTCAGCTCTAAGCCCCTACCTTTTCCTGTTGATTATGGACGCCTTGACGTCAGACATCCAGGAAGACGCACCCTGGTGTATGCTATTCGCCGACGACATCGTTCTCGTTGGTGAAGATGGACTCGAGGTACAGAGTAGACTAGCATTATGGCAACAGAAACTGGAGAATTTTGGCCTAAGGATCAGCAGAACAAAAACAGAGTATTTGTTCTGTGACTTTGGCGGATTATCCGGTCCTGTTGCTATCATGCTAGATGGCGCAGCACTGCCTACTTGCTCGGATTTTAAGTACCTCGGTTCACTCTTGCAGGGGGATGGAGATATAGACCGCGCTGTGAAACACAGGATCAGCTCAGGATGGATGAAATGGCGACAGGTCACAGGTGTAACTTGTGATCCCTGAATGCCCATCAAATTGAAGGGGAAAATATGTAAAACAATTATCAGACCTGTCGTCATGTATGGATCGGAATGCTGGCCTGTTAAGAAAAAGGATGAAAGGAGATTGCATGCAAATGAAATGCGGATGTTGCGATGGATGTGTGGAGTTAAGAGAATGGACAAGATACGAAATGAGTATATAAGAGGAAGCATGAAAGTAGCACCAGTGACCGATAAGATGAGAGGAAGACGATTAGCATGGTATGGACATGTAATGCGGAGGGACGAAAGACAGGTTGTGAAAAGAGTATTAGATCTACGTGTGGAAGGATACAAAGGTAGAGGACGGCCCAAAAAGAGATGGATGGATTGTGTGATGAATGACATGTGTTTGAAAGGCGTGGGTGAGGAGTTGACGGCTAATAGAGATGAATGGAAGAAAAATACATACTGCGCCGACCCCAAATAATGGGAACAGGGTAGGAAGATGATGATGATTTAGATTAAATAAACACTAACGGCCTTACTTATAAACAAGGTTTAACAATTTTAACCAAATAAAAATTCGAAATAAGGAAAATGTTTACTAATAAACTCGGTGTAACTTAAACTTAGCATAACGTAGGTTTAAGTATTAACAAATTTAAAACGTAGTTAAACCAACTCTCACCCTAGTTTAAGTTCGATATAACTATCGTAACCAAGAAACCAAATAACACTTTTTACTAACGTCAAAAATTCGCTATTTTCTAGATTCTATTGAATTTACTAATATCAGATTGCTTAGTATATACTAAAAAATAAAATGGCTTTTAACTCAATACAAGAAGAAGTAATAATATGGTTATTCAAATGCAACAGTGTAGGAGAAAATCAAAAATATGCAAAATAAGAGAAAATCATTTTGATGAAAATGAAAGATGAAGATGAAAATCCTTGTGAAATAATAGTAGATAAGCGGAGGGTTATAGAGGTTTATGTTCTCTGCTACAAATTTTAACAGCATTAATGCTTAAGTAAGATACAAGTTATTTTTTAATACAATGTTGGAAATAGGAATGTTGTAAATATACCAGAACTTCTTATTTATATCAGATCCAGGCGATTTGCTAAAGCAATATTATAAAAAGGATTTCATTATATTAGAATAGACTGCACTTACATAAAAAATGCCTAAAGTGCAAGGTTCTCATGGCCAGTTGTATAAGTATTGTAAAGGATATAGTATTTGAGAGCTTTTAGCTTTAGTAGAGATATAAAATATCTCACCAGAACAAATTGCTTTACTCATCTATGAAACAAGTAGAAAACAACTAAGGATAGAAGTAGAACAATTGCTAAGACAAGAGAGAGAGAGAGATACGAATGTATTTTTATTTATTAAAACAAAAATAGGTTTGTGTATACCGACAGGGTTCAGAACTTCCGTGTAAAACACCAAAATGTAAATGGTAGCCTCGAGGAGTGTTAATATAGAAATATAATAATTGCAATTGAAATAAATAAATGAGATATTAAATCTGTTTTTTATTTCTTATAAGACAATTACAATAAATCTGAAAAACGGAATTCTTTTATTGTATCATACGAGTCGGTACTATATAAATCACCTAAGTAAATGTTATTAGCATCTTTTAATTAGATGTACTTATCAAAAATGATATAAAATGAAATAATAAAACCTAAATATAATGTAGTTTTATTAAATTACAACATAACGCTTAACAAAAGTTTAAAATATCTTCTCAGCTACTTAAATCCACGCTTTTAGTTTCGCCTTATTTGTATTTGTATTTAAATTATTATTTTCTTTAATTAGTATTGTGGCTTCAATATTTCTCTTAGAAATTGCTGTAATTAAAATATATTATAAACAATGTGAAACACAATAAATAGTTTTTCAATTGTAATAACATTGTAATTATACCTTTTCTTCTATTTCAGATTTTTTCCGTTTGTATTGCGTTCTTTTTTATAAGTAATTTTATACTTCTTATTAAATAAAATAAATAATTATTATATTTACTTCTGAGTTATAACGTCATAATACGTCAACATTAAAAGTACCAAAGTGTATAATATAAAAAACATAATATTTCGTTTTCTCGCAAATTTGTATATGAATTCGGACGATGCCGTTTTGTGCATTTCATATAATGACAGAATAGTTGTGACAATGATATACTGAGTTTATTAGTAAGAAATTGTTCTTACGTTATTCATAACTTAAACTGAATGTAAGTATTCATAGTTTAAGTACCTACGATATAACCATTGCATAGTAATATGTTATAAGTAACAAGGTAAATGTTAAGTGAAAAGTATTACAATATATTGCCGAAACCTGCATTCAAATTGATAAGCTGTTTCTGAGGTTAGCGCGCACAAACATAGAGAGTTACAGACATCTGTATGTCTGTATCTATATTGTATATCTGTACATACAGACATACAGATAAACAGACAAAATAAAAAACCATTGTTTTGATTTCTTTTGCTCTTATAAAAGGATTTTTTTTTTATATTTTCCATGTACAGTTTTCGATCAGTTACAATTTTATTATGTGTATGGATTAGTTAGTTAGGTACAGTAATTAAAGTCCATACAACGTATAGCGTTTTACTTTTACCTTTAAAATAAATGCTTTTTACAAAAATAAAGCAAATATACGCATAATATCAAAATAAATAAAAATAATTTTAGACAATTTCGGAGAATGATGATGAGAGAATGATGAAGAGAAGCGAGTACTTCGGAAACCTGACGATAAAGACAAAATTTTCCTTCAATATTTCTTTAAAAATAAAAATATAAATAACTTTCGTTTTAATTACTTGTAAAACCATATATAATTTTAGTCCATTAAACATCTTAACGTATTTCTTTTACAAGTTTTTAAGGCCAGATCGATTAGTGAGACCTATCGAAATGAAATTTGATGTTGGGCTTAGATTTCATTTTTATTATCATTATATCAAGAAATTCCCGCAAATTTATCTTAAGGAACATTTTTGTTAAAAATTGATTCTTATTGTAAGTAACATTTTAAACTGTAACTGACCAATCCTTGTTAATATTTCTCTCCAAAACCTATTTGCTATATCTACTAACTAACTGCTTATATCGTCGTTAATACAACTACTTTCACATTTTAGCGTAACCAAAAACTACCATATTGTATCCCTAGTTTAAAAAGATCTTATATTTGTAGCGTAAGTGACCCTACTTGGTATGTAACCGACATGGTTGGTAAAATGTGTCGTTTAGTATAAACAAACCCTGTCAATAATGAAAATAATTATGCAATTAATACCGCCACACCTGATAGAAGAAGAAAGTAATACTGAATCTTACGATTTGGGCACACACGCCAAGGGATCAAAATATTAAAACTAGATCCATTTTCGCCAATACAAAATAACTATGATTTTGAATTTGAAACTATTTTTCCGCCTGGTTTCACGCGCACATCTTATCTTAATATAATATGGTACCCATGTACTTTGAAAAAAAAATACTTCAAACGATAACTCCAATATTCTTTTATGCTTTGTAATGCGTTTCAAAATAATACGAATCAAAATATGATACAAATGATGTAATCTTTTAACATATTCAACAATACCGCAAATAGTAGATATGGTACTATTGCTGTGGTTGGCCACATCACGCCTTATACAGACGCACAGCCATATAACATGTATAGCCATGTAAGCCTTATTTTAAATTTAAGTAAATATTCAATGTAAAATAAATAAATTGACACCCGTGACCTCTGGGACCCACTAAGGTTTGCCAGAGAGTTTAAATCTCTGCCCGTATCGATTATTTTGATTTTATATTTATTTAAAAGTAAATATATTTTTCCTTTCAGAAATGTGTTTTTTAGTTGAGAGCAGATATAGCTAAGTATTTGTATGGAACGTCAACTTATCACTTACAATATGTGGTACATGTCTTTACCGGAATCAGCTATAGCTGCAGCTACCATTTGCAATAGATAAAAAAAAATCTAAAATTAAGTTATACAAAGTTAAGACTTCGACTACTTTCTAGGTGTCTTCCTTAAAAAGGTAAGATTTATTCCTTTTTACTAAAGTTAATAACTTCAATAACTTAAATAGACCCTAATATGGTTTCTTGTTTAATTTCTATTTATTTTAAATCTACTTTTCTATTTGGGAGTCTCAAAATTATTCGTCTCGAAATTATTCGTCTCGAAATTGTGTGTCATAGGTTCAATCATTTTTGTTTTTTTTTTTAATAAAAAAATTTAATACTTTTATTTGTAGAATTGTTATTAATATATGTTTTTCCCTTTTCTTCAACGTTGCTTGATATCTATACCAGCTTTTTAGGTATGACTTTGACTTAAGCTACAAAGGCCATTCATTCATTTCTCGTTTTAAGTGCGCTCTCTGACTAATGTCTTGAATTTAAGAACTGGTAAAGTGAGCCATATATTTTATCGTAATTTGAAATGTTTCATCCCGGAGAATGTAATTTCCTAAAACTTATTTACATTCCAAATTCTCAACATTTAAAATACCCATAAAAAGATAGACGTTGTAATAGTATATTTATTTAGTATAGCTAGAAGCTATTTAGATTTAAGTAACATTAAACCCAACATTTTTTAAGGATTAGGAGAGCAAATATAGCGTATAAGATTATCTGTTTCTCGGATTTGTCAAATGACTAATTCTGAAGTAATATCGATTTGCATTCAATTATGAAGATTAGTTTACTTATAAAAGATTGTAAAAGTGAAACTAAACTCTAAGTTAGAACTATCCTTAAAAAATAGTTTTTAACTCTACAAAGTTTATAAAAGTTTAGTTTACTAGATTGTATATTGGTAGAGCAACTTTTATTTATTTACACTTTATTGAATTAACAAAAGGCGAACTTAATGTCTAACGGCATTCTCTCCCAGTTAACCTATGTGTATTGTGAAAAATTGTGGTAGGCGTTTAAAAAGAAAATAAAAATAAATTAGAAAAAAAAGGTACACTATAAATATATATAGATATCTATCTATATACACTTTCACACTGATACATACATATATATAAATTGAATAAACGTATACACATTTCTAAATACATACACATTATACATATTATTATTATAACATCATGAATGTTGAAGTTTTATATTATGAGATACACATTTCAAATTAACACACGGATTATGGGGACTTTAAAAAGTGCTCTTTGACAAGTTTCTTAAAGGTACTTTTGGATGGAGCTCTTCTTATCTTTTCAGGAAGTTGGTTCCAAAGAAGTGAGGCTTGGATAGTGAAAGATTTATGGAAGAAGTCGCTGGTATGAGAAGGAATGGTGGTTGTGAGATAGGCAGAGGAACGAAGTATTCTGTCGTGTGTATCATGGAGGAATTGGAATTTTTCTTTGAGGTATGGAGGAGAGGTTGGATCGTTTAATATTGAGAAGAGGAGATGAAGAATCCTACAGCTACGCCTCTGACCAATAGTGAGCCATTTAAGCTTACGCCGATATTCAGAGACGTGATCGTATTTACGCAAGCCAACTTTCATAGTAACCAAACAATTGCATGATGTTATGGTTAATATATTATTGTCATTTAGTACTATTTTTATTCCAAAACAACTTTCAAATGCAGAATAATGTTTATGTTTTGAAAAATATTCTATAAGTAAAGTCAAGCCGTCATTTCCTGGTTATAATTTACCTGAATATTATAAATGAACCTACAGTTTGATGTTTGAATGAATAATTTTACTACAGATACTAAGATGATTTGAGGCCTCATTTTATTGTTATAAAGACATTCTTCAACGTTGTAAATATTTTTTTCAGTGGTATTTTAGTAGACGTTGTTGCAAGATTCAAATCTTGTTGTAGAACCTCAAACACCCCATTTCAACATCGGTTTATCCCGTAGACAGAGAATGTTATAGAGAACTGGTGATTTTCTATTGAATTTAAACAAAAATGAGAAAAATATAATATGTTTAAAATATGATGCTAAAAAAAGTTTGACGGGAAATCTTTTTGGATCAGTAAATATCCAATTGTCTGCCCCAAAAAGATGTAAATATTTACAGTGTAATGAATTCTTAAACTTTCATAATAGTAGGTACTCAGATTTGGTCCAAATGTAAAGAACTTTAATAAAAAAAAATCGATTCTAGAATATTATACATTTTGGGGATAATTGATTTCATTTATTTTTCACAGCAAAATATTTTATTTTATTGTTACTAAAACTAATAAATACTGTAATAAAACAAACGAAAATTAAAATTTAAAAAATAATGAAAATTAAATGATCACTATAATTTTATTATATATTGGTGTTCGGTATAAGCGTAATCCAGTTCATAGACAATGGAAATAATATATTAGAAGCACTACATGCGTACAGCATACGTAGGTACTACTAAGCTACTAAATAAGTGAATACTGTAAGGTAAGTTAGCCTAGTCGCTACAGTTATACTAGAAGGCAAAAATTTTATCTTAGATAAATTTAGATAGCCCAGACTTAAATTGCTTAAACATTATTATTTTATGGGACCTGCCTTTACCGTCTCAATAACCTAATTTAGTATATATTAGTCCTAGATAACTATTAAACGAAAGTTAAAACACAGACTACTATTTTTAATTAAAATCTTAACTTAAAATGTATATTTTCCTGAATATAACAACGATTAAAAAGGAATTTAATGCTAATGTTTATTATTTTAAAGTAAAATATAGTAATAAAAAATATTATAAAATCTGTTACATACCCGCCGGCTACATGACCGATGACCACGGGGTCATGTTGGACTACCCAACAGCGTAGTAACAACAACTAGTATTAATATTCTCTGTGTATTATGAGTATGATAAAATAAAAAGCCTCCTTTGGAATGCATGGAAAATCCATCAATCTCTACACAGAACAGTATTGGTAAAACTCTTCAATTACGCGCATATGTAATTTAATTAATAAATTACATATTATGTGTGTCCTTGATTCCATATTTATGCTGACTCATTATCTAAATGTATAGGAGTCTGAAATGAAAACATATCCTCTGAAGTTGTGTTTGGTTTTTTTTTTGTTGTGGGATGCTTAAATCAATTTAGTTGTATTTTAGCTAGTTCCACATGTTTTTATGTATATTGTGCTTACCTTTATTTAGTCGCGCATATGGATTTACATTCTACTAATAAATATGTTTTATTATTATTGGTGAATATAATTAGGAAAAAAATAAATGTAAAATTAAAAAATCCCCGATACAAAAAGACGTGGAAAAAGGATGAAAATAATATTATTATGAACTTATTGAAGTCGTTGCGTCGGTGAACCATTGTACGTACGTTGATGATACACCATCATCAACCTATATATATATATATATATATATATATATATATATATATATATATATAACCTATTTTACAAAATTACCAAAGCTAATGAATGAGGACTTAGATTATACGATTTGATATTGTTATTTCGTTATTTGCCTTGGTAATTTGCTTGCATTTTGAATTCTTCCTTTATTTAGCGGTCCCCCGACGCAACGACTTCAATAAGTACATTATAATATTATTTTTAATCTTTATAGACGTCTTTTTGAACTTCTACTTTACTTTTTTCTATATTATACTAAATAAAAATACGAACACACTCATTTCACTTATTTAGATTTTAACTATCAATATTGTGTAATAATCTTTCAGTAGCATCAATAAAAGAGACTATATCTTAGAGACGACTGCTTCTATTTCGAACAAACATAACTAAGAACCATCTCAATGAACCAAGCTTTTGATTAAAAAAATCGCATTCAAATCTGTCCACGCGTTTGGATGCTCTGTGACCACAGACACAGATACACAGATTCCCAGGTCAAACTTATAACACCTTCTTATATATCTCATATCTTTTTGGGTCGGAGAATAATAAAATAAGCGAGAGCTCTATTAACTGACTTATGTAGCTCAGTAGATAGTATTCAACATAGGCGCCCCCGTTGTTTTATTTACTATTTAACCTACAATCTGCTTGTTCATCCTACAAATATATAAAATAAAGACACATAAACTATTCTTGAGAATAAAAATATCTTTAAAGATGAATAGCTATGTCATTCTTAAGGATATTGCTGACAGAGAAAGAAAAAATATTAGATATCTAACATTATTTCATAGATATTTAACAAAAATTAGGATAACTTTTTATTTGTGACTTTGTTACAAAAAACAATGATAAATGAAATAAATAAAAATAAGTCAAATCTTAATTAAGAGACCCCGAAAACTAAGATGAAATTATTTTAGATACAATGTCTATCCAAAAAGTATCGTGAAATTCATATATTTTTTTAAAGTATTCATATATTCATGAATATCTATTTTGTCCTCTTCAAATACTCCCCTTCGGATATGATGCACCTATGCCAACGTTCTTTTCCAATCTCGGAGTTGAACAAGATTCCAAAAAAAAACATTTATTGTGATCTTATTTAACTCCTTCTTCTATGCCGTCTTCATCTCCTTCATCGTGGCATATCTTTTCTTGGGCCTTTTCAGTTTTGGGAAGAGGAAAAAGTCACAGGAGGCTAGGTCTTGACCATTGTAAACACCATTATTGTGGTGTTTTTGGCCAAATATTTTGGCACAAGTAACGATGTGTGAGCAGGGGCGTTATCAGATACATCAGATCATCAGATCATCAGATCATCAGATCAGATCAGGTATACAGATTTTATGATAAATTTATTGAAATAAACGAAAATTGAAGTCTAGTTAAAATACATCCAAGCGAAACAGCTGTCCAAATTTTACTAGAGATGATAAACTGTTAATCTTTTATTCCTGGGCATCCTTTACAGTAAAACAAATGACCAAAAGATAAACAAATATTTACAATTACTAAACCCAAATTGCCTGTTGTCAGATAGCTGAGATAAACGGGCGAACATTGTTTGTGAAATGCATTGTGATATAAAGATTTATAATAAAATACGGCCAGGTAACCGAGGAATTTAATATCCCCTCATATTTACGTCGCTTGACACGTTTTAAAGGAAACGACCAAATATTTACATACGTTTAGTAGCGAACAGCGCTTACGTAATTTTTCTATAAACTGCTTTCTTTGTAAACAAATCGCTTTGTTGCTGAAATTTCCGATTGGGGTTAGACTAATAATGAATAATGAAAGTGTGATAGACACTTTTTTTTTTAATATTAACGTTAAAAAACCTCTCAATTCGTAATATTTTTTTTGTAATAAAGGTAATGTAGATCACTAAACAATTTAATCCTATAGGCATATAAAGAAAATTATTTGTGACATTTATTTAATTCCTTTTTTATTTGATGCGGAATAGTTTCGAATTGGTCCCATAAATGTTTAATTTAGGTAGTCCCATTAGTTTTTATTTTATGAGCATTTTTGTCCAAGTTTTGTACTAGGAGCGCAAGGAAATCAAAACGTGCTGTGACTAATGACATCTGTTGGTTTGGATATAATAATTTCTAACATTTTTTTATTTTACTTCAAAATATTGATTTATGGTTCTAAAATTACGCTCATTCATTGAACGAAGTCTTTGTAAAGTCTGACGCGCTGCTGCTAGCCGGATCTCACGTTACTGACTCGATTGCTGTACGGTTTCGTATCACCTTTAATCTATGAGCCCTCTACTCAGTCAACTCATTCTCTAAACGCTCATTAATGAGACCAAGTCTATGAGTCCTCCGTTCAGATGACTCAAGGCCAAGTCTATTAGCTTTCTGCTCAAAGTACTCATTCGCAAGACGCTCTTGGATCTTACCGAGTCTAGAATTATGCCGATCAAGAGTTTCTTGAGGTAATCGTGATTTCATATATGCCTTCATGGCAAACCAACGTTTTTCACGATCTTCAATATTCTCAGAAGAAAGAGAAGTTGTGTTTCAAAGAGCATTTTTAAGGAGACGACTACCTACTTTTACATTTCCATTTCTTGAGATGTGTATTTTTTAAGGCGCGCAGCACCTTTTGTAGGTCTGCTCTACTACCCAAGGCTCATTGACAATGTACCATTAATTAAGAAAAACAAATTTAAAGCTAAAAAGTAAAAAATAATGAAGAATCAATATTTATTATATAATATCTATTATTTATATGTCCTATTTACTAATAGGTTTGAAGTCGGTGCAAAGCCTTATACAAATAATTATATATAACCACTTAAATGTTAATATTATAAGCAGTTTAATCAATACGAAGAATAGTGAAAAAAAATGAAAATGTATTCAACAGAATTCTTAAACTAAATGGACACGTGAATTATGAAATGCCTACTTCAAAAATTAAGTTACGTAAATAAAGTTATAAAAGGACAATGAAATCTTAATATTATATTACTAGCTTCAATAAATGCGAAGAAAATCAAAAAAAAAAATAATTACGATAATGTATTCAACCAAATTCCTATACTAATTGGCCTGGCAATATTAAATCTTCATTATTTTTTACTTTTTAGCCCTAAAGTCGATTTTTTTAACGTAGTTATTTTTATTTTTACATCTTAGTGTGCATTTTAATACAGACTTCATTATATAATTAAGTTTAGTGAGTCCGTGAAAGTTGCTCCGAGTATGACATTTAACCAGTTTACTTTTGTTCCTCTAAATATGTTGGATGTTTCCAGTGTAACATCACTACAGAGAATGCACTTTATGAAGTAATGCTCATTTTATATTAAAAATTAGATTAATTATTATTTCGAGTCGTTCTCTTTATTTTTCTAAAGAATTCTTGAATTTTAAAATATTAATTTGAACTATGACTTTACAAATAATTATTAAGCTGTACTGATAACTCCAGATAAGCTTTTGTTAACACCAAATAGTGTTTGATATTTCATACTGTTTTGAAATGATTGTACTATGTTTGTCATTTTGTTTCCTTTATTACAATAAATAGTACTCTTAAAAACTGATTTGTATTAACTTATTGTTATGTGATCATATTATATTTGATAATAAACCAAAACAATAAAAAAAACATTATTCGCGATGTGTTTTCACCAGAATCACCATGATAAAATCCCCATCTTAAAGTTTCTTGCCTTTGTATTAGATCAGGAAAACACTTAAAATAGTTTTCACTTGCTTTCGACATAAGTTTATAGATTCTTAGAAGCAATATTCAGCCCGAGTACTATAAATATTAAGAAGATCAATTCACCTAACCTGTGGCTGAACAGCTCTTTCTCATGATTGGATTTACATACTTTTAATAAAATAAAAATGAAAAAATAGTACTTTGATTTTTTTTATTCAATTTTAACAACTATTTATATGAAAAAAGTTATATATGAAAAAATTTAGTAATTATTACAACAGATAAGTATCAACCCAGATAAGTATCATCTACTGAAAGTAGGTTAGAATGCTTCAGAACGTTTGCGGTACTAATTACGGTGGATAATCAGTTGGGCTTGAATAAGTATTTAATAAACACAACTAGAACAGTAATTAATATTATTTATTTTCAAGTACATAATTTAACATAAAACAAAAAAAAAGTATAAATATTTCAGACATTTTCACACAACGTAATCTGTCCTAAACTAACCTGTGTATAGTTCGGAGTGGTGAAGATGTGAATGCTAAGATGGATGTATGGTAAACTACAATGGATAAAATTAGAAATGAGTATGTAAGGGGAAGTATGGAAATAGCCCCCGTGACCGAAAGGCTGTCAAGTAACAGATTAGCGTGGTACGGGCATGTTAGCCGAAGGTATGAATGTCATGTGACGAGGAGATTGTTAAAGATGAATGTGGATGAAAAGAAGAGGAGAGGAAGGCCGAAGAAAGTGTGGATCGACAGTGTGAAAGATGATGTACTGAGAAAAGAAGTGAATACTGAGATGACGACTGATAGAGCTGAGGAGAAGAAAATGACATGTTGTGCCGACCCCACATACATAACTTACTAGCTAAATTGCATAACTTACTAGCTAACTTGCGGTGAGACTCGTTGGACGTGTAAGTAGAGATCTGGGGACTTCTTATAAAAGTTACCACTACTGCCAATGGTCTGGCGTCCTCTGCTACTGAATTGAGACTATGCGGTTTTGCTAACAGAAATGAGATACATTTCTGAGCATAAATTTAGGAATTCTGCTTGTTAAAAATATGTAAGATAGTAAATTTTTTCATATCAGAAAACAGAAAAAGAATATTCTTCTGATTGAGATTTTTTATTGATCTTACTACGTTATTCTTTTTTAAAATAATCTTTTTTATTTTTTTATTTTTATTCATTCCATAATTTTTATAGACTACAAATTCTGAATTATGTTTTCGAATATGCCACTGGGTTTTAGAATCTAAGTTATGTTTTCGGACTCATCGAATTATTTAATTTACTGCTTTGATCGTCATTTTCGTACGAAAACTACGTGAACGAATATTTGATTTTCATTTTTTACTTTTTGTTAGTTACGTACAGTATGAGGTTTTATTCACTTATCTATGAAACAGCCTAGTACTCACCCGTTCGATTAATACCAACCGGATGGAGAGTATTAAAAATTGCTTTTGGCTCCATAACTACATTCTTGTGTAAATCTAGCACACCAAATCGGTTCTATTTCTAAGCACACCAAATCGGTTCTATTTGTATGTAAAAAATAACACTAATATATTGATGAGATCTCGATATACTTTTTTTAGTTTTTAATATTTTGTGAACCATGATGATTAATTATTAAATATATCATTACCCAGCTATAATCACATAATGTAATCAGAATTTGCCCAACTAGTTTCGAACCGCCATGCTTCGAGCTCATAAACCCCCGAATTCGAACCCGGGTTTGAAACTAGTCGGGCAAATTCCGGTAAAATTATAGCCGGGTAAATATATATTTGGTACCCTCAAGATGCTGTTACAGCGTTTTGTCGGTATCCTAAACTTTATGCCTAGAATCCTAGAAACCGCTGGAGGTAGATAAATAATTAACTGATTTACTGACAGAGTCAAACTTCTGGTTAAGTTTAAAATTTAAAATAACAATCCTATTTTATACGAGCTATGTTTGATAAAAAAAAAATTAAAACTAAGATTTTTTTTCATAATAAATATTATGATATTATAATAAATAAATATTTTTATTTTTTTATATATAATTATTATGTTCATTATCTAATTTCATCTAATAATATTACTTTGTAAAAATACTTCTTTGTGAATACACCACCGAAAAGTACAAAACAGACAACTCTTGTGTCGCTTTGAAATGCTAATTTAATTTGACAAACTGAAGTGGACTGGTATATAAATAGATTTTAACGCATACATTGCTTTGAATATTGTTTAAAAAATATTACATATATTATTTTATTCTAAATGTAATTGGCATTATAGTTAGCTGAGTTAGGGATAACAATCATTTTCAAGTCCTGATTAATTAATATATACATAGAAAACTGAAACTACATTTGTTAATGGTAATGGTATGAATATGAATCTATCCAAATATATAAAAACATGTTATTAGGAGCTAGCACAGAGATCTATGCTAGCTCCTAAAAACACAAACAACAGCTCCTAATTACAGATGTAATTTATGGGTTTGGTTTTGATTAAGTATATATTAAGTATTTTTTATTTAATCGTCTTTATAGGGAGAGAGATAACATCTTTTAGGATTTGCAGTATAATACGGAATTGAAAAAATGCAATAACTGATTTTTTATTTGAAATACTGTATAAAAGTTATATATAGCCTTGCTTCGGGGAAAGATTCCACATCAAAATATTTATGAGTAACTTTAATCCGTACCGTAAAAGGAAGTAAAATAAGTACGAGAATGTTTCAATATAAAACGCGGACGTGATAGCTACTCGTACTACAAAGAGCAGCCATTCTCCACGCTTTCGATCTTAAAAGAGATAAAAACGATATCTCCCTTCTTCTCTTGCTCAGTTAATTTTATAAGTGTGTAATGTGTACAGGTAGTTTTCCGTGTTCCATTTATCCTATTAGTCACATGTTTGTTAATTTTCTTTTATTACATATTGAATAATAAATCTTTATACAGGCATAAATAGAAAATTTTTTGTATTGGTATGATTTTATTTATTATATTTTAATAAGCGTCTTTCATGACATCCTGGGATAATACTTAAAAATTTATAAAAAAAAAAAATTAGATTTCTTTTTTTTTTTAAGTGGTTTTAAATGTAGCTTATCACACATGTTTAACTTGATTATTGTTATTTTAACTGTAAGGTTACTAATCGCAAGAACATTTTGTTTTGTTTTTAAATAATCATTTTTTAACAGCGCTCACTGTTCTTGATTAACAAAAGGCTTTTATAAAAAAAAAACCTATGAATGAGATAATCGAATCTATAGTCTTTAACCGTGGTTAGCTAGTTTATCGTTATATGCTCACCTTATCTCTTGTTAAAACTCTTATTGATTACAAGTCTAAAATAGGAAGCATGAAACCTAGAAATGTGACCAAAAATATTTTTTTACATGTTGTTTTTTTTTCTTCAAACTTCTGTCTTATTCAAAATTCACTGTAGGAATGTAGTTAGTAGTTACCCTCACATACTCACTTTATAAATATAGCGCACATTTACATCATTGTGAGAGGAGCACTACCTGTTTCGAGCCAGCCCGCATACGAGACTACAGTCAATTGAATAGTCACTTGAATGTAATCTCGTAGCTAGACTGTGCTAAATATACAACTTTACCTAAGGTAAATACAAATAACATTCAATAAGCCAATTAAATCATTGTAAAATGTTGTTCTTCCTACAACAATAACAATTTTTGCTTTAATAATTAAAAATAATAGCTTTATTTTTTACTTTAGTATATGTACATTTTTAATCATCTTTGTGTCTCCTGACACCTGTCGCTTAGAATATTTCATTTCATTTGAGTAAGTAAGATCAGTGGATTTACTTCCTCAGAGTATTTGTTCACAAATCCTTCCTTTATGAAGATTTTCTTTCATCTTGCCTAAAAATAAAATTCTAAATTAAGGTTATACGTAAGGTGATACCAATTTTATGTAAATTTTTAATAAATGTAAATTGAGGCTTACATTTTTTTTTCGCGGAGTTTTTCAGATTAAGCCTTTAAACTCTGTAACAATATTTTTGTTACAGCAAAAAAATGTTTATTGTAAAGTACAAAAAATGACTTCAAAGTTTATATTAAAAAAAGACTCATTTCTACAATCATTTATGACCATAAAAACCCTTTGAAATAGAAAAATCTTTGCGACTTAAGTCACGGTACCGCAACTAAATTGTATAGAATAAATATAGTTTAAAAAAAATAAAATACACGCCTTAAAAATGAATCGAACTACAAAATAGAAAATAATTAGTAATATGAGAATGAATAATGGGCAAAATATTATAAAATTATGTTTTTAAAAAGAGTGGGGCGCTTTGTGCCATATCTCTAGTTTAATTTTCGAACTCGATTTTGTCTTACTTTAGGACTTAGGTGGTCTTACTGGAACATTCAAAAATTCTAAAACACAATTGGCAGTACAATACCTAGGTAAGATGCTCCTTAATATCACCGGAATTAATAATTTTAACAGAATCTTTGAGTGAGAATAACACAAATTTCGCTTGCTGTCTACTTTATAAATGCCACAAAAATAATAGCACGAAGTGCCCCTTGCTTTTTTCCACAATAATTTTATAATAATTTATAAATTTTCGTATCAAATTCGATATATATCTTATATTTCTTTCAAATATATAATAGATCTAAAAAAAATCTACTTGAGAATGTAATACATATCAATAAAATAGATAATTAAAAAGTTTTCATTCTAAAACAAATATGTCTCAATCGATTCCTGTACAGCAACATGGTTTTATGATAGGACGTTCCACTACTACTAATTTAGCTTGTTTTTCAAATTTTGTTTTCGATAAAATGGACAAAGGGGGTCAGGTTGACGTGATCTATACTGATTTTAAGAAAGCTTTTGATCGTGTGGATCACGTGATTTTGTTAAATAAATTACAAACTCTAGGTATCCACGGGGACTTACTTCGGTGGATAAAGTCATACTTAACTAATCGTTCTCAGGCGGTAGTCATGGCAGGATATCGCTCCAATTATGTTGACATTCCCACAGGTGTTCCACAGGGCTCACATTTAGGACCACTCTTCTACAATGCTTATTTGTATGACATTGGTTCAAGTTTAAAGTATTCTAACTATCTTATGTACGCTGATGATAAAAAGATTTTTTACGTAATTAATACCACACAAAACTGTTTGTCATTGCAATGTGACCTTAATAGCTTATTTAACTTTTATACTGTAAACAACATAGCAGTCAACACAAGAAAGTGTGAATGCATTTCATTCACACGGAAACCTAGGCCTATATTACATAACTATCATTTTAATGGTGAACATATTACCAGAAAACAAAACTTAATTGACTTGGGGGTCCACTTTGATCAGAAAATGATAATGTCAAATCATATAGAAACTACACTAATTAAGGCATATAAAAATTTAGGTTTTGTCCTTCGCGTTTGTAAACCGTTTACTGATATATCAGTCATTAAGACCGTTTATTTTGCTTACGTACGGAGCATTTTAGAGTATGCTAGTTCCATATGGTCACCACAATATCGCATTAATCAGAATCGCTTAGAGCGTATACAGAAGAATTTTATTAAACATTTAAACTTTCGCTGTCGTAAATTTTGTAAGACTTATGAAGATGGTTGCGCAGAACATAATATGTTTTCGTTAGAGCAGAGACGTAGTCTTATGGATATGAGTCTGCTTTTTGACATAATAAATAGCAAAATTGATTGTCCCCAATTAGTATCCAAAATATTTTTTCGAACTCCTAAATATCGAACCCGTAATACATTAATGTTAGATATCCCACAACATAATTCAAATTATTTAAAAAACTCACTATTAATGAGACTACCTCATACGTATAATGCATTGTTTAAAAACGTCGACATTTTCAATAACTGTAAAAGGAAATTTAAGACCAATGTTATGAAAGTGCTATCAGAATCACCATAATATAGAATATAGTATAATTATGTATTTATTATGTGTTATTTTTTATACCTGTTACAAAAAAAAAAAAAAGAATTTTAATTACATTTACGTATGTTTATTCTTAAGTATTAGTACAGGGTACCGCAACTAAAACTCGGCTGCAGGATTTTTTGTGTATCGGAGTTTACTTCTTGTGACTATTGCTTTCTCGATTTTATTTTTTCAACGATATTTCCATAATAACATTATGTTAAGTTTTAGCGAAACCTGTTACTGGCTCTATTATTTGTTGTGTAATATATATGATAAAACTGTATGTAAAAGCTGTTGGTTTTGTAAATAAATAAATAAATAAAAGTTTTCAGCAATTTTTTTTGAAAAGTTATATTTTAAATATTATTGTAATAAAATCACAAAAGCGAGTATATTAATATGTTGGTCAGCACTAGCAAAACACTAGTTTATGTTTACTATTTTAAGTAAAGAAATTCAATTAATATAAATTTAAATGCTTGAAAATTAATTAGAAATATAATAAGAAAAGTTTAATAATTATAACAAATAGGTCTACCTTATCAGCTAAGGATACAAACTTATGCAGCATACCAACAATAACGGAAGGCTCGACTAGGGCAAAAAAGAGTTTTAACTATCTCTAATAACCTGCGTTTGCCAAAAATCGGAGAGTTGATTTCGAAACTTAACGCATTGCGCTGATCGCGAACTTTTTTGTCTCTCTCACTCTCATTGAAAAAAAGACCTGTAGGATAATGAGATAATCTGATCTAATTATTAATTTACTATCGGTCCTTGATATGTGTACAAAGTTTCAACAAAATCGGCCTGTAGGAAATGAGACAAAAAATAATTATTAATCCTGGAGATCCTAATCAGGATAATGAGATAATCTCATTGAATTATTAATTGACTATCGGTTCTTGATATGTGTACAAAGTTTGAACTAAATCAGTCCGTGGGAAATGAGACAAAATCACATTTGTAAAAGTCGGTTACAAGCAAACAAACAAACATACACGTGAAACTAATAAAAGCGTGTTATAAAGTTAAGAGCCGTTAAAAAAGTTTAATCTTATATGTTATACAAGCTGTTGTCATTAATTTGATATTCTCCTTTTCTCCATCCTTCAAAATATTTCCCTAAGAATTTGGGATAATTATCAAATGCATAAACCATAATTGTATTGAAATTTCAGACGAAAACATTTTGTTTGTGTGAAATCTATAAAATATTCCGAAATAAAAAGTTTCCAGTATGTTGAATCAGCTGAGTCCGAAAATGAAAAAAGTAATAAAACATATTGTTCGAAGCTATATATAATTTTTTTAATGCGATTTTAAACTATTGTAATAACAAATACCTAGTTTTATTCTATACATTATCCATAAGTGTCAAGTATGTGTCACCGATGGGTTTCATTCATAGAGATATTATACATAATAATATATTTATTATTATATATATTAATTCTATGGTTTCATTATCTGCACGGAACTCAAAAAGATTAACAAGTATGTTTAGATACAATCCAAAGACTATTATCCCGTCACACTCCACCATACTAGACTGAACCTGAAAATTAGATCCTACACCTGTCCCATGTCAGTAGGACTTTGAACTCGCAGAACCTTGAATGAATGATTGTCCTGATATTGAGTTTATATGTATTTGTTTAAAGATAAACAGCATGATTCCTTTTATTAAAAAAATATATTTTTTATACCTATCCAATACTTTATTATCTTATTTTATAAAAATTAATAATTTATTTGAAGAACATGAAATTCTTTATTGAAATATGAAGATAACGGAATTAATGCCAAAAAGGAATAAGACTTCGGATTAACTTCTCAAAGATTATTATGCGAGGGTCTTGAATGATGACAGCATAAAGTTGCTTCGAAGTTTACAATTATTAATAACAAGCAGAAAGGAACAAAGTGATAAAAATTATACTGCATATATTTTTTATTGTTTAAACAAATCACTTTGTCATTCTAGAATATGTTAGATTTGCAATAGTTATACCAACGCCTACACTTGCTGACATCAAAATGATAGTAATAAATCTGTAGTATTATAAAATAAATATTTAATAAACTGAAACAATTTAATTACTTTTACCCTATTGTAAAAACATAAAAAGAACTATCACAAAATAATTTAAATAAAATGTTTTAAAAATGTTCCAAGGCGTCTAAGGCAACTTTAACACACCTACATTGTAACAAGCCTTAAATGCCACCATTAATCTCCTAATCACAGTGATGAAACTGTAATCAAAACACGTTTAAGTCGTTAACGTGATATCATAATTAACACTATTGTATTCAGGCCGTCAGTCATTGAGGAAATTAATCCAAAATAATGGTTATGAATTGGTATGTATTGTAAAATATGTTTTCATTAATGAGACAAACTGATCACAAAGCTAAAAATATCAAAAACATATTCGGCCTTTTTTTACAATAACATTAGTAAAAAATAAACAATTCTACAGTAATCTTATTATATCCTTTTAATGATATTGTTTACAAAATAGCCATATTTTACTCTGTATTAATTCAAAATTTTATTTTTAACTTAGATTTCCAATCGATGAAATGAAATAAATGAAAAAGTTTTTTGCACATTTCTTTATTTCATAATAATCGTGCCCAGGCTGCTGCTATATATATATTTAAAATGAAAACTCATCATTATTTATAAGAGCTTTTTAAATGATAAATAATACTGAACGAACGATTTTTAACGACTTGACAATAAAAATATTACTTTATGTAATCCTATTTTAAGGCTATATTTAAAAGTTAATTGGGGAACTTTTAAATATAGCCTTAAAATATCCGAGATAAATGAGCGAGCATTGTGAAACTCATTGTGATATAAAGATTTATAAAAAAAAATACGGTCAGATAACCGACGCTTTTAATATCCCTTGATATTTGCGTCACGTTTCAAAGGAAAAGACCAAATATTTACCCTCATTTTTTCACGAACATAGCGCTCACGTTTGTTTCAATGTGTTGTATAAATACAGTTGGTTTTCGATTGGAGACGAATAAGTCCAATTATAATCTTACTTATTCTCGACCTTATTTTTAGTGTCTTAAAGAATGTAGAAGCTCGGCAGTTGATCGCAATAATTAGCTCGTAGTTTTAATAAAATGTGTTTAAAATTGTTGGCTCACTTAAAATAAACATGATTTATTTTGATTTCAATTTTTTTATATATTCTATTTAAAAAATGATTTTTTACACTTGTTGAGGTGTCTGTGATTGTTAAAGAATATTATAAATTATAAAAAATAATGTTATTGAAATTACTATTTGTTGGAATTAATTAATTATTTATATACAGTCATAACTTTTTATCGAAACATCATGACATTAATCTTACTTAAATGATATGATCTACTAAAATATTTTTAAAACTTTTTTTTTTAAAACTATGTAATATTTTATCTTTTTTTATTAATTTAAATTGGCAATATCCCTTTTAAATTAGTGCAAATATAATTAATGTTATTGTCTGGACAAAAATTATATTATTCCTTAGTATAGTTAATAAAATTTTTCATAGTCAATTTAACTAACATTACATGCAAATATACATACAATAGAATACAAGTAGAAGACACCTCATTAAAAAAAAAAAAAAAAAAAAAACTAACTTAGATTTAAATTTTTGCTATTCCAGTAGGTTACACAGCCAAGTCAGTGAAACTCATTTTATAAATCTAAATATTTATAAATCTTTTAAAACAATACCTACCCTTACATTTATATTAAACACAATATCAATTATTTTTTTAAAATGGATAATATATATTTTCCTCACTATTCCATACATTAATTCCTTTACCCTTAAGGGCCCATTCACTCTAACTTTTCGACGTGAGTGGATAAATTCAACAAGTCATCGAATGAACAATTCCAACTTGTTAACAGTTTGTCGTAACAATGTATAGAAGATTTCATTAAATCTTCCTAAATTTGATTGTATAAATACCATAAATAATTAAATTTATACTTGTACGTCAGTTTTGTTTTAAAGTGAAGGCTACGCTTAGCTTATTATCGTATCATATAACATTGAAATAAAATTATCATATATTATTGAATAAAAATTATTGTTATTAAAATTTATTAGCTTTCAATAACAAGTATCGTAAAGACAGCAAGATCTCCTTGCAGACATAAATATATACCTATTAATATAATTATTACTTTTCCTTATATTTATATTCATATATGAAGTTTATAGTTTTTGTTTTGTATTTAAGTTTAGGTTTTTTGTGGGTGCTTTATAAAAAAGTACCTAGAAGACATTTAAATAATCAAATTAATAAATTGATTAAAATAAATTATCTATAATAAAATAAATACAATTATAACCATTGTATTTGTATGTTTTTACTGAAAATCATATTTTTATATTTCTAATTTTAAAAAAGAGAAAAATCTAGTTTATAACAGAAACAGAATTTTAGAGTAACTAGAATAAAGACGTAACAGTTAAAAAGCAGATTTGCTTTCAGCGCCATAAAATGTTAAAAAAGAATTGTAGATTGTATCTTCGTGGAAAATAGTGAGAAGACAAAAAAAAGTCATTATGCAAATTTAAGTTTGAATAAGACATGATAGAGTTTATAGATGTTTTGTATTAAAATTGAAGGGAAGACAAAATCAATCTCATATATTCCAGGTATTTTGAGAGTTGAAAAATATATATTGAAATAAATATATATATTTTTAAAATTATCAAAATAGATTATATAACGAATCTCATTTCAATAACAATATAAATATATTGGTTTGAAATTACCTTAAAATAAATAAGACATAAGACAAGTTAAAATAATCTATTGACCATAAGTAAAATAAACATTAATATTCGACCTTAGATAGTTTTCTACAAACTTTTTGGTGGTTTTCACAGATAACTCAAGAGAAGAGTTGTAAATGTAATCCTAAATATATAATAAGATATAAATCGTGATTGATTATGAAATTCATCTGTTAGACTTGACACGACGATTTAAATAAACAAATAATACAAAATTATCCCTAAATATTCAAAATAACAAAAAACAACGGAATAATAGTCAAATTTATAAAGTAAACAAAGCGACACATACAACACGTTTCACTTAAATTTTATGAGGTTCTACATTTATAACAGGATTAAATAATAAAGTCTTTTCTTCGTTAAATGTTGGTTCTAGCACTTAGGTACTGCTTCCATCTTATTCCATTTTCTTTTGCATCTATAAAAAATTAAGACTTGTAAATCCGTTTATTGTTCAATTATATAAGTAGTCATTTTAAGTCATTTAATATTTAAATTATTTAAATAAAATTTGATAAGATATAGATTACTGTACCAGTCAATTTTTTTTCTATATTCTGAAAAAAAACCATAACACAAAATATAAAAATTTCCATATAAAACCCTGAATTATTTACCACTTGAAACAATTAAACTAATCTTACCTAAATTGCATAAAGTATATTTGAAATAAATTTAATATTTAGAGTGGGTACCAATTACTGATATGACTTTTTGTTTTTTTTTATTTATTATTTAATTTATATGAGTATATATGTGAAAAAATATAAAATCTAGGATCCGTATTGTTTTGTGAATCCCTTTCGTAAACTACAATAATGTCAAATGAAATATCTTTGGTGATATTTGAAGATCAATACAAAGATGCCTCTAAAAAAATTGCTTAAACAAATGCCGATAAAACTAATGTTATATTAAAATATGAGATAATATTACTTATAGTAAGTAAATATGGTTTTTGTTCTCGTCCTACATTATTTACAATTAAAATAAATTGTATTCGTAACAAATTTCGAGTTAATTTAAAACAATCATTATTTTTAAAGTTTCTTTAAATAAATCCATACGTAGTTATTTTCATAATAATTTACAAAAAAATATTCTTATAAGTTTATTTTTATTGTATTTTTTATTGAAATCCTTTTCATTTTCATATTATTGCAGTATTAAAACAATATATCTTAATCATTCAAGTTGTTCAGTAATCTTGATAAACGACCATGCTTTCATCTTTATTTGAAAACTAAAGTATTTTTTTAAAAACTTTAAGTAAACAAACAAAATTTCACCAAAAGATTCTTTATGATATTTATCCATTATTTTTCTCTCAGTATTCTATACGATACAATTTGGTGAGTGCGTGCAGAACTTACACGAGTTAATTCCCCTCTCCCCCTTCCACTACCGAACATTCTGACGCACGGCAGGTATCCATCCCTACGTTGTGGGCATTCCCTCTGTCCGAAAGAAGTGTTTTGCTTCGTCTTTTTAATTCATACAGCGAAGGATTGGAACAGCTTGCCTGCATCGGTGTTTCCGGCCAAATACAATGTGGGTGTCTTCAAGAAAAGAGTGAATAGGTTGCTACATTAAGGCGCCTTACCACCTATGACTACATCTTTACTTTACATAAGGTGAAATGTAGTCAAGGATTGAACTAAATGGTATAAAAAAATAAAAGTAAATATCAACTCGTCTTATATATATAAGGTTATTTCGTCGTGAAAAATAATTGTTAAAATTCATCGCCTTCAAGTTTACTTTGCCAATTAGAACTATGTAAGGATTGTCTTGCAAGAGTCAAAAAAATACACTACAGGAAGACAAAAAAGAACAATAACCAGGGTCAAACTACTCGGACCTTTTGGTGAAAAAGTATGAATAGATGGAATACTTTCAAACTACTATTACTTACATTAAAAGGTTTTTGAAAACGAGTTTAAAATGCTCTTTTTTATTATAACGGCCATTATATTTATTCAGTAGGAAAATTAAGACCATCAAGTTGAGTAAATATCATTAGTTTTACAATCTGTAGAACCCTCAAACGAGGAAAATTTGTAGATTAATGATTTTACGTAAGGAAAAGTATAATATTTTTATATTCTTCTTTTATCTTTTCTTTTAGTAACAATATGTTTTATACATTTTTAATAAAAACGTCTTAAGGCCTCTATAATAAACATTATTATACATACTATTGACTTATAAATATATTATATTAATCAGAATTGCTGTAAGGGTTAAATCATATTTATATATTATCTACAAAGTATTTACCAATTACGATGGATTTTCTAAAAAAAATACTAACAGTCTCATAAAAAAAACGGCAGTTATCTCTTAAAGGATTTTAACCATTTTTTAACGCGTCGTTTTTTTATCAAAATATTGTTAGAAAATGTAATGTATTACATAAATTGTATTCTGGAATGTGTATAGTATTATAATGATTTTTCAGTAATTAAGGCATTAAGAAAACTCATTTACGCTGGTTTTTAATATTTTAGTACATATTTTTCTAATCGAAAACAAAACTTTATCTTTACCCAATAAAATATTCACATCGAGTGTAAAAAGATCGTTAGACCGTTTCGTATTCCCAAAGCATTTCTCATTATAAAAAGGTATATCTGCTAAATTGAGTACAGAGCGCTTTTAATATTCATTACACATTAAATTGTTACGAGGTAATTTGGCTACTTATCTCGAGAGCGGTTTCAGGTCAAATTAATCGCATTAACTAAAAGCATTTCCTTTTTTATATTAAAAAGAGGTCAAACTTGCCGGTAACGCGGACCACAATCTCTTGCAATTCAAGTTATATTGATCTGGAATTAAGTTTGTTCAATATATAGATTGTTTGAGTAAGAGAGTTCCTTGAGAACCCGAAGTAGGGCAGAAACGAACGATAAAACGATATATGAAACTCCATGCATTCAGGTGGTATGAATGGAATTTTAGGCAGTAAGGTGGAGTGCAGTAGACAGCGGCAGGAATTAGGTCAAATAACTCTTTGGAATACTCTTCCTAATAAATGCTATTCTACCGCATTTAATGTCTCTCTGCAATTAAAAAATCACAATCATTGAGTCTATGTCAAATCGTGCGGTTTATCAATGCATAGAGAAGTAACTGAATTATTTTGCATATACTACATCCAGGATAATACATAATAATGACATCATCGATACGCAGCAGAAAAGTGTTGAGAACAGAATGTATCATCGGGAAACACCAACGGGGTTGGGGTTGTTGTTGGTTGTACAACTTTAGTCGGTGCATTGAGTCCTGAGAGTATTATATAGGATACGTTTTGGCCCAGGAATTATACGAGTTAATTCCCCCCTTCATCACCGGATGTTCCGACGCTCGGCAGGTATCCCTACGTTGTGGACATTTCCCCTGTCCAAAGGAAGCGCTTTGCCTCCACTTTCTTAAATCGTACAGTGAAGGACTGGAACAGCTTGCCTGCATCGGTATTTTCTTACCAAATACAATGTGGGTGTCTTCAAAAAAAGAGTGAATAGATTAATGGACTTTGCCACCTTTGACTACATTTCCACTTTACATCAGGTGGAATGTAGTCAAGCATTATCTTAGTTTCTATAAAATAAAATTAAGAAGTGACACTATTTATTTAGTAAAAATAAACAAAACCATCTTTTTCGTATAAAGGCACGTCAGCCCTGATTTTTGTTACAGACAAAATCAAACGCAGTTTTAGTGATGTTTCCCAAAAACTTTGTGTTAACGCTTTATTTTAAAGTAAATAAAGTCATGGTCTTAATGGAGATACTGTAAGGAAATGTTAAATTATGTTTAATTTAAATACCATAAATGTAGATTTCCTACAAAATAGGTTAGTAGGTACGTAAGCCATTTTTGCAATTACGTATTCACTACTTAATAAATAATAAATACAAACGAATAAAATATCTTGAAAACACATAATAATTATTTGAAACAGTAGAACCTTGAAAATGAAAAAAGTTTTTAGAAAAGATAATAGAAAAATTATTATTATTCTCTGCTACTGGTGAAGCAAATGAAAAATTATATAACTTATTTGAAAAATATTTTTTATAAAATTGAAAGTTAGGACCGCGGTACTGCTTCAAATTACGTCCAATCACATACAATTTAAGTGACAAAACCTACTTGTAAATGAAATTAGCAGCTCCGTAAGGGAAATACGAGGGCAAATAATAAGTTATTCAGACCCTTTTTAATCCAAAAAAATCCGACCATGATGTGACATTCAACATGTCTGAAATGTAAAAAAATGCTTACTCATTATCAATATCAATGTGCAAAATTTTTAATTTCGGGAGTTGTAAAGAGATTTGTCGTACGTACTATAGGAATAAAGACAATTCTCTAATTTAACTATGACCATAAATTGCCATAATTATATTTATCTGCTTTAATTATATACAGATACATAGTTAATGTATCTATTAAAGAAAATGCTAAAAATAAATATAGAATGGAAAGTAAACTGATACGGGCAGGGATTCTAACCCGCGACCTCTGGGAAACCGTCCCGTCTCTCTATCAAGTGCGCTACCGAATCCCTGCCCGTATTGGTTTAATTTTCGTTTTATATTAACTGAAATTTAAATAAGCTTAAC
The DNA here is from genome assembly GCA_959347405.1 of Napeogenes sylphis. Lineage (NCBI taxonomy): Eukaryota > Metazoa > Arthropoda > Insecta > Lepidoptera > Nymphalidae > Napeogenes > Napeogenes sylphis. The sequence continues at coordinate 28,328,918 of OY365777.1, read as the reverse complement.
ATGGCTATACATGTTTGTAGATGTTTTCATGAACATTATTCTATATTAATCTTTCTACATATTTTCAGAACAGCCGTCATTATAACTGAACGTGCTGATATTATGTGGATGTCACGTCTAATTTTTAATCACTCTGTTCATAATTTTACCTTCATTATTTGGCTCCGGGAATTAGCTTTATAATAAATGTCGACATACTGCTTGATGTCTATATTATTAATATTATGCTTATTTAGATACTTTTCTGAGAAATTTATTATTAAAACTCACTATTACTAAACTTTTAATACATATTTCACAAAAAACACAAAAAAATATATTTCGTCAATATTTTTTGTATAAAGTATTCAATGTTCTTTTTATCAACAAGAAAATATAATTTATTGTTTTATTTTATCATCTAATATCAATATATATTTTAGTGGGAGTAGTGAGACCGAAAATATCGATTACTTTAAAAATCAAAAAAGCTTCGTGTACATCACACTGAAACCAAAATACTACTTTTTATAATATTTGCCTGCTTCACTTGCCTAAAAATGCAATAGAAAGTTTATGAAAAAAATACAATCAAAAGTAACATAGCATCACTGTTTATTTGTAGTTATTTAATACTTCTATAATTCATCTAATTATTCAGAACAGATTATAATTACATGAAAAAATACATAAACTTGTATTATGTCTATTTATATTTATGAAAGCTTACATTGTTACAATCAATACATATCCGGGAATTTACAATTAATAACAGTCAATTTACTTACAATAAAAAGACTTTTCCTACAATTTTATGCTTACAAATTAAAATTTAGAATAAGGGCCACTTTTAATTTATAATATAAATACAATTTATATATTCTTGATTCTAATAATTAATTGCTCTAAAACACTGCTTGGTGTATTGACACCAAGGCATAGAACATTGGTTCTATGCCTTTTAGTGAGCATTCAAAATTAACTTTTTTTTTAATATTTCAATCTAGATATTTCTAATTCATTCCGTAGTTAGTTAGTTATATACAATCTAATAAATAAAATGATTTTTCTATTAAATTTTAATTTGATTAAAAATATATATTTTTATATTTTAAGTTTTATAAACACAGACAGTGTTACACGCACTAATTACAACATATTTTTCAAAAGATAATGGTAACCATTATTATTAAGTTCCTCAATGACGACCAAAATATAATAATGTTAATTATGATATCACGTTAACGACTTAAACGTGTTTTGATTACAGTTTTATTACTGGGATTAAGAGATTAATGGTACCATTCCAGGCTTGTTACACTGTAGACTGAATGAAAAAGAATTCATCATTGCTACCTTCATAATCTTTTAGGATAGAACTAAATATATGTTTCAGTTAACACTGGTCTTACACTATTACTATTTATGTGGTAAAATGTTATTTGTTGTATTATTGAGAACATTGATTTTAAAATAAAGACTCAATATCAAGACAATCAATTATTTAAGGTTCAGCGAGTACAAAGTCGTAGCGACACGGGATGTTCAGGTGTGAAATCGAATTTTCAGCTCCATTCTAGTTGTGTCGTCGACTTAAAATTAGATAGACATTGAACTATACGTTTCGTATGGTGTATGTGTGACAATATTTTTTTTGTATTACAACTAAAATTCATGCTCATTTCTCATAAACACTTTAAGACTATAGTAGTATTAGTATTTATAACAAAAATTATTAATACGTAGAAATAAGGGATAGACTGTTTTGCCGTGTTATGCTAATAGTTTTAATTTGAATAATATTCTTTGATTAACTTCACACATTCTTTGCATTTAATAGCTCGTATATTAAGTATGTGTTAAGGATAGGTATATCCTTTGTATTGTATAAAGACAATAAGTTATATAACTCTCACAAATAAAAATACATTATATGATGTTAGTCAGTAAATTATATAATATAAAAATAATATAGAAAATATAATGAATAAATGATGCTACCAAATAAATGCTCAAAAATTTCGTTAAATTTTCAAATTACAACATTGCATGTCTACTTATTTTCGATTTTTTTAGTAAATTTGAATATAATATTCGAAATTCACGAGATGGTCTTCATTACAAAGTCGCTTTCCGTGTCTGTCTCTATCTCTGTATGTATGTATTTTTAGATCTTTAGAACTACACAACGGATATTGATGCAGTTTTTTTAATAAATGGGGTGATTCAAGAAATTTTTATGTATGATAACATGCTTAATATATTAGAAAACCACTGATAATTTCAAGATTTCTTATGTGAAGTCGTAAACAAACACATCGTTTTGCGCTTACATTGCAAACGCTGACTGAACTCCACGAGATCGATCAAAATAATGTTCTAAGTATTGCATATCTTAAAAAGTTGTTCAAGAAAGTCCGCGATGGTATATATTTATCTAATAGGGATAACCCACAATAGCTAATTTTTATTCTTTACTTTTTACAAGAAATAATGGCTTATTTACGAAGCAATTTTAAGCAAAACAGAATTAATCCTTATCTAATAAAGTACCTTGAATACATTTAACATTTAATATTGAACAATATAGCCCTTTGCACCATGTAATTGAAATGAATATTTTCGAAGATATTACAGATTTAAAATATAGGGTCTTGGCGTTTGCTCCGGTACGGTCGGCCGGCGCACTATGGAATGGAACCATGCAAACCGTCTCAAAAATGGCTTTTTTGAATGTTCAGTATTGAAAAATTTGTTACCGCATATAGCTAACTGAATTTCTAATACATACTATTTAGCATAAAAAATAGAATGTAATAAAACCAGACCTGCAAGTTGATGGTCAAAATAACGTCAATTTTGTAGCTCAGAATTCTTCCAATTTACATGGCCATATTTTGAGTCATAATTTTGATTGTATCACTTAAAACAAGTCACATAAAAGCCAATACAAAAGAAAATGGAAAGGGGAATTATTTTACTACGAATTTAAGGCTTGCGAAGCCGCGGGCAAAAGCTAGTTAATTAATAAGATTAAAATTTGAGATATATACTTTTTTTGTATATGTATATACAATTTTTATTTTAATTTCATATATTTTATATGTTCAGTTTCAATCACACGAGTACTAAGACAAGCAACAAGTTTATCTTCTGTAGTTCTAATAGACTTTTGCCAACTTGGATAATATTGTCCATAGATTTATACAACTCCAATTTTTATTCCTACTTTTACGGTCATCGGATCCTGTAACCTAAAATTTTAATAAAAACTTTGTTAAGTAAGTCTTAGTTTTATATAAGTAGTAATACTGTATGATTCATATATTATTATACAAGTTTATATTGTATTATTTAAATCACGTTACATTTTTAGTATTTCATCTACTAAAATTTTGATTGAAAATAAAATATCTAGACGTTTTTTTGATTCCAAAATATCTAGACGTTTAATTAATATTTTTCCAATATTGTAAAAACTATTGATAAATATATAGGTATTGTAACGCATATATTTATTATAATAAAGTAAAATGTTTTATTTATATGCTTATAATTTTTCCGTGGGATTCTATTAGATTCTATTTATATGAAAACAGTTCATACATCCTAGTTATTATACGTTAAGTTCAGTAAAATATATTTTCTTTAGAAAAACGATTTAGAAATAAAAACATATGAGTATCAGATCGGGTCTGCCCATACTAATTGGCTGATCTTCCATTTGAGTTAGACCCCGTTATTATGAATGATGAAGTTAAAAATTAAAAAGTTTATCACCAGTTTAACACTAATTGGTTTAACTCTTTGTTTGTCCTCCTTATGTGCAATTTATATTACTGATACAAATAAATAAACACGGTCAAGTCATTGATATACAGACATGAGACTAAGAATTATGTGAGAAAAAAAATATTTATACCTATTATAATGTTTATGTTTCTGTTTTATTTTATATCTCATTCATGAATTTTATTTATGAAAATGTTATTAGTGGAAATAACTTCGATAGTGTAGGTAACCTTTATCTTAAGAACTTCAGAATAGCATAGTTTTATAATTATGGTTTCACGAAGATCACTCGTGTTCGAGATTAACCGCCCATGCTAGTACCGAGACCAACAGTCGAGTAATAATTACATACATAACCAAACACACACACATAGACTTATGTATGTAATGAATATATATAGATCCATATATTAACTTTACCGATATGCCTTTTATAATGATGTCAATGTTAAGATACAATTCAAATGTAAATGTACTATTTTTTAAATTTAACTTTTGGTGCAGTTAATTATAAGGTATCTTAATATAATAATAATTAAAACAAACTAGTAGTAGTAATACTACATTTTTAATCTGTCAATATTACTAAAAGTTAAGTTATTAGCTAAAATGAATGTGACTTATATATTTAAAAATTATATTTTAAAGAATTCCTTACAGTTTAAAAATATGCAAAAAGTATGTCATACAAACATATTTACTGGGGCTTATAAAATTACTCAAATTTTAATTATAAAACTCAAATAAACGAGGGACTTATCTCATTTAAAAAGTATTAAAATATGGGACGAGAGATAATCCCTTACTGATTTGTTAGAATAATATTTTTGACGTAAATTATTTTAAAACCGACTTCATAACCGATAAGAAAGCTAATTAAAGTACAAAAGTCAATCTGTTTTTAATTTTTTTTTCCGATTTAGTAATAGAAAATGTGTCAAAAATCATTAATTGCTACTTATTTATGGGAAATTGGTAGTAGTTTAGAATTATTATATGCTGTTAGAGTTCCGTAGTAACTTGTACCCCATCGGAATCTAAAAACATTTCTATTATATTTATTACGGTAAAATAAAAAAAAGACATATTTTATTGTTACTTAATCCAGAAGCGAAAGAAAATTAAAGATATTTATTATCGGGAAAAAACACCTCGAGGAATAAAAGATCATCCAATCAGACATAATTAAAGCTACAAAAGCCATCTTGTCTTTGAAATTAAAGCTGATAACATTTTATTTACTATCCTTTAATTTAAAAACTCCGAAGTAGATTTATATTTAGGAGGTTCTGGGTACAAAGTAAGTATTTTTGTCCTTTTTGCGGCTTAAGATATTGGTTTGGTATAAATATATATATGGAATTATACGTATGTGTATGTAATACAATATATTTAGGTTCAACAATTTAAAAAATCTTGTTTATTAATGTTTGTATTATTTTATATTTAATAATTTTTTTACAAAAAATGTATAACGTTATATACATATAATATTGAACAAAACTAAAACATTTTCTTTAATAATATGTTATTTTTTCTGAATTGAGATGTCAGCTAAATCAGTATATATTTTTTAAATTAAATCTGCATTCAATCAACATACACATATACTTTATAAGACAGGAACATTTTAAAACAGACCTAACAGACATTTCAGTTGCCTAAGAAAACACGGAAAACTACCTGCATCTTGTCTGTTAAAGTAACATTTTTGCACAAGAACTTCAACCTCATGATCAGTTTTATTTGTTATTATAAGTATTTATTACATTGTTATTACGTTACTTAGGCAAAGTATTTTTTTTATAAGAAATGCAACTTTTATTAACCCCAACCCCCGACTAAAAAGAGGGGTATTATAAGTTTGACCTGTCGATCTGTGTATCTGTGGATCTATCTGTCTGTGGCAAATTTGCGGCCAGACGCGTAGACGGATTTGAATGCGGTTTTTTTAATCGAAAGCTGTGCTCGTCGAGATAGTTCTTATCCATGTTTAATTAAAATATAAATAGTCGTCTCCAAGATATTGATGTCTTATTCGTGCGGGGCAGAGGTTATTATGCAATAATTAGCTGTTTGCAGCCAAACGCGTGGCCGGATTTGAATGCGGTTTTTTTTATCGAAAGCTATGCTCGTCGAGATGGTTCTTTTTCATGTTTGATTGAAATATAAATAGTCGTCTCCAAGATTCGCCCGCGCTATTTAGGAAAAATAAGGCCAAAAGGTTTTTACACTTACTTAGTCAGGTAAAGTACTTTATTAAGGATAGCTGTTGCCCGTAACTGCGTCCACGTAGACTGTAAAAATATATTTATATGGCTTATGATCGCAGTCATAAAGAATCACGGGCAACAGCTAGTGATAATATAAATCCCTTCATCATAGTGTTATTAGTGATTATAAATCATTTTAATCCAAATATTTATATTTATTAATATTCGTATATATGAAACCTATCTATCTAATAATCTACCTACCCATATGAAAAAGTCAAGATTCAAGAATCATGTTACTTAATACATTTATAATTTATTACATTGTCGAAACTTTCACATGGATTTTATTAAATAATATATTATTAAATATAATATATATATTTCTCGTATTAAATATAACCTTTATACATCATAATGTAGGATTTTAATGCTAAAAGATTTTTTAAAAATCTTTTAGCATTAGAATCTTACAAACAAACAAATCTTTCGTCTTTATAATATTAGGATAGATTAATAGAAATACTTAAGCAATTGAAAATTTTGTTTGTCTGTAGGTTCTTTTAGTACAATTCAGAAAACCAGTAACATAACTTTGAAAAGCAGAAAAAAAAATTGAAATTTAAAAAAATCCCGATACAAAAAGTCCTCTAAAAAGAATAAAAATAATATTATTATGTTCTTATTGGAGTCATTGCGTCGGGGAACCGTTTAATAAAGGAAGAAATTAAAATGCAAGTAAGTTACCAAGGCAAATAAAGAAATTACGATATCGAATCGTATAGTCTAAGTCCTCAATGATTAACTTCGTAAAATATACACTATCAACGTCCGTACAACGGTCCCTCGACGCAACGACTTCAATAAGTACATAATATTATTATTTTTATTTTTTTAGAGGTCTTTTTGTATCAGGGATTTTTTAATTTTGTAATTTAATGGAGGAACGAATTAAAGGAATCTTAAATGCTCTAATCGATGTATACGACCCTATTTACTTTAGAAAATTATCTCGTTATCAGAAAAAAAGGGAAAAAACTAATTTTGACCACAATGCCAAGGACAATACATTAAACTACTGGGCAGACTTTAAAAGAATTTGATATTTTGTATGTTTATTATCTAAGTCACCATATGGTATTCTATTCACTTCGAAATATACACAATTCTTCTAAGGTAAACACACGGCTCAACAAATAAACGATAAAATAAGAAAAACAAAACTTTCTATAGCTACTTTTTATATAACGGTTTACAATTTTAATCAATAGGAAGAAGTGTGAGGAAAGATTACCTAAGTCGCTAGCAACAGCTTGTAAAATGTTACTAAAGGACACTTTCATTCACTGCTCCATCTGCAAAGTCAAGGATGCTACAACAATAGTACATTATAAAACCTAGTAAGAGATTAGTTCTTTAGGCAAGCTTTTTAGAAAATTGTATTAAACAGTTAAATAAAATAGCATCTATAACAAAAGTAATCGTATTGCCTTTCTGCATAGTTTTGTATCTGAAAATCTATATTATTAAATTTATTTAAGTATACTGTAAATTTTACTTATAAATATTTTAAAATATATTGAGGCTTTTGAAATAAAAAATAAATATCTCATTCAAATATGTAATGCACAAACGAACCGCCCAAAGGCGCTTTGTGGGTTGGTGGTCAGAATGAAACAGACCATGTTTTATTTTCACCACCAACCAATGCATATAAATATATGTGTCATAATTGAATAAAACCTTCTACATTATATGCCTTTTTTTTAAATATTATTCATTAATAAAAAAAATAGGATTTATTCCAAGTATCTTAAAAAAGTAGAGGTAGCGTTCGTGGTTGAATTTATTTTAATATTCATATATTAATTCATGTATCTTTGTGATATGGAGAAGAATTAGGATGATTTTTTATTTATTTTTTATTTTTTAATAGTTTAAAAGAATAGAAGTAGAAACGATTAAGTATCGTACGCCGTCTTGACTGAAGGCGGTGGTTTTGGTGTAGGTGCTTTCCGGACTTGGTTGTTTCAAAAATACCTACACCAAATATAGGGCGCCACATTATACGGCGCTCCACACGCTGGAGATGTGTACCGCAAGTCTCTCTCTGCCGAGCGTTATCAACGCCATTCTTGACAGTGAGAGATCGTGGCAGACGGAGGTCTCCTTCTACGAAGACGTAATGACGCAGAAGGAGGCCGCAGAGCGCGTCATGGATGACGACCCGCCCAGGAAGAGACGGTTCGCCCACCTCCTCCGCCCTCCTTAAAGATGGCTCACTGGTCGGAAGTCGGGTGACCGTATAGTTGACATTTAAAGTAAGTATACTTTAAATGTCAACAAATTGAATAATTTAAATGATATTCTTAGCTTTTTAATGCGTAAATATACGTAATTATACATTATAAATGATTATGATGTAACAAAACAGATTACCATCACTGCGGTATAATATTAATAATAATATTAAATAAATTATGTATATAGTTTATTATTTTCTTACAAAGGAAACATTGCGCATCACTGAAGCGAAAAAACTGACAGCAAATTAGATGTTGTAGTACAATTTAATTATATTTTTATCTTGTTTTTGTGAACAAAATTCTTAAGAGCTTCTCCGCAGTGGTCTTATTTGTTAGGAAAATGAAAAATATATTTTTTCTTTTGTTACAACAAAGTAAAAACGAGCACACGGTTTTTCTAAATAATATATTAAATAACAGAATAATATAGGACTTCTTCTATGGTATGTAGGTTTCCCATACGATATTTTATACACTGACTACAAATGAAAGAATAGGAATTTAATAACAACCATTGATACTATTAGTCTAGTACATACACATCGTGATTATAATAAATAGTAACATTTTAAGCATTTCACACAGTATTAAATTCGTTTAACATCTTATTTTGATAATGCAAACATAATTGTGAAAATACATTCATGTCAGGCCAGAATGTCAATTACTGTCAGAATTTTTTCTATTCTACCTTATCATTCCTTCTGATCGAAGTAATTATAAATTAATTGATTCCCTTTTTAAATATACCTAGTCTAGCTTTAAATATTGTAACAAAGAAAAAAATGTTTTTTAATGCAAATAACATTTATTTCTTTTACAGTGTGTTAATTTAATACACGGCTGACGTTTCCCATCGTGTCGTTAGGGTTTTGGATTGAAAATGGTCTCATTTGAAAGGGACCATACCTACTTTGTGTAATGCACAGCGATTATGTTATCTTTATTACCCTACTCTGTTTTAATATTACAAAATATTGTACAATGTATTGGTGCCAAAACAAGAAAAAACAAAGAACAATCGTATAAAATTGACAGATTCCAAATTCAAATGTAATATTTTTTTATTTTTAATTGTAACCGTATTTATGGCCAGACTAAGTATAATCTGTCAGAAATATTTGCTATTGTAAAACGCAGAGATAATAAATATTTAAGAAAACATACTTGATGCGATTAAAATTATTAATGTTCATTTAATTCATAATCAAAGAAGGCCTTTCTGTAACTAATCCTTACTAATGTCAGTTAACTTGATTTTGCTCAATTTGCAGACCCATTTCCTGACGACGCGACCGCAAGATTGAAATTCAAACTTCACCTTCACAAAGGATAAAGTTAACTGTAAGCTTATTACCTTGAGGTTTATAAATAATGAGGTTTTATAAATAAATTGCTTGTAATATATCTAAAATGTTTTTTTTTTATTAAAATCTCAAATTTAAGAAAAATAAAAGTTTCCTTGAAAAAAAGTGTTTATGTGGATAAAATATTTGTTTACAAGGATGTATTTAAAATAAAAAACATTTAATAAAATAAAAGTACATGCATTTTTACTCTTATTGTTATTAAAACATCTTCCAACAATACTTTATAACCTTAGAATTAAGATGATATAAATCCTGATGATGATGAATTATATTCACCATGTTCTAAAAACGTTTTATTTATTACCTATACCTTAAAGTATCGATTTTTCTTTTTTTCTTCCAAAGAAATAAATTGAGAAAATAATAAAAATATTAGTTAATATTTAATAAATGTATTTCTATATAGAAATGTTGTACGAAAGTATTTTTTAATAATTTTTTATTACGGAAAAGTATTAAATACTAAAAATTTGTTTTTATAATAAAACACAAACAGTTCATATTTTTAAATGAAAAAGTTTTTATTTTCTGAAATCCAAAGTTTACAAATCAGTATTTTAATAAATTTAGATACTATAGATATAGATTTTAATAAACATTGATACGGTAGCTCAAATCACTGAGCGACAGAGGTGGCGGGTTCGAATCCCTGCCGGTATCGGTATATTTTTTTCATTCTATATTATTTTTAATTTAAATAAGCTCAACATTGCCAATACATGTTTATAAATATTTCCAACAGTTTATACATCAAAATGACATCAGATTCCACTTATTTGAAAATTCCATAGTTTCTTATTTTGTTTATAAATATCGTACGTCTGAAACTAATTAATAACAGATATTCAATCAATCTTAAATTTATTTCTCAAAACTCAATCTGTTGGTCAATTAATTATCTGCACTGTTATCAACTGTTAAATTTGAAACTTAATACTGAGTTGCACAAGTCGACCAGAATTCAAGATAATTAAATGCACTCGTTAGGGATCAGTTATCTATCTGCCAACATCTCTATTGTATATAAAAGTTAGAATTATATACTGCAATAATGAAAAGATTTGAAAAACAAAAGTTTTTTTTTTAAATTGAAACAAAACTATTTTTACGGATTTAACTTGTGTATAATTAACTAAATTTTAAATTTACATTTTAAATCTAATCCGACGTTTCGAATGCTTTTCAGCAACGTAAAACGATGGTTAGATTAGTAAGTAAATAAATGTTATTTTCATTACATTACTAAACCTGGAACTTTATCATTTCAAACAATTTGTGAAAAGGCCATTTATCATCAAATAAAATTTTGTCAAAAAACGTTATTTCGGCTTTATTGCAATTATAGCGTAAAAAACCAGCGGTTCGTTAGTACGCGAGGCAATTACTTGATGCAATATATTATATTTACAGATTTTGTCTAGTTACTGTATTCATTAAAATAAATATATATTTTATATCATATAAGACTATACCCATGGCTTTATCTTCCCTAACGATTTGTACAACGATCTCTACTATCACAAAGTTCCAAAAAATAATGAAAATTTAATTTATTTTATAAAAAATGTTCCGGTTTTTCCTTAAGATAAGGTGAAAACTTTAGTTCAGTGGTCCGTTTTTAATTCTTACTTATTCAATTACTTATTCAAAATATGTTCATGCACTTAATATTTTACCATGTTACTATTTTATTACGTGTTTCCAATTATTTCTCGACTCAAAATAAATGCAAATTATTAGGAATAATTAAATTTCAAGATCGAATTCAATAGCTAGCCTTTATTAAGATACCGTGATTAGAAATTCAGTTCCGTGATAAACGATGATGACTTGTGGTAATGAGTGATACCACGTTAACGACTTATAATTATTTCTAGTACCGTTTCATGTTTAGTGTCAGATGTGGTGATTAATAAATTAATAGACGTAAATTAAGATTGATGGGAACCATTCATTCCATTGTGGAATTTATTAAATAAGAAAAGTTTACTTAAACGATAATGTATGTTTTCTTAAAATGAAATTTTTATTCCTTCTGTTACAAAAATGAGATTTTTGTTTTTAAAATAAAAAGTTTAATAAATAGATATAAATTTTATCTTTGATATGGTTTTGTTTTACACCAATATAAAAATATAATTTGTATTATACAAAATCCTGGCTTAGACGAGATTTTGTAAAGCGCTAATGACCTAAATAAAACAATATTATGTTCTACACATCTATACTGTTAAGACTTGTTTCACTAATACACAGTAGTACTTGCACTTCAATGTTTAATATCCAACCATTTGTAATAGAATGGGCGAGAGCAGCCCTTACAACTCGTTTTATAATATTTTAACACTATAATATTTAGGTGAGGGTAATTTACAATTTCATAACCAACTTACAGATGCTATTATTTATACCTTATAATAAGTACTAAATTATTAATAAAAGATTAAACATTATGTTAAAATATCCTATGCTCATAATTCTTAAAACATTTAACAGTAAATACTAAATAACATTCCTTAATTAATTGCGTAGGTGGCGCTACTGTTGAAACTTATGAACTAAAACATGTAAATTCCAATTTATTTACCATTTAAATTATTAGGTATTAAGAAATATGACTAACAATACATATAATAAAATTGTCACTGATCAATTTCTGTACATGGAAAATATATTTGTAGAGGAGTAGTCTCTGGACATTGAAAATATTAAAAAACATATAGCCAGGATGTGAAGGAATAACTAACAGAATCCATCTCTAACATTCTTATAATTTTTGTCCGCTTATTTTCCTGTTGCACGCAACACGAAAAAAATATATGGCTAATGTAAATAACTTTTATACATAAATATTGAGCGCCATTCTGAGTAACATTTTGTTTTTGACTTTCATTGCACACTCTTCAATCTATAAAAATATGTATTTAAAGTGTTCCAGAAATTTATGTTGTATATTATAAAACTGTAGCTGATCGCTATACATGGAAAATATTGTCAAATATTCATAATGGGGGATTTCTATATAATTAAGAATACCCAAACAATGTTTTTTTCATTTTATCCGTTCGTCTGTATATTTGTATGTCTGTATGTTTGCCCGGATAAACCGGTTTGGATGAAGTTTTCGGGAATATATTGTCTTGGGGTTCACTTTACTTTTAGGGTTTTTTTTTTAATTTAAAGCAGTTAACAAATAAAGAAGTTAATAATCTGTTATTGTCGTACCACTACGGTAAGACATTTCAAAATTTAGAAAGTGTTCTCCCCTTGGGGAATAATAATATCCTTACCAACAAAAAAAATCGATATTAAACTAGATTCTCTGTAAAAAAATCTGTGATTAAAAATTAAAAAAAATACTGCCGCTGAAGTTTGATGAAACTTTCAACGGGTACGTTATATCGCAAGCTTTATCAAATCTATCTGTACAAAGTCGCAGGCACAGCTAGAAACAGAATATAATTAAAAGAGTACAATAAGTATCTTCAAAAGTATTCTTCAAAACAACCTTATTATAATAAGAAAGCAACAATGTATGTTACATATATTTTTCAAACACATGCAATATACTTATGTAATTATTTTAACTGACTGAACTATTACCGTATAGCCGTATATACCGTATTAGCTTGACGTGATAACTGCAGCTGTTTTCAGACATAATACTTTGTAGAGATTATACACTTGTAAATACGATGTCAATTAATGTAGACCTGTTTTTTTAATATTGTATATCTTTTAGGTCCAAGTATTTATTATTCAACCATTACAAGGTTTTAATAGAAAACGATAAAATAAATTCTGATAAGAAGAAAAGATTCAAAGAATATAAAAATATTTTTACTCTACCTCTTCGTAAGAACATAAATCTAAAAATTTTCCTCATTTGAACATTCTACAGATTGTAAAACTTAATGAGAATTACTTGACTTGATGGTTTTAATTTTACCACTCAATGAAGGTTGGTCTTTGGTTATATTAAAATAAAATACCAAAAGCTACTTCGACCAAAAAAAAAGTTATAAATGAATAATTAAGAATGTACATGAATGTATATTTCATCGCTAATCGTTTGTAATCAGAATATTGACATAAATCATGAAAGAATGTATTTACATAGAGTTCTAGTTTGACTGTTCCTCTGTGTTTGTACAGGCTGTATCTTATGAACCGTAATAACTAGACAGTTGAAATTTTCACAGATTGTGTATTTCCTTTGCCACTATAACAATAAATAAACCGAATAAAACAAATCTTTAAGACGGGCTCTCCTCTCACATAACAAACGCGATTTTAAAAGGCAACTGGTAAACGCATGAAATGTTCACAGAACAGTCAAATATACAATTTAAAAATAAATAATCAGACGAAAACAAATTATTTATTAAATAGGGGCTTGCATACGACAAACGTGATTTTTTTAAATAAGTAGACCGATAAGTGCGCTAGTCATGAGTGAGGTATTTAGATTTGTAGGATATTTTAACATTTATACATTATATCCAGCATTATTTCAAAATTGAACGGTCTAGGTATAAATGTTCACATCACGATGGTACGATCTTATTATTCTTTCTTCAACATTCATTAGTTTACTTATATACTCGTCACGAGGAAGTTTCTGTCTCTCGAATAGTATTTATCCTTTCAACAAATTTTTACCTCAACTTCAGTAATTTTTTTTTAATATTTTTATTTTTAATCTATAAGTATTTTAAATACCTATAGATCAAAACTTTCGTGAACCATGATGATTATTAAATATATATATATATTTACCCGGCTATAATCATGTGGTATTATTAATAGGAACCCCGAATGTGTTCGCAACTAGTCGGGCAAATTCCGATTGCTGGACGATTATAGCCGGGGATTATAGCCGGGTGAAAACATAATGAGAAAATTATTTCATATTTATTTATTAAAAAATAATAAGAAAAAAATATAACAATAATAATAAAAAAAATAAAAAATAATTTAAAAAAAAATCAAATAATTTTCTTATTATGTTTTCACAAAGAACTAAGCTAAGGTTTTACGATGTCCTATTGCCTCACCAAAAAAAATCTGTAGTATAGTTATATATAATCTATATAATCAGCTAAGTGAACGAAGGGCGATGAAATATTACAATGATTTTTATATTTACACAAGTCACAATCTATTTACATTAATAAGTTAGTTTTTATTGAATTATTAACGTCTTCTAATAATAAAATAATGTAGCAATAATCTGTAGTCTTACTAAATTTTATTCAAATACGTCAAATAATTTTTTCGTGATGCGCTAACAAACAAAAAGTATATACTAGGGTCTTGTTTAATGTACTGAAGACACAATAACTCTTTATTATTATTACAATATTTAATTTCAGATTTTGCTTTCTTACAGTTTTAATAAAGGGCTTACCGCATTTTGTTGCAATTTATTAGAAAATGGAAAATGCTGTCTATGACTAAAGGGCTATTAAGTTATTTTTTTTATAATATCATAATAATTGCATATTATAGTAATTACCAAATTATTTTTAAGTTTTAATACAAATCATTTGATGACATTATTAAAAAACTACTGCTTTTATAATTGAGTACTAAACGGACATGAAAGTCTTACTTTTTTTATAGACGTAAATAAAATAGAATGATGGAAGCAGTGTCTAAGTGTTATAACCAACATTTAACGATGACGAGACTTTATTATTTAATCGTGTTATAAATGTAGAACGTCATAAAATTTAAGTGAAACGTGTCTTATATGTCGCGCTGTCTGCGTTATAAATTTGACTATAAGTCAGTTGTGTTTGTTGTCTTCTAGTTGTTTTAATATATAAAGATAATATGATGTCATTTGTTTTATTTTAATTGTTGTATCAAGTCTTACACATGAATTTTAGACTCGGTTCTGATATTTTTTTTACTAGTCAAGATATTTGTTTTTGTTGTATTGTCAATATAATAAACTATTTAATCTTTTATTGACATTTCAACATCTAAATAAAATGCAGTAGAACTTGATATGTAAATAGTATTTCGAGTCCAATTAACTTACAAAATGTGGTGGTAAACCTTCGAATATCATTTTATTTTACCTTTCGTAAAAAATTCTAAAATTTTGTATCGCATCGAAACAATCATAACAAAAATAGACGATCTCTTGGTTATATGATAGTAGTTATTATTATAAAATATATATTGTTTTTTTGAAAATATCTTTAAACATGTATAGCCATGTTAAGCTTATTTAAATTTATATAAATATAGAATGTAAAAAACCGATAAGGGCAGGGATTCGAACCCGCGACTACTGGGAAACCGTCCCGTCGCTCTACCAACTGAGCTACCGTATCGCTGTCCGTCTCGGTGAATTAAGCATTCTATATGTGATCGTCTTTATCGGGACGGTGGTGACATCTATTAGGTTTCTTTCGAAAATCCTAACCAATGTTTCTAACTTTGCAGTATAGATAAACATTGAAAAGATGCCACTACCGAAATCAATTTTTGAAAATATCTTTAAACATGTATAGCCATGTTAAGCTTATTTAAATTTATATAAATATAGAATGTAAAAAAAAAAACCGATACGGGCAGGGATTCGAACCCGCGACTACTGGGAAACCGTCCCGTCGCTCTACCAACTGAGCTACCGTATCGCTGTCCGTCTCGGTGAATTAAGCATTCTATATGTGATCGTCTTTATCGGGACGGTGGTGACATCTATTAGGTTTCTTTCGAAAATCCTAACCAATGTTTCTAACTTTGCAGTATAGATAAACATTGAAAAGATGCCACTACCGAAATCAATTTTTGAAAATATCTTTAAACATGTATAGCCATGTTAAGCTTATTTAAATTTATATAAATATAGAATGTAAAAAACCGATACGGGCAGGGATTCGAAAACGCGACTACTGGGAAACCGTCCCGTCGCTCTACCAACTGAGCTACCGTATCGCTGTCCGTCTCGGTGAATTAAGCATTCTATATGTGATCGTCTTTATCGGGACGGTGGTGACATCTATTAGGTTTCTTTCGAAATATAGAATGCTTAATTCACCGAGACGGACAGCGATACGGTAGCTCAGTTGGTAGAGCAACGGGACGGTTTCCCAGTAGTCGCGGGTTCGAATCCCTGCCCGTATCGGTTTTTTTTTTTACATTCTATATTTATATAAATTTAAATAAGCTTAACATGGCTATACATGTTTAAAGATATTTTCAAAAATTGATTTCGGTAGTGGCATCTTTTCAATGTTTATCTATACTGCAAAGTTAGAAACATTGGTTAGGATTTTCGAAAGAAACCTAATAGATGTCACCACCGTCCCGATAAAGACGATCACATATAGAATGCTTAATTCACCGAGACGGACAGCGATACGGTAGCTCAGTTGGTAGAGCGACGGGACGGTTTCCCAGTAGTCGCGGGTTCGAATCCCTGCCCGTATCGGTTTTTTACATTCTATATTTATATAAATTTAAATAAGCTTAACATGGCTATACATGTTTAAAGATATTTTCAAAAATTGATTTCGGTAGTGGCATCTTTTCAATGTTTATCTATACTGCAAAGTTAGAAACATTGGTTAGGATTTTCGAAAGAAACCTAATAGATGTCACCACCGTCCCGATAAAGACGATCACATATAGAATGCTTAATTCACCGAGACGGACAGCGATACGGTAGCTCAGTTGGTAGAGCGACGGGACGGTTTCCCAGTAGTCGCGGGTTCGAATCCCTGCCCGTATCGGTTTTTTACATTCTATATTTATATAAATATATATATTGTTGTCGAAGGTATTTCTAAACAATTAGTAGGGATTAATTCCTATAAATTTGTAAACAAGGGTGTTAGATTTGTCGTTTTAAATTAATCGTTCTAAATTAGTTTAAACGTTGTGATCTTAGATTTGGATTTCGTCTTATTAAGTTATGTGTAATTTGTAAATGTTGTAGTTACTTTGAATCCTTTTTGTAATTAAATTAAAAAAAATAGCTAAAAAAAATACAATATCTACAAAGCTAGAAAAAAAATACAATATATTCCATATTAATGTCTCGTTTATTCATATGATGAGAATAATTTTTCTACCATAACTGTTCCGAGAATCACTAATCTTTTTTAAAACATACTATATAGTGGGTCTTCATACTTCATTACAAATATATAAATGAAGTATTAAGACCCACTATATAAGAGAACCACCCTATAATAGAACAATACCATACCCCCACAAGAACATACAAACTCGATAAAAGAAGTATAAATTAAATTAAAAAAAAGTTTAAATTAGGTCTCTTCTATACGTTCTTGAGCCTAGTTGTTAACAAGTTTAAATTGCCCATTTGATGGTTTGTTAGTCTAATCGAATCTTGTTGGAAGTTAGTGAGATTTTCAGTCAAGGAATTAAGATATGGAATAGTGGGGTAAATTTAAAGTATCAGTTTTAAAAACAAATTAAAACTAACTGTACTTAATATTCCTTTATAGATAATATTTTAAAATATATATCCAGTAAATTTCAACTTCAGACATTAAATGTTTACATAAAAAAATGGGCTTAGTAGTTAAAGCTATATTCACCATTCACGAATATAAAAAGATGTTTTGTCTTTTTGTCTTTTCTAGTTGTAATATTTATTCTTTTAGATATATAAATCTAGAAGTATAATTACTTCTTTCTTTTTATTTTAATGTTCGCTGGAAATTAAAAAATATTTAATTGTTTATTTATTAAATTAATTCATATTATGTACGTCTTCAACAAATATCCTTATAATGTACCATGTTCTTTTAGCGTCTCAATAAAAAAAGGATAAACAATAAAAGGGAGTGATATTAAGATTGAAGGAAAGATAAATATATTTTAATGTCTCATGCGGTTTAACTAAAGACTATAAAAAGATCTAATAGCTAATAGTTAGTAAAACGAAAAATAATAATAATAATAATAATCTCGTAAATAAAGCAAATATCAGTTAGAGATTGCAAGAGTATAGATTATAAATAAGTCTGTAGTTATTACATCTGCCGACTAACTTGTATAGCGACCAGCAAGCTTAATATATTTTTTTTTAATTATTATTATTATCTTACTGGTAATTTTGCACAATCATTACATTGAAGTAAGATTAATGTAATGTTGTTTTAATAAGTTATGACGTCATCCTAAATCACTCATTAAATCAATACAAAACATATTTTATTAAAATGAGACTACAGTTTTAACCACATACTATTACTATAAGTAAGACAAGGTCGAGAATAAGTAAGATTATAATTGGACAAATTCGTCTTCGATCGAAAACCAACTGTATTTATACAACACATTGAAACAAACGTAGGCTGTGTTAGCGGAAAAATGAGGGTAAATATTTGCTTTTTTTCTTTGAAACGTGATGAAAATATCCTGATATATATAAAGCTCCGTTTACCTGACCGTGTTTCTTTATTAATCTTTATATCACAATGAGATTGACAAACAATAATCTCTTTCATTTATCTCGGATATATGACGCATCTCTTTAGAAAATAATTGGGTTAAGAATTAAAGTAATATTTTTTTTATTGTCAACGTTTTAAGTAGTTGTTTTAATCACTATTAATAAAATTCGATTATCGTTTTTCATCCAAAAAGCTCTTAGAAGTAATTAATCTTTATATATATATTTCTTGTGTGCGTGTGTATGTCACTGAACTCCTCCTAAAAGACTGGACCGATTTTTATGAAATTCTTTGTGTGTGTTCAAGGGGACTTGAGAATTGTTTAGATTCACAATTTGGTCCACTGGAAAATGGTTTTTTGATTAATTTTTAATGTGTAAGTAGGTGGTGATTTTGGAATGTTTCACATTGGTTCCGACGGACTGCGTTACCATGGCAATGTCCAATATTAAATAATATTATATTTTAATTATAGTCTGCCCGACAGTTGGCGTTGCGATAGAAATAAGAAAAATATTTTAGTACTAGCGGCCCGATACGTGCTTCGCTACGTAAAAAGTGAAATTTAAAGAAAAAAAATATTGGAACAAATTCATTTATTCAAACAAAAAATCTTTATTTACATATTCATACGGTATCGATTGGTCGAATTATGATAAATGCACATGTAATGACGTTAGATATTGTGATAACTTTTTAATATTTATTTTTAAAGTTTGATTTTTTAAATTAAAGACGCGTGTACAAGACAACGTCTGTCGGGTCCGCTAGTATAAATATAAATGTATTCCGGGTCACGTTGATTCAAATGCATAGATTAGAAAAAATATTTCTATAGAAATCATTTGGAATGTTTTGTTCCAAGGTTGGTTCTGGATATACTTATTAAAACGCTCCATATTTCTATTAAATTCAGTATTAAATTAATTATAGAAGCTTTTCACTAAAAAGTGTTTTTAAATAATAACAATTTGTATAAAAAAGTTTATTTTTGACTATAATTATGCTAAGGAAAGTCGAAATATGTTATTGTTATTTTGAGTCTTATGAACACTTGGTTTCCTTAATTAAAACATATTTTACAATACATACCTATTCATAGTTACGGTTTGAAATATAATAGTGTTAATTATAATATCACGATAACGACTTAAACGTGTTTTGATTACAGTTTCATTACTGTGATTAAGAGATTAATGGTGGCATTCCAGGCTTGTTACAATGTAGGTGTTGTTTGTTTGTGTGTTTGTTTACAGTTGCTTTATAAGAAATATAATAAATAAAGTTGTATTAATAATGAATTGTTCTTTTATGTTTTATTTTTAAAACATAAAAGATCCGAACTAACTAAATGATTTTAGTTTATTAAATATTTATTATATGATATTACACGTTTATTACTCGCATTTTCGTGTTTCGAGTCTGGGCATAGTTTGTGTGTGACCTTTACAAATCCTATATATTCTAGAATATAGAAGTGAAGAGTTTAAACAAAGAAAATATATACAATATTTTTTTGTTCACTTGTTTTTTTTTCTTCTTGTTATTAATAATTGCAAACTTCAAAAGAACTTTATGCTTATCACCAAAGAAATGTTCATAATAATCTTTGAGACTTTAATTCGAAGCCTTATTTCCTTTTCTGCTATGTTTATATTTCAATAAGGACTTTTCTGCCCATCAAATCAATGATTAAAGTAAACAAAGTATAAAGTTATGAAATGTTAAATAGGTATGACCAAAAATAAAATATTTTAGTTTTTTTATTCAAATATACATCCTGTTTCTTTTTAAATTATTGTAGTATCTCTGAATAGCAGATTATCATAGATATATAAGGCATCTTAATGGATTAATATCTTTTATTAAATATAATAAGTAAATAAAATACAAAATTAATTTCCATTCCAAACAAGCCCAATATCATGCAGAGAGTGCGTGTTTCTATTAATATTCAAGGACTGATAAAGTCAAAGGGGCTCATTTTGTATGACGTGTATGTATTTTTTATAAAGAAACACAAATTACAAGAAAAAAATATTTTATGCAATAGAAAAAAATATTTTTTCCTTGTTATTTGTCGCAAGACTATGTATACATTCGAATATTGAAATTATAATTGTAGGGGTAAGACACTATGACGACCCACTCGATAAAAGAAGTATAAACTAAATTAAAAAAAAAAAAAAATTAGGTCTCTTCTATACGTTCTTGAGCCCAGTTTTTAACAAGTTTAAATTGCCCATTTGATGGTTTGTTAGTCTAATCGAATCTTGTTGGAAGTTAGTGAGATTTTCAGTCAAGGAATTCAGATATGGAATAGTGGGGTAAAATTAAAGTATCAGTTTTAAAAACAATTCAAAACTAACTGTACTTAATATTCCTTTATAGATATTATTTTGAAATATACATTAAGTAAATTTCAACTTCAGACATTAAATGTTTACATAAAATAAATGGGTTTAGTAGTTAAAGCTATATTCACCATTCACGAATATAAAAAGATGTTTTGTCTTTTCTAGTTGTAATATTTATTCTTTTAGACATATAAATCTAGAAGTATAATTACTTCTTTATTTTTATTTTAATGTTCGCTGGAAATTAAAAAATATTTAATTATTTATTTATTAAATTAATTCATATCATGTACGTCTCCAACAAATATCCTTATAATGTACCATGTTCTTTTAGCGTCTCAATAAAAAAAGGATAAACAATAAAAGGGAGTGATATTAAGATTGAAGGAAAGATAAATATATTTTAATGTATCATGCGGTTTAACTAAAGACTATAAAAAGATCTAATAGCTCATAGTTAATAAAACGAAAAATAATAATAATAATAATAATCTCGTAAATAAAGCAAATATCAGTTAGAGATTGCAAGAGTATAGATTATAAATAAGTCTGTAGTTATTACATCTGCCGACTAATTTGTATAGCGACCAGCAAGCTTAATATCATTTTTTTTTATTATTATTATTATCTTAGCTGGTAATTTTGCACAATCATTACATTGAAGTAAGATTAGTGTAATGTTGTTTTAATCAGTTATGACGTCATCCTAAATCACTCATTAATTTCAGCAACTTGTAATTTTAACAAAATTTAATTATTCTCATTTAAAGTTATCAACTGAACATGTTTTTAAATAGTATTTTGGAAAAATAAAATCAATATAAAACCACATACTATTACTATAAGTAAGACAAGGCCGAGAATAAGTAAGATTATAATTGGACAAATTCGTCTTCGATCGAAAACCAACTGTATTTATACAACACATTGAAACAAACGTAGGCTGTGTTAGCGGAAAAATGAGGGTAAATATTTGCTTTTTTTCTTTGAAACGTGACGAAAATATCCACCTATATATATAAAGCTTCGTTTACCTGACCGTGTTTCTTTATAAAAATTTATATCACTATGAGTTTGACAAACAATAATCTCTCTCATTTACCTATGTCGGATATTTGACGGATTAAGGATTAAAGTAATATTTTTTTTATTGTCAACGTTTTAAGTAGATATTTTAATCACTTTTACTAAAATTTGATTATCGTTTTTTATCTAAAAAGCTCTTAGAAGTAATACAAATATAAATGTATTCCGAGTCACGTTGATTCAAATGCATAGATTAGAAAAAAAATATTTCTATAGAAATCATTTGGAATGTTTTGTTCCAAGGTTGGTTCTGGATATACTTATTAAAACGCTCCATATTTCTATTAAATTCAGTATTAAATTAATTATAGAAGCTTTTCACTAAAAAGTGTTTTTAAATAATAACAATTTGTATAAAAAAGTTTATTTTTGACTATAATTATGCTAAGGAAAGTCGAAATATGTTATTGTTATTTTGAGTCTTATGAACACTTGGTTTCCTTAATTAAAACATATTTTACAATACATACCTATTCATAGTTACGGTTTGAAATATAATAGTGTTAATTATAATATCACGATAACGACTTAAACGTGTTTTGATTACAGTTTCATTACTGTGATTAAGAGATTAATGGTGGCATTCCAGGCTTGTTACAATGTAGGTGTTGTTTGTTTGTTTGTTTGTTTACAGTTGCTTTATAAGAAATATATTAAACATTTTAATAAAGTTGTATTAATAATGAATTGTTCTTTTATGTTTTATTTTTAAAACATAAAAGATCCGAACTAACTAAATGATTTTAGTTTATTAAATATTTATTATATGATATTACACGTTTATTACTCGCATTTTCGTGTTTCGCGTCTGGGCATAGTTTGTGTATGACCTTTACAAATCCTATATATTCTAGAATATAGAAGTGATTAGTTTAAACAAAGAAAATATATACAATATTTTTTGTTCACTTGTTTTTTTTCTTCTTGTCATTAATAATTGTAAACTTCAAAAGAACTTTCTGCTGTTATCACCAAAAAAATTTTCATAATAATCTTTGAGACTTTAATTCGAACCCTTATTTACTTTTCTGTTATGTTTATATTTCAATAAGGACTTTTCTGTTCATCAAATCAATGATTAAAGTAAACAAAATATAAAATTATAAAATGTTAAATAGGTATGTCCAAAAATAAAATATTTTAGTTTTTTAATCAAATAGGTATACTTCCTGTTTCTTATTAAATTATTGTAGTATCTCTAAATAGTAGATTATCGTAGATATATAAGACATATTAATGAATTGATCTCTTTTATTGAATATAATAAGTAAATAGAATACAAAATTAATTTACATTCCAAACAATCCCAATATCAAGACAATCAATTATTTAAGGTTCAGTGAGTACAAAGTCGTAGCGACACGGGATATTCAAGTGTAAAATCGAATTTTCAGCTTTATTCTAGAAATGTCGTCAGTTGAAAACAAGATATATATCTAACTATATGTTTCATGTCTCCAAAGGATAGTAAACGCGTAACGGGATATTATAATATTTTGAATATTATATAAACATATTTGTTAGTCTTTTTTTTTTGTTAGTTACGTGCAAGTAATGATCAACTGTGACACAGACTAGATATTCATAAATTATTTTAAAAAGAGGTTGAAATCTATCTAACTAAACAAGATTTTTAAAATATATGGTGTTATAATATTTTAAAACCATAGTAAAAAATATCGAAATTAAATGCGTATACGTAAGTCATCATATTGGAAACTTTTTCAAACTAAATATTTTATAGGTTACATACAGAAAGAAAATGGTTTCGTCTAAAATTACAATAAAATTATAAATAAAAGATTTCGAAAATATCATAAATTATGATTGTAATAACTTGAAGGAATGATAATGGGAGGCTGTCCAATTGCTGACAACTGCTTGTATAATACGTAAGACTAAACTTTTTCACGGCATTTAACAAAACTACTGTTTCATAAAATTTAGAGGGGTTTTTATGGCCCTAAGTGATTACAAAGTCTTTTTATTTTTTCATTATGAACGCTTAAGGGTTTGTTGCAATTTAGACAAAAAAATATATAAGCATTATTTTACTTTGAAAAAATATGTATATGAATTTTTATCATCTTAGGAATAATACTAATTTAGAGTTTATAAAAGCATGATAAAAGAAAATCTTCATAAGTTAAGGATTTGTTTACAAATGAGCTAAGAAAAGTAAATCCATTGATCTTACTGACTTAGTGACGTCAAATATTGTAAGCGATAGGTATCAGGAAAAATAAAGATAATTCAAAAAATATATTTACAATAATGTATTAAATACAATATTCATTTCTTATTATTGTTAAAGTTTAATCTGTTATTATTGCTATCGGGGAGGTCAAAACTTAAAGATGATGTTATTTCTTAACTGACTTATTGCGTGTTATTTCTTATCTTAGAGAAAGTTAATGGTTTATTTATTATGTACAGCCTAACTTTATTCATTTGGCTGCAACCTCGTTTATTATCTGACTCAAAAGAGATAGTGCAATCCTGTCACAATGAATTAAATACTAACTTCATTTCTAAACTGAGTGAGAGAGCTGGAACGCGAACTGCTCTTAATTATCTTCATGTGTCCTTTTCTCTACAAACTCGGCTTGCCAAAGCTGATAAGGCGTACTTTACTATACGATACAGCTGCTAGTTTTTGAAAAAGAAATTATGTGTATTGTTTGTGAAAAAGAAATTTTGTGTTTAAAAATATGAAAAAAAAGTATTTAAACAATTTTTTGCACGCATTTCCAGATTTTGTATAAATTTTTTATTCTATCAACCTAATGCTTTTCGATTTTTTTTATTTATTTCCATCATTTTATAACAAGGAAAATAGTTACTTTCTAGTGATTGATGATTCTTTTAAAAACAAAATCAAAATGTTGTTAGTAGTTGTCAATTTACGTCTGGCCAGATTTTCAAAAACTGTAATGAACAATAACGGCGTTAGTTCACCAAACCCTTACAGGTATTTTTTTTTTGGTAAATTTTCGCTAGGGTCAGGTTTTGGCTGACCAGGATCTAACCATTGCGATCAGCACTTCCGATTATCATAGAGAATCCATTTTTATCACAGGTAATGATTTGATTTAAAATCCCTTCATTATTGTGCCGGTTCAGTAATGTAAAGCAGCAGTCGACGCACGTTTGCGGGTTTGCTACAGTATTTCATGAGGTACCCACCTTTCAAGCTTTTTAATCTTCCCAATTTGCTTTAAGTAGATAAAACAGTTTTATCACAAATATTGCAGCCTGTAGCTAACTTGGACGTGGTTTGCAATGAATCCGCTTCCACAATACCATTCAATTCTTCATGGTCAACTTGGGTATCCGACCGTCCATGGAGCTTGTTCTGCAGGTCGAAATTTCCAGAACGAAAATGTTGGAACCAAAAACGAACCGTTTTATCTTTTACAACATGACCGCCACACACGTGATTAACCCTTCGAGTCGTTTCCGCAGTACTGGTGCCACGGCTGATGTGATATTTTCCATTTTGTAAACTGAGTAACGCAAACCAAATAACAGAAGTAAAAAAAAAACAAATGAATGAAGGTCAATGAAACAAAAATGTATGTGTAAATAGCTGTAAAAAAATGAATTTAGAATTCCCTACCAAAGAGCAGAAACTTGTAATTAAAGTGGCCAGAACGCCAATTTCATTTGTTAATTTCTTTGTTTCATTAGGGACCTAATGTTATATTAACATTAAAATATATATTTACTTTTTATATACGTTAGCAATTACATGTAACCAAAAGCTTCGGATCAGAAACACGTCAAATATTATCAGGAAACCTATTTTTATCACAAAAATATATTAGCATCGAGAATTACTTGAAAATGCTACTTTTAGACCTCTTCGGCTATTTTATTGTAATACTTTTGTGTACTTACTGAAAAAATCCTAAGGTAATGATAAGCTATCTTATCATTATCATTTTTTGATGTTTTACTAAAACATAATGAATCATAACAAATATATAGAAGATGGAATATATAATCTAATATGTATATTTTTAGCAGTTGAAGATACACTTAAGGTAAGGTGGTAAGAATCTTTTGTTATAAATAGTAATATTTGTGTCAAGGTCATAAATTTTTGTGTAGGAATTGTTTACAAGCGGAAGCTCAGTAGGTGTAAAAAGTGTTTGTCAGTGTGGTCTTTGACTTATTTATCTTAGTAGAGAATTTTTTTAGCTAGATATACTTGTATTGGATATGCCCTTAGTACCCTCAATTTTATTACTAAATTAGTTTTAAACATTCTCCTTATTAATTTATCTCAAATATATAATTGATATAATTTAATTTAATTCTTTAATTTTAGTTCAGTTTATTTTGCGTTTATCTATTATTTTCTCTAAACGTTCACATATACTGTCATTCATTTTTATTACCTCCTTTCACAGGTCCGCTGGAAGAAATTTCTAATACCATAACTATAGATTGGGTAAGCTTCGGTCTTTGTTAGAAATTTCATTTCTATGCACCTGAAATTATATTGTACTAGCAAAATTAAAATGACAACCCCATTGAGACACATTATTTTTAAAGCCTAGGCTGTTCTTTTTCGTAACCATTTGTCATTTTTATTGTTGTATTACTTATTCTTTAATCTTTAATGAGTAATATTTTAAATTTTAATTTTATCATATTCATATGATATGCCTAATAAAATTTCTCAATATAAATATTTTTTAACCCCCGACTAAAAAGAAGGGGTTATAAGTTTGACCTGTCGATATATGTATCTGTGTATCTGTGTGTCTGTCTGTGACAATGATATGATATTCTTTATTGTATAAATAAAAAAACATGAACAAAAAGATAAACACAAATGAAAATAAAAAGCAAAAGTACAATAGGCGGCCTTATTGCTAAAGAGCAATCTCTTCCAGGCAACCTTTGGGTACAGGACAAGTAGTAATGACGTGGAATAAGTTTTTTAAACAAATAATGAATATACATACATAAATAACATAGTACAAAATAATAATATATATGCACTAAAATATACCATACAATATATATTATACATACATATGTTCATACATAATATATACGTAATTTAATAAGTACACGAAAATAATATTACTATAAAAAAAATAAAAGTTTATGGCAATGACAACTAGGAAATAAACATTGACAAACGAAAAGGGGGTTTAGGAAGAGTTAAGCGAATTAAGGTAAAATTCCTTCACTTTCATTTTAAATGTTGTCTGAGATTTTGCACATCTTACAAAAAGAGGCAAGGAGTTCCATAGACGAACAGCTTGTACCGTGAAGGAATTTGTGTAAAAGGAGGAAGAGTGGGAAGGAATTTCTAAAATAAGGTTATCCTCGGAGCGAAGAGAACGTTCATGTGAGGAACCCAAGAAAATGAATCGTTCCTTGAGGTAAGAAGGGGTAGCGGGATTGAACAGAACGGAATAAAGAGTGTTAAGGATATGAGTACTGCTGCGAAGACGAATCCAGAAGGGAGCCACTTGAGTTTAGCTCGAAAATGGGAAACATGATCATATTTGCGCAGACCAAATATGAATCTGATACAAAAGTTCTGTAAGCTCTCCAGTTTGTTTAAAAGTTCCTCGCTTAAATCAAGATAGCATATGTCGGCATAATCGATAATAGGTTCTTACCTACTCTTCTCTTGAAGAGTTTGTGTCAGAGCAATTTTGGTTGAGATTGGAAGAAAGTTCCGCAATCTGCGCAACGACGCCGCAGACGCAAAAATTCGAAGATATTCCATCGAAGATACCGGTCCAATGTGACCCAAACTTACAACAGAGTTACTATATGGAATATTAACATTGTTTAATACTAAATTGGGCAATTCAGAAAGATCGATCTTATTTAACAACTTAGAACTACCAATAATTATTGCTTGGGTTTTAGCTGGAGTGATACTCAGACCATGATTTTTACACCACCTGGCTATGATCTGCAGATCCGAATTTATTCGAGTGATAGGAAGTGGAAGTTCCTTAACACTAACATGTTTATATATCTGGAGATCGTCTGCATACAAATGGTAAAGAGAGGATAACTTTTGATTTATTGTATTTATAAACAAGAAAAATAGCAAAGGAGATAATACGCCACCTTGCTGAACACCGGCATTGACTTCCAACCACTTCGAATACGAATTCCTTGCAGAAATTCTTTTGCCGGCGTCCATACAAATAACTACGAAACCAGTCAGTTACCGCAGGAGATATGTTAAGAGAACTTAGAATAGCCAGCAGTATATTAAATGCATTACTAAAATCGAGTAACACCAATACTGTAACCTGTTGATTATCCATGATTTTCCGAATATCATCTGTTATCTTGACTAATGTAGTAGTAGTGCTATTACCAGGACGGAAGCCGGATTGGAAAGGATTTAAAATATTATGTTTAGTGAGAAAACTGCTCAGTTGTTGGTGAACAAGGCGCTCCAGTACTTTAGATAGAAAAGGGAGAATGGATATTGGATGATATTCGGTAAAGGAAGATGCATTTCATTTTTTCGGTAGTGGTATAATATGAGCGTCTTTCCACAAGTTAGGAAAGGTGTTGGAAGTAACGGAATTATTAAAAATGGAGGTAATAACGGGAATTATAAAAGGAAGTATGGGAATGATCATCTTACGACTAATACAGTCAGAACCAACAGCATCAGATTTAATCGCCATAATGTTTCTCTCAACATCACTTTCGGAGAACTGACCTAAAAAGAAAACAGGAATATTAGGAATTTGGCTAGCAGAAATATGATTTATCGTTTTTACCTTGTTGCGTCATCAATAGCAACAGAATTTGAAAAATGCTGATTCATGCAATTTAAATCTAAATTATCTATATTTACATCTCGATGTGTTTTGCCAACTCCCAATGATTGAAGAAAATGCCACACTTTTCCGGAGGCTTTTTCTTCTATGACGGATTTATAAATATGGCGGCGTTGTTTGTCTCTACACAATTTGTTACATCGATTCCGAATTGCAACGTATTTCACCCAATTGCTATCACTCGGGTCATGCACATACTTTCTTTTTGCCCTGTGCTTCTTTTCTTGAATTTTTTTAATATCAGGTGTTCCCCCGTCCCCTTTCCATCACCGGACGTCCCGACGCACGGCAGGTATCCATCCTTTTGTTGTGGACATTCCACCTGTCCGAACGAAGCGCTTTGCTTCCTCATTTTTAGTGCGTACAGCGAAGGACTGGAACAATTTGCCTGCGTCGGTATTTCCGGCCAAATATAATGTGGGTGTCTTCAAGAGAAGAGTGAATAGGTTGCTAGGGCAATGCGCCTTACCATCTAAGACTACATTCCACTTACCATCAGGTGGAATGTAGTCAAGCATTGCCATAGATCGTATAAAAAATTAAAAAAAAAAAAAAAAAAAAAAAAGCCAAGGAGCAGGTAGATGTATAAAACGAACTGGGCATATAGGAGCGTGTGCATCGTAGAGAGTAGTCAAAGAATTATTTAGTAGGTGTACTTGCTCATCTACACAGCAAGAGTTTAAAACATTGGACCAGTCAATCTTAGATGCATCCACATGCAACCGTGCCAAATCCATCCCACCAAAATTGCGCTGCAGAAGTATTCTAGATTTGGCCTTAGGAGGCTTTATTTTGTAAGAGAGATAGAGAAGGTGGTGACAGGAAAATTCAAAAGCATAAAATTGTCCGTGCTTTTCGATGTGATCGATAGAAGAGACAATTGACAAATCAAGGAGTAAAGGATTACTATTTGGAAAGAAATGAGTAGCGAGTGATGGAAGGATATGCAAATTTGCTCCACTGGCTATAGACTTAAGACGAGATGATCGGTGATCATTTTTAATTAAACATGTGTTAAAATCGCCCATTATTACTGTGTGACTATATGATGGTGTTAACTGTTGCTATGTTCGTCCAGATGGTTCTTATCCATGTTTGGTCGAAATACGTTTAATAAAAGTTTAATAAAGAAAAAAATTAAAATACTTCGTAAAATAGACACCATCGTCAACGGTCCCCCGACGCAACGACTTCAAAAACTACATAATAATTTTATTTTTATTCTTTTTAGAGGTCTTTTTGTATCGGGGAGGATTTTTAAATTATAAATTTAATTCTCAAATCAGAATCAGAATAATTCAGAATCAGAATAATTAATAATTAAATCACTTATTTATGTTTCCTATTCAAAATGAATTCTTTTTTATGACATAAAAAAATTGTTCAGTATTGTTCAGTATATTATGCTTAAGTGTAATCCGAAAAATAAATAAGCAAACATGTGACTGTTAGGAATAGTGGAACACGAAGAACTAGTTTATATGAAAAACTGAGCAGGAGATGTAGGGAGATAACGCTTTTACCTTTTTCCGACTGGAGCTGTAGAGAATGGCTGCTCTTTTTGGAGTAGCTCTCACGTCCGCGTATGATATTGGAAAGTTCTTATTCTTATATCCCTATCTTTTACCGTAAGGAATTTAATACAAAGTATAGCTACTTACAAAGATTCCGCATCGATGTATATTCTGAATATTTTCGGGAAACTCGGAAATTATTTCACAGCTATCTAAAACTTCCTATATATATATCTTAAAACACTTTTTCATTAATGTATTAATTGACAACACTTGAAAGTTCCGGTGAAATATATATGTAA
Organism: Napeogenes sylphis; assembly: GCA_959347405.1. NCBI lineage: Eukaryota > Metazoa > Arthropoda > Insecta > Lepidoptera > Nymphalidae > Napeogenes > Napeogenes sylphis. The sequence goes on along the minus strand of OY365777.1, from coordinate 28,297,714 downwards.
ATATCTAAGCTGCAACAGCTCTATGGAGTGTTAGCTTTACTTATATTATGTTTTTACCAACTTGTGTGGGTTTTTTTTCAAACATTTACCGTTATATGATCTTGTTAATATAAATTTATTGTTATCACTGAGCTAACTAAAATGGAGAGTACGTTTAAAATAAAATAATATATGTAATATTTTTAAACAATATCTAAAGGAATGTGTTCGCCACAATTTATGTAAATATTAGTACACTCGAGTTCGTCAAATTTAATTAGCATTTCAAAGCGTCAAAACGGTTGTCTGTTTTGTACATATGAGTGTCGTATTCATAGAAAAGTTTAATCTATAAAATAATATTATTATATGAAAATAGGATTTAAGCAGATTTATTATATGAAAATAGGATTTAATTATTTTATAAAATGTAAATTTCATATTTTCATGAGCACAAATTTAAGTAAAATTATTTTTAACACATTTAGCTCAGTTCTTCTACCTTCAAAGTTTACTAACTGTAATTGAAATCAAGTCTCAGAGTGCGACGACGGACATGATTCTATCTGAACTATCCGTCTACCGGGCTACTGGGCTTTATAATAAAATCTTATCCGTTTGTTACATATAAAATGGAGGCTAAAGCAGTGAAGTTAAGAATTTGCAGAATTCTTGACCGAAAACAAGAGGTTTTTCTTCAGAAAATGAATATGGAGTACCTTAAGAATTTTATATCGAGTAGTATCTCGATATAAAATCTAGAATGTCGTATATTTAAAAAGTTCTGCAAGTCCAACTTTTTAAACCTATACCAAACAACCAACCTATAAAAGATGCATTAGTCGTTATTTATTGTATAACTTAAAAATTAATAGGGTTATAAAACTAAAAGAACTTCTTAAGCGGTAGAGAGTTCACAAAAAAAAAATAGATAACTACTGACTACTAAAAATATTATTAAGCGATGTCTTACCAGGTCCAATTTAATAATATTAATAATATTATGTTCAAAGCTAAATAGAAGATTTTCAATTAGTCAGAAGAGTACTAAGTCGATATTTTTCCACCACAATGTTGATTTGATGGGGTGTCTGCTATCAACTGACTGAGCTAGGTTTATAGAAGCTGTAAAAAACACTACATATCACAAACGAGAATGGAACTTTTAGCAACACCTACTAGTAGGGCCAGCATATGATTTGAAGACTGGCTGGTTTTATTGTTAATCTGCTGGGTTATGATTTATGGTAAGTTTTTTCGGATCGTAGCAATCTCGAAGCGTCTAATAATTTCCATTTCCTAAAACAATCATTAAGAATGTCAGTAAAGAATTTATCGACGCAGAGAGTGCGTGTTTCTATTAATATTCAAGGACTGATAAAGTCAAAGGAGCTCATTTCGTATGACCTGTATGTATTTTTTATAAAGTAACACAAATTACAAGAAAAAATATTTTATGCAGTAGAAAAATATATTTTTTCCTTGTTATTTATCATAAGACTATGTATTCATTCGAATATTGAAATTATAATTGTAGGGGTCGAGATACTATGACGGTGAGGTTTGTTGGTGCTTATCCTCCACCTCCTGGTTTTACTTTGTGGAACTCCTAACTTATGATCTGATGATGATCTGGTTCAGTACCCAGGAATTCCACAAAATCTCCCCAATTTCATGTTTAGAAACATGTAGCTATAGTGGATTCCTGACAACAAAATAAAGAGAGATATGGAAGGTAAATATAACTTACTACATTAGAAATATAGATTCCAATGCTCTGTAATCACTCACTGGAATTAAAAAAATATACAACTAAAAGATTCACTGACAAAATACTCTCCATATAAGGAGTACTAATACTATTTACAGCAGAGTATAAATACATAATTATGTAGTTAGGTTATAAGCAACCATCATTAATATTATAATATCGCTTAAATGCTATATATATATACTTGAAATTAATTGAGAAATTTATTTATTCAATTTGAAAACTACAATTTACTCCGATTTAATGTAGAAGTGAAGCTCCTATTAATGGTACTGGTAAAACTAACATTAAATTAGTTATCTAACAAGCTAACCCTTTAATAAAAGTAAAATATATATAGAACGATTACATCGATTTCGGTTTAATTTTCAGTAAAAAAAACTAACATTAAATGGGATACTTAGTTTGTGCATCCAATATAGTAGAACATCCAACAACTTTAGATGAACCAAACTGAAGTAGTTAGATGTTATACCCAGAGCAACTGCCACGGACTTACAAAACATAATCAGTATTTAGTACAATGTAAGCTACGCAATTTTTGGTGGCAAATTTCTTTTTTAATTAATTTTTGCTAGGTATATGTTTGGTATATGTTTAAGTCGAAATATTGCTGAACCTTTTATGTGTTTAACATATTTGATCAAAAACCTATATTTATAAATGAAATATTATAGCTTAAAGTATAATTATCTTAACATTGTCTTACAGCCCTAGAAAAACATAATCATATTTATGTTTTAAAGTAAAGTTTTGTTTAAAATCAAATGTCCTCAGGGTAATAAAGCACATCAGAAGATTAGAAATCATGTCATTACGGAACAGCCGAGACTCTAGACTAGTTTAGAAATTCTCTATTAAGATTTAGTTTATCCAATTTTCTACATTTCATCGTACTTTATTATATTTTATCTTATTTTCAATAGTTTTCTTTGGCTGTGTGTTGCAAAAATAAAAAAATACTTAAGACTTATTTTTGACTAATAATCAACTAAATGATGTCACAAATAATTTAATTCTAAGCCTTTTGGGATAAAGAAGTACGTGTCCTTTTGTCATTTTTATTACCAATGAAAAACATACATTTAGTTATGTATGGAAGATTTTTAACGAAGTATTATTAATATTAAATGTTTTGTTTTATAAGCCTACAATATTTCCTGAGATGATGAGATACAAATAAGAAGGGGTATTAAATTCGTCGGTTATCTGTCCGTATATTGTTTCGTCTCGCTTCCATTTCTATAAATCTTTATATCGCTCACGTATCTCGGCTATGTGACAGCAAGTAATTTGGGTTAACCAATTGAGAATTTATATGGTTTTATTTTTTTATTTTATTTTATATTATTTATGCAAACGGGTGGCCCAGAATAAAATCACAAACACATCATCATCTACAAAAGAGGCCACCATAAGCGGACAATCTAGTTATGCATATAAATAGTAAATAATTCATAGTTATTATCATTGGCTTCGGAGCTTTATAATAACAGGGGCGTAGCTCAGATCGTGGAACGTTCGCTTAGCATGCGAAAGGTACCGGGATCGACACCCGGCGTCTCCAACTAGCCTTTTATCAACGTTGTTTATTTAATGATTTTACTAAGTATTATAACCTTATGTATAAAATCTTATATATTTCGTTAAGAAAACGAAAAAATATATTATATTTTATACTATTAAATACATTACTTGAATTACTCTTGTACCCGTTTGTCATTTTTGTTATATATAGGCAAATATCAATGTGACGTTAATATTGTATGTAAAAAAATGTTTGTAGTTTAAACTTTCGTTTTATAAAAATATCATGAATATTTTTTTTTGTTGAAAATTATACTCATTTCTTTAATAAAGATGACTTCTTTTTTTAAAATGTTATTAACCAGAACGTAAAGGCAGGTTTCATGAAACAATAACATTTATGAAATTTAACCTAGATCTGGATTTTCTAGATTTATGATCTACGATATACAAGAAGGTTTTGCCACCTTATTAAATTTGCACTGCATACAATAACTTAGTACCTCACCTCATATGGTAATGTTTCTACGAAATTATTTATATCCTCGTTAAATTGAATTACATTTATACCAATGATGTACAAAAGTAGTTGAAGTCATTTTCATTTTCAAAAGTTTCTGAATAGAGAAACTCCAATTAATATATTTTCAAATATTGTGAAAATAATTATATAAACTGGCCAACATTTATTTTAACAATTTTAATATTAAAAGCTTTCGGCGGCATGACACAAAGCGCTTTCGGATTCGGTTTCGTTTGTGCATGGCGTTTATTTGATAGCATAAGATATGCCTCAAGCTTTATAAATATCATTATTATGCAGTTGAATAAATATAAAATTTATATCCAGATATACTTTTCGAATTTATAAACATGACACGAGAGCGGTAACAGAATTTAACTTTGTATTATTATTTTTTTATTAATTTAACTATTCGATAGAAAAAAAAAAACGATTTTTACAATGCAGTTTTCTAATTATGTTTTTATTTTACCATCACTCTCACACTCACGACTTTGTAGCTTTTAACGTTATTTAGTAGCCTAGTGACATTTATTTTAAAGAATTGTCAATGAAATTTTTTACCCTTTTTACCAAAAGGATAAATGGCCATAAATATATAATTGGCCATAAATCCAATTGGCTTGCTATTAGAAAAAAACATCTATAAAATAAAATATATTTAATTAAAATATCAAACTATGGGTCTTTCTTTAATATTAAGTTATAACCAGGGAATGACACTTACATTTTTCCTAAAGAGTATCAGTCATAACATAAAAGTTTTTTTGTAGTTAAGTGTTTACGTGAATTGAAAATCAATAACAATTGAAATAAATATATATACGTCTGTCTAAACGTCTGCCTGTACGTCTGCTGTTTACTGTAACTGTTTAGTTACTCTGCAACTGTACAACTTAGTAAATAACATGAATAATGTATTAATATTGTAGAGTTTTTAGGTAATATTTATATAGTTAGGAACTGCCTTAAAGATAATTCTTACTTTTATTTTAAATTAACTTTTATATTCTTCATTAAGTAAACCAACCAACAGAATCGATTGCTGTTCAATGTTACTTCAGGGCTATTTACAAAACCAGGAAAAGGAAGAATTTTATTTGCTTATTTTGCTAATTCAAAAGGTACTTCTGTTTTATATGGTTTTACTTACTACTATCTAGGGTAAATAGCTTATTACCATATGAATTGCAAGATCCTTTTTCTTTAAGAATTAAAAAAAACTAATTTAGTTTTTTCTATCTATTACTTTAAGAAACTAGTTAAGTTCGAAAAATTAAAATAGAAATAAATAATGGGTAGAATTAATTCTCAAAGATGACTCGAATCAAATTTAGTTAAATAGCTTGTAAAATGTTATCTTTATATATATACTAGCTGACCCGGCAAACGTTGTTTTGCCATATAAATAGTTTCTATGTACTTTCTAGTGCCGACAGAAAATAACTAACCTATTTTAAGTGTGTAAGGATGTGGTATATGCACGAAATAGGTGTGTAATGCTGTGAACGATAAGGGAATATAGAAATAACAAACGCCAAGCACTATATTTATTAATAATTCATTATAATTTATTTCTGTAATATATATATATATATATATACTTATCATTATTCGATAAGAACGGCAACACTATCAAAAAATATCAGTCTCTTAATGCTACAGCGTGAACAATATTTTTTGTTAGCCCATCTTTAGCTAACACAAACAAACTTGATGGTTTACCCACTCAAGAGCATGCCACGTATAATTGTCCGTGTGAAAAACATGGCGTGCTTAAATCTAAGCCACAAACCGACATCGTTTGGCCTTGGGATTTATTGATGGTCATGGCAAATGCCAATCGAATTGGAAACTGAACATGTTTTAATTGTATTGGCACATCCGTAGGTATTATAGGAATCCGTGGTATTAATATGTTTTCACCTCGGAACTTTCCATTTAAAATGCTAGCTTCGATGACGTTCTTCATTAATTTTCGAATGACCAATCGCGTACCGTTGCACAGCCGTGGCGGGTTCAAATTGCGAAGCATGATAATCGGAGATCCAACCTTTAATTGTAAATTATGCGGTGGCACACCTGGCAAATCCAGTGAGTTCAAAAACTCTGTCGGAAAATTTACAGTTTCGCTCGCATCACAAACTGTGTCAATAGATTTATATGATTCCAAGTTCCCTGGCAATAACTGTTGTATCTTCAGATTCAAATTGTCAACGTCTACATTTTTTGCCGCTAAAATTGCTCTTTCTACAAGCCACTCATGATTTAAGTACTGTGTGTGTACATCAGGAAATAGTTTTTCAATGAGAGTCTCTTGCGAGTCAACGATTGTGCAAAAATCTGTCGGTAATTTTACGCATCCAGTCTCATCTATAGTTACTTTTCCATCACCGATATCTAGGAGTTGTTTTGAGAATGTTTCAGCGGATGGATCTTGAAGCATTTGAACGCGCATATTTACTTTCAGCTGTACTTTTTCAACATTACGCCACAATGTAGATGATTTTAAGCAAGCATTAATCTCATCAGCGTATGTTGAACGTGGAATGACGGGAAGTGTTTGCCTGAAATCACCTGAAAGGACTAACAGAGTGCCGCCAAATAGTTTGTCGTTGTTTTTGATATCTTTTAACGTCCTGTTCAACGTCTCAAGTGAATGTTTGTGCGCCATAGTACATTCATCCCAGATGATAATTTTACATTGTTTCAGCACGGTGGTCATGGACGATTGTTTTTTTATGTAGCACACTCCGTCAGCGTTATTTTGAATATTTAATGGCAGCTTTAATACTGAATGAGCTGTTCTGCCTCCATCCAATAAAGTTGCAGCAATGCCTGACGATGCAACGGCCAATGCGATGCCATTATTTGATCGTATTTCAGCAAGAATTAGCGAAATAAGGAATGTTTTTCCAGTTCCACCTGGTGCATCCAAAAAGAAGAATCCACCTTGTCCTGCTGAAACTGCGAGCATAATGCGGTCGTAAATGATTTTTTGTTCCTCATTCATTAATGGGACATTGCGAGTAACAATCGCCGCCATTTCTACAGTGTTGTACTGCATTTCACGATTCATTTCCGTGTTCATGAAATCAGATACAGCTCGATCTGGCGAATTCATACCGAAATGACTGAGTGATAAATTAGCAGTTATAATGCAGAGATCTTCAATAGCAATCAATGCTTCATTGTACATAGCGTCGCTGAACGTTATCGTTACATCGTTGCATCGTGTACGATGTTGATGCAATATATCATCAGTCATTGAATTTTTGTGATTATCCCACAATATCTGTGCTCGAGCTGGAAAACATGTAGTTAACACTATAGCGAATAGTAGACGAATTTGTATTGCTGTACAATTCAATGCTGCTTCAGCAAACATACATTCCCACTGGTCGTCTTCCAGCAAGCCGAGTGCAAGGCACGCATCTTTATACGTTAAATACTGTTGCCCATTCACTTTCCGTATATCTTTCAAGTTTCACTTGTATTACGGCTCAAATTAGCCCCTTTGCGTTTTCGTGGCATTGTTCGCTGTACAAAATACACATAATTAGAACTAACAAAATTACTTTAGAGTGAAAAACATCGTAATTATTTTGTTATTAACAACAATTTGAGAATAAAAAAAAATATACTTACAACAACACAAAAGTCGTAGTTGGTAGGAGCCCCTGACACGCGTTAAGTATTTTTAGGTTATAATTAATATTATCTTATATTATTAATTTACTATTAATTAATTAAATGTATGATTCATTTAAGAGAGTTATTATTATGTAGTATTAATTTATAATTAATAATGAGAGTTACACTGACATAAAAAAATAACAATTCTAAACGTCAAAAAATGAAACTCAAAAACTGTCTCAGATACGATTACTTCAACTCTATCGGTAGTTTGAGGAGAACTGAGGGAAATTTGAATTTTCAAGCCTTTTATAGACAAATGCAGGACCATCGCTTAATTGTTTTCAAAAAGGTAATTAACGAAAGGGACCAGGTGTTCTTTTCTTTTTGAAAAGTGATAAACTTTTAATCGGAAGGTCGGAATTTGTACAATAGGTAAAAATTGTAAACTCAAACAAAAGGATTTTTGAATGAGGATTACCTTAGTAATAAATATTTCTATAATATAATATTTCTAAATCGATAACAATAAGGACTTTTGATCACAATAAGCGGTTTTTTTCAAATGTATTTTTAAGGAGAAATTTGAGACCGACCATTTTCGATAACAATAGCCGGCTGATAACATTAACCGCGATCACAATAAGCGGCGTCCACTGTAGTATTAATTTATAATTAATAATGAGAGTTACACTGACATAAAAAAATAACAACTCTAAACGTCACTACTAAGTTTGATACATAAACATTAATGATGGCCGACAACAGTGGAGGGAGTGAGAGAAACAGGAGACCGGCTTCGGTCTCATCCCTACTCCGCGTTGTTCACTGGGTAGTTACACCGATATAGTCTGGCCAATGAGTATCCAGAGTAAAAGCGCGGAAAATTTTAAAAATTAATTAAATTACTAAAATAATTATTAAAAAATAGGGGTTGGTGATAGAAGGGCAAAAACTTAGAGTTGTATGTATTTTTGAATATCGTATCATAAAAAAATGAAAAAAAAATTTAGTCAAAAAAATGAAAAATAAAAATTGAGGGGTGGACCACCCTTATTATTTAGGGGTGTGAAAAATAGATGTTAGCCGATTCTCAGACCTACCCAATATGCTTACCAAATTTCAGAGGAATCGGTCAAGCCGTTTCGGAGGAGTATGGAGACTAACATTGTGACACGAGAATTTTATATATAAGATTTCTTGTGTGCGTGTGTATGTCACTGAACTCCTCCTAAACGACTGGACCGATTTTTATGAAATTCTTTGTGTGTGTTCAAGGGGACTTGAGAATTATTTAGATTCACAATTTGGTCCACTGGAAAATGATTTTTGGATTATTTTTTAATGTGTAAGCAGGTGGTAATTTTGGAATGTTTCCCCTTTTTTTCCGACGGTCTGCGTTACTATGGCAATGTTAAATATTAAATAATATTATATTTTAATTATAGTCTGCCCTGACAGTTGGCGTTGCGATAGAAATAAGAAAAATATTTTAGTACTAGCGGCCCGATACGTGCTTCGCTACGTAAAAAGTGAAATTTAAAAAAAATATTGGCACAAATTCATTTATTCAAAGAATATATTTCAATATATTTTTTAAAGTTTGATTTTTTAAATAAAAGAAGCGTGTACAAGACAAGTTCGTCGGGTCCGCTAGTAACATATAAAATTGAAACAAATCAAATGTCATTTTAAGTATAATAGCTAGTCATTTTAAGTATAGTAGCTAACAACTGCTGCTAAGGTCGTTGCTGAAAATCACTACGTTAATTGTCCTTCAGTTTCAATATAGACAGAAAGCTGAGCCCAACCCTATTGTGTGGGCGTACTGTGTCGATTTTTTTTTATTTTCAATAATTTTAAGAATTTTTTTTACCTATTTTTTTTTCTTATAAATACCGTGGCAATACTATATAAGTGAAGAAAATGACACATAAAACGTTTACTACTTTGAGCCCTCGATAAAACTAAAATACTGGTTAACTTAACAAGCAACAAAAAAAAAAGAACAAAATTGATAGAAGAGATAACAATTTCACAACTATAAGAAACTAGAAGCTCTTTAACAACATTTTTTAAAAGAATCATGTTATCTCTAATAACACAATTTAAATGCTATCAAATAGAAAACAAGTTTAGATAGTAAATAAACATTATAGAAGATATCTTAGTTCCATTAAAATTTTATAAGCCACGAACTTCAACAAAGAGAAATGAATTTTTATCTCAATTTTTTTTTATGGAAAAACTAGTGAAATAGTTTAAGTCTCAACTTTATTCAGTTTATACATAGAAAATATTTTCAAAAATTCAAAATGTGGTAGGGTGCACTTTATATAAGCAACAGAACCCAAAACAATGGTTTTTCATTTTGTCTGTTCGTCTGTATGTCTGTATATATCTGTATGTTTGTGGAAACTTAACTCAGAACCGTATTAGACGATTTGGACGCAGTTTTCGGGAATATGTTGTAATGGACTTCACTTAGCATTTTGTTTTTTTTAACAATCTGGTAACAAAACTACTAAATTGAGTTCGATGAAACTTTGAAGGTTTATAGTTTTTACATACATTGGTATGTACAAAGAGTGCGTTTTATCGAAATCGAAATCTACGTATACGAAGTCACAGGCATAGCTAGTTTGAAATATATTTGTATATTCGAAGTGCAAGAGAATTGCGTCATTTTTGTTTGAAAAAAAGAAAAAAATACTTTTGAAATTGTAATTGTTTGGACTATCGGTACTAGGAGAACCGATAGTCCGATAATGTTCCTAGGAGTATTCACATTGTCGTTTTTCTTTTCGGGATGAGGACACAAGGGACTTTCCGGAATGATGCCGGTATTTGATTGCTTGATCCTATTTTACCGAATATAATTAAAATACCTTTATGGACCGAAGGATATTTTTTAAAAACTATATAAGGGAAACCATCGGGACCTGGTGCTGACTTAGTTAAAGTTATTATTTTTATTTTATTGGTTTCCTCCAAAGTTGACAGGTCAGCATTTGAATTTTTAAATTGTAAAAACAAATACATTTTGTTTTATTCTTAATTTTATATATTTGCTTATCCTGAAACCACGAATAATTATTAATATTAATTATATTTCTCTTTGTTTTTATATGAATATTAAATCTTAATTATTTCACAGTAGCACAGCTTCATATGGTTTTATTAATATCACTACTTTTAGAGGTTTAATTCAGAAATAAGTCAATACCGAGACCGAGACAATAAAGTCAAATTAGCATACAACACAATTTCTGTATAATAAATATCTACAGAGTTGTCTACTCAATTAAGTCTATATTATTTGAAATGTTATTATCATTAGCTTTTCGCGGAGTTATAAATACGGTGACTAGAAAAACGAAACTAAAATAACAAATATATATATATATATCTATATATATATATATATATATATATATATATATATATATATATATATATATATATATATTATATTTGTTATTGAAATATAACTATATTTGTTAATGAAATGAAACGTATTTTAAGGGTTAATAAAATTACACAAATTTTGATTATAAATACTCGTGATCGACACGTGATCCCTTACCCTCTTTCATCAAATTGATTTATTAGAATATCTATATATATACATATAATAAAATTGTTACTGATCGATTTCTGTACATGAAAAATAATAAAAAATGGGGGGCTTTTATAAGAGCAAGAGAACCCAAAACAATGGCTTTTCATTTTGTCTGTTTGTAACAGTCTTAACGTCAAATTTAATTATTTCATTGAATCGGTTAAGAAATAAAAAAAATATGTCAATTTATGTCAACCATGTAAATACGATGCAAATCTTCTTATATACATGTAATAAATCTGAAGTGGAGTAGTCTCCCTACATTAAAAATATTAAAAAATATATAGCCAGGATGTAAAGGGTTAACTACAGACTCCATTAACAGAATCCATTTCTATACTTTTTAAAGTTTTGGTCCATTTATCTGTTTCTCTTTTAGTTGTGTACGCAACAAGACAAAACGTATATGGCTAATATAAATAACTTTTATACATAGAGATTGAGCGTCAGTCAGTAACATTTTGTATTTAACTTTCATTGCGCTCTTAACTCTATAAAAAGTGTTCAAGACAATTATTTTTATACATATAATAAAACTGTAACTGATCGATGTCTGTACATGGCTTTTTTTTTCATAAATTCATAATGGGGGATCTTTTTGCAATTGCTTACATAAGTATCGCAAGAGAACCCAAAACAATGTTTTTCATTTTGTCTGTTCGTCTGTATGTCTGTATATTGTTGCACGCTAAACTCAGAAACAGACAGTTTTCGGGAATATATTTTCATGAGCTTCACTTTATATTTTGTTTTTTTTATTTAAGTCGTTAACAAATAAAGTTAATAATCTCTTTATTTTCGTACCATTGTAAGACATTTATTCAAAACTATTTTATTTAGTTTATATTTCAGGTAAGAACCAATTTTATACTTCATGATGGGCGTATAATATATTTTAGATGTATAACTTCATAAGTAGGATCATAATTTATAATATATTCTATTTAATACACATGAATTGTTAGTACATATTGATAGTATATAATTATAGTAAAAATTGATAGTATATAATAATAGTATATATTGATAGTACATATTGATAGTACACATTGATAGTACACATTGATAGTACATATTGATAGTTTATATTGATAGTACATATTGATAGTATATATTGATAGTACATATTGATAGTATATATTGATAGTACATATTGATAGTACATGTTGATAGTATATATTGATATTACAAGTTGAGAGTACATATTGATGGTACATAATAATAGTACACATTGATGGTACATACTGATAGTACATATTGATAGTATATATTGATAGTGTATATTGATAGTCCTCCCGTCAGGGAATAATAGTAAACTTTCCAATAAAAACACATAATTGGTCTACCGACTCATTAAAAAAAATATGTGATTAAAAATTAAAAAATATATAAAAATAAACTAGAAATACTCTTACTTGCCGGAGTTTGATGAAACTTTGAACGGGTACGTTTTATCGTAATTGGAATCTATGCGTACGAAGTCGCAGGCATAGCTAGTTTTTTAATATAACCGACTTCCAAAATAAATTGTATGGAACTTAAATAAAATTAAATTAAATAAAAGTCTATTATACATGTGGTAGTTTGGTTTAAAAATAGAGATATAAGTTGTTGACTAAAAGAATTGAATCTCTGTTTAGAAGTATAATTGATAAAATAAATGTAATATTGGATACTGATTTGACCAAGAATAAGAACTATGTAAATCGCAGCTCGGTTAAGAGAAGGCATTGTGTGAAAATGGGAGTACAAGTTGTGTGGTGGTGCTATTGTGATAAAAGTGTAACAGTTATAATAAACCGCTGAGTGTGTGATCGAGAGACTAAGTTGTGTAACAGTGATAGTTAAGAATTTAAATGGTAAACAGTTTAGTGTATTTGTGAACACTGTCATAAAATGCTTTATAGAATAGAACGACTGTCGTTGGCAATTCTTTGCGGTAAGAGAGCTCTAATATGGCTTTAATATAATATATATATATATATATATATATATATATATATATATATATATATATATATATATATATATATATATATATATATATATATATATATATATATATTAGATAGAAGAAAAATATTTTAGTACTAGCGGCCTGATACGTGCTTCGCTACGTAAAAAGTGAAATTAAAAAAAAATATTAGATCAAATTCATTTATTCAAACCAAAAATCTTTATTTACATATTCATACGGTATCGATTGGTCGAATTATGATAAATGACGTAATGACGTTAGACATTGTGATAAGTCCCCTTGAACACACACAAAGAATTTCATAAAAATCGGTCCAGTCGTTTGGGAGGAGTTCAGTGACATACACACGCTCACAAGAAATATATATATAAAGATATATATATATATATAGTTTTAATATGTCTTGTATAGTTTTTTCTTTTATTTTGCATATTCAGAATTAGTTTTTTAATTAGTATAAGTGAGAATGTATATAATAATTGATTTTTTTGGCGTGCGAACTTATTTTGTGTTAGGAAGATGTAAGTTTTAGTAAGTTTGTAAATAACAAATGAAATATACAACAAACAACAACAAACAAAGAAAATAAACATATTTTACATGTACTTAAAAGCGGAAAGAAAATGAACGATATTTATTAAATAGAAATACACCTCGAGGCATACAAGACCATTAGAGATAATTAATGTAAAGTAATAATTAGACAAAACCACCATCTGAAATAAACATAACATAACATTTTATTCATACTCTTTTTCATTTGAAAATTTTGTACATGCCATGACATTTTTGGGGTTTTAAAAACAAACATAAGTAAGGTTTAATTGTGATTGTTTGTAAATTGATTTGGTATACGGATTTATTTATTTTATTTTATTATAAATAAAATAATTATTTTTACTCAACAGGAGATTCTATTTAATTACAATTGAATTAAAAAACATGGTATTTATTATTATGAGACACCGGAAATATTTGAAAATATAAATAACGATGTTGTTATACCTATAATATTCGAGTTCTTATAAATTAAAACCATTTTTTTTTGCGTCCTGATATTAAGCTATTGAATAATCCTAACACTTATTGGAATAAACAAAGAAAAATAAATCGCTTTCATAATATAAACAGATAATAATATGATATAATACAGGGTTATTTGTAATTAGTTGGCCACCTCTTGCAGGCAGCCTCTTTACATCAATCCCAAAAACATTTGTTTAACAACTTCTTAAAATTAAGTACCTTAAGTACCTTAAGTGGCAAAGCGGCGAGATGGTATACCAGAGGTCGTAGGTAAGAGTTATGTCGGTGTCAATAAATTTATTCCATGTTTATTTCTAATTTCACAAAGCATTGTTAATGCTTATCAAAAACATTATTGTTTACCTAGTGTACCTAAACTAAAACAAAGACGTAATATTATTACGTACAGAGAGTTCGAGAAAGTTGAGAGTCAGTAAAATTACCTGGAGAATAACATTTAAGCAATTTAGTGCGGATCATCTAAACTTCTTGGATGGCGTTGCTAGTGTTGTTCCACAACAGCGGATACTCAAACAGACTAACTCATTTTATACAGATTACAACAGCTTCCATCATATTATTTTATACAATAATTTTATACAATAACAATTGTAGAATTTATGCCAGTAAGATTACTCGAAATGTACTTTATTACTTTAATACTAGTTTTTCCATACAACACATCAGTGAATCCACTGATAGCTTTGAATACTTATAATAATTAAATAGATGTTTCTTATAAAAGGTTTATTAAAATTTAAAACCACCTTTTAAAATGTACCGCAATTATAAACTGTACCACCTCATCATACTTTTGATTGCTTTAACAATGTCCGTGTCGCCATGTTTTGTTGAATAACAAATAATTTATTGGATTATATTGAACATGGAGCTCGAAATTCTAATACTTTGCTATAATTTTATAATTATCGCCAACTATCGATTATTTTATAGGAATGAATAAAACGTCGAATAAAGACTTAAGATCCTCTAAGACCGGTTTGCATCTACACAATTATAAATAAAACATATCACAGACAGTGATAAAAGTTTATGTCGTCATAGAGCACTTAAAGTAGTTTCTGTTAGCACATCTAATGAGAAAGTTTTAAATTTATTCTATTAGGAAATATTATTTTTAAATAAAGACAACTGTATATATAAAATTATTGTTAAAACACATTATTTCCTTTTTCAAAAGGTTTCATGAATCGAGATTTTAATAAGTAGTTATAAATTTATATAAATATAGAATGCAAAATAAACCGATACGGGCAGGGATTCGAACCCGCGACTACTGGGAAACCATCCCGTCGCTCTACCAACTGAGCTACCGTATCGCTGTCAGCCTCGCCGATAAAGACGATCACATATAGAATGTTTAATTCACCGAGGCGGACAGCGATACGTCAGATCAGTTGGTAGAGCGACGGGACGGTTTTCCAGTAGTCGCGGGTGCAATTTCCTGCCCATATCTGTTTATTTTTCTTTCTATATTTATATAAATTTAAATAAGCTTAACATAGCTATACATGTTTATAGATATTTTTAAGTAGCTATATTAGTTGCTGTAAAGCACTATTTTTTAATTATAATAATAATTTTATCTGTAAGAATATGCAATTATTTAATGTACATAATATTATTTGATTCATATTTACTTAATTCCACAAATTTTAATAATATATTAGATAGTATACGTTACTTATATTTGATAACGTATTAAATGAACTTGAGTAACTTGTTACGTAACTATGGAGTTCGTCCGATCTCCTTTATATTACTTAAAAGTATACTTGAAGAAACTTCACAGCTTCTTCCAGCCATTCTGTGAACAACTTCATTTAAAATTTAACCCAGCATTAGATCCTAACGTACCTTAAAAGTTTCAGAACGTTGAAGGAGCGTACGTAAAGTTCGTACGTACTATGCGTAACCGTACAGTTGCTTACTATTATATCTAAGCTATAATAGTTAAATTACATTTACATTTTTCATAAATTCATCGGAATTTTAAACTACGTTTATATAAGATTACGTAATTTTTATCCTTCATTATATGCTCATACAACGACAGCCTTTTCTTCCAAACTTCCACATACTCAACTTCACATATTCGTTTTTATATTATTAGATTTTTTTAATTTTTATATATTTTATATACCACAAAAAGTTACAAAAATTAGAATAATAACAAAAACATATACATAGGATGAGCTTATTTCTTCAAAGAGATCTCTTCCAGCTACCCATGAGTGTTGGATATGGTGTTATAGAGGGCAGAGATAGGTACATATTTTTTTTTAATATTCTAGAAATGAATAAAGAAAAGGGTAAATCTTATATACACTCTTATCTCTTTTTGTTACAATATACATTCACCTTGATTGCTGACCGAACGACCGTACATTAAACATTCGTATGTTAGAATATGACCATGCTTTCCTGACAGTCTCTTCTCAGCGTGAACTTTATTTATCGGTAGTTGTCACGTTACAATTTATCACCTTATCTTTTAAAAATCAGTGACCTAGTACATAACTTGTCCAAGAAGTTGTTGAAGAACAAAGTGAATGCTTTCAGGAACTTCCATACTTCCGCTGGTATACATCTGACTTAATTGCTCTTCCGCTTTTGAAACTCGGTACTATTATGCTTACTTCCGCTTCACTTATCTTTTCCCCATAAATATGAGTTTGCAGATTTCCTGATATATAAAACTATTTTTAATTTATATAAATATAGGATGTAAAATAAACCGATACCGGCAGGGGTTCGAACCTGCGACCTCTGGGAAACCGTCTCGTCGCTCTACCTATTGAGCTAACGTATCCGTAATTGGTAGTACGACGGAACGTTTTCCCAGGTGTCGCGGGTTTAAATCCCTGCCCGTATCGGTTTATTATTTTTCATTCTATATTTATATAAATTTAAATAAGCTTAATATGGCTTTACATGTTTCTAGATATTTTCAAACATTAAAGCTATTTTATTTCCAAAAACTATTTTATAAAACTATTTTATGTCATAGATAATACTTTGAGCTTGCAAAATACTTTTCTCTGAGAGAAGCTAAAGACAAAAACTATTGGAAAAAGTTATTTATTGTTCCATTGCATTTAAAATGAATAATATTTAATACCAAGAGCTCAAATGCAGCACATTGTATTGTTTAAATGCAGGAGGAATGTATATTTTACCTAAGTCTATCTTATTTATCTTAATATATAACCGGTGCAAATATTATAGTATTCAACGAGTACGAAACATAAAACTATATTAGTATCACTAATTACACCTGCTATGTAGCTTGTAGTAATATTTAAATAAATAATACCTTCACCAACATTTATATTCCATATTTTGCAAACGTATATATTTTTATTGTATACTAAAGCAGTCCTTGCCAGCCTATTACAACGATTAGAATGAAATTATTTACAAAGAAACCCAAAATTATTTTTAAATTATACATTTATTTATTATGAGAAAAATTAGAAAAACACAAGAAAGCAATGGAAGTACACCTTTTAAATTTTTTAATTGTCCATTTAAAATTGATTATATAAAACATATTTTTTAAAAACTTCCTACTTATTGATTCATTTCTCTTTCTTTATTCAATTAAAAATAATAAGTTAAAACTAATAATGTTAGCAAATCCTTGAATCCTTAAACAAAGCTGGATATTGGTAGACTTAATTCATTTTATTCGAACTGCTTCTTAAAATCCATTATATTATAGTATTTGAATACGAAATGGCCACTAAAATATACCCCAGCAAAGATCCTGTGTCAGTAGGAATTAATCCGTTACAAAATCCCTTGAGATCCCATTCAGGGTTCCCAAATGATACGGTACGAAAAAAATCATGTTGGAATATATAAAAAGTGTAAACTTTTCATATATTCTTTTTGATGGTTTTTATTTTAGTAAATTTAGTCAGTACTTTTAAAAGAACAATAAGTAAGTATTATAACCGTATCAAACGAATCTAGTGGTTTTACTATTTTTACTAATAATTGAATTATTTCTTGTATATTTTATTTAATTTGTATATATTTGCAATGATACCTTTTATTATTATGTAGTTAATAAAGATAGATATAATAAAATAAACATTATATATATCTTTATTATATATACATTATTAAATCTTAAAATGAGACAACCCTTCGGACCTTATACTTTCTAGCAATGTAATCTTGTCCCAGTTACAGTTTAGAGTCTAAACCTTAGACAATAGGCGATTTTGGACGGCTATTAATTATATACAAACAAACAGATTGTGCAAAACTTGTAATCTTGTATCTAACTTGCGTTATCATGCTGGTTTGTCGAATTTTTATTTACTTGTTGATGTCAATTGCATACCTAATTAAAATACATTTTTTTTCAAGAAAACTTATTTCATTAAAGATCGGTCACTAGACAAACTATAGAATTTGCATAATTAAACCTAACAATGATCTAGTCTGTGCTTATCAACAAATTCGTGCTTCAGAGAAACAATGTTAATAAGTTGTTTAATATAAACTCCTGTCACGTTTCTGTTGGTGACATCAAATAAAACTAAATTAACAAGCGGACACTGAATACTAGTTTAGTGTATTTTCACTGAACCTTAAAATTTTAAGCCTCAACAAGGAACATCTACATTGTACTACTATGTATAGTGCGACAGGAGATTGTTTTGGAAATAACAATGCTGATAAAATAGGAGAGTATAGTAAATTATTTAATGAAACGAATGTCATACATATGTTAACTATTATTTTAAATAGGGACAGTTTGTTTGTTTGCGTTTTTACGTTAGTTAAGGAAATAGCAGATTTACGACTTTTTCACTTAGAATCTTAAGACCTTAGTCTTTTCTGCTCTTACAAATCTTTATAGAGATCTGAGTAGAAATCTTATTATACACACAAATATAAAATATCTCTTTCATCATGCCATTAAAGTTTACTTACTTACTAAACATACTTGATTTAACAAACCAGACATTGGATTGGTATTTACGTTTTTTTTTTTTTTTTTATTAATTTCTACTTTTATCCACGGACACGTCGCCCGTGCACTTTTCGCATTTGGTTTGTATTTTGCATATTAATTCTTAAAAAGGAGTCTATTACTACAGGTACCTTAAAAACTATATTAGTAAGGTAAGTCCTTTGCACAGCAATTACACATACTTATATAAATATAAATATTATATATATATATACATATATATATATATATATATATATATATATATATATATATATATATATATATATATATATATCAGTCAGCTGTAAAAATAAACAATCACTGTGAGACTTTACAGGCGTAAAAATTTTCATGTCATCTGCATATAACAATATTTTAGAGTTTCTGAAAGTGTCACCAATATCGTTAATAAAAACATTAAAAAGTAATGGCCCTAAATGGGAGCCCTGAGGAACGCCAGTAGTGACTGGCACAAATGTTGAACAAAAACCTTTTATAGACACAAATTGACTTCGGTCTCTTAAATAGGATTCAAGCCAACGCAGCAGATTACCATGAATACCAGCTCGATTAAGTTTCAAAATTAATAGATAGTGAGAAATTTTGTCAAATGCCTTAGAGTAGTCAGTATAGACAGCATCAATCTGACCACCATTGTCCATAGCTGCAACAATTTGTTGGGTAAACTCACAAAGATTGGATTCAGTGGATTTGGCATCAATAAATCCATGCTGTTGTTCAATAATGAACGGTCTTAAAAAAGGATATATATTATCATAAGGATATATAGTAGCACTTGTCAGAGAGTTGCAAATATTAAGGGAATCACTCCCTGCATATATTTCAAAAGACGATTTGAAATGGTCATTGAATAAGTCACAAATGCCCGAACCATTATAAGAATGTCTATTGTTCAGAAACATTACATTAGGAAGCCCAACGTCTTTACTTTTAGATTTAACAAATGACCAAAAAAATTTACTATTGCGTTTTATATCTCTTTCAGCATTAGTAATATAATTGTTATAGCACTTTAATAGAACACGCTTTTGGCGAACGCGCAAGTAGCTAAAAGCGCTATTTAAGGCGCTATTTAGGGCTATATCAATATCTTATTTATTTATTTATTCTTTATTGTTCCAACAAAAAATGTTACAATTGGCGGACTTAATGCTAAGTAGCATTCTCTAACAGTCAACCTTGGGGATGTACAGAGACTTAAAAGACGGTACAATAAAACAAAAAAAAAATAATAAAAAATAATAAAAATCAGAAAATAATATGGAATTGAAGAAATGGACATACACATATACACCTACATACACATACACACATATACATACATATATGTGCACACACATACACAACACGATACACATGCATGCGCATGCACATAAACATATATAGACACATACACATATATAAATATATACATATATATATACAAATACATGTACATATAACTAATTTGAAAAAAAATACACAAATATAATAGACAAATAACTTTAAAGATGCACATATTCGTATAAAAATCTAATATAAAAGTTTCTTAGAAAAATGACTATTATACATTTATTATACATTGACATAAAAATGAGCTTTGTGCGTGATTTCTTGACGTCATTGGGAAGAGAATTCCAAAGACGAATACACTGGATCGTGAAAGAATGAGATATGAATCCAGAGCGGTGAACGGGAAAGGCTAGGCGGAGAGTATTAGGAGAACGAAAGCGTCTCTCATGTAAATCACTGAGATAATGAAAATTGCTTTTTAAGTAATCAGGGGAGAGAGGATTGAATAATATAGAGAAAAGTAGATTGAGCATAAGGGACTGTCGACGTTCGCGAATTGGAAGCCATTTGAGCTGGGGACGATAAAAGTAATATGGTCAAATTTACGTAGACAGAAAATAAAACGTATTGAGTAGTTCACGAGACGATCTAGTTTATTAAGAAGAATTTCATTAATTTCAGAGTAACACACAGCCGCATAATCAAGAATGGGAAAAACAAGAGTTTCAACAAGATACTTTTTAAATTTATATAAATATAGAACTATTTAGAATATATAGAACTATAAGATACTTTTTAGTAGTGATGGGTAAGAAATTTCTAAAACGCTGCAGGGATCGCAAAACTGCAAAGACCGATCTACTAATTTCATTTACTTGTGTAGACCAGGAAAATGTTGAATCTAAATGAATACCAAGATTCTTTACCGTTGATGAGAATGGTATGACCGTAGTACCAAGCATGACAGGTGGAACAGATCCCAAATCCATTTTACATAATTGACCTGAGCTACCTAAGATGATGGATCTAAAATGATTTAATTGATTTGGATTAGAAATTTTAGGAAGAGGAGTTATATAGGCCTTACCCCAAATGGAAGGAAAACACCCTGTAAGTAACGAAAAATTTACAATATGAGTGATAGCAGGTGACAGATAGCAAAGAATTGGAAAAATCATTGCTCTACTCACATTGTCGAAGCCAACTGCTTTTGATTTAAGAGAAGTTATAGTTTTATTAACATCTTCCACAGTAACTAATGAAAATGAAAATGGTTCAATAGCAGGTCTAGGAATTGAAACAATTTCGGAGATAGTCTCAGAATTGATAAGAGGACAAAGAGAAGAAGATGAAGAAAAGTGCTTATTCAATTCATCAAGAGAGAAGGAGCCAGAAGCTAGATTTAGAGAAGTTTTTCCGATACCAAGCGAGTGTAAAAACTTCCATATATCAGCAGGAGAGGAATTGGAAATACTATCAAAGAAATAGCGACGTTTTGCTGACCTTACTATTTGGTTGCATCTATTGCGACCTGCTTTATACAGATTCCAGCTCTCTTCACATCTATCACGCTTAAAACGACGAAACAGTCTGTCACGACGTGTCATTGCCATCCTAACATCAGCGGTAATCCACGGAGCTGGTAACCGTTTAAGTTTCACAGGTTTGAGTGGCGCATGCTTATTTAATAGCTCCAATATAATATTATTTAACAGAGACCTTATCATCTGCTGACAATGCTGTTTCCACGGTGGAGTAGTCAATGCCTTCTGCATCTGCTTGTAACGACGGCAGATCAATCTTTGCAAAATTACGCAACCAAACTATTGCTGGTTTTAATTTAGGAGCTTTTACTTTGTAGGTGAGATAAATTAGATCATGCCTGGAAAACCCAGGAGCAAGTAGTTGGCCGTGTGTTATGACATGATCGATAGAGGAGGGAAACATTAAATCAAGGCATGTATCATTAGAGTTAATATTGTGATGTGTAGGGTTTGAAGAAATGAGGAACAGATTGAGTGAATTAAATAATTTGAGAAGATTGGCAGATTTCAATGAGTTATTGCAAATGTCAGTATTAAAATCACCCATTATGATATTGTGTGTGTACTCTGAACAACATGATTCTAGGACATTTTCAAGATAAGAGAAATATTTGGTGGATGGAGGACAATAAACAACTCCAAGCGCGACTTTGACACCCCTCAGAATGACCTCAAGTATAATGTACTCGCACGTTGCAGCATAGGGATTCGGCGACAAAGCGAGTATAGTATAAGAGATATCACTGCGTAAGTACACGGCAACACCACCTCCACCCTTACCAACGCGGTCGTTCCTGATCAAGTCATAACCTGGTAAAGAGTAGGAGAGCGAGTTGATGGATGGCTTAAGCCATCTCTCGGAAATAAGAATAGCATGTACAAGTGAAGTATTTGAAAAAATATAACATAACATCTCAAAATATATGCATTAAATGCATAATATATGCATGCAAATTAAAAATGCTTAAAACCAAAATTTAGTTTTAATTTTTGTTCCAAAACTGTATAATTTTATAGAACAGCGCATATTTTATGAACTATTTATAAAAGAGTTATTGTTGCTATCTAAAACTAATGAATTCCTTTACTCAACTTCAGCAACAGTATAAGCTTTTGCTAAATATTTTTATTTGTTTCATAAAGTGAAATAAACTTAAAGCGCAGGAATTAGCGCAGAGAATGAAAATAAAACAGAAGCCAGAGTGTTTGTCGAGCAAAATTGAGTCCGTGTTTGTATTTAGTGTAGACATAGCTTTATTGCTATATCCGCTAACTAAAAATTGTCTTTGTCTAGTAAATAGAAATTTCCAAAAATAATATTATGTTCTTAATAAAAAACATTTTTTCCGAATGTTCGGAACATTAATTAAGAACCATTGTCCAAACACGGAAAAGAGTGTTATCCGCACTACAATTTTGGTTAATTAGCAGACACAAAATTGTTAAACTATTAAATATAATTTGTTCTCATATATCAATTACGACTGTGATTCAATAGTATAAAAGTTAATACTTTTATATAACTTATACAAAAATTACTTTTTATATATGTAGATATAAAAGAAGATATCCAAATGGATACAGCATGGATGCCTTCAAATATGAGCACCTACTCAAAACCTTTGGTCACCTGGCAACGCCCCGGTGCATTCTCTGACATTACAAAAGACTCTGGGAGTCGGTAATCACTTACTAAAACGATCCCCACAAACTTGTTTGCTCTTCTTTTGAAATAAATAAATAAGTTGTACCACTAAACAAGCAAAACTTGGTTATTCTATGTAAACAAAGGCAATCCAGATGACAATTAAAGTAATATGCAAGAAAATTAAAGTTAAAGTTAAAATCGAATAATAATTTTTAACTATATTCGTAAAGTAATATATCTTAAAAAATGTTGTTATACGTTCATTAAATAACACTAAAAAAAAAAAAATAAAAAATTACGAAACCCCCGATATAAAGGAATAAAAATAATATTTTGAAACAATTATTGAAGTCGTTGTATATTACCTTGACATCGGTGTATATATTACGAAGTGTTGAGAACTAATGAGTTCGGCCTTAGAATTTGCGATTAGATATTGTTATTTATCTTGGTAACTTTTTAACTTAATTTTAACTGCATTTTGATTTCTTCCGGATAAGCGGACATTCGCTTGCGAGGTCGTGTTTGTGTTAACGCAGAACCGGTTTTTATATTCAATTACATTTGTTTACGCGATATTACGCAATTTAGTCGTGCACCGTATTACGCGGTTGCACGGCTGTTTTTACAATGGCTGATGACAATACTAATGAGTTATTGGAATGTCGATCACCGTTGCTTCAAAAGATTGTACGTCGCCCTTTGAATAATATTGATATGGATGCCGAAGATATTTGTAGTGAAAATGAGGAGGAGTTGAGAAGAGTGGAGAAAAGACATCTTGAACGTAGTAGTAGTGAAGTAGACGAGGGTTGGTCAGAGGTTAAATTAAAACAGAAGATTAAATGTAGTATTTTAAATTCTTCAGAAACCGAAAAAATTGAGGTTTACATTTCTTCAAAGGACCGTCTTCCTAAACAATTTGCCTTAGCACGCCTTCTTAAAGAAAATTGTATATTAAATATTTGCCACATTAAATATATAAGCCCATTTAAAATCCGATTAGAATTCGAGAATGAGTCCGACTCCAAGAAACTTTTTCAATGTGAAAATCTTATACAGAAAGGATGGAGGTTCCAGAAAGCCAAGGAAGTATCTGCTTGTTATGGTATTATTAAAAATGTCGACCTTGACCTCTCAGATAATGAAATCCTTGAAAATCTATCATTTCCCCCCCCTGCAAAATTGTTATCATTAATTCGTTTAAATCGTCGTAACAGAGATGGAGGAGGTTGGTGTCCCAGCGAAACAATAAGCCTTTGTTTTAGTGGTAATAATTTACCGTCATTTGTTCGCGTGTGTGACATCAATATCAAAGTTCTAGGTTATATACATCAAGTCTCACAATGCTCTCTGTGTTTGAAATTTGGTCATATTCGCAAAATGTGTCCTGGGAAATCTATCATCTGCCCTAAGTGTGGTGGACATCATGAAAATTGTGATACTGAGACATTTTCTTGTGTGAATTGTGGCGGTGATCATTTATCTTTAAGTAAATCGTGTCCAATATATAAAAAGGAAAGGAAGATTAGAGAGATAATGTCTGAAATGAATTATACATATAGAAAGGCTTTGGAATATTATAATGCGTCAGAAAACACTAGTCAACCTCAACAACAGCCGTCTATTAACAACAGAGATCAGTTCCCATCGCTTAAGAATAATTCTGTAAATAAAACACTTAGTTCAGAAAGGCCTCGCAGATTTTACGCTGAAGCGGTACAAACTAATTCTGTTCACACTGAATCTTCTTATCAGTCTTTTAGAGCGGAATCTAAAACTTCAAAGAAGAAAAGTCGCCCACTTGAGGATAATTGGAGCTTTATTGAAAATGAAAACGTCCAGCCGGGTCGAATGGAGGATGAAGGGAATCAAAAGGATTCACACCCTCCTTTTAGTGAACTGTGTTCCCGTTTGAAGGAGGTTATATTTCTTCGGAATGCCAGTGTTTCATCGAAAATTAATTCTGTGATTCAGTTGTGTCTTGAATGGTTAATGTTAGTTTCGGTTAATTATATCTCAGAGTGGTCATGGATTAAAAAAGTGTTTACCTTTGTTACTCGTACTGATGGCTAACTCTTTAATTAAGCTTAATTTTTTGCAATGGAATACCCAAAGTATTAGACCGAAGTTAGCTGCTTTTTCCGAAATTTTATGTCAAGAAAAAGTCCATATTGCTGCCCTTAACGAAACTTGGCTTGAACCAGGTTGTAAATTAAAAGTAGGTTGTTATGATATTTATCGTTCTGACCATGATGACGCGTACGGTGGTGTAGCTGTCCTTGTACATAAATCTATTAAATCACAACGTAGAATTGTGCACTTAAATAATAACGGCATCGAGTTTGTATGTGTTCAGCTTTTTAACTGCGAATCTATTAAATATATAATTTCCTTATACTGTCCATCAAGGATTATTACAACATATCAAGATTGGATCGAACTTTTTTCATTATTCCCATCCAATACTGTAATTTTAGGCGACTTTAACGCACATCACGTCAATTGGTCATACAAAACTGACTACAGAGGCAATTTAATTTATGATGCCCTAATAGATAATAATTTTATTACTTTAAATAACGGTATGCATACACGTATTCGATTAGTGAACAACATCTTACAACAATCTTCCCCTGATATTTCACTTGCGTCTTTAGACATAGCACTTCAATTTAATTGGACGGTTTTGAACGAAAATTTAGGAAGTGATCATTTGATAATTAAAGCTACAACAATGTGTACCTCCCAGTTACCTCCAATTGTTAAAAGGAACTTTCGCAAGGCTGACTGGACTTCTTATACTAGGTTCTTAGAAAAAAAATTCAAAAATTTTTGTCATTCCATTTACCTTCAAAATACATACAATGAATTCATTAAGACTTTGAACGAAGCAGCTCTAATGTATATACCAGTTTTTAAGTTAAATCAAAATCCGTTTTCAAAATTTACTCCTAAGACATATTGGACAAATTCTCTATCTCTTGCAGTAGCTCGTCGCCGATTGGCTTTGGCAACATTTAGAAAAAATCCAACTCTTCAAAATTTAGATATTCTTAAGCAAAGAATTCACTCCTCTCAAAAACTTATTCGTCAAGCAAGTAGTGGAAGCTGGCATAATTTTTGTTCTTCGGTAGATGAATCAACCACCTCCGGTGACATGTGGTATAAAATGAAATGGATCAAAGGTTATAGCTCTCAAAGATGCTATGTTGACCCACAAAATTCTAAAAACTTATTAAATTCTTTAAC
This sequence comes from Napeogenes sylphis, assembly GCA_959347405.1. Taxonomy (NCBI): domain Eukaryota; kingdom Metazoa; phylum Arthropoda; class Insecta; order Lepidoptera; family Nymphalidae; genus Napeogenes; species Napeogenes sylphis. The sequence goes on along the minus strand of OY365777.1, from coordinate 28,270,922 downwards.
CCCTGATTATACATCTCCTCCGTTTCCTACTATTTTTAAAAATAATTCAGCCTTAGAATATGAGATCTCTATCCAGGAACTTGAAATATGTATTAAACTGAAGGATACATCTCCTGGCTGTGATGATATATCATATTCGATGATAAAGAACATGCCCGATGTAGGTAAACGTGTGCTGCTAAGATTATATAACGATTTTTTTTCACAGAGTTTTGTCCCATCCCAATGGCGTGATATTTGTATTATACCCATACCCAAACCTGGGCGGACCGCTAATGATCCTTCATCTCTTAGACCTATATCACTAATATCCTGTCTGTAAAATTTTTCATAACATTTTATGTAGGAGATTAGAATGGTTTTTAGAGAGAAGTAAGACATTTTCTTCATACATGGTTGGTTTTCGCAAGGGTAGATCATCTCTTGAAAGCCTGAGCTGTCTAGTTTCTGTGATTCAGACTGGATTTTCAGAGGGTAAATCGACTATGGGTTGCTTTTTGGATATTGATAGTGCTTATAATAAGGTTAATAATGTTTCATTGATAATGATTTTGGATAATCTTCTCGTTGGGTCCCTCATTTGTAAATATTTATGGAATTTCCTTCATGAAAGAGTACTTAAAATTAAAGTAGGTAACAGTTTTTATTGTCGTTATACAGGCAATGGTTTAGCTCAAGGAGATCCGCTCTCTCCATTGTTATTTAATATTATTACCTCGAAGATATGTATGAAATTACAAAATAGTGTTCATATTTCTCAATATGCAGATGAGTTTGTTATATATGTACAATGTAAATCAATTCAGGAAGGACAATGCCAAATCCAGACGGCTCTTAATTCAATTGACGTTATGTTAACAAATATAGGCTTTTTTTTTTTTTTTTTTTTTTTATATGATCTAGGGCAATGCTTGACTACATTCCACCTGATGGTAAGTGAAATGTAGTCTTAGATGGTAAGGCGCATTGCCCTAGCAACCTATTCACTCTTCTCTTGAAGACACCCACATTATATTTGGCCGGAAATACCGACGCAGGCAAATTGTTCCAGTCCTTCGCTGTACGCACTAAAAATGAGGAAGCAAAGCGCTTCGTTCGGACAGGTGGAATGTCCACAACAAAAGGATGGATACCTGCCGTGCGTCGGGACGTCCGGTGATGGAAGGGGGACGGGGGAATTAACTCGTGTAATTCCTGCGCACACTCACCAAAATGTATCCTATTGAATACTGAGAGGCTAGCAATTTTACGCCTGTGTTCAAGGCTTTGGAGGTCGGCTTCGACCAATTCGGGATCGCCTATAAGCCTCTTTGCTCGCCTCTCAATTGAGTCCAGAACCGCAAGATTAGACTTTGCGCCACCAGCAAATATGTGTCCACAGTACTCTACACACGACCGGATCTGTGCTTTGTATAAAACAAGAAGCTGTCCCGGTGTAAAGTACTGCCGAACCTTCGCAAGAACGGCAAGTTTTGCTGCTGCTGCTCTTGCTCTGGACTCAATGAACCGACCAAAGTTGAGGTTCGAGGAAATCTCTAAGCCTAACAACTGAAGCCGGTCACTGTATTCCAAGGATACATTCTGGAAAGTAGGAGCCAAGGTGAAAGGGCTCCTTTTGGCGGTGAATAGACACGTCTGCGTTTTGGTGGCGTTGAACTTGACAAGATTGGCATTGCTCCATGCGGAGACTGCCTGAAGTTTGTCATTCAAACGTTGCACCATGGCTTCTCTTTCAGACTGTACTTGATCTCGACTAGCCCGACTACTCGGCAGATATCTTTCTACAACTGTGCTGTCGTCTGCGTACCCATAGATACCGGGCTTCAATAGATCATTAATGTGCAGCAGAAACAGATTTGCAGAAAGAACGGACCCCTGAGGCACTCCGGCATTTATTGTCAAGGGTTCCGAGGAACACCCGTCGACGACTACTCGGAGAGATCTGTGGCTCAGAAAGTCCGTTACCCAGCCGATCAGACCAGGAGATATACCGTACGCTGAAAGCTTGCATATAAGGCTCGCATGCCAGACCCTGTCAAATGCCCTCGAGACGTCCAGAGAGACGGCGACCGCTTCTCCGTTCTTCTCGATGGCCTCGCCTAAAATGTGAGTAGCATACACTAGGAGGTCCCCAGTAGACCTATTACGGCGAAACCCGTACTGTCGGTCACTGAGGAGATCGTTACCTTCTAGGTATGCTAGTAGGCGCGAGTTCAATACACGCTCCATAATCTTGCAGAGTATGGAGGTGATTGAAATCGGTCTGTAATTGACAGGGTCGGCACGGCTGCCTTTTTTGGGCACGGGTTGCACATTAGCAAGCTTCCAGGATTTCGGCACTATTCCAGTCATGAAAGAGAGGCGATACAGACGTGTCAGTACAGGAGACAACTCAGCTGCGCATGTCTTGAGCAGAATGGCTGGTATACCATCAGGACCACTGGCTTTATTCACATCTAAACGACACAATGTTCTCCATACCTCTTTGTTAGTGATGCGGATTTCAGGCATTGAAATACCGCAGTGAGGAAGATGTGCTGGAGAAGCATCGCCAGTGTCTAGATGCGAATTATCAGCAAACAGAGAAGCAAGTACATTCGCTTTCTCTGTTGCTGTGTGGACCAGGGATCCATCCGGCTTCAGCAGAGCAGGCAGTGAGGGTTGGCAGAAATTCGACTCGATCGCTTTCGCAAGAGACCAGAAAGCTCGACTGCCAGTTGGTCTGGCAGAGAGCTTTTCGCCATTCTTAGCGATTCGATCGAGACGAGCCTTCCACAATGCCTTTTTGTAGGACTTGGCAGCTTGGTTAAAGGCTCTCTTCTTCAAACTTACATCCGGAGTTTTGCGGGTTCGAGCATCAGCCCAAATGAGATATGCCGAATGTTTTCGGTCTTGAGCATGACCACATTCGGCATTAAACCATGGGCGAGCTTTGCCACCGATGGGTACGTCAGCAAAAGGAATAAAATACTCCATTGCCTGATGCGCCACATCGGTTATAGCATCCGCGCAACTCGACGGATCCAAAGAAGAGAAGCAGACCTGCCGCCAAGGATAAGACGCAAAAAAGTGCCGCATCTCATCCCAATCTGCTGACTTGTATTTCCATACTCGCCTAACACCATGTGGTTCGAAAGCTGGTGGAAATATGTAAATACAGATTTCACCAGACAGTGATCGGAGGTTCCCAAGGGGGACGTGACCTCTACACGATACCTGTCCGGATCAGTTGTCAGCAGAAGGTCCAGGCAATTGGCTGTATGGCCTACCACATCTGGCACCCTTGTCGCTTGCCTTACCAGCTGAAAGAGGTCCAAGGACAACGCAAAGTTCCGCGCTTCTCTTCCAGCATGGTCGGTCTTCTGGTACGGGAACAGCCAGTCCTGATGACAGGCATTAAAGTCCCCCAGAAAGACGAGCTGCGACGAAGGGTACTGATATAGAGCCATATCTGCAGCCTCACTGAGATACTCAAATAAACGAGTTGTCTCCTGGTCACCGCTGTGCGAACGATAGACACAGGAATACAGGATTTTTTCGTTTCCTGTGTCCACTAAAATCCATAGGGAAGAAAAAGTGGGGTCTTCAAGGTGACGGAGACGCTGAATACAGAGGTCGTTCCGCGCGTACATACTGACTCCGGCCCGTGAGCGAAAGTTGTGCTCTAACGAGTAACCGGGATAATCCAAGTATGCAGCGCTCAAAGGACATTGTATCTGCGTCTCCGTCAAAAAGAGCAAGTGCGGCTGCTCTGTCTCCAGGTGGTGATGGACAGCTAAAAGATTTGAGTGCAAACCCCTGATATTAGTGAGGTGCACTTTATATGAGGAGGAGTGCAACCGCTGTGTAACCTTGTTCCTTTTTTTAAACTTTTTCATAAAAAATAAATATAAAAGTGAATAGGGATGGGAAATGGCAGTTGAACGAGACGGTACGTATCGAACCCGACGTCGAAATTGGTGATGTCTTGCCACTGGGAGGCTAGCCTGGAGACTGCGGGGACGCCCGAACCCCCCCAGGGATCGCCATCGGGCCTCCTCATCTGGTCGCCAACCAGCACGATGGAGCCACCCTGGGATTTTTCGCAGCTGGCGGGGCAGCCTTTCGTGGGTGGCTAACTTTCAGACCCATTTCCCATAAACGGCTTCATCGAGCAACGTGCCGGAACACGACTAGGTCGCTTTGCGGCACGACTTTGCCCAATGGGTGGTAACTTTGCCGGCGACCCGATGTTATGGTCTACCACCACGGCAGACATATCTCCATCGAAAAGTAAAATTTGTTTGTTTAATAGAGGATTTCGTCAACAAATTATCAATGTTCAGCTTAAAGGTGTATCGTTAGAAGTAGTAGACAACGTAAGGTATTTAGGCATGTGGTTAGATAGGGGCCTTCGTTGGAAGAAGCACGTTAATGAAATTTGTAATAAAATAGTTAAATTTACAAATATTTTTAAAGTTTTAGTAGGACCTGGATGGGGTATACATCCTTTACAATTAAGACAACTTTTTATATCTCTTGTTCGTAGCCGGATGGATTATGCTAGCTTCTTATTTGATAACAGTGCCGATTCACATTTAATTAAACTAGATCGATTACAAAATATATATCTACGTTTGATTGGTGGTTTTATCAAAAGTACTCCGAGCCATGTAATGGAGTCTGAACTTCAATTATGTCCTTTAGCAGTGCGTCGTCGGTATCTAGCAGGTAAATTTTATTTAAAAATGAAGTCTAATAAATTTCCTATTATGAAAATTATTAAAAAACTAAATAGTCTTACTGAAAGAAGTTACTGGACAAACAAAAAAAAACCTCTCTTAGTTACAATACACAACGCTTTTAATAATATACCTATTAATTGTACTAATAAATTTGTTATTTTTCCCTAGATACTTGGGTTAGCAATATGGACTTATCATCGTTTATTAAACCATGTTTGAGCCCTATGTCTAAACCTAAACGTTGTTATAATGTTCATAACTTAAGGGACATCTGCTCTAAACTAATAAACCATCAATATAGTAATTTTTACTCGATTTATACGGATGGTTCAAAAAATGAAAACATTTATGGAGCAGCATTTTTTGATTCACAAACGGGTACTTATTGTAAATTCAAAGTTTCTTATAAAATTTCTATTATGCATTTGGAATTATTGGCCATTGCAGAAGCTCTTTATTATATACAATCATTAGATTATGACCGATTTGTTATTTTTACGGATTCTAAAACAGCTCTTTTACATTTGATTAAATGTACATCGGCTTTTCGAGGTTTTCCATTGGCTTATTCTATAATTACAAATATTTTTAAAATTATTGCCGCTAACAAAGTTGTTATATTCCAATGGATTCCGTCGCACATTGGACTTCACGGTAATGAGGTAGTGGATCGTTTAGCTTACGAAGCTGGTTCTGATGGGGTTCTTTTAAATAGTTTGCCATGGTATTCTGAGCTCATTCCTTCAGTAAGGAGTTATTGCAAAGAATTTTGGTCAGAATATTTTGATAAGAGATCTTTAACCAGGGGTATATGGTATAAGGTGATCCAACCATCTTTGCCTTGTTACCTTTGGTTCCATGATACAAAGATGAACAGACAGGAGATTGTAATAGCTTTAAGATTGAGATCTGGCCATGTACCTCTCAATAACTTTGGTTTTATGATGGGCAAACTGGAATCACCTAATTGTACCGTGTGCGGAGTCGTAGAAGATGCTTATCATATATTAGCAGAATGTAGTCGTGTGCAGACTCAACGACATAAAACTTTCGGTGATTCTCGTTTTAGTATAGGGTTCTATAATAGCATTCTTGCTTCTCCTCTTTCGATTGAAGCTAGAAGGCTTTATAATTTAATTTCTTTGTGTTTAAGTTTAAGAGTAGACAATAAGTAAAATAAGCTAATTTAACAATTTTGTATATAATTAATTTGTAATCAATCATAGGGGTGACATTTTCAGTACTGAAAAAACCCCTTTCACAATAAAGAGAAAAAAAAATAAAAAATAAAAAAAAAAAGGATAAGCGGACCTACGACTTAACGACAACGACGATAATGAGGCTATTATAATATTATATTAAAAAAATATATATATTAATAACTACTACTTACTACGTACTAAGTATAATATAGGGATAGCAATAATAATTATTTACGACTGTAAGTCGTAAACTGAAGTCGACTGAAGTCTCTTAACGTTCTCATCGGATGGATCGTCTGCTTGTTTGTCCCTATCCTATTAAAAACAAAAAAATGCAAATCGGTGTACTTGCGAAATAGATTTTAATTACGCACGCACAAAGTAAACTTGTGTAAGTTTTACCTGTCTTTCTGATATTTTTTTACTTTTTATTCTTTTCAGAAATTTAAGATCGTTAAGTTTATTTTTAGAAGATATTAAATGTGTAATTAAATATAAGAAAAAAATACATTTTGTTTAATATTTTTTTTCTATTAATAAGTAATTAATCATTTAATTAACCCAGAACTGAAACTTTAGTAATAAAAGAAAAATTGACAAATATTATTATATATTATTTTGTTTTTTTTTAAAAGGTCTTTCATGAATGTTATCCATGTATATTTAATAATTATTTTCGAATCTCAATTCTTGTTAGATAATGTCGGTAACTTTTATCTTAATTATTCCTCAGTAGCACTGTTTCATATGGTTTTGTTAATATCAGTTTCAAAGGTTTCATTCGGGAATAAGTCGAGCATATCAATACCGAGGCGGAGACAATAAAGTCAAATTAGCACAAACACTATGTCTGTAACTGTAATGAATATCTACAAAGCCGTCAACACATTTAAACCGATATACGTACCTTTTATAATTTTATGTATGAATATGTCTGTTAAAAGTTATATTTGAAATGTTATTATCATTGGTCTCATATGAACGATTTATTTCTTGTAATTTAAATTGTCAACGATTTATTTATTGTAATTTTATTATCTTTTGTGGAACTAGGCATAAACTAACTATAACAGTTTTTTTTGTTATTCAGTAACAGTAATAATAACTTTTTAATCGCCTTTAGAACTCAGTTTAAGAATGCTCTCAATTATTTGTATTTTAAAATATGTATAGATTCGAATTTAGAAGTTATTAGCTGAAATTAGTAAGAATCCTAAATTACATATAGATATATTTTGAAGGTATCCTTATTTTTTCAAATATGTAAAAAGTTGATTATACAAACATATTTTCGGTGTTAAAAAAAGTATATTTTTTTTAAATAAAAACTCAAATGCACGGACGGTTTCATCTCATTTGCTCGTCAAATAATAATATTTAATCATAGGATGACCTAATATGAACCCTTACACTCTTCTGTTTGATTTATTTGTTTGAATATTCTTTCATATAAAGCCGACTTCAAAAACGCAATTGAAGCGACTTTATTTAAGTGAGTTTAATTGTAAATTAATTTATTATAATACTGTGTAATTATATATATAAAAAAATAATACTATATAATTATATATAGAAAAAATATATCTTTTAGCCTAAGCATGTTTGTATAGTTTTGTTTTTTTTTATCAAGCCTATTTATAATTTGTGTTTTAATAAGTATGAATGAGATAGTATATAAATGATTGAAACTTTTACGCCATAAGAATCATTTTCGTGTTACAAAGATGTAAATTTTTCAGAAAATAATAATTGTAAAATTTTGTAAAAATAATCTTCAAAATTGTCATTGATATTATTAATATAAACAAACAAAGAAATAAACATGTTTTACATGTAATTAAAAGCGGAAGGAAAATGAACGATATTTATTATATAATAATACACCTCGAGCCATACAAGAGTATTACACTTAATTAATGCTACAAAAACCACATAAAATAATATTTTATTCATACTCTTTTTCATGTGAAAATTTTGGACATGGCGACATTTAGGGTTTTGGTCACAAACAAAATTGTGGCTGTTTGTAAAAGTGGTTTAATATATAAAGATTTTTACCACGGATCTATTTAGTATACTTTAATAAGAATATAATATTTACTTTGAGTTAATCAGAGATCTTATTTAATTAAGATTATAAATTATATACCTATATTTAAATAAACAAATTTATTTATTATTATGAAATACTGGAAAATAAAATATTTAAACTTTATTTAAAACTATGACGAACAACATTGAAATATGTGTTATAGTCGAGGTCTTACAAATAAAAAACATTATTTTTTCAGCCCGAGAGTAAGCTTCTGAATGTTTTCTTATACTTAAAATAAATAAATAAAATATATTAAAAATTTAAAAAACCCCCGATACAAAAAGACCTCTAAAAAGAATAAAAATAATATTAATAATAATATGTACTTATTGAATTTGTTGCGTCCGGGAATGTTGTTCGTACGTTGATAGTGTATATATTACGAAGTTACTCATTGAGGACTTAGACTATACGATTCGATATCGTAATTTCTATATTTGCCTTGGTAACTTACTTGCATTTTAATTTCTTCCTTTATTAAACGGTTCCCCGACGCAATGACTCCAATAAGTACATAATATTATTTTTATTCTTTTTATAGATCTTTTTGTATCGGGGGTTTTTATATTTTTATTTTTTTCTGCTTTTTAAAATTATGTTACCGGTTTCTTAATTATGAACCTCCAGACACACAAATTTTCAGTTGTTTAAGTATTTCTATTAATCTATCCCAATATTATAAAGAGGAAAGCTTTGTTTGTTGGTTTGAATTGAATAGATTCTGAAACTACTGGACCGGTTTAAAAAAATCTTTTAGCATTGGAATCCTACATTATCCCTCTGATGAACATAGGTTATATTTGATACGAGAAAAAATAAGGATCCGCGTGAAAATTTTCGACAATGTATTAAATTATAAATGTATAAAGTAACATGATTCAAGACTTTTGCATGTAGGTAGGTATATATATAGGAATATTAATAAATATAACAATTGTTAAGTTTTTTAACAAGAGTCAGTAAATTTGTCTGGAATATAACATTTAACCAATTTAAATCGTCTAAAATTGTTGTTTGACATTGCCAGATTTGTGCCACTATCGTAGATACACAAACTGACTAGCTCACTTTATACAGATTACAATAGTTTCTGTCATATTCTTTTATACAACTATTTGATCGCAGTAATTATAGTTATAATAACAAGTTTAAGAAAGTAATAAAATATTCAAAAGCTGTGCAAAATTCAAGAAATTAAGATCAAATTATGAATTAATATTTAAAAATTATAAACTTACTATTAAATAAACTATATGTCGGAGACATAAGTACGGATCATAAAAAACTCGCCACGAATCAAGTAACATGTCAATTGACTGACATTGTGCTAAGATAGAGTCTAGATTATGAAAGAGCGGGTTTGAGACGACAGCAACATATTTTGTGGAAGTCGTACAGTGTGTTTAGTGATACTTTCGTGTTGGTCTCCAGACCCACCCGCTCCCCCGGTGACGCTGTAATAGCCAACAGGGCTAACAGCATAGACAAACAAAAAAAATGTGTGTGTCAGCTCCGACGCACGACTGGAGTTTACTCCTTAAGTATAATTGTCTAAACAGACGGAAAAAAAAATAAAAAAAGATTGATACCTTATAAAATATTATCTACACCCCTTTCTGCCATAGTTTATTTCGAAATACTTGCATTTCACTTTAGCCAAATATAATGATAAAGATTATAACTTCACAATAACAATGTTAATTATTGATAAATATAACAAAAACAGCAACATAAGTAAATTGATACTGATAGAAATAAACAAGCTCAATAACATATAGATATAGTCGCTTTGCAGCATATACATTACTCTATACACACATTTAATGTTTTCATTGATTTTATCAACATTCATATGCATATTCGCTTTTATTAATACGATGAATATGTATGGTTCTGACTATGTTGTTAAGGCATCTTTTAATATTGATATTTTTTTATCAGTAATCATTAGCATATTAGCTTATATTAAAAATTTAATAACATAAAAATTAAAAATGTATCGTTCCTTACATGGAAATATAAGTCTTTACTTACATTACAAATAATAAATATTTTAGGTTTTAATTAATTATTTTCATTATTATTTTTTGTATTATGTTAAATTGCTTAGTAGTTCTTTATTATTTATTTCATATTGGAGTTTGTTCCCTTAGAATCAATTTACAAATAAGACAGTTTAAATGAAAAAAAAAAAACGTGCGACACTTGTTGTCTGCCGCGGTAAAGCTATTGCATAGCATTTTTATCAACTATTGCAATTATAATTATTTATGTAGTATTTTTTTTTATTGATGTTAATTCAAGTTTTTAAGCTATTGCATAGCTTCTATCGCGGGCCTTGAGTATGGAGACCGAATCCAGAAATTCCATAACGAAAATAACCTAACACACCAGTATTGTGTACTTATAATTTAAAAATAGCATAAGCGCCAAGTTGATAATATGTATTATGATCTTTATTGAATAATAATTAATGTTTATTTTAAAATAAATGTTTTACTGGTACAAATGAATTTCTTTCAAAAAGCCTTTTCATTTTAATGACTTTCTGTTATGGTTTTACAAAAGTCCAGAGTACAAGAATTTAACAATCGTAATTGAACTTTATTTAACTTATTTAACTGATTATATTTTAAATAGGAATAGAATAATTTCATAATATATAATCATGTCATAATAGGAATAGGTCTATAAAATATCGATGTATCGATATATCAATATTATTACTTAGAAATATCGATATTTATTACAAATTCATTATCATCATCATTTCTCTTATCGTAGCGGTAAAATCTAATTCATTCACACTAAATCATTCAATATCTAGTTTTATTGAAATAGTACATTGCCAAAATATATATTCTTTAATCATTTTTTACCATTTTATGGTATGTATTTTAAAAAAGTTGATACAAGAAGTGTTTCATTGAATTTATGCGGGAAAAATATAAAAGCAGCGGTAATACAACTAATTTAGCAACTCACTTAAAAAATAAATACCATCTTGCATGTCTAACATGACTTGCAATAATTATTTTAAATAAAGCCAATATGTCGAAATAACGATAATATTTTGAAATTCCAAACCCCAATATTGATGTATTTGAAAATGTCGATATATCAAGCTTTACCGCGGCAATCTCCGAGTGCCACACTTATTTTTTTGCGTTTATAATAATTGAAGTTGGATGTTGTGACCGATAAGAAAACAATTTTTTCTGTTATTAAAAAAAATACTATTTGAAGTTGTCATTCCTATGTACTGTCATAAAAAGGTTAAGATTATCATTAGCTAAAAATATTTTCAACCTTAAATCTCACGAATAAGTTTAATTACGTTTGTTAAACTATTAAGCAATAAAGTATATAATACAAGTATCAACAAGGCGCTTAAGCTATTTTTAAATGATATGTACGCAATACTCGGCCGAGCTACATAGTAGGCGGAGTGGGGGTTTTAGGTTTTTTTGTTACGAAATTTCTTGATTCGGTCGCTGCACTCCAATCCCACGATATAAGCTATGCAATAACTTAAAAATATTTGAAATAAATATCGACCACGATACCTGAATTTCAATATCAAAATATCGATATATCGTACAAAAATGTATTAGTAATAAATATCGATATTTCTTAGTAATAATATCGATATTTCCAGACATATTTTATCAACAGTCCTATTTAAAATTAGAAGTTTAACTGCTTTGTAATATCATAAAAAGGTTCATAATATCGGCTAAAACTATTTTCAATCTTATTTCTGTGAATAAAGAACAATTACGATTGTTAAGTACTTGTACTTAGGGTCTTTTGTAACACAATAACTGCAAGTTATTAAAATTAAAGGCCTTGATGAAAAAAGTATATTTGTACAAGTATTATGCAGGATTACGCATGCGCAGTAACGCTGATACAACCTATGCCCCCTAGAGGCGAGTTGGTGAACTAAAGAGACAAGCGTGATATTTCAAATCATTAAAAGTTCTGCTATTCATCGATAGATGGCAAAACTAGTTGCGCACGATAGGTTGCGCACCAAAAACGTAACGAGGTCATCGTTCAGTGGATTTTACTCCTCATATTTTTCTCATACCGGGCGCCTTATATACAAAAATCGATTCTTAAGGAGTAAACTCCAAAAAGTATATTTGTACAAGTATTATGCAGGATTACGCATGCGCAGTAACGCTGATACAACCTATGCCCCCTAGAGGCGAGTTGGTGAACTAAAGAGACAAGCGTGATATTTCAAATCATTAAAAGTTCTGCTATTCATCGATAGATGGCAAAACTAGTTGCGCACGATAGGTTGCGCACCAAAAACGTAACGAGGTCATCGTTCAGTGGATTTTACTCCTCATATTTTTCTCATACCGGGCGCCTTATATACAAAAATCGATTCTTAAGGAGTAAACTCCAAAAAAAAAAAACTTTCGTGTTGTAAAATATTGCCTAAACATAAATCATTTCATTTAAATTTGATGTTACCTACCTACTATAAAGTTTATGATAGTTTCTTAGCAAATATCAATTTTTTTAAATGTATGTTTCTTTATAATGTATTGTTATCTGAATTTATTTTTTAAAAAGCTTTAATCGCGACATTAATACATTTGTTTGAAAATATCTATAAAGATGTATAGCCATGTTAAGCATTTAAATTGATATAAATATGGAATGAAAAATAACGGGACGGTTTCCCAGAGGGTTTCGAATCCCTGCCTGTATCGGATTAATATATTTCTCAGAAAACCTTTATCACCAGTCTACTCCACCTGGGCGAGGTCGGCATAACATGTTTTTCTCTTAAACTCGCTTGTGTTATTTGTCAACTCTGCCCCCACTCATTTCATCTTCTTGCCATTCATCATTCCCACAACCAATTCAATTCTTTTTAGGTTTCCCTCAAGTTACATACATACATACATTCACTTAATTTGCCTAGTCACGTGACTTTTGTTCTTCCTCATTACACGCTCATGCTAGGATACCCTCGTTATCTTTCCTGTTACAACTTTCAAACTTTTACGTACCGTACTTTTACGTACTACGTACGTACGTACGTAGTATATAAGGATGGCCTTATATACTAGATTTTTATAATCTCTTTTTGTTACACCATACATACATCTGGGCTTCCAACCGATTTACAGTACCAGCTCACACATAGATCACACTTTCGACCTTTACAATCCATTAATACTTCCCAACCCGTGTCTTTTCATGAGAAAAGACATAGTCTGGTAAGAATGAATGAATATCACGATGCAATGACCTTTATTTAACGGTAGTTGTTACGTTACGATTCTTATCTTTTAAAAATCATAGTACTAGTACATAACTTGTCCGACCAGTTGTTGAAGAATAAAGCCAACCACTTTAATTCTTCCGCTTTTAAGAACTTCTGTAATTCCGCTGATATACCATCTCACTTAATTGCTCCTCAGCTTTTTTGTTTTGAACTAGTTTTGAACTATTAAATTTGCTTACTCTACATTCACTTCTTTTCTTCCCATATATATATACTTTGCAGATTTCCTGGCATATAAAGATATTTTATTTATAACAACGACAAATATTTTTTTCAATAACTTTTGGGTTGTTATTAAAATATATCAACACAAAAATTGGTTTCTAAAATATATGGTTTTAACTCCCGACCCAAAAAGTTACTTACTGTTACTTATATTGTGTTACTTATATACAGGTAATGTGTGTTTCGGTATATCGGTTCGTGTTTGAATACTTTTTTTATCGCAAACCTGGTTCGTCAAGATGGTTCGATGAGTGTTTGACCAAACATAACTCATGTTTGATCTATATAAATAAAACTTTAAAACAGACAAAAAAAAAATAAACCCCCTATTCAAAATACGAAAGCAAAAGATTTTATCTCGGGAAATGAAAATGGCACTTAGAACCATGTCACGTATTTTAAGAGATGACTTAGGACTTGCAGCCTGAGGGGGGGAGCGACTTCTCTTGCCATTGCACAGGTCTATGAAGTAGGGGTACTCTGGTTGCCCGGGGTACCCTTATCAGGGGGGTTCCACCGAGGCGTCGCGCTGAATGCTTACGCGATCCCGTGGCGTCTCATTGTAGCGATGAGGGCAGCCGGTGATTTTTTTAGTGGGGTGCCTTAAAAATTGCAGCGTTTTCTATGCTGCCGGGTGCCGCACGTACCACCCGGCCATCGCCTTGCTGGTGTGACGATGTGGAAACGCATTTTTTCCAACGGGAAAAAAAACAAAAAATAAGACTTGCAGCCTATAAGACACGCACTGGTCATTTGTTAACTGATAAGTTAAAGATGAATAGGGTGGTAAAATCAAAACAACTACTGAAGCGGGACGCAAAGGGAGTTCACAGAAAAAAGATATTTACGGATGAGAATTTTTTTACGATTGAGCAACATTTTAACAAACAAAATGACCGTATTTATACTCAAAGTTCTAAGGAAGCTTCCCAATTAGTCGATAGAGTGCAACGTGGGCATTATCCGACTTCAATGATGGTTTGGGAGGGGTGTCAGCTATGAAGGAGTGAATGAGTCATATTTTTATGAAAAAGGTATCAAAATATTGGCAGAAGTGTATCAAGATATCATTCTTGAGAACGTAGTTAAGCCCCTTAATAACAACATGTTAAATAACCAAGTATGGTGCTTCCAGCAAGATTCGGCTCTGGGTCACGGGTCATGGGTCTTGTTTGGAAGCGAACGTCTGGGACTTCATCGGACCTGAAGACTGGCTCTCGTCTAGTCCCGATCGTAATCCGCTGGATTATGATTTATGGTCAGTTTTAGAGAATACAGCTTACTCTAAACGCCATGATAATTTGGAGTCCCTAAAACAATCCATACGATTGGCCGTGAAGAATTTATTCATGGAAAGAGTGAGGCTTCTATTGATAACTGGCCTCAACGTTTAAAGGACTGTATTGCAGCAAATGGACACCAATTCGAAAAAGCTTTTTATATTTTTAATTATTTTATATTTGTGTATTAAACTAACACACTGTAAAAGTAATAAATGTTACTTGCAATTAAAAAAATTTTTTCTTTGTTGTAATATTTATGGCAAGACTAGATATATGAGCTTAATGTCTTGTAAAATTAATGTTTAAAAATATATTGCAGTAAATAATAGTAAACTTAGAACTTTTAGAACTAAAACTAAATGTAGATTGTTTTATGAGTAAAACGTTAACAAGATTATATAACATTTGTAATTTAATATATTGTGATATTATACAAGTAGTGTAATGTAGCGTGAGAATTTTTCCGCAAGGAATAATAATTGGCAATGCTCGTGCTCTTGGGATCGTCGGAATAAAAATCAGATAAAATCACTTCTCATTAGAAATACCATATTGTGTAACAAAAATAAAATTTGCCCAAATAACACAGAAACTAACTGCTTATAAATAAATTTTGTATTGTATATCTAACTTTGAAATAAAACTATTTTTACGGATTTAACTCGCGTATAATGAATAAAATTTTAAATTAACATTTTAAATCTAACCCGACGTTTGGAATGCTTTGCAGCAATCGTGTTCATGGTAAAACGAGATGGAGGTGTCTGTCAGTCACTCAGTTCATTAATTAGTCATCTACCTCCAACGGTTTCTAAACTTCCGGGCGTACATTTCAGGATTCACACAAAACGCACTAACAGTATCTTGAGGTCTAACTTATAATTTGCTGATTCACAAGTGCGTTCTTTTTACAATTTTCATAATAATTGGTCAATACTAATTTGAGGTACATAAAATATAGAAATATTTTTTATTTCTATATTTTATTTCATACTTAAATAAATTTATTTCGCTATCGGCTAAAAAGGGTCTAAGTAAATTCGTAAACGCGTGCAACTTGATATTAAAATTTCAGAACCTTAAAATAAAACAATATTGTTACCTATACTTAATATTTGATAGGAATATTTGAAAATCACACTCCATAATAAGACAAAACTATAGCTTCAGTTCTTAGGGAAATTATTGCGTTATTAGTATTGCTCAAATATAATTTAGGTACTTATAACTTAAATTATTTTATAAATTAATATTATTTTTTTATAAACTTATCTAGAATAGAGATATAACGCGTCTTAGGTTATTTTAAACCGAAGGGTATAATTATTTGTAATTATACCTTATATTTATAATTATTTGTAATTATACCCCTAACCTTATAATTATTTGTAATTATACCCTACGGTTAAAAATAATATATTTTTATTAACTTCTGTAAAGTTCCGTACCTACTTAATATCTGAAAGCTTTGATTATACGAGTATTTTCGAAAATAAGACCTAAACATAAATTTTACTGTTCTACTGTTTTTATTGTTTATTTTAAGAAGAGTACAACTAATTAAATTCTAAATATTTACTTAAAATATTATATTCGTATTTTTTTTAATAATCAATGTGAATTATAAATAATATATATCTTGGAGAAAATTCTAACTAATATTATATTTTAGAAAGTGATCATATTTATTTGCTTCAGACCACAACTAAACTTTCTATACGATTTGCTTTGAGCCCTATTATAATCTAAAATATCAATAGAATTTCATCATAAATTCATCTCGGCCATTCATTGTCGGTGGCAAAAAGTTTTTTATAGTTCTCTTGCATTCAAATTATGTACGATTTAGAGCAATAAATGGATTGTATATTTTAACTAAGTGTATATTTAATTTCTCTGTATATCTTAATATATATCCGGTATAAGTACTTACTTTAGTATTCAACGACACAACTACGAAACATTAAACCATATTAGCATCACTAATTATGTCTACTTTGCATCTTGTAGTGATATTTAAATATATAGCACAAAGTCATCAATATATATTTCATATTTTACATAAGTTTACATTTATTATTATAGACTATAGAAGCTCTTTCCAGCTCCCTTACAACAATTAAAATACAACATTAATAAAATTATCTACAAAGAAAGCTAATATTCTTTTAAGGTGTAATCATAAAAATGTTTCTATGCCTGAAACAATATTTTAATAATTGGACAAAAGAAAATTAGAAAAACACAAGTAATAGAACTAGCTTTACCTTTCAAATATTTTTTAATATTCGATTCTAAATTTATTATTGATCATATTATATATGAACTAAGTTTGTAAATTCGAGACATTAGTTAAATTTTTCTTTTCAGTTGCAATTGATAAGTTTAAAGTAATAGTGTTAGTAAATCCTTGAATCTTTGAATAAAGCTGGATATTGGTGGACTAAATTAATTACATTCTGCTACTTAAAATGCATTATATTATAGTATTTGAATACGAAATTGCCACTAAAATAAATCCCAGCAAAGATCCTGTCAGTAGGAATTAATCCGTTACAAAATCGCTCTAGATACCATTTAGGGTTCCCAAATGATTACACTTTTCATATATTGTAACATCATTTTTGTTTAGTAAATTTTCACAGTTATTAAAAATAATCATAATTGTTTGACTATTCTTACAAATTATGTCATTATTCATTATATATTTTTTAAATATATTTTTATAATATCATGGAATGATATCTTTTGTTAATATAATTAAGAAAGAGATAAAAAATATAGTTTTTATTATTAATTCTTAAAATTAGACAACCCTACTTAGGCTTCGGGCCTTATACTTTCTAGCAACGTAAACTTGCCCCAGTTACAGTTTAGACAATAGGCGATTTTGGACTGGTATTAATTATACACAGACAAACAGATTTTGCTACACTTCTAACCTTGGAGCTAACTTGCGTTATCGTGTAGATTTTTCTTTTTTTATTTAATTATCGAAGTAATTTCCGTATCTCATTAAGATATATATTATCTGTGACCCGCCAGCTCGTTTGCCCTCCTCTTACATAAAAAAAAAAAAAATGCAAGCTTGTTTAGATTTTTACGAATTAACATTGATAAAAAGCGGTCACGTAACAAACTATAGAATTTGTATAATGAAACCTAACAATGATCTAGTCAGTGCTTTTCAGCAAATTCATGCTTCAGAGAACAACGCTAATAAGTTGTTTAATATAAACTCCTGTCACGTTTCTGTTGGTGACATCAACTAAAACTAAATTAACTAGCGGACACTGAATATTAGTTCAGTATATTTTCACTGAAGCGTCAAATTTTAAGCCTCAACAAGGAACATCTATATTGAACTACTATGTATAGTGCTACGGGATATTGTTTTGGAAGTTATAATGCTGATAAAATAGGAGAATAACTTACTATAGTATATTATCTTATGAAACAAATGTCATAAATATTTCAAGTATTATTTTGAATGGGACAGTTTGTTTGTTTACGTTTTACGTTTAGGTTTAGGACTTATAAGGTTGACAGGTTTCTTCAAGTAAACGTAAATTCTAAGAGCGGAACTACCTTGGAGTACCTTCTAATTTTATTATACAAATAGAAAATATCTTTCAAGTTTCCCCAAGATAACAATTGAATGCGAAGTGCTCTCTAATAATGTTATGCTGATATCAGCTCAATCAATCAAATTGCCAATTTAGCTTAAATCGAGCTTTGAGAATGTTATTAGAGATGCACGTATCAAAGATGGCTTACATTTCTGAAAATGCGTTGCAATCAAAGGGCAAGCTCCTGCCTCGAATGATAGTTATGAACAAAGAAACGACTGTCCATAGGGAAGTTCTACATGAATTGCTACAATTGAAACAAAGTGAGCATCATTTCTCGCTCACTTTTGACGAGTGAACGTCTACAGGTAACACCCGGTATCTTAATATCTGCTTTGTTTTGGACTTACTAATATTTTTGAAAGTATGCCAGCAACAGTTTACGTAGAAATCTTAAAAAAGAAAATGAAGGCACTTGACCTTGATTTATATAAAGATATTGTTGCAATAACAACTGACGGAGCCTCGGTTAGGTTTCAAACCGGTAGATAGATTCCAGCATTTCAACAACTTTCCAACATGCCCTGCTCGCGCGAAATTACTTCATATATATACTCAATCTTTTTTGTAAAATGATATTATTATTTTTTATTTAAAACCATCTTTTGATGCTTGTAAAGGACATTTTATATATATTTCCAATTTATATTTCATTTTTATTTATTCCTATTTCAATTATTAATTGTTTTATAAAGGTAATAATATTACTTTCCTAATAACTGCCTGCACCTAGATGAATGAATGAATCCACTTTCTCACCCGGTTTAAATTACATGTAAATAGCAGTTGGCAGTATCTTGTTTATCTTCTTTTATCTTATTATTTATGTGATGAGCATAGATGTCTGTGTTTCTGGGTTTGGTCGTTTATTAAATATATATTCTCAGTATTTATATGTGTATTTCTATGTATTTGTATCGTTGTCTAACACCCTTAACACAATCAAGTAATTTGCTTACTTAGGGGTTAGATGTATGTAATTTGTCCCAATATTATAAAATATGATATTATATATTATATTCTTGTTTTATTCGTTTCCATGCTTTTAAAAATAGTTAACGTTGAATCAAATAACATATCACGATCCATTCTCTCATCAGAACCGTTTCTCCCAAAATGTATTTCTCCTAAAATTGCCTTAGCCCTAGATCTTGTTGCTAAGGTTATAAAGATTAAATGTTTTTAAACCCTTATATATTATTTTAACGTAATACAAAAAAAAGAAAAATAATTAATCTTAAAACTAATTAATTTTTGGCGATTGAAACTTAACCATCAAATTATAATTTTTATAAATTGTTTGAATAAATTGTTTTTTTTTACTTTAAAAACGATTTCCTAATGGAGTCAAAGTTTCTTGTTTTCTTTTGATTGATTATATATTGATTTGATTGTTTTCTTTTTATTGATTAATGATCGCGGGGCAGTACATGGATTGAGAGGTAATAATTTAAGTATAGCAAGAAATAACTTATAAGTAATAAAAGTTTGACAAGTGTTTCCACGAGCTACTCAAGTATAATTTACTAAAACTATTTATACTACTTATTTATTTTAGTCTTGTATTTAACTGACGAGTCTAATGTAAGCATACCAACATAAATAATTCGCTATGTTTCTTGAATGAGTTGTGTATTTAAAGCCTTTAGTTAAAACTGCAATACTTTTGATTAACGTTTAAAAGATAATTTAAAAAAAATGTAAATTAAAATGATGATTTTTCTATTCTAATATTTTAATAATATTATCTCCTTAGTACTACAAGGACAATTTTTTGACAATGAAAAAAAACATTTCTATTACATTATCTTAGTACAGGAATGATAGCACTCCAATGTCCCCTCTACTAACATGAGTGTTCGAGGCGTGAGTGAGGGTAGTGTTACATTACTAATTATATTACTGTCAGTTTGAAGACACTTAAGTATGGCAACAAACGATAACTAGGTTTATAACATGCATTTTAATATAATAAGGATACACTGACAATTTTTATATTAAAAAAAATAAATTTGTTAATTTAATTATTCAAACAAGTACATAAAACAATATTCATCCTAGATATGGTGATATTTTAGTCTGATTGTAATACATCAAATAGTTATTGGTTCTTCATTCACATATTTCTGTCGTATCTTGGCAGGTAAGTCTGTCTTGAACGTCATCTTTTGTTTAATGACATCTTGTGTGTGGCCATTAAATGTTAGATAATAAAAGTTCCTCGAGTTACTTTATCAAAACATTTCGTCAATCTATTGGTGTTTTAGTTTGGAATAAAAACAACTATGGGGGATAATTGTGTGTAAGTGTAGACTTAAATAAGTATTTAGATGTGGGCTAGTTTTCAAATGCCAGAAGTATTTTATCTACTATATGTTATTATATGTATATAATATTGTGTTTTAGGTTATAGAAATCATCACAGCTATGATACACCAGATAATTTCCTCGTTGTTATCTTGAACAGAACCGATTCGGAGAAATAATTTAATGTTTAAAATATCTTGTAATTCAAAACCCACCAAAACTATGATATGATATTCTTTGTTATGTTGATTGTGTTGTCGTTCAATTTGATTGGCTATTAGTTCCAGTTGTAGAAGGTCTCTAGTTATAATCAAAGTACACCTGTAAATTAATATTTTATATTATTATTTATTTTGATTTCTTGCATTTTCATCAACTTTTTTTTTATTAACTAACAATAAAGTTTCTATTTCGCTTTCGAAATAACCATATATTTTTGGGAGAAAATTCCGATACTTTTCAAACGAAATAACAAAATTTCGATGTGTCGGACAAAGATAATCTACAATTCGAATATGCCTGATACTTGATACATAAATTCCCAAATCTCGATGTTTACTCGATAGTCGTACCAAAGTTTCGATATCCGAGGATAGCGACGCAATTTATTCTCCGGCGACATCAAGAACGCGGCAAAGCGAGACTGTGAAAATAGAATAAGATATTACCTACATATTAGACTTTAATATTTTTGGGTATGGAAAATAGGTTCAGCCTTTTTTAAAACATGTATTAATTATTAAAAATATTTCAGCTAATTATTTGTTTGTTCTTTCAATTAAATCTATACGAATTTAAGAAAGGAAAACCTTAAAATAATATGTAATTTGTTAATTCTATACTTATTTATAAATATATACCTGAATGTACTTAATTACACTTATATATATCACTGTAATCGAATACATACTTTATTAAATACAATTTCTCCTAAGTCTTTCTTGTAATCTTTACAATTATCAAACAACAAACAAAAGTACTGATTTTAGTAAGCATAAATTTAGGACATAGGTTTATTTTGTTAGTGCATGTGTGTGTGAAGACATAACGTAATATTAATAAGAATATTAATTATATTTTTCATTACTTTGGTACAAAGAATACATAACTTTAATATTTTCTGTTTATCATAAATAATATGGTCTGATGTAGCTGGCAAGTCCTTGTAGAAAAGCGCAACCAAATTATCCATGAAACTGTTTAGTAAAAGTATCATGTGAGTTAGTTAGAGTTAGTACGTGGCTACATTTGTAATTGTAGATCTTGTGAGGAGCCTACGTCACCACCCTGCGTTACTACGAGGTGGTGGGTTACATATCATGGAAGTGATGCAGGATTCTTCATTTTGTTATTTTTCTCAGATCAGATTCCAACTATTATAAATATAATATGTATATCACATCAAATATAACATTTTAAACATTTGGAGCATTTTATTTAAAACTAGCATAATCATAACTTTGTCACGTAGAGTGAGGTGAAAATGAATATTGTTCAATAAAATTAAACATATATTTTATTGAAAATTTGAACTCTATATAATGAGTGATATGCGTCATTAATATTACCTTTATTTTATTTATTGTTACATTAAACATTAATATTCGGTTCGTAGCACACATATGCGTCTGATTGGACTGAAGTACACTCTGATTATCTATTCATATAACAACCCTGTATTAATTTTTTAGTATACACTATTTTACCGGTTTTAATTATTTTTATATAGTTACGTTCTTCAATACTTAACTATAAATAATATCTTAGTATAATTTGTCTGGTAGTATATTTGGTGTTTACTTTATATTAGTTTCTTTACTAAGATTAAAAGTGTGAAAAACCAGTCAATAAAATCAAGTATGAGGGTGTATATAAGAAAATTTAAATATAAGAAAATTAATAAAATGTATCATTTTATTCAAACGATATCAATATTTTTTTACTGTTAACTTTCAAGAAGATATTAAAATAAGTAATGAAGATATAAATTCTAATACAATTTACGTCGGAGTTCTTAAATTTTAAGTACGATATAATAAACTACCGAGTGTCACAAGTTTACGATAAATACTTGTTCAATTAACTGTTCATTTAATAAAAATGTAACTCAACGAGGAGAAAATAGTGTTTAATAATTATTAGATATATTATATTTTAGTTGCCACGTTTAATTGATTGATAAAGAATGTAATTCATTCCATTTGTAAAACTACATTATTATTGGTTATTTTAAATGACCTTTCTATCCTTAAGAGAAAGTATAATTTTATTCACTCAATTGATTTATAAAATTAAAACTGATTAATTATTTAATAATCTCCTACAGTTGTCCTAATGACCCCGGCTTAATTATATTAAAATAGAAGTTGTTTGTTTCCACTTTCTTGTTTTCGAAGAATCTTTTTAATCAAATTTTATAATTTGATATAATATTATTATTATTATTATTTTGAAAATAAATGTTTTGTTAACATATACATACATTTAATTAGTTTAATTAGAAATATAATAAGAAATAATTTTATAATAAAAAGGTGTAAATTATTTTAAATCTTACTTTTAAGAGAAACGAGACATTAAAATATATGAAACACGTCATTAACGATAAAAGAACTATATAAGTATTATTTCGCGACTCGTCCTGGGTTCTGTATTTTCAATACTATGGTGTCCTGGTAAATCAATTTAAGTAATATTTTTATCCCACTATATCTAACATTATATTACTATACGTAAATAATATATACTTAACTCACTTAAACGAATAATTTAATTTGTATTGTGTTAAATTGAATAATTGACTATACAATATTTTAAAACCGACTATAATAATTTTATCTAGGTTCGTCAGTTTGTGTGAGAAAGCGATCCCATGGTATCGCATCCCATAATAACGTCGAGTGTAAACGTTGGTTTTTTGGGTAGCATTAAAAAACAGCTTTTTTGAATGGAAAAAAATAGTTGAAAATGTGGTACTTTAGTAATTGACGATGAGTTCCACTATTTAGGTAATTAAAAACATTGTAACTCATTAAGTACAGTTTCTGTAGTTCTGTATAGTTAGTTACCTGGTATTTTTGTTTCTACAAAGTGGGTATCTTTGGTTTATTGTAAGGACAGTTAATAATGCACGCAACAAGGCTGTTGTATGGCACTTAATTAGCTCATCCACTTCCATATTCTGTCTCGTTTATTCTCCAAATAAGAGCGAGAAAGGAGACAGACAGGAAAATTGGAATTGTTGTGTATATATACCTACTAGATACTATTTAGGATTTTAAGTTCAAAATTATAGTGGGAACAGTGTTTATATTAAAAATATGAGAAAAACATCTATTATATTTTTATTACCTTTGGTATAATATACATAAACAACTTTCTAAACGTTATTTTAATACAAATATTTACTTCTATATATTTTTAGGGTTCCGTACCTCTAAAGGAAAACACGGAACCAAATACTCAGGTGTACTATCCTTTAGAGATGTGTAAAAATCAAACTTCTACACCAACGCAGTTAAAAGATACAGCCGCTTATGCCTCAAATTTTCAGGGAATCAAAACTACAGATTACTTCCCGTGAACTCATGAAATTGGGTACGAAGCAACATTTTATAGCACAGTGATTGAAGATATAATTTAACTTGTTGCGTGTTTTAAAACTTGTAATAATAACTTTTTTAGACTTGTGATTACATTTTAAAAGTCAAACATATAACCAAATGCTTATATACTTAATCAAAATACTTATTCTGATCGTCTCGGAACATGAGTCTGTTCAGAGCATCATGTGTTAGTAATTTAAATCTGTTGTAAATCCCCTAAATGTGAGGAAATATTTATTCATCCATTATTAAATGATATCATCAACCGTATTTGTGTTCTGACCTTGAATGAAAATAAAATGTTGGAGTTAATAACGCATTAGTAAAGCTATATATAAATATTTCTATAAGGGCTCCTTTTCAAATGCGAGAAGTGTGAATAGTCTTATTTATCAAAACTCTTAATTTTAATTTGGTATTATCTTTAACTAGAATAAAACATATAGAGATTATAGATGTTTCATCATTTATGCAAAAGTATAAAAGTTCTTGATTTAAATGTGTGTGGTTGTTGGTTTACAACGCGACTCTATCTTTAGGTATATGTACGTAATTGTAGATGTTAGTGTAGAAATCTCTATAGTTAAGATAAACAAAATTATATACTTATGTTTTTCCTCGACGAATAGTTGACGACAAACGGTTTTATTTTAAAAATATTTAGTAATTCTAAACCCATGCAAAGCCAGATTGTCGATTCTAAATAAGATAAATATATTGGCTTATTTTATTGGTAATTGAAACAAAAAAAAATAAAAAATATGTTTAACGTTAATTTGGCGTCCGTATAGGTGGACTGGTGTAGAATAATATAACATATATTGCAACGGAATCTCGGTTCTCATGGCCTCTATGAAGTAATATAATGGAAACAATTTACACAAATTCCCATCCTGTTTATATCATGAAGGGTTTTCCTACTTGTATATTGTAACAGATTTTAATAAATTTACAAACAATTTTATTGTTTTTTAGACTTTCCAGGAACATGTTATAAATGAATTAATAATCCATATACCATGATGTTTTTTAAACCTTTTCTTCTAACTTGGGAAAATAAATAAATAAATATATAGACATACCTAGAATAAATATGCGCAAACGAAATAACACAAGAGGCTGAAAATGCAAATACTAAGCTGTTTTGATTTTCAACTTCTTTATTATTTAAAAATATAATGGTTTACAAATAGACAAAGTCGTTTTTAATAAATAAAAAGTAACTACGAACACATATTTCGGTTCCTGAATCAACATGGCCAAATGTAAAATTAAAGCCAATCACATCACCTGTTATTTCACAGACTATGCAAAATGGGTCGATAAATACGCATCCTCTGATTAGACCGACGTTAAGCGGACATAGAAGCGAATATTGAGCTCCTAACCGAGTGAAAACACTTGTGCCCCTGGAAATTTAACAAATATTTCGTTTTGTATATTATTTCTATTTAAAAATGGTTATAATTATAATTTAATCAAATATATTAATATATTAAACATGAAATCAAAGCAATATTCATAGTATAATAACAAAAACAAGGTGTACTATGGGCAGAATATATTTAAGAGTTTCCTAACATTTTATAAAAAGTTGTTTGTATTTTATAAGTGCCCCAAAATTAAGGAACGGACTTAGATGAAATATAGTATGGTTCATAGCTCATTCAAAAGTAGTCAATTTTTTTCCTTTCCTACTTTTATTCTTTTCGAAGGATTTTTCGAAATTTAATACCAAAATTATAATGTACATTTCGAAAATGCCTGATACTCGATATATCAATTTCGAACTGTATTCAATGTACTCGATAGTCGTGTAAAGAGTATCGATATCTGAGGACAGCGATGCAATTAATTTGTCGGTGACATGAAAAGTCGGGTTATAGCTGTTGAAATTAGGAATTTCATAATTTTTTTTTTTTTTTTGGGTTTAGGTATGGAAAATAGCTTCACTGTCTGTATGTAAAATATATAAAACACATATACAACTCATATAGCTTACATACTGACACGTAAAACTTTGGAACGAAATAGGGATAGCATTTATTTTTAGTAAGTTTATACGTATGTAAATAAAAAACACATATGTGTTTATAATTTAGGAAAATATTTAAATTATAGATTCATGGAATTTTAAACGCAATATACTGAAAAATATACGTCATTAATATTACCCTCATTTAGTTATCATTATATTAATGTTCTTTTTTTTTTTATATGATCGAGGGCAATGCTTGACTACATTCCACCTGATGGTAAGTGGAATGTAGTCTTAGATGGTAAGGCGCATTGCCCTAGCAACCTATTCACTCTTCTCTTGAAGACACCCACATTATATTTGGCCGGAAATACCGACGCAGGCAAATTGTTCCAGACCTTCGCTGTACGCACTAAAAATAAGGAAGCAAAGCGCTTCGTTCGGACAGGTGGAATGTCCACAACAAAAGGATACCTGACGTGCGTCGGGATACCTGACGTGCGTCGGGACGTCCGGTGATGGAAGGGGGATGGGGGAATTATGTCGTGTAATTCCTGCGCACACTCACCAAAATGTATCCTATAGAATACTGAGAGGCTAGCAATTTTACGCCTGTGTTCTAGGCTTTGGAGGTCGGCTTCGACCAATTCGGGATCGCCTATAAGCCTCTTTGCTCGCCTCTCAATTGAGTCCAGAACCGCAAGATGAGACTTTACGGCACCAGCAAATATGTGACCACAGTACTCTACACACGACCGGATCTGTGCTTTGTATAGAACAAGAAGCTGTCCCGGTGTAAAGTACTGCCGAACCTTAGCAAGAACGGCAAGCTTTGCTGCTGCTGCTCTTGCTCTAGACTCAATGAACCGACCAAAGTTGTAGTTCGAGGAAATCTCTAAACCTAACAACTGAAGTCGGTCACTGTATTCCAAGGATACATTCTGGAAAGTAGGAGCCAAGGTGGAAGGGTTCTTTTTGCGGTGAACAAACACGTCTGCGTTTTGGTGGCGTTGAACTTGACAAGATTGGCATTGCTCCATGCGGAGACTGCCTGAAGTTTGTCATTCAAACGTTGCACCATGGCTTCTCTTTCAGACTGTACTTGATCTCGACTAGCCAGACTACTCGGCAGATATCTTTCTACAACTGTGCTGTCGTCTGCATACCCATAGATACCGGGCTTCAACAGATCATTAATGTGCAGCAGAAGTTGCAGAGTTGCAGAAAGAACGAACGGACGAATTGTCAAGGGTTCCGAGGAACACTCGTCAACAACTACTCGGAGAGACCTCTGGCTCAAAAATACCGCAGTGAGGAAGATGTGCTAGAGAAGCATTGCCAGTGTCTAGATGCGAATTATCAGCAAACAGAGAAACAAATACATTTGCTTTCTCTGCTGGTTTAAGGCTCTCTTCTTCGAACTTACATCCGGAATTTTGGGGGTTCGAGCATCAACCCAAATGGGATATGTGGAATGTTTTCGGTCTTGAGCATGACCACATTTGGCAATTAACCATGGGCGAGCTTTGCCACCGATAGGTACTTCAGCAAAAGGATTAAAATACTCCATTGCCTGGTGCACCACATCGGTTATAGCATCCGCGCAACTCGACGGATCCAAAGAAGAGAAGCAGACCTGCCGCCAAGGATAAGACGCAAAAAAGTATCGCATCTCATCCTAATCTGCTGACTTGTATTTCCATACTCGCCTAACACCATGAGGTTCGAAAGCTGGTGGGGAATATGTAAACACAGATTTCACCAGACAGTGGTCGGAGGTTCCCAAGGGGGATGTGACTTCTACACGATACCTGTCCGGATCAGTTGTCAGCAGAAGGTCCAGGCAATTGGCTGTATGGCCTACCACATCTGATACCCTTGTCGCTTGCTTCACCAGCTGAAAGAGGTCCAAGGACAACGCAAAGTTCCGCGCTTCTCTTCCAGCATGGTCGGTCTTCTGGTACGGTAACAGCCAATCCTGATGACAGGCATTAAAGTCCCCCAGAAAGACGAGCTGCGCCGAAGGGTACTGATACAGAGCCATATCTGCAGCGTCAATGAGATACTCAAATAAACGAGTTGTCTCCTGGTCACCGCTGTGCGAACGGTAGACACAGGAATACAGGATTTTTTCGTTTCCTGTGCCCATTAAAACCCATAGGGATGAAAAAGTGGGGTCTTCAAGGTGACGGAGACGCTGAATACAGAGGTCGTTCCGAGCGTACACACTGACTCCGGCCCGTGAGCGAAAGTTGTGCTCTAACGAGTAACCGGCATAATCCAAGTACGTTGCGCTCAAAGGACATTGAATCTGCGTCTCCGTCAAAAAGAGCAAGTGCGGGTGCTCTGTCTCCAGGTGGTGGTGGACAGCTAAAAGATTTGAGTGCAAACCCCTTATATTAGTAAGGTGCACTTTATATGAGGAGGAGTGCAACCGCTGTGTATCCGTGTTTTTTTTTTAACTTTTTCATAAAAAATAAATAAATATAAAAGTGAACTGGGATGGGAAATGGCAGTTGAACGAGACGGTACGTATCGAACCCAAAATTGGTGATGTCTTGTTACTGGGAGGCTAGTCTGGAGACTGCGGGGACGCCCGAACCCACCCAGGGATCGCCATTGGGCCTCCTCGTCTGGTCGCCAACCAGCACGATGGAGCACCCTGGGATTTTTCGCAGCTGGCGGAGCAGCCTTTCGTAGGTGGCTAACCCACTAATTGGGCCCCCAACTATCTGCGGGCGGCCAGCGGAAAGCCGTCGCTTTGGATCCCGCTACCCTCCTCGACCAGACACCCGACAAAATAAACACCAACTCGACGTCAACCGGTTCGCCAACGTACCCCAGCTGTTCAGACCCATTTCCCATAAACGGCTTCATCGAGCAACGTGCCGGAACATGACGAGGTCGCTTTGCGGCACGACTTTGCCCGATGGGTAACTTTAATTAAGTAAAATAAAAAAACACTCAGATTGTTTGTAATATTATTATTTGTATTGTCAATAATATTTCACAATATCCTTAGAATAATACAAATTTAATAACCAATTACAATGATGACTCGTGTATTAGTGTACTCGAGGTGTCGTGTGTCGTGTCGTGTCGTGTGTCGTGTCGTGTCGTGTCGTTATATATTTAATAAACGACCAAACCCAGAAATATAGTAAGCCTAAAACAAGTAAAGATCAACTAGGAAACGTTTAAGTGATTACAGGTGGCTTAGTGATGAAATGATGGCTATTATAATAAAATTGTAAACGAGGAGTCTTCACTTACTGTACAAGTAGACCATTATTCCTGCAACGGGGTTACTCTTGGATATAACGGAAACAAAGATTTTTTTTTTTGTCTGTCTATGCTGTTAGCCCTGTTGGCTATTACATTAAAATCCTGTATTCCTGTGTCTACCGTTCGCACAGCGGTGACCAGGAGACAACTAGATTATTTGAGTATCTCGGTGAGGCTGCTGATATGGCTTTGCATCAGTACCCTTCAGCGCAGCTTGTTTTTCTGGGGGACTTTAATGCTTGTCATCAAGACTGGCTGTTCCCGTACCAGAAAACCGACCATGCTGGAAGAGAAGCGCGGAACTTTGCGTTGTCCTTGGACCTCTTTCAGCTGGTGAGGCAAGCGACAAGGGTACCAGATGTGGTAGGCCATACAGCCAATTGCCTGGACCTTCTGCTGACAACTGATCCGGACAGGTATCGTGTTGAGGTCACCTCCCCCTTGGGAACCTCCGATCACTGTCTGGTGAAATCTGTGTTTACATATTCCCCACCAGCTCTCGAACCACATGGAGTTAGGCGATTATGGAAATACAAGTCAGCAGATTGGGATGAGATGCGGCACTTCTTTGCATCTTATCCTTGGCGGCAGGTCTGCTTCTCTTCTTTATATCCGTCGAGTTGCGCGGATGCTATAACCGATGTGGTGCATCAGGCAATGGAATATTTTATTCCTTTTGCTGAAGTTCCCGTCGGTGGCAAAGCTCGCCCATGGTTTAATGCCGAATGTGGTCATGCTCAGGACCGAAAACATTCGGCATACCTCATTTGGGCTGATGCTCGAAGCCGCAAAACTCCGGATGTAAGTACAAAGAAGAGAGCCTTTAACCTAGCTGCCAAGTCCTACAAAAAGGCATTGCGGAAGGCTCGTCTCGATCGAATCGCTAAGAATGGCGAAAAGCTCGCTGTCAAACCAACTGGCAGTCGAGCTTTCTGGTCTCTTGCGAAAGCGATCGAGTCGAATTTCTGCCAACCCTCACTGCCTGCTCTGCTGAAGCCGGATGGATCCCTGGCCCATACAGCAACAGAGAAAGCAAATGTATTTGCTTCTCTGTTTGCTGATAATTCGCATCTAGACACTGGCAATGCTTCTCCAGCACATCTTCCTCACTGCGGTATTTCGATGCCTGAAATCCGCATCACTAACAAAGAGGTATGGAGAACATTGTGTCGTTTAGATGTGAATAAAGCCAGTGGTCCTGATGGTATACCAGCCATTCTGCTCAAGACATGTGCAGCTGAGTTGTCTCCTGTACTGACACGTCTGTATCGCCTCTCTTTCAAGACTGGAATAGTGCCGAAATCCTGGAAGCTTGCCAACGTGCAACCCGTGCCCAAAAAAGGCAGCCGTGCTGATCCTGTCAACTACAGACCGATTTCAATCACCTCCATACTCTGCAAGATTATGGAGCGTGTATTGAACTCGCGCCTTCTAGCATACCTAGAAGGTAACGATCTCCTCAGTGACCGACAGTACGGGTTTCGCCGTAATAGGTCTACTGGGGACCTCCTAGTGTATGCTACACACATTCTAGGCGAGGCCATCGAGAAGAACGGAGAAGCGGTCGCCGTCTCTCTGGACGTCTCGAGGGCATTTGACAGGGTCTGGCATGCGAGCCTTATAAGCAAGCTTTCAGCGTACGGTATATCTCCTGGTCTGATCGGCTGGGTAACGGACTTTCTGAGCCAGAGATCTCTCCGAGTAGTTGTCGATGGGTGTTCCTCGGAATCCTTGACAATAAATGCCGGAGTGCCTCAGGGGTCCGTTCTTTCTGCAACTCTGTTTCTGCTGCACATTAACGATCTGTTGAAGCCCGGTATCTATGGGTACGCAGACGACAGCACAGTTGTAGAAAGATATCTGCCGAGTACTCGGGCTAGTCGAGATCAAGTACAGTCTGAAAGAGAAGCCATGGTGCAGCGTTTGAATGACAAACTTCAGGCAGTCTCCGCATGGAGCAATGCCAATCTTGTCAAATTCAACGCCACCAAAACGCAGACGTGTCTGTTCACCGCCAAAAGGAG
This sequence comes from Napeogenes sylphis, assembly GCA_959347405.1. Lineage (NCBI taxonomy): Eukaryota > Metazoa > Arthropoda > Insecta > Lepidoptera > Nymphalidae > Napeogenes > Napeogenes sylphis. Next base: position 28,239,254 of record OY365777.1, on the reverse strand, counting down.
CCCTTTCACCTTGGCTCCTACTTTCCAGAATGTATCCTTGGAATACAGTGACCGGCTTCAGTTGTTAGGCTTAGAGATTTCCTCGAACCTCAACTTTGGTCGGTTCATTGAGTCCAGAGCAAGAGCAGCAGCAGCAAAGCTTGCCGTTCTTGCGAAGGTTCGGCAGTACTTTACACCGGGACAGCTTCTTGTTTTATACAAAGCACAGATCCGGTCGTGTGTAGAGTACTGTGGACACATATTTGCTGGTGCCGCAAAGTCTCATCTTGCGGTTCTGGACTCAATTGAGAGGCGAGCAACGAGGCTCATAGGAGATCCCGAGTTGGTCGACCTCCAAAGCCTTGAACACAGGCGTAGAATTGCTAGCCTCTCAGTATTCTATAGGATACATTTTGGTGAGTGTGCGCAGGAATTACACGATCTAATTCCCCCGGCCCCCTTCCATCATCGGACTTTCCGACGCACGGCAGGAATCCATCCTTTTGTTGTGGCCATTCCACCTGTCCGAACGAAGCGCTTTGCTTCGTCTTTTTTACTGCGTACAGCAAAGGATTGGAACAGCTTGCCTGCGTCGGTATTTCCGAAAGAATACAATGTGGATAAATTCAAGAGAAGAGTGAATAGGCTGCTAGGGTAATGCGCCTTACCACCTTAGACTACATTCCACTTACCATCAGGTGGAATGTAGTCAAGCATTGCCCTAGATTGTATAAAAAAAAAAAAAAAAAAAAAAAAACAGCGTCACCGGGGGAGTTGGTGGGTCAGGAGACCTGCCCTTAAAAGGGGGGCCAAGATGGGCCCCATGGAAAACGACGTCCCGAGGGCGTCTCAGATTGAGACACAGACCTCGGCTCGGGGTGTCGTTAAGAAACAAAGAAATGGTAGAAATATTACTTATAATTAAAGTAAATACATGTACCTAATACCAAAATGAAATATTATTTATAAATACAAGATGTAGAAGGAACTTTAGCTAACTCAAGTTACATAATTTTTATACTTCATAGAATTATACAGATAATAAAAGATGAAAGGAGAAATTGCATAAAATAAGTCTTAAACTCCACATGGCATAAAGTTCTACAACACATGCGATGTACTGTGATGTGACGTGATGGGGTCATTCTTTATCGGTTCTCGTCCGTTAATCGCGCCTTTTAAAACAGACTATAGAGTCCGACGTTTCGAGTGAGATGTATACTTAATTGAAAAAAAACTTTAGGTGTGGTGTGTCGTATCGTGTGGTGTGTCGTGTGGTGTATCGGGTGGTGTGTCGTGTCGTGTGTCGGTCGTGTGTCATGTCGTGTCGGATGTCGTGTGTCGTGTCGGGTGTCGTGTCGTGTGTCGTGTTGTGTGTCGTGTCGTGTGTCGTGTCGTGTGTCGTGTCGTGTCGTGTCGGATGTCGTGTGTCGGATGTCGTGTGTCGTGTCATGTGTCGTGTCGTGTGTCGTGTCGTGTATGGTGTCGTGTGGTTTTTCACTGTCGGTAGGATAATCAACTTCGCTGGTTAGCTGCCTCTAACATCGAGGTCAACTTGTGACGTAATTATTCTCGGATCTACTTTTATTCTAGCAAAGGAGAATCAGAATCTCGATTCGACAAAAGAAAATATACAGGAAATCCTTGAATCTTTCAAGTCTTTTCATAACCTAGTTTATATTCATATAACATGAACTTTACTTATTCTAATTAAAAAATAATATATATCTAATATATTATATTTATAGAAAATAGTATATAGAAAATATTATTCAAAAAGCAGTATTAAATTATAAAATTTCACACATTTTTTTAAATTCTATTTCTTTAACTTTCCATGTTTTATATATATTTTGCTATCGCTGTTAAATTAATAATAACTACAAAAATAAGAAATAAAAATACACATTGTTTAAAAAACAACTTTATTTAAATATATAAAATCCAAAGGCATTTTTCATACAAAAAAAAAGTCCATAATAATTCAAAGATGTTTAATATAATTTATTAAAATGCCTTGAATATACCGGTAATTCATATTTTTTACGTGTTAAAATAGAACTTCGGAACATAAATTTATATTAAAAATTCTTCTTCTTTTTAACATTATCATGTTACATATTTTGTACTTCGCAATAATTAGGCTGTATATTTTTTAGGTACTATATATATATATATATATATATATATATATATATATATATATATATATATATATATATATATATATATATAGCATTTTTTTAATTGTATTATGAGGTAATTGTTATAATGAACATTATCTTTCATTTTCCTTTTAATTTTTAATTTGTCGTCCGCAAACCTAATGAAAAAATTGTTATATATTTTTTTTATAGCAGTTAATTTTCATATAATAGTTAGAAAGTTAGATATCATCATCATTTAAGTTGTTTAGTAATCTTGATGAACGACCATGCTCTTTTCTAAACTTTTTATGAAAGTAAATAAATTTTGCTCACAAATTTGAGTGCAAAAATAAAATTAGTGAGTATTTGTTATAATCTAGTGTTAGTCATATTTATTTATAATAATTTAAATGGTAAATACATTGGAATTTACATGTTTTAGTTCATAAGTTTCAACAGTAGCGCCACCTGCACAATTAATTATGGAATATTATTTAGTATTTACTGTTACATGTTTTAAGAATTAGAAGGATAGAATATTTTAACATAATGTTTAACCTTTTATTAATTATTAGAACTTATTATAAGGTATAAATAACATCATCTGTAAGTTGGTTATGAAATTGTAAATTACCCTCGCCTAAATATTATAGTGTTAAAATATTATAAAACGAGTTGTAAGGGCCTCTCGCCCATTCTATTACAAATGGTTGGATATTAAACATTGAAGTGCAAGTACTGTGTATTACTAAAACAAGTCTTAACACTAGATAAATTGTACTTCGTGTATATTTATACATAGTCGTATATACGTTATGTGCACGATTATTCCCCTAATTCCACTTATTCATTTCCCTAACTCCACTTAGCCAGTTAAAGCTATAAAACTTTTTTTTAGGATGAGGTAATATAACCTCGTAAAAACCTTAGCCACATAAAAATATTTTAGCCCAATTTTCAACAAAACATACTTTCAAATGTGTCTATTTTTAAATAAACTTTAATTGTAAAATCTCTAAGATTTAGACTGAAACAATATATGCCAAAAACAGGTACAAACTTGTAGGATCTTAAGTAAAATGCAAGTTCAAGCACACAGTTATCCAGACAACGACAAGTTATTTAAATAAATGTGTATGTCAATAAAAGCTCTTCGATGTATATAGTTGAGATATTTTCAAGGTATCTTTAATTGTTATAATTACATATGAACATCATTATTTTTTCTGTTACAATACCATCCCGTTCTCGTGATATGTATACCCGGGCAAGTATAATCTTAGTTATTTCTTTTTTTAAATGTCTATTGGTAAAATCATTATAGTAGGTATATTCAAAAAAATATATAAATTAAATAAAACATTTATTTAAAAATTTTAGAAACGTGTTACAAATGCTTTTTTTTGTAAAACCAACGGCCATTACCACCTACATTGAATTGTAAAAGATAAATACCAAGTCATTCTCATTTTTAGAATCTGTAAAATGTTCAAATGAGGAAAATCTGTAGATAAAGGTTCTTAAGATGAGGCAGTATTAACATATATTAAAAAAAATATTAGTATTAGGACAATTTAAATTGTATTTGTATATTCTCTTTAAAATATCATATATATTTACTATATTACTATAGAGTTTAGAGGTGGTTTTTGTAAAACCCTAACCATGCCTTCGCCATAAAAAGGAACGGCTGTCACATTTCAAGTTTTTTCTATTTTATATTTAATAATATTAGTTTAATTCAGTTCAGCCAGTCATAACAATAACATTATATTTTTATATAAATTATACACATATTATATTTTTTAGATAAAAGCATTTTACTACTCAAAAAAAGGTTTAAATGTTCAAAAGCTCATTTAAACTGTGTTTTTAATAATTTAATCAAAATAAAACAACACTATCTATAAATGATCTTGAAACACTCTTTTCGAATATATTTTTTTATTTTTAATAAACTTTAAGTCGCTTGATATTCCCCAAGCATTTCTTATTATACTGTTACATTGAGAACACAGCCCTTTTAATATTCATTACACAGTAAATTGTTACGAGGTAATTTGGCTACTTATCTCGAGAGCGGTTTCAGGTCAAAATAATCGCATTAAATAAAAGCATTGTTTATAATACTGCAGATTGAAAAAATTCTCGTTTTTAATCATTTTTTTATAGTAACATTTATATCGCATAATTAAAACATAAATTATTTTTTAAGCTTTTGGGTATTTTATAATAAAACTCACATTTATAATAACAATAATAATAATAATCACTACTATTTCATACTTTTCGTCGACATTTTTAATATATAGAAATGAGAAGGGAACATTTAGTAATCACTTCATGTGTCACTAACTATTATTAGGCTGATTTATGTCAAAATCAAATTCAATATAAAATGAAAGACCAAAAAATTCGATAGTTTAAAAATTTAAGAATGATTTTTAGTGCATCGTTATGTTCATTGATCATTTGAAAAATTTGTCCTTCTGTTTGTGTGAACGTTCACAAATCACAACAATAACTTTTTCACACAAAAATATGGTGAAAACTAAAAAAAATGGGCTATTAAAATAACAATAATAGTAGAAATGAACCTACTTGTTTATTTCGTATTTCTATACAAGTACATACAATTCAAGTGATAGATGAATTTTTATTTGATTGAGAAGATAAGAGGAGCTTGCAAAAAGCTGGCAACAGATATTTTCCGAATAAATTCCCGACCAAATTAACACAGCTTTATTCTGTTTAAAGACAAATAATCATTTATTAATAATTCATTCATTCAATGACATTAAAATAAAGAATTAAAAAAAACAATTTAATATTTTTTACAATGAATTTATTTGTATATACAATCCTCTAGTTAATTTACAGTTAACTTATAGTTAACTTTATCTGCGTATCTGTGAAAATTAATTATTATATATTAAGCACTGCATCCTTTATTTTATATAAAAATTTGAGGAAGCAGAAGAGCTAAGGAGAAGCTTTTAAGAAATTTGTTCACAGAAACAGGATAAAAATATAATTAAATTGTTATTCAGCAATTTATGTGCTGCTTGTTTTTTCGCTTCAGTGAACTGCTATGTTTCCTTTATAGATCACTAAAGAAATAAACAATTAAAAATATTTAATATCAGTGTTCATCATAAGAACGGTAATCTAATCTTTAGATATAATAAAATTGTCACCGATCCATTTCTGCACACGGAAAACATATACATTAAAAACATCATAGGGGGTTTTTATAAGAACGATCTCTCGTTCTTCTTGTTGTTGTTGTCTTGGGTTCTCACCCAAAATAATGGTTTTTCATTTTTTCTGTTTGTCTGTATGTCTGTATGTCTGTATTTCTGTATATTTGTGCACGCTAATTTCAGAAACGGGTGAATCGATTTGGATGCAGTTTTCGGGAATATATTCTCATGGGACTCACTTTAATAAGAAGTTAATAATCTCATATTGTCGTACCATTGCTGCTTACCAGTTTAAAGGTTTATAGTTTTTACATACATTGGTAAGTAAAAAGGGTACGTTTTATCAAAATTGAAATATAAGTAACGAATAATATATTTAGTACTAATTCTACTACTTATACTTCTTAAACTTTCAAAGTTAAGTTAGAATCTAGTGCAGTGTTCAATTTTAAATTTAGTTGTTCACTGAATGGTTGGTAGAAGCTGTGAAGTTTCTTCAAGTGTACTTTTAAGTAATATAGAGGAGAGTAATACAAAGGAGATCGGACTAACTGCATAGTTGGGTAACAAGTTTCTCAACTTCATCAAATACGGTAACATATATACCAACAATTAATCCTATACCTACATTACCGATAATCGGTTTTCGAAAATATCATTATAATTTGTAAAATTACTTACAAATACCAAAAATAATATTATTGGCATACATTAAACCTGCTCACAGATAAAACAAAATTATTTTAAAAATACAACACATATGTAATTTCAACAAACAGCAGTGATTTTCCGCAAACAATAAAGCGATTTAAGCTTTGTTTTACGAAATCCTTGGAGAGTTAAAGTTATTATTTTATATTTGTAGTTCTTTTTATTTTTAAATAAATTGTAGTAATTACAGTTTTGGTATTTTTCAAACACATACCCAAGCCTTACTGTTTGTTATAATGATAATTAGTATCGTCAAATTTCTGAAGCACTTCAAATATTCTTAGAGAATTATTGTTTGTTGTTATTGTAAATATAATAATATTTACTGTATTCCTAATGACTTAAATTTTCTAAAATAACTAATTAATAAGATTAAACATAATACCTACTTAACATTTTGTTTCTAAATTTTCTATTATAGTTATATAAAATATGCCGTGGGCTAAATATAAAAAAATATATTTTTCAGTGACGTCTTACTTAATAAGTTAAGACGATTCGCACTACATTGGATTTAATGTTATGTTCATCTTTATTAACTCTCATCTTTTAGGAATTTATTGTACGTAATAATATACTGTTTATTTATTTATTTATTTATTTATTTATTTATTTATCTATCTATCTATCTATCTATCTATCTATCTATCTATCTATCTATCTATCTATCTATCTATCTATCTATCTATCTATCTATCTATCTATCTATCTATCTATCTATCTATCTATCTATCTATCTATCTATCTATCTATCTATCTATCTATCTATCTATCTATCTATCTATCTATCTATCTATCTATCTATCTATCTATCTATCTATCTATCTATCTATCTATCTATCTATCTATCTATCTATCTATCTATCTATCTATCTATCTATCTATCTATCTATCTATCTATCTATCTATCTATCTATCTATCTATCTATCTATCTATCTATCTATCTATCTATCTATCTATCTATCTATCTATCTATCTATCTATCTATCTATCTATCTATCTATCTATCTATCTATCTATCTATCTATCTATCTATCTATCTATCTATCTATCTATCTATCTATCTATCTATCTATCTATCTATCTATCTATCTATCTATCTATCTATCTATCTATCTATCTATCTATCTATCTATCTATCTATCTATCTATCTATCTATCTATCTATCTATCTATCTATCTATCTATCTATCTATCTATCTATCTATCTATCTATCTATCTATCTATCTATCTATCTATCTATCTATCTATCTATCTATCTATCTATCTATCTATCTATCTATCTATCTATCTATCTATCTATCTATCTATCTATCTATCTATCTATCTATCTATCTATCTATCTATCTATCTATCTATCTATCTATCTATCTATCTATCTATCTATCTATCTATCTATCTATCTATCTATCTATCTATCTATCTATCTATCTATCTATCTATCTATCTATCTATCTATCTATCTATCTATCTATCTATCTATCTATCTATCTATCTATCTATTTATTTATTTATTTATTTATTTATTTATTTATTTATTTATTTATTTATTAAATAGGAAGCCAACGCTTATACAATATTTATAATCTTACTCTATGTAACACAAAACATTAAATTTCTTAACTTATTAACATTGTATAAACACTTAAAGGCTAACTCAGCATTCATAAAAAAAAAATCATTTTGCCCGCCTAAAAAGTAAAATCAGATCGTTAAAAAAAAAAATATTCATACCAAAAAAAACTTAAAAACTACTAAAAATATAACAAAGTTGAGAAGTAAATAAATATGATCCTTAGTATCAAAAAAAAAAATTGTTACTGTTATAAAATACAGTAGGTACTTTCATGAAGTCTTTATTATAATGTACACTAAGCAAACAATAACTTTCTGGTTTAAAACAATCTATGATCCTGTTAGTAAGCATAGCTTGATCTTCATCTTTCATCTTCAATGTTAAATAAATCAATACATATAAAATATTTTGCTGTTCGTTAGTCTCGCTAAAACTCGAGTAAGGCTGGACCGATTTAGCTAATTTTAAATTATTTGTATAAGTCCAGGGAAGGATTTTTAATCCTTACCTTTTGCTAATTAAATATGATTAAAATGGTAGGAATACAATAAAAACATCAATTTTGTTTTTCCTTTATCACTGATTGGTTGTCGATGATCATTGGTGTTAGACAATCAGTACAAAGTCTACCGGATAAGCCATTATACAATAAAAATCATCGCCACACAATTGAGCTTGGGTCTTGATGAATCGTAAAATATATTTATTTATTTTATTTATTCAGAATCTTATATATTATTTATTTTTATTACAACACGGCTAATAATAATAATTTAATAATTTGAATAAATTATTAAAGCCATGGCAAACATGTTTGTTCCCAAAACTTTCAACATGTTACGCTATGTCAGAAGTTTTTAAGTTAAAAGGGTGTAAATAAAATGCCTTTCATATCAAATACAAGGTGATTTTTGAAGCTTTTACTATGTTTGACTGGATATACATTTTGCCTCGAGGTGTTTTTTCCCAATAATAAATATCGTACATTTTGCTTTGGTTTTATTGTAGTAAGTCCAAAAAGATATATGTATTTTTTACAATGAAATTATGTACATTTAATATAAAATTTTGAGTTCCCTAATAATTGCATTAATATACCTTTTAGTATTAATATTTTGATACTTGTAGAGCAAATTGCGTGATAGATACTATGGAACTCTAACAGCACATAATAATCCAGAACTGGTATGTTCTTAATATAAAAAAGCTTTGTTGTCGTATTCTTTTCTTACTAAAGTTTTCTTTAAAGTTATCAAAAAGTAATTTTCTTTGAAAAGATTTTTATTACAAAATCGAAATAAATACAAACACACTTCTTTGTAAAATAAAATTGATGCATACACAGTAAAAGTATTAAGTGTTATACTGTCTCTAATTAAACAACAAATACTGAAAGGTAGAACAAATACTGAAATTATAATTAAAAAAATATTAAACAAAATATATTTTTAGTATTTTAAATATCTTTCACTACTTTTTTGAAGTTGGTTCCGTTTTTAAATCTACTTTAAATTAAAAAATTTACTCTACCAAATAAACTGATTGAAGTGTAAGGCATTCATGTGTCATCCCATGATTTAATACTTATCAAATGCAATAAGTCTGTTCATTCATTTTGAGTTTTTGTAATTCGAATTTGATTTGATGATCTCCAAAATACGCATATATTTAAAACGTAAGGAATTTTTAATATTTAAATATTTTTTAATAAAAGTAGCATACTTTTTAGCTTCAATGTTGAATAATATTTACAAATTTAATAAGAATGCTATGTATTATTAGTACTACTTGAATTTTTTACTGGTATAAAAAATTCAAGTAGTACTAATAATACATAGCATTATTATTTATAGCATTATAGCATAAGCAGGCATATTCACTGGTCTTTCCGAGAATAATCTACCAGTGAAGGAACAATACAACAGTATTTTAAAAAGTTTCTCAGATAAAAAGATTAAACATTAGTTCATTACATGTACAAATCTTATGTGCTAATTTGACTTTATTATTTGTTTCTATATTGGTATGCTTGGCTTATTCTTGAATTAAACGTCTGATACTGCTAGTATTAATAATTATTCTTCAATTAAATTCTTTAATTTGTTAAAATATAGTTTGTCGCAAATTTTCATAATGTAATAAATCTATATTAAACAGTGCTATTATGAACTACTTTAAATCAAGATTACCAAAACTGTAAAAAAATGTTTTGTGTTTGGCTCAAATATAAATACACTAATTCTGTTGATTACAAAATCTGCTGACCGTAAAAGCGGCAATCAAATTTAAGCAGTTTTAGTCGGGTTGTCTTAATCTATCAACAATTTCCAAGTTGGCAACAGTTTATCAGAACCATAGTGAAAGCACTAACTTAGTACATCAAAGCAGAGGATAAGACTTCTATGAAGTTATTTATAGGCCTATAAATAAGCCATGTTAAGCTAATTTATATTACAAATAAATATAGAATGACAAATAAACCGATACGGGCAGGGATACAAACCCGCGGCATCTGGGAAAGCGTCCCGTCTATCAATTGAATAACCGTATTGCTACCGATCTTAGTGAATTAAGCATTCTCTATTATGATCGTATTTATTGGAACGATGCTGACATCAATAAGGTTTCTTTCGAAAATCCAAACCATAGTTTCTAAGTTTACAGTATAGATAAACATTGAAACATTGACGAATTTCATGTTAGAAAATATCTATATACACATAAAGCCATATTAAGCTTAATTAAATTTCAAATTAATATGGAATGAACCAAAAATCGGAAATATTTTGTATTTCAATATTTACCTACTTTAAAATGAACAGAATCAAAAGTTAAACCAGAATAATTAAAATCAATAAAATAGAAACAGCTATAATATATTTAAATTAAAACTCCCGTTTTTTAATATTCTAATCAAATTTGCAGAAAAGTAGATCAAGAAAAGTAGACAATATCAAAATGTTTTCGCTATTCTTATTTCTTAGAACTCGCCGGAGTAAGATGTGTTCAGGCGGTTCGTTTCGTCTATTGATTTGATAACATAGGTTAAATATTTTATATTTTTATATTATGAATTTACTTATTGGTTTTATGTGCTACTTATCTTGATATTTTACACACATTGATCTAACCCTAAGTAAGCAAATTATTTGCTTGTGTTAAGGGTGTTAGACACCGATACAAATACATAGAAATAAACATTATAAATACTCAGAATAATTTTAATAAACGACCAAACCCAGAAATAAAGACATCTATGCTCATCATATACAGGCCTGTCCCTGTCGGGGATATATTATACCTGTCCCTGTTATACGTTAGGCGTCTGCGCTAACCACTCGACCAACCAACGTAAATATATATCTTAATATATATAAATTACGTGTCACGTTATTTGTCCGCGATGGACTCCTAAACTACTTAACCGATTTTAATCAAATTTGCACACCGTGTGCAGTTTGATTCAACTTGAAACATAGGATAACTTACATCTTAATTTTTACTCGCAATATTATTTTATTGCAAATTATTTTTTTACAATTATCTGTGAATCCAAACAAGTTTAACAGATGTCGTTGTATCTTCTGACTGGATTGAGTCAGTGTTCAACAGATGGCGTAATGTTAAAAGTACAAATGTTTGTATATGAAATTTTACATCATAACCACCACGCGATGCTGAGAATAAATTACGAGTTAATTTTTTGTGTTAATATAGCCCGCCACGTATTACTTAAACTGAAGTATATATAAACTCATATTATAATAAACATAATACAGTCAAATTATACTTGCTTCTTCGTTGAATCTATTTATGTGAGACGGGTCAACCAAAACTATTGTACACCGATTACTGCAAAATTAAATTTAAAATTATATTATTAATAATTTAAAATAACAAATATTATTTTCAAAAACTTAAAACTTTCTGCCCTACATACCTTATTTATAAATTTTGTAGTGTACTCATTTGTTACCATCTTAAATAAAATAATAATAATTAAATTTAAAATTAAATACCTCAACTGTACAATAATTTTGATCAATCGTGTTAAAAGGCCTCTTTCAAATCCATCTCCGGTGAATTTTTAGACCGGCTTTAATGTTTTCGTCTTCTTTGATAAATAATAATTTCATTGTTGCAACCACCCTGTCGGTCAAGCAGTGGAGCGCAGACGCCTAACGTGTAGGGGTATAGTGTCGTATAGTATAGCGTGGTGTAGCCAAAATAATATAAATACTCGAAACGAATATATTCTGCATCAAAACCGAATAGTTCGGCCGATTACGAATTGCAAAAAAGATGGCAAATACACCGAATACCGAATACTTACCAAATGTTCGGCGCATCATTAATAATTATTATATTACTGTATCAAGGGTTAGGTAATGGTAGTAGAAAATCAGTCATAGAGGTCGCCATGTTCTTTACAAATTGCATCCATGTAAAAAAACATAGCCGTCCACATCATTATTTTTAACCCCCGACCCAAAAAATATTATAAGTTTGTCCTGTAGATTTGTGTATCTGTGTGTCTGTCTGTGGATACGTAGCGGCCAAATACGTAAACGGATTTGAATGCGGTTTTTTTAATCGAAAGCTTGGTTTGTCAAGATGGTTCTTAGCTATGTTTGGTCTAAATAGAAGCAGCCGTCCCCAAAATTTTATTAGTGCTGGCGAAAGGTTTTTATACAATATTGATAGTAAAAACCTAAACAGGGGAAATTAGCGTATTCATATGTTCATTTATTACAACATAGAAAAAAATGAAATATTTAAAAAAAACAGAAAAAAAAAAAATAAACCCCGATACTAGATGACGTCTAAAAAGGATAATAATATTATTATGTACTTATTGAGGTCGTTACGTCGGGGGACCTTTGTACGTTGATGAGTATCTATTTTACAAAAATTTCGGAGCTAATGAATCAGGTCTTTGACTATACGATAATATCAAAATATTGTTATTTCGTTATTGGCCTTGATAAATTTACTTGCATTTTTAATTTTTCCTTTACTTAGCGGTCGGGGGTTTTTTCAAATTTTTTCTAATACCTTGACTTCTTAAATAGTTTACTACAATGTAATAGGTATATCCGAAACCTTAGCAACCACAGCAACGCGTGGCCGGGTCTGCGTGTATATATATATATATATATATATATATATATATATATATATATATATATATATATATATATATATATATATATATATATATATATATATATATATATATATATATATATATATATATATATATATATGATTTTTTTTTTATTTACACAGTTTACTTCATCTTACATTTTCTTATACAAAACTAAAGTTCATGATACTGTACAGTTGAACACAGTACCTGCATGATAATTATGGTCCAGTATCCGCTTAAATAGCGTGGTGTTATACTTATGAGAAGGAATTAATTTTTTTATTGAGACTGTTCTTTACATTATTGCTCTTAACGTTCTTTTAAATTGATCGGATTCTTTCTTAATTAAAAATACAATATTTCTCTTCAACGTTTTATTTGCGACTGAATACATGCGTTATTAACATCCAAATATATATCAATAAAGTTTTGGGAGTAATATAATTTTAGACAACGGCCTTTTTAGTTCTTTGTTGCCTTTACATTCAACAGTTATTACTCTTACTAGATTGTCTGTTCCTGGATGTAGATGTTTGATTCTGCCTAGCAACCATTTTGTGGGTGGCATATTTTCCTCTTTAATTATTACAATATCTCCCACTGAAGGCGACGGTACAGTCAATTGCCACTTATATCTTTGTTGCATAGTGTTCAGATATCCTGATTGCCATCGTTGCCAAAAATCTTAGGTCATTTTCTGTACAAGTTGCCATCTAGTAAGTAAGTTTATTTTTTTTCGGTATAGTTATTATCTGGCACACCTATCAAAGGTTCACCGATTAGAAAATGACCCGGGGTCAGAGATGTGTCAGTTGTGTTGTCTATCACACATAGTGGACGAGAATTCAAACAGGCTTCAATCTGCGTTAAAAGTGTCGCCATTTCTTCGTAGGTAAGCTTTGTGTCCTTATCAACTCTTGCTAAATGTCTTTTAGCTGATTGGATTCCTGCTTCCTACAGACCTCCATATGATGGCATTCTCGGTGGTATAAAGTGTGCTGTCGTGCCGTCGTTAGCTAAGAGGGCAGCAACTTCTTCGTTGAAATTATTTTTCCCCTTTTGAAAAATTTCTTTTAAAATTGTTGCTGCTCCAACAAGATTAGTTCCGTTGTCACTCCACAGGTTCAAACAGTGCCCTCTGCGAGCTACAAAACGCCGGAATGCTGCGATAAAGGCTTGTGAAGACAGGTTCAGACCTGACAGCTTCGAGATGTATGGCACGGGTAGACAAGCATACGAACAGGCAAATGTATCCCTTGGTGGCATGATACCCGCGACCCTTAGATGTTCGCATAAAAACAGGTCCAGCATAATCGACGCCGCTGTTTAAAAATGGACGGTGAGGGTTTACTCTCATAGCCGGTAACTGACCCATAAATTGGTTCTTAGTCTTTGCCTTGTCAACGATGCAAGTCTGACAATTTCTTAAACATTTCTTAATACCGGACTTAAGATTGATGACCCAATATTTACTTCTCACATAAGCCATCATAAGCTGTAAACCACCATGCAATGTTTTCTTGTGTGCTTCTCTTATCAATAATTTAGTAATGTGCTGGTTATCGGGTATAATAATTGGATGCTTACTACACTCTTCTATTAATGCATTTTGTAGTCTTCCTCCTACTCTTAATAAGGCATTTTCATCTAAATAAGGTGAAAGTGTTATAAGAGAATTTCGTTTCTTAACTCTTTTATCTTTCTTAATATCTTCAATTTCTTTTCCATAAATTAATTTTTGATAATATCTTATACAATCTTCTAATGGTTTCTCTAGTTCTTCAGTAGTCAAATATTTTGGTCTTACTTTGTCTTTTTTTAACATTCTTCGGCAATAGGCTAGCACTCGTTTCAGCTTTAATATATTTGAAAATCGTTCCAAGATTGGTTCTCGTCCAAATTAATATGGAATGAAGACTTTTTCATCTCCATATCTGTTTGCGGTATATCGCGGCTAACAAAATTTATTTCCTTTAGCTGTAACCATTCTGGTCCACACCACCAAAGCTTTAAGTCTGCTATATCGCTTGCTTTAGAGCCACTAGTTGCAAAATCAGCAGGATTTTCAGAAGTCTGGACATATCTCCAATGACTGTTTTTTAGGACTCGAGTAACATCAGACACCCTGTTTGCAACAAATGTTTGCCAACGACTGGGATGTGATTGCAGCCAGGACAGAACAACCATAGAATCTGTCCATGCAAAAATCATATCTTTGGAGATGTTTAACAAGTCTTCAAGGTCATTTACAAGCTGTGCTAGTAAAGCTGCAGCACAAAGTTCTAATTTTGGCACTGACAATTGTTTCAAAGGCGCTATCTTGGTACGTGATGCTATCATAGTTACGTGGACTACTTTGTCGGTATCGTTATCATTGATTTTATCTTCCTCAATAACTCTCAAATAAACCACCGCGGCATATGCCTGAGTTGAAGCGTCCGCAAAGCCGTGCAACTGTATTTCTTTGTTATTGCTTGATGTCTTCAACCATCTAGGAACTTTTATTCTTCGCAGATGTATTAAATCTGCTCTATATCTCAACCATTCCTCTTGGAGATCTGTTGGAAGTTCATCATCCCATCCTAAATTGTAAAGCCATAGTTTTTGAACTAATGCTTTAGCAGTGACAATGACTGGTGCCAGCCAGCCGAACGGGTCAAACAAACGAGAGACATCGGATAGAATAGACCTTTTTGTTACAGTCCCTTTTGACTCAGGTAAGTTCACAGTTATATTAAAAACATCGTCTTTCCTATCCCATGTTAATCCAAGTATCTTTATTATTTTGTCGAGTTTAATTTCTAATGTATCTTTCACACATTTATTTCCCTTTTGTAAATAGCTTAAAACTTCATCAGAATCACTTGACCATTTTTGCATCATGAATCCTCCCCTAAGTAATATAGTTTTTATTTCTTCACACATTTTTATGGTCGAATTTACATCTTCATGTCCAACCATTAAATCATCCATATAAAAGGCCCTTTTTATTATAGGTGCGGTCTCAGGAAAATCATGTTCTTTGTCATCCGCTAATTGATTTAATGTTCGTACACTTAAAAAAGGTGCTGCTGCTGTGCCGAACGAAACTGTTGTTAAATTATAGCTTTCTAAGTTCTTATCTACGCTATCCCTCCAAACAATACGTTGCATTTCTGTATATTCTTCCGCCATGTTAATCATTCTATACATTTTTACTATATCACCCACGATACATATCTTATGTGTTCGCCACGACATAATTAGACTACGAAGATCTGTTTGTAGAACAGGTCCAACCAACATGGTGTCATTCAGTGATTTGCCCGTTTTTCCTTTTGCCGAAACGAAACGGTTTGCATCGTAAACAACCCGAACCTTTGTCGTGTCCTTATCTTTACGTATAACGGCGTGGTGAGGCAAGTATATCGATAATTTATTATCTTGTGTACTTGATTTCTTCATATGACCCATCTCTTGATATTCCTTGAAGATTGTCATCACTAGTAAATTTTTTCTCTAATTGTTTAAATCGTATTACAGCTTGCTGCTTTCTATCTCCACATAAATTAATGGTTTCTTTAATGCTTTGTCTCAAAGGTAAGTGGACTGTATACCTTCCGCTGTCGTCTCTCTTAGTTGTTTCCTTGTATATTCTTTCACATTGTTCTTCTTCTTCAGTTAATATCTTTCTTTTTTTGTATGATTCTGTCTCTATTTCCCAAAATTTCCTCAACATGTCATTGTCTTCCTGTACCATACTTGTAAGATGCATGGTAATGACCTTGTGGTTGGTTTCTACTGTGTCTTCTGGTTGTCCTGAAATAATCCACCCTAAACTAGTTTTTTGTGCTACAATTCCTCCAGACGTTTTAAATAAACCTTCTTCTATAATTTTACAGAACACTTCAGCTCCCAGCAATATATCGATCTTGTCGGGAGTACAATACTTAGGATCTGCTAGTTGTATTGTCTGGAGCTCTTCATAGTTTGTCATTATGTGCTTTGAGGGTAAGATTGATGATATAGTCTTCAACACGTAAGCCTTAACTTGAATCTCTTTCTCTTCACCAAATCTTAATGTAAGCGAGAGATCAACTAAATGTTTAATTAATAACTTTGTTCCTTCACCCACTCCAGAGACTATACCGTTTATGTCAGTTCTCAATATCCCTAGTAGTTCTACTGCTCTAGCAGAAATAAATGAGGCCTCCGAGCCTTGATCAATAAGAGCGCGAAGTGTATAGTACTCGCCATTTCTTGCCTTAATTTTGACTTGAGCTGTAGCCAATAGTACTTTATTGCCTGATAACTCTCTTGAGAAGTGGGCAATTGTGACCTTATGTTTCTCTTCACTTTCTTCGTTCGAACATGTTTTTTCTTCTTTCTCTCTTTTCTCTTCTTCCTTTATTCCACTATTCTGATGTAAGAGAAAATTATGTTTTCTTCTGCATAATCGGCACCTTGTCTTATTTTTACATATATATATACCATGATTTGGAATCAAACAACTAAAACAAAGATTGTTATTTTTAACAAAAGCATGGCGATCTTCTACAGTTAAGTTTCTAAATTCGGTACAGTTATGAATATAGTGATCATTGCCTTTACAAAAGTTACATATATGTGAAATACTTTCGGTTATGTGAGCAGTCTGACAATTATCATCTTCTGGTTCTTTAGTTACGACATGAAATGACTTATGAGTCGATTGTTTCTCCCTTGTAAATGTATTACATGAAGGGGCGATGAGCTCTAATGTACGAAATTTTGTTTGTAAAAATTTCTTCATCTCTTTCCACGTGGGCATGTCATCACAATTTTCTCTATAAGCCTGATGTTCCCAATCTTTTAATGATTCTGTATCCAATTTTTGACTTACCAAAAATATTATTACTGGATCCCAAGAATCAGTGTTTATTTTTAAATTATTAAGGTTACTCAAACATTCCACCGTAGTATCCAAAACTTCTTTTATTTATGATGCTGACTGCACACTTACTTTCTTTTGTAAAAACAATCTTTTAAAAATTGTATTGACTATCATTATTTTATTTCCAAATCGATTTTTAAGCACCTCCCATGCATTTGTATAATTACTTTCCGTTATATGAATATTTTGCAACAACATCTCTGCTTCACCCGTAACGCTAGCTTTAAGGTAATGTAACTTCTGGACATCACTGATAGAAGTGTTGTGCACACACAGGCTAAAAACAAATCCTGATATGTTGGCCAATCTTCGTATTTTCCAGAAAACATAGGAAGCTGTATGCGGGGTAACTTTGCGAACGAGAACTGACTATTCTGGGATGAGTTTGATGCCATGGAAATATCTTGAATCTTTGGTTGGGCCTTAAATAACATGTCGGATAAGTCAGGGTGAATACATAAGTACATTTCTTCAAATTTATAGTATTCTTCATTTAAATAGTACGGTAAAATTCCTTTTTGTTCACGCGGTGTACATTTTGTTAGACAATTATGAGCGTCTTTGAAATTGTTCCAATATTCTTCTATTGCTTTTATTCTTACCTTTATATATCCACCAGTGAGCCTCTGTTTCGGGCATTTTTTTATGTTTGTTTGTGCATTTTGCAATCTACTAGCCACATCTTCTAATGTAGCTAAATATCCAGTTTGTTCTGTAGTCGTTGATGTCGACATTTAGAAGTTGTAAAATCGAATCAGAAACAAAATATCTCACTTTAAATATATTAAATAATGTTGTTTACAACTTAAACAGTCTTCAATTACCTCGTAGATGTGTAATTATATCTGAAAAAGGTCGCCTTTTGTTCTCCAAACGCTGCGATAAGAAACCGGTCAATCCATCCGGCTCGATTGTACCATTATGTTCTTTATATTATTGCTCTTAAGGTTCGTTTAAATTGATCGGATTCTTTCTTAATTAAAAATACAATATTTCTCTTCAACGTTTTATTTGCGACTGAATACATGCGTTATTAACATTCAAATATATATCAATAAAGTTTATTATAAATTTAAGTAAAAAGGTCCTAGACAGAGACGCTGAAAGATTTATGGCGTCTATCGGGTAATAAAAGTTGGAAACGTTTATACAATTCAGAGTAGACTAAATTAAAGGAAGGCTATAGAGCGGGGTTAGGTGCAAGTAGGTGGATAGTGAGCCACTTGAGTCGGTCACGGAAATATGAAATATGATAAAACTTGCTTAATCCGAAAATAAAGCGGATACACAAGTTTAGAAGGTAAATTAATTAACAAAGTGGATCTTCAAAGATTGTGCTAGCAGCATTTTAATCCGCAAAAGTAATAAGGTCTGCAAACGTTTAAGGGAATGAACTGACTTATGTAAGCGTTTGCTAGTATTGTAAGCCTGCCTATTTTAGAAACGAATGGAAAAAGCAGACTTCCTCAAAGAGATACCTTGACCCCTGTCCGGGACTACGTTGTTCATTTTGGAATGCCTTTACACCTAGTGTCCTAATTAGGTTTTGATACCGTGGTCATTCAAAGTTCCATTCTAGAAAAAATACCTAGTAAATCTGTTTTATCTTTTATCTAATGGGCCAATATGTCATTCCTGAAATCTAAGATTAAATTGGATTTAAAATCAATCGTATCGTAATGTGCCAAACCGCCATGTCAAAAACCCATATGGGTTACCAAAACTACACAAGCAAAATGTCGTATTACGTCATATTGTAAGACAAAATTATCCACCCACATATAAACTGGCCAAAAACACATTCCTAGAATACTTATGTTTAAGTTATGTTAAGTAACGTTATGTTAAATTATATATTTAAGTTATACCTCTATTATCAGCTATATTGCTATATAGTATCGTAAAAGCACTGAAAGTGGTTCTTTGGTATTCTAATACATAATACATCGTAAAAAAAAATATTTATGTAAATATTTGCACAGCATTTTTTAAATTTTCTGTTTAGTTTTCTAAATAAATATGTTTTCAATCCAAAGGGACTTTTCTGAACAAAAACTGTATTTATTTTACTTATATCAGTAACAAACCTATTTTAAAATGTGTTGCACATTATATAACTTAAGTATACGTACGATATACGCTACTTTTTTCAGGAAAACAATAACACTTTTGTAGAAAAAATTGCATAAAGATTTTACCTTTTTACTTATTATCAAAGGATCTATAGTGTCTTACACAGAGTACAGAGTCCATACGACTCTTCACTATACTCAGTCAAACGGAACCAATGTAAGACCCAAAGATGAGAATAGAATTGCAATGTATCCCCATGCACGTAGTAAAGATAGATCAAACTTATTTACTCAAAAATATCAATCTATTTTATATAATAAAATAAACAAAAATATTTGCATACACAGGCTTAACCGCCACGATTGTCGTTTAGCACTGCGGGCTACAAGGGCTAGACTATCAAGAAATTGAAAATCTCCTTATAATAGCAAAGTAACTTTTATTATTAATACTATATTATTATTTCATTATTAATATTTTAAATTTATTTATTTGTACAGTTTTTAATTTAATTTAATTTGATTTGATTTGATTTGATTTGGTTTGGTTTGGTTTGGTTTGGTTTGGTTTGATTTGATTTGATTTGATGTGATGTGATGTGATGTGATGTGATGTGATGTGATGTGATGTGATGTGATGTGATGTGATGTGATGTGATGTGATGTGATGTGATTCGATTCGATTCGATTCGATTCGATTCGATTCGATTCGATTCGATTCGATTCGATTCGATTCGATTCGATTCGATTCGATTCAATTCAATTCAGTGTAATAAGTTTAACGTGAGTATCTGTGTATCTGAAAGGAAATTGAAATGCAAGTAAGATATAAAGGCAAATAACGAAATAACAATATTAAACAGTATAGTCTAAGTAACAACTTCACGAGAAAAACTATCAACATGCCTCTTGAATATACTTATCTTAATACTGGACGAAAAGTTCGTAGTGTTTTGACAGCCTTAGACAGCAGGTGATTCGTTGCGAATAGTCTTATATTTTTACAGGATATTACGCACCACAATATTATTCCATTGTTTTAAATTGTTTAAAATTTTATAATTATTTTTAAGAGAATTTCGCGGACAAAGGAGTATGAAATTGCACAGTCAAGATTCTATGGAGAAAAATTGCAAATATTTTTATATTGTTTATATAATCTATTAAAATTACACTAATTTAATAAAAAAAACCATTACACCCATCTGCATCTGCAAGTATCGTATCAACGATACACACTCTTCATTGTTTGTGTTGACAGTGTCAATTTCAAGTACATTTTTAACCACCGACCCAAAAAGAGGGTTGTTATAAGTCTGATGTGTGTATCTCTGTTTCTATGTATTTGTGTGTCTGTCTTTGGGAAGTGGCAACGTACCCTCTAAACGCACTTCCATAAAATTTTATTTTTATCGTTTTTAGAAGTCTTTTTTAGCATAGAGTTACAAATAATTCTATGCATTTTAGTCACAAAAAGTAATTGAAAAAAAAATCGTGAATTGAAACATACGTGGTATAAAATACATTGTGGTAAAACTTAAAATTACGATTGAATTTCGGCTACTGGGCGACTACTAGAACTGATGAAAATACAAATTTTAGACAAAAAAATTCTTATGAAGACTCAGCGGACTGTGAACGATATTAAAACAATGGGAATTATTCAGAACGCACGAAAATTTGCCATTCACAAAAACCATTGTATCATACATAGAGGAAATAAAGACTAAACCTAATGTACAAGTTTATATGAAAATAGACATATAACGCTAGACTATGCCCTTTTTCAAACAATACAACATTTTAATACTGTTTTCAGAGAGATAAAATTTATGTTGAACAAATAAATAACTTTTTGTAAACATCAAAAATAAAATGTATAATATATGATTATTTTAATTAGGGTTAGTAAGGAAAAAAAAATAAAATATGTGGCCTTTGATATAACTTATTATTCCATAGCAATGCAAAAGTTATTCAAGGTACTATTAAAGTATGTTTTCCTATTGCTATTCCGGAAGAAAAAAAAAACCTTTGTGACTTTTTTTGTGAAGAAACTTTGTTTACCTGAAGCTACGGTCATTTGACATATCTCAAAAAGATCATACTGCAACCACCTCCTTCAGTCCTAATACTTATGTTTACAGCATCTCAACCCCACCAACCCATCGGTTATAAAGGTTGAGCCGCTATTCATGTGGTCAAGGTTTACCTCTGTCACATGAACCCTTACACGGCAGATCTGACCTCCGAAATCCTCTGACAACGGCACTATAAGACTAGTAAGCTCGCAAGGCTATCGGTATAGATGAGTCCAATCGCGACCACCAAGCTACCTTTTCTCTATGAAAAGAGAACTAGAAAAATAACCAAATCGAGAAAGAATAAAATGAAAGACATTATTCTGTTGAACAAATAATGCATAAAGTAAATCAAGTCTCACCGCTGCCTTTTTCCTATACAAATTGTTTGTGGCTTAACCCGCCACTCTACTGCTCCCTACTTGGAGAGGATCTTACCTACTACGGTATTTATTCTATGATTGCTTTTATTTTTCTATTACATCTAATCTTTATTTTTATATCACGCATATATTTTTTGGGAACACATCTCGCTCATCCATCATCATATCAATCACACCGAATCACAGGATATCAAGTAGGTACATTGAAGTCAACTGTCTAAAAATATTGTATTGCTATAATATACTAGTATGGATATTTCACAAATCTCGATTAGAGAACACCGATACCAAGAAAGATGTGTAAGGGTAATGAAATAAAAAACATCTTATCATATTTATATATGAATATTTATAAATAAATATGAATGTTGGAGCATATCGAATACCTAGAGCTCATAAATTATGTACATAATAATATACATGACCGCACTGTGAGACCTCAAGATACTGTTATAACGTGTCGTGTGCATCTTGAGCTCTTTGTCGTTGAATAATAGTGACGTTCAATTGGTGTTGTATATTCCTAAATGTGGCTAAGATAACGTAACCGACAAAAACAAAACAAAACAAATGTTTAAAACGGGTTCTTTTGATGCCTAACAGCAAAAATATAACATTTCTTTCTTTGATTAAATTGATAAGTGATTGGTCGTCAACCATTTAAAAGCCAAAAAAATGTGAAGCGCTATATCTTGTTTTTTATATATCGTATTTTTATGTACACATAATTTTATACATATGATGACAATATAAAGAACATGTTTGTACTTTTATTCATTTTTTTAATCTGCATTTTTTTTTCTTACATAAGTATTATTAAATAAATGTAGGAGCAAACAAGTAGGTACGTTTTAAATTTTGGGTCACGTACTATAAACTAAACAAAGTGAAGACTTCAACTTGTTTTTAGATATCTTTCTTTAAAAAGGTCACATAAGAGAAAATACATGAAATAAATTGAAATGATAATTTTGTCCTATTGAAATTCGTAGCCTGAAAGTCTTGAAAAACTCTAATCTGGTTTCCTATGTAGCAGTTGTGCTTCCTGTTGCCTAATTGTTACCATTATTCTTCTTCTCTTTGATGTTAAGAAGCACTTTTGCTCTGATTTCCATACACACTAAACCTTCAAAATAACTGGCTACCTTTTCTTCTTTTTCGTCTGTAATTTTAATTATGTCCTCAACTTATCTACCACAGTTCCTACAAAAAGCAATATATAACCAACAAAAAAAATACAGGGTTATTTGCAATTAATTGGCCACCTCTTGCAGGCAGTGTCTCTATTTCAATCCTTATAATATTTGTTCTACGACTTTTTACAAATCTTGATAAACAACACAAATAAAACGAAACAAAAAATTGTTTGCTCCCTCTATTTAGTATTACTCTGTATTTAATAAGAAGTACCCTAAAGCCTGGGCGCTATACCTACGCTCAGAGTTATGGCCAGTTCAGAGGCAACAAATAAATGTTGTATGGGCAAAACAACATTTTTAAAACTATTAATGTTAAAAAGTCGTAGAACAAATGTAGTTGGGGTTGACGTATAGAGGCCAAACTAACCCTGTATATAACTCATGGTGTACTGGTAGTGCAAATTTTTGATGCAAATCTTGTGTTTTCTATTATATGTATAAAAAAATATCATCCCGGATTAATTAATAAGCTTAAAACTGTGGATAGAAACATTTAATAAGTATATGTTGGAACACGTCTCTATCAAAAACGGCCCAGAAAATCCAAGTGATTAAAGTAAATAGAATACAATATACTTTTTACAATACACACAACATACTCATTTATATCGGCATCCATTATATATACTCAAACTAAAATAGAGCAAGGCGCACACTAGATGGTAGTTGTCAGTTAATATTTTGATGTTTTATTAAAGATATTTAATTATATTAATATGTACAGAAGATGAATGATCTGATATATAGATATATTTTTATTAATAACAATATATTTTTATATAAGATATTATTTTCTTATTTTTCGAAATCAATGTATTCCAAAATATAAAAATCAAATTGCTATTTACTTAATGACATTGCTTTTTGTTATTTACATAACAATTTTGTTATTTACTTAATGACATTGCGCAATTTTTTTTTTATTATTGTTTGTTCAATCTCAAATAATTTGAACACTTCTTTATATTCTTATATTATACTTTTACAATAATACCTACATTTATATTTATAATATATTCAACATGTTAAGCTTAAATGAGGTCCGAAAAAGATAATTAACAAACATGTGACTGTTAAGAATTTAGAACTTGGAGAATTTGTTGTACCAGGCGTTAGCGTATACAATTAACTGAACAGGCGACGTAGGGAGATAGCAGTGTTATCTTTTTTACGACAAGAATTGAGAAAATTTTGCAGCTGCTTTTTGCAGTAGTTACTAGACCACGTGTAATATTCACAATTTCTTTTGCTTATCTTACTATGATTTTTCGTTTGAAATTCAATACAGAGTATACCTATTTGAAATACTTTGATGTAATTTAGGCTATGAAGATGATGAAAAAATGTTCGAAAATGCATATACGAAAAGTGCTTGAAATACATAAATATATTATATACTGTATACATACCAATATCGATTAAAACCACTTTTTGAATTATAATTATGTCAATGAAGTCTTTATAATGATTGTTACAAGTAAACTGATTACTATAGTCCATTTTGATCCAACCCTCGTCATTTGTAGTTAAATAAATAAGTACGCAGTAGTAACTGTGCTACTATTAAAAAATACACAAGGTTTTCTAAGGAAAGAAAAAATAACATGGTGTAATAAACCGATGATGTAATGACGTCCGATATCTTCAAGTGCTGTTCTCGTCAAAAATAATAATAGTAGTGTTTTCTTTTAGAATAAAATTTAAAAAAACACATTTCTTAAAATCAGTAAGAAAAGTCCCATTGGAAGTAGAAACACGTTTGCGACTTTATTAATTCACGTTGCCGCAACTGGATTGGAAATAAGAAAGGTTTCGTTAAATACTTTTAGAATAGTTTTGTCAGTTGCCAGCAATTTAATATGCTTCCCATCTCTATTATTCAAATATGTATACTATGACCATCATCTCTACTACTCTCATCATCTATACTATCATAATTTGAGATATATCAAATCTGTAATTTACGATTTAATTATGACATTAGATGAGTCCAGCCCACTCGTCTTATGAACGTCCAAGAAAAAAAAAACTGTACAGCATTTTGCTTGGAAACCAGCTCTAACACAGCAGAATGGAATCATTGAAAATAAGTACCAAACATCCTGGTTCTCTATTGTTGTATTGGTCGGGATTCCGTTCTCCAAGTGCACAGGAGGTGCTTGGAACGCTAATATGTGGATTTTTAGTAACCCACGTAACCGCACCAGGACCACCGTAACCAGGACCGTTATTTCCCGCTGATTGGTAAAACAGAGCCAATAAGAGTTTAATCTCTGATGGAGATAATGTTAAGTTAATCAGAAGGATTTTCATAAATACGATTATATTATAAATTAAACTATATGCTGCAGAGTGAAGCGGTAATATTTACATTACCATTCTATAATTAGGAGATTTCTGATGAGCTTTAGGATATTTATATGCTGGTACTTAATATTTATTTTCTTTTATATTTTCTTTTATAATCATAGTGATAAAAAGATTTCTAAAAAACACGGCCCAATAACCAACGATTCTAATATCTATCGACATTTGCCTCTCATGACACGTTTCAAAGAAATCCACCAAATATTTACCATCATTTTTCAGCGAACATAGCGCTTACGTAATGTTTATTTAAGCACAATTGGTTTTTGATGGAAGACGAATTCGACCTTGTTTTCGATCTTATATCAAATAGGTATATAAGCCATTCTGAAATCTAAAGTCGCAATAATTAGTTCACACAATAAGAATAACAAAGTCAGTTATAATTTTTGGTGACATTACATTGCGGTGAAATTAATTATTGTTTTTTTTAATAAAATCATCACAACCGTCTCTGTATGGAATATTGAAATACTTACTCTAAGGATGTAATGTTACGAGTTCTATGAGGATTTTAAGAGTTAAGATGAATAAGAGTCCGGGGACCGCTAAATAAAGGAAGAATACAAAATGCAAGTAAGTTACCAAGGCGAAGAACAAAATAACAACATCAAATTAAAATAGTGTAAGTACTCATTCATTAACTCCGATAGTTTGGTAAAGAAGACACCGTACTCAACGTACTTACAACGGCCCCCGACGCAACAACATCAATGAGTACATAATAATATTATTTTTATCCTTCTTGGACGTCTTTTGGTAGGGTATTTTTTAAATTTACAATTTAAATAACGTAGAGGAGAATTATACAAAGAAGAGATGGGATTGATCCCATAAATGGCTAACAAGTTACTTCATCACATACGTTATCATCAACAAGTTACTTCATCAAGTACGTATTTATTAAATAAATACATCTTTTTATTGATAATACAAAAGTAGTTTAGAATTACATTTCAAAACAACGGTGATTTTCCACAAACAATAAAACGATTTAAGCTTCTTTTTTAAAATCCTTTCTCTCAAAGGAAGGAAGCCATTATTCTTATAGTTTTTTATTTAACTAATTTTAGTTTTAGTTTTGTTATCAAACACATGCCCTACAATGCAATTGCTGCAATTATAATAAGTATCATCAACGCTCTGAAGCATTCTGACCTACTTTATCTAGATGTTAATTATCTAGATACTAGTTAGTACTGTTGTTATTTTATTTACTATACTATCAATGGCTTAACACTTCTGAAATGATAAATAATATGTTCTTGAATGGTTATATAAAATTTACCAAGGACTAAATATTTCCCGATAGAATAATTTAAAACTTTTTTCATTTGATGCGCCAACAGAAACCTCTTTAAGTGCTCTAGTAAAAAAACTAGACGATGACATTAACTTTTTTCATTGTCTTTTGTTCGGAATTACAGAGATTATTGCTTTTTTATATATTGTATTTTATTTTAAATTATAATTGTTTGATGCAAACCTGGCGGAGATATTGTTAAAAAATCAAAGGTATAACCTTGGTATTGCACTTTTAGATTTAAATTTATATAAAACTTCGGCGCTCCTTTTATATATTTTTTTAAGAGTTTTTATTAAAAATGTTTCATATGAAACATCTTTTTCAAATTTAATAAGTTTTCAAAGTTATCAGTGGACTCATTGGTATCTTGTACGGAGATAATCGTATTTTATTTAAGATAATAAAAAAGATTTAACAAATTTTAAATGACAGTCAATAAATATAAATGTATTCAAATTACTTCAGTCAAATTTTTTGTATGAAATAATATGATAGATGTTATTTTAATCCGTATAAAGTGAACTAGGCAGTTTGTGCTTCCACTGTGGAACGATACTGGTAACACCATCCAACAAGTTTAGACGATCCGAACTAAAGTGGTTAAATATTATACTCCGAGCAAATGTACTGACTCTTAACTTTCACGAACTGTTTATACGTAAGAATATAATGTAGTCCTTATTATAGTGTACACTAGACAAACAATAACTTTTATTTAGCATTGTTAAAGTTTATTTAAAATAGAAAAAATATGAAATAAAATTTGTTTAGACGGACAGGATTCTAATTGTATTGGCTCGCTACCGTACTTGATAAATCTTTAAATATAAGAATATTTAATTAAGAACTCATACAAATTTCATTCTTTGTATTATGAAAGGGACTTTATTTTTCTTTGTTCATTCAAATAAGTATAAAAATTATTCAGAAGCTTAGTCCCGGGATCAAAAATGTGGGTTTTAATTTATAAGAACGGGAATATTATATTATGTATCTCGACGTCGTTCTGCGTACAAATGTAGTTAATGTATTTAATTTTATGTTGTCTCATAATATATAATATATAATATTATTTTTATTTATTATTTTGCATATTTATAAGCAATTGTAATTAAATAGGATCTTTGTATCTTTGGATCGTGGTATTTGATGAGTAAAAAAATCTTGTTTGTTCTTCAATGACGATTAGAATTACAGTCGAATTATTTAAAGACAACTTTTATAGATACTGTTATAAATATATAAATACTGTTTTATATTATTTTATTAATTTTAAAATTAAAATTATTGTATAAGAATAAAATTTATGTTTTTTGGATAAAATAAATCAAACCATTGATGAAAACCGCCGCAAATTAAAATTTGCTTAAATTTGTTTTTTAAACCCCCAAAATTTTGCGCTATGTCAAAGTTTTTAAATTTAAAATGTGTGAACAGAATGTTTTCTACCGTTATTTCAATTATAGGGTATTTTTTGCTGTTTTTATTATCTTTAATTGGGTATTCTTGTAAACCTCGAGTCGTTTTGGAAAAATGATATCTCTTTCAATTTCCATTAGCTTTATTGGTATAAGTAGATACATTAAGCAATATGTTTTTATTTATAGTAAAAAAATTAATTAAATATTTGATTATATTTTTTATAAATTTAACATTTATTATTTTTAAGGATTTAATGTTAACGATCTGACTTCACTGTAAAACATAATTGATTCGTAAGCCGTAAAACTATCAAGTAACCATTTACTATCTCACTCATATTATTTAAAAACAAATAGAATGTATAAAAAAAATATTAAGACTTTTAAATATTAAATTTGTTTGCATTACATTTTATGAGTCAGTTCCATTTCAAAATTTATTTTAAGCGAAAAATGACATTCGAAGTGGAAATTCAAATCAAACTGACGGAAGAGGGTAAGGGGTCATGTGTCAACCCACGATTAAATTACCCGTCAAATGAGATAAGTCCCTCCGTTTATTTGAGTATTTATAATTTGAATAATTTTATTAACCCCGACAATAGGTTTGTGTAGTACATTTTAATAAAATATTTCTTTTTAGTGTAAGAGTCAAGGGAGAGAGTAATAGAGAGTTAAGCTTTAAACTGTTTGACCATATATGAAGATTAAAAAAATATATAATTGTTAGCATGTACAAAACCTAGTTCTAAAAACAGATAAAAAATCATTTTTATAATATTTCTACTTTCATATTTTTTTTGTACTGTTATATTTAATCTAATAAATAACTCCACCAAAAACAATATTTTTCCAAATTAATTTACAATAAATAAATAAGACTGAGACCAATGATAATAGCATATGAAATTATAATTTTAACAGACATATTCATAGAAAATAGTATTATAAAAGGTATATCGGCTAAATTGAGTAGACCGTTTTGAAGATATTCATTACACATACCAGTGTTATGTGATAATTTGACTTCATTATAGGTCTCGGTGCTGGTATGGCCGACCTATTCGTGTATTAAACCTCTAAAAATAGAACGATTTTAATATTCAACAATGCTACCGTAAAGTACTTAATACAATTTTTACCAACATTATCAAACTAATTTTTAACTCACGATATTTCGTTAAGTTTAAAATGGCATGTTTCTGTGTGTAATCATATTAAAGTTTAATTATTTATCAACAGTATAATAAATATAATAAAAAAGGTTAAGAAAAAGCCTAATTGTTCTTATTTAAATTAATCATTTGAAAATCTTTTCATCTACTAGAAAAGAGTTAGTGGTTTTAAACTTCTGATTAAACACATACACAGACTAAACTTACACTTTATGCGTCGAAAATTAAAAGAATTTAACATTTTGCTCATTTTTGTTTCTTGCTGTTTTTTTTTAATATAATGGCCAAAAAAACAGTTCATCTGATGGTAAGTAGGTCACCTATAGACTATAACTAATGTATATGCAAATAAGCTACCGCCCCTGAGAATTGGAAAGCATGACACTGACCTTCACTTCAAAAGTTCAGACTTAAAAAAAAATGTAAAAAATTGTGAAAAATATAATTGTAAAAATATCCCATAATAATATTAATTATTCTGATTAAACATGTAATTAAACTCTACATTATATATTACTCCGGGTACTATTTTTTTAAATTATCCTACCTAAAACCTATCATTTACCTGATATGAAAATATCATGTCATAAAAACTGGCCTGGAATAAGACCAGGTGTTAAGCCATACCCATAATAATATTAAGCCAGGCTAAGTAGGGAGGGTGACATCTTTTTTCTCACACTTTTTAATTTGAACCTTATTAAAATCCCTGGATTAGTTTGTGATAAAACTCATGCTTCCGCTTCAGAATATTCTGGCTTAGATATTTTTTTTTATATTTTGCTTAAATTTTGTTTTTGGTGTTTTGTTTGTGTACTCATAGTTACAGCTGCTGGATCATTCTAAACTAAATAAATAAATATAGACAATATTTTTTATTAGCCTAGGTGTTTCAGAAAATTTCGATTAGATATTTCAATTCAGGGTACATTTATGGTTACTACAATACTAATTATCTACTGTTTTAGAGTTATTTTTATTTATTGTTCAATATGTAAAAAGTTTAAGAATCTGTTTAGAACTAACACGGTACAAATAAATGTAGACATAACCTTTTTTTTCAAATTATATACATTTCTAAGATGAAGAAATAGTAAACCACTTTGCCTATTAAAAGATAGTAATTTTTATATATTTTAATATTAATGGATAGTTTATGCAGGTTTATCACAACGGTGAAGCAGATTAGATGGTAAAATGCTTGCTTAGAACGGTATAGGTATTTGAATCCACACCCCCCATGTGATCTTTTATCTACATGGATTTTCTAAACATAATATATTTGATAGTAAAACATATTTGACTGAGTTAAGGTATTATTTACACATGTTTTAACGAGAGAATATGACTTAACATAAATGGGTTCTTTTGTAATATCGTTTTTGAAAACATAAAACATAAATTTAATATATAACTCTATAAAAACAATAATTATATTATTATATGATCGTCATTATATTTAGGAAATAATAATTCACAGTAATATGTAAAAATAGTTTTTAGTTTTAGCTATTATTTAATGAAAATGTAACGAAGAAATTTCAACAATTATCAATAAGAATAACACAACAAAGCAATTTTAGTAGGGATTGTCTCAATTTACGTACAATATTCAAATTGGTAATAACTTCTACCTCACTGCAAACGGTATGGCTACTATGAAATTATTTACACTCGTCTATAAATTGGATTGCATTTACGGCAAACTGTTTGTTATCAAAGATTTATTTCTAAAGTTCATTCAGTATATTTTAATATTTATCGACTTTCGTAAGAATGTAATAAGATATTTTGTTATACAAAAAAAAAATATTAATCAACCGCTGTTAGATAGTAACTCTCAACTCTGTAGCAATTTTTATATAAATGTAAATCTAAGAAGACTTAATCTAAGAATTACATACACTATGTACATAATTCAATTTCTTGACCCCTTAAAGTTCTCCCATTTAAGTTTCTTAAATACTATAGGCTGGTCAATCGCTCCACACCGCTGCTGCTTCACGACAACGCTAGACCAAACACTGCACAATAGACGGCTCCTAAATTAGAAGAGCTTCAATTAGAATGTCTAAGATATCCACCATACTCCCCGGAAGCTTGCTTCAGCAAATTACCCTTTTTTCGAAATTTGGATAATTCTTGCAAGGGAAAAAATTAACTCCGATGGGGCAGTCCAAATCGCCTTCAAAGATTTTATTGATTCCCGTCCGACGGGTTCTTTTAGTAAAGGAATCAATGAACTACCTATAAGATGGCAAAAGTGATAACAATGGTTCATACTGTTAATTAAATATTAATTAACAGTATGAACCATTAACCAGTTAATTCAAACATTAATTAAATGCATTATATTAATAAATATTCGTCTTTTTATCCTCCCATACAAAACGCCAATTTCATTTGTAAGAATCTTATAGAAGTCGTATCTTATAAATAATAATGTTTCAATACTATCACAATCACTTTCCTCTTTATCTGTATCTCTAAATAAAATAACAGACAAACATTTAGAAAATGTTGAAAATAGATTCTCTTAGTTATGACTTCACATCCTGGTATATTTTTTTCAAATATTTTCAATGTACAAAGACTACTCCTCTACAGATTTATTACATGTATAGAATAAGATTTGCATGGTACGTATTACGTGATTAACATAAATTGACATAACTTTTTTATTTCTTTACTGATTTAGATTAAATAAACACTAACGGCCTTACTTATAAACAAGGTTTAACAATTTTAACCAAATAAAAATTCGAAATAAGGAAAATGTTTACTAATAAACTCGGTGTAACTTAAACTTAGCATAACGTAGGTTAAAAGTATTAACAAATTTAAAACGTGGTTTAACCAACTCTCACCCTAGTTTAAGTTCGATATAACTATCGTAACCAAGCAACCAAATAACACTTTTTACTAACGTCAAAAATTCGCTATATTCTAGATTCTATTGAATTTACTAATATCAGATTGCTTAGTATATACTAAAAAATAAAATGGCTTTTAACTCAATACAAGAAGTTGAAGAAGTAATAATATGGTTATTCAAATGCAACAGTGTAGGAAAAAATCAAAAATATGCAAAATAAGAGAAAATCCTTTTGATGAAAATGAAAGATGAAGATGAAAATCCTTGTGAAATAATAGTAGATAAGCGTAGGGTTATAGAGGTTTATGTTCTCTGCTACAGGTTTTAACAGCATTAATGCTTAAGTAAGATATAAATTATTTTTTAATACAATGTTGGAAATAGGAATGTTGTAAATATACCGGAACTTCTTATTTATATCAGATTCAGGCGATTTGCTAAAGCAATATTGTAAAAATGATTTCATTATATTAGAATAGACTGCACTTACATAAAAAATGCCTACAGTGCAAGGTTCTCACGGCCAGTTCTATAAGTATTGTAAAGGATATAGTATTTGAGTGCTTTTAGCTTTAGTAGAGATATAAAATATACTCACCAGAACAAATTGCTTTACTCATCTATGAAACAAGTAGAAAACAACTAAGGATAGAAGTAGAACAATTGCTAAGGCAAGAGAGAGAGAGAGAGAGATACGAATGTATTTTTATTTATTAAAACAAAAATAGGTTTGTGTATACCGACAGCGTTCAGAACTTCCGTGTAAAACACCAAAATGTAAATGGTAGCCTCGAGAAGTGTTAATATAGAAATATAATAATTGCAATTGAAATAAATAAATGAGATATTAAACTATCTGTTTTTTATTTCTTATAAGGCAATTACAATAAATCTGAAAAACGGAATGCTTCTATTGTAGCATACGAGTCGGTACTATATAAATCACCAAAGTAAATGTTATTAGCATCTTTTAATTAGATGCAATTATCAAAAATGATTTAAAATGAAATAATGAAGCCTAAATATAATGTAGTTTTATTAAATTACAACATAACGCTTAACAAAAGTTTAAAATATCTTCTCAGCTACTTAAGCCCAGGCTTTTAGTTTCGCCTTATTTGTATTTGTATTTAAATTATTATTTTCTTTAATTAGTATTGTGGCTTCAATATTTCTCTTAGAAATTGCTGTAATTAAAATATATTATGAACAATGTGAAACACAATAAATAGTGCTCATTTCAATTGTAATAACATTGTAATTATACCTTTTCTTCTATTTCAGTTTTTTTCCGTTTGTATTGCGTTCTTTTTTATTAGTAATTTTATACTTCTTATTAAATAAAATAAATAATTATTATATTTACTTCTGAGTTATAACGTCATAATACGTCAACATTAAAAGTACCAAAGTGATTTTATAATAGAAAAAACATAATATTTCGTTTTCTCGCAAGTTTGTATATGAATTCGGACGATGCCGTTTTGTGCATTTCATATAATGACAGAATAGTTGTGACAATGATATACTGAGTTTATTAGTAAGAAATTGTTCTTACGTTATTCATAACTCAAACCAAATATAAGTATTTTCTGAGGTTTCTGAGGTTAGCGCGCACAAACATAGAGAGTTACAGACATCTGTATGTCTGTATCTATATTGTATATCTGTACATACAGACATACAGATAAACAGACAAAATGAAAAACCATTGTTTTGATTTCTTTTGCTCTTATAAAAGGATTTTTTTTTAATATTTTCCATGTACAGTTTTCGATCAGTTACAATTTTATTATGTGTATAGATTAGTTAGTTAGGTAAAGTAATTAAAGTCCATACAACGTATAGCGTTTTACTTTTACCTTTAAAATAAATGCTTTTTACAAAATTAAATCAAATATACGCATAATATCAAAATAAATAAAAATAATTTTAGACAATTTCGGAGAATGATGAAGAGAAGCGAGTACTTCGGAAACCTGACGATAAAGACAAAATTTTCGTTCAATATTTCTTTAAAAATAAAAATATAAATAACGTTTGTTTTAATTACTTGTAAAACCATATATAATTTCAGTCCATTAAACAATCATTATATCAAGCAATTCCCGCAAATTTATCCTAAGGAACATTTTAGTTAAAAATGGATTCTTATTGTAAGTGACATTTAATATTTCTCTCCAAAACCTATTTATTACAGTTATAGCAACTGCTTATATCGTCGTTAATACAACTACTTTCACATTTTAGCATGACCAACAACTACCATATTATTTATTTATTTATAAAATCTTTATTGTACAAAGAAATTTATACAATTGTCGGACTTAATGCTATAGCACTCTCTACCAGTCAACCGATTAAACGAACAGAAAAAACACAAATGAGGGGTGCAATAGAGAACAAAAATATAAAAAAAAAAAGATAATAAAAAGCGACAAGATTAAACACGTTCTAAAATTATAACAATAGAAAACAAAATACAATTTATAAATATTATAGGTTCCACACACAAAATACATCAAAATACATAAATACATAACCATAAACATATATAAACTATTAGATATATACTGCGAGAAATAGTATGACTTTTACTTGAATATGAGATAATAAATCAATTTTAAATATAATACTAATATTACTACGCAAGGTTATAGTAAAAAATAAAAATAAAAATAGATTATCATATTAATTTTTCGTAAAGATATCTACGAACATGCTTTTTAAAAACTTGTTTATTCGGGGCACGTCGAAGCAAATCAGGCAGGCCGTTCCAGAGTTTAATAGCGTGTACTGTGAAAGAGTTAGAAAGAAAACCAGTATGGTGAGAAGGTACAAATAAACTAAGGTTAGAAGCTGACCGGAGATGCAAATCATGAGAGGAGCTCAGTAGTTGAAATTTTGATTTTAAGTAACGAGGAGAATTTGGATCGTTTAGAATGGAAAATAATTGACATAAAGTTCTAGACTGTCTTCTTTCGCGGATAGGAAGCCATTTAAGCTTATCACGGTACTGAGAGATGTGATCAAATTTACGGAGATTAAAGATGAAACGAATGCAATTGTTAAGAAGTCGATCCAGTTTATTTAATTAAGCTTCAGATAAATCAGAGCAGCATACATCAGCATAGTCAATGAGTGGGGTGATTAGTGACTGCACTAACAGAGTTTTGGTCCGAATGGGTAAAAAAATTTTATAGCGATAAAGCGAACGTAACGAATACGTTACCTTACGGCTTAGTTCAATGATGTGTACATTCCAACTAAGGGTGCTGTCAATATGAAGGCCGAGATTTTTGACTGATGGCATAAAAGGTATTATAATATTGTTATATACAACGGGTGGCACATTACTGCTGTCAAACTTAGAAAGCCCATATTTGCTACCAATAACAATTGCCTGACATTTGTTAGGATTGACATTTATTCCGAACTTGAAACACCAGTCACCATATTGTATCCCTAGTTTAAAAAGATTTTATATTTGTAGCGTAAGTGACCCTACTTGGTATAGTAACCGACATGGTTGGTAAAATGTGTCGTTTAGTATAAACAAACCTGTCCATAATGAAAATAATTATGTAATTAATACCACCACACCTGATAGAAGAAGAAAGTAATACTGAATCTTACGATTTGGGCACACCAAGGGATCAAAATATTAAAACTAGATCCATTTTCGCCAATAGAAAATAACTATGATTTTGAATGTGAACCTATTTTTCCGCCTGATTTCACGTGCACATCTTTTCTCAATATAATATGGTACCCATGTACTTTATAAAAAAAAAATACTTAAAACGATAACTCCAATATTCTTTTATGCTTTATATTGCGTTTCAAAATAATATGATACAAATGATGTAATCTTTTAACATATTCAACAATACCGCAAATAGAAGGTATGGTACTATTGCTGTGGTTGGCCACATCACGCCTCATACAGACGCACAGCCATATAACATGTATAGCCATGTAAGCCTTATTTAAAATTAAATAAATATTCAATGTAAAATAAATAAATAAATAGGCACCCGCGACCTCTGGAACCCAATAAGGTTTGCCAGAGGGTTTAAATCTCTGCCCGTATCGATTATTTTGATTTAATATTTATTTAAAAAGTAAATAATATATTTTTCCTTTAAGAAATGTGTTTTTTAGTTCAGAGCAGATATAACTAAGTATTTGTATGGAACGTCAACTTATCACTTACAATATGTGGTACATGTCTATACCGGAATTAGCTATAGCTGCAGCTACCAGTTGAGATAGATAAAAAAAAAAATCTAAAATTAAGCTATACAAAGTTAAGACTTCGACTACTGTCTAGGTGTCTTCCATAAAAAGGTAAGATTCATTTCTTTTTACTGAAGTTAATAATTTCAATAACATAAATAGAACCTAATATGGTTTCTTGTTTAATCTCTATTTATTTTTAAATCTACTTTTCTAATTGGGAGCCTCGAAATTATTGTCTCATAGGTTCAATAATTTTTGTTTTTTTTAATAAAAAAAATGTAATAATTTTATTTCTAGAATTGTTATTAATATATCTTTTTCCCTTTTCTTCAACGTTGCTTGATATCTATACCAGCTTTTTAGGTATGACTTTGACTTAAGCTACAAAAGGCCATTCATTCATTTCTCGTTTTAAGTTCGCTCTCTGACTAATGTCTTGAATTTAAGAACTGGTAAAGTGAGCCATATATTTTATCGTAATTTGAAATGTTTCATCCCTGAGAATTAAATTTCCTAAAACTTATTTACATTTCAAATTCTCAACATTTAAAATACCCATAAAAAGATAGACATTGTAAAAAAAAATATTCAAAATATGTCTTACATTTAATAGTATATTTAATAGTATATTTATTTAGTATAGCTAGAGGCTATTTAGATTTAAGTAACAATAAACCCAAAAAAAATTTAAGGATTAGGAGAGCAAATATAGCGTATAAGATTCTCTGTTTCTCGGATTTGTCAAATGACTAATTCTGAAGTAATATCGATTTGCATTCAATTATGAAGATTAGTTTACTTATCAAAGATTGTAAAAGGTAAACTAAACTCAAAGTAAGAACTATCCTTAAAAAATAGTTTTTAACTCTACAAAGTTTATAAAAGTTTAATTTACTAGATTGTATATTGGTAGAGCAACTTTCATAGTAACTAAACAATTGCATGATGTTATGGTTAATATATTATTGTCATTTAGTACTATTTTTTATTCCAAAACAACTTTCAAATGCAGAATAATGTTTATATTTTGACAAATATTCTATAAGTAAAAAGTCAAGCCGTCATTCCCTGATTATAAATTACCTGAATATTATAAAAGAACCTACATGATGTTTGAATTAATTTTACTACA
Source organism: Napeogenes sylphis (assembly GCA_959347405.1). NCBI lineage: Eukaryota > Metazoa > Arthropoda > Insecta > Lepidoptera > Nymphalidae > Napeogenes > Napeogenes sylphis. The sequence goes on along the minus strand of OY365777.1, from coordinate 28,201,322 downwards.
GATACTAAGATGATTTGAGGCATGATTTTATTGTTATAAAGACATTCTTCGACGTTGTAAATATTATTTTCAGTGGTATTTTAGTAGACGTTGTTGCAAGATTCAAATCTTGTTGTAGAACCTTTTTTTTTATTTTTTTATCGTTGGAAAAATGCATTTCCGCATCGTCACCCAGGCCAGAAATGCGATGGCCGGGCGGTATATGTGGCACCCGGCAGCATAGGAAACGCTGCCATTTTTAAGGCACCCCACTAAAAAACCAACGGCTGCCCTCATCGCTGCAATGGGACGCCACGGGATCGCTTTCAGGACCCTTTCAGAGTCGACCAACGATCTCGCCGCATCGATGGGGAAAGGGCAAAGGTAACGCCCATGTCCCCATAGCCACCCCGACGGATCTCCCCCACGTCGAGGGCCTCGTCAGGGCAGTCAGTGATGCAGCAAATTGCATCCACCACATCGTCACGACAGACGGAGTTATCCAGTGCTTTTAGCCTTACGGCTACACGCTGAACAGGCCGACGACGTCTGCCACACCATCTAAAACTGGGCGAAGCTTCGCCACCAGTTTTTCTGCCTGCTCTGGAGCACCCTTAGGCAACTCCAGAAGCCTAGCACCCACCGCTGAACGGCGAATCTTAAGCCCGTCCTTTGTCGCCGAGATTGACCATCTCGGCGGCACGCCTTAGGACCTGAGCAAACGTCACACCCGCCGCTGCCGCCTCGCTCTGCAGTTTTATGAGAACTGCAGGAGGACGCGGTGACGGCAGTTTCCGGGATCCCGCACTTGATGTTTTCGGTGACTTCTTCTTTGCTGAAGAAGTCGCTTTACTACCACTGGCATTATTCACTGGAGCCGACTTCTGGGGAAGGCCCTTCTTTCTCCCCAAGCCTTTCCTCCTTCTCGTGATCGTTGACCACTCCTCCTCTGGAACCAGAGGAGCCGCCGGCGGTCCCGACTTCGAGACAGTCGCCGCGATTGCGGCCGACTGCCTCCTCTCCGCCGCGAATGACCTTGTTGTAGAACCTCAAACATCCCATTTCAACATCGGAAATCATAATCAAATCGTAATCCAGTTCATAGACAATGGAAATAATATATTAGAAGCACTACATGCGTACAGCATACGTAGGTACTACTAAGCTACTAAATAAGTAAATACTGTAAGGTAAGTTAGCCTAGTCGCTACAGTTATACTAGAAGGCAAAAATTTTATCTTAGATAAATTTAGATAGCCCAGACTTAAATTGCTTAAACATTATTATTTTATGGGACCTGCCTTTACCGTCTCAATAACGTAATTTAGTATATATTAGTCCTAGATAACTATTAAACGAAAGTTAAAACACAGACTACTATTTTTAATTAAAATCTTAACTTAAAATGTATATTTTCCTGAATATAACAACGATTAAAAAGGAATTTAATGCTAATGTTTATTATTTTAAAGTAAAATATAGTAATAAAAAATATTATAAAATCTGTTACATACCCGCCGGCTACATGACCGATGACCACGGGGTCATGTTGGACTACCCAACAGCGTAGTAACAACAACTAGTATTAATATTCTCTGTGTATTATGAGTATGATAAAATAAAAAGCCTCCTTTGGAATGCATGGAAAATCCATCAATCTCTACACAGAACAGTATTGGTAAAACTCTTCAATTACGCGCATATGTAATTTAATTAATAAATTACATATTATGTGTGTCCTTGATTCCATATTTATGCTGACTCATTATCTAAATGTATAGGAGTCTGAACTGAAAACATATCCTCTGAAGTTGTGTTTAGTTTTTTTTTGTTGTGGGATGCTTAAATCAATTTAGTTGTATTTTAGCTAGTTCCACATGTTTTTATGTATATTGTGCTTACCTTTATTTAGTCGCGCATATGGATTTACATTCTACTAATAAATATGTTTTATTATTATTGGTGAATATAATTAGGAAAAAAATAAATGTAAAATTAAAAAATCCCCGATACAAAAAGACGTGGAAAAAGGATGAAAATAATATTATTATGTACTTATTGAAGTCGTTGCGTTCGTGAACCATTGTACGTACGTTGATGATGGTGTCTATTTTACAAAATTGCCAAAGCTAATGAATGAGGACATAGATTATACGATTTGATATTGTTATTTCGTTATTTGCCTTGGTAATTTGCTTGCATTTGAATTCTTCCTTTATTTAGCGGTCCCCCGACGCAACGACTTCAATAAGTATATAATAATATTATTTATAACCTTTATAGACGTCTTTTTGAACTTCTACTTTACTTTTTTCTATATTATACTAAATAAACATACGAACACACTCATTTCACTTGTTTAGATTTTAACTATCAATATTGTGTAATAATCTTTCAGTAGCATCAATAAGAGAGACTATATCTTAGAGACGACTGCTTCTATTTCGAACAAACATAACTAAGAACCATCTCGATGAACCAAGCTTTCGATTAAAAAAATCGCATTCAAATCTGTCCACGCGTTTGGGTGCTCTGTGACCACAGACACAGATACACAGATTCCCAAGATGAATAGCTATGTCATTCTTAAGGATATTGCCGACAGAGAAAGAAAAAATATTAGATATCTAACATTATTTCATAGATATTTAACAAAAATTAGGATAACTTTTTATTTGTGACTTTGTTACAAAAAACAATGATAAATGAAATAAATAAAAATAAGTCAAATCTTAATTAAGAGACCCCGAAAACTAAGATGAAATTATTTTAGATACAATGTCTGTCCAAAAAGTATCGTGAAATTCATATATTTTTTTAAAGTATTCATATATTCATGAATATCTATTTTGTCCTCTTCAAAATACTCCCCTTCGGATATGATGCACCTATGCCAACGTTCTTTTCGGAGTTGAACAAGATTCCAAAAAAAAACATTTATTGTGATCTTATTTAACTCCTCCTTCTATGCCGTCTTCATCTCCTTCATCGTGGCATATCTTTTCATGGGCCTTTTCAGTTTTGGGAAGAGGAAAAAGTCACAGGAGGCTAGGTCTTGACCATTGTAAACACCATTATTGTGGTATTTTTGGCCAAATATTTTGGCACAAGTAACATGTGTGAGCAGGGGCGTTATCAGATACATCAGATCATAAGATCATCAGATCATAAGATCATCAGATCATCAGATCAGATCAGGTATACAGATTTTATGATAAATTTATTGAAATAAACGAAAATTTAAGTCTAGTTAAAATACATCCAAGCGAAACAGCTGTCCAAATTTTACTAGAGATGATAAACTGTTAATCTTTTATTCCTGGGCATCCTTTACAGTAAAACAAATGACCAAAAGATAAACAAATATTTACAATTACTAAACCCAAATTGCCTGTTGTCAGATAGCTGAGATAAACGGGCGAACATTGTTTGTGAAATGCATTGTGATATAAAGATTTATAATAAAATACGGCCAGGTAACCGAGGAATTTAATATCCCCTCATATTTGCGTCGCTTGACACGTTTTAAAGGAAACGACCAAATGTTTACATACGTTTAGTAGCGAACAGCGCTTACGTAATTTTTTTATAAACTTCTTTCGTTGTAAACAAATCGCTTTGTTGCTGAAATTTCCGATTGGGGTTCGATTAATAATGAATAATGAAAGTGTGATAGACACTTTTTTTTTAATATTAACGTTAAAAAACCTCTCAATTCGTAATCATTTTTTTGTAATAAAGGTAATGTAGATCACTAAACAATTGAATCCTAGAGGCATATAAAGAAAATTATTTGTGACATTTATTTAATTCCTTTTTTATTTGATGCGGAATAGTTTCGAATTGGTCCCACAAATATTTATTTGGGTCCCATTAGTTTTTATTTTATGAGCCCATTAGTTTTATATTTTATGAGCATTTTTGTCCAAGTTTTGTACTAGGTCCTCCGAAGGAAATAAAAACGTGCTGTGACTAATGACATCTGTTGTTTTGGATATAATAATTTCTAACATTTTTTTATTCTACTTCAACATATTGATTTATGGTGGTTATAATATTACGCTCATTCATTGAACGAAGTCTTTGTGAAGTCTGACGCGCTGCTGCTAGCCGGATCTCACGTTACTGACTCGATTGCTGTACGGTTTCGTATCACTTCTAATCTATGAGCCCTCTGCTCAGTCGACTCATTCTCTAAACGCTCATTAATGAGACCAAGTCTATGAGTCCTCCGCTCAGCTGACTCAAGGCCAAGTCTATTAGGTTTCTGCTTAAAGTACTCATTCGCAAGACGCTCTTGGATCTTACCGAGTCTACAATTATGCTGATCAAGAGTTTCTTGAGGTAATCGTGATTTCATATATGCCTTCATGGCCAACCAACGTTTTTCACGATCTTCAATAGTCTCAGAAGAACGTGAAATTGTGTTTCAAAGAGCATTTTTACGGAGACGACTACCTACTTTTACGTTTCCGTTTCTTGAGATGTGTATTTTTTAAGGCGCGCAGCACCTTTTGTAGGTCTGCTCTACTACCCATGGCTCATTGACAATGTATCATAAATTAAAATAAGTATCAAATAAAAATAACTATGTCAAAAACCAAGTTTAAAGCTAAACAGTAAAAAATAATGAAAAATCAATATTTATTATATAATATCTATTATTTATATGTCCTATTTACTAATAGGTTTGAAGTCGGTGCAAAGCCTTAAACAAATAATTATATATAACCACTTAAATGTTAATATTATAAGCAGTTCAATCAATACGAAGAATAGTGAAAAAAAAAATGAAAATGTATTCAACAGAATTCTTAAACTAAATGGACACGTGAATTATGAAATGCCTACTTCAAAAATTAAGTTACGTAAATAAAGTTATAAAAGGACAATGAAATCTTAATATTATATTACTAGCTTCAATCAATACGAAGAAAATCAAAAAAATAAATAATTACGAAAATGTATTCAACCAAATTCCTATACTAATTGGCCTGGCAATATGAAATCTTTATTGTTTTTTACTTTTTAGCCTTAAAGTTGATTTTTTTAACGTAGTTAGTTTTATTTTTACATCTTAGTGTACATTTTAATACAGATTTCATTATATAATTAAGTTTAGTGAGTCCGTGAAAGTTGCTCCGAGTATGACATTTAACCAGTTTACTTTTGTTCCTCTAAATATGTTGGATGTTTCCACTGTAACATCACTACAGAGAATGCACTTCATGAAGTAAAGCTCATTTTATATTAAAAATTAGATTAATTATTATTTCGAGTCTTTCTCTTTATTTTTCTAAAGAATTCTTGAATTTTAAAATATTAGTTGGAACTATGACTATACAAATAATTATTAAGTTGTACTGATAACTCCAGATAAGCTTTTGTTAACACCAAGTAGTGTGTTTGGTATTTCATACTGTTTTGAAATGATTGTACTATATTTGTCATTTTGTTTCCTTTATTACAATAAATAGTACTCTTAAAACCTGATTTGTATTAACTTATTGTCATGTGAACATATAAAAAACAAAAACAATAAAAAAAAACATTATTCGCGATGTGTTTTCACCAGCATCACCATGATAAAATCCCCATCTTAAAGTTTCATGCCTTTGTATAAGATCAGGAAAACACTTAAAATAGTTTTTACTTGCTTTCGACATAAGTTCATAGATTCTTAGAAGCAATATTCAGTCCGAGTACTATAAATATTAAGAAGATCAATTCACCTAACCTGTGGCTGAACAGCTGTTTCTCATGATTGGATTTACATACTTTTAAAGAAATAACAATGAAAAAACTGTATTTTGATTTTTTTTATTCAAATTTAACAACTATTTATATGAAAAAAGTTATATTTGACAAAATTTAGTAATTATTACAACAGATAAGTATCCACCCAGATAAGTATCATCTACGGAAAGTAGGTTAGAATGCTTCAGAACGTTTGCGGTACTAATTACGGTGGATAATCAGTTGGGTTCTTGAATAAGTATTTAATAAACACAACTAGAACAGTAATTAATATTATTTATTTTCAAGTACATACTTTAACATAAAACAAAAAAAAAGTATAAATGTTTCAGACATTTTCACACAACGCAATCTGTCCCAAACTAATCCGTCGTATTGTATGGTTCGGAATGCTGGGCGACGAAAGGGACGAATGAAAGGAAATTACAGGCGGCTGAGATGCGAGTGCTAAGGTAGATATGTGTTAAACTACAATAGATAAAATTAGAAATGAGTATGTAAGGGAAAGTATAAAAATAGCACCCGTGACCGAAAGGCTGTCAAGCAACCGATTAGCGTGGTACGGCCATGATATGCGAAGGGATGAATGTCATGTGACGAGGATTAAAGATGAATGTGGATGGAAAGAAAAGGAGAGGAAAGCCGAAGAAAATGTGGATCGACAGTGTGAAAGATGATATGCTGAGAAAAGAAGTCAATACTGAGATGACGAATAATAGAACTGAGTGGAAGAAAATGACATGTTGTGCCAACTCCACATATTCGGATAAGGGCAGAAGAGAGAAAGCAATCTCTCTCAAACTAAGCAAAGCTTGTACTGTGGTACTAGACAACTGATAAATATAATACATTAACTTTTTTTTCGTAAGTACGTACATGTTATACACATAACATCTAGACCCTAGAAAAATATTACGATTATTTTTTATTACAATGATTTTTCTTGGAAATTGAATCCCGAAACGACCACAAGCACAATTGATTGAGATACGACAACATTAAGCCAATCAGGTGGTTAAAAGATTTCGTAAAATTATACCTAAATTGCCTTATAGTTTACATAACTTACTAGCTAACTTGCGGTTAGACGCGTTGGACGTGTAAGTAGAAATCTGGGGACTTCTTATAAAAGTTACCACTATTGGTCTGGCGTCCTCTGTTACTGAATTGAGACTATGCGGTTTTGCTAACAGAAATGAGTCACATTTCTGAGCTTAGGAATTCTGCTTGTTAAAAATATGTAAGATAGTACAATTTTTCATATCAGAAAACAGAAGAAGAATATTCTTCTGATTAAGATTTTTTTTTTATCTTACCACGTTATTCTTTTTAAAAATAATCTTTTTTATTTTTTAATTTTGTTCATTCTATATTTTTTTATAGACTACAAGTTCTGAATTATGTTTTCGAATACGCCACTGGGTTTTAGAATCTAAGTTATGTTTTCGGACTCATCAAATTATTTAATTTACTGCTTTGATCGTCATTTTCGTACGAAAACTACGTGAACGAATATTTTGTTTTCATTTTTTACTTTTTTTTTAGTTACGTACAGTATGAGGTTTTATTCACTTATCTATGAAACAGCCCAGTACTCAACCGTTCGATTAATACCAACCGGATGGAGAGTATTAAAAATTGCTTTTGGCTCCATAACTACATTCTTGTGTAAATCTAGCACACCAAATCGGTTCTATTTGTATATATATATACCCTATCTAATATTAATAACACTAAAATATTGGTGAGAAAATTAAGATAACACAATTAATATTTATATTAGAATGACAGATTACAGATAAAAATATAATTTTATGTGTTTTCTACTATTTGTGTCGTAATGAAACCGAAACCGCCCCATTAGTCGAGTGGTGAACTCAGACGCCTAACGTATAGCGACGCTACGGGGCTCGGGTTCGATTTCCGTCAGAGTCTTTCATCATGTATGTGATGAGCATAGATGTCTGTTATTCTGGGTTTGGTCGTATATTAAATATATTCTCAGTATGTATAATGTGTATTTCTATGTATTAGTATCACAAGCAAATAATTTGCTTTCTTAGGGATTAGATCAATTCGTGTCCTGATATTATTATTATTATTAATTAAACGATATTTGGAACTAGAAAGGGTATATGATAATATGTAAGAAATAACTGTACCAAGATAAATATAATCTCATGTCAGTGACCGCACTGTGAGACCTCGATATACTTTTTTTTGTTTTTAATATTTCGTGAACCATGATGATTATTAAATATATCATTACCCGGCTATAATCACGTAATGTAATCGGAATTTGCCCGACTAGTTTCGAACCGCCATGCTTCGAGCTCATAAACCCCCGAATTCGAACCCCGAATGGGTTTAAAACTAGTCGGGCAAATTCCGGTGAAATTATAGCCGGGTAAATATATATTTGGTAACCTCGAGATGCTGTTACAGCGTTTTGTCTGTATCCTAAACTTTATGCCTAGAATCCTAGAAACCGCTGGAGGTAGATAAATAATTAACTGATCTACTGACAGACTCAAACTTCTGGTTAAGTTTAAAATTTAAAATAACAATCTTATTTTATACGAGCTAAGTTTGATAAAAAAAGTTTAATTTAAAACTAAGATTTTTTTTTATTTGTTGTTTGTTTCACTCAATCAGATGATATTATCATAAATATTTTTATTTTTTTATATATAATTATTATGTTCATTATCTAATTTCATATAATAATATTACTTCGTAAAAATACTTCTTTGTGAATACACCACCGAAAAAATACTTCTTTGTGAATACACCACCGAAAAGTACAAAACAGACAACTCTTTTGTCGCTTTGAAATGCTAATTTAATTTGACGAACTGAAGTGGACTGGTATTTAAATAGATTTTAACGCATACATTGCTTTGAATATTGTTTAAAAAATGTTATATATATATATATATATATATACAAGTCGTGATTAATTAATTTACATTGAAAACTGAAACTACATTTATTCTAGGTTTATTATTAAGATAATATAATAGTAATGGTATGAATATGAATCTACCTAAATATATAAAAACATGTTATTAGGAGCTAGCACAGAGATCTATGCTAGCTCCTAAAAACACAAGCAACAGCTCCTAATTACAGATGTAATTTATGGGTTTGGTTTTGATTAAGTATATATTAAGTATTCTTTATTTAATCGTCTTTATAGGGAAGGAGATAACATTTTTTAGGATTTGCAGTATAATACGGAATTGAAAAAATGCAATAACTGATTTTTTATTTGAAATAATGTAAAAAAGTTTTATATAGCCTTGCTTCTGGGAAAGATTCTACATCAAAATATTTATGAGTAACTTTAATCCGTACCGTAAAAGGAAGTGAAATAAGTACGAGAATGTTTCAATATAAAACGCGGACGTGATAGCTACTCGTACTACAAAGAGCAGCCATTCTCTACGCTTTCAGTCTTAAAAGAGATAAAAACGATATCTCCATTCTTCTCTTGCGCAGTTAATTTTATAAGTGTGTGTAATGTGTACAGGTAGTTTCTCGTGTTCCAATTATCCTATTAGTCACATGTTTGTTAATTTTCTTTTATTACATATTGAATAATAAAACCTTTATATAGGCATAAATAGAATAATTTTTGTATTGGTATGATTTTAATTTTTATATTTTAATAAGCGTCTTTTATGACATCCTGGGATAATACTTAAAAATTTATAAAAAAAAAATTAAATTTCTTTTTTTTTTATTAAGTGGTTTTAAATGTAGCTTATCACACATATTTAACTTGATAATTGTTATTTAAACTGTAAGGTTACTAATCACAAGAACATTTTGTTTTGTTTTTAAATAATCATTTTTTAACAGCGCTCACTATTCTTGATTAACAAAAGACTTTTATAAAAAAAAACTATGAATGAGATAATCGAATCTATAGTCTTTAACCGTGGTTAGCTAGTTTATCGTTATAAGCTCAGCTTATCTCTTGTTAAAACTCTTATTGATTACAAGTCTAAAATAGGAAGCACGAACCCTAGAAATTAGACCAAAAATATTTTTTTACATGTTGTTTTTTTTCTTCAAACTTCTGTCTTGTTCAAAATTCACTGTAGGTATGTAGTTAGTAGTTACCCTCACATACCTACTTTATAAATATAGCGCACATTTACATCATTGTGAGAGGATAACACTACCTGTTTCGAGCCAGCCCGCATACGAGATTACAGTCAAGTGAATAGTCACTTGAATGTAATCTCGTAGCTAGACTGTGCTTAATAAATAAATATACAACTTTACCTAAGGTAAATACAAATAACATTCAATCAGCCAATTACGTCATTTTAAAATGTTGTTCTTCCTACAACAATAACAATTTTTGCTTTAATAATTAGAAATAATAGCTTTATTTTTTACTTTAGTATATGTAAATTTTTAATCATCTTTGTGTCTCCTGACACCTGTCGCTTAAAATATTTCATTTCATTTGAGTAAGTAAGATCAGTGGATTTACTTTCCTCGGAGTATTTGTTCACAAATCCTTCCTTTATGAAGATTTTCTTTCATCTTGCCTTTTTACGATACAAAAATAAAATTCTAAATTAAGGTTATACGTAAGGTGATACCAATTTTATGTAAATTTTTAATAAATGTAAATTGAGGCTTACATTATTTTTTTTGCGGAGTTTTTCAGGTTAAGCCTTTAAACTCCGTAACAATATTTTTGTTACAGCAAAAAAAATATTGTAAATTACAAAAAATAACTTCAAAGTTCATATTAAAAAAGACTCATTTCTACAATCATTTATGACATTAAAAACCCTTTGACGTAGAAAAAACTTTGCGACTTAAGTCACGGTACCGCAACTAAATTGTATAGAATAAATATAGTTTTAAAAAAATAAAAAACACGCCTAAATAAAAAATGAATGAACGAACGAAATGAACTACAAAGTAGAAAATAATTAGTAATATGAGAATGAATAATGGGCAAAATATTATAAAATTATTGTTTTTAAAAAGAGAGAGGCGCTTTGAGCCATATCTCTAGTTTAATTTTCGAACTTGATTTTGTCTTACTTTAGGTGGTCTTATTGAAACATTCAAAAATTCTAAAAGACAATTGGCAGTACAATACCTAGGTAAGATTAATTAATTATCCTCCTTAATATCACCGGAATTAATAATTTTTAACAGAATCTTTGAGTGAGAATAACACAAATTTAGCTTGCGGTCTAATTTATAAATGCCACAAAAATAATAGCACGAAGTGCCCCTTGCTGTTTTCTACAATAATTTTATAATAATTTATACATTTTCGTATCAAATTCTATATATATATATATATATATATATATATATATATATATATATATATATATATATATATATATATATATTATATTTCTTTCAAATATATAATAGATCTAAAAAATCTACTGGAGAATGTAATACATATCAATAAAATAGATGATTAAAAAAGTTTTTTTTCTAATACAAATATGTTTTCAGCATTTTTTTTTTGAAAAGTTATATTTTATATATTATTGTAATAAAATCACAAAAGCGAGTATATTAATATGTTAGTCAGCACTAGCGAAACACTAGTTTATGGTTACTATTTTAAGTACCGAAATTCAATTAATATAAATTTAAATGGTTGAAAAATAGTTAGAAATATAATAAGAAAAGTTTAATAATTATAACAAATAGGTCTACCTTATCAGCTAAGGATACAAAGTTATGCAGCATACCAACAATAACAGAAGGGTCGACTAGGGCAAAAAAGAGTTTTAACTATCTCTAATAACCTGCGTTTGCCAAAAATCGGAGAGTTGATTTCGAAACTTAACGCATTGCGCTGACCGCGAACTTTTTTGTCTCTCTCACTCTTATTGAAAAAAAGACCTGTAGGATAATGAGATAATCTGATCGAATTATTAATTTTCTATCGGTCCTTGATATGTGTACAAAGTTTCAACAAAATCTGTCTGTGGGAAATGAGACAAAAGATAATTATTAATCCTGGAGATCCTAATCAGGACAATGAGATAATCTAATTGAATTATTAATTGACTATCGGTTCTTGATATGTGTACAAGGTTTGAACTAAATCAGTCCGTGGGAAATGTGATAAAATCACATTTTTAAAAGTCAGTTACAAGCAAACAAGCAAACATACACGTGAAACTAATAAAAGCGTGTTATAAAGTTAAGAGCCGTTAAAAAAGTTTGATCTTATATGTTATACAAGCTGTTGTCATTAATTTGATATTCTCCATTTCTCCATCCTTCAAAATATTTCCCTAAGAATTTGGGATAATTATCAAATGCATAAACCATAATTGTATTGAAATTTCAGACGAAAACATTTTGTTTGTGTGAAATCTATAAAATATTCCGAAATAAAACGTTTCCAGTATGTTGAATCAGCTGAGTCCAAAAATGAAAATAGTAATAAAACATATTGTTCATAACTATATATAAAAAAAATTATTGCGATTTTAAACTAATGTAATAACAAACACCTAGTTTTATTCTATACATTATCCATGAGTGTCAAGTATGTGTCACAGATGGGTTTCATTCATAGAGATATTATACATAATAATATATTTATTATTATATATATTAATTCTATGGTTACATTTAGTACGGAACTCAAAAAGATTAACAAGTATGTTTAGATAAAATTCAAAGACTATTATCCCGTCACACTCCACCATACTAGACTGAACCTGAAAATTAGTTCCTACACCTGTCCCATGTCAGTAGGACTTTGAACTCGCAGAACCTTGAATGAATGATTGTCCTGATATTGAGTTTTTATGTATTTGTTTAAAGATATACAGCATGATTTCTTTTATTAAAAAAACATAATTTTTATACCTATTCAATACTTTATTATCTTATTTTATAAAATTTAATAACTTATTTGAAGAACATGAAATTCTTTATTGAAATATGAAGATAATGGAATTAATGCCAAAAAGGAATAAGACTTCGGATTAACGTCTCAAAGATTATTATGCGAGGGTCTTGAATGATGACAGCATAAAGTTGCTTCGAAGTTTACAATTATTAATAACAAGAAGAAAGAAACAAAGAGACAAAAATTATACTGTATATATAGTTTATTGTTTAAACAAATCACTTTGTCATTCTAGAATATGTTAGATTTGCAATAGTTATACTAACGCCTACACTTGCTGACATCAAAATGATAGTAATAAATCTGTAGTAATATAAAATAAATATTTAATAAACTAACACAATTTAATTACTTTTACCCTATTGTAAAAATATAAAAAGAACTATCACAAAATAATTTAAATAAAATGTTTTAAAAATGTTACAAGGCGTCTAAGGCAATTTTAACACACCTACATTGTAACAAGCCTTAAATGCCACCATTAATCTCTTAATCACAGTAATGAAACTGTAATCAAAACACGTTTAAGTCGTTAACGTGATATTATAATTAACACTATTGTATTCAGGCCGTCAGTCATTGAGGAAATTAATCCAAAATAATGGTTATGAATTGGTATGTATTGTAAAATATGTTTTCATTAATGAGACAACTGATCACAAAGCTAAAAATATCAAGAACATATTTGGACTTTTTTTACAATAACATTAGTAAAAAATAAACAATTCTACAGTAATCTTATTATATCCTTTTAATGATATTGATATTTACAAAATAGCCATATTTTACTGTATATTAATTCAAAATTTGATTTTAAACTTAGATTTTCAATCGATGAAATGAAATAAATGAAAAAGTTTTTTTGCACATTTCTTTATTTCATAATAATCGTGCCCAGGCTGCTGCTATATATATTTAAAATGAAAACTCATCATTATTTATAAGAGCTTTTTAAATGATAAATAATACTGAAATTTGATGACACTAAAAGTGATCATAATAACGATTTTTAACGACTTGACTACTTGACTTGGATTACATAAAGTAATAAAAATATTACTTTATGTAATCCTTACCCCAATTAACTTTTAAATATAGACTTAAAATATCCGAGATAAATGAGCGAGCATTGTGAAACTCATTGTGATATAAAGATTTATAAAAAAAAATACGGTCAGATAACCGACGCTTTTAATATCCCTTGATATTTGCGTCACGTTTCAAAGGAAAAGACCAAATATTTACCCTCATTTTTTCACGAACATAGCGCTCACGTTTGTTTCAATGTGTTGTATAAATACAGTTGGTTTTCGATTGGAGACGAATAAGTCCAATTATAATCTTACTTATTCTCGACCTTATTTTTAGTGCCTTAAAGAATGTAGAAGCTCGGAAGTTGATCGCAATAATTAGCTCGTAGTTTTAATAAAATGTGTTTAAAATTGTTGGCTCACTTAAAATAAACATGATTTATTTTGATTTAGATTTTTTTATATATTCTATTTAAAAAATGATTTTTTACACTTGTTGAGGTGTCTGTGATTGTTAAAGAATATTATAAATTATAAAAAATAATGTTATTGAAATTACTATTTGTTGGAATTAATTAATTATTTATATACAGTCATAACTTTTTATCGAAACATCATGACATTAATCTTACTTAAATGATATGATCTACTAAAATATTTTTGTTTTAAACTATGTAATATTTTATCTTTTTTTATTAATTTAAATTGGCAATATCCCTTTTATATTAGTGCAAATATAATTAATGTTATTGTCTGGACAAAAAATATATTATTCCTTAGTATAGTTAATAAAATTATTCATAGTCAATTTAACTAACATTACATGCAAATATACATACAATAGAATACAAGTAGAAGACACCTCATTAAAAAAAACTAACTTAGATTTAAATTTTTGCTATTCCAGTAGGTTACAGTAGCCAAGTCAGTGAAACTCATTTTATAAATCTAAATATTTATAAATCTTTTAAAACAATACCTACCCTTACATTTATATTAAACACAATATCAATTATTTTTTTTAAACGAATAATATATATTTTCCTCACTATTCCATACATTAATTCCTTTACCCTTAAGGGCCCATTCACTCTAACTTTTCGACGTGAGTGGATAAATTCAACAAGTCATCGAATGAACAATTCCAACTTGTTAACAGTTTGTCGTAACAATGTATAGAAGATTTCATTAAATCTTCCTAAATTTGATTGTATAAATACCATAAGTAATTAAATTTATACTTGTACGTCAGTTTTGTTTTAAAGTGAAGGCTACGCTTAGCTTATTATCGTACCATATAACATTGAAATAAAATTATCATATATTATTGAATAAAAATTATTGTTATTAAAATTTATTAGCTTTCAATAACAAGTATCGTAAAGACAGCAAGATCTCCTTGCAGACATAAATATATACCTATTAATATAATTATTACATTTCCTTATATTTATATTCATATATGAAGTTTATAGTTTTTGTTTTGTATTTAAGTTTAGGTTTTTTGTGGGTGCGTTATAAAAAAGTACCTAGAAGACATTTAAATAATCAAATTAATAAATTGATTAAAATAAATTATCTATAATAAAATAAATACAATTATAACCATTGTATTTGTGTGTTTTTACTGAAAATCATATTCTTATATTTCTAATTTTAAAAAAGAGAAAAATCTAGTTTATAACAGAAACAGAATTTTAGAGTAACTAGAATAAAGACGTAACAGTTAAAAAGCAGATTTGCTTTCAGCGCCATAAAATGTTAAAAAAGAATTGTAGATTGTATCTTCGTGGAAAATAGTGAAAAGAGAAAAAAAAGTAATTATGCAAATTTAAGTTTGAATAAGACATGATAGAGTTTATAAATGTTTTGTATTAAAATTGAAGGGAAGACAAAATAAATCTCATATGTTCCAGGTATTTTGTGAGTTGAAAAATATATATTGAAATAAAAATATATATTTTTAAAATTATCAAAATAGATTATATAACGAATCTCATTTCAATAACAATATAAATATATTGGTTTGAAATTACCTTAAAATAAATAAGACTAGTCAGGACACGGATAGAAAGGCAGACAAACCGACAAAAATCTCTATAAAAGTTAAAATAATCTATTGACCATAAGTAAAATGATAATTAATATTCGACCTTACATAGTTTTCTACAAACTCTACCATTTGGTGGTTTTCACAGATAACTCGAGAGAAGAGTTGTAAATGTAATATTAAATATATAATAAGGTATAAATCGTGATTGATTATAATATTCATCTTTTAGACTTAAGACGACGATTTAAATAAACAAATAATACAATATTATCCCAAAATATTAAAAATAACCAAAAGACAAAAAACAAAGTACTAATAGTCAAATTTATAAAGTAAACAAAGCGACACATACAACACGTTTCACTTAAATTTTATGAGGTTCTACATTTATAACAGGATTAAATAATTAAGTTTTTTCTTCGTTAAATGTTGGTTCTAACACTTAGGTACTGCTTCTATCTTATTCCATTTTCTTTTGCATCTATAGAAAATTAAGACTTGCAAATCCGTTTATTGTTCAATTATATAAATAGTATATTTAAATTAATTACATAAAATTTGATAAGATATAGATTACTGCACCAGTCATTTTTTTTCTATATTCTGAAAAAAAAACCATAACACAAAATATAAAAATTTCCATATAAGCCCTGAATTATTTACCACTTGAAACAATTAAACTAATCTTATTTCCATATAAAACCCTGAATTATTTACCACTTGAAAAAATTAAACTAATCTTACCCAAATTGCATATAGTATATTTTCAAAAAATTTAATATTTAGAGTAGGTACCAATTACGGATAAGACTTTTTGTTTTTTTTTAAATAATATTTAAATTATATGAGTATATATGTGAAAAAATATAAAATCTAGGATCCGTATTGTTTTGTGAATCCCTTTAATAAACTACAATAATGTTAAATGAAATATCTTTGGTAATATTTAAAAAATCGCTTAAACAAGTGCTGATAAAACTAATGTTATATTAAAATATGAGATAATATTACTTATAGTAGGTAAATATGGTTTTTGTTCTCGTCCTACATTATTTACAATTAAAATAAATTTCATTCGTAACAAATTTCGAGTTAATTTCAAAGAATCATTATTTTTACAAAAAAATATTCTTATAAGTTTATTTTTATTGTATTTTTATTTAAATCCTTTTCATTTTCATATTATTGCAGTATTAATACAATATATCTTAATAAACGACCATGCTTTCATCTTTAATTGAAAACTAAAGTATTTTTCTAACAACTGTAAGTACACAAACAAAATTTCACCAAAAGATTCTTTATGATACATATCCATTATTTTTAGGCGTCGAATTGCTAGTGTCTCAGTATTCTATAGGATACTATTTGGTGAGTGCGTGCAGATTACATTACACGAGTTAATTCCCCTCTCCCCCTTCCACCACCGGACGTTCTGACGCACGGCAGGTATCCATCCCTACGTTATCGACATTCCCTGTGTCCGAACGAAGTGTTTTGCTTCGTCTTTTTCAAATTCATAGAGCGAAAGATTGGAAGAGCTTGCCTGCGTCGGTATTTCCGGCCGTCTGTAGGTGTCTTCAAGAGAAGAGAGTGAATAGGTTGCTAGGTTAATGCGCCTTACCACCTATGACTACATCTTCATTTTAGATCAGGTGAAATGTAGTCAAGCATTGACCTAGATGGAATAAAAATAAAGTGAATATCAACTCGTGTATATATATTATTAGTCGTGAAAAACAATTGTTAAAATTCATCGCCTTCAAGTTCACTTTGCCAATTACGACTATGTAAGGATTGTCTCGCAAGAGTCCAAGAAAAATACAGACAGGAAGACCAAAAAGCACAATAACCAGGGTCAACTACTCGGACCTTTTGGCAAGAAAGTATGAATAGGCTGATAATTTTTAAGAGATTTAGTTAATGTTTGAGAGTACAGAACAGAAAAGGTTAACGCATGGATCGCGCTTTGAACATTTGCTTAAATCTATATGCCAAAGACGTATAATGGTTTTTTTTAATGATTTGTGTGGCGTAGTTAGAAATACAAATATATATCCTCTTTGTTGTCACATTGTAATCCCGTCCATATAATATATACATTCCTTTTTATATATTTATTATATTTTGTATAAAATTTGTGTTGGAGAAAATACTTTTCAGTACTTTCAAACAAACAAATAATATATTACTTACATTAAAAGGTTTTTGAAAACGAGTTTAAAATGCTCTTTTTTTATTATAACCACCGGCCATTATCTTTATTCAGTAGGAAAATTAAGACCATCAAGTTAAGTAAATATCATTAGTTTTACAATCTGTAGAACCCTCAAACGAAGAAAATTTGTAGATTAATGATTTTACGTAAGGAAAAGTATAATATTTTTATATTCTTCTTTTATCTTTTCTTTTAGTAACAATATGTTGTATTCATTTTTAATAAAAACGTCTTAAAGCCTCTATAATAAATATTATTATAAATACTATTGACTTATAAATATATTATATTAATCAGAATTGCTGTCAGGGTTAAATCATATTTATATATTCTCTACAAAGTATTTACCAATTACGATGGATTTTCTAAAAAAAATACTAACAGTTTCATAAAAAAAACGGCAGTTATCCCTTAAAGGATTTTAACAATTTTTTTACGCGTCGTTTTTTTATCAAAATATTGTTAGAAAATGTAATGTATTACATAAATTGTATTCTGTAATGCGTATAGTATTATAATGATTTTTCAGCAATTAAGGCATTAATAAAACTCATTTACGCTGGTTTTTAATATTTTAGTACATATTTTTCTAATCGAAAACAAAACTTTATCTTTACCCAATCATAAAATATTCATATCGAGTGTAAAAAGATCGTTAGACCGTTTCGTATTCCCAAAGCATTTCTCATTATAAAAAGGTATATCTGCTAAATTGAGTACAGAGCGCTTTTAATATTCATTACACATTAAATTGTTACGAGGTAATTTGGCTACTTATCTCGAGAGCGGTTTCAGGTCAAATTAATCGCATTAACTAAAAGCATTTCCTTTTTTATATTGAAAAGAGGTCAAACTTGCCGGTAACACGGACCACAATCTCTTGCAATCCAAGTTATATTGATCTGGAATTAAGTTTGTTCAATATATAGATTGTTTGAGTAAGAGAGTTCCTTGAGAACCCGAACCAGGGCAGAAACGAACGACGAAACGATATATGGAACTCCATGCATTCAGGTGGTATGAATGGAATTTTAGGCAGTAAGGTGGAGTGCAGTAGACAGCGGCAGGAATTAGGTCAAATAACTCTTTGGAATACTCTTCCTCATAAATGCTATTCTACCGCATTTTATATCTCTCTGCAATTAAAAAATCACAATCATTGAGTCTATGACAACTCGTGCGATTTATCAATGCATACAGAAGTAACTGAATTATTTTGCATATACTACATCCAGGATAATACATAATAATTATATCATCGATACACACAAGAAAAGTATTGAGAATAGAATGTAACATCGGGAAACACCAACGAGGTTGGGGTTGTTGTTGGTTGTACAACTTTAGTCGGTGCATTGATTCCTCTCAGTATTCTATAGGATACATTTTGGCCCAGGAATTATACGAGTTAATTCTCCCCTTCCATCACCGGACGTTCCGACGCTCGGCAGGTATCCCTACGTTGTAGACTTTCCCTCTGTCCAAAGAAAGCGCTTTGCATCGTCTTTCTTAATTCGTACAGTGAAGGATTGGAACAGCTTTCCATTTTTATAGTATAGTATTTTCTTGCCGAATAAAATGAGGGTGTCTTCAAAAAAAGAGTGAAAAGTTTGCTAGGTTAATGCGCTTTGTCATCTTTGACTACATTTCCACTTTACATCAGGTGGAATATTGTCAAGCATTATCTTAGTTTCTATAAAATAAAAAAAATTCGAAGTGACACTATTTATTTAGTAAAAGAAAAAAAAACATATTTTTCGTATAAAAGCACATCAGCCCTTGTTTTTGTTACAGACGAAATCAAACGCAGTTCTAGTGATGTTTCCCAAAAACTTTGTGTTAATGCTTTGTTTTAAAGTAAATAAAGTCATGGTCTTAATGGAGATACTGTAAGAAAATGTTAAATTATGTTTAATTTAAATACCATAAATGTAGATTTCCTACAAAATATGTTAGTACGTAAGCCATTTTTGCAATTACGTATTCACTACTTGATAAATAATAAATACAAACGAATAAAATATTTTGAAAACACATAATAATTATTTGCAACAGTAGAACCTTGAAAATGAAAAAAGTTTTTAGAAAAGATAATGCAAAATTTATTATTATTCTCTGCTACTGGTGAAGCGAATGAAAAATTATACAACTTATTTGAAAAATATTTTTTAGAAAATTGAAAGTTAGGAAAGCGGTAGTGCTTCAAATTACGTCCAATCACATACAATTTAAGTAACAAAACCTACTTGTAAATGAAATTAGCAGCTCCGTAAGGGAAATATGAGGGCAAATAATAAGTTATTCAGACCCTTTTTAATCCAAAAAAATCGGACCTTGATGTGACATTTAACATGTCAGAAATGTAAAAAAATGCTTACTCATTATCAATATCAATGTGCAAAATTTGTAATTTCGGGAGTTGTAAAGAGATTTGTCGTACGTACTATAGGAATAAAGACAATTCTCTAATTTAACTATGACCATAAATTGACATTATTATATTTATCTGCTATAATTATATACAGATACATAGTTAATGTATCTATTAAAGAAAACGCTAAAAATAAATATAGAATGGAAAGTAAACTGATACGGGCAGGGATTCTAACCCGCGACCTCTGGAAACCGTCCCGTCGCTCTATCAATTGAGCTACCGAATCCCTGCCCGTATTGGTTTATTTTTCTTTTTATATTAACTATAATTTAAATAAGCTTAACATGGCTATACATGTTTGTAGATGTTTTCAAACATGAACATTATTCTATATTAATCTTTCTACATATTTTCAGAACAGCCGTCATTATAACTGAACGTGCTGATATTATGTGGATGTCACGTCTAATTTTTAATCACTCTGTTCATAATTTTACCTTCATTATTTGGCTCCGGGAATTACCTTTATAATAAATGTCGAAATACTGCTTGATGTCTATATTATTAATATTATGCTTATTTATATACTAAACATTTCTTACTTGTTTTAAATTTATTCTATTAATGGTTAAATTTTGTATATTGTTTATATTATGTACTTTTGGGTAAAAGACAGTAAAAGATATAATATGAGAAATATACTTTCAAACAAGTGAAACTTTAAAACCCTAAACAATTGATTATAAATATGAACGTTACGTTTAGACTTAACCTAAATTTCTGATAAATTTATTATTAAAACTCACTATTACTAAACTTTTAATACATATTTCACAAAAACACAAAAAAAATATATTTCGTCAATATTTTTTGTATAAAGTATTCAATGTTCTTTTTATCAACAAGAAAATATAATTTATTGTTTTATTTTATCATCTAATATCAATATATATTTTAGTGGGAGTAGTGAGACCAAAAATATCGATTACTTTAAAAATCAAAAAAGCTTCGTGTACATCACACTGAAACCAAAATACTACTTTTTATAATATTTGTCTGCTTCACTTGCGTAAAAATGCAATAGAAAGTTTATGGAAAAATTACAATCAAAAGTAACATAGCATCACTGTTTATTTGTATTTATTTAATACTTCTAAAATTCATCTAATTATTCAGAACAGATTATAATTATATGAAAAAATACATAAACTTGTATTATGTCTATTTATATTTATGAAAGCTTACATTGTTACAATCAATACATATCCGGGAATTTACAATTCATTACAGTCAATTTACTTACAATAAAAAGACTTTTCCTACAATTTTATGCTTACAAATTAAAATTTAGAATAAGGGCCACTTTTAATTTATAATATAAATACAATTTATATATTCTTGATTCTAATAATTAATTGCTCTAAAACACTGCTTGGTGTATTGACACCAAGGCATAGAACATTGTTTCTATGCCTTTTAGTGAGCATTCAAAATTAACTTTTTTTTTAATATTGCAATCTAGATATTTCTAATTCATTCCGTAATTAGTTAGTTAATTATATACAATCTAATAAATAATAAGATTTTTCTATTAAATTTTAATTTGATTTTTTTAATTTTTTTATTTTAACTTTTATAAACACAGACAGTGTTACACGCACTAATTACAACATATTTTTTAAAACATAATGGTAACCATTATTATTAAGTTCCTCAATGACGGACCAAAATATAATAATGTTAATTATGATATCACGTTAACGACTTAAACGTGTTTTGATTACCGTTTTATTACTGGGATTAAGAGATTAATGGTACCATTCCAGGCTTGTTACACTGTAGACTGAATGAAAAAGAATTCATCATTGCTACCTTCATATTTTTTTAGGATAGAACTAAATATATGTTTCAGTTAACATTGGTCTTATACTATTACTATTTATGATGCTAAAATGTTATTTGTTGTATTATTGAGAAAATTGATTTTAAAATAAAGACTCAATATCAAGACAATCAATTATTTAAGGTTCAGCGAGCACAAAGTCGTAGCGACACGGGATGTTCAAGTGTGAAATCGAATTTTCAGCTCCATTCTAGTTGTGTCATTGACTTAAAATTAGATACATATTGAACTATACGTTTCGTATGGTGTATGTATGACAAACATTTTTTTTTTGGTTTTACAACTAAAATTTATGCTTATTTCTCATAAACACTTTAAGACTATAGTAGTATTAGTAATTTTAACAAAAAATATTAATAAGTAGAAATAAGGGATAATCTATTTTGCCGTGTTATGCTAATAGTTTTAATTTGAATAATATTTGATTAACTTCACACATTCTTTGCATTTAATAGCTCGTTTATTAAGTATGTGTTAAGGATAGGTATATCCTTTGTATTGTATAAAGACAATAAGTTATATAACTCTCACAAATAAGAATTCATTATATAATGGTAATTAGTAAATTATATAATATAAAAATAATATAGAAAATATAATGAATAAATGATGCTACCAAATAAATGCTCAAATATTTCGTTAAATTTTCAAATAACAACATTACATGTCTACTTATTTTCGATTTTTTTAGCAAATTTGAATATAATATTCCAAATTCACGAGATGGTCTTCATTACAAAGTCGCTTCCCGCGTCTGTCTCTGTCTCTGTATGTATGTTTTTTTAGATCTTTAGAACTACACAACGGATATTGATGCAGTTTTTTTTAATAAATGGGGTGATTCAAGAGATTTTTATGTATGATAACATGCTTAATATATTAGAAAACCACTGAAGATTTCTTATTTATAATAATTTTTTTTCGCTTACATTGCAAACGCTGACTGAACTCCACGAGATCCATCAAAATAATGTACTAAGTATTGCATATCTTAAAAAGTTGTTCAAGAAAATCCGCGATGGTATATATTTATCTAATAGGGATAACCCACAATAGCTAATTTTTATTCTTTACTTTTTACAAGAAATAATGGCTTATTTACGAAGCGATTTTTAGCAAAACAGAATAAATCCTTATCTAATAAAGTACCTTAAATACATTTAACATTTGATATTGAACAATATAGCCCTTTACACTATGTAATTGAAATGAATATTTTCGAAAATATTACAGATTTAAAATATAGGGTCTTCGCGTTTGCTCCGGTACGGTCGGCCGGCGCACTATGGAATGGAACCATGCAAACCGTCTCAAAAATGGCTTTTTTGAATGTTCAGTATTGAAAATTTTGTTACCGCATATAGCTAACTGAATTTCTAATACATACTATTTAGCATATAAAATAGAATGTAATAAAACCAGACCTGCAAGTTGATGGTCAAAGTAACGTCGATTGTGTAGCTCAGAATTCTTTTAATTTCCATGGCCATATTTTGAGTCGTAATTTTGATTGTATCACTTAAAACAAGTCATATAAAAGTCACTACAAAAAAAATGAAAAGGGGAATTGTTTTACTACGAATTTAAGGCATGCGAAGGCGCGGGCAAAAGCTAGTTAATTAATAAGATTAAAATTTAAGAGATATACATTTTTTGTATATGTATAACATTTTTTATTTCAATTTCATTAATTTCATATATTTTATATGTTCAGTTTCAATCACACGAGTAGCTAAGACAAGCAACAAGTTTATCTTCTTAGACTTTTGCCAACTTGGATAATATTGTCCATAGATTTATACAACTCCAATTTTATTTCCTACTTTTACGGTCATCGGATCCTGTAACCTAAAATCTTAATAAAAACTTTGTTAAGTAAGTCTTAGTTTTATATAAGTAGTAATACTGTATAATGCATATATTATACAAGTTTATATTGTATTATTTAAATCACGTTACATTTTTAGTATTTCATCTACTAAAATTTTGATTGAAAATTAAATATCTGGACGTTTTTTTTGATTCCAAAATATCTAGACGTTTAATTAATATTTTTCCAATATTGTAAAAACGATTGATAAATATATATTGTAACGCATATATTTATTATAATAAAGTAAACATTTTATTTATATGCTTTTTATTTTTCGATTCTATTTATATGAAAACAGTTCATACATCTTAGTAATACAGCCCGAGGGGGGGTCAAAAAGTTCGCGGAATGAGGGGTTTGGAGGGGGAAAAGGCAACTTTTTACTACCTGCACTAGTTGTGACACTCATTAAGAGTATAAATACTAAGTTTCAAAACAATTAGGTCATAATTCACTGAGCTACACGTCAATCAACAAGTCAATCCGGAAGAATTTTTGCAACATGGAGAAAAGCAGCGGCGAGTTGAGTGTTGTCGCGAGTTTTTGGCGCTCTGTGGTGATCAAAAGGATGAAGTTTTGAACCGAATTGTGACTGGCGATGAAACTTGGGTTCATCATTATGAGCCTGAGTCTAAACAAGACTCCATGTAGTGGCACAAAAAGGGCACACCACCCCCGAAGAAATTTAAAGTGTCTCCGTCGGCTGGAAAACTCATAGCTTCTGTTTTCTGGGATTCAGAAGGAATCCTCATTATTGATTATAAAGAAAAGGGTGTTTCTATAACTGGAAAGTACTACGCTACATTATTAGAACGTCTGCGAGGTGCTGTGAGGGAGAAAAGACGGGGAAAATTGACCCAAGGTGTGCTCCTTTTGCACGACAATGCACCTGTGCACAAGGAGCAAGTTGCGATGGCTGCTGTTCAAAGAATGGGCTTCGAAATCTTAGAACATCCTCCCTATAGCCCAGATCTAGCCCCTGGTGATTTTTATTTGTTCTCAAAAATGAAAAAAGAGCTTCGAGGGAAGAAATTTTCCAGTGATGAAGAAGTGAAGAGCGCTATTTCGGCCTATTTTGACGACAGAGAGAAATCATTTTTTTTTCGATGGTATTAATAAATTAATTGATAGGTCTAATAAATGTATTAGAGTTAAGGGGGAATACATTGAGAAGGAAAAATAATTTTGTGTTTTATTTCTTACTTTTTACCCTCCCTTCCGCGAACTTTTTGTACCCACCTGCGTATAAGTTAAGTTATACGTTAAGTTCAGTAAAATATATTTTCTTTAGAAAAACGATTTAAAAATAAAAACATATGAGTATCAAATCGGGTCTGCTCATACTATTTGGCTGATCTTCCATCTGAGTTAGACCCCGTTATTATGAATGATTATGCTAAAAATTAAAAAGTTTATCACCAAGAACGGTGTACTTCGTAGTTCTTAAGATAAAGGTTACCTAACCTTTATCTTAAGAACTTCAGAATAGCATAGTTTAATAATTATGGTTTCACGAAGATCACTCGTGTTCGAGATTAACCGCCCATGCTAGTACCGAGCAACAATATATACATACATAAACAAACACACACACATACACTTATGTATGTAATGAATATATATAGATCTATATATTAACTTTACCGATATGCCTTTTATCATAATGTCAATGTTACGATACAATTCAAATGTAAATGTACTATTTCTTAAATTTAACTTTTGGTGCAGTTAATTATAAGGTATCTTAATATAATAATAATTAAAACAAACTAGTAGTATTAATACTACATTTTTAATCTGTCAATATTACTAAAAGTTAAGTTATTAGCTAAAATGAATGTGACTTATACATTTAAAAAATATATTTTAAAGAATTCCTTACAGTTTAAAAATATGCAAAAAGTATGTCATACAAACATATTTACTGGGGCTTATAAAATTACTCAAATTTTAATTATAAAACTCAAATGAACGACGGACTTATCTCATTTGAAAAGTATTAAATTATGGGACGAGAGATAATCCCTTACTGATTTGTTAAAATAATATTTTTGACGTAAATTATTTTTAAATCGACTTCAAAAACGATAAGAAAGCTAATTAAAATACAAATGTCAATCTGTTTTTAATATTTTTCTTCCGATTTACTAATAGAAAATATTTCGAAAATCATTAATTGCTACTTATTTATGGAAAATTGGTAGTAGTTTAGAATTATTATATGCCGTTAGAGTTCCGTAGTAACTTGTACCCCATCGGAATCTAAAAACATTTCTATTATATTTATTACGGTAAAATAAAAAAAAGACATATTTTATTGTTACTTAATCCAGAAGCGAAAGAAAATGAAAGATATTTATTATCGGGAAAAAACACCTCGAGGAATAAAAGATCATCCAATCAGACATAATTAAAGCTACAAAAGCCATCTTGTCTTTGAAATTAAAGCTGATAACATTTTATTTACTGTCCTTTAATTTAAAAACTCCGAAGTAGATTTTATTTAGGAGGTTCTAGGAACAAAGTAAGTATTTTTGTCCTTTTTGCGGCTTAAAACATTGGTTTGGCATAAATATATATATATGGAAATACACGTATGTGTATGTGATACAATATATTTAGGTACAACAATTCAAAAAATCTTGTTTATTAATGTTTGTAGTATTTTATAATTAATAATTTTTTTACAAAAAATGTATAACGTTTCCCATATAATATTCAACAAAACTAAAACATTTTCTTTAATATTATGTTATATTTTCTGAATTGAGATGTCAGCTAAATCATTATATAATTTTTAAATTAAATCTACATTCAATCAACATACACATATACTTTATAAGACAGGAACATTTTAAAAACAGACCTAACAGACATTTCAGTTGCCAAAGAAAACACGGAAAACTACCTGCATCTTGTCTGTTAAAGTAACATTTTTGGACAAGAACTTCCATCTCATGATCAGCTTTATTTGTTACATTTATTACATTATTATTACGTTACTTAGGCAAAGTATTTTTTTAATGAGAAATGCAAATTTTATTAACCCCCGACTAAAAAAAGGAATGTTATAAGTTTGACCTGTCGATCTGTGTATCTGCGTATCTATCTGTCTGTGGCAAATTTGCGGCCAAACGCGTAGACGGATTTGAATGCGGTTTTTTTAATCGAAAGCTATGCTCGTCGAGGTGGTTCTTTTTCATGTTTGATTGAAATATAAATAGTCGTCTCCAAGATTCGCCCGCGCTATTTAGGAAAAATAAGGCCAAAAGGTTTTTACACTTACTTACTCAGGTAAAGTACTTTATTAAGGATAGCTGTTGCCCGTAACTGCGTCCACGTAGACTGCAAAAATATATATAATAAATATAATGTAATAAATATAATGTTCCTGTTATTTTGTTATATATATATATATATATATATATATATATATATATATATATATATATATATTTAATTTGTAAATAATGTAATAAATATATGTACATAAACCTAAGAATTATGTGAGAAAACAAATATTTATACCTATTAATATGTTTATGTTTCTGTTTTATTTTATGTCTCATTCATAAATTTTATTGATGAAAATGTTATTAGTGGAAATAACTTCGATAGTGTAGATAACCTTCATCTTAAGAACTTCAGAATAGCATAGTTTAATAATTATGGTTTCACGAAGATCACTCGTGTTCGAGATTAACCGCCCATGCTAGTACCGAGACCAACAGTCGAGTAATAATTACATACATAAACAAACACACACACATACACTTATGTATGTAATGAATATATATAGATCTATATATTAACTTTACCGATACGCCTTTTATAATAATGTCAATGTTAAGATACAATTCAAATGTAAATGTACTATTTCTTAAATTTAACTTTTGGTGCAGTTAATTATAAGATATCTTAATATCTATTATATATTATATATATAATTATATTATATATATAATTATAACAAACTAGTAGTAGTAATACTACTTTTTTAATCTGTCGATATTACTCGATATTTAATAGTCGATAAGTTATTAGCTAAAATGAATGTGACTTATACATTTAAAAAATATATTTTAAAAAATTCCTTACAGTTCAAAAATATGCAAAAAGTATGTCATACAAACATATTTACTGGGGCTTATAAAATTACTCAAATTTTAATTATAAAACTCAATTGAACGACGGACTTATCTCATTTGAAAAGTATTAAATTATGGGACGAGAGATAATCCCTTACTGATTTGTTAGAATAATATTTTTGACGTAAATTATTTTTAAATCGACTTCAAAAACGATAAGAAAGCTAATTAAAATACAAAAGTCAATCTGTTTTTACTATTTTTCTTCCGATTTACTAATAGAAAATATTTCGAAAATCATTAATTGCTACTTCTTTATGGGAAATTGGTAGTAGTTTAGAATTATTATATGCTGTTAGAGTTCCGTAGTAACTTGTACCCCATCGGAATCTAAAAACATTTCTATTATATTTATTACGGTAAAATAAAAAAAGACATATTTTATTGTTACTTAATCCAGAAGCGAAAGAAAATGAAAGATATTTATTATCGGGAAAAAACACCTCGAGGAATAAAAGATCATCCAATCAGACATAATTAAAGCTACAAAAGCCATCTTGTCTTTGAAATTAAAGCTGATAACATTTTATTTACTGTCCTTTAATTTAAAAACTCCGAAGTAGATTTTATTTAGGAGGTTCTAGGAACAAAGTAAGTATTTTTGTCCTTTTTGCGGCTTAAAACATTGGTTTGGCATAAATATATATATATGGAAATACACGTATGTGTATGTGATACAATATATTTAGGTACAACAATTCAAAAAATCTTGTTTATTAATGTTTGTAGTATTTTATAATTAATAATTTTTTTACAAAAAATGTATAACGTTTCCCATATAATATTCAACAAAACTAAAACATTTTCTTTAATATTATGTTATATTTTCTGAATTGAGATGTCAGCTAAATCATTATATATTTTTTTTATTAAATCTGCATTCAATCAACATACACATATACTTCATAAGACAGGAACATTTTAAAAACAGACCTAACAGACATTTCAGTTGCCAAAGAAGACACGGAAAACCTTTGTTGAAAACCACGGAAAGAAGTTGGACAAGAACTTCCATCTCATGATCAGCCTTATTTGTTATATTTTGTTAGCTATATTTGTTATATAGTTGTGTTATATTTATTACATTATTAATACGTAAGTATTTTTTTTATAAGAAATGCAAATTTTATTAAACTAAAACGAGGGGTGTTATAAGTTTGACTTGTCGATCTGTGTATTTGTGTATCTGTCTGTGGCAAATTTGCGGACAAACGCGTAGACGGATTTGAATGTGGTTTTTTTTATCGAAAGCTATGCTCGTCGTGGATCTTTTTCATGTTTGATTGAAATATAAATAGTCGTCTCCAAGATTTTCCCGCGCTTTTTAGGAAAAAAAGCCTTGTTATGAAGGCCAAAAGGTTTTTACACTTTCTTACTCAGGTAAAGTTCTTTTTTAGGGATAGCTGTTGCCCGTAACTGCGTCCACGTAGACTGTTAAAATATATATATATATGGCTTACGATCGTTGTCATAAAGAATCACGGGCAACAGCTAGTGATAATATAAATCCCTTCATCATAGTGTTATTAGTGATTGTAAATCATTTTAACTCTAAATATTTATATTTATTAATATTGGTATATATGAAACCTACCTATCTAATAATCTACCTACCCGTATAAAAAAGTCCCCCGACTTCAATAAGTACATAATAATATTATTTTTATTTTTTAGAGGTCTTTTTGTATCCGGGGTTTCTTAAATTTTTAATTTAATGGAGGAATAACGAATTAAAGGAAACTTAAATACTCTAATCGAAGTATACGACCCTATTTACTTTAAAAAGTTATCTCGTTATCAGAAAAAAAGGGAAAAAACTAACTTGGGCCACAATGCCAAGGACAATACAATAAACTACTCGGCAGACTTTAAAAGAATTTAATATTTTGTGTGGTTATTATCTCAGTCACCATATGGTATTCTATTCACTTCGAAAAATACACAATTCTTCTAAGGTAAACACAACGGCTCAACAAATAAACGATAAAATAAGAAAAACAAAACTTTCTATAGCTACTTTTTATATAACGGTTTACAATTTTAATCAATAGGAAGAAGTGTGAGGAAAGATTACCTAAGTCGCTAGCAACAGCTAGTAAAATGTTACTAAAGGACCCTTTCATTCACTGCTCCATCTGCAAAGTCAAGGATGCTACAACAATAGTACATTATAAAACCTAGTAAGAGATTAGTTCTTTAGGCAAGCTTTTTAGAAAATTGTATTAAACAGTTAAATAAAATAGCATCTATAACAAAAGTAATCGTATTGCCTTTCTGCATAGTTTTATATCTGAAAATCTATATTATTAAATATATTTAAGTATACTGTAAATTTTACTTATAAATATTTTAAAATATATTGAGCCTTTTGAAATAAAAAATAAATATCTCATTCAAATATGTAATGCACAAACGAACCGCCCAAAGGCGCTTTGTGGGTCGGTGGTCAGAATGAAACAGGCCATGTTTTATTTTTACCACCAACCAATGCATATAAATATGTGTGTCATAATTGAATAAAACCTTCTACATATTATGCCTTTTTTTTCTTAAAAATATTATTCATTAATAAAAAAAATGGATTTCATTCCAAATATCTTAAGTAAAAAAGTAGAGCTAGCGTTCGTGGTTGAATTTATTTTAATATTCATTTATATTTTAATATTCATGTATCTTTGTGGTATGAAGAAGTATTAGGATGATTTTTTATTTATTTTTTAATAGTTTAAGAGAATAGAAGTAGAAACGATTAAGTATCGTACGCCGTCTTGACTGAAGGCGGTGGTTTTGGTGTAGGTGCTTTCCGGACTCGATTGTTTCAAAAATACCTACGGAAGTCGGGTGACTGTATAGTTGACATTTGGAGTATACTTTAAATGTCAACAAATTGAATAATTTAAATGATATTCTTAGATTTTTAATGAGTAAATATACGTAATTATACATTATAAATGATTATGATGTAACAAAATAGATTACCATCACTGCTGTATAATATTAATACTAATATTAAATAAATTATGTATATAGTTTATTATTTTCTTACAAAGGAAACATTGCGCATCACTGAAGCGAAAAAACTGACAGCAAATTAGATGTTGTAGTACAATTTAATTATATTTTTATCTTGTTTTTGTGAACAAAATTCTTAAGAGCTTCTCCGCAGTGGTCTTATTTGTTAGGAAAATGAAAAATATATTTTTTCTTTTGTTACAACAAAGTAAAAACGAGCACACGGTTTTTCTAAATATTATATTAAATAACAGAATAATATAGGACTTCTTCTATGGTATGTAGATTCCCATACGATATTTTATACACTGACTACAAATGAAAGAATAGGAATTTAATAACAACAATTGATACTATTAGTCTAGTACATACACATCGTGATTATAATAAATAATATTGTACATATAGTAACATTTTAAGCATTTCACACAGTATTAAATTCGTTTAACATCTTATTTTGATAATGCAAACATAATTGTGAAAATACATTCTTGTCAGGCCAGAATATCAATTAGTATTCACTGTCAGATTTTTTTCTATTCTACCTTATCATTCCTTCTGATCGAAGTAATTATAAATTAATTGATTCCCCTTTTAAATATACCTAGTCTCTTGCCTTAAATATTGTAACAAAGAAAAAAAATGTTTTTTAATGCAAATAACGTTTATTACTTTTACAGTGTGTTAATTTAATATACGGCTGGCGTTTCCAATCGTGTCGTTAGGGTTTTGGTTTGAAAATGGTCTCATTTGAAAGGAACCATACCTACTTTGTGTAATACACAGCGATTCTGTTATCTTTATTACCCTACTCCGTTTTAATATTACAAAATATTGTACAATGTATTGGCGCCAAAACAAGAAAAAACAAAGAACAATCGTATAAAAATGACAGATTCCAAATTCAAATGTAATATTTTTTTATTTTTAATTGTAACAGTATTTACGGCCAGACTAAGTATAATCTGTCAGAAATATTTGCTATTGTAAAACGCAGAGATAATAAATATTTAAGAAAACATACTTGATGCGATTAAAATTTTTAATGTTCATTTAATTCATAATCAAAGAAGGCCTTTCTAACTGAAACTAATCCTTACTAATGTCAGTTAACTTGATTTTGCTCAATTTGCAGACCAATTTCCTGACGACGCGACCGCAAGATTGAAATTCAAACTTCACCTTCACAAAGGATAAAGTTAACTGTAAGCTTATTACCTTGAGGTTTATAAATAATGAGGTTTTATAAATAAATTGCTTGTAATATATTTCAAATGTTTTTTTTTTATTAAAATCTCAAATTTAAGAAAAATAAAAGTTTCCTTGAAAAAAGTGTTTATGTGGATAAAATATTTGTTTACAAGGATGTATTTAAAATAAAAAATATTTAATAAAATAAATGTACATGCCTTTTTACTCTTATTGTTATTAAAACATCTTCCAACAATACTTTATAATTATATTAGAATTAAGATGATATAAATCCTGATGATGATGAATTATATTCACCATGTTCTAAAAACGTTTTATTTATTACCTATACCTTAAAGTGTCGATTTTTCTTTTTTGCTTCCAAAGAAATAAATTGAGAAAATAATAAAAATATTAGTTAATATTTAATAAATGTATTTCTATATAGAAATGTTGTACAATAGTAATTTTTAATATATTTTTTAAACGTAAAAGTATTAAGTACTAAACAATTGTTTTTTTTATAATAAAAACCCAAACAGTTCATATTTTAAAATGAAAAAGTATTTATTTTCTGAAATCTAAAGTTTACAAATCAATATTTTAATAAATTTAGATACTATAGATATAGATTTTAATAAACATTGATACGGTAACTTAATTGACTGAGCGACAGAGGTGGCGGGTTCGAATCCCTGCCGGTATCGGTTTATATTTGAAAGTTCAATAGCCTCTTATTTTATTTATAAATATCGTTCGTCTGAATTTAATAACAGATATTCAATAAATCAATCTTAAATTTATTTCTCAAAACTCAATCTGTTGGTCAATTAATTATCTGCACTGTTATCAACTGTTAAATTTGAAACTTAATACTGAGTTGCACAAGTCGACCAGAATTCAAGATAATTAAATGCACTCGTTAGGGATCAGTTATGTATCTGCCAACATCTCTATTGTATATAAAAGTTAGAATTATATACTGCAATAATGAAAGGATTTGAAAAACAAAAGTTTTTTTTTTTAATTGAAACAAAACTATTTTTACGGATTTAACTTATGTTTAATTAACTAAATTTTAAATTTACATTTTAAATCTAATCCGACGTTTCGAATGCTTTTCAGCAACGTAAAACGATGGTTAGATTAGTAAGTAAATAAATATTATTTTCATTACATTACTAAACCCGGAACTTTATCATTTCAAACAATTTGTGAAAAGGCCATTTATCATCAAATAAAGTTTTGTCAAAAAACGTTATTTCGGCTTTATTGCAATTATAGCGTAAAAAACCAGCGGTTCGTTAGTACGCGAGGCAATTACTTGATGCAATATATTATATTTACAGATTTTGTCTAGTTACTGTATTCATTAAAATAAATATATTATATATCATATAAGGGTATACCCATGGCTTTATCTTCCCTAACGATTTGTACAACGATCTCTACTATCACAAAGTTCCAAAAAATAATGAAAATTTAATTTATTTTATAAAAAATGTTTCGGTTTTCCCTTAAGATAAGGTGAAAACTTTAGTTCAGTGGTCCGTTTTTAATTCTTACTTATTCAATTACTTATTCAAAATATGTTCAGGCACTTAATATTTTACCATGTTACTATTTTATTTCGTGTTTCGAATTATTCCCCGTTTCAAAATAGATGCAAATTATTAGGAATAATTAAATTTCAAGATCGAATTCAATAGCTAGCCTTTGTTAAGATACCGTGATTAGAAATTCAGTTCCGTGATAAACGATGATGACTTGTGGTAATGAGTGATACCACGTTAACGACTTATAATTATTTCTAGTACCGTTTCATGTTTAGTGTCAGATGTGGTGATTAATAAATTAATAGACGTAAATTAAGATTGATGGGGACCATTCATTCCATTGTGGAATTTATTAAATAAGTTTACTTAAACGATAATGTATGTTTTCTTAAAATAAAATTTTTATTCCTTCTGTTACAAAAATGAGATTTTTGTTTTTAAAATAAAAAGTTTAATAAATAGATATAAATTTTATCTTTAATATGGTTTTGTTTTACACCAATATAAAAATATAATTTGTATTATACAAAATCCTGGCTTAGACGAGATTTTGTAAAGCGCTAATGACCTAAATAAAACAATTTTATGTTCTACACATCTATACTGTTAAGACTTGTTTCACTAATACACAGTACTTGCACTTCAATGTTTAATATCCAACATTTTGTAATAGAATGGGCGAGATCAGCTCTTACAACTCGTTTTATAATATTTCAACACTATAATATTTAGGTGAGGGTAATTTACAATTTCATAACCAACTTACAGATGCTATTATTTATACCTTATAATAAGTACTAAATTATTAATAAAAGATTAAACATTATGTTAAAATATCCTATGCTCATAATTCTTAAAACATTTAACAGTAAATACAAAATAACATTTCTTAATTAATTGCGTAGGTGGCGCTACTGTTGAAACTTATGAACTAAAACATGTAAATTCCAATGTATTTACCATTTAAATTATTAGGTATTAAGAAATATGACTAACAATACATATAATAAAATTGTCACTGATCAATTTCTGTACATGGAAAATATATTTGTAGCGGAGTAGTCTCTGGACATTGAAAATATTAAAAAACATATAGCCAGGATGTGAAGGAATAATTAACAGAATCCATCTCTAACTTTCTTATAATTTTTGTCCGTTTATTTTCCTGTTGAACGCAACACGAAAAAAATATATGGCTAATGTAAATAACTTTTATACATAAAAATTGAGCGCCATTCTGAGTAACATTTTGTTTTTGACTTTCATTGCACACTCTTCAATCTATAAAAATATGTATGTATTTAAAGTGTTCCAGAAATTTATGTTTGCATATTATAAAACTGTAACTGATCGCTATACATGGAAAATATTGTCAAATATTAATAATGGGGGATTTCTATATAATCAAGAATACCCAAACAATGTTTTTTCATTTTATCCGTTCGTCTTTATATTTGTATGTCTGTATGTTTGCCCGGATAAACTGGTTTGGATGAAGTTTTCGGGAATATATTGTCTTGGAGTACACTTTACATTGAGTTTTTTTTTATTATTTAAATCGGTTAACAAATAAAGAAGTTACTGCTGTAAGACATTTTTCAAAATTTAGATAGTGATGTCTACCCTTAGGGAATAATAATATCCTTAACAATAAAAACAATCGATATTAAACTAGATTCTCTGTAAAAAAATCTGTGATTAAAAATTTAAAAAAATACTGCCGCCGAAGTTTGATAAAACTTTCAACGGGTACGTTTTATCGAAAGCTTTATCAAATTTATCTGTACGAAGTCGCAGGCACAGCTAGAAACAGAATATAAATAAAAGAGTACAATAAGTATCTTCAAAAGTATTCTTCAAAACAACCTTATTATAATAAGAAAGCAATAATGTATTTTATATATATTTTTCAACCACATACAATATACTTATGTAATTATTTTAACTGACTGAACTATTACCGTATAGCCGTATATACCTTGAAGTGATAAAACTGCAGCTGTTTTCAGACATAATACTTTGTAGAGATTATACACTTGTAAATACGATGTCAATTATTGTAAACCTTTTTTTTTTTAATATTGTTTATCTATTGGGTCCAAGTATTTATTATTCAGCCATTACAAGGTTTTAATAGAAAACGATAAAATAAATTTTGATAAGAAGAAAAGATTCAAGGAATATAAAAATATTTTTATTCTACCTCTTCGTAAGAACATAAATCTAAAAATTTTCCTCATTTGAACATTCTACAGATTGTAAAACTTAATGAGAATTACTTGACTTGATGGTTTTAATTTTACCACTCAATGAAGGTTGGTCTTTGGTTATATTAAAATAAAAAGCTTTTATAAGACGTTTCCTTAAACTTTTTATAAATTCTATTGGAAATACCATAAGCTACTTCGACCAAAAAAAAAGTTATAAATGAATAATTAAGAATGTACATGAATGTATATTTCATCGATAATCGTTTGTAATCAGAATATTGACATAAATCATGAAAGAATGTATTTACATAGAGTTCTAGTTCTACTGTCCCTCTGTGTTTGTACAGGCTGTATCTTATGAACCGAGATAGCTAGATAGTTGAAATTTTCACAGATTATGGATTTTTTGTTGGCACTATAACAACAAATAAACCAAATAAAACAAATTTTAAGAAGGGCTCCCACATAACAAACGCGATTTTAATGTTTGAAAATATCTTTAAACATGTATAGCCATGTTAAGCTTATTTAAATCTATATAAATATAGAATGTAAAAAACCGATACGGGCAGGGATTCGAACCCGCGACTACTGGGAAACCGTCCCGTCGCTCTACCAACTGAGCGATTTTAATGCTTGATATTAATAAAGGCAACTGGTAAACGCATGAAATGCTCACAGAACAGTCAAATATACAATTTAAAAATAAATAATCAGACGAAAACAAATTATTTATTAAATAGGGGCTTGCATGCGACAAACGTGATTTTTTTAAATAAGTAGACCGATAAGTGCGCTACTCATGAGTGAGGTATTTAGATTTGTAGGATATTTTAACATAGATACATATTATCGAGCATTATTTCTTTATATAAAGGGGACGGTCTAGATATAAATGTTCATATCACGATGATACGTATCTTATCGTTCTTTCTTTAACATTCATCAGTCTTCTTATATACTCATCACGAGGAAGTAACTGTGTCTCGAATAGTATTTATCAGTTCAACACATTTTTACCTTAACTCCTGTAACTATTTTAAATTATTTTTAATTTTGATTTGATTTGATTTTGATCTATAAGTATTTTAAATACTTATAGATCAAAATTAAATTATTATAAAGTAATTACCTTATTATGTTTTCACAAAGAACTAAGCTAAGGTTTTACGATGTCCTATTGCCTCACCAAAAAGAATCTATAGTATAGTAATATGTAATCTATATAATCGGCTTAGTGAACGTAGGGCGATGAAATATTACAATGATTTTTAGACGATTATATTTACATAAGTCACAATCTATTTACATTAATGAGTTAGTTTTTATTGAATTATTAACGTCTTCTAATAATAAAATAATGTAGCAATAATCTGTAATCTTACTAAATTTTATTTAAACAACAAAAAGTATATACTAGGGTCTTGTTTGATGTACTGAAGACACAATAACTCCTTATTATTATTACAATATTTAATTTCAGAATTTGCTTTGTTACAGTTTCAACAAAGTGCTTACCGCATTTTTTTGCAATTTAATAGAAAATGGAAAATACTTTCTATGACTAAAGGGCTATCAAGTTATTTTTTTTATAATATCATAATAATTGCATATTATAGTAATTACCAAATTATTTTTAAGATTTAATACAAATCATAAGATGACATTATTAAAAAACTACTGCTTTTATAATTGAGTACTAAACGGTCATGAAAGTCTTACTTTTTTTATAGACATAAATAAAATAGAATGATGGAAACAGTATCTTAGTGTTATAACCAACATTTAACGATGACGAGACTTTATTATTTAATCGTGTTATAAATGTAGAACGTCATAAAATTTAAGTGAAACGTGTCTTATATGTCGCGCTGTATGCGTTATAAATTTGACTATAAGTCAGTTGTGTTTGTTGTCTTCTAGTTGTTTTAATATATAAAGATAATATGATGTCATTTGTTTTATTTTAATTGTTGTATCAAGTCTTACACATGAATTTTAGACTCGGTTCTGATATTTTTTTTACTAGTCAAGATATTTGTTTTTGTTGTATTGTCAATATAATAAACTATTTAATCTTTTATTGACATTTCAACATCTAAATAAAATGCAGTAGAACTTGATATGTAAATAGTATTTCGAGTCCAATTAACTTACAAAATGTGGTGGTAAACCTTCGAATATCATTTTATTTTACCTTTCGTGAAAAATTCTAAAATTTTGTATCGCATCGAAACAATCATAACAAAAATAGACGATCTCTTGGTTATATGATAATAGTTATTATTATAAAATATATATTGTTTTCTTGAAAATATCTTTAAACATGTATAGCCATGTTAAGCTTATTTAAATTTATATAAATATAGAATGTAAAAAAAAAACCGATACGGGCAGGGATTCGAACCCGCGACTACTGGGAAACCGTCCCGTCGCTCTACCAACTGAGCTACCGTATCGCTGTCCGTCTCGGTGAATTAAGCATTCTATATGTGATCGTCTTTATCGGGACGGTGGTGACATCTATTAGGTTTCTTTCGAAAATCCTAACCAATGTTTCTAACTTTGCAGTATAGATAAACATTGAAAAGATGCCACTACCGAAATCAATTTTTGAAAATATCTTTAAACATGTATAGCCATGTTAAGCTTATTAAATTTATATAAATATAGAATGTAAAAACCCGATACGGGCAGGGATTCGAACCCGCGACTACTGGGAAACCGTCCCGTCGCTCTACCAACTGAGCTACCGTATTGCTGTCCGTCTCGGTGAATTAAGCATTCTATATGTGATCGTCTTTATCGGGACGGTGGTGACATCTATTAGGTTTCTTTCGAAATATAGAAAAGACGATCGATAAGACGACGAGAGATAAAGACGATCACATATAGAATGCTTAATTCACCGAGACGGACAGCGATACGGTAGCTCAGTTGGTAGAGCGACGGGACGGTTTCCCAGTAGTCGCGGGTTCGAATCCCTGCCCGTATCGGTTTTTTTTTTACATTCTATATCTATATAAATTTAATAAGCTTAACATGGCTATACATGTTTAAAGATATTTTCAAAAATTGATTTCGGTAGTGGCATCTTTTCAATGTTTATCTATACTGCAAAGTTAGAAACATTGGTTAGGATTTTCGAAAGAAACCTAATAGATGTCACCACCGTCCCGATAAAGACGATCACATATAGAATGCTTAATTCACCGAGACGGACAGCGATACGGTAGCTCAGTTGGTAGAGCGACGGGACGGTTTCCCAGTAGTCGCGGGTTCGAATCCCTGCCCGTATCGGTTTTTTACATTCTATATTTATATAAATATATATATTGTTGTCGAAGGTATTTCTAAACAATTAGTAGGGATTAATTCCTATAAATTAGTAAACAAGCGTGTTAGATTTGTCGTTTTAAATTAATCGTTCTAAATTAGTTTAAACGTTGTGATCTTAGATTTGGATTTCGTCTTATTAAGTTATGTGTAATTTGTAAATGTTGTAGTTACTTTGAATCCTTTTTGTAATTAAATTAAAAAAAATTGCTAAAAAAAAAATACAATATCTACAAAGCTAGAAAAAAAATACAATATATTCCATATTAATGTCTCGTTTATTCATATGATGAGAATAAATTTTCTACCATAACTGTTTCGAGAATCACTAATCTTTTTTAAAACATACTATATAGTTGGTCTTCATACTTCATTACAAATATATAAATGAAGTATTAAGACCCACTATATAAGAGAACCACCCTATAATAGAACAATACCATACCCCCACAAGAACATACAAACTCGATAAAAGTCGTATAAATTAAATTTAAAAAAAGTTTAAATTAGGTCTCTTCTATACGTTCTTGAGCCTAGTTGTTAACAAGTTTAAATTGCCCATTTGATGGTTTGTTAGTCTAATCGAATCTTGTTGAAAGTTAGTGAGATTTTCAGTCAAGGAATTAAGATACGGAATAGTGGGGTAAATTTAAAGTATCAGTTTTAAAAACAACTTAAAACTAACTGTTCTTAATATTCCTTTATAGATATTATTTTAAAATATATATCCAGTAAATTTCAACTTCGAACATTAAATGTTTACATAAAAAATGGGTTTAGTAGTTAAAGCTTTATTCACCATTCACGAATATAAAAAGATGTTTTGTCTATTCTAGTTGTAATATTTATTCTTTTAGACATATAAATCTAGAAGTATAATTACTTCATTCTTTTTATTTTAATGTTCGCTGGAAATTAAAAAGAAATAAAAAAATATTTAATTATTTATTTATTACATTAATTCATATCATGTACGTCATCAACAAATATCCTTATAATGTACCATGTTCTTTTAGCGTCTCAATAAAAAAAAGGATAAACAATAAAAGGGAGTGATAATAAGATTGAAGGAAAGATAAATATATTTTAATGTCTCATGCGGTTTAACTAAAGACTATAAAAAGATCTAATAGCTCATAGTTAATAAAACGAAAAATAATAATAATAATAATAATCTCGTAAATAAAGCAAATATCAGTTAGAGATTGCAAGAGTACAGATTATAAATAAGTCTGTAGTTATTACATCTGCCAACTAACTTGTATGCTTGCAAGCTTAATATCATTTTTTTTAATTATTATTTTAATGTTAGCTGATAATTTTGCCCGATCATTACATTGCAGTAAGATTAATGTAATGTTGTTTTAATAAGTTATGACGTCATCCTAAATCACTCATTAATTTCAGCAAATTGTAATTTCAACAAAATTTAATTATTCTCATTTAAAGTTATCAACTGAACATGTTTTTAAATAGTATTTTGGAAACACAAAATCAATACAAAACATATTTTATTACAATGAGGCTACAGTTTTAACCACATACTTTTACTATCAGTAAGACAAGGTCGAGAATAAGTAAGATTATAATTGGACAAAATCGTCTTCGATCGAAAACCAACTGTATTTATACAACACATTGAAACAAACGTAGGCTGTGTTAGCGGAAAAATGAGGGTAAATATTTGCTTTTTTTCTTTGAAACGTGATGAAAATATCCTGATATATATAAAGCTCCGTTTACCTGACCGTGTTTTTTTATAAATCTTTATATCACAAAGAGTTTGACAAACAATAATCTCTCTTATTTACCTATGTCGGACATTTAAGGGGTTAAGGATTAAAGTAATATTTTTTTATTGTCAACGTTTTAAGTAGTTGTTTTAATCACTATTACTAAAATTCGATTATCGTTTTTTATCCAAAAAGCTCTTTAAGTAATACAAATATAAACGTATTCCGGGTCACGTTGATTCAAATGCATAGATTAGAAAAAAAAAATTTTATAGAAATCATTTGGAATGTTTTGTTCCAAGGTTGGTTCTGGATATACTTATTAAAACGCTCCATATTTCTATTAAATTCAGTATAAAAACAATTATAGAAGCTTTTCACTAAAAAGTGTTTTTAAATAATAGCAATTTGTATAAAAAAGTTTATTTTTTACTATAATTATTCTTAGGAAAGTCCAAATATGTTATTGTTATTTTAAGTCTTATGAACACTGGGTTTCCTTTATTAAAACATATTTTACAATACATACCTATTCATAACCATTTCATAGTTACGGTTTGAAATATAATAGTGTTAATTATAATATCACGTTAACGACTTAAACGTGTTTTGATTACCGTTTCATTACTGTGATTAAGAGATTAATGGTACCATTCCAGGCTTGTTACAATGTAGGTGTGTCACAGTTGCTTTATAAGAAATATATTAAACATTTTAATAAAGTTGTATTAATAATGAATTGTTCTTTTATGTTTTATTTTTAAAACATAAAAGATCCGAACTAACTTAATGATTTTAGTTAAATAAATATTTATTATATGATATTACACGTTTATTACTCGCATTTTTGTGTTTCGAGTATAGTATGCGTATAGTATGCGGCATAGTTTGTGTGTGACCTTTACAAATCCTATAAATTCTAGAATATAGAAGTGATTAGTTTAAACAAAGAAAATATATACAATATTTTTTTGTTCACTTGTTTTTTTCTTCTTGTTATTAATAATTGCAAACTTCAAAAGAACTTTACGCTGTTATCACCAAAGAAATTTTTATAATAATCTTTGAGACTTTAATTCGAAGCCTTATTTCCTTTTCTGCTATGTTTATATTTCAATGAGGATTTTCTGTTCATCAAATCAATGTATAAAGTTAAAAAGTATAAAGTAAACAAAGTATAAAGTTAAAAAGTATAAAGTAAAAAAAGTTAAAAAGTATAAAGTAAACAAAGTATAAAGTTATGAAATGTTAAATAGGTATGACCAAAAATAAAATATTTTAGTTTTTTAATCAAATAGGTATACTTCCTGTTTCTTATTAAATTATTGTAGTATCTCTAAATAGTAGATTATCGTAGATATATAAGGCATCTTAATTGATCTCTTTTATTGAATATAATAAGTAAATAGAATACAAAATTAATTTCTATTCCAAACAAGCCCAATATCAAGACAATCAATTATTTAAGGTTCAGTGAGTACAAAGTCGTAGCGACACGGGATATTCAAGTGTAAAATCGAATTTTCAGCTTTATTCTAGAAATGTCGTCAGTTTAAAACAAGATATACCTATAATTTACTATACTTTTCATGTCTCCAAAGAATAGTAAACGCGTAACGGGATATTATAATATTTTGAATATTATTTAAACATATTTGTTAGTCTTTTTTTTGTTAGTTACGTGCAAGTAATGATCAACTGTGACACAGACTAGATGTTCACAAGTAATTTTCAAAGAGGTTAAAATCTATGTTAAGATCGATAAAACTAAATAAGATTTTGAAAATATATGGTGTTATAATAGTTTAAAACCATAATAAAAATATCGTAAATTAGATACGTATACGTAAGTCATCATATTGAAAACTTTTAAAACGGAATATTTTATAGGTTACATACAGAAAGAAAATGGTTTCGTCTAAAATTATGAATAAAAGATTTCGTAACTATCATAAATTATGATTGTAATAACTTGAAGGATGGATAATGGGAGGATGTCAAATTGCTGATAACTGCTTGTATAATATATAAGACTAAACTTTTTCACGGCATTTAACAAAACTACTGTTTCATAAAATTTTAAAGGGTTTTTATGGCCCTAAGTGATTACAAAGTCTTTTTATTTTTTCATTATTTTCGCTTAAGGATTTGTTGCAGTTTAAACAAAAAATATATAAGCAACAATAATAATATGAAAAAAAATGTATATGAATTTTTATCATCTTAGGAATAATACTAATTTAGAGTTTATAAAAGCATGATAAAAGAAAAACTTCATAAGTTAAGGATTTATTTACAAATGAGCTAAGAAAAGTAAATCCATTGATCTTACTGACTTAGTGACGTCAAATATTGTAAGCGGTAGGTATCAGGAAAAACAAAGATAATTCAAAAAATATATTTACAATAATGTATTAAATACAATATTCATTTCTTATTATTGTTAAAGCTTAATCTGTAATTATTGCTATCGGGGAGGTCAAAACTTAAAGATGATGTTATTTCTTAACTGACTTATTGCGTGTTATTTCTTAGCTTAGAGAAAGTTAATGGTTTATTTATTATATAGTACTGCCTAACTTTATTCATTTGGCTGCAACCTCTTTTATTATCTGGCTCAAAAGAGAGTGCAATCCTGTCACAATGAATTAAATACTAACTTCATTTCTAAACTGAGTGAGAGAGCTGGAACGCGAACTGCTCTTAATTATCTTCATGTGTCCTTTTCTCTACAACACTCGGCTTGCCAAAGCTGATAAGGCGTACTTTACTATACGATACAGCTGCTAGTTTTTAAAAAATAAATTATGTGTGTTTTTAAAAAAAGAAATTATGTCTTTGAAAATATAAAAAAAAGCTTTAAACAATTTTTTT
The DNA here is from genome assembly GCA_959347405.1 of Napeogenes sylphis. Lineage (NCBI taxonomy): Eukaryota > Metazoa > Arthropoda > Insecta > Lepidoptera > Nymphalidae > Napeogenes > Napeogenes sylphis. Next base: position 28,157,149 of record OY365777.1, on the reverse strand, counting down.
GCACGAATATCCAGATTTTGTAATAATTTTTTGTTCTATCAACCTAATGCTTTCCGATTTTTTTTAATTTATTTCCTTCATTTTATAACAAGGAAAATAGTTACTTTCTAGTGATTGATGATTGTTTTAAAAACAAAATCAAAATGTTGTTAGTAGTTGTCAAATTACGTCTGGCCAGATTTTCAAAAACTGTAATGAACAATAACGGCGTTAGTTCACCAAACCCTTACAAGTATTTTTTTTTTTTTGGTAAATTTTCGCTAGGGTCAGGTTTTGACTAACCAGGATCCAACCATTGGGATGAGCACTTCCGATTATCATAGAGAATCCATTTTTATCACAGGTAATGATTTGATTTAAAATCCCTTCATTATTGTGCCGGTTCAGTAATGTAAAGCAGCAGTCAACGCACGTTTGCGGGTTTGCTTCATGAGGTACCCACCTTTTAAGCTTTTTAATCTTCCCAATTTGCTTTAAGTAGATAAAACAGTTTTATCACAAATATTGCAGCCTGTAGCTAACTTGGACGTGGTTTGTCGTCACGTCAACTTCAACTTGGGTATCCGACCGTCCACGGGGCTTGTTCTGCAGGTCGAAATTTCCAGAACGAAAATGTTGGAACCAAAAACGAACCGTTTTTTCTTTTACAACATGACCGCCACACACGTGATTAACCCTTCGAGTCGTTTCCGCAGTACTGGTGCCACGGCTGATGTGATATTTTAAGTTTTCCATTTTGTAAACTGAGTAACGCAAACCAAATAACAGAAGTAAAAAAAAAACAAATGAATGAAGGTCAATGAAACAAAAATACATGTGTAAATAGCTGTAAAAAAATTAATTTAGAATTCTCTACCAAAGAGGAGAAACTTGTAATTAAAGTGGCCAGTACGAAAAACGCCAATTTCATTTGTTAATTTCATTTGTTTCATTAGGAACCTAATATTATATTAAACATTATAATATATATTTACTTTTTATATACGTTAGCAATTACATGTAACCAAAAGCTTCGGATCAGAAACACGTCAAATATTATCAGGAAACCTATTTTTATCACAAAAGCATCGAGAATTACTTGAAAATGCTACTTTTAGACCTCTACGGCTATTTCATTGTAATACTTTTGTATACTTACTGAAAAAAAAATTAAGGTAATGATAAGCTATCTTATCATTATCGTTTTTTGATGTTTTACTAAAACATAATGAATCATAACAAATATATATAAGATTGAATATAAATCTAATTATATATTTATAATCTAATATGTATATTTTTAGCAGTTGAAGATACCCTTAAGGTAAAGTGGTAAGAATCTTTTGTTATAAGTCGGAATATTTGTGTCAAGGTCATAAATTATTGTGTAGGAATTGTTTACAAGCGGAAGCTCTGTAGGAGTGAATAGTGTTTGTCAGTGTGATCTTTGACTTATTTATCTTAGTAGAGAACTTTTTTAGCTTGATATACTTGTATTGGATATGCCCTTAGTACCCTCAATTTTATTACTAAATTCGTTTTAAACATTCTCAGAAGTCTCCTTATTAATTTATCTCAAATATATAATTGATATAATTTAATTTAATTCTTTAATTTTAGTTCAGTTTATTTTGCGTTTATCTATTATTTTCTCTAAACGTTCACATATACTGTCATTCATTTTTATTACCTCCTTTCACAGGTCCGCTGGAAGAAATTTCTAATACCATAACTATAGATTGGGTAAGCTTTGGTCTTTGTTAGAAATTACATTTCTATGCACCTGAAATTATATTGTACTAGCAAAATTAAAATGACAACCCCATTGAGACACATTATTTTTAAAGACTTAGCTGTTCTTTTTTTTAACCATTTGTCATTTTTATTGTTGTATTATTATTTAATCTTTAATGAGTAATATTTTGTATTTTAATTTTATCATATTCATATGATATGCCTTATCAGATTTCTCAATATATATATTTTAACCCCCGACTAAAAAGAGGGGTGTTTTAAGTTTGACCTGTCGATATGTGTATTTGTGTATCTGTGTTTTCTTCTGTGGCAATATAGCCGCCAAACGCGTGAACGGATTTGAATGCGGTTATTTTTAATCGAAAGCTATGTTTGTCGAGATGGTTCTTATTTATGTTCTTATGCAATAATTAACTGTTCCCAGCGGCTTCGCCCGCGCTATAAAGAAAAAAAAGCTTTGTTATGAAGACCAAAAGGTTTTTACACTTACTTACTGAGGTAAAGTACTTTGTTAAGGATAGCTGACTGACTGTAAAAAATATATTTATAGGGCTGATGATCGTAGTCATAAAGAGTCACGGGCAACATCTAGTGAAAATATAAATCCCATAATCATAGTGTTATTACTGATTGTAAATCAATTACTGATTGTAAATCAATTTAATTCCAAATGTTTTATATTTATTAATATTCGTATATACCTATATGAAAAAGTCTTGAAGCATGTTACTTAATACATTTATAATTAATTACATTGTCGAAATTTTCACGCGGATCCTTATTTTTTTCTCGTATTAAATATAACCTTTGTTCATCAGAGGAACAATGTAGGATTCTAAAGGTAAAATATTTCATTAAATCGGTACAGTAATTTCGGAGCCTATTCAATTCAAACAAACAAATAATCAAATCTTTCCTCTTGATAATATTAGGACAGATTAATAGAAATACTTCAACAACTGAAAGTTTGTGTGTCTATAGGTTCATTTAGTACAATTAAGAAATCAGTAACATAACTTTAAAAAGCAGCAAAAAAAAATAATTAAAAAACCCCCGATACAAAAAGTCGAGATAACGCTATTACCTTTTTCCGACTGGAGCTGTACAGAATGGCTGCTCTTTTTGGAGTAGCTCTCACGTCCGCGTATGATATTGAAAAATTCTTATTCTTATATCTCTATCTTTTACCGTAAGGAATTTAATACAAAGTATAGCTACTTACAAAGATTCCGAATCGATGTAAATGCTGAATATTGTCCGGAAACTCTCGGCAATTATTTCACAGCTATCTAAAACTTCTTATACATATCTTAAAACACTTTTTCATTAATGTATTAATTGACAACACTTGAAATATATATGTAAATATCTAAGCTGCAACAGCTCTATGGAGTGTTAGCTTTACTTATATTATGTTTTTACCATTTTGTGTGGGTTTTTATTCAAACTTTTACCATTATATAATCTTGTTAATCAAATTTATTGTTATCACTGAGCTAAGTAAAATGGAAAGTACGTTTACAATAAAATAATAAATGTAATATTTTTAAACAATATCTAAAGGAATGTGTTCACCACAATTTATGCAAATATTAGTACACTCGAGTTCGTCAAATTTAATTACAATTCAAAGCGTCAAAACGGTTGTCTGTTTTGTACATATGAGTGCTGTATTCATAGAAAAGTATATTGTATGAAATAATATTATTATAAGAAAATAGGATTTAGCAGTTAATTCTTTTTTTATAATAATGTACATTGCAAATTTTTACATTGCACACATTTAAGTAAATTTATTTTTAACTCATTTAGCTCTGGTATAATGAGATTGAAAATTTTAACTTTAATTTTAACCCGACGTGTCAATTGCTTTTACGGTAGGATGATATTTAATATACATAAAATATTATGTAGGTATGTCAGAGGATTATTCTTCTACCTTCAAAGTTTACTAACTGTAATTGAAATCAAGTCTCAGAGTGCGACGACGGACATGATTCTATCCGAACTATCCGTCTACCGGGCTACTGGGCTTTATAATAAAACCTTATCCGTTTGTTACATATAAAATGGAGGCTAAAGCAGTGCAGTTAAGAATTTTCAGAATTCTTGACCGTAAACAAAAGGTTTTTCTCCAGATAATGAATATGGAGTACCATAAGAGTTTTATATCCAGAGGTATCTCGATATAAAATCTAGAACAATGATATTTAAAAAGTTATGCAAGTCCAACTTTTTAAACCTATATAAACCAACCAACTTGTAAAAGATGCGTTATTCGTTATTTATTGTCTAACTTAAAAATTAATAGGGTTATAAAACTAAAAGAACTTCTTAAGCGGCAGAAAGTTCACAAAAAATAATACTATAATAGATAACTACTGACTGACTACTAAAAAATATTATTAATTGATGTCTTACCAGGTCAAATTTAATAATAATAATAATATTATGTTCAAATTAAATAGAAGATTTTCAATTAGTCAGAAGAGTACTAGGTCGATATTTTTCCACTTTAGTATTGATTTGGTGGGGTGTCAGCTATCAAGAAGTAACTGAGCTAGGTTTATAGGTGTCACTTCATGGACATAGGTGTATAAAAGCATAATTTTTGAGATGGTGGTTTTATTGTTAATCTGCTGGGTTACGATTTATGTTAAGTTTTTTCTGACTGATGAGGTCAAAGGTGCTCATTTTGTATGATCTGTATGTATTTTTTTAATAAGAAACACAAATTACAAGAAAAAGTATTTTATGCAATAGAAATCTCCCCATTTTCCTGGTTAGGAGCATGTAGCTATAGTAGATTCCTGACAACAAAATAAACAGAGATATGGAAGGTAAATATAACTTTCTACATTAGAAATATAGATTCCAATACTCGGTAATCACTCACTGGAATTAAACAAATATACAACTCAAAGATTCACTAGCAAAATACTCTCCTTATAAGGAATATTAAAACTATTTACAGCAGAATATACATACATAATTATGTAGTTAGGTTATAAGCAACCATCATTAATATTATAAGTTTGCTTGCTATATATACTGTAATTAATTTAAAAATTTATTTATTCAATAAAACTAACATTAAATTAGTTATCTAACAAGATAACCCTTTAAAATATACGGAACGATTACATCGATTTCGGTTGATTTTCAGTAAAAAAAACTAACATTAAATGAGATACTTAGTTTGTGCATCCAATGTAGTGGTGTGGCACTGGAACATCCAACAACTTTAGATGAACCGAACTGAAGTAGTTAGATGTTATACCCAGACCAACTGCCACGGACTTACAAAACATAATCAGTATTTAGTACAATGTAAGCTACGCAATCTTTGGTGGCAAATTTCTTTTTTAATAAATTTTTGCTAGGTATATGTTTTGTATATGTTTTAGTCGAAATATTGCTGAACCTTTTATGTGTTTAATATATTTGATCAAAAAGCTATATTTATGAATGAAATATTATAGCTTAAAGTATAATTATCATAACATTATTTTATAGCCGTAGAAAAACATAATCATATTTATGTTTAAAAGTTAAGTTTTGTTTAAAAATAAAAGTCCTCGGTTTAATAAAGCACATCAGAAGATTAGAAATCATACCATTACGGAACAGCTGAGACTCCAGACTATTTTAGAAATTCTCTATTAAGATTTAGTTTATCCAATTTTCTACATTTCAACGTACTTTATTATATTTTATCTTATTTTCAATAGTTTTCTTTGACTAATTGTGTGTTGCGAAAATAAAAAAATACTTAAGAGACTTATTTTTGACTAATAATCAACTAAATGATGTCACAAATGATTTAATTCTAAGCCTTTTGGGATAAACGAGTACGTGTCCTTTTGTCATTTTAATTACCAATGAAAAACATACATTTAGTTATGTATGGAAGATTTTTTTCGAAGTATTATTAATATTAAATGTTTTGTTTTATAAGCCTCTACAATATTTACCGAGATTATTAGATACAAATAAAAAGGGGTATCTAATTCGTCGGTTATCTGTCCGTACATTGTTTCGTCTCGCTTCCATTTCTATAAATCTTTATATCACTCGCGTATCTTGGCTATTTGACAGCAAGTTATTTAGGTTAACCAATTGAGAATTTATATGGTTTTATTTTTTTATTTTATTTTATATTATTTATGCAAAAGAGTGGCCCGGGATAAAATCAAAAACACATCATCACCTACAAAAGAGGTCACCATAAGCTGACAATATAGTTATGCATATAAATAGTAAATAATTCATAGTTATTATCATTGGCTTCGGAGCTTTATAACAACAGGGGCGTAGCTCAGATGGTAGAACGTTCGCTTAGCATGCGAAAGGTACCGGGACCGACACCCGGCGGCTCCAACTAGCATTTAATCAACGTTGTTTATTTAATGATTTTACTAAGTATTTTAACCTTTATATATAAAATCTTATATATTTCGTTAAGAAAACGAAAAAATATATTATATTTTACACTATTAAATACATTACTTGAATTACTCTTGTACCCGTTTGTCATTTTTGTTATATATAGGCAAATATCAATGTGACGTTAATATTGTATGTAAAAAAATGTTTGTAGTTTAAACTTTCGTTTTATAAAAATATCATGATAATATTTTTTTTTGTTGAAATAATACTCATTTCTTTAATAAAGATGACTTCTTTTTTAAAATGTTATTAACCAGAACGTAAAAGCAGGTTTCATGAAACAATAACATTTATGAAATTTAACCTAGATCTGGATTTTCTAGATTTATGATCTACGATATACAAGAAGGTTTTGCCACCTTATTAAATTTGCACTGCATACAATAACTTAGTACCTCACCTCATATGGTAATGTTTCTACGAAATTATTTATATCCTCGTTAAATTGAATTACATTTATACCAATGATGTACAAAAGTAGTTGAAGTCATTTTCATTTTCAAATGTTTCTGAATAGAGAAACTCCAATTAATATATTTTCAAATATTGTGAAAATAATTATATAAGCTGGCCAACATTTATTTTAACAAATTTAATATTAAAAGCTTTCGGCGGCATGACACAAAGCGCTTTCGGATTCGGTTTCGTTTGTGCATGGCGTTTATTTGATAGCATAAGATATGCCTCAAGCTTTATAAATATCATTATTATGCAGTTGAATAAATATAAAATTTATATCCAGATATACTTTTCAAATTTATAAACATGATACGAGAGCGGTAACAGAATTTAACTTGGTATTATTATTTTTTTATTAATTTAACTATTCGATAGAAAAAAAAAACGATTTTTACAATGCAGTTTCCTAATTATGTTTTTATTTTACCATCACTCTAACACTCACGACTTTGTAGCTTTTAACGTTATTTAGTAGCCTAGTGACATTTATTTTAAAGAATTGTCAATTAAATTTTTTACCCTTTTTACCAAAAGGATAAATGGCCATAAATAAATAATTGGCCATAAATCCAATTGACTTGCTATTAGAAAAAATCATCTATAAAATAAAATATATTTAATTAAAATATCAAACTATGGGTCTTTCTTTAATATTTAGTTATAACCAGGGAATGACACTTACATTTCCTAAAGACTCAGTCATAACATATAAGATTTTCTTTAGTTAAGGGTTTACGCGAATTTAAAATCAGTAACAATTGAAATAAATATATATACGTCTGCCTAAATGTCTGCCTGTACGTCTGCTATTAAACAATACTGTTTACTGTAACTGTTTAGTTACTGCAACTGTACAATTTATTAAATAACATAAATAAGACAGTAAAGTTTTTAGGTAATATTTATATACATAGTTAGGAACTGCATTAAAGATAAGTCTTACTTTTACTTAAAATTAACTTTTATATTCTTCATTAAGTAAACCAACCAACAGGGTCGATTGCTGTTCAATGTTACTTCAGAGCTATTTACAAAACCAGGAAAAGGAAGAATTTTATTCGCTTATTTTGCTAATTCAAAAGGTACTTCTGTTTTGGTAAATTCAAAAGATACTTAGGGTTTTACTATTATCCGAGGGTAAATAGGTTCTCACCATATCAATTGCAAGATCCTTTTTTAACCCCGACTAAAAAGAGGGGTGTTATAAGTTTGACCTATCGATCTGTGTATTTGTGTATCTGTGTATCTGTCTGTGGTATATTTGCGGCCAAACGCGTAGACAATTTTGAATGCGGTTTTTTTTAATCAAAAGCTATGCTCGTCGAGATGGTTCTTATCCATGTTTTGTCGAAATAAAAATAGTCGTCTTCAAGATATTGTCGTTTTATTCGTGTGGGGGAGTGGTTCTTATTTAATAATTAGCTGTTCCCAGCGACTTCGCCCGCTCTATATAGAAAAAAAAGCTCCGTTATGAAGGCCAAAATGTTTTTACACTTACTTACTCAGGTAAAGTACTTTATTAGGGATAGCTGTTGCCCGTGACTGCGTCCACGTAAACTGTAATATATATATATATGGCTTATGATCTTAGTCATAAAGAATCACGGGCAACTGCTAGTAATAATATAAATCCCTTCATCATAGTGTTATTAGTGATTGTAAATCATTTTAACTCTATATATTTATGATTATTAATATTCGTATATATGAAACCTACCTATCTAATAATCTACCTACCCATATGAAAAAGTCTTAAATCATCTTACTTAATACATTTATAATTTATTACACTGTCGAAACTTTCACGCGGATCCTTATTTTATTAAATATAATATATATATATTTCTCGTATTAAATATAGCCTTTGTACATCAGAGGGATAATGTAGGATTCTAAAAGTAAAATATTTTATTGAATCGGTCCAGTAGTTTTGGAGTCTATTCAATTCAAACAAACAATCAAATCTTTCCTCTTTATAATATTAGTGATGATGATGATGATGATGATTATAGAATAAAGCCAATGTTCATCAGGGATAATGTAAGATTCTAATGCTAAAAGATTTTTTTTAATCGGTCCTGTAGTTTTGGAGCAATGGAGTTTTCAATTCAAACAAACAAACAAATCTTTTCTCTTTTTAATATTAGGATAGATTAATAGAAATACTTAAACAATTGTAATTTTGTATGTCTGCAGGTTCATTTAGTACAATTCAGAAGCAAGTAACATAACTTTAAAAAGCAGAAGAAAAAAAATAAAAAAAAAAAAACCCTTAACAAAAAGACCTCTAAAAAGAATAAAAATAATATTATTATGTACTTATTGAAGTCATTGCGTCGGGGGACCGTTTAATAAAGGAAGAAATTAAAATACAAGTAAGTTAACAAGGCAAATAAAGTAATTACGATATCGAATCGTATAGTCTAAGTCCTCATTGATTAACTTCGTAAAATATACACCATCGTCAACGTACAACGGTCCCCCGACGCAACGACTTCAATAAGTACATAATAATATAATTTTTATTTTTTTAGAGGGCTTTTAGAATCGGGGTTTTTAAATTTTAAATTTATTTTTTTGTTTAAGAATTAAAAAAAACTAGTTAAGTTTTTTCTATCTAGTACTTTAAGTAACTAGTTAACTTCGAGAAATTAAAATATAAATAAATAATGGGTAGAATTAATTGTCAAAGAAGACGCGAATCAAAGTCAGTTAAATAGCTTGTAAAATGTTATAAAATATAATATTAATACAAATCAAATGTCATTTTAAGTGTAATATTTTTATTTGCAGATGTACCGTTGCTGACAACTGTTTTACTGAGGCCATTGCTGAAAATAACGACATTAATTTTCCTTCAGTTTCAATATAGGCTGAGAGCTGAGCTGACCGTTTTGGGTGGGCGTTCTGTGGAGTTTTTTTTATTTAATATGATTTTAAGATATTTTTACCTGTTTTTTTTTATAAATACTACTTTGAGCCCTAGATAAAACTAAAATACTGGTTAACTTAACAAGCAACAAAAAAAAAGATAAAAAATGATAGAAGAGATAACAATTTGAAACTCTAACAAAACTAAAAACTTTAACAAAAAAACATTATATAGAAAACAAGATTAGATAGTAAATAAACATTATACAAGATATCATAGTTCCATTTAAATTTTATAAGCCACGAACTTCAACAAAGACTAATGAATTTTTATTTCACATTTTATTATGGAAAACACCGATGAAATAGTTTAAGTCTTAACTTCGTGTGCATACATTTGAAATATATTTGTATATTCAAAGAAGTGCGTAAGTAAGGGAAACCATCGGGACCTGGAGCTGACCTAGATGGTTAAATGATTATTATTTTATTGGTTTTTTCCAAAGTTGACAGGTCGGCATTGCTATTTGCCCTCCATACTTTCCATACTTACTTACTATTATTGTAGATAGGTCTTTGTGTCAGTTTCACAAACAAATTTACGCTCATAAGTTCCTTTGTAGAAGATAAGAAAGTTTGAATGTTTAAATGTAAAAACAAATACATTTTGTTTTATTCTTAATTTTAATTATTTGTTTACACGTTTATTTGTTGAAACCAACTAATAAAATTGATGTCATATTAATAATTATATTTCTCTTTATTTTTATATGAATATTAAATTTTAATTATTTCACAGTAGCACAGTTTCATATGGTTTTATTAATATCACTACTTTCAGAGGTTTAATTCAGAAATAAGTCAATACCGAGACGGAGACAATAAAGTCAAATTAGCACACAACACAATATCTGTATAATAAATATCTACAGAGTTGTCTACTCAATTAAGTCTATATTATTTGAAATGTTATTATCATTGGTTTTTCGCGGAGTTATAAATACGGTGACTAGAAAAACTAAACTAAAATAACAAGTAAATATATATATATATATATATATATATATATATATATATATATATATATATATATATATATATATATATATATTATTTGTTATTGAAATATAACTATATTTTTATTTGCCGGGTATTTAATCGTGGACTGACACGTGATCCCTTACCCTCTTCCATCAAATTGATTTATTAGAATATCTATATCTAATAAAATTGTCACTGACCGATTCGTTCGAAATTCGACCGACCGATTCGTTCGACCGAAACGTTCCGTAGAATATTACGGAATACGGAATTTACAATAATAAACTACTAGTAGTAGTATTAATAGTGCCACCAGAATAGCCGAAAACGTTGAAAATGTTTGCTGGAAACCTTTTTATCTACAATGAGCTCAGTAATCAACAAATTTTAGATGACTTGAACTACCTTATTACAGTTGTTTTACAATAACTTCTTTTTTTAACATTTCAGGTAACAACAGGTTCCAAACTGAATAGTTTTATAGGTACTTCAAGATGGTGGTATAGTATATTTTGTATGTATAGCTTTATAATAATAAGTAGCATATTAATTGGACATGTATTTTTTTTATATATATTTATTTTATATTCATAGAACATATTGATAGTATATGTTGATAGTACATATTGATAGTACATATTCATGGTATATATTGATAGTTTATTTTGATAGTACATATTGATAGTGTACATTGATAGTCCTTCCGTCAGGGAATAATAATAAAATTTCCAATAAAAAAACACATAATTGGTCTACCTACTCATTAAAAAAAATATGTGATTAAAAATTAAAAAATATATAAATATAAACTAGAAATACTCTTACTTGCCGGAGTTTGAAGAAACTTTGAACTTCGAACGTTTTATCGTAATTGGAATCTATGCGTACGAAGTCGCAGGCACAGCTAGTTCTTTTAATGTAACTTAAATACATAAAAGTTTAAAATACGTAATATATATATTTATTATACATGTGGTAGTTTGGTTTTGACTAAAAATAAAGATATAAGTCGTTGATTTGGCTAAAACAATTGAATCTCTGTATAGAAGTTTAATTGATAAAATAAATGTAATATTGGATACTGATTTGACTAAGAATAAGAAGTATATAAATCGCAGCTCGATTAAGAGAAGGCATTGTGAAATTGGGAGTACCAGTTGTGGGGTGGTACTATTGTGATAAAAGTGTAACAGTTATAATAAACCGCTGAGTGTGTGATCGAGAGACTAAGTTGTGTAACAGTGATAATTAAGAGTTTAAATGGTAAACAGTTTAGTGTATTTGTGAACAGTGTCATAAAGTGCTATAAAGAATAGAACGACTTTCGTTGGCGATTCTTTGCGGTAAGAGAGCTCAAATATAGCTCTAATATATACTATATATATAGTCTTAATATGTCCTCTATAGTTTTTTCTTATATTTTGCATATTCAGAATTAGTTTAAGTATTAATGTGAATGTATATAATAATTGATTTATTTGGCGTGCGAACCGATTTTATGTTAGGAAGATGTAAGTTCTAGTAAGTTTGTAAATAACAAATGAAACATGTTATAAAACAATCTTCAAAACTGTAATTGATTGTAACTGACAAACAAAGAAACAACACAAACAACAACAAACAAAGAAAATAAACATATTTTACATGTACTTAAAAGCGGAAAGAAAATGAACAATATTTATTAAATAGAAATACACCTCAAGGCATACAAGACCATTAGACATAATTAATGCAATGTAATAATTAGGCAAAACCTGACTAACTGAAATAAACATAACATAACATTTAGTCATATTCTTTTTCATTCGAAAATTTTGGTAATGGCGTGACATTTTTGGGGTTTTAGAAACAAACGTAAGTAAGGTTTAATTGTGACTGTTTGTGAATTGATTTGGAATACGGATTTATTTATTTTATTTTATCATAAATAAAATAATTATTTTTACTCAACAGGAGATCCTATTTAATAACAATAATAAAAAACATGGTATTTATTATTATGAGACACCGGAAAATAAAATATTTTAACCATATTTGATAAATAACGATGTCGTGGGACCTATTATACTCGAGTTCTTATAAATTAAAACCATTTTTTTTTGCGTCCTGATACTAAGCTATTGAATAATCCTAACACTTATTGGAATAAATAAAGAAAAATAAATCGCTTTCATAATATAAACGGATGATAATATGATATAATACAGGGTTATTTGTAATTAGTTGGCCACCTCTTGCAGGCAGCCTCTTGACATCAATCCCAACAACATTTGTTTAACAACTTCCTTAAATTAAGTACCTTAAGTACAAGTGGCAAAGCGGCGAGACGGTGTACCAGAGGTCGTAGGTAAGAGTTATGTCGGTGTCAATAAATTTATTCCATGTATATTTCTAATTTTAATAAGCATTGTTAACGCTAAGCAAAAACATTATTGTTTGCCTAGTGTACCTAGACCATAATAAAGACGTAATATTATTACGTACAGAGAGTTCGAGAAAGTTGAGAGTCAGTAAAATTGCCTGGAGAATAACATTTATAGTAGATTAGTAGCCAAGGGCTGTAAGGCATCGATTGCAGCCCGAGATATTTAGGCGCACGAGCGCAGCGAGGGCGCCTATAGTTCGAGGGTGCAAAACTACTCTGCTTTACATTACGATTGTGAGGTAGGTAGAAAAAAAACCAGCATTACAAGAATAAAACATTTTATAAACGAAATGCGGCTTTGCCGTTCGATATTTAAAATTGATGGCTATTATCTCATACGAAGACAAGGCTGAATAGCGATGCGATCTCTTTGATCATTGGGCTGAATGCATGATGTCTATTGCCTGTATGGAGGTTAGAAGTACGCGAACTTTTTGAAAGAGTGAAGTGTTGTTTTTTTAAATTACTTACCGCCCTAGGGCCTTTCTAGCTACATTAATAACCTAGAGCGCTAATTGGTCACTTACAAGCCCCATTTGGGTGTAATAAGGACCTACTTACCGAATATGAGAGATGTAAAGTAATTTAGTGCGGATCATCTAAACTTCTTGGATGGCGTTGCTAGTGATGTTCCACAACAGCGGATACACAAACAGACTAACTCATTTTAGACGGATTACAACAGCTTCCATCATGTTATTTTATACAATAATTTTATACAATAACAATTGTAGAATTTATGAAAGTAAGATTACTGGAAATGTACTTTATTACTTTAATACTAGTTTTTCCATACAACACATCAGTGAATCCACTGATAGCTTTGAATACTTATAATAATTAAAAAAGATGTTTCTTATAAAAGTTTTATTAAAATTTAAAACCACCTTTAAAAATGTACCGCAATTATAAACTGTACTATCTCATCATACTTTTGATTGCTTTAACAATGTCCATGTCGCCATGTTTTGTTGAGTACCAAATAATTTATTGGATTATATTGAATATAGAGCTCGAAATTTTAATACTTTGCTTTATTTTTATAATTATCGCAAACTGTCGATTGTTTTATTGGAATGAATGAAACGTCAAATAAAGACTGAAGATCCGCTAAGACCAGGTTGCATCTACACAATTATAAATAAAACATAATATAAAAATAAGCACTAATCTTTTAAATTCCGTATCACGGACAGTGATAAAAGTTTATGTCGTCATAGAGCACTTAAAGTAGTTTCTGTTAGCACATCTAATGAGAGAGTTTTAAAGTTATTCTATCAGGAAATATTATTTTTAAATAAAGACAACTGTATATATAAAATCATTGTTAAAACACATTATTTCCTTTTTCAAAGGATTTCATGAAACGAGATTTTAATAAGTAGTTATAAATTTATATAAATATAGAGTGAAAAATAATAAACCGATACGGGTACTGTCCGCCTAGCCGATAAAGACGATCACATATAGAATGTTTAATTCACCGAGGCGGACAGCGATACGTCAGATCAGTTTACCAACTCTACCAAGCGACGGGACGGTTTTACGTAGTCGCGGGTTCAATTCCCTGACCTTATCTGTTTATTTTTCATTCTATATTTATATAAATTTAAATAAGCTTAACATAGCTATACATGTTTATAGATATTTTCAAGTAGCTATATTAGTTGCTGTAAAGCACTATTTTTTAATTATAATAATAATTTTATCTGTAAGAATATGCAATTATTTAATGTACATAGTATTGTTTTATTCATATTTACTTAATTCCACAAATTTTAATAATATAATAGATATTATACATTATTTATATTTGATAACGTATTAAATGAACTTGAGAAACTTGTTACGTAACTATGGAGTTCGTCCGATCTCCTTTATATTACTTAAAAGTATACTTGAAGAAACTTCACAGCTTCTTCCAGCCATTCTGTGAACAACTTCATTTAAAATTTAACCCAGTATTAGATCCTAACTTACCTTAAAAGTTTCAGAACGTTATATTTCGTTTCAACACCGATAGTCTGCGAAGGAGTGTACGTAAAGTTCGTACGTAGGTACTATGCGTACCGTACAGTTGTTGGAATTTTAAACTACGTTTATATAAGATTACGTGATTTTTATCCTTCATTATATGCTCATACAACGACAGCCTTTTCATCTTTTCTGTTAAAACTTCCAAACTTCCACATACTCAACTTTACATACTCGTTTTTATATTATTAGTTCTTTTTAATTTTTATATATTTTATGTACCACAAAAAGTTACAAAAATTAGAATAATAACAAAAATATATCCATAGGATAAACTTATTTCTTCAAAGAGATCTCTTCCAGCTACCCATGAGTGTTGGATATGATGTTATAGAGGGCAGATATAGGTATATAGTTTTTTTTTAATATTTTACAAATTAATAAAGAAAATAGTTAATCTTATACATACTCTTATCTCTTTTTGTTACAATATACATTCACCTTGACTGCTGATCGAACGACCGTACAATAAATGTTCCTACGTTAGAATTTGATCATGCTTTCTTGACAGTCTCTTGTCTCAGCGTAAACTTTATTTATCGGTAGTTGCCACGTTACAATTTATCACCTTATCTTTTAAATATCAGTGACCTAGTACATAACTTGTCCAAGAAGTTGTTGAAGAACAAAGTGAATGCTTTCAGGAACTTCCATACTTCCGCTCGTATACATCTGACTTAATTGCTCTTCCGCTTTTGAAACTCGGTACTATTATGCTTACTTCCGCTTCACTTATCTTTTCCCCATAAATATGAGTTTGCAGATTTCCTGATATATAAAACTATTTTAAATTTATATAAATATAGGATGTAAAATAAACCGATACCGGCAGGGGTTCGAACCTGCGACCTCTGGGAAACCGTCTCGTCGCTCTACCTATTGAGCTAACGTATCCGTAATTGGTTTATTATTTTTCATTCTATATTTATATAAATTTAAATAAGCTTAACATGGCTTTACATGTTTTTAGATATTTTCAAACATTAAAGCTATTTTATTTCCAAAAACTATTTTATAAAACTATTTTATGTCATAGATAATACTTTGAACTTGCATAATACTTTTAGCTGAGAGAAGCTAAAGACAAAAACTATTGGAAAAAGTTATTTATTGTTCCATTGCATTTAAAATGAATAATATTTAATACCAAGAGCTCAAATGTAGCCCATTTGAATTGTTTAAATGCATGAGGAATGTATATTTTACCTAAATGTATCTTATATACCTTAATATATAACCGGTGCAAATATTATAGTATTCAACGAGTACGAAACATAAAACTATATTAGTATCACTAATTACGCCTGCTATGTACCTTGCAGTAATATTTAAATAAATAATACCTTCAGCAACATTTATATTCCATATTTTGCAAACGTATATATTTTTATTGGATACTAAAGCAGCCCTTGCCAGCCTATTACAACGATTAAAATGAAATTATTTACAAAGAAACCAAAAATTATTTTTAAATTATACATTTATTTATTATGAGAATGTTTTTATTTCTAAAACAATATTTTGATTATTGGACAAAAGAAAATTAGAAAAACAGAAGAAAGCAATGGAAGTACACCTTTTAATTTTTTTTAATTCTCGATTTTAAATTGTCAATTGATTATATAAAACATATTTTTTAAAAACTTCCTACTTATTGATTCATTTCTCTTTCTTTATTCAATTAAAAATAATAAGTTAAAACTAATAATGTTAGCAAATCCTTTAAAACCTTTAAACAAAGCTGGATATTGGTAGACTTAATTCATTATATTCGAACTGCTACTTAAAATGCATTATATTATATTATATGAATACGAAATTGCCACTAAAATAAATCTCAGCAAAGATCCTGTGTCGGTAGGAATTAATCCGTTACAAAATCCCTTGAGAACCTACTCAGGGTTCCCAAATGATTACACTTTTTATATATTCTAACATGATTTTTGGTTAGTAAATTTAGTCAGTACTTTTAAAAGAACAATAAGTCAGTATTATAACCGTATCAAACGAATATAGTGGTTTTACTATTTTTACTAATAATTGAATTGTTTCTTGTATATTTTATTTAATTTGTATATATTTGCAATGATACCTTTTATTATTATGTAGATAATAAAGATAGATAATAAAATATACATTATATATATCTTTATTTTTTATACACTATTAAATCTTAAAATGAGACAACCCTTCGGGACTTATACTTTCTAGCAATGTAATCTTGTCCCAGCTACAGTTTGAGTCTAAACTTTAGACAATAGGCGATTTTGGACGGCTATTAATTATATACAAACAAACAGATTGTGCAAAACTTGTAATCTTGTATCCAACTTGCGTTATCATGCTAGTTTGTCGATTTTTTATTTACTTATTGATGTCAATTGCATACCTAATTAAAATACATTTTTTTTCAAGAAAACTAATTTCATTAAAGATCGGTCACTAGACAAACTATAGCATTTGCATAATGAAACCTAACAATGATCTAGTCCGTGCTTTTCAATAAATTCATGCTTCAGAGAAACAATGTTAATAAGTTGTTTAATATAAACTCGTGTCACGTTTCTGTTGGTGACATCAACTAAAACTAAATTAACAAGCGGACACTGAATATTAGTTTAGTGTATTTTCACTGAACCTTAAAATTTTAAGCCTCAACAAGGAACATCTACATTGTACTACTATGTATAGTGCTACGGGAGATTGTTTTGGAAATAACAATGCTGATAAAATAGGAGAGTATAGTAAATTATTTTATGAAACGAATGTCATAGATACGTTAACTATTATTTTAAATAGGGACAGTTTGTTTGTTTGCGTTTTTACGTTAGTTAAGGGAATAGCAGATTTACGGTTTTTCATTTAGAATCTTAAGACCTTAGTCTTTTCCGCTCTTACAAATCTTTATAGAGATCTGAGTAGAATTCTTATTATACACACAAATATAAAATATCTCTTTCATCATGCCATTAAAGTTTATTTACTTACTAAACATACTTGGTTTAGCAAACCAGACATTGGTTTGATCTTAACGTTTAAGGATCTTGGGAATAAAAGTATAATATAATAGTTATTATAAAAGTGACGTAGAATAAATAAGAAACTAAAATTTACCTCAAGAACCAAGTTTTCCTAAAGTAACACTGGAATGCAAAGTGCCCTCTGATAATATTTAGCTGATATCAGCTTATTCTCGAAACTCTATTTGAACTAAATTTGCAATTTAATGGCATCTCGTTATAACATTGTAATACCGCAAAGACTAATAAAACAAGTGCACTAAATTTACCATCTCGCAAGTATAAAAATATTTTAAACTTGCATAAACCATTTTGTCTGAAATTTTCACGTGCAATAATATTCTTACGAATTTAACAAAAGAGAAGATAGAGTTTTAGAATAACATGTTTTATTCTATCATAGAGTTATGAATAACGCCACTTATTACGTTATAATAATAATAACTTTAACTGAGTCATGAATATTACATAAATTTAAGTTTTCCACTGATATCTCGTTAGATATGAAATTATAATTAAGGCGAATAACCTAGCATTAGTCAATAACAGCCAAGTTTTCTTATGACTAACATCTCAAAATATATGCATTAAATGCATAATATATGCATTCAAATTAAAAATGCTTAAAACCAAAATTAAGTTTTAATTTTTGTCCCAAAACTGTATAATTTTATAGAACAGTGCATATTTTATGAACTATTTATAAAAGAGTTATTGTTGCTATCTAAAACTAATGAATTCCTTTACTCAACTTCAGCAACAGTATAAGCTTTGCTAAATATTTTTATTTGTTTCATAAAGTGCTATAAACTTAGAGCGGAGGAATTAGCGCAGAGAATGAAAATAAAACAGAAGCCAGAGTGTTTGTCGAGCAAAATTGAGTCCGTGTTTGTAGTTAGTGTAGACATAGCTTTATTGTTATATCCGCTAACTAAAAATTGTCTTTGTTTATTTAATAGAAATTTCCAAAAATAATATTAAGTTCTTAATAAAAAACATTTTTTCCGAATGTTCGGAACATTAATTAAGAACCATTGTCCAAACACGGAAAAGAGTGTTATCCGCATTACAATTTTGGTTAATTAGCAGACACAAAATTGTTAAACTATTAAATATAATTTGTTCTCATATATCAATTACGACTGTGATTCAATAGTATAAAAGTTAATACTTTTATATGACTTATACAAAAATTACTTTTTATGTATGAAGATATAAAAGAAGATATCCAAATGGATACAGCATGGATGCCTTCAAACATGAGCACCTACTCAAAACCTTTGGCCACCTGGCAACGCCCCGGTGCATTCTCTGACATTACAAAAGACTGTGGGAGTCGGTAATCACTTACTAAAACGATCCCCGCAAACTTGTTTGCTCTTCTTTTGAAATAAATAAATCTATTGTTCTACTAGACAAGCAAAACTTGGTTATTCAATATAAACAAAGGAATCTAGTTGAAAATTAAAGTAAAATGCAAGAAATTTAAAGTTAAAGTTAAAATCGAATAATAATTTTTATCTATATTCGTAAAGTAAAATATCTTAAAAAAAATTATTATACGTTCATTACATAACACTAAAATAAAAAAAAATAATAAAAAATTACAAAACAATATTTTGAAATAATTATTGAATAAAAATAATATTTTGAAACAATTATTGAAGTCGGAAAGAACGGCCACATCGCGATCTGGCTGCCTTCAAATGCACAGAACGCGTTCTGGCTACTTTTAAACGCTTGCAACGCGTTTTGGTAATTGTCGAACGGCCAGAACGCGTTTTGTCAATTTATTCAATGTTATTTTAAATAAAATATAAAATTTTAATTTGTGGTATTATAAACATCTATATAATTTGGTTAGGTTATGTTAGGTTGTGTAGATTATATTCAGGATAGTATAAAGAATATGATAATAAAAGATATTATTAATAAATGTAGAATTTAGATAATTTATTCAAGTGTTATTTTAAATAAAATATCAAATTTTAATTTGTGGTATTATTATACGAGTTAAATATCAAGAATGCTTTCTGAGCGCTTGATAAATGACAGGCTTGGTAACTTTTTAACTTAACTTTAACTGCATTTTGATTTCCTTTATCAAACGGACCTTCGTCTCATCGACGATGACAATGTCGGTTATTATAATATTATATTTTTTGAAAAAAGAAACCATACTGAGCATAACTCCAGTAATAATATACGAATAGCAATAATAACTATTTACGATTGTCATGAAGTCTTTTAACGTTCTCATCGGATGATTCCTCTGCTTGTTTGTCCCTATCCTATTAAAAACAGAAAATTACAAATCATTTGAGCTCGCGAAATTGATTTTAATTACGCACGCACAAAAAAGATTGTGTAAGTTTTACCTATGTGTCTGTTTATTTTTTACTTTTTATTTTTTTCAGAATTTTATTTTATTCTTTTCACTTTTAATTTTTAACTTTTTATTCTTTTCAATAATAACTATTTACGATTATCATGAAGTCTTTTAACGTTCTCATCGGATGGTTCGTCTGCTTGTTTGTCCCTATCCTATTAAAAACAGAAAATCACAAATCATTTGAGCTTGCGAAATTGATTTTAATTACGCACGCACAAAAAAAATGTGTAAGTTTTACCTGTGTGTCTGTTTATTTTTTTACTTTTTATTCTTTTCAGAAATTTATAATCATTAAGTTTCTTTCTAGAAGATGAGAAGGATTATTGAACGTATAATTAAATATAAGAAAAAAATACATTTTGTGTAATATTTTTTTCTATCTGTCATTAATAAGTAATTAATTATTAATTTTAATCATTTAATTAACCCAGAACTGAAACTTTAGTAATAAATTAAAAATTGTCAAATATTATTATATATTATTTTTGTTTTTTTTTAAACTTCTTTCATGAATGTTATCCATTTACATTTAATTATTTTCGATTCTCAATTCTTGTGAGATAATTTCAGTAACTTTTATCTTAATTATTCCACAGTGGCGCCGTTTCATGTGGTTTTGTTAATATCTGTTTCAAAGGTTTCATTCGGGAATAAGTCGAGCATATCAATACTGAGGGGGAGACAATAAAGTCAAATTAGCACAAACACTTATGTCTGTAACTGTAATGAATATCTACAAAGCCGTCAACACATTTAAACCGATATACGTACCTTTTATAATATTATATATGAATATGTTTGTTAAAAGTTATTTAATAGTTATTTAATAGTTACTATCATTGGTCTGATATGAACGATTTATTTATTGTAATTTAAATTGTCAAAGATTTATTTATAGTAATTTAATTATCTTTTATGGAACTAGGCATAAACTGACTATAACTGTTTTTTTTATTCAGTAACAGTAATAATAACTTTTTTACCGCCTTTTGAACTCGGTTTAAGAATGCTCTCAATTATCTGTATTTTAAAATCTGTATAGATTCGAATTTAGATGTTATTAGCTGAAATAATTAAGAATCCTAAGTTACATATATATATATATATATATATATATATATATATATATTGAAGGTTACCTTACTTTTTTTTAAATATGTAAAAAGTTGATTATACAAACGTATTTACGAGGTTAATAAAAGTATATTTTTTTTTTAAATAAAAACTCAAATGAACGGACGGTCTCATCTCATTTGACGAGTATTTAATCATAGGATGACATAATATGAACCCTTACACTCTTCTGTTTGATTTATTTGTTTGAATATTCTTTCATATAAAGCCGACTTCAAAAACGCAATTGAAGCGACTTTATAATTTAAGTGAGTTTAATTGCAAATTAATTTATTATAATACTATATAAGTATATATATATAAAAATAATACTATATAATTATATATAGAAAAATTATATCTTTTAGCCTAAGCATGTTTTGTATAGTTTAGTTTTTTTTTATCAAGCCTATTTATAATTTGTGTTTTAATAAGTACGTATATAAATGATTGAAACTTTTACGCCATAAGAATCAATTTCGTGTTACAAAGATGTCAATTTTTCAGAAACTAATAAATGTAAAATTTTGTAAAAATAATCTTCAAAATTGTCATTGATATTATTAATATAAACAAACAAAGAAATAAACATGTTTTACATGTAATTAAAAGCGGAAGGAAAATGAACGATATTTATTATATAATAATACACCTCGAGCCATACAAGAGTATTACACTTAATTAATGCTACAAAAACTACATAAAATAATGTTTTATTCATACTCTTTTTCATTTGAAAATTTTGGACATGGCGACATTTTTAGGGTTTTGGTAACAAACATAATTGTGACTGTTTGTAAAAGTGGTTCGGTATATAAAGATTTTTACCACGGATGTATTTAGTGTACTTTAATAAGAATACAATATTTACTTTGAGTTAATCAGAGATCCTATTTAATTAAGATTGTAAATTACATATATATAAATAAACAAATTTATTTATTATTATGAAATACTGGAAAATAAAATATTTAAACTTTATTTAAAAGTATGACGAACAACATTGAAATATGTGTTATAGTAGAGGTCTTACAAATAAAAAACATTATTTTTTCAGCCCGAGAGTAAGCTTCTGAATGTTTTCTTATACTTAAAATAAATAAATAAAATATATTAAAAATTAAAAAAACCCCTTATTATATATTATTCTTATTCTTTTTATAGATCTTTTTGTATCGGGGGTTTTTATATTTTTATTTTTTTCTGCTTTTTAAAGTTATGTTACCGGTTTCTTAATTATGAACCTCCAGACACACAAATTTTCAGTTGTTTAAGTATTTCTATTAATCTATCCCAATATTATAAAGAGGAAAGCTTTGTTTGTTGGTTTGAATTGAATAGATTCTGAAACTACTGGACCGGTTTAAAAAATCTTTTAGCATTGGAATCCTACATTATCCCTCTGATGAACATAGGTTATATTTGATACGAGAAAAAATAAGGATCCGCGTGAAAATTTTCGACAATGTATTAAATTATAAATGTATAAAGAAACATGATTCAAGACTTTTGCATGTAGGTATATATATAGGAATATTAATAAATATAACAATTGTTAAGTTTTTTAACAAGAGTCAGTAAATTTGTCTGGAATATAACATTTAACCAATTTAAATCGTCTAAAATTGTTGTTTGACATTGCCAGATTTGTGCCACTATCGTAGATACACAAACTGACTAGCTCACTTTATACGGATTACAATAGTTTCTGTCATATTCTTTTATACAACTATTTGATCGCAGTAATTATAGTTATAATAATAAGTTTAAGAAAGTAGTAAAATATTCAAAAGCTGTGCAAATTCAAGAAATTAAGATCGAATTATGAATTAATATTTAAAAATTATAAACTTACTATTAGATAAACTATATGTCGGACACATAAGTACGGATCATAAAAAACGCGCCACGAATCAAGTGACATGTTAATTGACAGACATTGTGCGAAGAGTCTAGATTATGCAGGAGCGAAGTTGAGCCGACAGCAACATATTTTGTGGAAGTCGTACAGTGTGTTTAGTGATACTTTCGTGTTGTAAGATATTGCCTAAACATAAATTATTTCATTTAAATTTGATGTTACCTACCTACTATAAAGTTTATGATAGTTTCTTAGCAAATATCAATTTTTTTAAAGATGTTTCTTTATAATGTATTGTTATCTGAATTTATTTTTTAAAAACCTTTAATCACGCCATTAATACCTTTGTTTGAAAATATCTATAAAGATGTATAGCCATGTTAAGAATTAAAATTTATATAAATATAGAATGAAAAATAACGGGACGGTTTCCTAGAGGGTTTCGAATCCCTGCCTGTATCGGATTAATATATTTCTCAGAAAATCTTTATCACCAGTCGACTCCACCTGGGCGAGGTAGGCATAACATGTTTTTCTCTTAAACTCGCTTGTGTTATTTGTCAACTCTGCCCCCACTCATTTCATATTCTTGCCATTCATCATTCCCACAACCAATTCAATTCTTTTTTGTTTTCCCTTAAGTTACATACATACATACATTCACTGAATTTGCCTAGTCACGTGACTTTTATTCTTCCTCATTACACGCTCATGCTACGATACCCTCGTTATCCTTTCTGTTACAACTTTCAAACTTTTACGTACCCACCTTATATACTAGATTTTTATAATCTCTTTTTGTTACACCATACATACATCTGGGCTTCCAACCGATTTACAGTACCAGCTCACACATACATCACACTTTCGACCTTTACAATCCATTAATACTTTCGACCTTTACAATACATTAATCCATGTCTTTTCATGAGAAAAGACATGGTCTAGTAAGAAAGAATGAATATCATAATGCAATGAGTTTTATTTAACGGTAGTTGTTACGTTACGATTCTTATCTTTTAAATATCATAGTACTAGTACATAACTTGTCCGACCAGTTGTTGAAGAATAAAGTCAACCACTTTAATTCTTCCACTTTTAAGACTGACTTAATTGCTCTTCCGCTATACAAGTTTTGAACTATTAAATTTACTTACTCTACATTCACTTCTTTTCTTCCCATATATATACTTTGCAGATTTCCTGGCATATAAAGATATTTTATTTATAACAACGACAAATATTTTTTTCAATAACTTTTGGGTTGTTATTAAAATATATCAACACAAATAAAAACAATTGGTTTCTAAAATATATGGTTTTAACTCCCGACCCAAAAAGAGGGGTGTTACTTATATAATGTATGTTTCGGTATATCGGTTCGAGTTTAAATACTTTTTTTTTTAATCGCAAACCTGGTTTGTCGAGATGGTTCGATGAGATTTCGACCAAACATAACTCATGTTTGATCTAAATAAATAAAACTTTAAAACAGACAAAAAATAAATAAACCCCCAATTCAAAATACGAAAACAAAAGATTTTATCTCGGGAAATGAAGATAGCACTTAGAACCATGTCGCGTATTTTAAGAAATGACTTAGGGCTTGCAGCCTAGGGGGGGGGAGAGACCTCTCTTGCCATTGCGCAGGTCTATGAAGTAGGGGTACTCTGGTTGCCCGGGGTACCCTTATCAGGGGGGTTCCACCGAGGCGTCGCGGTGAATGCTTACGCGATCCCGTGGCGTCTCATTGTAGCGATGAGGGCAACCGGTGATTTTTTTAGTGGGGTGCCTTAAAATGGCAGCGTTTTCTATGCTGCCGGGTGCCGCACATACCACCCGGCCATCGCCTACCTGGCTGGTGTGACGATGTGGAAACGCATTTTTTCCAACGGGAAAAAAAACAAAAAATAAGACTTGCAGCCTATAAGACACGCACTGGTCATTTGTTAACTGATAAGTTAAAGATGAATAGGGTGGTAAAATCAAAACAACTACTGAAGCGGGACGCAAAGGGAGTTCACAGAAAAAAGATATTTACGGATGAGAATAATTTTTACGATTGAGCAACATTTTAACAAACAAAATGACCGTATTTATACTCAAAGTTCTAAGGAAGCTTCCCAATTAGTCGATAGAGTGCAACGTGGGCATTATCCGACTTCAATGATGGTTTGGGTGGGGTGTCAGCTATGAAGGAGTGAATGAGTCATATTTTTGTGAAAAAGGTATCAAAATATTGGCAGAAGTGTATCAAGATATCATTCTTGAGAAGGTAGTTAAGTCCCTTAATAACAACATGTTCAATAACCAAGTATGGTGCTTCCAGCAAAATTCGGCGCTGGGTCATGGGTCTTGTTTGGAAGCCAACGTCTGGGACTTCATCGGATCTGAAGACTGGCTCTCGTCTAGTCCCGATCTTAATCCGCTGGATTATGATTTATGGTCAGTTTTAGAGAATACAGCTTGCTCTAAACGCCATGATACTTTGGAGTCCCTAAAACAATCCATACGATTGGCTGTGAAGAATTTATTCATGGAAAGAGTGAGTGCTTCTATTGATAACTGGCCTCAACGTTTAAAGGACTGTATTGCAGCCAATGGACACCACTTCGAAAAGCTTTTTATATTTTTAATTATTTTATATTTGTGTATTAAACTTACACATTGCAAAAATAATAAATGTTATTTGCAATTAAAAAAATATTTTTTTCTTTGTTACAATATTTATGGCAAGACTAGATATATGAGCTTAATGTTTTGTAAAATTAATGTTTAAAAATATATTGTAGTAAATAATAGTAAACTTAGAACTTTTAAAACTAAAACTAAATGTATATTGTTTTATGAGTAAAACGTTAACAAGATTATATAACATTTGTAATTTAATATATTGTGATATTATACAAGTAGTGTAATGAAGCGTGAGAATTTTTCCGCAAGGAATAATAATTGGCAATGCTCGTGCCTTTGGGATCGTCGGAATAAAAATCAGATAAAATCACTTCTGATTAGAAATACCATATTGTGTAACAAAAATAAAATTTGCCCAAATAACACAGAAACTAAGTGCTTATAAATAAATTTTGTATTGTATATCTAACTTTGAAATAAAACTATTTTTACGGTATATATATATATATATAACTATATATAACTATTTTAACTCGCGTATAATGAATAAAATTTTAAATTAACATTTTAAATCTAACCCGACGTTTCGAATGCTTTGCAGCAATCGTGTCCATGGTAAAACGAGATGGAGGTGTCTGTCAGTCAGTCAGTTAATTAATTAGTCATCTACCTCCAACGGTTTCTAAACTTCCGGGCGTACATTTCAGGATTCACACAAAACGCACTAACAGTATCTTGGGGTCTAACTTATAATTTGCTGATTCACAAGTTCGTTCTTTTTACAATTTTCATAATAATTGGTCAATACTAATTTGAGGTACATAAAATATAGAAATATTTTTTTATTTCTATATTTTATTTCATACTTAAATAAATTTATTTCGCTATCGGCTAAAAAGGGTCTAGTAAATTCGTAAAAGTGTGCAACTTGATATTAAAATTTCAGAACCTTAAAATAAAACAATATTGTTATACTTATTATTTGATAGGAATATTTGAAAATCACACTCCATAATAAGACAAAACTATAGCTTCAGTTCTTAGGGAAATTATTGCGTTATTAGTATTGCTCAAATATAATTTAGGTACTTATAACTTAAATTATTTTATAAATTAATATTATTTTTTTATAAACTTATCTAGAATAGAGATATAACGCGTCTTAGGTTCTTTTAAACCGAAGGGTATAATTATTTGTAATTATACCTTATATTTATAATTATTTGTAATTATACCCCTAACCTTATAATTATTTGTAATTATACCTTACGGTTAAAAATAATATATTTTTATTAACTTCTGTAAAGTTCCGTACCTACTTAATATCTGAAAGCTTTGATTATACAAGTATTTTCGAAAATAAGACCTAAACATAAATTTTACTGTTCTACTGTTTTTATTGTTTATTTTAAGAAGAGTACAACTAATTAAATTCTAAATATTTACTTTAAATATTATATTCGTATTTATTTAAATAATAAATGTGAATTATAAATAATATATATCTTGGAGAAAATTCTAACTAATATTATATTTTAGAAAGTGTTCATATTTATTTGCTTCAGACCACAACTAAACTTTCTAAACGATTTGCTTTGAGCCCTATTATAATCTAAAATATCTATAGAATTTCGTCATTAATTCATCTCGGCCATTCATTGTCGTTGACAATTTTTTTATAGTTCTGTTGCATTCAACTAATGTATGATTTACATTTTAGAGCAATAATGGGATTGTATATTTTAACTTAGTCTATATAATATCTATCTGTATACCTTATATATATCCGATATAAGTACTTATAGTGCCCGGCAATAAATATTGCACATCGACCTTTGGAAAGAGACAATCGGCTAATTTCGGCTTCGTAGAGCATTATCTCTGTCGCACGAAATTTAAACAGTATGGTAACTAGTATAAGGAGCTGTTAAAACACTTATAATTTGCTTCTATTGATAATTATTTTTATTCTTTGTATAAAAGCCAAAAATTTTTCTATAAGTGGTGGCTTTAAGCTGGGGTAAAATAAAATAATTAAAAAATCCGTGTGGCACTCGGAGACTGCCGCGGTAAAGCTATTGCATAGCATTTTTTATCAACTTATGCAATTATAGTTATTTATTTATTTATGTAGTTGTTTTTTTCTTTGATGTTAATTCAAGTTGTGTAACTTGCGTGTGCGTGGTGATCTATAAAAAATCTTTTTTTTTTCTTTTAGTGAATAAATTACTCATTTATAGGGTTTTCCTACCCTATATAGGATAAAATTTTAAATAAGAATGGTATAATTTCTCAATTTGAATTCCTATTTTAGTCCTATTTAAATGAGAAATTATCAGTGCTATGTAATATCATAAAAAGGTTAATAATATTAACAGCTAAAACGTTTTTAACCTTAAATCTCAGGAATAAAGTTCAATTACGATTGTTAAATTCTTGTACTCAGGGTCTTTTGTAACACCATAACAGAAAGTCATTGAAATGAAAATCCTTGTTGAAAAAAATACATTTGTACAAATAAAACATTTATTTTAAACTAAACCTTAAGCTGTAGACAATAAAGTTCATAAAACATATTATCAACTTGGCGCTTACGCTATTGTTAAATGATAGGTACACAATACTGGTGTGTTAGGTTATTTTCGTTACGGAATTTCTGGATTCGGTCTCCACGCTCAAGGCCCGCGATAGAAGCCATGCAATAGCTTAACATGCTTACATTATGTTCACGTAATTTATTATTTAGGAAAATTATAACTGTAAATAATAAAGGCCATTATAGCTATTCTTGAAATGAGACATTGTAATAATAATAATTTTAATTCTCAGCTACTTCTCTACTTACTCAAAGAGTTCAATATCACTGTGACTATCAGTTGTATTTATCACTAGTCCATCAGTTTAATTGTCTAAACTGTGTTGAATGCTACTATATTCATTTTCACATTTGATTGTATGATCGCAAACCAACAAAACAATGATGTTTGATGACGGCTGATAGTGGTTTATTCTTCTTTAGTTTCATTTACGAATTCATATAGTTATTTAC
The DNA here is from genome assembly GCA_959347405.1 of Napeogenes sylphis. NCBI lineage: Eukaryota > Metazoa > Arthropoda > Insecta > Lepidoptera > Nymphalidae > Napeogenes > Napeogenes sylphis. The sequence goes on along the minus strand of OY365777.1, from coordinate 28,128,067 downwards.
ATATTTTCTCCGTTTTGTTGAAAGAAAATATGACCTAATAGCAAGAGCAATGTCCTACATTATAAGGGGCTGTAAATCCCATTCTTCTAAACTACTAATAAACTATTTTTGTTTTTTAAATGGTTCACAAATTATAAAGAGAAAATCATCCTATGACCATATTATAGGACTGCTATATGCAATATTTATTATGATATTTGAGTATTTTAAAGTATTCTATATTTTTTTGCTACAGTGTTGTAAAAAGCACAGTTATCGATAATTGAATCCAGTATTATTCTAATGAATTCTGCAACATCTATGTGCTATATCTAGGGATTATTATTCTAGATTTCCCGTGGACGTTAACTGACGACATATATGGATCGACACGATTGCACAGAAAAATTGGGAATAGAACCATTTTAGTCCGCAATATTTTAATAACTAATATTTAATAGTTTAGAAAAATAAGGCTGTAGTTTTATTGTAATTTATTTGTTGTTTCTTTTATAGGACGTTCTCAAAGTGGCGAATAAAAAATTAAAAATATGTGTTTTACCTGACCATTTTTTTTTAAATTTACTTTCAATAAATGTTTTTGATTTTGTTTTTCTAGTTTATTTGTCGTATTGATTATTTTTAAATGCTACCTTAGTTATTTTCTAGAACGGAATATAGCTGAACGTTATCGCACACGGCAAAATCCTATAGGTGATAGTACTTTTTGATGTATCTCGTTCTAGCAAATGATGGAAAGCGCTTAAACAGCCTTTTAAAAACTGTAGGTACTACCATAGAGATAAGGATCACTATCGATGTCTAGAAAAAAAATTGTTGTCTACGACAGTGTACGCCTTAAACAAATGAAGCTCCTTCTATGCTTTAATTATTATTTTGAGAAATAGGTAGTGTGGTAGACAATGCTCTACGAAGTCGAAATCAGCCGATTGTCTCTTTTAAAAGGACGATGTGTACTATTTATTGCCTGCTACTGTATTACAACGTCTCATTTTAAGAATGGGTATAATGGTTTTTATTATGTGCAGTTATAATTTTCCTAAATAATAAAATTTTTAAATAATAAAAAGCATGTTTATTATATTATATTACTCCCCAATTAAAATAACCACTTATAGAAAAAAAATGTTTTTATACATAAAATAAATATAATTAGAAAAGAAGAAAATTATACTTGTTTTAACAGCTCCTAATAGATACAGGAATGATTGTATTTCTTGCGACAGTGATAACGCTCTATGAAGCCGAAATTAGCCGATTGTCTCTTTCCAAAGGTCGATGTGCAATATTTATTGCCGGGTACTATACTTTAGTATTCAACGACATAACTACAAAACATTAAACCATATTAGCATCACTAATTATGCCTACTTTGCATCTTGTAGTGATATTTAAATATATAGCACAAAGTCATCAATATATATTTCATATTTTATATAAGTTTACATTTATTATTATAGACTATAGAAGCTCTTTCCAGCTCCCTTACATCAATTAAAATACAACATTAATAAAATTATCTACAAAGAAAGCTAATATTCTTTTAAGGTGTAATCATAAAAATGTTTCTATGCCTGAAACAATATTTTAATAATTGGACAAAAGAAAATTAGAAAAACACAAGTAAGCTAGTTCTATGCTTTACCTTTCAAATATTTTTTAATATTCGATTCTAAATTTATTATTGATCATATTATATATGAACTAAGTTTATAAATTCGAGACATTAGTTAAATTTTTCTTTTCAGTTCTAATTGATAAGTTTAAACTAATAGTGTTAGTAAATCCTTGAATCTTTGAATAGAGCTGGATATTGGTGGACTTAATTAATTACATTCTGCTACTTAAAATACATTATATTATAGTATTTGAATACGAAATTGCCACTAAAATAAATCCCAGCAAAGATCCTGTCAGTAGGAATTAATCCGTTACAAAATCGCTCTAGATACCATTTAGGGTTCCCAAATGATTACACTTTTCATATATTGTAATATAATTTTTGTTTAGTAAATTTTCACAGTTATTAAAAATAATCATAATTGTTTGACTATTCTTACAAAAAATGTCATTATTTCTTATATATTTTTTAAATATATTTTAATAATATCATGGAATGATATCTTTTGTTAATATAATAAAAGATTAAGAAAGAGATAAAAAATAAAGTTTTTATTATTAATTCTTAAAATTAGACAACCCTACTTAGGCTTCGGGCCTTATACTTTCTAGCAACGTAAACTTGCCCCAGTTACAGTTTCGACAATAGGCAATTTTGGACTGGTATTAGTTATACACAGACAAACAGATTTTGCAACACTTCTAACCTTGGAGCTAACTTGCGTTATCATGTAGATTTTTCTTTTTTTATTTAATTATCGAAGTAATTTCCGTATCTCATTAAGATATATATTATCTGTGACCCGCCAGCTCGTTTGCCCTCCTCTTACATAAAAAAAATTGATAAAAAGCGGTCACGTAACAAACTATAGAATTTGTATTATGAAACCTAACAATGATCTAGTCAGCGCTTTGCAACAAATTCATGCTTCAGAGAAACAACGCTAATAATTTGTTATTATAAACTCCTGTCACGTTTCTGTTGGTGACATCAACTAAAACTAAATTAACTAGCGGACACTGAATATTAGTTCAGTATATTTTCACTGAAGCGTCAAATTTTAAGCCTCAACAAGGAACATCTATATTGAACTACTATGTATAGTGCTACGGGATATTGTTTTGGAAGTTATAATGCTGATAAAATTAGAGAATAACTTACTATAGTATATTATCTTATGAAACAAATGTCATAGATATTTCTAGTATTATTTTGAATGGAACAGTTTGTTTGTTTACGTTTTACGTTTAGGTAAAAGACTTATAAGGTTGACAGGTTTCTTCAAGTAAACGTAAATTCTAAGAGCGACATTACCTTGGAGTACCTTCTAATTTTATTATACAAATAGAAAATATCTTTCAAGTTTCCCCAAGATAACAATTGAATGCGAAGTGCTCTCTAATAATGTTATGCTGATATCAGCTCAATCAACCAAATTGCCAATTTAGCTTAAATCGAGCTTTGAGAATGTTATTAGAGATGCACGTATCAAAGATGGCTTACACTTCTGAAAATGCGTTGCAATCAAAGGGCAAGCTCCTGCCTCGAATGATGGTTATGAACTACGAAACGACTTTCCATAGGGAAGTTCTACATGAATTGCTACAATTGAAACAAAGTGAGCACCATTTCTCGCTCACTTTTGACGTCTACAGGTAACACCCGGTATCTTAATATCTGCTTTGTTTTGGACTTACTAATATTTTTGAAAGTACGCCAGCAACAGTTTACGTAGAAACCTTAAAAAAGAAAATGAAGGCACTTGACCTTGATTTATATAAAGATATTGTTGCAATAACAACTGACGGAGCCTCGGTTAGGTTTCAAACCGGTAGATAGATTCCAGCATTTCAACAACTTTCCAACATGCCCTGCTCGCGCGAAATTACTTCATATATATACTCAATCTTTTTTGTAAAATGATATTATTATTTTTTATTTAAAACCATCTTTTGATGCTTGTAAAGGACATTTTATATATATTTCCAATTTATATTTCATTTTTATTTATTCCTATTTCAATTATTAATTGCTTTATAAAGGTAATAATATTACTTTCCTAATAACTGCCTGCACCTAGATGAATGAATGAATCCACTTTCTCACCCGGTTTAAATTACATGTAAATAGCAGTTGGCAGTATCTTGTTTATCTTCTTTTATCTTATTATTTATGTGATGAGCATAGATGTCTGTGTTTCTGGGTTTGGTCGTTTATTAAATATATATTCTCAGTATTTATATGTGTATTTCTATGTATTTGTATCGTTGTCTAACACCCTTAACACAATCAAATAATTTGCTTACTTAGGGGTTAGATGTGTATAATTTGTCCCAATATTATATAATATGATATTATATATTATATTCTTGTTTTATTCGTTTCCATGCTTTTAAAAATAGTTAACGTTGAATCAAATAACAGATCATGATCCATTCACTCTTCAGAACCGTTTCTCCTAAAATTTATTTCTCATAAAATTTATTTCTCCTAAAATTGCCTTAACCCTAGAACTTGTTGCTAAGGTTATAAAGATTAAATGTTTTCAAAACCCTTATATATTATTTTAACGTAATACAAAAAAAAGAAAAATAATTAATCTTAAAACTAATTAATTTTTGGTGATTGAAACTTGAACGTCAAATTATAATTTTCTATAAATTGTTTGAATAAATGTTTTTTTTTTACTATAAAAACAATTTCTTAATGGAGTCAAAGTTTCTTGTTTTCTTTTGATTGATTATATATTGATTTGATTGTTTTCTTTTTATTGATTAATGATCGCGGGGCAGTACATGGATTTAGAGGTAATAATTTAAGTATAGCAAGAAATAACTTATAAGTGATAAAAGTTTGACGAGTGTTTCCACAAACTACTCAAGTATATTTTACTAAAACTATTTATACCACTTATTTATCTTAGTATCGTATTTAACTATCGAGTCTAATGTATGCATAAAAACACCAAAATTCGCTATGTTTCTTAAATGAGTTGTGTATTTGATACCTTTAGTTAATTACTGCAATACTTTTGATTAACGTTTAAAAGATAATTTCAAAAGAATGTAAATTAAAATTATGATTTTTCTATTCTAATATTTTAATAATATTTTCTTCTTAGATCTACAATGACAATTTTTTGACAATGAAAAAAAACATTTCTATTACATTATCTTAGTACAGGAATAATAGCACTCCAATGTCCCCTCTACTAACATGAGTGTTCCAGGCGTGGGTGAGGGTAGTATTACATTACTTATTATATTACTGTCAGTTTGAAGACTCTTAAGTATGGCATCAAGCGATAACTAGTTTTATAACATGCATATTAATATAATATGGATACAATGACAATTTTATATTAAAAAAAATATATATATTTAATTCAATTACTCAAACAAGTACATAAAACAATATTCATCCTGGATATGGTGATATTTTAGTCTGATTGTAATAAATCAATTCACATATTTCTGTCGTATCTTGGCAGGTAAGTCTGTCTAGAACGTCATCTTTTGTTTATTGGTGTCTTGTGTGTGGCCATTAAATGTTAGATAATAAAAGTTCCCCGAGTTACTTTATCAAAACATTTCGTCAATCTTATTGGTGTTTGAGTTTGGAATAAAAACAACTATGGGCGATAATTGCGTACTTTATTTGCGTTACTTAAATAAGTATTTCGATGTGGGCTATTTTTATGGGCTGGTATTTTATCTCCTATATGGTATTATATGTATATAATATTATGTTTTTGGTTATAGAAATCATCACAGCTATGATACCTCAGATAATTTCCTTGTTGTTATCTTGTACAGACCCGATTCGGCGAAATAATTTAATGTTAAAAATATCTTGTAATTCAAAACCCACCAAAAGCATGATATGATATTCTTTGTTATGTTGTTTCTGTTTTTGTCTAATTCGATTAGCTATTAGTTCCAGTTGTAGAAGGGCTCTAGTAATCAAAGTACACCTGTAAATTAATATTTTATATTATTATTTATTTTGATTTTTTGCATTCTTATCAACTGTATTTTTTTATTAACTAACAAGAAAGTTTCTATTTCGCTTTAGAAATAACCATATACCTATTTTTGGGAGAAAATTCCGATACTTTTCAAACGAAATAACAAAATTTCGATGTGTCGGACAAAGATAATCTACAATTCGAATATGCCTGATACTTGATACATAAATTCCCAAATCTCGATGTTGACTCGATAGTCGTACCGAAGTTTCGATATCCGAGGATAGCCAAGCAATTTATTTTCCGGCGACATCAAGAACGCGGCAAAGCGAGACTGTGAAAAAAGAATAAGATATTACCTGCATATATATTAGACTTTAATATTTTTGGGTATGGAGAATAGGTTAAGCCTTTTATAAAACATGTATTAATTATTAACAATATTTCAGCTAATTATTTGTTTGTTCTTTCAATTAAATCGATACGAATTGAAGAAAGGAAAACCTTGGACTGGAATCTGAACAGCGTTTCATTTTGTATTATAAACTAATGAGTATATAATAAATAATAAAAAATGATAATATATAAACACATAAATAATATGTAATTTGTTAATTCTATACTTATTTATAAATATATACCTGAATGTACTTAATTACACTTATATATATCACTGTGATCGAATACATACTTTATTAAATACAATTTCTCCTAAATCTTTCTTGTAATCTCTACAATTATCAAACAACAAACAAAAGTACTGATTTTAGTAAACATAAATTTAGGGCATAGGTTTATTTTGTATGTGCATGTGTGAGCAAGACATAACCTAATATTAATAAGAATATTAATTATATTTTTCATTACTTCGGTACAAAGAATACCTACATAACTTTAATATTTTCTATTTATCATAAATTAATATGGTCTGATGTGGCTGGCAAGTCCTTGTAGAAAAGCGAAACCAAATTATCCATGAAACTGTTTAGTAAAAGTATGATGTGAGTTAGTTAGAGTTAGTATGTGAGTTAGTAATTAGTGAGTTGCTACATTAGTAATTGTAGAACTTGTGAGGACCCTATGTCACCACCCTGCGTTACTACGAGGTGGTGGGTTACATATCATAGAAGTGATGCAGGATTCTTCATTTTGTTATCTTTCTCCGATCAGATTCCAACTATTATAAATAAAATAAATATCACATCAAATATAACATTTTAAACATTTGGAGCATTTTATTCAAAACTAGCATAATCGTAACTTTGTCACGTAGAGTGAGTTGAAAATTGATATTGTTGAATAAAATTAAACATATATTTTATTGAAAATTTAAAATCTATATAATGAGTGATATGCGTCATTAATATTACCTTCATTTTATTTATTGTTACAAAAAACATATGAATGTTTATTATATGACGCATATGTGTGCTACGAACCGAATATGAATTCGGTTCGTAGCACACATATGCGTCTGATTGGATTGAAGTACACTCTGATTATCTATTCATATAACAACACTGTATTCATTTTTTAGTGTACACTGTTTTATCGATTTTAATTATTTTTAGTACAGTTACGTTCTTCAATACCTTAACTATAAATAATGTCTTAGTATAATTTGTCTAGTAGTATATTTGGTATTTACATTTTTTTACAAAGATTAAGAGTGTGAAAAACCAGTCAATAAAATCAAGTATGAGGGTGTGTAAAAGAATATTTAAATATAAGAAAATTAATAACATGTATCATTTTATTCAAACGATATCAATATTTTTTTACTGTTAACCTTCAAGAAGATATTAAAATAAGTAAAGAAGATATAAATTCTAAAACAATTTACGTCGGGGTTCTTAAATCTTAAGTACGATATAATAAACTTCCGAGTGTCACAAGTTGACGATAAATACTTGTTCAATTAACTGTTCATTTAATAAAAATGTAACTCAACGAGGAGAAAATAGTGTTTAATAATTATTAGATATATTATCTTTTTGTTGCCACGTTTAACTGATTGATAAAGAATGTAATTCATTCCATTTGTAAAACAACATTATTATTGGTTATTTTAAATGACCTTTCCATCTTTAAGAGGAAGTATAATTTTATTCACTCAATTGATTTATAATATTAAAACTGATTAATTATTTAATAATCTCCTACAGTTGTCCTAATGACCCCGGCTTAATTATATTAAAATAGAAGTTGTTTGTTACCACTTTCTTGTTTTCGAAGAATCTTTTTAATAAACTTTTTAAAATTAATATAATATTATTGTTTTGGTATTAAATCGGTACATTATCCCACGTTATCTAATATTAATAAATTACATTGTGTATTATTAATATATTACTATACATATATTATATATGCTTAACTCACTTAAACGAATAATGTAATTTGTATTGTATTAAATTGTATAATTAACTATACAGTATTTTAAAACCGACTATAATAACTTTATCTAGGTGTGGTTGTGTTTGTCAGTTTGTGTGCGAAAGCGATCCCGTGACAACCCATCCTATTATGGCGTCGAGTGTAAACGTTGGTTTTTTTTGGATAGCATTAAAAAAACAGCTTTTTCCAATGGAAAAAAATTGGTGAAAATGTGGTAGTTTGGTAATTGAGATGAGTTCCACTATTTAGGTAATTAAGAACATTGTAACTCATTGACTACAGTTTCTGTAGTTCTATATAGTTAGTTACCTAGTATTTTTGTTTCTACAAAGTGGGTATCTGTGGTTTATTGTAAGGACAGTTAATAATGCACGCAACAAGGCCGTTGTATGGCACTTAATTAGCTCATCCGCTTCCATATTCTGTCTCGTTTATTCTCCAAATAAGAAGCGAGAAAGGAGACAGACAGGAAAATTGGAATTGTTATGAACATATACTAGATACTATTTAGGATTTCATGAGACTGCGTACATGTTCAAAATTATGGTGGGAACAGTATTTATATTAAAAATATGAGAAATACATCTATTATATTTTTATTACCATTGGTATAATATACATCAACAACTTTCTAAACGTTAATTTAATACAAATATTTACTTCTATATATTTTTAGGGTTCCGTAGCTCTAAAGGAAAATACGGAACCAAATACTCAGGTGTACTATCCTTTAGAGAAGTGTAAAAATCAAACTTCTACACCAACGCAGTTAAAAGATACAGCCGCTTATGCCTCAAATTTTCAGGGAATCAAAACTACAGATTACTTCCCGTGAACTCATGAAATTGGGTACGAAGCAACATTTTATAGCACAGTGATTGAAGATATAATTTAACTTGTTGCGTGTTTAAAAACTTGTAATAATAACTTTTTTAGACTTGTGATTACATTTTAAAAGTCAAACATATAACAAAATACTAATAAGATTTTAATTAATTATAGGTAATTCTGATTACTCTCTTGTCTCGGAACATGAGTCTGTTCAGAGCATCATGTGTTAGTAATTTAAATCTGTTGTGTGTCCCCTAAATGTGAGGGAATATTTATTCATACATTATTAAATGATATCATCAACCGTATTTGTGTTCTGACCTTGCATGAAAATAAAATGTTGGAGTTAATAACGCATTAGTAAAGCTATATATAAGTATTTCTATAAGGGCTCCTTTTCAAATGCGAGAAGTGTGAATAGTCTTATTTATCAAAACTCTTAATTTTAATTTGGGTTATTATCTTTCACTAAAATAAAACATATAGAGATTGTAGATGTTCCATCATTTTTGCAAAAGTATAAAAGTTTTTGATTAAAATGTGTGTGGTTGTTGGTTTACAATGCGACTCTATCTTTTGGTATATGTACGTAATTGTAGTTGTTAGTGTAGAAATCTCTATAGTTAAGATAAACAAAATTATATACTTATGTTTTTCCTCGACGAATAGTTGACGACAAACGGTTTCATTTTAAAAATTCAAATTCAAAAATTTTATAATAAGATTTAGAATATATTTTTAATTTTAGATTTAAAACTAAGAAAAGGAAGATCCAAAATATCTTGTGGAACCTTATTATATATGCGTACACTGAAGCCCATTAAGGATTTGTTAACTTTTTGAAGTCGAAATTTAGGCGTTACGAGTTTATTTTTATTTCTTGTATTTATCGTATGTCTGTCGCTGTTTTTAGTATAAGTATTTAAATTTTGACGTATATATAATATATTATTAAAAATGTATTGAGAAGCGACCGTAAGTATACCAATTTCTTTAAAAACATCTCTTAGGGAGTCTCTAGCTCTTAGATTACAAATAGCCCGTATAGCTCTTTTTTGTAAAACAAATATAGAATTAATTTCGGCAGCACTGCCCCATAATAAAATACCGTAAAACAAAATACTATGAAAATAACTAAAATAAACGAGTCGAGCCGTATTAACATCCGTTAATTGTCTTACTTTTTTAATTGCAAAGACGGCAGAGCTGAGTTTGCCAGCGAGTGTTGAGAAATGGGGGTTCCACTGGAGCTTTTTATCTAAAGTTATACCTAAGAAAATTGTTGAGTCAGTCAGTTCTAACACTTCATTGTTAAGGCGTAAACTACAATTTTGACTTTTGACATTAGGAAGTGTAAATTCCATGCATTTAGTTTTTTTAGTATTTAAGACCAAATTATTAATTTCGAACCAATGAAGAATACGTGACAGAGCACTGTTTACTTTGTCATAATTAGCTTTATTACGATCAACATTGAAAATAAGCGAGGTATCATCAGCAAAAAGTACAATGTCACATAGTCCTTTTACATAAAAGGGCAAATCATTAATATAGAGTAAAAATAAAAAGGGGCCAAGAATAGATCCTTGTGGAACACCCATCTTTAGGTGTGAACCAGCCGATTTACAATTATTTACATCAACCCTCTGAACTCTTTGATTTAGGTAAGAGGCAATAAGATCAAGCGCAGCACTACGCACACCATAGTGGTTAAGTTTGCATAGTAATGTTTGATGGTCTACGCAATCAAAGGCTTTAGATAAATCACAAAATACCCCGATTGCATTCTGTGACTTCTCCCATGCGTCGTAAATGTGCTTAAGAAGCGTGGCACCCGCATCAGTTGTTGACTTGCCTTTGGTGAAACCAAATTGTTTACTATGCATAATTTTATTGCTGTAAACGAATTCTGTCATTTGGTTGAGAATAATTTTTTCGAAGATTTTACTTAAGGTAGGCAAAATAGATATTCGCCTATAATTTCCCGGTTCAAGTCTATCGCCACTTTTAAACAAAGGAACTACTTTACTATTTTTCATTAAATCTGGGAATGTACCGATTTCAATACATTTGTTAAAAATTAGGGATAATTGGGGAGCAATGTCATTTATAACAGTGGTAAGTAATTTAACTGACATATCCCAGAGATCCCCTGTTTTTTTCACATTTAGGTTTCTAAACGTTTTAACAATTTCATATGATGAAACAGGTTTAAAAACAAAACATTTGTCACTGACTCTTACGTTATTCGTCAATTCCGCGATTGCATCAATTGGTGAAGAATTTAAATTCCGCGTGACTGTTACAGGAATTTCTTTAAAAAAAGTCTCAAAAGTAGCCGCAACATTTGAATCTGTATTTATTTCAGTATTATCAATTTTTAGCTTAATAGGTCCATGAACAGCCCTAGTTTTCCCAGAAACACTAGATATAACATCCCACGTTGCTTTTATCTTATCATCAGAGTTTAAAATTTTATTTCTAATATAAATCGACTTGGCATGTACGCAAACGTTTTTAAATATTTTAGAGAAATTTCTAACTTTATTAAAGAACACGGGATCATGATTCCATTGTAATTCAAATCCAAATATGTAATCCAAATATTTAGTAATTCTAAACCCATGCAAAGCCAGATTGTCGAATCTATATAAGAGAAATATATTGGCTTATTTTATTGGTAATTGAAACAAAAAAAAATAAAAATATGTTTAATGTTAATGTAGAATAATATAACATATATTGCAACGGAATCTCGGTTCTCATGGCCTCTATGAAGTAATATAGTGGAAACAATTTACACAAATTCCCATCCTGTTTATATCATGAAGGGTTTTCCTACTTGTGTATTGTAACAGATTTTAATAAATAAACAAACAAATTTATTGTTTTTTAGACTTTCCGGGAACATGTTATAAATTAATTAATAATCCATATAACATGATGTTTTTTAAACCTTTTCTTCTAACCTGAGAAAATAAATAAATAAATATATAGACATACCTAGAATATATACGCGCAAACGAAATAACACAAGAAACTGAAAATGCAAATACTAAGCTGTTTTGATTTTCAACTTCTTTATTATTTAAAAATATAATGGTTTACAAATAGACAAAGTCGTTTTTAATAAATAAAAAGTAACTACGAACACATATTTCGGTTCCTGAATCAACATGGCCAAATGCAAAATTAAAGCCAATCACATCACCTGTTATTTCACAGACCATGCAAAATGGGTCGATAAATACGCATCCTCTGATTAGACCGGCGTTAAGCGGACATAGAAGCGAATATTGAGCTCCTAACCGAGTGAAAACACTTGTGCCCCTGGAAATTTAACAAGTATTTGGTTTTGTATATTATTTCTATTTAAAAATGGTTATAATTATAATTTAATCAAATATATTAATATATTAAACATGAAATCAAAGCAATATTCATAGTATAATAACAAAAACAAGGTATGTACTATGGGCAGAATATATTTAAGAGTTTCCTAACATTTTATAAAAAGTTGTTTGTATTTTATAAGTGCCCTAAAATTAAGGAACGGACTTTGATGAAATATAGTATGGTTCATAGCTCATTCAAAAGTAGTCAATTTTTTTCCTTTCCTACTTTTATTCTTTTCGAAGCATTTTTCGAAGTTTAATACCAAAATTATTATGTACATTTCGAAAATGCCTGATACTCGATATATCAATTTCGAACTGTATTCAATGTACTCGATAGTCGTGTAAAGAGTATCGATATCTGAGGACAGCGATGCAATTAATTTGTCGGTGACATGAAAAGTCGGGTTATAGCTGTTAAAATTAGGAATTTCATAATTCGAATTTAATGGGTTTAGGTATGGAAAATAGCTTCACTGTCTGTATGTAAAATATATAAAACACATATACAACTCATATAGCTTACATACTGACACGTAAAACTTTGGAACGAAATAGGGATAGCATTTATTTTTAGTAAGTTTACACGTATGTAAATAAAAAACACATATGTGTTTATAATTTAGGAAAATATTTAAATTATAGATTCATGGAAATTTAAACGCAATATACTGAAAAATATACGTCATTAATTTATCATTTTATTAATGTTCATCATTTAGTTATCATTTTATTAATGTTCTTTTTTTCTTTATATGATCAGGGGCAATGCTTGACTACATTCCACCTGATGGTAAGTATAATGTAGTCTTAGATGGTAAGGCGCATTGTCTTAGCAACCTATTCACTCTTCTCTTGAAGACACCCACATTTGACAAGATATTTGGCCGCAAATACCGACGGAGGCAAATTGTTCCAGTCCTTCGCTGTACGCACTAAAAATGAGGAAGCAAAGCGCTTCGTTTGGACAGGTGGAATGTCCACAACAAAAGGATGGATACCTGCCGTGCGTCGGGACGTCCGGTGATGGAAGGGGCATGAGCGAATTATGTCGTGTAATTCCTGCGCACACTCACCAAAATGTATCCTATAGAATACTGAGAAGCTAGCAATTTTACGCCTGTGTTCTAGGCTATGGAGGTCGGCTTCGACCAATTCGGGATCGCCTATAAGCCTCTTTGCTCGCCTCTCAATTGAGTCCAGAACCGCAAGATGAGACTTTACGGCACCAGCAAATATGTGACCACAGTACTCTACACACTACCGGATCTGTGCTTTGTATAGAACAAAAAGCTGTCCCGGTGTAAAGTACTGCCGAACCTTAACAAGAACGGCAAGCTTTGCTGCTGCTGCTCTTACTCTAGACTCAATGAACAGACCAAAGTTGAGGTTCGAGGAAATCTCTAAACCTAACAACTGAAGCCGGTTACTGTATTCCAAGGATACATTCTGGAAAGTAGGAGCCGAGGTGAAAGGGCTCTTTTTGGCGGTGAACAGACACGTCTGCGTTTTGGTGGCGTTAAACTTGACAAGATTGGCATTGCTCCATGCGGAGACTGCCTGAAGTTTGTCATTCAAACGTTGCACCATGGCTTCTCTTTCAGACTGTACTTGATCTCGACTAGCCCGAGTACTCGGCAGATATCCTTCTACAACTGTGCTGTCGTCTGCATACCCATAGATACCGGACTTCAACAGATCATTAATGTGCAGCAAAAAAAGAGTTGCAGAAAGAACGGACCCCTGAGGCACTCCGGCATTTATTTTCAAGGGTTCCGAGGAACACCCGTCAACAACTACTCGGGGAGATCTCTGGCTCAAAAAGTCCGTTACCCAACCGATCAGACCAGGAGATATACCGTACGCTAAAAGCTTGCTTATAAGGCTCGCATGCCAGACCCTGTCAAATGCCCTCGAGACGTCCAGAGAGACGGCGATCGCTTCTCCGTTCTTCTCGATGGCCTCGCCTAAAATGTGTGTAGTATACACTAGCAGGTCCCCAGTAGACCTATTACGGCGAAACCCTTATTGTCGGTCACTGAGGAGATCGTTACCTTCTAGGTATACTAGTAGGCGCGAGTTCAATACACGCTCCATAATCTTGCAGAGTATGGAGGTGATTGAAATCGGTCTGTAATTGACAGGGTCGGCACGGCTGCCTTTTTTGGGCACGGGTTGCACATTAGCAAGCTTCCAGGATTTCGGCACTATTCCAGTCATGAAAGAGAGACGATACAGACGTGTCAGTACAGGGGACAACTCAGCTGCGCATGTCTTGAGCAGAATGACTGGTATACCATCAGGACTATTGGCTTTATTCACATCTAAACGACACAATGTTCTCCATACCTCTTTGTTAGTGATGCGGATTTCAGGCATCGAAATACCGCAGTGAGGAAGATGTGCTGGAGAAGCATTGTCAGTGTCTAGATGCGAATTATCAGCAAACAGAGAAGCAAATACATTTGCTTTCTCTGTTGCTGTGTGGGCCAGAGATCCATCCGGCTTCAGCAGAGCAGGCAGTGAGGGTTGGCAGTAATTCGACTCGATCGCTTTCGCAAGAGACCAGAAAGCTCGACTGCCAGTTGGTCTGACAGAGAGCTTTTCGCCATTCTTAGCGATTCGATCGAGACGAGCCTTCCGCAATGCCTTTTTGTAGGACTTGGCAGCTTGGTTAAAGGCTCTCTTCTTCGAACTTACATCCGGAGTTTTGCGGCTTCGAGCATCAGCCCAAATGAGATATGCCGAATGTTTTCGGTCTTGAGCATGACCACATTCGGCATTAAACCATGGGCGAGCTTTGCCACCGATGGGTACGTCAGCAAAAGGAATAAAATACTCCATTGCCTGATGCACCACATCGGTTATAGCATCCGCGCAACTCGATGGATCCAAAGAAGAGAAGCAGACCTGCCGCCAAGGATAAGACGCAAAAAAGTGCCGCATTTCATCCCAATCTGCTGACTTGTATTTCCATACTCGCCTAACACCATGGGGTTCGAAAGCTGGTGGGGAATATGTAAACACAGATTTCACCAGACAGTGATCGGAGGTTCCCAAGGGAGAGGTTACCTCTACACGATACCTGTCCGGATCAGTTGTCAGCAGAAGGTCCAGGCAATTGGCTGTATGGTCTACCACATCTGGTACCCTTGTTGCTTGCCTCACCAGCTGAAAGAGGTCCAAGGACAATGCAAAGTTCCACGCTTCTCTTCCAACATGGTCGGTCTTCTGGTACGGGAACAGCCAGTCCTGATGACAGGCATTAAAGTCCCCCCGAAAGACGAGCTGCGCCGTAGGGTACTGATACAGAGCCATATCTGCAGCCTCACTGAGACACTCAAATAAACGTGTTGTCTCCTGGTCACCGCTGTGCCAACGGTAGACACAGGAATACAGGATTTTTTCGTTTCCTGTATCCACTAATACCCATAGGGAAGAAAAAGTGGGGTCTTCAAGGTGACGGAGACGCTAAATACAGAGGTCGTTCCGCGCGTACACACTGACTCCGGCCCGTGAGCGAAAGTTGTGCTCTAACGAGTAACCGGGATAATCCAAGTATGTAGCGCTCAAAGGACATTGAATCTGCGTCTCCGTCAAAAAGAGCAAGTGCGGGTGCTCTGTCTCCAGGTGGTGGTGGACAGCTAAAAGATTTGAGTGCAAACCCCTTATATTAGTAAGGTGCACTTTATATGAGGAAGAGTGCAACCGCTGTGTCAACTTGTTATTTTTTTTTAACTTTTTCATAATAAAAAAATAAAAGTGAATAGGGATGGGAAATGGCAGTTGAACGAGGCGGTACGTATCGAACCCGACGTCAAAATTGGTGATGTCTTGTTACTGGGAGGCTAGTCTGGAGACTGCGGGGACTCCCGAACCCCCTCAGGGATCGCTATCGGGCCTCCTCGTCTGGTCGCCAACCAGCACGATGGAGCCACCCTGGCATTTTTCGCAGCTGGCGGGGCAGCCTTTCGTAAGTGGCTAACCCACTAATTGGGCCCCCAACTATCTGCGGGCGGCCAGCGGATAGCCGTCGCTTCGGATCCCGCTACCCTCCTCGACTAGACACCCGACAAATTAAACACCAACTCGACGTCAACCGGTTCGCCAACGTACCGCAGCTGTTCAGACCCATTTCCCATAAACGGCTTCATCGAGCAACGTGCCGGAACACGACTAGGTCGCTTTGCTTTGACCCGATGTTATGGTCTACCACCAAGGTTATGGTCTACCACCAAGGTTATGGTCTACCACCAAGAAAATTATTTTCAAATATTTCATATTCATAAAAATTTGTTGGCTTCTATCAATTTGGCATCACCTATAAACCTCTTTGCTTGCCTCTCAATTGAGTCCAGAACCGCAAGATGAGTCTTTGTAGCACCATCAAATATGTAATCACAGTACTCTACACAAGGCCGGATCTGTGCCTTTTATAAAACAAGAAGCTGTCCCGATGTAAAGTACTGTCGGACCTTCGCAAGAACAGTAAGCTTTCCTGCAGCTGCTCTTAACTCAATGCACCAAATGCACCAAAGTTGATGTTCGAGGAAATCTATAAGCCTAACAACTGGAGCCGGTCACTGTCTTCCATCGATAGATTTAGGAAAATAGGAACCAAAGTGAAATGGCTCCTCTTGGACATAGACACGTCTGCGTTTTAGTGGCGTTGAATTTGACTAGATTGGCACTGCCTCCGTTTGCTACGGTCCATCTTGATTAAACAGAGCAGGCCGTGAGGATTGGAAAAATTTGACTCGTTCGTTTTGGCAAGAGATCCGAAAGCTCGACTGCTAGTTGGTCTGACAGAGAGCTTTTCCCCAATCCTAGCGACTCGATCGACACGAGCCTTCCGCAATGCCTTCTTGTAGGTCTTAGCAGTTTGGTTAAAGGCTCTCTTCTTTGAACTTATATCCGGAGCTTTGCGGGTTTGAGCGTCAGCCCAAATGAGGTATGCAGGTAGTCTTGAGCATAACCACATTCGGCATTAAACCTTAGGCCTGATGCACCACATCGGTTATAGAATCCAATCAATCTTCCCAATCTACTGACTTGTATTTCCATGCTCATCTTGTATTTGAACGCACTAATCACTGGAACTACTGGCCCGAATGGAAAAATTCTTTTTGTGTTGATTAGTCCGTTTATTGAGGAAGGCTATAGAGTATAAGTCATCTCGCTGTAACTTATAGAAGTCGAGCAGCAATGAAAAATGCTGCAAAAACGGGAAAAGATTTCTTTTTTAAAAGCTTTCCTCGCGTGCGCTGAGGAAAACCTAAAAACCCCGCGGACGGAGTCGCGGGCAACCTCTAGTCTTTAATATTTTGTGATCATCGATTCTAAATTGTCAATTGATCATATATATTTTTTTTATGAACTCTAAGTTTATAAATTCATTTCTCCCTTCGAATTGTAACTAATAATGTTAGTAAATCCTTAAATCTTTGAATAAAGCTGGATATTGGTGGACTTCATTCATTAGATTCGAACTGCTACTAAAATGCATAATATTATATTATTTGAGTCCAAAATTGCCACTAAAATATACCCTAGCAAAGATCCTGTGTCAGTAGGAATTAATCCGTTACAAAATTCCTTGAGATCCCATTCAGGGTTCCCAAATGATTAGACTTTTCATATTGTAACATCATTTTTGGTTAGTAAATTTAGTCAGGACTTTTAAAAGAACAGTAAGTAAATATTATAACCATATCAAACGAATATAGTAACTTCAATTCTTACAAGTAAAAAAAAATATTTTTCCTTTTATATGTAAAATATCTTTTAATTATATTTGCTAATTTTAAAATATCTTTTAATTACATTTTCTATTGTTCATAATTAAGATAAAAAAAAATAGCATTTAATCTTAAAATGAGACAACCCTACTTAGGCTTCGGGCCTTATACTTTCTAGCAACGTAAACTTGCCCCAGTTACAGTTTAGACAATAGGCCATTTTGGACTGGTATTAATTATACACAGACAAACAGATTCTGCAACACTTGTAACCTTGGAGATATTGCGTTTTCATGTAGATTTGTCTTTTTTTTATTGAATTATCGAAGTGAATTCCTTATCTTATTAAAATGCAAGCTTGTTTAGATTTTTATGAACTAACTTTGATAAAAAGCGGTCACGTAACAAACTATAGAATTTGCATAATAAAACCTAACAATGATCTAGTCTGTGCTATTCAACAAATTCATGCTTCAGAGAAACAATGTTAATAAGTTGTTTAATATAAACTCCTGTCACGTTTCTGTTGGTGACATCAACTAAAACTAAATTAACTAGCGGACACTTCAGTGTCCATTATTCATATTAGTTTAGTGTATTTTCACTGAAGCGTCAAATTTTAAGCCTCAAGAAGGAACATCTACATTGTACTAATATGTATAGTGCGACAAGAGATTGTTTTGAAAGTGATAATGCTGATAATAGAGAATAACTTACTATAGTAAATTATCTTATCAAATGAAGGTCATAGATATGTCAAGTATTATTTTAAATGGGAAAGTTTGTTCGTTTACGTTTTAAGTTTAGTTAAAAGACTTATAAGGTTGACAGTTTTCTTCACATAAACTGTTGTAACAGCGGAATTACCTTGGAGTTCCTACTAATTTTATTATACAAATAGAATATATCTGACAAGTTTCTCCAAGATAACAATTGAATTCGAAGTGTGAATAATGTTATGCTGATATCAGCTCAATCAATCAAATTGCCAATTTAGTTTAAATAGGGCTTTGAGAATGTTATTAGAGTTGCACGTATTAAAAATGGCTTACCCTTCTGAAAATGCGTTGCAATCAAAGGGCAAGTTCCTGCCTCGATCTTCAACATCTATTCGAATGATGGTTATGAACTACGGAACGACTGTCCATAGGGAAGTTCTACATGAATTGCTACAATTGAAACAAAGTGAGCACCATTTCTCGCTCACTTTTGACGAATGAACGTCTACAGGTAACACCCAGTATCTTAATATCAATGTTCATAACTGCTCAAATGCTCGTGTTTTGTTTTGCAATTTAGGACTTACTAGTATTTTTTAAAAATATGCCAGCAACAGTTTACGTAGAAACTTTAAAAAAGAAAATGAAGGCATTTGAGCTTGATTTAGATAAAGATATTGTTGTAATAACAACTGACGGAGCCTCGGTTAGGGTTCAAACCGGTAGTTAAATTCCAGCATTTCAACAACTTTGCTATGCCTACTTCGCGCGAAATTACTTGATATATTAACTCAATGTATTTTGTAAAACAATAATATGTTTTGTTATCTAAAACGACATTTTAATGCTTGTAATGGACATATTGTGTATATTTCTTATTTCTATTTCATTTATTAAAATTAGTAATTGCTCTATAAAGGTAATTAGATTAGTTTCCTAATAACTGCCCTGCACCTAGAGCTAATGAATCCACTTTCTCACCCGGTTTATTTACATGTAAATAGAAGTTAGCTGTATCTTGTTTCTTAAAAAATATATTTAAGGAATAATTTTTTATTCGTTTCTATGCTTTTAAAGATAATGTTGAATCAAATGACAGATCACGATTCATTCACGATCAGAACCCTTTCTCCTAAAATTGCCTTAGCCTTAGACCTTGTTGCTAAGGTTATAAAGATTAAATGTTTTCAAAACCCATATATATTATATTTACCTAATACAAAAAAAGAAAAATATTAATTTTAAAACTAATTAATTTTAGCTGATTGTAATTTGAACGTCAAAGTTTATTGTTTTCTTTCTGATTGATTAATGATCGCGAGCCAGTACACGGATTAAGAGGGAATCATTTAAGTATAGCAATAAATAACTTATAAGTGATAAAAGTTTGAACAAGTATTTGCACGAGCTACTTAAGTATATTTTACTAAAACTATTTATACTACTTATTTATTTTGGTCTTGTATTTAACTGTCGAGTCTAATGTATGCATGAAAACATGAAAATTCGCTATGTTTCTTGAATAAGTTGTGTATTTGATACCTGTAGTTACTTACTGCAATAATTGTGATTAACGTTTGAAAGATAATTAAAAAAAATATATAAATAAAAATTATGATTTTTCTATTCAAAAATTTTAATAATATTGTCTCCTTAGATCTACAATGACAATTTTTACACGAAAACATTTCTATTATGTGTGTTATTATTCCTGTATCTTAGTACAGGAATAATAACACTCCAATGTCCCCTCTACTAACATGAGTGTCCAGGCGTGGGTGAGGGTAGTATTACATTACTTATTATATTACTGTCAGTTTGAAGACTCTTAAGTATGGTAACAAACTATAACTAGTTTTATAATATGCATATTAATATAATATGGATACAATGATAATTTTTATTCCAAAAAAAAAGAATTTTTAATTAATTCAATTACTCAAACAAGTACATAAAACAATATTCATCCTGGATATGGTGATATTTTAGTCTGATTGTAATAAATCAATTAATTATTGGTTCCTAATTAACATTTTTCTGTCGTATCTTGGCAGGTAAGTCTGTCTAGAACGTCATCTTTTGTTTATTGATATCTTGTGTGTGGCCATTAAATGTTAGATAATAAAAGTTCCCCGAGTTACTTTATCAAAACATTTCGTCAATTTTATTGGTGTTTGAGTTTGGAATAAAAACAACTATGGGCGATAATTGCGTACTTTATTTGCGTTACTTAAATAAGTATTTCGATGTGGGCTATTTTTATGGGCTGGTATTTTATCTACTATATGGTATTATATGTATATAATATTATGTTTTTGGTTATAAAAATCATTACAGCTATTATACACCAGATAATTTCCTTGTTGTTATCTTGTACAGACCCGATTCTGCGAAATAATTTAATGTTTAAAATATCTTGTAATTCAAAACCCACCAAAACTATGATATGATATTCTTTGTTATGTTGATTGTGTTGTCGTTCAATTTGATTGGCTATTATTAGTTCCAGTTGTAGAAGGGATCTAGTAATCAAAGTACACCTGTAAATTGATATTTTATATTATTATTTATTTTGATTTCTTGCATTCTTATCAACTGTATTTTTTTATTAACTAACAAGAAAGTTTTTATTTCGCTTTAGAAATAACCATATATTTTTTGGGAGAAAATTCCGATACTTTTCAAACGAAATAACAAAATTTCGATGTGTCGGCCAAAGATAATCTACAATTCGAATATGCCTGATACTTGATACATAAATTTTTAGTAAAAAGTATCATGTGAGTTAGAGTAAGTATGTGAGTTAGTAGTTAGTGAGTTGCTACATTTGTAATTGTAGAACTTGAGAGGAGCCTACGTCACCACCCTGCGTTACTACGAGGTGGTGGGTTACATATCATGGAAGTGATGCAGGATTCTTCATTTTGTTATTTTTCTCCGATCAGATCCAACTATCCAACAGATCCAGATCCAACTATTATAAATATAATATGTATATCACATCAAATATAACATTTTAAACATTTGGAGCATTTTATTCAAAACTAGCATAATCATAACTTTGTCACGTAGAGTGAGTTGAAAATTAATATTGTTGAATAAAATTAAACATATATTTTATTGAAAAGTTTAACTCTATATAATGAGTGATATTATTTTTTATGACTTAATTAATATATTATGTATACAATACTACAATATTGTATGATACAATTAAATATAATGCTAATGTAAATGAATGATACAATACAATATAATGTAAATTAATATCTTATTTGGTTGAGTTGTAACTTAACTAATAATGGTTAAATTCACATTGTATTTTTGTTCACTAAAATTCCTTTGGCCTACAAAAATATTTATTTACAAAATACATAGACAATGTTATTGTTTAATTAAAACTTGATTTCCAATTCAGAATTTATTTTATTTTAAAACTTTACAAAAGTGCAATAGCACTCGAAAACTTAACTTAGATTTTGTCTGATATATTGTGTTTGAGAATTAATAATATATATAAAACACTCTTATTAAATCCGTCAAATATATATTAAACTGATAATTCTTTTTTCACAGTGGTCCGCTACATCCTACATCCACATCCTTATACATAATCTTAACAAAAAATATTAATGGAAAATATATTAAGTAAGTAATAAGTTAACTATTTAGTTAATCAATGTTTGAATAACTTAACATATTTTGTAAGCATTTTGTTATCCTTCATTTTACTCTTGGTGATTTGAAAAATAATTAAAAAGCCTTGGTACAAATAAATTTATAAATTGTTTATGTTCCCTGAATAACTAAAAAACATTGCTTCCATGAAATTTGAGCTATTATATATCTAATAAATTACGAACTGGACATATCTGTGCTTGTCAATTTTGCTGTCATCTAAAGAGCAAGTTTAATCGTGACCAAGTTGGCAACGATGAAACTTAGAGTGATGGACAGAGCGAGGCGAAACTTCACCCCAAAGCAAGGGTTAGGAAAAGCTAACAAGGAAAAGCTATTTAATCTGATTCCTACCGTCTACAATTCTTTGGCGATATTTCCAGATCAATACAACAAAGGAACCTGAAAAAAATGGGGCGCTGATTCAAAGGGTGGGAATGCTGTTGTGTATCCTCTGATATAACGAAAGACTTCACAAACTTGTTTGCTCTTTTTTTTATAAAAAAATGTGTAAATACATACTCAAACAAAACCTGGTTATTGTATATAAATGTCCATAAAAGTTGTCTATAAATCCAGACTACTATTACTTACATCAGAAAGTAAGACGTCTTTGTTAAATATAAATAATTGATGATTTTAAATTAAGTTAAATATTAATATTATATCTTATTAAACAACGTTACTATATAAAACGACAGCTAAAACTAGAAGTTACTTTTTTCCCCAAATATATTTTTATCGTTCCTTATCAATACAAACACGTTTTACGTTTCCCAACGGAGCTTTCAAGATACTATAACTAGAGAAAATACATATTTTATAGTAGTTAGGTAGAAATTACATAGTTCAGTTAAAAATAATTTGTTTGCAAAAAAAGGAAATATAAAAGTAGATACAAGCCCTATATGGTACAGTATATAGGTGGCGCCAGGGATACCAGGTACTGACTGATAAGTCATGGTACCTTTCTACTGTCTGTGCTATGATAGCATCTCTTTTATTTACTTTGAAACTTGTGAATAGACGTGAATATCAATCAGTATACAAATAAGCAGTATTCAAATAAAATAAAATATTAGTAAATTCCGATATAATAAAGTAGCAACAAGAAAATAAAGTTAACTGTTTAAAAAGGGTTTAAATAGAAAGTGTGATTAAAAATGATATCGCTCAACATACACTTAGCCACACTTACTACTATTACTGTAGGTATGGTTTAACACATGGTCTTACTACCATATTTAACATAATAATATATATTTTTAAAAACCGTACTATGTATATTTCCAGTAATAATATAACGATAACAATAATTACTATTTAATCTTCTCTCTTAACGTTACCAAATGGACGTTTTATTTGTTCCTATACTATTAAAAACAGCAAATAGCAAATCGTTTGAACTCGCGAAATTGATTTCATATGCGCTCGCAAAGAATACTTTTGTAAGTTTTACCTGCGTCTTTATTTAGTTTGACTTGTTATTCTCTTTAGAAATTTAAGATCATTACGTTTCTTTCGAGAAAATGAAAAAGTTTTTTGAATTTTTATTTACATATTATAAAAAAAACCATTTTGTCTATTTTTTTCTATTTGTTTGTGGTTTGTCTGTGTATCTTTTTATTATTTTATTAATTACTTTTTAAATTAACCCTGTACTGTGAAACTTTATTAACAAAATAAAAACTATCACATGTTTTTATATATTTTATTACTTCTTTAAAATCTTCTTTCATTAATGTTGTCCATGTAAATTTAATTATTATTGATTTTTAATTCCTGTTTGATGATTTCAGTGACCTTTATCTTAATTATTCCACAGAAGCACTGTTTCATATGGTTTTGTTAATATAAATAGTTTCAACGGTTTAATTCAGAAATAAACCGAGCATACTAACACCGAGACGGAGACAATAAAGTCAAATTAGCACATAACACTTACGTGTGTAATGAATATCTACAAAGCCGTCAACTCATTTAAACCGATATATGTACCTTTTTTAATATTAAATATGAATATGTCTGTTAAAATTTATATTTGAAATGTTATTATCATTGCTGTCATAAGAAACGATTCATTTAGTGTAATTATATTTCTTAATATATAAATATACTTGTAGTTTGTTATAAGATGACTATAATCGTTAAAATAATAATAATAATAATGTCTTACGGCAGCTCAAGACGCATTTGCAACTCGGATTTAAAAATGCAATTTTTTTTGTATAAAAGTTTTTATACTGTCATAGTTAATGCTTGACTATATTTCACCTAATGGTAAGTGGAAATGTAGTCATAGGTGTTCCAATACTTTGCTGTATGAACTATAAAAGACGAAGCAAAGCGCTTCGTTCGGACAGGTGGAGCGTTCCCAACATAAGGGTGGATACCTGCCGTGCGTCCAAATGTTCGATGATGGAAGGGGGACGGGGGAAGTAACTCATGTAATTCCTGCACATACTTACCAAAATATATCCTATAGAATACTGAGAGGCTAGCAACTCTTCGCCTGTGTTCAAGGTTGTGAAGGTTGGCTTCTATCAATTCGGCATCACCTATAAACCTCTTTGCTTGCCTCTCAATGGAGTCCAGAACCGCAAGATGAGTCTTTGTAGCACCATCAAATATGTAATCACAGTACTCTACACAAGGCCGGATCTGTGCCTTATATAAAACAAGAAGCTGTCCCGATGTAAAGTACTGTCGGACCTTCGCAAGAACAGTAAGCTTTCCTGCAGCTGCTCTTGCTCTGAACTCAATGCACCGACCAAAGTTGATGTTCGAGGAAATCTCTAAGCCTAACAAATGGAGCCGGTCACTGTCTTCCAACGATAGATTTAGGAAAATAGGAACCAAGGTGAAATGGCTCCTCTTGGACATAAACACGTCTGCGTTTTGGTGGCGTTGCATTTGACTAGATTGGCACTGCCTCCATTTGCTACGGTCCATCTTGATTCAGCAGAGCAGACCATGAGGATTGGCAAAATTTGACTCGTTTGTTTTGGCAAGAGATCCGAAAGCTCGACTGCTAGTTGGTCTGACAGAGAGCTTTTCGCCATTCCTAGCGACTCGATCGACACGAGCCTTCCGCAATGCCTTCTTGTAGGTCTTGGCAGTTTGGTTAAAGGCTCTCTTCTTTGAACTTATATCCGGAGCTTTGCGGGTTATAGCGTCAGCCCAAATGAGGTATGCACATTCGGCATTAAATCGTAGGCCTGATGCACCACATCGGTTACAGAATCCAATCAATCTTCCCAATCTACTGACTTCTATTTCCATACTCGCCTAACACCATGTGGTTCGAGACCTGGTGGGGAATTTGTAAACACAGATTTCACCAGACAGTGATTGGAGGTTCAGAAAGGGGAAGTGACCTCTACACGATACCTTTCCGGATCAGTTGTCAGCAGAAGGTCCAGGCAATTGGCCGCACTACATCAATTTCGAAGAATTTCGTAAGTATCAATTCCGTGTTACAAACATGACAGTTATTACCAAAAATAATAAAGAATAAATGCAAAAATTTGTAAAAAATCTTTAATTGAACTTGATACTTTTAAAGCGGAGGGAAAATGAACGATATTTATTATATAATAATACACCTCGAGGCATGCAAAACCATTAGACATAATTAATGCTACAGAAACCACCTTCTAAATAAAATAAAGGCAGATAAAATTTTATTCATATTCTTTTTATTTTGAAAACTCTGGACATGGCGTTACATTTTTGAAATTTCCGGAACAAACATAGGTAAGATTTTATTCTGATGGTTTGTAAAATTGATTTGTTATACAGATTTATTTATTTAACTTTAATTTATAAATTTTAGTACATTGTGTTAAATTTATGATTATTGCTTTGAATCTCTCATTGAGAAATGTCGTATAAAGACTAAAGATCCGCATAGACTGGTTTGCATCTATACAATTGTAAATAAAATGCAATATATAAAAAGCAATATTCTTTGAAATTCCGTACAACAGACCATGAAAAAAGTTTTTGTCATAATAGAGCACTTAAAGTAGTTTCTGTTGGCACATCTAATGAAAAAAGTTTTAAATTATTCTATCGGAAAATATAACTTAAGTAATGAGAACTGTAAAAATAAAATAGTTTCTTCCTTACTCAAAGGATTTTATAAAACGAGGTATAAATAAGTAGCCATATTATTTGCGAAAAATCACTTGTGTTTGGCTAAATTATGAATTTTTTAAATACTATAATTTTATCTGTAAAAAAAAATATTTAATTATTATATATAAAGTAATATTATTGTATTTATTTCGATCTTCAAAAAAACGAAGTTGAGAAAAAAAAGATGAAGTTGAGAAACTTGTTACCAACTATGCAATTCGTCCGATCTCCTTTGTATTACTCTTCTCTCTATTTCTAAACAGAACACTTAAAGAAACTTTTTAACTTATACCAGCCACTCAATGTAATTTAATTTAAATTTTAACCCCGTACTAGATCCTGACGTATCTTGAAAATTTAAAAAAAGAACTAAATACACAATATTTATTTAATTTTCTTTATTGATTTTATTTGAATTTATTTTATTGAAGAATAAATTCTTCCATTTTCAGGAACTTCCATACTTCCATCTGGTATACCATCTGGCTTAATTGCTTTTCGTTTTTTTAAATTCTGCACTATTATGTTTTCTTCCCCTTCACTTTTCTTCTCTCCATATATATCCATAACATATTTTCTGATATATATAGCTATTTTATTTCTAAAGAAGTTTTTTTTTTCTAAGTCACTTTAGGGTTGAAATTACAATAAATTAACATAAATAAAAACGACTGATTCCGAAAATATATATTTTGTTAATATAAAATTTAATAGCTGTTCAGTATAATGATAGGTTTTGAAATTATATTTTAATTTTTTTTTACTTAACGTTTATTTTTAATTATTTATTTTAGTTTTTATGACCATTATATTTCAAAGTAAGTTCTATTAGATAAAATATTACTTACATCTTTAAGAAAAAAAAATCTGTTCAGTCTCAAAAGGTAATTGAAAACTCAAATCTTATAAAATATTATAAGTTTTCCTCGACTAATAAATTGTTATTAATAATATTTTTTTATCTCTTTTTAACTTTTTTATTTCTTACAATTTATTTTTTGTCGTTGAATAAATTGAAGAAATAATTAGAAAAGAAATCTTATTAGGTACTTTACTTTTTCATTTAATACCTTCTTGAACATATCGTAAACTTAAGATATTTTATTAATTTTATTATTACCCACTCCACAACGAGGTCACTATTAATCTCGTTGTGGCGTTAATTATAGCACGTTAATTATAACGTAACTAGGGTTTGAAATAAGAACTTACTTTTAGTTATTAAATTAATAATTAAAAGCCGTCCAGATGAAGAAATAAGGATTTCTTCACTTCACTTACTTTATTAAAACAATTATTCAGTGTACACTTATTTTTTAAAGAATATATACATCGAGTTATTGACACAAATATTAAAGAAGGTTTGATATTCTATATAATATTCAAAACCACTTACTACTTTTTTTAATGGTAATATTATGAATACCAATCAGGCAGCTGTAAATTGACTAAAAAATGGTTGAATAAATTCGAAAGCGTGCAACTGAAATATTAAAATTACAAAACCTCATAAAACAATATTATTATACTTAATATCTGATGCGAATATTAGAGACGTGCAAATAATAAATAATAAGATAAAAGCCTCAAAGCTACTTTCAGTTCTAGAGGAAATATTGCGTTATTAGTATCGTTTCCTTATAACTTCAAAAATATTTTACAGAAAAATCTTTGTATTATATATAATAAAATATTTATATATTACGCGTTCCAGGAATTTTTAACGGTAGAGTATGATAATATTTGTATTAACTTTAGTGAAGATAATATATACATACTTATTATGCAAAAGTTTTGATAACTGATTATACGAGTAACTGTGAAAATAAAACAGCTTTGCTGCTCATACATTTTACTGTTGTACTGTTCTCATTAGATTTTTTAAAAGAATAGTACAAGAAATAACATTTTGTAAATTTACTTTAAACATTATAACTGAATATTTTTTTAAGGTAATATTAAATATTAATAAATATCTTGGATGAAATTATAATAAATAATATCATTTGAGAAAGTTAGTATATTTGTCCGTATTTCAGGACAAATCTTTTTTTTTGTCATTCATGGTCAGTGACAAAAAGTTTTTATAGTTGCATTCAAATAAAGAAATAAAGTATTATTTTTAATACCAAGAACTCATTGCATGAGTAGTACTGTATTGATTCATTCCATGAGGTTTGTATATATTAACTAAGAGTCTCTTAAATATATTTTTACTCGGCTATAATCATGTAGTATTAATCGGAATTAGCCCGACTAGTTTCGAACCCATTCGAGGTTCCTATTCATGTGCTCGAAGCATGGCGGACTCGCGATGTGAGCAGCAGCAGCAGCAGCTCGCTGAGCGCGTCGCGATGATGGTGCTGAGGGTGGGGGGGAAGATGTAGCCTCGTCTTCTCGTTACTCGTTGTTACATTCCGTTGTAAACACACTGAACTCACTGTATCACTATTAAATGTATGTAACTTGTTTGTGTCCTTTGTAGTGTTAATAACCGGTACCGGTAGGTAGCATCCAACCACTACCTCTATTGAAATTCGGTAGACGGCAGATTTTGATGACTTCACGTACTTTACGCGGTACTAAAAACTTTTCGGAAAAATTCCGATTTATACTACATGATTATTTGCCGGGTAAATATATACATTTAATCATCATATACAAAGAAAGCAAATATTCTTTTTTAAAGTACAACTATAAAAATGTTTCTATGCTTAAAACCTAATTTTATTTATTGGAGAATACAATAACAGAAAAATACGAGAAAGCAACGGAAGCATATTTTTAATGTTTTGTGATGATCGATTCTAAATTGTCTATTGATGATATAAAAGTTTCTTTTATGAACTCTAAGTATATTCATTCATTTTTTCTTTTTAACTGTAACTAATAATGTTAGTAAATCCTTGAATCTTTGAATAAAGCTGGATATTGGTGGACTTAATTCATTATATTCGAACTGCTACTAAAATGCATTATATTATATTATTTGAATACGAAATTGCCACTAAAATATACCCTAGCAAAGATCCTGTGTCGGTAGGAATTAATCCGTTACAAAATCCCTTGAGAACCTATTCAGGGTTTCCAAATGATTAGACTTTTCATATATTGTAACATCATTTTGGGTTAGTAAATTTAGACAATACTTTTAAAAAAAGAACAGTAAGTAAGTATTATAACCATATGGAAGGAATATAGTAACTTCTATTCTTACAAGTAAAAAAAAATATTTTTCCTTTTATCAAATATAATATAATCAAATTTTAAAATATCTTTCAATTATATTTTATATTGTTTATAGTTAAGATAAAGAAAAAAAAATGCATTTAATCTTAAAAGTAGACAACCCTACTTCATACTTTCTAGCAACGTAAACTAGTCCCAATTACAGTTTAGACAAAAGGCGATTTTGGACGGGAATTAATTATATACAAACAAACAGATTCTGCAACACTTGTAACCTTGGAGCTAACTTGCGTTATCATGTAGATTTGTCTTTATTTTATTTAATTATCGAAGTGAATAATTTATCTTATTAAAATACAAACTTGTTTAGATTTTTACGAACTAACTTCTATAAAAAGCGGTCACGTAACAAACTATAGAATTTGCATAATGAAACCTAACAATGATCTAGTCTGTGCTATTCAACAAATTCATGCTTCAGAGAAACAATGTTAATAAGTTGTTTAATATAAACTCCTGTCACGTTTCTGTTGGTGACATCAACTAAAACTAAATTAACTAGCGGACACTGAATATTAGTTCACTGAAGCGTCAAATTTTAAGCCTCAACAAGGAACATCTACATTGTACTACTATGTATAGTGCGACAGGAGATTGTTTTGGAAGTGATAATGCTGATAATAGAGAATAACTTACTATAGTAAATTATCTTATCAAACGAAGGTCATAGATATTTCAAGTATTATTTTAAATGGGAAAGTTTGTTCGTTTACGTTTTAAGTTTAGTTAAAAGACTTATAAGGTTGACAGGTTTCTGCACATAAACTGTTGTAACAGCGGAATTACCTTGGAGTTCCTACTAATTTTATTATACAAATAGAATATATCTGACAAGTTTCCCCAAGATAACAATTGAATTCGAAGTGCTCTCTAATAATATTATGCTGATATCAGCTCAATCAATCAAATTGCCAATTTAGCTTAAATAGGGCTTTGAGAATGTTATTAGAGTTGCACGTATTAAAGATGGCTTACCCCTCTGAAAATACGTTGCAATCAAAGGGCAAGCTCCTGCCTCGATCTTCAACATCTATTCGAATGATGGTTATGAACTACGGAACGACTGTCCATAGGGAAGTTCTACATGAATTGCTACAATTGAAACAAAGTGAGCACCTTTTCTCACTCACTTTTGACGAAATGCTCGTGCTTTGTTTTGCAATTTAGGACTTTTTAAACATGCATGCCAAATAACAACATACATGCAAAATTCCAGCATTTCAACAACTTTGCTATGCCTACTTCGCGCGAAATTACTTGATATATTAACTCAATCTATTTTGTAAAACAATAATATGTTTTGTTATCTAAAACGACATTTTAATGCTTGTAATAGACATATTATGTATATTTCTTATTTCTATTTCATTTATTTAAATTATTAATTGCTCTATAAAGGTAATTAGATTAGTTTCCTAATAACTGCCTGGACCTAGAGCTAATAAATCCGCTTTCTCACCCGGTTTATTTACATGTAAATAGAAGTTAGCTGTATCTTGTTTCTTAAAAAATATATTTAAGGAATATTTTTTTTATTCGTTTCTATGCTTTTAAAGGTAATGTTGAATCAAATGACAGATCACGATTCATTCACGATCAGAACCCTTTCTCCTAAAATTGCCTTAGCCTTAGACCTTGTTGCTAAGGTTATAAAGATTAAATGTTTTCAAAACCCATATATATTATTTTTACCTAATACAAAAAAACAAAAATAATTATAAATATCTTGTAATTCAAAACCCACCAAAAGTATGATAAGATATTCTTTGTTATGTTGATTGTGTTGTCGTTCAATTTGATTGGCACTTTGATTACTAGAGCCCTTCTACAACTGCAACTTATTAGTTCCAGTTGTAGAAGAGCTCTTGTAATCAAAGTACACCTGTTAATTAATATTTTATATTATTATTTATTTTGAACTTATTAACTGTATTTTTTTATTAACTAACAAGATAGTTTCTATTTCGCCTTAGAAATAACCATATACCTATTTTTGGGAGAAAATTCCGATACTTTTCAAACGAAATAACAAAATTTCGATGTGTCGGACAAAGATAATCTACAATTCGAATATGCCTGATACTTGATACATAAATTCCCAAATCTCGATGTTTACTCGATAGTCGTACTGAAGTTTCGATATCCGAGGACAGCGACGCAATTTATTCTCCGGCGACATCAAGAACGCGGCAAAGCGAGACTGAAAATAGAATAAGATATTACCTAGACATTAGACTTTAATATTTTTAGGTGTGGAAAATAGGTTCAGCTTTTTTAAAACATTTATTAATTATTTAAAATATTTCAGCTAATTATTTGTTTGTTTTTTCAATTAAATCGATACGAATTTAAGAAAGGAAAACCTTGGACTGGATTCTGAACTGCATTTCATTTTGTATAATAACCTAATGAGTATATAATAAATAATAAAAAATGATAATATATAAACACATAAATAATATGTAATTTGTTAATTCTATACTTATTTATAAATATATACCTGAATGTACTTAATTACACTTATATATATCACTGTGATCGAATACATACTTTATAAAATACAATTTCTTCTAAGTCTTTCTTGTAATCTCTACAATTATCAAACAACAAACAAAACTACTGATTTTAGTAAACATAAATTTAGGACATAGGTTTATTTGTTTGTGCATGTGTGTGTGAAGACATAACCTAATATTAGTAAGAATATTAATTATATTTTTCATTACTTTTGTACCAAACAAAGAATACATAACTTTAATATTTTCTGTTTATCATAATTAATATGGTCTGATGTAGCTGGCAAGTCCTTGTAGAAAAGCGCAACCAAATTATTTTATTATATTACATATCATAGAAGTGATGCAGGATTCTTTATCTTGTTATCTTTCTCCGACCAGATTCCAACTATTATAAATATAATATGTATATCACATCAAATATAACATTTTAAACATTTGGAGCATTTTATTTAAAACTAGCATAATCATAACTTTGTCACGGAGAGTGAGTTGAAAATGAATATTGTTCAATAAAATTAAACATATATTTTATTGAAAATTTGAACTCTATATAATGAGTGATATGCGTCATTAATATTACCTTTATATTATTTATTGTTACATTACACATTAATATTCGGTTCGTAGCACACATATGTGTCTGATTGGACTGAAGTACACACTGATTATCTATTCATCAAACAACCCTGTATTCATTTTTTAGTGTACACTGTTTTATCGATTTTAATTATTTTTAGTACAGTTACGTTCGTCAATACCTTAACTATAAATAATGTCTTAGTATAATTTGTCTAGTAGTATATTTGGTATTTACTTTTTTTTTACAATGATCAAGAGTGTGAAAAACCAGTCAATTAAATCAAATGATGGTGTATAAAAGAATATTTAAATATAATATAAATAATAAAATATATCATTTTATTCAAACGATATCAATATTTTTTAACTGTTTACCTTCAAGAAGATAATAAAATAAATAAAAAAGATATAAATTATAAAACAATTTATTTCGGAGTTCTTAAATCTTAAGTACGTAGTAATAAACTTCCAAGTGTCACAAGTTAACGATAAATACTTATTCAATTAACTGTTTTTTGTTAAATGTAGCTCAACGAAGAGAAAATAGTGTTTAATAATTATTAGATATTTTATCTTTTAGTTGCCACGTTTAAGTGATTGATAAAGAACGTAACTCATTTCATTTGTAAAACAACATTATTATTGGTTATTTTAAATGACCTTTCTATAATTAAGAGGAAGTATAATTTTATTCACTCAATTGATTTATAATATTAAAACTAATTAATTATTAAATAATCTCTTACATTTGTCCTAATCATCCCGGCTTAATTATATCAAAATAGAAGTTGTTTGTTTCCAGTTTCTTGTTTTCGAAGAATCTTTTTAATGAAATTTTATAATTTAGTATAATATTATTATTATAATTATTTGGAAAATAAATGTTTTGTTATTAAATCGGTACATTTAACTTGTTCAATTAGAATTATAATAAAGAAATAATTTTATAATGAAAAGGTGTAAATTAATCAAAATCTTAGTTTTAAAAATATTATGGCTTAAGTACTTATTATTTTAAATAAAATTTAAGAATTTGTAAGATAAGAGAAAAGTGACATATTAAAATATATGAAACGCGTTATTAATGATAAAAGAACTATATATGTATTATTTCGCGACTCGTCATGGGTTTTGTATCTTCACTACTGTGGGGTCCTGGTAAATTAATTTAAGTAATACTTTTATCCCACTTTATAGAATATTACTATACTACTATATATATATAATTTATACTGAACTCATTTAAAGGAATAATGTAATTTGTATTGTGTTAAATTGTATAATTGACTATACAATATTTTAAAACCGACTATAATAATTTTATCTAGGTGTGATTGTGTTTGTCAGTTTGTGTGAGAAAGCGATCCCATGGCATAGCATCCCATAAAAACGTCGAGTGTAAACGTTGGTTTTTTGGGTAGCATTAAAAAACAGCTTTTTTGAATGGAAAAAAATAGTTGAAAATGTGGTACTTTAGTAATTGACGATGAGTTCCACTATTTAGGTAATTAAAAACATTGTAACTACATTAAGAACGTTCTAAGTACATTAACTGCAGTTTCTATAGTTCTATATAGTTCCAGTGTGCGGTCGCTAGTGCCGCCATCTGGCGCGTCCCCCGGGTTGCGGATAGGGGAGGTCCCCCCAGATATTGGGGGCACCGGCTTCGGCCGGCGCGGACAGCTACTAGCATATGTGGCTGCTTGCCTTTCGAGGCGAGCATTGCACGGCCACACAAACTCGTAAGCCCGCACTGAGCGGGAACGAGAGCTGGACGGACGGATCCTGTTCTGTTCGTCTGGCTGCGAGGAAGAAAACCTCTATAAAAAATCACCCTGGGGGTCGGTCATGGGGGTGTTAGTGCCCGGTTCATGACCGACAGGAGGGGAGTTTGTGTCTTGTGTTCGTTTTGTCCCGTTTAGTCTTCGTCGTTTTTGTTATGTTTCGTTTTATGTGTGTTTGTGTTTTTATGTTCCGTGTTCTATGGGGACCTCACCCCTTAAAGGAAAACTATGGACTCAGATGATTTGCAATATGGTCCCCGGGAGGGTGTCGGCTCAGCCGTGCAATCCCTCACGGCATCCTCGGATGCCGTCTGCCCCTCGTACTACGGAGGGGGCACAAATCATCTTGGAGCAGGAGTCCCTGCGCAGGTCGCGCCCGCACCGACCTGTCCAACTAAAAGAAGTGCGAAGCGTGGCACGGCGACGTGCCACGACAATGACCCGGCTTTAAATATGGACCACGATTTGCTAAATGTTTCGGAAATAATAGATTTGGACGCGGAGGATTCGGCCCCGATGGCCGGATCCTCTGCATACGACCCAGGCAGTTCACACGGATACCGACTTTATTTCGATGAGGATACGCTGGTTGAGAGCACCAATGATGCCATTGGCAGGAAGAGGCCTATCTCTGAGGTCTCTCCGAACACAGGTGACAAGTCCGAAAGCGACTGCGTTGTTGCAGCTAAGTGCAACACTGCTCGTCGCGGACGTCCCTGCACCAAGACGCGAGGAGGAAGCGGACTTGCTCGGGCGAAGGCTTCCCTTCGTGCCCTCAACCTTTGAGGCAGAGGAGGCGGAATTTGAGCGTAAGCTCGAAGCGCAGGCGTTTAGAAGGAGGAAGGGTCCATCCAGGAGCATGCCGGGTTCCGAAGAGAATCTTCTCTCGGAGGTTACTCCTGCGCCGGATCCGGCCACCATGACCACCCTGGAGTTGCGGGCCACGGCAGATCAGCTCGCTGGTGCAATCGTGGAGGTGAGCCGGAAGTCAGGCCACCTCAAAGGTACAATGGTCAAGGCCTTGCGTGACGCTTCCAGTAAAATGCTGGAAGTGGTCCAGGCCTTGGCCAGCCTTACGGAGCCCGACGAGTCGCGCCGCATACGTGCAGATAACGCCCGCCTCCAAAAAGAGGTAGACGCCCTCAGGTCGGAGCTCAAGGCTCATCGCCGAGAGTTCTCCGAGATGAGGGCTTCTGCGGCCAAGGTGGTGGCTCCTGTGGTGCCTCCTTCTGAGGCAGAAGCGGTGGAGGAGTTCAAGCGCTCCATCATCTCCTCTGTGGGCGAAATTATTAACGCCCGCTTCAGGGGGATTGAGGAGCGCCTCCTCCCGGAGCGCAGCTACAGACCTCCCTTGGCCGCAGACAGAAGGAGGGAGAGGGCTGCAGTCGCTGTCGCTGCTTCCGCATCGCGTCCGTCGGTCTGCGGCTACAGCCGAACAGGATCACCAGTTCTGGTGCCAAGGTCCCCGCCTATTGTTCCTGCTCAGGCTGCGCCGCTTGAGGTCTGGTCCACGGTAGTACGGGGGGGTAAGAAAAATGCCCCCTGTGCCGCCCGTAACCTGGCTCCAGCTCCGGCTCCGGCTCGTAAAGCCGCTGCCCGCAGGACGACTCAAGCTCCGGTGTCTGCGGCCAAATCCATGGCAGAGCAACCCTTGTCCAAGCCACGTCGACGAAAGCGGAAGAAGGCGGCGAAGGCAAAAAATGCGGCGAGTATTCAGGCGGGGAAAACGCGATCCCAGCCCAAACTGCCGCCGTTTCGGTCCCCAGCGGTAATTATCACGCTGCAGACCGAGGCCGCGGCCAAAGGGGTCACTTATGCTCAGGTCCTCGAGCGCGCCGCCGAGAAAATTGATCTCGGCGAGATCGGGCTCGAGGGCGGGCTGAGGATCCGGAAGTCGGCCACGGGCGCGAGACTTTTAGAGCTCCCCAAGGCGGCCCCAGATAAGGCGGAGAAGCTCGCGGCTTGCCTCCGCAAACTTTGGAGGGAGTGGCAGAAGTCGTCCAACCCCTTAAACGGGTTGGCCTCAAGATCAAGGGCCTGGACGACTCTGCCACTCGCGAGAAGGTGGCGGAAGCAGTTTGCCGCACCACCAAGTGCTCCGGAGTCTCCCTCCACGTTGGGGAGATTCGCTGGGGCAACGGACACACGGGCGTTGCCTTTGCCCGGTGTCCTGTAGGTGTGGCAAAAACGTTGCTTGAAGTGGGGCGGTTACTGGTTGGTTGGAGTTCGGCCAGAGTGGAGCTACTGGAGGAGCGGCCCATGCGGTGCTTCGGGTGCCTTGAGCCCGGACACACGCGTGCGGTTTGCCCCTCCGGAGTGGATAGGAGCACGGTCTGCTACCGGTGCGGCCTAGCGGGTCACTCCCGTGCAGGCTGCACCGGGGTCCTAAGGTGCGCTCTCTGCGCAGACCTGGGACTCCAAGCAGGCCACGAGCTCGGTAGCGGAGCGTGCCGAGCTCCACGAAGGAGGGGGAAAGCAGTCGCTTCCCCTCCTGCTCCTAGAGGCGGTGGTGGCGGGAAACCGCCTGTGGAAGCCATGTCGCAATGACCAGACGGCGACATGGCTTCCTTCAGGCGAATTTGAACCACTGCGCCAGGGCCCAGGACCTTTTTGTCCAGGCCTTGGCGGAGTGGAACATTGGCACTGCGGTGGCCTGCGAGCCCTACTATGTCCCCCCTAATTCCAGTTGGTCGGGGGACATAAACGGCTCCGTGGCGGTGGTTGTGGGACCTGGTCCCGGTCCCCCTTTCTCCACTCTGGAGACTGGCCCGAGTTTGGTAGTGGCGCGGTGGGGGGAGTACGTCGTCGTAGGCGCGTACTTCTCCCCCAATCGTAGCCTGGCGGAGTTCGAGGTTTTTCTCGACTCCGCCAGTGCTGCGATTCGCAGACAGGCGTCGGGGAAGGTCATCTTCCTCGGCGACCTGAACGCCAAATCCGAGGCCTGGGGGAACCACGCCACGGACGCTAGGGGTAGGGCTGTCCAGATCTGGTCGCTCCTCTCCGGTCTGTCCCTCCTCAACAGAGGGACCGAACCGACCTGCGTGCGGCAGCAAGGGAGTTCAGTGGTGGACGTTTCGTTCGCCACCCCAGCTGTCGCGCGCATGGTCGACGACTGGAGATTTGAGACTGAGGTGGAGACTCTGTCGGACCACTTATACGTCCGATTTGAGATCTCCGCCTCCCGACCGGATCTGGCCAGGCCACCGCGGGAGGGGAGTCGGTTTCCTCGCTGGGCTATCCAGAGGCTGGATCGAGAAATGGCCGTCGAGGCAGCCATTGTCCAGGGCTGGGCCTTTCCCGATCCCCCCAGCGAGGAAACCGACGTGGAGGGCTTGGCTGGCCGCATGCGCGAGGCTCTTACGAGAGTCTGCGATGCGGCCATGCCGAGCGCGGGGTTCCGGCCCCGGCGCAGGGGTGCTTACTGGTGGTCGCCCGAAATAGCCGAACTTCGGGCGGCCCGCAACACTGCGCCGGGGCCGGACGGTATTCCAGGGCGAGTGTTGGTCATCGCCCTGGAATACCTGGGAGGCAGGCTTCGGGAACTGTTCAACCTGTGTTTGCACACTGGACAGTTCCCGAAAGCCTGGAAGGAGGGCAGGTTGTGCCTGTTGCGGAAGGACGGTCGTTCTGCCGATTCTCCTTCCGCATACAGGCCGATCGTGCTGCTGGACGAGATGGGCAAGCTCTTCGAGAGAGTCCTCTCTGCCCGTCTCGTCCAGCACCTCCAAGAGGTTGGTCCGGGTCTCTCAGACGCTCAGTTCGGCTTCAGGGCGGGTCGTTCAACGATCGACGCCCTGAGAGCTCGGAAAGACCTGACCGAAGAGGCTGTTTCCGAGGGGGAAGTCGTCCTGGCGGTTTCGCTGGACGTCGCCAACGCCTTCAACAGCCTGCCGTTCGAGACTTTGGTTGAGGCACTCCGGTTCCATGGAGTGCCTCCCTATCTCCGCAGGCTGTTGAGGGCGTACCTGCAGGATAGAGAGGTCCTGTGGGAGTGCGGCGACCGGCGGGTCTACCGACGTGGCGTGAGCCGAGGGGTTCCACAAGGGTCCGTGTTGGGACCGGTCTTGTGGAACCTGGGCTACGACTGGCTGCTTCGCTGTCCGCTCCTCCCCCGGACGAGGGTGCTGTGTTACGCAGATGATACCCTCGTCACGGCGCGCGGAGGGAGCTTTGCGGAGGCAGCCCGTCTTGCCACGGTCGGCGCTACGTTGGTAGCGGACCGCATAGGGCTGTTGGGACTGGAGGTCTCTGTTTCCAAGACGGAGGCCATCCTGTTCCACGGCCCTCGCCGGGGTCCCCCTCGTCGGGCGTACATCTCCGTCCAGGGTGCGCGGGTGGCGGTGAAGGCCCAGATGAAGTATCTGGGCCTCACCCTGGACGGTAGATGGAACTTCGGGGCCCACTTCTCTCTGCTGGCCCCGAAGTTAATCTCCACTGCAGTCGCCTTGAGTAGGCTTCTACCCAACGCCGGAGGGCCGCAGGCTCCTTGCCGCCGGTTATACGCCGGAGTGGTGAGGAGCATGGCCCTGTACGGTGCTCCCATATGGTCGGGAGCCCTCACCGCGGATTCCAGGGCCCTTTTGCGTCGCACGCAAAGGGTCCTAGCGGTGAGGGTGATCAGGGGGTACCGTACGGTGTCATACACTGCGGCCACACTCCTGGCGAGCGATCCGCCCTGGGAGCTACAGGCGCGGGTCCTCGCCGGAGTGTATTGGCACCGGGCAGAAGCCCGGGTCGGGCGGGTTAGGCTCGAGGCGGATCGGATCAGGGCTCTAGCTCACCGAGCCCTGATCCGACAGTGGAGTAGGGACTTAGAGTCCCCGTCGGCCGGTCTTGCGACGGTGGGGGCTATTTCCCCCCATCTCGATCGTTGGATCGGCCGGCGGCACGGGACTCTAACGTTCCGTCTTGTGCAGGTGCTCACGGGGCATGGATGCTTCGGTGAGTACCTGTACAAGATCGCGCGCAGAGAGGCGGCCCCCTCCTGCCACCACTGTGACGAGCCCGTGGACACGGCTCGTCACACCTTGGCGGAGTGCGCAGCCTGGGACCGTCAGCGTACTGAGCTGACGGCCGTGGTTGGCAGCGACCTCTCGTTGCCGAGCGTTGTTTCCGCAATGCTCGACGACGAGAGGTCCTGGGTCGCTATGGCCTCCTTCTGCGAGCAAGTCATTGCCGCGAAGGAGGCCGCGGAGCGGGACAGAGAGGCAGCCTCCTCTGAACCGCTCCGTAGGGGTAGGCTGGGTCGAAGGAGGCGGGATTACGCCCGCAGCCTCCTTCCCCAGCTGTAGTGCCTGGACGGGAGAGGGGGGTGACCTCTCCCGCCCGTTATAGGCCTACGAGGTGAGGGTGTCCCTAAGTTGATCGGGGCCCCTCGCAGGGGGTTCCGCCGGGGCGTCACGGGGAGTGCGAAAGCGATCCCGTGACGCCCCACTAAGGCGATGAGGTCAACCGTTGGTTTTTTAGTGGGTAGCCTTAAAAATGGCAGCGTCTTCTATGCTGCCGGGTAGTCCCACATACCCCCTCGGTCATCACCTTTCTGGCCGCAGGGATGATGCGTAACGCATTTTTCCAACAATAAAAAAAAAAAAAAAAAAGTTCTATATAGTTAGTTACCTGGTATTTTTGTTTCTACAAAAGTGGGTATCTGTGGTTTATTGTAAGGACGGTTAATAATGCACGCAACAAGGCTGTTTTATGGCACTTAGTTAGCTCATACACTTCCATATTCTGTCTCGTTTATTCCCCAAATAAGAGCGAGAAAGGAGACAGATTCCTATCTGTCTATCCTTAATAGGAATTGTTGTGTACATATACTAGATACTACTTAGGATTTCATGAGACTTTGCGTACATGTTCAAAATTATAGTGGGAACAGTGTTAATATTAAAAATATGAGAAATACATCTATTATATTTTTATTACCATTGGTATAATATACATCAACAACTTTCTAAACGTTATTTTAATACAAATATTTACTTCTATATATTTTTATGGGTTCTACACCAACGCCGTTAAAAGATACAGCCGCTTATGCCTCAAATTTTCAGGGAATCAAAACTACAGATTACTTCCCGTGAACTCATGAAATTGGGTACGAAGCAACATTTTATAGCACAGTGATTGAAGATATAATTTAACTTGTTGCGTGTTTTAAAAC
This sequence comes from Napeogenes sylphis, assembly GCA_959347405.1. NCBI lineage: Eukaryota > Metazoa > Arthropoda > Insecta > Lepidoptera > Nymphalidae > Napeogenes > Napeogenes sylphis. Next base: position 28,087,287 of record OY365777.1, on the reverse strand, counting down.
TTGTAATAATAACTTTTTTAGACTTGTGATTACATTTTAAAAGTCAAACATTTAACAAAATACTTATAATCAAGATTTTAATTAATAATAGGTAATTCTGATTACTCTCTTGTCTCAGAACATGAGTCTGTTCAGAGCATATATGTACGTAATTGTAGTTGTTAGTGTAGAAATCTCTATAGTTAAGATAAACAAAATTATATGCTTATGTTTTTCCTCGACGAATAGTTGACGACAAACGGTTTTATTTTAAAAATATTTAGTAATTCTAAACCCATGCAAAGCCAGATTGTCGATTCTAAATAAGATAAATATATTGGCTTATTATATAGGTAATTGAAACAAAAAAAAATAAAAAATATGTTTAATGTTAATTTGGCGTCCGTATAGGTGGACTGGTGTAGAATAATATAACATATATTGCAACGGAATCTCGGTTCTCATGGCCTCTATGAAGTAATATAATGGAAATAATTTACACAAATTCCCATCCTGTTTATATCATGAAGGGTTTTCCTACTTGTGTATTGTAACAGATTTTAATAAATTAACAAACAATTTTATTGTTTTTTAGACTCTCCAGGAACATGTTAAAAATGAATTAATAATCCATATACCATGATGTTTTTTAAACCTTTTCTTCTAACTTGAGAAAATAAATAAATAAATATATAGACATACCTAGAATAAATATGCGCAAACGAAATAACGCAAGAGGCTGAAAATGCAAATACTAAGCTGTTTTGATTTTCAACTTCTTTATTATTTAAAAATATAATGGTTTACAAATAGACAAAGTCGTTTTTAATAAATAAAAAGTAACTACGAACACATATTTCGGTTCCTGAATGAACATGGCCAAATGTAAAATTAAAGCCAATCACATCACCTGTTATTTCACAGACCATGCAAAATGGGTCGATAAATACGCATCCTCTGATTAGACCGACGTTAAGCGGACATAGAAGCGAATATTGAGCTCCTAACCGAGTGAAAACACTTGTGCCCCTGGAAATTTAACAAATATTTCGTTTTGTATATTATTTCTATTTAAAAATGGTTATAATTATAATTTAATCAAATATATTAATATATTAAACATTAAATCAAAGCAATATTCATAGTATAATAACAAAAACAAGGTATGTACTATGGGCAGAATATATTTAAGAGTTTCCTAACATTTTATAAAAAGTTGTTTGTATTTTATAAGTGCCCCAAAATTAAGGAACGGACTTAGATGAAATATAGTATGGTTCATAGCTCATTCAAAAGTAGTCAATTTTTTTCCTTTCCTACTTTTATTCTTTTCGAAGGATTTTTCGAAATTTAATACCAAAATTATAATGTACATTTCGAAAATGCCTGATACTCGATATATCAATTTCGAACTGTATTCAATGTACTCGATAGTCGTGTAAAGAGTATCGATATCTGAGGACAGCGATGCAATTAATTTGTCGGTGACATGAAAAGTCGGGTTATAGCTGTTGAAATTAGGAATTTCATAATTCGAATTGAATGGGTTTAGGTATGGAAAATAGCTTCACTGTCTGTATGTAAAATATATAAAACACATATACAACTCATATACCTTACATATTGACACGTAAAACTTTGGAACGAAATAGGGATAGCATTTATTTTTAGTAAGTTTATACGTATGTAAATAAAAAACACATATGTGTTTATAATTTAGGAAAATATTTAAATTATAGATTCATGGAATTTTAAACGCAATATACTGAAAAATGTACGTCATTAATATTACCCTCATTTAGTTATCATTATATTAATGTTCTTTTTTTTTATATATGATCGAGGGCAATGCTTGACTACATTCCACCTGATGGTAAGTGGAATGTATTCTTAGATGGTAAGGCGCATTGCCCTAGCAACCTATTCACTCTTCGCTTGAAGACACCCACATTATATTTGGCCGGAAATACCGACGCAGGCAAATTGTTCCAGTCCTTCGCTGTACGCACTAAAAATGAGGAAGCAAAGCGCTTCGTTCGGACAGGTGAAATGTCCACAACAAAAGGATGGATACCTGCCGTGCGTCGGGACGTCCGGTGATGGAAGGGGGATGGGGGAATTATGTCGTGTAATTCCTGCGCACACTCACCAAAATGTATCCTATAGAATACTGAGAGGCTAGCAATTTTACGCCTGTGTTCTAGGCTTTGGAGGTCGGCTTCGACCAATTCGGGATCGCCTATAAGCCTCTTTGCTCGCCTCTCAATTGAGTCCAGAACCGCAAGATGAGACTTTACGGCACCAGCAAATATGTGACCACAGTACTCTACACACGACCGGATCTGTGCTTTGTATAGAACAAGAAGCTGTCCCGGTGTAAAGTACTGCCGAACCTTAGCAAGAACGGCAAGCTTTGCTGCTGCAGCTCTTGCTCTAGACTCAATGAACCGACCAAAGTTGAGGTTCGAGGAAATCTTTAAACCTAACAACTGAAGTCGGTCACTGTATTCCAAGGATACATTCTGGAAAGTAGGAGCCAAGGTGAAAGGGTTCTTTTTGCGGTGAACAGACACGTCTGCGTTTTGGTGGCCTTGAACTTGACAAGATTGGCATTGCTCCATGCGGAGACTGCCTGAAGTTTGTCATTCAAACGTTGCACCATGGCTTCTCTTTCAGACCGTTCTTGATCTCGACTAGCCAGACTACTCGGCAGATATCTTTCTACAACTGTGCTGTCGTCTGCATACCCATAGATACCGGGCTTCAACTAATCATTAATGTGCAGCAGAAGTTGCAGAGTTGCAGAAAGAACGGACCCCTGAGGCACTCCGACATTTATTGTCAAGGGTTCCGAGGAACACCCGTCAACAACTACTCGGAGAGACCTCTGGCTCAAAAATACCGCAGTGAGGAAGATGTGCTAGAGAAGCATTGCCAGTGTCTAGATGCGAATTATCAGCAAACAGAGAAACAAATACATTTGCTTTCTCTGCTGGTTTAAGGCTCTCTTCTTCGAACTTACATCCGGAGTTTTGCGGGTTCGAGCATCAGCCCAAATGGGATATGTCGAATGTTTTCGGTCTTGAGCATGACCACATTTGGCAATTAACCATGGGCGAGATTTGCCACCGATAGGTACTTCAGCAAAAGGATTAAAATACTCCATTGCTTGGTGCACCACATCGGTTATAGCATCCGCGCAACTCGACGGATCCAAAGAAGAGAAGCAGACCTGCCGCCAAGGATAAGACGCAAAAAAGTATCGCATCTCATCCTAATCTGCTGACTTGTATTTCCATACTCGCCTAACACCATGAGGTTCGAAAGCTGGTGGGGAATATGTAAACACAGATTTCACCAGACAGTGGTCGGAGGTTCCCAAGGGGGATGTGACTTCTACACGATACCTGTCCGGATCAGTTGTCAGCAGAAGGTCCAGGCAATTGGCTGTATGGCCTACCACATCTGATACCCTTGTCGCTTGCTTCACCAGCTGAAAGAGGTCCAAGGACAACGCAAAGTTCCGCGCTTCTCTTCCAGCATGGTCGGTCATCTGGTACGGGAACAGCCAATCCTGATGACAGGCATTAAAGTCCCCCAGAAAGACGAGCTGCGCCGAAGGGTACTGATACAGAGCCATATTTGCAGCGTCAAAGAGATACTCAAATAAACGAGTTGTCTCCTGGTCACCGCTGTGCGAACGGTAGACACAGGAATACAGGATTTTTTCGTTTCCTGTGCCCACTAAAACCCATAGGGAAGAAAAAATGGGATCTTCAAGGTGACGGAGTCGCTGAATACAGAGGTCGTTCCGAGCGTACACACTGACTTCGGCCCGTGAGCGAAAGTTGTGCTCTAACGAGTAACCGGCATAATCCAAGTACGTTGCGCTCAAAGGACATTGAATTTGCGTCTCCGTCAAAAAGAGCAAGTGCGGGTGCTCTGTCTCCAGGTGGTGGTGGACAGCTAAAAGATTTGAGTGCAAACCCCTTATATTAGTAAGGTGCACTTTATATGAGGAGGAGTGCAACCGCTGTGTATCCTTGTTTTTTTTTTAACTTTTTCATAAAAAATAAATAAATATAAAAGTGAACTGGGATGGGAAATGGCAGTTGAACGAGACGGTACGTATCGAACCCAAAATTGGTGATGTCTTGTTACTGGGAGGCTAGTCTGGAGACTGTGGGGACGCCCGAACCCACCCAGGGATCGCCATTGGGCCTCCTCGTCTGGTCGCCAACCAGCACGATGGAGCACCCTGGGATTTTTCGCAGCTGGCCTTTCGTGGGTGGCTAACCCAATAATTGGGCCCCCAACTATCTGCGGGCGGCCAGCGGAAAGCCGTCGCTTCGGATCCCGCTACCCTCCTCGACCAGACACCCGACAAAATAAACACCAACTCGACGTCAACCGGTTCGCCAACGTACCGCAGCTGTTCAGACCCATTTCCCATAAACGGCTTCATCGAGCAACGTGCCGGAACATGACGAGGTCACTTTGCGGCACGACTTTGCCCGATGGGTGGTAACTTTAATTAAGTAAAATAAAAAAAAACTCAGATTGTTTGTAATATTATTATTTGTATTGTCAATAATATTTCACAATATCCTTAGAATAATACAAATTTAATAACCAATTACAATGATGACTCGTGTATTCGTGTACTCGAGGTGTCGTGTGTCGTGTCGTGTCGTGTGTCGTGTCGTTATATATTTAATAAACGACCAAACCCAGAAATATAGTAAGCCTAAAACAAGTAAAGATCAACTAGGAAACGTTTAAGTGATTACAGGTGGCTTAGGGATGTAATGATGGCTATTATAATAAAATTGTAAACGAGGAGTCGTCACTTACTGTACAAGTAGACCATTATTCCTGCTGCGGGGTTACTCTTGGATATAACTGAAACAAAGATTTTTTTTTTTGTCTGTCTATGCTGTTAGCCCTGTTGGCTATTATAGCGTCACCGGGGGAGCGGGTGGGTCAGGAGACCCGCCCTTAAAAGGGGGGCTAGATGGGCCCCATGGGAAACGACGTCCCGAGGGCGTCTCAGATTGAGACACGGACCTCGGCTCGGGGCGTCGTTAAGAAACAAAGAAATGGTAGAAATATTACTTATAATTAAAGTAAATACATGTACCTAATACTAAAATGAAATATTAGTTGTAAATACAAGATGTTGAAGGAACTTCAGCTAACTTAAGTTACATAATTTTTATACTTCATAGAATTAAATAGATAATAAAAGATGCAATTTCTGCATAAAATAAGTCTTAAACTCCACATGGCATAAAGTTCTACAACACATGCGATGTACTGTGATGTGATGGGGTCGTTCTTTATCGATTCTCGTCCGTTAACAGCGCCTTTTAAAACAGACTATAGAGTCCGACGTTTCGAGTGAGATGTATACCTAATTGAAAAAAAACTTTAGGTGTGGTGTGTCGTGTCGTGTGGTGTAATTGTGGTGTGTTGTGTCGTGTCGTGTCGTGTCGGATGTCGTGTGTCGTGTCGGGTGTCGTGTCGTGTGTCGTGTGTCGTGTCGTGTGTCGTGTGTCGTGTCAGGTGTCGTGTCGGGTCGGGTGTCGTGTCGTGTATCGTGTCGGGTGTCGGGTGTCGTGTCGTGTGTCGTGTCGGGTGTCGTGTCCTGTGTCGTATCATTTGTCGTGTCGGGTGTCGTGTCGTGTGTCGTGTCGTGTGTTGTGTCGTGTGTCGTGTGTCGTGTCGTGTATGGTGTCGTGTGGTTTATCGTGTCGTGTAGTGTGTCGTGTCGTTTGGTGTGTCAAGTTGTGTGTCGTGTGGTCTATCATGTATCGTGTGTCGTGTCATGTGGTATCTCACCCCCAGCAAGTTCCTGGGCACGTATCCGTCGTCGTGTTGGTGGTCGCGGCACCACTACCACTCCCGCTCGTAGTCGTCTCCCTTCCTCAAAACCTGCAGACGCGCGCCGCTCTCGAACGACAGTTCGTCGGAGCGATACACCGAGTACGAAATCTTTGTCTAGGGCCTAGATCATAAAAAAAAAAACTGAAAAATAGTTTAGTGTATTTTCACTGAAGCGTCAAATTTTAAAGATCTTGGGAATAAAAATATAATAAAATGTTTATTATAAAATATATATAAAGCATTTCATTTAAAATATTACAAGTTTCCCCAAAGTTACAATTGAATGCAGTTGTTCTCTGATAATGTTTAGCTGATATCAGCTTATTTTCGAAAGTATTTGAACTAAATTTGCAATTTAATGACGTCTCGTTATAACATTGTAATACCGCAAAGACTAAGATAAAGACAAGTTACCAGAAAGTGTACCAACTAGGAAGTATGAAAAGACTTTGAACTTACATAAACAAACTTGTTTGAAATTTACTTTTTGAATACTACTCTTAAGAATTTAACAAAAATAAAGACTGATTAATAGATAATTAAATCATTTGTTCAAGTTAAACTGATTTTTGACCAAAATAACTCTCGAACGACAGTTCGTCGGAGCGACACGCCGAGTACGAGATCTTTGTCTAGGGCCTAGATCATAAAAAAAAAAAAAACTGAAAAATAGTTTAGTGTATTTTCACTGAAGCGTCAAATTTTAAAGATCTTGGGAATAAAAATATAATAAAATGTTTATTATAAAACTTACCTAAAGTATATATAAAGCATTTCATTTAAAATATTACAAGTTTCCCCAAAGTTACAATTGAATGCAGTTGTCCTCTGATAATGTTTAGCTGATATCAGCTTATTTTCGAAAGTATTTGAACTAAATTTACAATTTAATGACGTCTCGTTATAACATTGTAATACCGCAAAGACTAAGATAAAGACAAGTTACCAGGAAGTGTACCAACTAGGAAGTATGAAAAGACTTTGAACTTACATAAACCAACTTGTTTGAAATTTACTTTTTGAATACTACTCTTAAGAATTTAACAAAAATAAAGACTGATTAATAGATAATTAAATCATTTGTTCAAGTTAAACTGATTTTTGACCAAAATAATTTGCCTAATTTTTATAGGTTGTAGTTAGAGCAATTATTTAAAATCCTGACTTGTTTTTAATAATTAACATATTATATATGATAGAAGATTATTAAGCATTCAGTAGATTAGAATTTTGAAAAATATTCATAGTTCTAGTGTTAAGTAGAGCAAGAATCATTGCTCTAATAGAAAAACAAACAGACTAATTTTAAGACAATATAAAATAAGATAATTTTGGTTTATTGAAAGGCTTTCGTAAAACGAAACATAAATTGCTTTTGGTTTGAAAATATCCTTGTTTGTCTATTGTTAGGTATAAATATTATATATTATTGTTATACGTTTATGACTAAACTAATATATTATGTCTACAATACAACAATATTGTATGATACAATTAAATATAATATTAATGTAAATGTATGATACCATACAATATAATGTAAATTAAAACCTTATTTGGTTGAGTTGTTACTTAACTATTAACGGTTAAATTGACATTGTATTTTTGTTCGGTAAAATTCCTTTGTTCCAAAAATATTTATTTACAAAAATGCATAGACAATGTTATTGTTTAATTAAAACTTGATTTCCAATTCGGAAATTGTTTTATTGTAAAACTTTACAATAGTGCAGTAGCACTCGAAGACTTAACATAGACTTTTTTATCTGAAATATTGTTTTTGAGAATAAATTATATACATAAAACACTCTTATTAAATCCGTCAAATATATATTAAACTGATAATTCTTTTTTCACAGTGGTCCGCTACATCCTACATCCACATCCTTATACATAATCTTAACAAAAAATATTAATGGAAAATATATTAAGTAAGTAATAAGTTAACTATTTAGTTAATCAATGTTTGAATAACTTAACATATTTTGTAAGCATTTTGTTATCCTTCATTTTACTCTTGGTGATTTGAAAAATAATTAAAAAGCCTTGGTACAAATAAATTTATAAATTGTCTATGTTCCCTGAATAACAAAAAAAACATTGCTTCCATGAAATTTGAGCTATTTTATATCTAATAAATTACGGAACTGGACATATCAGTGCTTGTCAATTTTGCTGTCATCTAAAGAGCAAGTTTCATCATGACCAAGTTGGCAACGATGCAACTTAGAGTGATGGACAGAGCGAGGCGAAACTTAGCCCCAACGCAGGGGTTAGGAAAAGCTAACAAGGAAAAGCTATTTAATCTGATTCTTACCGTCTACAATTCTTTGGCGATATTTCCAGATCAATACAACAAAGGTACCTGAAAAAAATGGGGCGCTGATTCAAAGGGTGGGAATGCTGTTGTGTATCCTCTGATATTACAAAAGACTTCACAAACTTGTTTACTCTTTTTTTTATAAAAAATGTGTAAATACATACTCAAATAAAATTTGGTTATTGTATATAAATGTCCATAAAAGTTGTCTATAAATCCAGACTAATATTACTTACATCTGTTGTTAAATAATTGATGATTTTAAATTAAGTTAAATATTATTATTATATCTTATTAAACAACATTACTATATAAGACGACAGCTAAAACTAGAAGTTACTTTTTTCCCCAAATATATTTTTATCGTTCCTTATCAATACAAACACGTTTTACGTTTCCCAACGGAGCTTTCAAGATACTATAACAAGAGAAAATTCATATTTTATAGTAGTTAGGTAGAAATTACATAGTTCAGTTAAAAATAATTTGTTTGCAAAAAAAGGAAATATAAAAGTAGATACAAGCCCTATATGGTATGGTATATAGATGGCGGGGGGGATACCAGGTACTGACTGATAAGTCATGGTACCTCTATACCGTATTTACTACGATAGCATATCTTTTATTTACTTTGAAACTTGTGAATAGACGTGAATATCAATCAGTATACAAAGAAGCAGTATTTAAATAAAATAAAATATTAGTAATTTCCAATATAATAAAGTAGAAACAAGAAAACAAAGTTAACTGTTTAAAAAGGGTTTAAATAAAAAGTGTGATTAAAAATGACGTCGCCCAACATACTTAGCTACTACTACTACTACTTACTGTTATATATAGGTATGGTTTAACACATGGTCTTATAATACCGTATTAAACATAATATATATTTTTAAAAACTATGTATATTTCCAGTAATAATATAACGATAACAATAATTACTATTTAATCTTTTCTCTTAAAGTGACAAAATGGACGTTTTATTTGTCCCTATACTATTAAAAACAGCAAATAGCAAATCGTTTGAACTCGTGAAATTGATTTCATATGCGCTTGCAAAGAATACTTTTGTAAGTTTTACCTGCGTCTTTATTTAGTTTGACTTGTTATTCTCTTCAGAAATTTAAGATCATTAAAGTTTTTTGAATGTTTAATTAAATATAATAAAAAAAAACCATTTTGTCTTTTTTTTCTATTTGTTTGTGGTTTGTCTGTGTATCTTTTTAATATTTTAGTAATTATTTAGTTTAATCATTAAATTAACCCAGTACCTACTGTGAAACTTTATTAACAAAATAAAACTATCACATGTTTTTATATATTTTATTGTTTCTTTAACATCATCTTTCCTTAATGTTATCCATGTGCATTTAATTATTTTCGATTTTTTATTCCAGTTTGATAATTTCAGTAACCTTTATCTTAATTATTCCACAATAGTACAGTTTCATATGGTTTTGTTAATATAACTAGTTTCAAAGGTTTAAGTCAGAAATAAACCGAGCATACTAACACCGAGACGGAGACAATAAAGTCAAATTAGCACATAACACTTATGTGTGTAATGAATATCTACAAAGCCGTCAACTCATTTCAACCGATATATGTACCTTTTTTAATATTATATATGAATGTCTGTTAAAAGTTATATTTAAAATGTTATTATCATTAGTGTCATAAGAAACGATTCATTTAGTGTAATTGTATTTCTTAAAATATATATTTACTTATAGCTCGTTATAAGGTGACTTAAATCGTTAAAATCATAATAATAATAATGTCTAGCGCTAGTAGAACTCAAGTCACATTTACAACTGGGATTTAAAATTGCTTAATTTTTTTTATATATTTTTTTATACTTTCTTAGTTAATGCTTGACTACATTTCATTTAATGGAAAGTGGAAATATAGTCATGCGTCTGTGAGAGATCTGTGCCTTATATAAAACAAGAAGCTGTCACGGTGTAAAGTACTGTCAGACCTTTGCTTGAATGTTTTCGGTCTTGAGCATGACCACATTCGGCATTAAACCATGTTCCTGATGCACCACATCGGTTATAGAATCCGCGCAACTCGACGCATCCAAAGAAGGGAAGCTGACCTGCTACCAAGGATAAGACGCAAAAAAGCGCAGTCCCAATCTGTTGACTTGTATTTCCATACTCGCCTAACACTATGAGGTTCGAGAGCTGGTGGGGAATATGTAAACACAGATTTTACCATACAGTGATCGGAGGTTCCCATGAGGGTGGTGACCTCTACACGATACCTTTCCGGATCAGTTGTCTGATATTACAAAAGACTTCACAAACTTGTTTGCACTTGTTTTTATAAAAAAAATGTGTAAATCATACTCAAATAAAACTTGGTTATTGAATATAAATGTCCACAAAAGCTGTCTATAAATCCAGACTAATATTACTTACATCTGTTGGTAAATAATCGGGATCAGTTGTCAGCAGAAGGTCCAGGCAATTGGCCGTACCACATCAATTTCGAAAAAGAATAGATAATTCGAATAAGAATCAATTTTTCATTACACATATGACAGTTATTACCATAAATAATAAAGAAAAAAAAAATTAAATCTTTAATTAATGTTGGTATTTTTAAAGCGGAAGAAAAATGAACGATATTTATTATATAATAATACACCTCGAGGCATACAAGACCATCAGACATAATTAATGCCACAAAAACCACCTTCTAAATCAAATAAAGGCAGATAACATTTCATTCATATTTTTTTTACTTTTTACTGGATATGGCGTTATATTTTTGGGATTTTCGGAACAAACATAGGTAAGGTTTAATTCTGATGGTTTGTAAAATTGATTTGGTATACGGATTTATTTATTTTACTTTAATACAAATATAATATTAGTTTTTACTCAATAAGACATCCTATTTAATTACAATTATACAAATACGAATTGTATTTATTATTTTGAGACACCGGAAAAAAATATATTTTAACTATGTATATTTTAAAGTATGAACAGTCGTGATTTATATTATATATGAGTTCTTACAAATTTACACCCAGATTTTTTCTATCCCGACTTAGTAATCCTTATACTAATTTAAAAAATAAAGAAAAATAAATTCGCTTTCTCAATATAAATAAATGATAATAGGAGTGGTTTATGAAAGATTATTATATTTAAAGATTTAACTAAGCGGGTAGAGAAGCAGTGGCTTAATTGACAGAGCGACGGAAGGATATCCCAGAGGTAAGAATCCTGTCGGTGTCAATAAATGTTATTCCGTATTTTTAAATAAATATTGTTAATACTGAGCATAAAAGTTATTGTTTGCATATGTATACTACAATAAAGACGACATAATATTAATACGTACAAAGAGTTCGTGATAGTAAATTGTCAGTAAAGTTGCCTGGAATATACAATTTAATTTAACGAATGTTATATTATTTTGTACAACAATTTGATCTCACTAATTTGAATTTTATGCGTTTTATTTTTTATTTAAGGACAGTTGAGTCCAAGCTATTTATCTAGCTAGATAGATAGTTACTTTATTTGCACAATACTATTTTTTCCATACAAGACATAAGTAAGTTCACTGATAGAATACTTAGATTTTTTAAAGTTAATGTTCCATCTAAAACTTCTATTTCATTGATAACCTTAAAAAATGAACCGCAAATATAAAATATACCTTTAAAAGTGTACCATCTCACGTTTGATTGCTTTAACAATGTTCTTGAAGCCATGTTTTGTCAAACAACAAACAATTTATTAAGTTATATTGAACATAGATGATGAACATTTTTTAAAGTTAAATTTATGATCTGAGCTTTATGAGCTTTGAATCTCTTATTGAGAAAAGTCGTATAAAGACTAAAGATCCGCTTAGACTGGTTTGCACCTATACAATTGTAAATAAAATGCAATATATAAAAAGCAATATTCTTTGAAATTCCGTACAACAGACCATGAAAAAAATTTTTGTCATCATAGATCACTTAAAGTAGTTTCTGTTGGCACAACTAATGAAAAAAGTTTTAAATTATTCTATCGGAAAATATAACTTAAGTAAAGAGAACTGTAAAAATAAAATAGTTTCTTCCTTACTCAAAGGATTTTATAAACGAGGTATAAATAAGTAGTCATATTATTTGCGAAAAATCACTTTTGTTTGGCTAAATTATGATTTTTTAAATGCTATAATTTTATCTGTAAAAAAAATATTTAATTATTATATATAAAGTAATATTATTTTGTTTATTTCGATCTTCAAAAAAACGAAGTTGAGAAAAAAAAGATGAAGTTGAGAAACTTGTTACCAACTATGCAATTCGTCCGATCTCCTTTGTATTACTCTTCTCTATATTACTAAAAAGAACACTTAAAGAAACTTATACCAGCCACTCAATGTAATTTAATTTAAATTTTAACCCTGTACTAGATCCTGACGTATCTTGAAAGTTTAAAAAAGAACTAAATAAACAATATTTATTTCATTTTCTTTATTCATTTTATTTGTATTTGATTTAATTTAAGAATAAATTCTTCCATTTTCAGGAACTTCCATACTTCCATCTGGTGTACCATCTGGCTTAATTGGTTTTCGTTTTTTGAATTTTGCACTATTATGTTTTCTTCCCCTTCATTCACTTTTCTTCTCTCCATATATACCCATTACATATTTTCTGATATATATAGCTATTTTATTTCTAAAAAATATATTTTTTCCAAGTAACTTTAGGGTTGAAATTACAATAAATTAAAATAAATAAAAACGACTGATTCCGAAAATATATATTTTGTTAGTATAAATTTTAATAGCTTTTCAGTAAACTGATAGTTTTTGAAATTAGATTTATTTATTTTTTTACTGAACGTTTATTTTTTAATATTTATTTTGGTTTTTATGGCCATTATATTTCAAAGTAAGTTCTATTAGATAAAATATTACTTACATCTTTAAGAAAAAAAAATCTGTTCAGTCTCAAAAGGTAAATGAAAATCAAATCTTATAAAATATTATAAGTTATACTCGACTAATAAATTGTTATTAATAATATTTTTTTATCTCTTTTTACCTTTTTTATTTATTATAATTTATTTTTTGGTCGTTGAATAAATTGAAGAAATAATTAGTAAAGAAATCTTATTAAGTACTTTATTTTTTCATTGATTTTTATTTTAATACCTTGAAAATATCGTAAGCTTAAGATATTTTCTGAATTTTATTATTACCCACTCCACAACGAGGTCACTATTAATCTCGTTGTGGCGTTAATTATAGCACGTTAATTATAACGTAACTAGGGTTTTAAATAAGAAGTAAGTTTTAGTTATTAAATTAATAATTAAAAGCCATCCAGGTGATGAGATCCTTATATATCACTTACTCTATTAAAACAATTATTCAGTGTACACTTATTTTTTAAAGAATATATACATCGAGTTATTGACACAAATATTAAAGAAGGTTTGATATTCTATATAATATTTATAACCACTCACTACTTTTTTTAATGGTAATATTATGAATACCAATCAGGCAGCTGTAAATTGACTAAAAAATGGTTTAATAAATTCGAAAGCGTGCAACTGAAATATTAAAATTACAAAACCTCATAAAACAATATTATTATACTTAATATCTGATGCGAATATTAGAGACGTGCAAATAATAAATAATAAGATAAAAGCCCCAAAGCTACTTTCAGTTCTAGAGGAAATATTGCGTTATTAGAATTTTTGTATAAAAATTTTCAAGAATCGTTTCCTTATAACTTCAAAAATATTTTACAGAAAAATCTTTGTATAATATATAATAAAATATTTATATATTACGCGTTCCAGGAATTTTAAACGGTAGAGTATGATAATATTTGTATTAACTTTAGTGAAGATAATATACACATACTTATTATCCAAAAGTTTTGATAACTGACTAGGTAACTTTGAAGATAAAACAGCTTTGCTGCTCATACATTTTACTGTTCTACTGTTCTTATTAGATTTTTTTAAAAGAATAGTACAAGAAATAACATTTTGTAAATTTACTTTAAACATTATAACTGATTTTTTCTAAGGTAATATTAAATATTAATAAAAATCTTGGATGAAATTATAATAAATAATATCATTTGAGAAAGTCAGTATATTTGTCCGTATTTCAGGACAAATCTTTTTTTTTTGTCAATCATGGTGAGTGACAAAAAGTTTTTATAGTTCCTTGCATTCAAATAAAGTATTATTTTTAATACCAAGAACTCATTGCATGAGTAGTACTGTATTGATTCATTGCATGAGGTTTGTATATTTTAATTAAGAGTCTCTTAAATATATTTTTACTCGGCTATAATCATGTAGTATTAATCGGAATTTGCCCGACTGGTTTCGAACCCATTCGAGGTTCCTATTCATGAGCTCGAAGCATGGCGGACTCGCGATGTGAGCAGCAGCAGCAGCAGCTCGCTGAGCGCGTCGCGATTGTGGTGCTGAGGTTGGGGGGGAAGATGTAGTCTCGTCTCTCGTTACTCGTCGTTATATTCCGTTGTAAACACACTGAACTCACTGTATCACTATTAAATGTATGTAACTTATCGTTAGTGTCCTTTGTAGTGTCAATAACCAGTACCGGTAGGTAGCATCCAACCACTACCTCTATTAAAATTCGGTAGACGGCAGATTTCGATGACGCGGTACTAAAAACTTTTCGGAAAAATTCCGATTTATACTACATGATTATTGCCGGGTAAATATATATATTTAATAATCATCATGGTTCATGAAAGTTTAAGAGTATCCTATATTTCTTTATCTAACTTAAAATATAACCGCTACAAGTATTATAGTATTCAACGACTAGAAAACATAAAATGATATTAGCATCACTAATTACGCCTGCTATGCACCTTGCAATAATATTTGAATACTAGCTTTTGGCCGCGGCTTCGCACGCCTTAAATTCGTAGTAAAACAATTCCCACTTCTTTTGTATTGGCTTCTATATGACTTATTTTAAGTGATACGATCGATATTACGAAATCGGCAGACATCGCTCACTGTCAAAAATATATTTAAAGTTTTTAATAAGGATACAATATTAGGTGATGTAATTATTTTTTTACCTCTCTTGTTTTTACTTAAACGTCCATTTAAATACTTCTTAAATAGAGAACTTAATAACCATTCTAACCATTTATCACACTTATAGATTTTCATTGAACATAATCAAAATATTACCATGTAAACTTGAGGAATTCTGAGCTACACAATCGACGTTATTTTCACCATCAACTTAAAGCTGTAGTTTTATTAAAAAAAAAACTATATTAAATGATGAACATTGAATTAGCTATAAGCATTAACAAAATTTTCAATACTGATCATTCACAAAAGCCATTTTTGAGACGGTTTGCACGGTTCCATAACAGAGTGCGTCGGCAGACCGTACCACCGCAAACGCGAAGACCCTATATTTTAAATCTGTAATATCTTCGAAAATATTAATTGAAATTACATGCTGTAGGGAGCTATATTGTTCCATATTAAATGTAAAATGTATTTAAGTTACTCAATTAGATAAGAATTAAAGCTGTATTTCTGAAAATCGCTTCGTAAATTACCTATTATTTTTCGTAAAAAAAAAGGATAAAAATTTGCTATTGTGGGTTATCCCTAAGAGATAAACGTATACCATCGCGGATTTTCTTGTAGAGCTTTTACAATACTTAGTACATTATTTTGATCTATCTCGTGGAGTTCAACCAGCGTTTGCATTGTAAGCGCAAACAAAAAGACAAACAGATAAACAGACAAAGATTTTAAAAATGCTGAAAATGGATTCTGTTAGTTATTACTTTACATCCTGGTATATTTTTTTTTATATATTTAATGTACAAAGACCACTCCTCTACAGTATTATTACATGTATAGAATAAGATTTTCATGGTACCTATTACGTCATTGACATAAATAGTCATAACTTTTTTATTTCTTAACCGATTTAGATGAAATAAAAACTAAATGTTAAATGAAGACTGTAGTAATATATTCCCGAAAACTGCATTCAAATTGGTTAAGCCGTTTCTGAGATTAGCGTGCACAAACATACAGACATACAGACAAACAGACGAACTGAAAAACCATTGTTTTGGGTTCTCTTGCTCTTATAAAGCCCCCCTATGATGTTTTTTTTTTTTTTTGATTCCATGTACAGGAATGGCTCAGTGACGATTTTATTATATGTATAGATAAAGGACAGTCATCAATATTTATATTTTATATCTTACATAAGTTTACATTTATTACTATATATTAAAGTAACTCGCTTACAACAATGAAAATACAACATTATTGAAATTATATACAAAGAAAGCTAAGCAGCAGAGCAGAGCAGCAATGAAAAATGCTGCAAAAACGGGAAAAGATTTCTTTTTTAAAAGCTTTCCTCGCGTGCGCTGAGGAAAACTTAAAAACCCCGCGGACCGAGTCGCGGGCGACCTCTAGTCTTTAATATTTTGTTATGATCGATTCTAAATTGTCAATTGATCATATATATTTTTTTTATGAACTCTAAGTTTATAAATTCATTTCTCCCTTCGAATTGTAACTAATAATGTTAGTAAATCCTTAAATCTTTGAATAAAGCTGGATACTGGTGGACTTCATTCATTAGATTCGAACTGCTACTAAAATGCATAATATTATATTATTTGAATACAAAATTGCCACTAAAATATACCCTAGCAAAGATCCTGTGTCAGTAGGAATTAATCCGTTACAAAATCCCTTGAGATCCCATTCAGGGTTTCCAAATGATTAGACTTTTCATATTGCAATATCATTTTTGGTTAGTAAATTTAGTCAGGACTTAAAAGAACAGTAAGTAAGTATTATAACCATATCAAACGAATATAGTAACTTCAATTCTTACAAGTAAAAAAAATATTTTTCCTTTTATATGTAAAATATCTTTTAATTATATTTGCTAATTTTAAAATATCTTTTAATTATATTTTCTATTGTTCATAATTAAGATAAAAAAAAATAGCATTTAATCTTAAAATGAGACAACCCTACTTAGGCTTCGGGCCTTATACTTTCTAGCAACGTAAACTTGCCCCAGTTACAGTTTAGACAATAGGCGATTTTGGACTGGTATTAATTATACACAGACAAACAGATTCTGCAACACTTGTAAGCTTGGAGATATTGCGTTTTCATGTAGATTTGTCTTTTTTTTATTGAATTATCGAAGTGAATTCCTTATCTTATTAAAATGCAAGCTTGTTTAGATTTTTACGAACTAACTTTGGTAAAAAGCGGTCACGTAACAAACTATAGAATTTGCATAATAAAACCTAACAATGATCTAGTCAGTGCTTCTCAACAAATTCATGCTTCAGAGAAACAACGCTAATAAGTTGTTTAATATAAACTCCTGTCACGTTTCTGTTGGTGACATCAACTAAAACTAAATTAACTAGCGGACACTGAATATTAGTTTAGTGTATTTTCACTGAAGCGTCAAATTTTAAGCCTCAACAAGGAACATCTACATTGTACTACTATGTATAGTGCTACGGGAGATTGTGTTCGAAGTAATAATGTTGATAAAATTAATAAGTAACTTTTATTGTAAATAGGACAGTTTATTTTTTTACCTTCTGCTTTAATTAAGGGATTTGAAGGTTGACAGGTTTTTATACGTAGACTGTTGTAAGAGCGGAAAGGATCTTGGGCTACTAACCTTATTATACAAATAGAAACTATCTCTCTCCATCATGTCATCAAAGTAAAGCTTATTTGTTTTAGCAAACCAGACATCGGTTTCTTTTGGTCTCAATAAAACTAACAATCTTCACTTTCACTTTCAATTGAATATGAAAGTATAATGAAAAATAGATGGGGTTGAAAGAATACCAGAGTTAAAAAATCGTTGAGAATAATAATAATTAATAATAATTATTATTATTTATTGGTCAAAGAACAATTTTGAAGTGCATGCAATATGACAAATTTAACTTAGATTAAACAGTATAGATATACTTGAAGCCTCTGTTCCTTTACTAGGAAATCTGTATTGCAAAACTAAAATTTATCTCTTTCACACATAATTGATTACAAGTTTACCTCAAAGTTACAATTAAAAGCTAATTGCCTATCATAAAGTATAGCTAATATTAGCTCATTTACAAAACTCTATTTGAACAAAATTTGCAATTTTATGACGTCTTGCTATAATTGTAATACCGCAAGGACTTATAAGACTAATTTGCACGAAATTTTCTAACTTGCAAGTATGAAATGATTTAAACTCATATAAACCATCTTATCAGAAATTTACGCGTACAATAACATTGTTAACAAGAAAAGACTGATTAATAGTTTAACGAATTATTTGTTAAAATTAATACAAGTGTTTGAAAACATTAATTTTCTATCTAATTATTTCTATCATAGAACTTATAAATAACGCCGCTAATTACCTTATAATAATGATAAGGTTTCTGAGTCATGAATATTACATAAACTTAATTTATCCACTGATATTTCACTAGATATAACTTCATGAAATTATAATTAAGGCGAATAACCTAGAGATAACATTCAGTCAACAGCCAAGTTTTCTTATGATAAACATCTCTGCATACATTACTAAAATTCCTTTATATATGCATCTCAAAATATCTAGAGGCCAATTAATAGGGTCAAAACCCCAAATTTGTTATAAACATTTGCTACTAAAAGAGTATAGTTTTGTAGAACAGCGCATATTTTATGAACTATTTATAAAAGAGTTATTGTTGCTATCTAAAACTAACGAATTCCTTTACTCAACTTCAGCAACAGTATAAGCTTTGCTAAATATTTTTATTTGTTTCATAAAGTGCTATAAACTTAAAGCGCAGGAATTAGCGCAGAGAATGAAAATAAAACAGAAGCCAGAGTGTTTGTCGAGCAAAATTGAGTCCGTGTTTGTAGTTAGTGTAGACATAGCTTTATTGTTATATCCGCTAACTAAAAATTGTCTTTCTGTAGTAAATAGAAATTTCCAAGAATAATATTTTGTTCTTAGTAAAAACCTGAAGACTTTATATCAATGCACTAACTTTTGCTTGCGACTTCGTCCACGTTTAACAATCGGAAATCGGGACACACTGTGTTAGCTACTTGATAATTTTGGTCAATTGCCTGACACTTAATTGTTAAGTTATAAAATATAATTTGTTCTTATATATCAATTATATCTTATATATCAATTTTTTAATACTTTTGAGTCAAAATAATATTTTAATATTAACGTAAAATATTAAATTACAAAAAAAAATACATAATTATTATAATAAACAAATAGTTATTCTAGCGGCAGTTAATCCTACACGTTAATGTTTCTCTCGAGAAACACTTTTTTCTTTTCCTGAAGTTTCAAACCGGTTCCAAAGACTAAAAAAAAAAGGAAAACTGCTAAAAACTTTATTTTTAACATTAGTTATGGCAACATATGTCTAATGATATATTCCAGTAATTCGGTGATTATTTAATAAATACCTGAAATTATACGATATTGTAAATAAACAAACATACATTTTAATATATATATTATCCCAATGTATATTCGAAATAATAATTAAATATTAATACTCAGCAAATACTCGTATATATTGAAATACAAACAAATAATGGTAGAAGCAATATTAAAGACAATAAAATAGTTATGACTCAAGTGTACTTTAGTTTTTATTATTATGGATGGAAGGAGAATTTCAATAAACCACTTTTACTAGAGTGTTCTTATTTCAAAAATAATCTCTGCTAATGAATAGTTACTAATCATTAGTATTTGGTGATACATTTGACAACTGACAGATATTCGAACTTACAGATTTCGATTCGAATTCTCTCAAGTACTTTTTTTTCATATTTCGACATATCTTTTCTTCAGTTTAAATCTAACTTGATCTTATTTTTAATTAATAAAAGTTCTCACTAGATTATTTCACGTGTCAGATAGACGTATAGTATACCAAGTATAACTAGGAACAATAATCACAGAAATATTGGCTATACAATATGGCAACAGCCACATAATACTCTATGTAGCTGTTGGAGCTTGACTTTGGTTTAGCTATCCAGATCACTAACCAACCGGAAACGAAACGATTTTTAGATGATATATAATGATGATGATATATAATGATGATAATAAATATTTATTTATATATATACATATGTATATATTTAAAATAGATACAACTGTTAATATCAAACCGGCATTACTGGAAGACTCTACTTTACGTTATTTTTTATTACTGGTAAATAAACAAACATAACACATAATTTTATAAACATACGGTTTTTAATGATAAAACATAAAATGAATATAGCCCATAACTGATAATAGTTGCTATAACATTCTCGTTCTTACGGCCACAAACTCCGCATTTATTGAATAGAATATTCAACAGAATTTAATAAAATTGCACCGTAAAAACTCGTTGCCTCTTTAAAAGTTGACAAAGTCTGTATTCATTAAAGATGAATTGAATTTCCATGAAGATTCGATTTTTTTTTTAAACTGTTATTTGTCAAAGGAGTTTTTGTGGGAAGCATAATTTATTTTATTTTTAAACTTTAGGCAGACTAAGAGTTTTTGTTATGTCTTTGCTTTTACACTTACTGGCTTTGAAAGCATAACTGGGAGAGAATATTTAAGTCTGTTGGCATTTGCTACAAGTCCCATGGAGCTCGTAGATAATATACTAAGATAGGAACATTTTGTTCGTGAAAGTGTGTAGCAAGCGCTTAGAATAAATAAAAAACTATGTAGCTAAAGAAATACACATATATACTATTTATTAAAGTAAATAAGTGTAGTAAGTGTTCTCCGTCGCTCATAGACAATTGTAATAAGGGGGGTAAAGAATGCCATTAGAGGGGGGGCACTCGAATTTAAAATGAACAATGAATGAAATAAAGGTTTAAGGCTCCCGGTTCTAAATTCATTGTGTGAAAAGCACCTTTACCTTTCATATCTACTTGTCAACATTCAGTGAGAGGTTGGTTCTTTTTAAATGGAGCTTTTAAGTCGATGAGTGATTTTATAGTGAAGCTGACAAGTATATTAGCTTCATTTAAGGTATAGGATATACAAGGTAATAAGGGTTGGTCTACAAGATTTTGTTAAGGTTGATCTTATAAGAAATATGTTTGGATTGTTTTACCATAAATTAATATTACTATTGAAATAATCAGTTATTTTATGAAAAAAAGTCTACCATTTTTGGTAGTAGTAGTGGTTATTGTGTTCAGACAGATGAATGCTTCTGAAAAGTTTGGTTTAGTTTCCAGTTTTCAAATATGTAGCACAAACTACAAACGAGTGACTGCAATACTATTTATTTAACTACGAATAAAGTTTTTTTAGTTATTTCATAATAATAGCTTACAGTTGGTCACAATAACATTTATATATTTATTCATTACTCAAACAAACACAAATAAAGTAGTTAAATCAATTAGTATCCAAATGTTTAATTTATTAATTTCATTTGTTAATATAAGTTCTTTAGGACTTCAGGTAAAATAAAGTAAATTCGTGTGCAAACCGACTTCAAGTACGCTGTAAAATAAGTCAAACGAAATAGCTGAAACTTTTTTGGCTTCTTCACGCCAACCAAATGCATTACAGTCGAGTCTTCATAAATATTAATTTTGGCCCAAAAATAAAGTTGGCAACGTTATACAGACCGCAAAATTAACTTCTACAAAAATACCTTTGATGTAAATTGTTATAAAGGCCGAAATAATCTCAAAGTCTTACACAGCAAAGCAGTATTTAAGGTTTTTACACATGGAGCGTTTTAGGTAGATGACATTTTTAGTGATGAATTTTATTTCCGTGCTATAAATGAAGTACTTCTTTGTACGTACTTGTTTTATATTTTACATGATACGAATTTCGTCTTATCTATCTGCGTAAGTTTTATTACTAGGTAAGCTGTAACGATTGTTGTAGTTCAAATTGAGAACACCTGAGTATAAACCAATCAATATCCTAACAATACAGATAAATTTTTAAACAATTTAGACAATAAACAAAAAAAAAAGTCTTTTTACTGTATTTCTTGTTGTTTAAAAATCTACAACCACAACTGCTTCATACGGATCGGTGAGGCTTGTGTGTTCGTTGAAGCATTATTCCGCGCAGCGTTTTCGCACGAACGCCCCGTGCATTCACAACCTTACACCTCAGAATCCTGCATATTAAAATAACAGGACACAAAAATGAAATGTAGCATTACGTAAGCCGAAACACGGCCTGTGCCGGCTGTGAAATATTACATGTGCTCAATGATTTATTCACTACGAGATTGGACGCCATTTTTTATACGTTCGTTCGTTCGCGCATATGAAAATTTGGGTCGAGATTCGATTAGTGGGGACCTTTGAAATAATAATCTCTAATGATTTTTTTTTATGATTTGGTTACGAATATGAAATAATAAATGAATAAATATATTTGTAAAATTTTGGGTCTATTTTATTTTTTCAGATTGTTGCGGTCAAACCCTTGACTTTTATGACTTTTTTATCATCATTGTTAACAAAGGTATAAGATAATAAAGCGAAGGACGCATATCCGATAAGTACTCAGAAGGACGGTCTCAAACTGGGTCACCCTTCTTCAACTTGAGGGTTCCATAACAAGCTATCTTTAAGTAGTTTATAATATATATATACATATATATGTATGTATACATATATATATACATAAATGATGTATACACAATAACATTTAAAATACCTACTTAATTATACTTTCTATTATACTTATTTCTTATTAATTTATAGAATTAATATTAGTGAATAATTTTGATAATTACAGTTTTGAAATATTTGTATTAATAATATTTAAAAATTGGTATCCACAATAGACCTAAAAGCAAAATCAAAAATGATTATCAATTAAAACATCTATAGAACAATTAAAAACAATCGCTAACAATCCACGAAAAAAAGTGAGTTATTCAAATCCTTAATCCACTGAAAGATAAAATATTTTTTATGAAGACGTCAAAAAGGTGAGGATGTAAAAACTTGACCCATATTTCAGTCTGAATCTTCAGAGCACTTGGCGTTTGAATTACTTCTGCGTCACTCCAAACAGCGAGGACAGTTTCATTTTTTTTTTGTTTTGATGGTTTGAATTCTTGTTGGAAACTAAATTTATGTTATTTTTTCTGTGGTGAATATTTTTATAGTCGCATTTATTGGTTTGCGCATGTGATGTTTATTAATGTCTTCTTTCTAAAAATAATATTATATATATCACGCCTTTAAGCGATATCTGGAAACCTAAACGTCTTGGTTTTAATGTTTTTTAAACAGTGCTTAGTTCTTTTAGTGACAAGTCAATATATTTGTAACAACATTTAAGTCAAGAACGACAACGAAATCGTTGTACAAGGTCAATGAACCACTTGAACCATTGAATTCTAATCGCAAATTGAATAATTACCCTGCAATTATAACATTAGCTATTCAATGGCAATCGCTGCACATTTAGCTTAAATTAATTACTGATTATTAGAGGAATGTCAAGCATTTGTGGCTATTTAAGAGGTAAATTAATACGTTCAGGAACAATTACATGCAGTTGGTTGTAATTTCTCTGATAATAGCATAAACATATTGCTATGTTAAATTGGTTTACATATATTTGGTAATAACTCTTCTGGAATTTGAATTTGTAACCGAACTATTAACTAGATGTGAAAATTGTCAATATTAATATTTATACAATAGATAATAATATATAAATGGATAAACAATAAGTAGGTATAAACTTATGATAAAGAAAAGAAAATTTAAATTAAATTATTCGATAGCAACTAACAAAGCAAATTAACTAAAAACATTAATTATGAAACTCAACATAAAAATCACATAATGTACCTAGATTGATTGTATTATAATATCACATTAAAACCCCTTTTTAAAAAAACTAAAATATTATCTAAAATAATGTAATAATTCATAGTTGAGCTTACCAAAGTCATTATTTAACATCTAATATTTCAGTCTTCGTACGGAATTAACTAACTATTGTTTATAAATAAATAGAGGTACTATCGCTTTATATTATTAAATGCATGTGTATGTTAAATACCACATGAATGCTGGCGGCTCGTGAAAATGTAGAGTGAAGCAGGTGATCAAATACGAACACTTCTATAAACAAGGGTGCGTTTAAATTGGAGATTCTTGTATCTTCAGAGATGTATGAAATATGGATGTGGTATAGAATATTATTTATAAGTATATTATTTTGTTATAGACAAATTGTATAAATAGTATAAACAATTTTAAGTGTTTTTGGCTATTTTAACATTTTTTTTATATTTTTCAATGTATTTGATAAATGTCTTCTTAAATAATAAATAAATATAGTAAGAAAGGGGCCTCTTAAACCTACCCCTGGGTTGCAAGTCCCAGGCATTGTTTGCACTTCTAACTTGCAACCCGATGGGCCCGGCACCCGCACGGTTCACCGTGGATTCATCCACGGAATGCTAAAAAGCATCGTCTGTCTGAAAAATAAACCGATACGGGCAGGGATTCGAACCCGCGACCTTAGGAAAACCGTTCTGTCGCTCTACCATTCAAGCTATGGTATCGCTACTTGTCTCGGTGAAACCTAATGGATATCACCACCGTTCCGATAAGGACGATCATATATAGAATGTTTAATTGATTGTATCGCTTTATTATCCATTCCACTTTTATTTAAAATTAAAATAAGCTTAACATGGCAATAAATGTTTAATAATATTTTCACATTGTTTAAATATGTAATATTTTGGACGTACCATTTACTGTAAAATGTCAAATTGATATTGGTCTTAAGTTTATGTCATTCTAGCATATCTAGATAAATTTAAAATTGTTTATCCGTGACACATGTAAGACGATGTTTACTACTTTGAGAGATGCAAATAAACTTCGCGTAGCTGCAAATTGCCGACGTCGAGTATTCAAGTATATATTATTTTAAGTGCATATAGAATAGACGAAACATCTGTCAAGACTTCACTTAAAAGCCGGTGAAGTGAATTAATCGATTTGAAATTTTGAAGGGATGATTTATACGATTAAGTTACAAATATATTTCAAATAATATACGATTAAATTACAAATATATTTCAAATAATAAATATAATTCAGAATTTCACTGTATTGTTTTAGTTAACATAAAAAATTTAAATAAAAATATTCAGGGGAGAAATAATTAATTTAGAGGTAGCATGAACTGAGTTATTCTACAAATAACTATAAATAACTTGGCTCATTAAATTTTGTTAAAGTAAAATTCGTAACTCCCTTATCCCAACTATTGGGATTACCAAATATGTAAATTTCTTCCACGCTCTTCTATCATACATCATCTCAATAGAGATATATTTCGTGGTCTTATAAATTTTTACGATCTCCATCCTTGTCTTCTACAAATTGCTCTTCTCATATAAACATCCACATTCATACTTAAATCAGTTCATCCCTATTATATGACCATGACAAATGATAACTATTGTGAAACTAAAATATCAAATCAAAATGACTTCCCTGAAACCAATACACTAATAATATTAATCATGGAACCAGAATTTTGCAACTTACAATTAATAAGTACCAGTAACCGACCTTTGAGTGGAGTTTGAAGGAAGTCATCTTGATGAGGTTTGATTATGATTTTAATATAGGTTTACTGATTATTACTATAAAAATATAGTGGTTATGAGGTACCTAAACGATATAATAAAAGATTAACATAAGAAGCCAAAAAGACTAATTAATAATAGTTACGAATAACGAAATTACATTTTGATTAAAAGAAAAGTATATCAAAACTTAATCCACGTTATAACATTTTGTTCTAGAATCGAGATAATCTAATTTCTCGTAACCTTTAATAATTAGAAAAAGAAATAACTTAGTTTGTAAGTTAAACAAAGCTGTAAGTGAGTTTCATCAAGTTGTGTTTACGAGAACAAGACGGAAAAAATAAAGCAATCAGTTATACGCGGTTTGTTTTGGATACAACTTTACTTCGTAATCTAAAGAAATTAGTGGAGCACGGTCAGAGATTTGTGGATTATAATATTAAAATTATTATTTTTATATCTAGATAGCTAATATACCGCATTTTTATGTTGGTATGCGCAAACGCCTAACGTAAAGCGGCGCAATAGGGCTCGGCTTCGAATCCTGACAGGGACAGGCATGTATGTGATGAGCATAGATGTCGGTATTTCTGGGTTTGGTCGTTTATTAAATATATTTCAAGTATTTATTATAAATAATTTGCTTACTTAGCGGTTAAATTAATGTTTGTAATTTGTCTTGTAATTATCATTATTATACAATATTTAAAGTTAAGTTAAATTAACAGTTAAAAAAACTAAGACCAATTTGACGAATTGATAAAAAGTGATATAAGATATAAGCTCACATAGAGTTTTTATAAAATAAGAGTATTAAATAAAAAAGTAGTCACGAAACTCTTGGGAATCAATAAAGGAATGAATACTTTTTCTTAAGAACACATAATATATTAATTTGTAATTTGGACGTTACTAAAACGTACACACACATGCATATACACACACACTGATTTCATCAAATTGCTCCACCCCACATTTTTTATTAAATTATTAATCTTTTGCCGCCACCATCTTTGAAATGGATTATGTATCGCAACGCCCAGAAACGTTTAAATTTATCTATTTATTTTAGTCCGTGTGAAATCTAAAACGAATCTCGAAAACTCGAAAAAACTACTTAATTATTTTCACCTATAAATATAAAACTTTGTAAAATGCATTTTTTTTAACTATTCTTAATAAATAGTTTGATTAGTTTTCATACAAAATTATTGATCTTATTAAAATAGAACTTCTAATATTATTTTAATACATTGATTATTTTTATTTATCTTTTTATATTAAAACTAAACATTTTTTAAGTAAAATCAAATACACAGATAAAATGAAGTATTATTTACGATTAAGTTATTTCTCATACGAAACATTTCACAGAAACGATAATATTTCTATCTTATTTCTCTTATCTTAAATTCAACATACATGTAGCGATTTATTGAGAAATTGAATTTATCAAAATAGTTTATGGAAGTTACTTACAACCCAAAGAAACCTTGAAAAGGAAATAACAAGAGACAACAAACTTCCATTTTGATTTAATTGCGATGTGCGTGGATAAGAAAATCGTATGGTAGGAAGGAAGACAAGCGATTTATTATCATAAAACATAATAATACTCTTTTCTAAAAAACAATATATATTTTAAAAGAAAGTTAATCCGCTGTTTTTAATCTATTTCCCAAGTGCCTAAACAACTTTTTAAACGATCGAAAAGTTTAAGAACTTTAAGAAGAGAATTATTGCTAATGTCAAAGAATTTTCTTCTAAAATTACCAGAACTTTTGCTATTCAATAATAATATAACGCTTACTCCTCTCCCTTGTGTTTCAGTCTTATCTCTTAAGCTGTTGTACTTGGATAAGTTTTCGGTCGTAAACTTGTGATACAGGGAAGTTTCATTAGATCGTATATTAGCCCTTGGAGTCTCGGAGATATGAATTCCATGACCTCCAGATTGAAAATAAATTGCCTATAAGAATTTATATGTTCAGCTTAATAACCTTGAAGGTTTTATAAGAATTTATATGTAGTACCTACTAAATATTTACTAATAAAAATGAGATGGAAAGTATTTTTTTAATGGACTTATGAAACACGAAAATTCAAACAGCTTTACTTTTTATAAAACAGTAATGTTACCACTGACTTTTATTTTTTTTTTGTCAAATAAATTTGCTATTTACCAATTTTTTTTGTATAATAAACTGAAAACACCTTTATCAAAAGTAAAATGTAGTTTATTGTTACGAAACAAAAAACTGAAATGCTAATTTAATTTAAAAATATATGAAGAGGAACCGTCAATAAGGATTTACTACGAGAGAACCTATATTACTTATAAAATACAATCCCATAGTTATTTTATGTCATATTGGTTGATATTCAAGCAGCTTATAAAGAATTGTCTCTTCGATATTAGCAGCTTCACTGGCAATCTAATCTAGATTATATTAGTTAAGACTTAATAATAAAACAATCAATTATAACTTAAGTGTGAAAGTAATATAGAAGATTTGTTTTGGGTACAGATTGTTGTTTCGATTCTGGGTGTACCAAGCATTATGTATATAATGCTTTTGAACTACCTGAGGCACAAGGACTGTTCTCTACTACGAAAGTTTTTTTTTTGATCATTAATGATCTGAAACACTAGGAGACAAAGATTAATAGATTGCAAATAATTTTACTCTTTTTTACAGTAATTCAATTTTTGTATAAATTTTCATGCTTAAGAACCAAAAAATATCACTCACAGGTAATCTCGTAATCTTAAAATTATTCCTTAGCGGGGGTTGTTTCTTTCATACAATAAACTGATCTTAGAAATTAGATCTAAGTAAAATAAGTAGTTTTGATAGTCAGTGCGCAAATTAAATATTATTTATTTATATTTATTTATTTGGCTCATGAGTCGATAATTTAAGTAATGTGTTTTTGTATACTTTCAACTACTTTTACTCATAAAATATATAATGATATAAAATGATGATAAAATTTTATGCCATACCGAATTCAGTCGAAGTTTAATTTTCATAGAATTGTTTTATTCTTTCTTGAGATGCTTTGTGTGTAAGTACCTACTCATTAATATCAATTAATTTTTTAGTCTAATAATTGATATTTACTTCTACAAACACTGAACTTCTTTTCAATACCTAAAGCTATTCTAGTAAATTATGAAATACATAGGGTATTTCCACAGTCTCACCTCGACACACTCTTGATGTCACGGGAGAATAAATTGCATGGCTGTCCTCAGATATCGAAACTTTTCGAAACGACTATCGAGTACATCGGATTTGGGAATTTATGTATAGAGAAGCAGACATTTTTAAATTGTAGATTATTTTCGACACTTTCAAATTTCGAAATTTTGTTAGAAAAGAATAGAATAGCTATAAAAAAGAAAATAAATTTGTATGTTCCTTATATACTTTGAAACTGTTGGACCGATTTCAACGAAATTTTCAGAGAATCTTTATATTCATCCATCGGTTTTTACTGAAAAGTTTAGGAACGATCGGAGCATTTTCTATGGAACTGTCAGTTATAGTATTTTACTACTGATATGTTATTGTTTTTTACATTAAAGTACTTAAGGTCAGTTATAACGCCATGGATCTATTCGTGTACCCACTAGAGAAACGAGTAGAAGAAATTAAATTCAGGATTAAACATATTTAAAACTTAGTGCTTTCATTCTTATATGTACTTACCTAAATTTATATAAATATAGAATGAAAAATTAACCGATACAGGCAGGAATTCGAACCCGCGACTACTGGGAAACCGTCCTCTACCAACTGAGCTACCGTATCGCTGTCCGCCTCAGTGAATTAAGCATTACCTACCTAGTGGATTCATTCTTATATGTTGTTGTTATTCTTATGTATTTCGAATTATATATCTTTAAATCAAAAATCGAAGAGTAATAGGTATGCTTATGTTATTATAAAAATATTTTTTCTTTTTACACTAAAAGTTATTTCAAATATTCTTATATAACTTTGCGCTTACATTCAAACACGCAGCTGTTGTTAGTTTATTTAATTACAATGTAACTATAATAGATATTAATGTAACAATATTAAAATATCATATAACAAGTCAATATTTAATATTATTTCATATATTTTCAGTCAAATAATTTAAAGTTTTTCCACGGAAATAAAAAGAAAAATTGTATATTATTCATGAAATAACCATACCACATTTCATCAAAATCGGACCATTAGTTCTGTTATTTGAAAATTACTGTTTTTTTTTAATAAAAATTACATACAAAACTACTACATCAAATCCATTTACAAATTCCCAGTGCACAAGTGTTTTCACCTGTTGATTTACAGCTCAATATTCGCTTCTATGTCTGCTTAACGCGGGTCTAATCAGGGGATGCGTATTTATCGATCTATTTTGCATGGTCTTTAATAAGGTACCGAGTTATATGTATGAAGTATTAATTTATTTAAAACTATTATATCCATTTGAAAACTATACATTTTTTTATATGAATGTTTAGATTTTCTATTTTTACTTTTCATTTTCTTTTGTCCCACTTTTGTTTTGTGTATTGCTAGTTTTTAATTTAATATAATATTTATTTCATAACACTGTCTTCGAATGTACCAAATACATTAATATTGTTTGTTAATATATTTAAATGTGACAAAACAACACAAAAAGGGTCACATACAACTCGTAGGAAATCCCTTAATGAGATTAACAGAATGTATACTGGTGTAAAATATTTTCACTATAATTATTCTTTATATAATACTAAATCCAGGTTTCGTTTGAATAAGTATTGTATTATTTTACATTATTTAACAAAATTCTTTTCTTTCTCTTATTCTTATTGACAACAATTCGATGTAACTTTTGTTAAGTTTCTGTTTAGTTTTATTTTTAACTAAAATTTATCCAGAGGAATAATACTATAAGTTTATTTAACACTAAATGAATTCAACGATTTACAATTTACCGAATTACTTAAACTATTGAAACACATTACGTTTCTTTTGAAGCGCGTTACCAATTACCGCAAACAATTTCTAATACAATAATTATATATTTTTTAAAGATCATTTATAGTGCACTACAAGAAAATAAAACTCAATTCAATTCATATTATTTTAATTTATATAAATATAGAATGTAAAAAACCGATACGGGCAGGGATTCGAACCCGCGACTACTGGGAAACCGTCCCGTCGCTCTACCAACTGAGCTACCGTATCGCTGTCCGTTTCGGTGAATTAAGCATTCTATATGTGATCGTCTTTATCGGGACCGGTGGTGACATCTATTAGGTTTCTTTCGAAAATCCTAACCAATGTTTCTAACTTTGCAGTATAGATAAACATTGAAAAGATGCCACTACCGAAATTAATGTTTGAAAATATCTTAAAACATGTATAGCCATGTTAAGCTTATTTAAATTTATATAAATATAGAATGTAAAAAACCGATACGGGCAGGGATTCGAACCCGCGACTACTGGGAAACCGTCCCGTCGCTCTACCAACTGAGCTACCGTATCGCTGTCCGTTTCGGTGAATTAAGCATTCTATATGTGATCGTCTTTATCGGGACCGGTGGTGACATCTATTAGGTTTCTTTCGAAAGTCCTAACCAATGTTTCTAACTTTGCAGTATAGATAAACATTGAAAAGATGCCACTACCGAAATCAATGTTTGAAAATATCTTAAAACATGTATAGCCATGTTAAGCTTATTTAAATTTATATAAATATAGAATGTAAAAAACCGATACGGGCAGGGATTCGAACCCGCGACTACTGGGAAACCGTCCCGTCGCTCTACCAACTGAGCTACCGTATCGCTGTCCGTTTCGGTGAATTAAGCATTCTATATGTGATCGTCTTTATCGGGACCGATGGTGACATCTATTAGGTTTCTTTCGAAAATCCTAACCAATGTTTCTAACTTTGCAGTATAGATAAACATTGAAAAGATGCCACTACCGAAATCAATGTTTGAAAATATCTTAAAACATGTATAGCCATGTTAAGCCTATTTAAATTTATATAAATATAGAATGTAAAAAACCGATACGGGCAGGGATTCGAATATAGAATGCTTAATTCACCGAAACGGACAGCGATACGGTAGCTCAGTTGGTAGAGCGACGGGACGGTTTCCCAGTAGTCGCGGGTTCGAATCCCTGCCCGTATCGGTTTTTTACATTCTATATTTATATAAATTTAAATAAGCTTAACATGGCTATACATGTTTTAAGATATTTTCAAACATTGATTTCGGTAGTGGCATCTTTTCAATGTTTATCTATACTGCAAAGTTAGAAACATTGGTTAGGACTTTCGAAAGAAACCTAATAGATGTCACCACCGGTCCCGATAAAGACGATCACATATAGAATGCTTAATTCACCGAAACGGACAGCGATACGGTAGCTCAGTTGGTAGAGCGACGGGACGGTTTCCCAGTAATCGCGGGTTCGAATCCCTGCCCGTATCGGTTTTTTACATTCTATATTTATATAAATTTAAATAAGCTTAACATGGCTATACATGTTTTAAGATATTTTCAAACATTAATTTCGGTAGTGGCATCTTTTCAATGTTTATCTATACTGCAAAGTTAGAAACATTGGTTAGGACTTTCGAAAGAAACCTAATAGATGTCACCACCGGTCCCGATAAAGACGATCACATATAGAATGCTTAATTCACCGAAACGGACAGCGATACGGTAGCTCAGTTGGTAGAGCGACGGGACGGTTTCCCAGTAGTCGCGGGTTCGAATCCCTGCCCGTATTGGTTTTTTACATTCTATATTTATATAAATTTAAATAAGCTTAACATGGCTATACATGTTTTAAGATATTTTCAAACATTAATTTCGGTAGTGGCATCTTTTCAATGTTTATCTATACTGCAAAGTTAGAAACATTGGTTAGGATTTTCGAAAGAAACCTAATAGATGTCACCACCGGTCCCGATAAAGACGATCACATATAGAATGCTTAATTCACCGAAACGGACAGCGATACGGTAGCTCAGTTGGTAGAGCGACGGGACGGTTTCCCAGTAGTCGCGGGTTCGAATCCCTGCCCGTATCGGTTTTTTACATTCTATATTTATATAAATTTAAATAGGCTTAACATGGCTATACATGTTTTAAGATATTTTCAAACATTGATTTCGGTAGTGGCATCTTTTCAATGTTTATCTATACTGCAAAGTTAGAAACATTGGTTAGGATTTTCGAAAGAAACCTAATAGATGTCACCATCGGTCCCGATAAAGACGATCACATATAGAATGCTTAATTCACCGAAACGGACAGCGATACGGTAGCTCAGTTGGTAGAGCGACGGGACGGTTTCCCAGTAGTCGCGGGTTCGAATCCCTGCCCGTATCGGTTTTTTACATTCTATATTTATATAAATTTAAATAGGCTTAACATGGCTATACATGTTTTAAGATATTTTCAAACATTCATATTATTTATTCAGTTCCTGAAACACAGGCTTCGAGCCTAGCTTAGGTGCCAGTCTCCCACAATATATTATATAATTTTGTAGCTTTATTGTGTACATAAATAATGTTATTGTTGAATGTGAATGTATTGTGGTGAGAAAAATAAAATTATTATTAGTTCAGCTAAATTAAAACATATAGGTATTGATTTTAGGTTCAGTGGTATACAAATAAACTAGTAATCATCTTTTATTTCGTAAAATAACAAATAATGACATTCCTTTTAATAAATAGATGGTGAAAATTAGCTTAAATATTAAATTATTCCTTATTGGCTAAAAACTAAACTATAAAAAAATTGTCTAATAATATTTAAACACATATCTCCTCTTAAGTGAGTTTCAGTCATTTTTTCGTAAACTTGTGACATTCGGAAGATTGTAAGAACGTATATTAAAGTATAATAACTCAGAAGTAAATTGTTTTGGCAGTTGTATGAAATATATTTAAATAAATACCTTCATGAATAGTTGAAAATTTAAATCTTTTTTTTTTTTTTTTTTTTTATATGTTCTAGGGAAATGCTTGACTACATTCCACCTGATGGTAAGTGGAATGTAGTCTTAGGTGGTAAGGCGCATTACCCTAGCAACCTATTCACTCTTCTCTTGAATAAAATCTAACTAAATATATATTTTTAAGTAGATAAAAGAGATAAAATTTTATAATTAAATTAATTTTTACTAAGAGGTACTACTGTTGAAAAAGAATACCTTAATTCCTGGTCTCGGTTTTTTTTATTATATGAATGAAATTTATTTTCCAAAGTACCTTCCTACTTTATTTATTGGCTACTTTCTCATACTTAAGAGCAACCAAAACCAAATTCCTCGTACAGATAATTTATAAGAATATGTATGTTATTCACCGTTGAAGCATCTGTAATGAAATACATAAATAAATAAGAATACACACACAGAATACTAATCAATAAAATAATATATTTAAAGAAGTCCTCTAAACCATGAATATATAGTAATTATATTAAATCGTAGTAATTGAGTCAAATTGCACTTCAGTCCAATCAGATACATATATCACCTCGATATATATATGTATCTGATTGACACGTTATAAATGTAACTTCATATACTGATAACTAAATGAAAATAATATTATTGACGTACATTTTTTAGTATATTGCGTTTAAATTTCCATAAATCTATAATTTTAATAATATCTTAAATTATAGACTTATATGTTTTTCATTTACATACGTATAAACTTAGGTACTAAATATAAATGCTATCCCTATTTCGTTCCAAAGTTTTACGTGTGAGTATGTAAGCTATGTGAGTTGTATATGTTTTTACATATTTTACATATAGACAAGGAAGCTAATCCTAATATCCTAGACCCATTAAATTCGAATTATGAAATTACTAATTTCAACAGCCATAACCCGTACTTTTCATGTCACCGGCAAATTAATTGCATCGCTGTCCTCAGATAACGATACTCTTTACACGACTGTCGAGTACATTGAATACAGTTCGAAATTGATATATTGAGTATCGGGCATTTTCGAAATGTACATTATAATTTGGGTATTAAACTTCGAAAAGAATAAAAGTAGGAAAGAAAAAAATGATTACTTTTGAATGAGGTATGAACCATACTATATTTCATCAAAATCGGTTCCTTAAATATATCCTGCCCATAGTCCATACCTTGTTTTTTTTTATTATACTATGAATATTGTTTTGATTTTATGATTAATAAATTTGATTAAATTATAATTGTAACCACTTTTAAATAGAAATTATATACAAAACCAAATGGCTGTTAAATTTTCAGGGACACAAGTGTTTTCACTCGGTTACGAGCTCAATATTCGCTTCTATGTCCGCTTAACGCCGCACAGTGTGTCGTCTAGAACAAGCTAGCTGGACAAAATTATTTTTTAATGGATATAGGTTGCAAACCCTCTACTAGATACTAATATGAATGATTTTATTAATTAAAATACTTGGAAACCCATAAAAGATGCAAAACTCAAAAATAATATGCATTCATTAAAAATAATGGTGTTTATTGCACGATTCGTAAGAAATATCAATTAAACTAATAGGTATTTAAAGCTAAATACATTATCTAACGATTAAACTAATATTATAAGAATAAATAAAACTAATTAATATTTACAACTTTAATTAAAAATTAATTAGTACACAATAAACCTATTAAATAATGACTAAATTATAACTTACTACTAAAAAAAGAATATTCATTGGATTATAATGAGGACAAACTTAGGAATTATTCATCATCACTAAGTTCATCCTCAGAAGAATCCTCAATACAATAATCTTCAGTATTAATATTAACAGTATTTACATTTTTTACGCGTCTCAGCTACCGTCACACGTTCATCCGGTGGCAAACAAGCTTTCTTGGCCTTACGAAGACTATGAAATGATGGAAATACCTGATGTCCAGCCAGCATACTCCACTTCCGCGTCTGTTTATAGGCGTGACTAGTAGACTTAGAGTCTATATAATACGCAAGTGCCTCATCACTTGTAAGGCACCTTTGCTGCTTGAGGTCACTCGACTTTCGTTCACTGAACTTTTCAGGATTCTCACTAACTTCTCGAATTAGTTTTGCGACGTTGCGTTTGCCTGATTGACGAGACGCTATTTCAGCAGCAACCAAAAGCTCCTCAGAGCTTCGTAACTGAACCAAATCATCGACACGTCGCCGTTTGGTTTTGGCACTTGCGTTTGCCAGGTCCACTGGCGGTCTCCCGGGACCAGGCAGTGAATGTGATGACGTTGATGCTTCTGCAAGGTCATAAGACACATTAAACTGTAAGTTTTCATTTTCTAGCCACTTAACATTAAAAGCTAAGAAACGATCCCGCATTCGGTGAGATTTCTCCCATTTCTCCGAAACTTTCGAAGAAAAAATCGAAATTATATTCTTGATGTCCTTCACAGATGCTTCAGTTATGCCACTGAGGTCATGTTCTTGTAAAACAAACATGAAAAGCGCCTTATTTCGGTCACTTTTTGTATGTTTCACCCATTCTTCGAAAAGCTGCATTTTTGAGACTGTAAAACTGCTACCTGAAAACAAATTAATAACAGCTTTTGGGCAAAAATGGGCAAAAAAAAATAGTTTTATTATAATTTAGAATAATGTGTCTATCAACTGAAAAAAATACAGACCGGAGATACGTGGAGGTTTTTAGTAATAGTCTTTTGAATTTGAATTTCCGACGACTAAAAGGAAAACGCAACTTGCGGCGCGCCGATTCTAATTTAGTATGAATATAATTTTATTGTAACTACATAAAAAAAATGTACATACCCTTAGTAATAGAATCCATCACAAAAATTTACCACAACTACTAAAATAACCTTAGGAGATGCAATCGCGTCAGTAGCGAAAATGCGAATAATATTATGCATTTAACCCAATTGTCTTATATACTACCCTCATTAACGATGTTATGTATGATTTATGTCAAAACAATTGTTGTTGGTGTAATTACCAACTAATACCCTAATTACCCCCACTAATGTTTCTAGGAAATCTTAAAGTTGTTTTTGTCCAGCTAGCTTGTTCTAGACGACACACTGTGCGCCGGTCTAATCAGAGGATGCGTATTTATCGACCTATTTTGCATGGTCTGTGAAATAACAGGTGATGTGATTGGCTTAAATTTTGCATCTGGTCATGTTATGATTAGGCACCATTTGTTTATTAAAAACGACTTTATTCATTTGTAAACTGTTAAATTTTAAAATTTTATTGTAATATAAACTACCTTTGCATTTTCAGCCTCTTGTGTGATTTCATTTGCGCATATTAATTCACGGTATATAAATATTTATTTATTATTTTCTCAGGTCAGAAGAAAATATTTGAGAACCGTTATGTTCGATGGTAATTAATGAATTAATAATTAACATGTTCCCAGAAAGTACAAACAACAGTAAAATTATTTGTTAATTTATTTAAATGTGTTACAATAAACAAGTAGAAAACCCTTCATGATATAAACAGAATGGGAATTTGAGTAAATTGTTTCCACTATATTACTTTATACAGGCCCCGAAAACCGAGGTTCGAAGCAAAAAATATGTTATTTTTTACACCACTATAAGAAAGGTAACTTAACTTTAGTTAAAGTAAGGTTAACGAAACATTTGAATTGTATATTTTGCTACAATTACTCTAAACCAAATATTTTAAAAATATTTCTCTTATTCAGATTCGACAACCTGGCCTTGTGTGGGTTTGGCTTTGAATTACTAAATATTTTTAAATTGAAATTGTTTGTTCTCAACTATTTTTGGAGAAAAATATAAGGACATAATTTGGTTTATCTTACCTAAAGCGATTTCTACACTAACAACTACAATTACCACATACCTAAAGATAGAGTCGCGTTGTGAACCAAACACACATATTTTAATCAAGAACTTATATATTTTTGAAAATAATAATGAAACATTTATAACCTTTATATATTTTCTTTTAGTGAAAGATAATAACTCAAGTTAAAGTAAAAAATGTTTTGATAGATAAGACTCTTGAGACTTCTCGTATTTGAAAAAGAGCCCTCAAAGAAATACTAATTTATAGCCTTACTAATGCGGAACGTAACTCCAATATTTTATTTTTATTCAAAATCAGAACACCAAGGAGGTTGATGAAATCATTTAATAAAGTAGATAAGGAACTCGTAAATATTCCCGCACATTTAGGGGACACACCAACACATGATGCTCTAAACAGACTCATGTTCCGAGATACAAGAAAGTAATCGGAATTATCAATACTTAATTAAGATCTTACATTTAGTTTTTTTTTTATAAATGTGTTTAACTTTTAAGATCTAATCACACGTCAAAAAAGGTTTTACTTTCAAGTTTCAAAACACAACAAGTTTAATTATGTTTTCACTCATACATGAGAATCAACAATGTAAGAAGTATAAGAACAAAACATATATATAAAAGTTTTAACGAAATATCATTTGGAAAGAAGATACTTGTCAAATTTAGCCTTAGTCTTGTAAATGAAAACATAGATGCATTAAGGTTCCAATGGTCTTATCTATCTCCTTACTCGCTCTTATTTGTAGAATAAGCGAGACAGAATATGAAAGTGGATGAGGTAATTGATAACAACAATCATACAACAGCCTTGTTGCGTGTGTTGTATATTAAAAGATTCTACAATTAAAGAACACTAAATTAATATAGTATAAGGTATTTAATCAAGCTACTTCACACTATAAAATGATAATTTATATCAATGCATTATCAGGATAACTTTAAAGAAAAGAAATAACTAAACAATTATATTATTTAATATTACAAAATGACTCCCGGTACACGAATATAATAAAAACAATAATAAAGTTATTACTGTGTACTTATGTAAACACAATTACCAATAACTCAATACGATGAAATACTCACAAAAGATATAACATATACTATAAACTCTATAAATATAAAAACCACTTATCTTTCCAGTTGTCCAATACAGATTAGCTTTAATAGAGGCTTACAGCCATATTATAACATAATAACATCGACAGAAGCGCCAACAGCAGCTTCTGGAGATTGGTCATATTCACA
Organism: Napeogenes sylphis; assembly: GCA_959347405.1. NCBI lineage: Eukaryota > Metazoa > Arthropoda > Insecta > Lepidoptera > Nymphalidae > Napeogenes > Napeogenes sylphis. Next base: position 28,048,268 of record OY365777.1, on the reverse strand, counting down.
ACTTTAAACATCATTAAATATCTCATAATAACAATATAATAGTACATAACCATTTTAAATGCCTAAGTATATTTATAACAATCTTATATCTTTCACACATTTATGGCTTACCTAATGAGATATGTAAATACAATATATTTAATATCTTCAGGCTACTTCCGATAGTTCGTCAAATCAATATCTTTTATTACTTTAATAATATATCAGTAATAACAATGATATATAGTTATTAATAATTCTAAATAATTCCAAACTCTTAAATATAATTGCTACAACAATATTTCGCATATTTATTGTCAACGGTATTATGTAGTTACATAAATAATAATATCTTTATTTTACCTAAATACAGAATTACAATATAATAACAATGTTATATGTAGCAATATTTCATATATACCTCTCACGTGTATTATTAACTGTCCTCACAAAAAAACACAGATACCCACTTTTGTAGAAACAAAAATAACTAACTATACAGAATTACAGAAACTGTAGTTAATGAGTTACAATGTTCTTAATGTAGCTACAATGTTCTTAATTACTTAAATAGTGGAATTCATTGTCAATTACCAGACTACCACATTTTCTCTTTTTTTTAATGCTACCCAAAAAAAACCAACGTTTTCACTCGACGCTATCATTATAGCGTCGAGTGAAAACGCGATGCGATGCCATGGGATCGCTTTCGCACACAAACTGACAACACACAACCACACCTAGATAAAATTATTATAGTCGGTTTTAAAATATTGTATACTCAATTATACAATTTAACACAATACAAATTACATTATTCGTTTAAGTGAGTTAAGTATATACCTATTATATATATATATACCTATTATATATATATAATAGGTATATATTACATATTATATTATACATATTATATTAATGATACATAATGTAATTTATTAACATTAAATAAAGCGGGATAAAAATATTACTTAAATTGAATTACCAGGACACCATAGCTTAGCCGTGAAGTTACAAAACCCACGCCGAGTCGCGAAATAATACTTATACAGTTCTTTAATCATTAATTACGTAATATTTTAATATGTTACGTATCTCTTGTCTCACAAATCTTACAATTTTATTTCAAGTAATAAATACCTAAGTCTAAACCATAACATTTTTAAAACTAAGATTTAAAGGGCATAGCCGGATTAATATGAGAAATCTGCCCCCGCGACTTTTTTGGCTCATACTCAGGGGATCAATTTAGTATCGAATAAAAATAATTCACACCAATTTTTAGCTCTTTAACTCTAACGGTTGTCGAGATTTCCCAAAAAAACTGTTTTTTCAATTTAATTTTTATTTTTATAGTAAAATTCAAATCTTATTAATGACGATTTTTTTTTCTAATTCTTAGAAGTTTAATACATGAGAAAAAAATATAGTCATAATTTTTTAACGAAAAGCCGATTTTTGGCAGATGAAAACATTTTTTTTTAATTTTTTTTTAGCCTTTTTGAAATATGTCACTCACCAAAATTCGTCAGAAAATGTCTGTTATACTCCTCTACATTCAGGATTTTTTTCAATTTTTTTGAAGTGGTGGAACAATACGAAAAAAATAAAAAACTATTTTTTTTCTAAGGTCTTGCGTTTTAAATAACTTTTATTAGCTTAAAAAAATTGTGTCCAAAATATTTTTTTGCTTAGAATTTATAGTGTAATTATTTAAAAGATAAAATCGACATTCATTTTAAAGACAAAAACATAAAATCGACAAGTATTTAAAAAGATATTATGCTGGTTACTGACAATCTCAGTAGATGGCGTTAGAAAGCGTCCGCTAGGCAATTAAATGCACTTGAGGGGCCAAAATAATTTAACGTATTCAATGGTCCGTCCGTGAAACGTGTCTGTTTCGCATATAATTTCATTATAAATTCTAAGCAAAAAAATATATAAGACAGATTTTTTTAGCTAAAAAAAAGTTATTTAAAACTCAAGACTTCAGAAAAAAAATGAGTTTTTTATTTTTTTTATATTGTTCCACCACTTCAAAAAAATTGAAAAAAATCCTGCATGTAGAGGAGTATAATAGACATTTTCTGACGAATTTTGGTGAGTGACATATTTCAAAAAGGCTAAAAAAAAATTTAAAAAAATGTTTTCATCTGCCAAAAATCGGCTTTTCGTTAAAAAATTATGACTATATTTTTTTCTCATGTATTAAACTCCTAAGAATTAGAAAAAAAATCGTCATTAATAAAATTTGAATTTTACTATAAAAATAAAAATTAAATTGAAAAAACAGTTTTTTTGGGAAATCTCGACAACCGTTAGAGTTAAAGAGCTAAAAATTGGTGTGAATTATTTTTATTCGATACTAAATTGATCCCCTGAGTATGAGCCAAAAATGTCGCGGGGGCAGATTTTTCATATAAATCCGGCTATGCCCTTTAAACCTTTTTTATTATAAAATTATTTCTTATTATAATTCTAATTTCAAGTAAATGTATCGATCTAATAACAAAACATAATTTCATCAAAAAGATTTTCGAAAACATAAAGTGGAACAGCTTCTATTTTGATGTAATTAAGTCGATATAATAAGTTTTAATATTGTAAATCGATTAAATGAATAAAATTATACTTCTTTTTAAGGGTAGAAAGATCGTTTCAATTAATCTACAATAATGTTGTTTACAAATGGAATGAATTACATTCTTTTTCAATTAATCAAAACTGGCAACTAAAAGAAAACATTTTTAATAATAATTAAGCACTATTTTCTGTTCGGTGTGTTACAATTTATTATATTAAATAAGCACTTACTTAAATAAGATTTTATCCTGAACTTGTGACACTCGGAAGTTTTTTATATCACATTAAGTTTTTAAAACTCAAAAGTAAATTGTCTTAGAATTTATATCTTCTTTATTTATTTTAATATCTTCTTGAAGGTAGGTACTACTAGACTAATTATACTAAGACATATTATATCAATAATGTAGAACATAACTTATGTTTGAAAATATAATAAACCGATAAGGTATATAGATAAATGTGATCGTCTTTATCGGGACGGTGGTGACATCTATTAGGCTTCTTTCAAAAACATACTATGTAATAAAAATTAAAATCTACAAAACAGTGTTCAGTAAACCATGAATACCGCGTTGTTAGATGAATAGGTAATCAGAGTGCACTTCAGTCCAATCAGACACATACATGTGCTACGAAACGAATATATTACATTGTTAATGATTAATGTAAGAATAAATAAAATAACGGTAATATTAATGACGCATATTACTCATTATATAGAGTTCAAATTTTCAATAAAATATATGTTTAATTTCATTCAACAATATTCATTTTCAACTCAGACTACGTGATAAAGTTATGATTATGCTAGTTTTAAATAAAATGCTCCAAATATTAAAATGTTATATTTGATTTGATATGATATGAAGAACAGACAAATCAATACCTGAAATATTTTTAATAATTTATACATGTTTTAAAAAGGCTGAACTTATTCTCCATACCCAAAAATATTAAAGTCTAATATGTAGGTAATATCTTATTCTATTTTCACAGTCTCGCTTTGCCGCGTTCTTGATGTCGCCGGAGAATAAATTGCGTCGCTATCCTCGGATATCGAAACTTCGGTACGACTATCGAGTAAACATCGAGATTTGGGAATTTATGTATCAAGTATCAGGCATATTCGAATTGTAGATTATCTTTGTCCGACACATCGAAATTTTTGTTATTTCGTTCGAAAGAGACAGAATTCTTCTTTCAAAAATTAATAGTTATTTCTAAAGCGAATTAAAACCTCAATTATTAGTTAATACAATAGAAATACCGATGCAATTAATAATAATGCAAGATATAAAAATAAATAATCATATAAAATATTATTTCACCGTCGAAAAGAATAAATGATAATTTTTAATTTTACCTAAGTATTTTATGCGAAGGTTCTATAATTTTATTCTATAAGACAGCTGTTTGTTTTAACCAATACGGTTGGTTTTAAATTAAAGATATATTTAAAATAAAATTATTTCTCCGAATAAGAAGATAATAACCCGGAAATGATCTGGTTTATCATAGCTATGATAATTGCTATACCCAAAAACATAATAATTATATAATATCATTTAATAACACAAATAACACACCTGTAGGTCAGATATTTGAAAACATCGCAAATCAACTTACATATATTACTTAATAATAACATAAATAGATAGATAGATAAAATACTTCGGGCATTTGAAAACTAGCCCACATCGAAATACTTATTTAAGTCTACACTAATACGCAATTATCGCCCATAGTTGTTTTTATTCCAAACTCAAACACTAATAAGATTGACGAAATGTTTTGATAAAGTAACTCGGGGAACTTTTATTATCTAACATTTAATGGCCACACACAAGATTTCATTAAGCAAAAGATGACGTTCTAGACAGACTTACCTGCGACAGAAAAATGTAAATGAGGAACCTATAATTAATTGATTTATTACAATAAGACAAATATAAGTCACCATTTCATGGACTTCATTACGTCAAGTACATAAGACGAAGTTTGTTCTTTAAGTAAATGTTTTTTATCATTGTTTGCATATTATATTATTATGAATATTATAAAACTAGCTATCGGTTGTTGCCCATACTTAAGAGTCTTCAAACTCACAGTAATAATAAGTAATGTAACACTTCCCTCACCCACGGCTTTAACTCTCATGTTATTAGAGAGGACATTGGAGAACTAACATTTCTGTGCTAAAATAATGTTCTAGAAAGTGTACTTTTGTATAAATATTGCTGTCTAAGGTCTTAGGAGACAATAATATTACAATGTTAGAATAATTTGGGGAATTACAATTTTACGCAAACATAAGACTCGACAATGAAAGAAGCCATAAAATCGTAACAAAAATATCGTACAAATAGTTTTAATGAAATAACACTTAAAAAGTGTAGGGTACATGTAAAACTTTTATCGCTTTTAAGTTATTTCTTACACTGTACATAAATTATTTCCTCTTAATCCGTGTACTGACTAGCGTTCATTAATCAATCAGAAGTAAACTTTTGAACTTTGACGCCATTAGGAAATTGTTTTTATGGTAAAACAACTATTTATTCCCGTATTTCTTTACCTCAAAATTATAATTTCTAAGTCAAGTTACACCTATGATAAAATAAATATGATAATAAATAAATATGATATGATAAAGTTATGTATTTTTTGTATTAAATATCATTATTTAATTTTATTTAATTTAATTTTCTTAAACATCATTATCTATTTACATATAGAACAGTATATTTATGATAAATAAATATTAATATATGTAATGATCTTATCGAAATTAGGTTAAATCTGGCTCAGCACATATTATGTCGTTTCCTGAATAATATCCTAATGACCACTGATTAATCTGTCCAAAATATTATAAATAAATGTATATTTTTTGTCATATAAAAGGATAGTGATGTAATAAGAGACATTCAATAAATACAGCTATTGGGCTTGATAAGTAATTTTTATATTTTTATAATAATAAAAATTATTTAAAAACAATATTACAAACTGATAAATATAATTCGTTAATAGAGTGACACGACAATTCCTATTTAAAGATTGCACTTAAATATGTAGGTATGTATATCTATATGCAGATAAATCTATTTAATCACTGTATCTTACACACACTTATAGTAAGACGTATTATTAAAATTGTGATAAAAAAAAACTTTTTTTTTAATTACCATTAGTACGTACAAACTTAAAAGGTACTTAAACTGATTTGATATTATATAAGCTGTAACCATTGTATGCGTCTGTATCATAGACATATTGTACATAGTGTAGGAAAACCAGCCTAAAATGTGTCCATCTAAAAAAAAGAGACAGCAAATGATGACCCCCATGGACAACGACGTCCCGAGGGTGTCTCAGATCGAGACACGGACCTCCTCGGGGCGTCGTTAGTCAGGAGGGAAGCTAAGGAAATTTGGACATTAGCGTCCTCCGACGGCAGAACGCCGGAGCAATGGAGTCACGTATGATTTGACAAAGATAAGTATCGGTCTGTCATCGTACCTCTTTTATTATTTGTCAGACACTGACACACATAGGCCTGCCTAAGTCTCCCCTATTCAATGTATAATTATTATATAATCTGTATAGTATCGTTTCAGACTTTTAACTTATTAAATGGATTTATTTTATTTTTTTAAGGTAACCATAATATTTTTGTAAAATAGATAAAAGATTTAAGATCATATAAACATTCATTTATTATTTTGTTATAAGATTCTTTCTTATTTAAAAATAGTATTTCCAACTTAATGTACAGATTAAGTAACAGAACATTTATTAACAATGTCGTTCTATATTTATATAAATTTATTAACAAATTATTTTTTTTTATTACCTAATTTAATTGAAGAGACCTTAAAAAACAAGAATGAAGAAATAACAAACTTATATTTTGATATAATTAAGGCTCGTGAGAAATTGGATTCATTAGGAAAGCTCTAGGAAAACTGTAGGAGGTTATTAAGAAAGTAATCACTTATCTTTGTAAAGTAATTACTAAAGTTAAAATCATGATGCTACATTAAAAGCATATATTTTTTTTTAATAAAATGTAATAATGTCGTTTTATAACGAGTGAGGTATCATGTGTTTAAATTTTATTTTTAAGAAGAGTTCTGTACCACTAAGATAATATTATGCCGTGAAATCCTTTACTTATGTCATTTAGACTTAAGACATTGTTAATAAACCTAAAAAAACCTAAACTCAGTGGAAACAAAAGAACCTGAACGAGATAGGTACTTATTAAAAAATAAACATGTACGAGATATGCTACTAGAAAAGACTGTCTTGTTATATATAATATAATTCTATTAATTAAAATTATCTTTCGCAGTTACCTCCCAGTTAACTACATTTTCTCACTCAAAATTGCTGCTTGCTAATCAAGAACAAAATTCTCCATTTAGAGAATTTATATACCTATCTATGATCGTTTAGATATCTATAATGAAGTATTTTAATAAAAAAGAACACTTCTATCTATAAAACAAAGTTCACTAAGGAAGAATTGGTATGTTGAATATAACTTGACCAGCTTTCCTCCTTGTTTATTTCCCAAAGGACCACTAAGCTCGTTAATAATTAAAACGCCTGCTTTTTTTGTTTACTTTGATAAAGTAAGTAAAGTATCAGCGACGAACGTGATATTACAAAATTTTTCAGTCCTTCTATAAGGTACTAGTAAATCCCTAATGTAAGCTAAGAACAAAAAAGGACGATGAATGGACCCTTGAAAAACGCCTGTTCCTTCTTATACACCCGAAGAAACAGCACTATTTATACAGGAATTTTATTAACAGTACTATAATTTTAATCAATCACGCAGGTGTTTGTTGAATCGCCAATGAGAACCCCACATGTGTCTCATCAGAATGCAAATGTATCTTCATGCTACCCTCCTTTCATATGGATGGTAACAATATTCAAAATAAATGAATTCTTAATAATGCCAATACTTCTTCTTATTTAACATTTCATAAGGACCTACTTGTTTTTTTCTTACAGAAAATAAACTATCAGCAATTCTACTTAACATTAGTTTTGTGTAACACACAAAATACAACAACCTGTCCCAAAAATATTGTTTACGACTCAAATTATCTCTAACTTACAGATTTAGAACTTGTTTTTTTTTTATTATGATTTGATTTGCATTACATTCATAACGCTTTCCGTAGAAATATTTAAATGAATCCTTTTTAAATAGATATAACATACAACACTAGTAAATAATTGTACAATTTGCCGTAAAAAATGTTTTCACTGGGTTACGAGCTCAATGTTCGCTTTTATGTCCGCTTAACGCCGGTCTAATCAGCTGATGCATATTTATAAACCCCTTTTTGTGTGGTCTGTGAAATTACAGGTGACGTAATTGGCTTTCATTTCGCATCTGTTCTTGTTTTGATTAAGGACCGAAATATGTATATTGTTAGTTTCAAACTACCCATGAAATATACCATTTAATGAATCAAAACAATCAGGTGTGTTTTTAGCTTCTTTTATTCCGATTTTGTTTGAGAATATTGATATTTATAGATAAAAGAAAATACCTGAAAGATTTCGATAAATTATTAAAATATTAATTTATAAAGTGCTTTCGGAATATATAAAATAGTATTGTTTTGTTTGTTAATTTATTTAAAAAAAAATGCTTTTAATAAAATGTCGGTAAGAAAGTTGTGCTTGGATACTTGTCAAACTTTTATTGCTAATAATTTGTTTCTCGCACCATACATTAATTATTTACTTCACATCCTTGTAGGAATCATTAATCAACCTTCAACTGTGATTCCAATTTTAAATTATTTTTATGGTACAGTATTAAGTAAGTATTAATAATATACCTTGGATTTCATATTACGTCAAGAATGTAATCAGAACCCAGAATTACGTCAATTTCATATTACGTCAAGAATGTAACCCAGATACGGTAGCTCAATTGGTATAGCGACGGGACGGATTGGTAGAGTTCGCGGGTTCAAATCCCTGCCCGTATCGATTTATTTTTCATTATATATTCATATAAACTTGAAAACACTATTTAGAATAACAAATAATAATATAATTTCACAAAACAGACGGAGATTTATCCTATAATTTCATTCTGGATAATATTAATAAATACCTTCTAATAATAATTGAACACTATCTCCTATTGAATATGCTTTACTCTTATTTAATATGAGTTACGTTAATAAGTTTTTGATTCTGAACTTGTGATACTCGGATATTTATTTCACCGTACATTAGGGCATAAAAACTCAGAAATATTTATTTTTAACATTTATGTATTTCGATATACCTATTCTTTATATAGTAAAATATAATCAAAAATTAAAAACTTCCAACACAAAAGGATAAAAATAATGTTATTGTATACTTATTGAAATCTTTGTGTCGGGAGACTGGGAAATTTTAAATTTATTAATTGTGAATTTATTAAAAAAATATAAAACCATTTTATATAAAACCAAGTTCAGTAAGGCATTAATATACACTAATTATATTAAGTCGTACGTTCTTAGTTGAATAGTCAATCAGATGAATATATGTTCTACGACCGGATATATTATACATTGATAAGAATTAATTTAACGATAAATTAAATTGAGGTAATATTCATCGCACATATTTTTCACTATATTGAGTTAAAATTTTCAATAAATTATATGTTATATTTTTTCAACGATATCAATTCCCAACTCTAACTACGTGACAGAAATTATTATGCCAGTTTAAAATAATTTACTACAAATAGTTAAATGTATAGTGACGAAATCTTTTTAATTCTGATCTCCGATCTGTTTGATTGGTATGTATAACTAGTACAATTGATCAGTGAAAGATATGAGAGTACCATGACGAAGCCTACACCACTCAGTGAATGTGTATGAAATCAGCATTACCAGTAGGTATTTAATATACCTACTGGTAGTGATTTAAACTTCGCATAAGATTTACAAATACAACTATAGTTTATATGCTAGCCAACTACAACTACTTTCAATAAATTTTAGATTCAAAGTTTTTTTTTTAATTTACAGTATTGCTTTTTCTACAAGGACATGCAAGATACATTGTTCCCACAATTTATATTAAAAAGGAAATTTAAAGTTATGTATTTTCTTTAGAAAGGTAATGAATTTTCCTGTAAATTTATTACAGGAAATTATTAATATCTATAACGATCTTATCGCTATTAGTTTATATCTTGCTCCACACACACATTCTTTCCTGACCCACGTTCTAATTTCCTGTGATCATTAATCTATCCACGAACAAACTTGAACTTTGATGCCTTTAAGAAACTATTTACTATCGTAAAACGTCATACTTTCTCTTCTTTCATTTTTGTTTCGATAAATATAATACTTATTTTTTATCATTTACAAAGATTAGAGATATAATAAAAGACATTTAATAGAAGACTTTTAATAAATACAATTATTAGACTTAAAACGTAATTTTTACATTGTGGTAAAAACAAAATAAAAAATACAACTCCTTGAAAATATAAGAGAAATTATATAATTATTGTAATCATACTTAAGATTGGAAAAATAATTTATATAAGTTATTTTAGAAGTATATATATTCCTGTATTTTTATAATGGGTAATAAATTGTTTGTCATCCATTCCCCTAATGGCCAGTAACCATTCATCAATCAGCAGGAAAATTAATTCGTTAACACAGTGTCAAAACAATTTCTATTTAGAAATTGTGACCAAATATTTTAAAAATATATTTATTACATGTATCTTAGACACCACTGACAGTAAGATAAATTATTAAAATTATTGATTTGAAAATAGCTGTTTTTTTTTGGAATATTATTCATTCCTTCATAAATTTCTGTATTTCACATTTTATTTTACATTTTAATTATTAAGCTCATTTTCAACAATCTCTAATCATCCAATTTTAAAAATATGAGGAGATTAATAATGTCTTCAACATGATAATACTAGACAGTATAAATATTAAATACTGTAATAATTATAGTTTTGGGTATATATATAATAATTATATATTCGGATAATATTTAATTGATTTCTTTTATTTTTCTAAATTAAATTAAGATTTTAATTTGTTATTAAAACTTAATTATAAAAATTTTTATAGCATTTTTTCTTTTTCGACATTCATAATTTCCATTTAATTTATCGCATAATTTAATTAAAAGTATTCTTCAAAACTAAGAAAAGAAATAAAAAACATCTATTTTGATTTAATTAATGCTCGTAAAAAAGTGGAATCATTATAAAAGGTCTTGGAACACTGTAGGTTATTAAGAACCTTTATTACCTTTATAAAGCAATTACTTAAGTTAAAAACATAATAATTTCTTAAAAGCATAAAAAAATATTTTTTGTCGTCTTACAAAGAGTAAAATAATTTTGTATTTATATTTATTTTTAAAGAAGAAATTAATATCATTTAGATAATATTAATCTCATCCAGACCTAAGATTAGACATATTGTCCGAAATGTTATTAAACCTAAAACTATTAAGTGAAAATAAACCTAACGAAATACTTATATATTGTTAATACTTGTTTCAGTAATACACAGTACTTGCACTTCAATGTTTAATATCCAACCATTTGTAATAGAATGGGCAAGAGCAGATCTTACAACTCGTTTTATAATATTTTAACACTTTATTATTTAGGTTAGGGTAATTTACAATTTCATAACCAACTTACAGATGCCATTATTTATACCTTACAATAAGTTCTAATAATTAATAAAAGTTTACACATTATGTTAAAATATCCTATGCTTCTAATTCTTAAAACATTTAACAATAAATACTAAATAACATTCCATAATTAATTGCGTAGGTGGCGCTACTGTTGAAACTTATGAACTAAAACATGTAAATTTCAATGTATTTACCATTTAAATTATTATAAATAAATATGACTAACAATATATTTTTTTACATACAATATTTTAAAAAAATAAACATTTTTACAGATAATTTTATTAAATCACAGGTGTTGTTGGTTGAATAGACAATCACATCACATTTACCAATCAGAATGTATATAGGTATGTCCTAAAAACCGAATATTTTTAGTGATTAATGTAACAATAATCAACATAAAGGTAAACTTAAAGACGCACATTTCTCATTATATAAAATTTATATTTACAATAATTTACATGCTCAAATATTTTCAAAATTATTCATTGCCAACGCTTTAGTGGATTCTTAATTTAACTTATTAGTATTAAGCAAAAAGTTATTAACCAAGGAACCACTAACCTATCATAAATGTCCTTGCCCGTGTCCGTGTGTAAAAAAATACGCTTTATCATTCCGACAACACTACACTTTTTGGCCATCAAATATGGTCATGTAATCGTTAATGTAAACTAAAAATGAAAAAGGGCGATGAAGTGACCCTTGCAGAACTCCATCGTGCGAAACAGCACCAAATACACAGTGATTTTATTTGCTGTCTTATAATTTTATTCAATAACACAGCTAACTGTTGAATAGCCAATAACATCCACATTTTAGTCTCCTCAGAATGCAAATGTATCTAAATACAGCCATCATTTCATTTGGATATTTATTATTGTAACAATATTCAAAACTATTGATTTCTTTGTGAAGCCGATATTTTTTCTTATTTTGCATTAATTAAACACTTAAATGTATTTTTTTTTCGATAAAAAAAAGTTTTTATAAAATAAGCTATCTACAATAATATTCTCTGTTAGTTTTGAGTAAAGCACAAAATACAACAACATTTGCCAGAACTATTGTTTTTAATAGTTCTGGCAAATGTTGTTGTATTTTTTCTATAACAATATAACATATACCATAAGGTTTTCTTGTAGAAATATTTATATTAATCCCCTTTAAGTAGAATAGAAATAACACAATACTATCTGGTACAATTTGCCGAAACAAGTGTTTTCACTCGGTTAGGATATCAATGTTCGATTCCATATCCGCTTAACGCGGGTCTAATCAGCTGATGCATATTTATCTACTCGTTTTACGTGGACTGTGAAATAGCAGGTGACGTGATTGGCTTTTATCCTGCATTTGGTTCTGACAGAAGAAAATGCGACAACATTTCCTGTTAATTATTAAAACATTTATTTTATAACTAGCTGTTGCCCGCGGCTCCGCCCGCGTGAAGGTCGCTTTTCGCGTAATCTGTGGAAACTACAATTATAATAATATACCTATAATAGACTTATAGTTAATTCTATAGTATCCTATTCCCGTGGAAATTTTATATATATAGGCATTACATTGCTAATTACATTGCATTTTGAAAATGAAACATAGCCTATTTCACTCGGGAATAGTGTAGCTTGCCAACGGTGAAAGAATTTTTGAAATCGGTCCGGTAGTTTCGGAGCCTATTCATTTCAAACATACAAATAATAATCAAGCCTTTCCTCTTTATAATATTAGTATAAATATAGAAAATCAAATGCTGTTTAGAGCAATGTTGTTCATAATTGAATGTCTGTGACATTTAAATAATTTATTTGGATAAGGAATAATATCGTAATTATTAAAACACCTTCGAAAGTGTATATTATTTAAGAACTAATTTCATAACCATAGAAAACGTTATAGTGAGTCAACCTTAAAAGCTAGATATATCTTGTCGTGGACTCCTTTTTAAAACTTTTAAAGAGAAACAATTTCATAGAACATCATTTTTGCGTAACTTTCACCGTTTTCGCAGCGCACGCAGTTTTTTGTTTATTTTTTTACACCTTGCGTTAGAATATTCAAGTTTTAGTAATCATCCCTAATTTTTTGAAAATGAAACATAGCCTATGTCACTCGGGAATAGTGTAGCTTGCCAACGGTGAAAGAATTTTTGAAATCGGTCCAGTAGTTTCGGAGCCTATTCATTTCAAACATACAAAAAAATAAACAAACCTTTCCTCTTTATAATATTAGTATAGATATAGATAAACTCCCGAAATATAAAAAAAAAAAACAAATAGTATTGTCTGCTAATTTATTTACGTGTTAAAGCAACACAAAACAGCTCATGTGCAACACGTAGGAAATCTCTTAATGAGATTAACAGAATGTGAACTGGTCTAAAATGTTTTCACTATAATTATTCTATTGCCGAGATACAAGAGAGAATTATCTGTATTAGCTACCTATAATTAATTACTTTATTATAGTAGCACTTTTATCAATCCTCAAATAGAAAGAAAGAATTAAGAAAAGTTCAAACTGCATTCAAATTTATTATCATAAGAACATTATTATTATATTATTATAGATACATATTATAGAACTAGCTTTCGTTTGTTGCCATACTTAAGAGTCTTCAAACTGACAGTAATATAATAAGTAATGTAATACTACCCTCACCCACGCCTGGAACACTCGTGTTAGTAGAGGGGACATTGGAGTGCTATCATTCCTGTACTAAGATAATTTACTAGAAATATTCTCTTATAAAATTGCTACTTTGCATCTCACAGGACTCAATATTAATAAATATAATGTTGGAATTATTTGGGAAAAAGAATAGTTACTTTAAATTTGATTACTTTTAAAAGTTAATCATAAGTCTGCAAAAATTATTAAGGTGTCTACAAAAACTACCCTTAAACAACTTTTAATAAAAATAAAAAAGGAAATTTAAGGTAACTTTTATTTGAAATTTTGTTTAACGCAAACAATTATATAAGTACAATAAGAACAAATAACTTTTTTATTAGTACATAATTAGTTGTAATTAATCTCGGTCAAAAGTTGTATGGACTTGTCAAACTTTTGTAGCTACTAATTTATTTATTGCAGTATACATAAATTAATTCCTTCACATCTTTGTACCGATCATTAATCAATCAGGAGGAACAACCTTGAACTTTGATTCCATTAAGAATTTTGTTTTATACTGAAACAAAAATTAATTTCTGAATACTTTTTCCCCAAGTTTATTATATAAAGCGATGGTATAATTAGCTCAAATTAGTTCGTTAATAGAAAGAGAAGATAATTTGTATTTGAATATTGAAAGAAATTATATTAAATTTATATTAATCAAACGTATCTTCGGCGTAGTAGTAAGCTTCTATTAGTAATACAGTTTAATCCACAACTGTAAGGAACAATAATCACATAAAAGCTGTAAGCTGTATTTGTGTACAATCAATACACAAATTTTATTATTAAACTTAACAACGTCATCGTAACACTAAACTATATAATTAATAGATGCACTGCACTGATACTGAAATTTCATATATGTTATTTATTTCTCCCTTACGTAAGTAGAAAATGAGAAAAGGGAAGAAAGAGAAATGTTGAGAGATAGAAAGAGAGCGATCTATGAAAAGAGAAAGAGAGAATTATGTTTTGAAATCATTTTCCCTTATAACTTCAACATGGTCTCTCTAAGGCGAAGACAATTTTAAGAGACAAAAGATCCCGACGTAATGCGGCTCGTTAGCGGTAAATATCAATCTGTTATTTCGTTCAACATGAACTATCTATAATAACAAGGAAACGAATATAAAGAAAATATTGCGTGTATTGGCATGTAAGCATCTGTTTGCAAGGAAATCTTTTAGGTATAAGTTACATTAGATTGTTAGATCAAAAAGAAATATCATTTTTTGAGAACTATATAAGATCGCCATTTTATCAGACATACTTTGACATATCTTATATAAAGCTATAAATCATCTTTGGTTCTTATATACGCTATTTTCTGCTTATTTTAGTGATGAACAGGGGAACTATAAAAATCTTTACAACTGAAGTTAATGTTTTCCAATTTGCTCAATTACCTACTCAGTGGAAATGTATTACCAAACGACCGCTCACATCAACACCAAGATAAAATGGAAATCAATTTTGAAGATATCTTATAGTCACGCTATTGTAAAATGGAAGACAATTCAATACATAATTATTACTCAGGTATTATTTTTATACATATTAATTATTCAATACATATTAATTACTAACATCTATACTATATAATATACTTAAATTGCATAAGGTGGCATAAATAAATATTACTTCAAGAGAGTTACCAGGAACCCATAGATGAGCTGCTGTTTCTCATCTATAGCTGTTGAATCGCAATTCAAACGCCGAGTTCCAAAATGTATATTGCTTATAATATTTTATTATTAATTATCCTAGCATTAGTTTAAAAAACGCTTTTATCCATTATTGTATTGTAATAAATTTATTAATATTCTAATTTAAATAGTTAAATAACTTCCATGTCGCTTAAACACAACAAGAAGTTTTATTTTTTAGTAATCTATTATCCCGAGTATCGTTTCAGACTTTTAACTTATGTTATGAATTTATTTTATAATCTTAAAGAAAATAATAAGTCCAAACTAGGTTATTAAAACAAAAATAAAGTTTTATAATAATAATAATATCAGGACAAATTACACACATTGATCTAACCCCTAAGTAAGCAAATTATTTGCTTGTGTTAAGGATGTTAGACAACGATACAAATACATAGAAATACACATATAAATACTGAGAATATATTTAATAAACGACCAAACCCAGAAACACAGACATCTATGCTCATCACATAAATGCCTGTCTCCGCCGGGAATAGAACCCGAGCCCCATTGCGCTGTGACACGTTAGGCGTCTGCGCTAACCACTCGACCAACGGGGCGGTTAAACGGGCGGTTTATGCCTTATTTATATGATTTTTAAGGTTGTTTTTTATTTGACAATTTTAATTCCAATAAAATGTGCTCATTTAGTAACAAAACATTTATAAACAAATTATTTATTATATCATCCAAAAGGTTCTTCGAAAACAAGAAAGAAGAAACAAGCAACTTGTATTTTGATATAATTAATCCGCGTGAGAAAGTGGATTCATTAAGAAAGTTGTAAGACCACTTTAGGCGATTATTGTGGAAGTAATGTTTTACCTTTATAAAGCAATTACTTAAGTTAATAAAATGATACTCCCTTAAAACATGGAAAAGTAGTTAAAAACAACCATTTATAATGTTGTTTTACACAATACTAAATTACATTTACTCTTAACAGTTATTGAATACTTAGAATTCAGGATATTAATATAGTAAATGACTCGTGTGTAGATAAATTAAAGAAACTGGCACTATCTTTGAATACAGCTTCCCACATGAATATATTTCTTTTTTCTTGAAGGTGGTTTTAATTTTTTGCTAAAAGTTATTTTTTTGGCTATTTTGGTTTCTTCAACTTTAAAGGCGTTATGCTATATTATAAAATAGTACAGACGCATACACAAGCCATTGCAGCAAACCTAAGACATCTGCTGCAGACTTTTTAAAAGGTCCGTTGTCTGTCTCCGACACTTAAAATCAAATCTTTACTAATTTAAAATGGAAAGAGTCTGGAGCTTTCAGTTTCAAATAAAAAAAATAATCATGAAAATCGGTTCATTAACGACGAAGTTATTCGAGAACAGACAGACATATCACAATTTATGATAAAACGAAAAGTAATGAATTATGTACAGTAGTAAATTTATTTCAGATAATATTATTAAAACTACTATGTTATTTCTTGCTACACTTATATACCCACATATATTTATATACATACATTATTTCCTCAACCGCCTCCTAATGGCCATTGATCATTAATCTATCCGAAGGAAAAAACTTGAACTTTGATGCCTTTAAGAAAACATTTTTTATGTTGAAACATCAATTTACGCTCACAATTTTTACCAAAAAAATATTATATTAAAGAATTATTACAAAGAACTGATTCGATAATAAACTAATACTTTTTTTTATCATATATATAAAGATATATTAAATATATTCATTTCGAAAATGAATTTAAACATGCAATCATTTTAACAAAATATAATTATTTGACTTCGTCAATCTATCTTTAGTAAAAGATAAGATAATTTATTTGTAAGAAATTGTAAGCAATTTATAAAAAAAATATTTTAACAACATAAGAGATCTTAAAATTTTACGCTGCTTAAATTAATTAACTATTACATATATTTTAATTATAATGCATAAATTCTTATATACTACATTAATCATTAAATACAAAACATACAAAACATTTGCCATGATTTTTATAATATACTTAAAACCAGAAATTGTATGATCCAATAAAATACCATATCATTCCCGGTTTTAAAACCCAGAACAAAACGAAAGCTAAATGTTTTTATTTTTAGTGGAAACTTTACTTGATTTCTATGGAAGGTATTTGATGTATTTAATAAGTGCTATCTAATTGTTTGTATCCCTTTAAAATAGATAAAATCTTCATAACACTTAAAAAACACACACTGTCATATGCTTATTAATATAAAATACTTGCATAGTTAATAACCATACAAGTATTTTATAAACATTTTCTATGTAACCTCACCACTCTCTAAGGCGAAGGCAATTTAAAAAGACAAAAGATCCTGACGCAATGCGGCTCGTTAGCGGTAAATCGCAATTTGTTGTTTGGTTCAACATTAACTATCTATAAAAACAAGGGAACCGATATAATTAATTCACTCAGTTTATTTTAATTACATCTACAGAGCCACTGGCTTGTACTTTTATTAAGTTTTGAAGGTGAGCCTTTGTTGAGTTGAAATAATTTGAATGAGTATTTTAAAGTTAATTTGTTAATATAATAAATTTTATGTAAATGAAGAAGTATGAAGAATGAAAGTTGTCATTTAATATATATTAATATATCGTACCTAAATATCGTTTATTTGTTCCCAACTTGATACTTCACACCTCTCTGGAAGTTAACACAAGAGAACCCAATGTTATTTGTGTCGGCATGCTGAAGCTATTAATTGTAGTATACAATAGCGAGACTCCGATTGGAAAACTTTACCTTCAAAGTTTTCATATTAATTTTGCTCACAAAGATGCTTGACTCCATTATTGGTAACGTGGTGAAAGTAATAACTCATCTTCGGTTCTTATGTTCACTTTGGTTGGTGCTACTTAAGGGAAATAATCGAAAATATCATCGTTTCATAAATTTATATAAATACGATACGGGCTGGGATTCAAACCCGCGACCTCTGGGAAACCGTCCCGTCGCTCTACCAATAGAGCTACCGTATCGCTGTCCGTCTCCGTCAATTAAGCATTTTATATGTGATCGTCTTATTCGGGACGGTAGTGGCATCTATTAAGCTTCTTTCATATGAAGTATGTATAAAGGTAATTAATATAATATATTACATGACTATAATATATAACATAATTGTTGTTTAATTATGATTAGATTAAAAAATTCGTCTTTATTGGCTAGGCATATCTGTTACAACTATTAATTATTTGAATATCCAATAACGAACGAACGGACTCTAAAAAGGTTTTGGTTTTATATAAGTTTTAGGAGATTGTAAGCTTAAAAAAAATATTTTATTTTCCCACGAAGATTAATCAAACCTGCGACCTCTCTGATACAATCCCCGTCAATGTTATACATATTGAATTCTTTTAAAATACTACTTTTATGTACTGCATATAACTATTTAAAACGTCTTAATATTGAAATGTATTCATTTCTACAGTTAAAATTTGTACATTTTCTTTATAACAGTTAAGTTTAAATTGCTTACGACTCCAAATTCTATAGAATCAAAGATTTGTATAATAATTTAAAAAATTACTCAGTTCCAACTTCCCTACAATCTTCTGTTCCTTTAGAATGTTTAAACGTAACCTTGCATTTTCGACTTTTACGAAATACAAGTTTTCAAACTAATAAAATTATACAAAATGTAAATTAAAATTACAAAATAGTTTTAATAAATATTGATAAAATAGTAACACAACAACTTAATTAAACACAGTTCCATTATCGTCTAAGATAATATAATTACATGAGGATTTGCATGAGCAGTTTATTTAAGTTACTGTTTCATATTAAGCGACGCAGATTAAGCGTCGAACAAGCGCTTTGGCAACCATTCTGTAAAGGACATCACCCAGGTTTTCTAGCTAAGCTATAGATATAATAGCTTGACCTATTATAAAATGAAGCAATATCCACGGCAAAGCAATTATTATTAAATATTGTTTTAAATCATAACATTCACACCAACGAGCGTACACTTCAAGATTTTTTTTTATCCTTAGGCATCTGTTAAGTATGGAAAGGTAAAAAAGTTTAACTTAACAACTTAAAAAAAACAATTAGTTCAAGGATACGAATAGAGAATAAAGCGACGCTCTACCTATAAGTGTATGATTTTTGAGTCATTTTCTATATTTTTTTCTATACTTTATATATCTCAGACAAAAAATAAATACTAACACCGCTTTCAAAATTTTGACATTACCAAACTATTCAAATAAAGCACGAGATAATCCGAGAACAAAATTAAAGTTCGTAATACATAATCAAAACAACGACAATAAATAAAAAAAATAAAAAATGTAGATCAATATTAAAAATAACGCTAATAAAAGCGAAAATACGCAATCTAATAAAACAACCCTAACTCTTAGAATAGTAATGTTTCCATTTGCCAAGTTTTGTTCTTAATGAGCACAACACAAAGAAACGAGGCGCAATGAGCCGGACCCTTAATTAAAATATACTAATCTCACTCTAGACTATGTACAAGCTTCTTTTGTAGGTCACAAAACATTCCGATTGTATGAGTATTTAAATAAATAATACCAATGGGAGATAGAGATAGAAATATAACTAGAATAGGAGTTATTTTGTATCCTAGAATTGGAGTTATTTTGGATTTTAGAATTGGAATTATTTTGCATTTTAGAATTGGAATTATTTTGTATCTTAGAAATGTAATTATTTTGTATCCTAAAGTAGGAGTTATTTTGTATTAATGCCGATGTGTTTTATATTCTGTAACTTATAATATTTTATAGCAAAAATTATGTCTTGTATGTTGTTTTATGATTACTGCTAAGTTTTGAAAGTGTTTTCTAGGTCAGGTAAGTTACACCCTCGTTATATAGGTAAAAAAACAGGTTGGTTATGTCACCCGTCTCAAAGTTATTTTTCTATCAAGAACAGAATTTCCTCTGTATTTCTCACAATGTGTGTTCAAAATATCAAGTTGGTCGGTAAAAGAACTCTACTAACAAACTCACAACCGCATATATATTATATATAGGATATTATGAGTATATTATGTATATATTTATTATAATATGAGTATATTATATAGATAGAGTGTTATGAGAAGTTTAGATGATGCGATGTAACATTTTCCTTTTTTTTTTTTTTAATAAAGCAGGACTCGAAGTTGTGACCTCTAGAATATATTCCGTCGACGTTCCGTCGCTAAGTCAATGAAACTACAGTGTCGCAACCCGCGAGATGAATTTTGCAAGCATTGGTTAGAATTTTCCAAAGAAGCCTAATAGAGACTTTATCTATTAGGTTTCTTAGTAAAATCCTAACCAATACTTCTAACTTTGAACTCTAGAACCGAACTGAAATAACCACAACGACAATTAGATTTTGCAATGTCATATTAGGCATATTAAAATATTTAAAAATTAGCACAGACAGGTATCGATCTTTTCATATTGATTGCACAATTGGTGACTGTTTCAATTGGCTACATCGGTATACGAAGTGGCTAGAACGCGGCCGAATTTACCACCCGCACAGAAAATCGACACTAAAAACTTTATCCTTTCTGTATCTTAAACTTTTTCTCTTAAAATTTTAATTTAAAAAATAGAATAAAAAAATAAACCTATACGAACAGGGATGCGAACCCGCGACTTTTGGGACGGGACGGTTTCCAGAGGTTGCAGATTCGCATCCTATATCTCATATCGGTTAAATAAGCTTAAAATTTTTCATCAAATTTATTTTATAGAAAGTTGGCTAAAAAATAAAATATTCTAATTTTTCTGCAACACACTATCGCACTGCGAATAATGATTGGAATCAATCAATCAAATAAAATCGGTAACCCCATAAAAATATTATTTTATGGACCGATACTATACAATAGTTTAGCGATTATAACACAATATCACATACGATATCTGAAGCAATAACCATGACTCATGACTGTTTGTTTCATCGGCCATTAGACAATGAAAGCGATATTGTTACGATAAATAACTTTGACGATAATTCTTAAACTTTATGTGTTACAACACTATATAAATATATTCTGATGGTCTAGAATGTTCCTTATCCAGCAATTCTTTAATAAGAAAAAGAAACATCTTTATTTATTCGGATAATAATCACACTATATTAAAATAACTAATTTCTTAATACTATAATACTAGTTTATCTGTCTTTTGATTAAATGGGTTCTATTCTATTGTGATAACAATTAAGATGCTATTATAAGATTATGCTAAGACTTATCTTTTAATATGCTAATTGTTAACAAAAACCGATTAAAATAAAAAAAAAACAGTTAAATAAATTTTAATCCCTTATAACGGTATAACCGTATAAAGCACACAACAAAAAGTACAATAAAAATACATACAAATGTGGTTGCTAAATAAGTAAAACACATGGATTCAAATCCAAATATAAGCCATAGGTATATTTTTCAGTGTCGATAAACAATTGAGTGCGAAGGCACGTAATACTATGTAAATCCCTATACAGGATGATCCAAGCTCGGATGTAGCAATATGCACCTGCAACAGCACAGAGTGCGATTAACAGAGGCATAGCATATACAATTCAATTAATTTAAAAAATCCAATTAATCGCTGGTTTTTATCGATCTAACTCGTTTATTTTTTATATTGTGTTTTTATAGGTACCTATGTTATTAGATACCTAGTTATTTTCTTTTGATATATAGAAAGCACTACGATGTAATGTTACTATAAATATATTTTTCCACTGATAAAAAAAATAAATTTAAAAACTAAAATGAATAACTATGTGTTCGAATAATGTTTTTAACCACTATTTGCTAAATACCTTAATACGCAATACGGTAAATAGTACGAATATCGTCCGAGAAATGTTTTGTCCTGCTAAATTAGTAATACGATTGAATGAAAGCACAATAATTTAATAAAAATATACAATGTTCTATCATAAATACTGATTTTATTTTACAATTTGTAAACTTTTCAAACTGTTTTTGATTTAACTTTACTTATTTTATTGCAACCTTCCCACAAATACTTCAAATTCTCAGTTTACAGTTTGTTAAAAAATGCTTAAAATTTTTTATCTTAGCTTTCATTGCTCTAATATTGTTCAATATTTAGTTTATCGAATACAATTAATATTAAATATTACGAATGCCTCTTAATAAAATTACACTGTTCCATCTCTTAAATATATAAACATCTTATTTTCTTTTCAAGTTTCTTTTAATAAAAATATCACGTGGTTCCCATACAATAAGCTTAAGGTCCGATTACGCTCTATATGAATACTCTCAGGTTTGTATTTTGTGTTTGTATTATTAATAGAACCTAAAAGTATTTTCTGTTTACTATATTAAGTTACTAAGACTTTACTTATTCTATTAAATACAAGTTAGATTTTATATTTTATAAATTTGATTATAATTTCACAGCTGTTATTTTTTTTTAAACTATTATATTTTAAAGCAAATGATTAAAACGTACAGGCTAGCTAAATATAACATTTCCTACATCTTGTTCCAATAAATTCTGCGTTGGTTCCAGCTTCTGATAAATTATGCATACGTAGACCAAAGCTCTAAATATGGGATTGTATCTGTGTCGTGATTTATGGTTGCTTTTAGTTAATTTAAATTATTGCTAAATGTTTATATATTTAAACTAATGTTAAAAAGTGCTTTTCGACCAATTTGTGTATTCATATTTTACTACCCTCATAAATGTTTTACTACAACTACAATTATATTACATTACTTTTATACAATTTTCTGATCAAAATATAGTATTTAGGGCATCGTTTTCTCATATTTTTAAGATTAGAAGAGATCATACTATATTTTTAATGTCATTATGTCTAACTGAAACAAATTATGTAAGTACTTACAGTTTGACGCTATATTATTAGTTACTTATAATATAAAAGAATTAAAGCAAATAATAACAGTAATCCAAAAAGTCAAATAGGGCTTTTTAAAGAAAATAAAACATTAACAAATAATAAATCAATACGTGTAAGAATTCGTACCCGCGACCTCATGGAAACCGTTCCGTCAATCTACCAATTGAGCTATCGTATCGCAGGTCCGAAACCCTGCCTGTGTCAGTTTCATTTTGTTGTTCTATACTTATTTAAAATTTAAATAAGCCTAATTTTAAAAATTCATAAAAGCTATATCTTTAAAGATGTAGTTCTAAATCGACAAACTGTTTACAGCCGCACTGTGACATAAACAGTAACAAGCAGAAAGTTTATTTATGAGAAACAAAAGATAGTTTGTTACAGTATAAAACTTTAGAACGGTTCTATTTGTAGTGTGAAATACAGAACAGATAGGTAACATGTTTTGTCAAAATAAAATAAACCTACGTATATCGTCACAGTTCTCTGAATTGTAAATAAAATATCGGAAGCCTATGCTATAGCTGGCAATACCCCACCTACCTAGATACCCCAGCTATCTACTAGATTGGAGAAAATATCAAATGCAAATATTCCATTCCCGAAGATCCATAAAATATTGATGTGACTTCTTTTTTTGGTTATGTATTATCGAAGTCCACTGCACTAGTTTTTTGTAGTTTACAATTATAACATATCTTTTAATTTGGTAAATGTTTATGTTGAAAATAATAAATAATATTGAAGAACACTTTTAATATTTTACATGCCTCATTAATTTATTATATCCAAAGTTAGTTCTAATTCCTGACAGCCTTGACAGTGAGTTCTACCGCCAAATAACTTTTCTATACTTATACTTTATTTCTACATTAAATTTAATGACATAAATAATGTCACCTCCAAATCTTCTTACATTCTGAGTAATTGCAAAATGGCGAAGAAAGAAAGGGTGAAATTTCAGTCACGTGCGAAGCAGGGAGCTCATAAATATTGTAATCGGGCGCAAGTGTGTTTCGTTCATGAAATTTATTTAAATATCTTCTTTAGTGATCGATGAATAAATCACTTATTAATATTCAACTAAATTCACGCTTGGGAACGTGACGGATATTGATAGGTTAAGGGAAAGAAAATTGTGCTACTTCATATTCTTTAAGTCTTTATACATATATACCGTTGGTGTGTTCTTTAATATATATGTTACAATATATGTGTATTCTTTATATGTATATGTTACAGTCAAAGTAATAAATACGAGTCTTATATATAATATCAATGACACAGAATCAATCACATTAACAAGACATTGTATATAATTATAATAATGTAATCAAACAAGTATAGATAAAAAAAGACAATGATAAATTTACGATTACCATGAGATACAACTAGTATCTATTGTTACTAGTCATTATATATAATAGCTATTTAATCACTATGACTGTAACATATAAATATCGTTGGTGTGTTCTTACTACCTCCTACATGGTACTCGGTTGAAGTATTATTCTCACAATATATTGTTTCGTAAATGTTTGTTCAGAACTATTAATAGATTTATAAGGTTGTTCAGTTCGCTAAGGCTATAGTCAAGATCATAATAACTTTATATTTAGATTAAAAAGTCCTCTGTTAAAGTACAATTAAATTTAGTGTTTTTTTTATTATTAGATGATCTGATTACGATTAGTTATTAATGATAATCGTTTTCAGCCGATTGAAGCATCAATTAAAATGTTGTGTTTTATACTTCTTATTTTCCATTCACATCAAAATAAGACACCATAACACTTCGTTTTGCTACAAACTTCCCTAAGTAGATACGATTTATTTTCAAATGTCCCAAATGCATTCTTTAGCCGCTCTTGTCTTCAAACTTTTATTGTTCTTTATTTGGCAATTGTTCAGTATTTAAATGAACTTGTTATGTAAAGTTCATTTAAATGTTGAACAGCAACCTTTAAAAAATTCAATTAAAAGACTAAGTGTATTTAATCTTATATTTAAACTAGTTTTAATACACTTAACACTAGATTCATAAACGTATATGCACATATATATATCATGTCATTCATATCGATAACCTGACAAACGGTTAAACTTGTTATTTTTTTTAATCAGTAACCACTTGAATAAAAGGCCGAAATTAAAGTACCCTTTCGTTTAAATCAAAAATGGAACAATTATACCAATTCTTGGTATATATTGAGGCAATAAACCGAAAATGAAAGGGAACCTTTAACGTCCTTTCAGAAATCTCATCGTATTTCCCCAAATGCTCTTTCAAGATGATAACATTTTAAGGAGTTTAATCAATTTACCGTGACATTAAAACTCCTTACAAATCTTAAGCGCTCCGCTGACATTTTCCGAACGGAGAATTGGCGGAAAAAATCTTATAATGGCTGCGAGTGGAGGCTAAATTTTCATTTTTCCTAATGAATAATATTCTCAATGCCACCGTTTATCTTAGAAACCCTAATATAATGTCTTCGTGCCTTGTTTAACGCACATAAAATAATAAATTATTTTTTCTATGAATAATACCTATTACTTATATTTCAATAATAGACTTAGTTAGAAAATAGTGTCAGCTCTCGGTTCAGTAGTTTGTTTCTGTTCTACTTGCGCATAACTCAGGCATATTATGAGTAGCCTATTCTATACATATGTTATATACCTGATCCTTGGACCAAAGAGTCCATTTTAATTGGCCAATCTTCATGGTTCAAAAGTTATGGGTTTATAATTTTTTTACAGTGTAGTATGTAGTAGTATAGGTTGTATGGCCAAATTATAAATAAGTGGTACGAGTACTGTACCTCAGCAAACGAGTATAAAGTGAGACTAATGTCCTTTATCTTAATAGGAATCTCGGTTTCATAATGTCCAACTCATCAGCGCTTCCCGAAAACCCTCAAGACCTCCTCTGCTGATAGTGTCTTTTTTTAATAACACACCGTTTGATCAGAGCGCTCTAATTACTTCGTTTTTCATTAAGTCTGCAAGTTGCGAAGTCAAGTTGAATTTTAAGTATGTTGGATCGATCTAGTCGATTAAAACATTGAATAACTGTGTTTTTAACACAATTTATATTTACACAAACCTATTACAGTAATTTCTGGTAACTTGTGAAACTTATTTTTTAAAATATATACGATTTTAAGGTGCTTCTATTTTTTTTATATGACATCGTCTAACTCTTAGCTGTCTAGGAATAAAGTCAGATTTTTTTTTAGGTTTGAGCCTAGTCATAATACATAGTATGGATAATACATGGTATGGATTAAAGAGAGTTAGAAAGTTTTTATGAAATTCGGGAAATTATATTTCCTTTATGATCCAAAATAGAGAAACCGTTTGGTAACGGACGGTTAAAGAATGCTATATAGGGATGCAGATAAGCAATAATGTGTCAACCCACAAAAAGTGATTTTTGGAGATATTTTGTATTCTTATAATGGGTCAAATATTCTACATTAAACAAAACCACTTTAAGTGATTTAAGTCCAAAAAGTAACATAAAAATGTATTCTTATCATACATTACATTAAATTATTTAACACTTTCGTCAATCAAATTATTATCACTGTAAAGATGTTAGGTATGATATTTGATATTTTATTTTGAAATATCATTCAGTGGTTCAGTGAGTGGCAAGAAACAAACATCCAAAAGAATAAAAAAGAACTTGGTAGATATTTTTTAAATAATGTATATAAAATTCTTGTAAAATCTTTAGACACGTTTTTCTCAAAACTACTTAAGTGTTTGTGGCTTGACACACTATTGCTTATCACCTTCCATAGGAGCAACAGGTTTTAATGAAATATACCTACCTATAATAAGAGATATCAAGAAACTGGCCAAATTTTAGGTATATTTAACAAACGTGCTGCCTAGTATTTCCATAATAATTATTCCTATACCTACCTATATGCGAGTGTTAAAGTAACCGCCTAATACACAAGAGAATACTATAAATTAATTTTTTTACTTCTAAACTAAACAAACAATTACATAACTTCGACGTTAAAACCATAAATAACACAAAAAATACTGATTATTGAGGATGTAAAATTAAAAATATAAATTAACTTGGGTAAACTGCGCAAATATGTGACAGGTTAATAGTTTAAAAAAATAATATCTTCATAATTATTTATTCGATAAATTAATAATTGTCTACTAAGTACAATGTTTTTGGTCAATAAATTTATCAGATATGAAATATAATCACACTGATTCTTTAAAAAAAAATGGTAAAATGTGATCAAAATTATTGGTCTTTTGTTTCTCTCTTCTTTGGGTAAAATTACTAAATTTAATCTAGTTAAGTTTAGGCCAATTGCCTAACAAAACACCTGCGTCCTGTCCCAATGATCAAGGGTGAAATGTGTATTCAATGTCGCATAGTCAAATTAATTC
This sequence comes from Napeogenes sylphis, assembly GCA_959347405.1. Classification (NCBI taxonomy): domain Eukaryota; kingdom Metazoa; phylum Arthropoda; class Insecta; order Lepidoptera; family Nymphalidae; genus Napeogenes; species Napeogenes sylphis. The sequence goes on along the minus strand of OY365777.1, from coordinate 28,020,233 downwards.
GATTGAGATCTACACAAAATTAAAATTGCAAACATATACCGCAAGGTAAAAAGTGACTCACTAATAAAACTATTCCTTGTCTCAAAAGGTCAGAAATTAAATATTTAATGGAAAATTAAGTGTCAATGGTTATTGCATAATAATATTACCTATTTTGATTTTAAGATAGAGGCTGGGGCAATAAAGGTCGGAAGTTAACCTATAAACAGTTTTTGAAATATAACATTGTACACATTTTTACTTACGTGCTTATAAATAAAAAGTATTTCGTTATTTCTATTTAACTTGTTTGTGATAACATTTATGTTTTTGGATATGATAAAAACATAAATATTCTTAGTGTTGGTCGATAAAACAGTTCGTCATTTAAACATATATAGAACCTGTGATCAAGATAGCCACCTTTTGGCAGATAGGTAAACTAAAATATAATTCTTTGAACATCAAATAAAAAAAATGGCCGATGACTTGGCGTTCTCTAAAAACAGCTGATTTAAAGCACTGTAAAGCGATACATATAGTTTATTAAATTCATTCTTCAAATGATTTTAAGATAAAGAAATAATAAGTACTTTAATTTAAGTTTTATATGGTATATAGAAACATTTTTGCAACTAATAATTTAATAATACGGGTAGTGTCCTCTTTGGAGAGAAATAAATTATAAACGCGACATCTTACGGCAGAACTTATAAATAGCACAATAGTTTCCATTATCTCAGTGGCGCTCACAACCCAAACAATAAATTCCAACATGGTGGCAATGTGGTACACAGTTTGAAAATGCAGGCCGTGTCATGCATTGAAAAAAATCATTTTATACATGAATTTGGTGGAAAATGTCGGACCCTAAACGTGCTAGTCTTATAACAGTGGGTGCTCCAAAAAGTGCAAAGAATAATGTGAATAAAACATTGAGATTATCCATAAATTTATACGAAAGCAACGAAAGTAAATATCCAGAGCTGAATTACAAGAAACTAGTCATAGCAGAAACGGTAAGTTATAACAGAAAATCATAGTAATTTACGCAACCATACTGGTTTTTCAGGTCTTTGTAATGTAGGGAATCGTGTGAAAAAATATAAAAGTGATAACTTATCGCATTTGGCGGCTAGAGACACTTCTAAATAGGGCTCTGTCGAAATGGCTTAGGATATTTTTTGCTTACGTTACACTGCTTTGCATTAGGTTTGTTACATGATTTAGCGTCCACGGGTTCTGCGAGAAGCCCAGATATCGGTCGCCATGTTTGCAACAATCTAAGAAGAACATTGTCAACCTAGGACGTCTTTTAGCAAACCCAATATTTTGATATCAATCTTTCAAATATCATCTTATTTCTACACTTAAATTAATAAGATTTTTTGCTTGTATTCTATAAATACATTAGTCTGATAAATTGCTGACATTACATATAGTTTGTTTTGATAGGCAACAGAGCGAAAGTAGTCAACTTGAATGACCTAGGTTAACCCGCCTATTTCATTGTTGCTTCCGGCAAAAGGGCTATTTTAGGTTACTTTCTATTAATTATTTTTTTATTATATTTTAACTTTTTCTCTGACATATGTTAGCAATCATTTATTCCTTAGTGTTATAAAGCAAGTGATAGCTTATCGTGAGTGTGTGTGCGTAATGTATATTTATTTACGTGTGGCAGTATTGCGCTACCTCAGTGAAGGATTATAGGATTATTTTTCCAATATTTGTAAATCTGATGTATGGTAATTGCGTTAGGGCTTCTATATAATGTTTATGTATGTATTCGTTTGGAAACTTGATTGCATTGATGCCGTAGGAGTGAACTAAGCGGACGTTTAGTTCTGACGGAATGATTAGTGACCTTTGTGTGTAGATGAAGCTTTTTATGCCATTATACTGGAATCGATAGATCTATTGTAAAATATATAGGTTATGTTATATTCGTATGTGTGCTATGTATTTATATGTTATTGTGTGGGTGCGTGTGACGTATGTGATATCATATATAAGCTATGAATGGCTATTTTGTACGTATTATTTGTCGAGCATTGTTTAAGGTTATCTCATTTCTTTTGCGCTCTGTCGCGTCATAATCGCAACAGTCCACCGCGGGTTAGGAAAGCTAATCGTTCGTTTTAAACTTTGCGATTAAATGTGAAGTGCATTTTTTGGTCTTTAACTTTTCTTTTTTGTTATTGTTATGCTTTACGCGCCAAATTAGTAATTTTGTTCTGATCGTTTTTTTTTTCATCTTGTGTATATTAAGTTATTGTATTTACAAATTCTTATAATATTAGTAATAATATTAAGTTTTAACTAAATTATTATTATAAAATAAAAAATTTGAAGACCTAAAATATATAGTTATAAAATATATATATATATGTAATTTATATATATATTTCAGAGAAAAAATAATGCAGAGAATTGCAAGAAAGGCTTGGATCCTTTCAGCAATAATGATGATAATGAGGAAGTTGAAAAAGTAGCGAGGAAGTTTGAACAAAAATATGTAAGTATTCATACGTCATTTTAGAAACATATATATTATCTTAGGATATAAATATGTTGTATATATAAATATAATTTATAGAATAAAAAATAGTTTATTATTATATTTATAAATAATTGGAAGCTATTTAATTACTTTTATGGAAGTTTTTTATTTTAGTATAAATCTTCTATTATTTTGTTTTGTTATACTGGAATTTAAATTTAAAATCATTAGCTTAAACAGATTAATGTACATTTTAGTGTACATAATATATTAGGGCATTTTTTAACAATGATTTTTTTATTTTCTGAATATCATACATTTGGTTTTTGTAAATTAGTGTGATGACCGTATTTATTTATGTGGCTTTATATTGACTGCATTTGGTTTTTTCTTTTCAAAAATTAATCCAATTGAAATGCTGAACAATAAAGGAAGTTAATAATATTTTTAAAAGTTTAGTTTTTTTATGAAATTACTTACAATTAAATTTTACTTCAATTTCAGGGTGGAAATAGCACATACGGCAAAAAAGGTAGATCAAGGTATGATGATTTCACTGACATTGGAGCTGGATATGATGTTAACGACCCCTTTATTGACAACACAGATGGGGTAGGTTAACTTTAAATTATTAAAATAATATATAATATATGTTAAAAAACTAGTCATGTGCAATGAATATAACATTATTATTAAATGTGTTTGTCTTTGTTTTGTCTAAATAGTAATATTAATTATCCAAATACAATAAAATTGTTAAAGCAATCTTATTCTTTTTGCCCCCATTTTAATGAAAGCTCAATAGCTTAATTACAATTTATTAATTCAGATATTTTTTTATACTAGATTCATAAACATAATATATCTGAATTCTTGTATTCATTTTGTTCTTTGACATGATATCAATAAAATAACTTATGAGATTGAAACAAAAGAAAAGAGAAAAAATATTTTAAATCCTAAGCTCATCATTGAATGGATTGAAAAATGTGTACACATTATGGAAATATTTTAACTATCTTGATAATTGTTAAAGTATTATATTATAATATTTCGTATGAAATTAAAATTGTAGAAAACAATTTTAATTACTCCTTATAAGCAATTTTATTTCATTTATGCCTTAATTATATATTTTATTTTATTTCTGCTGCAGCATGTATCTCTTGAAAATAAAAGCCATACAAATATTTTGTTTTCAGTATGATGAGATAGTGCCCCCTGAATGCGATACAACCTATGGAGGGTTCTACATCAACAGTGGGGTTCTGGAGTTTAAAACTGTGCCACTTAAAAGTGATAATAATAAGGTATAATTGATTTTGTAAATTTTATTTATTACACATATGTTGAGTATTTTAAATTATAACAATTCTTATACTACCAAGATTATTCTCTTATCTCTTTTTTTAATCATATGTAAAGATATATTCTATTAATAATAGTTCTGAGGATTGTAACTTAGTGTATTTTTTTGTTTGTTTTAACTTTCAGAGGCGTATCTCATCAAGTAGTAGTGAGGAAGAATCATCACAGAGTTCATCAGATTCAGACAGCCAAGATGCAAAGGATCCGAAGGTCATCACCAATGGGACTGTTGACTCGCATAAAACTGAACATCGGAAAAAGGTACTATTAACAAGAATATAATCAATAATCATGATAATATAAAATTATCAACTTATCTTATTTCCAATACAAATGTATAAATATATTATATATAAATATGTGTAATGTATGTACTCACCAAGTGTATACCTAGAGATAATGGGAAGAATCTTATTTTTATTATAATGATAAATTACAACAAACAAATAATTTTATATATTATAGAAGAACAAAAACATTGATAAGCAGAAAGCAAAGAAGATTCGAAGAACAGATTCATCAGCTGCCACATCCGGGAAACAGACATCTGATGGTACTTACTATTAAATACCATTTTCACTTACAGTATATTTTATTTAATTCAATAATAATTAATGAATATTACAATTATTGAGCCACTCTTATCGGATACCTATTCTTTTGTATCGTCTTCATTGTATACTATTTTTGTTAAACAATAGTTGTGCAAATATGTGCAAATTTATTTCGAAATTTATATATACATATGTTAGTCGTGCTAGTCTTATATAAAAGTTTTAAGTTCTAAGGGGGATATTCCAGAGTTATAAGATTCGATTACTATGAAACAAAAACATATTTTGGAAGTAATTACCTTTATATTCAGTGGCTTAACTTGTGCAATTTATTAAATAGTGTTCTTAAATAATATCTCATTTAGATAGATAGGTGTGAAAACCAATGGTTTGTTTACACACCCATAACCATCGTAGCTAAGATTTTGTGAGCATCCGGTAATCGGCGCTTCTCTTTTATATACATTAATAATATGTACAGAGAACGTCCAAGGCGACGCTGAGAGCGCGGACTCGCGTTCGTCACAGTCCGACTCGCTGACGTCCAAGCCAGCGCCCAGCTCAGAGACCGCCGCCACCTCCGACAGCTCGCGGTAATTACACCACAACCACCATATGCACCACCACCACCACCATACACACAAACACTACTAGTTTAAGACATCTCTTGCCAGATCATCAATTATAAGTACGCGGCTAAACTATAAGTTACGTTTTATCAATATTCTACCAGTTTTTGTTTAAAGTGAGGTAGGTATTACTAATGGGCTCAATACTCTCGATACTTGGTGATACTATAGAGATATATTTTGTTATAATTATTAATAAGTGTATAGAACATGTTTATCACATGCTTATCCTTATCACTAATTCTTGGGTGTATTAGGTAAATTACTCATATATTTTAAAACAAGATCTGATTGATTATGATTGTTAGAACCCTAGTTTAAAAAAAAAATTTAGACATTTTAATCTATTATCTTCTAAAATATTGATAAAAATAAAATGGTGTTCAGAATGCTATAAGGAAAAATGGATAAATGTAATTTATAGACAAGTTCTATATATTAAAATGTTCTAATATTGATTATGAATAATTTACCATTTAACACGTAGTTTTAAAAATATATCAAACTCTAATAAGACTATAACCGAATGATAATGAATTTTACCTTTAAATATTCAGGGATGCAGAAGCAAAAGTGGAAATTAAATTACCACCAACTGTAACCCAAATTCTCGAAGAGATGGAGACGTTGAGCCGATTGAAGGAAAATCTGGGAAAAGACGACGGGAAAACGGACGCAAGTGTCGTAAGGTATGTTTTTCTCTAATGAATAGTGGGAATATTTACCTAATTATCAATCTATCTGATACATATCGTATTTAGATACGATTTGAATTGTAAGATTATTATCCATAACCATATTATTTATTTATTTATTTAAATAATTGTATTACAATTAAAAATAAATGAAAAAAATTAATGGTAAATGAAAACCAAACGAATTTAATAGGTTTCATAATCATTCAAGGAATCTCTTCCAGATAAGCCATAATGGAATCCATACCATTCTTTCATAAAAAAGTATATATTATAATTACAAAAACATTTAATAAAAACGATTACAATGAGCTGTGTACTTCTCTAATAGTCTGGAGCGCGCGTTGTCGTCGGAGACAGACGATAACGTGGTGCAGCACGCATGGGCGCGCGCCGGCAAGCTGCTGGGCGCGTCCAAGGAACAACTCAGGAAGAGGGCCGCGGAGCGCAGCGGACACACCGGTGAGACACACTCGCACATCGGTGAGACACAATCGCACACCGTAGAGACACAGTCGCACACGGGTGAGACACACTCGCACACTGGTGAGACACTCCCACACCGGTGAGACACACTCGCACACCGGTGAAACACACTCGCACACTGGAGAGACATACACATTAACACACTGTCAAAGAGATACAAGAACGCGACAACTACATTAATTGAAGCACACTAAGCAATCAGTTTCATGGGTTCAATTATTTTAAACATGCATAATATTGATGAAGATATTTAAAATATTATATGAAATCTGTTAGTAGTTGTTTCATTCCTAATAAGATATTATCGCAGTCCCAGTAGTACAAAACTCGCAGCCAGTGCCCGCCGTCAGCACGGGTACTAAGAGAAAAGTAGACCAGCTAGAGAACATGGACTGCAGCAGACTGACACCCAAAGAGAGAGAGGCAAAGATTGAAGATATATTGCAGAGGTAATAGATGTTATCGATAATTTGTTACAAAATTCGCCTTTAGATAAAATAAAAAATTTCTAGCTGTAATCTTTTTACATTTAGAGCACCAAATATTTTTGTCAAACTAAATAATACAATTTTAGAACATGGTAAGATGTGAAATTATTATGTCGCCTGTTTATCGATTAATATTATTTTACTTTTATAAATCATCGACTTCATGAGAATTCGAGGTCGAGAGGACATGTAACCATATAGTAATAATAATATCACAGGACAAATTACATACATCGATTTACAACCGCCCCGTTGGTCTAATGATTAGCGCAGACGCCTAACATATAGCGACCTAATGTGGCTCTGGTTTGATTTCCGACAGGGACAGCTTGTATGCGATGAGCATAGATGTCTTTATTTCTGGGTTTGGTTGTTTATTAAATATATTCTCAGTATTTATAATGTGTATTTCTATGTATTTGCTTGATTAATAATAAATAATTTGCTTACTTAGGGATTAGATCAATGAGTGTAATTTGTATTGTGTTATTATCATCTAACAATACATAACATATCATATACACCTTTCAGGTTGACGGCGCTAATAAAGGACCGCGAGCCCGGCATGATGGCGACCTACAACGCGGAGTGCGAGAGGGTAGAGGAGGAGAGGTAGCCACGTGCGACATTACCATAATCCCCTCCCCGGTTCCTTCTGAACGTGGCGCCGTCCGCAGGAGGCGTCGTTCGGGCGCGGCGCCGGCGGGTGCGGAACGGCGTCGTCCCAAGCGTCGCTTCCCGTGGTGCGCGCGCGCGCGGGCGCTGCTGACGCGGCTGGCGGCGCTGGGCGGTGCGCCCTCCCACCCGCACGCCGCGGCCGCGCTGCTCGCCGAGCGCGCGCTGCCGCTGTTCCCGGACGGCTTCGTCAGGATGCCCACGCTGCTCAAGCAGGCAGAGTGAGTACGAGCTTCGTGCCGGCCGTCGGGACAGATCTTAAGCTTCGGAAGTGTCTTAACATTAGATGCATAATGGGTGTGAACCCGTATACATATCGCGCTCGTGTTAAATTTCATAACTCAAAATCTGTATTTGTTTTTATTTTTATTTTGGATTTACACTCAGATCCGAGTACGAGTTGCTGATCTATGCCATGCTCCCTGAAAATAATTATTAGTACTTTGATTGGATGTTATCATTTTATCCAATTTTAATTTAAATTACGACAACATGAAAAAAATAATTATTTGAATATAATTTGGTGATGCACTGAATCAGTGTTGCCGATCCGTGGGGAATTCCCCAAAACGTGGGGAATTTTATACTTATGCGGGTATAAAATGGGGAATAAAATTTTTGGGGAATTGTGGGGAATTGAGGGAGTTTCATTATTATTTCTAAAAGAATTTGTTAAATTCATTAAATTATAACATTTTAAATATATATGAGATTAAATTCGATAAAAAAAAAATTATTTCCTTATTCAAGTACAATCATTCTTCTCGCTCATCTTGCCACGCCAATCTTTCGTCGGTAATTAAAATATCTTCATTTTTGACTCCTTCTATTTCCTCTTCATTGTTCCCGTTAGAAATTTCTAATTCGTCTTCAAATGGCATTAAATCATCTTTATTTTATTTCTTCCATGAGTATCATTATTTTTCTTTAAATTGAGTTCATAATACTGTTAAATTTAAATTATCGCGCTATTATAGAGATTGGGGAATGAATGGGGATTTTTTAAATTACTAGTGGGGAATGTGGGGAATTTTATCTTTGCTTGTGGGAATGTGAGCTAACCCCTGACGGCAACACTGCACTGAATCATCTCCACCTGAAAATTAATGGCCTTAACTGTTGTCTTTTATACTGGTGCATTTTAGTACAACAATGATTAAAAAAAAATCTTTTTCAGTCTCAATAAAGACATCAAAGCGACGGACTTGAAGCGACAGCGAGTCGGATCAATAACGCAAACCCAATCGGCTAACCCGATAACCACTGCCCAGTTCACGGAACCCATACAGTTCCCGAGTTCGTTGACCGTCACCACGTCCGTCAAGGCGATAGACAAGACTGAGGAGGACAAATTCAAAGGCAGCGCCGCGCCTCCCGCCGTTATAACCTCGTTCACGCTCAACAAAGACTTAGTTATAGAAAAACCGGAAGACAGAAAGTCGGTCAGAAGCAAAGAAGACTACATTCCCTCTAATAGTATAGGCAGCATTACGATAACTCCCGTACCCAATAAAGACAAGAAAATTGGGGACAAGGCAAAGGAACCACTTTTAAGAGTTAAATCGCCGGCTGCTTTGAACGAAATGGTTCATAAGAAAGATAAACTGAAAAAGCCAGAGAAAATTGCATCTACCGTCCGCGAGAAAAGGGTGGACTCTCCGTTACACATAGAAACGAGTTTCACCAACAAAAAAGACACACCCAGTCCAAAATTAAAGGAAGAAATTAGTCTAAAACAAATAGAAACTATGCGGTCAGGAGAAAATAACATACCAAGACCCGCACTGGTATCCGTGCATCACTCGCCCACGTTCGCGAAACCGGACAAGAGACCGCCCGAGGTGAAGAAGAAGAAGGAAGTAATGATTGTATCAGATCTGGATCCTCTGAGTGACGCCCAGGAGCCCTTGGCCGTGGACGACAGCAGTAGTGATGTGGAGGTTGTTGAGGAAAAGGACAAAAGTGAAAAGAGTGAAGTGCCTTCGAACCAAGATAATGTTAGTGTTAAAAGTGATAACAAGTGTCAGGAAGTGTTTGATGAGACCGCAGAAGTGGTTTTAAGGAACCTGCGGGAGATGGCGGTAATATATTTTAATTTATTTTCTAGATATTATGTACTTTTTGTGAAGGATTATTGTTTGCAATGTAGATAAATAGTTTATAATGAAACACTTGGGTAGGTAATTTTATATTAAACTTTCATAACTTACTAGAAGCTGCATCTTAGAGATATTATTATTATAAGCTTTCAGTAATGATCTTATTTTGTGGCATCTGATATTTTAATAAGTTTCCTGAAGAATATACACCATTGTTTAAAATATTACATAAAGCTTTTCTCTAAAGTTAGATAATTTTAGCTACAATGAGCTATTACTACACGAAAAAGAAATACAATTCTGTACAATAACTTATTACAATATTTTTTCAAAACTATTTTATTATATTCCTATCAATACTAATACGCCTTAAATGTTTCAGCATTCACAAGAGCCGACAAATCCTAAATGCACTACATACGGCGGAGTTATAACTAGTGGTAAGACTTTAATTATTTAATCAATAAATGATTATACATATAGATATTAAGAAGCTGAACTTCAATTATATATAATTGAAGTTCAACTTGTTAATACAAAAAATCTTAGAGCTTGTAATATGTCCAAGAAGCAAACAATTCTTTCATACACATATAAATCTGTCCTATTTTAAAATCACTAAACTTATACCGAATTAAAATAATTATGGTAGGTATTCATTTATGAGGAACTCCTCACTTGGATTTTCAACTGAGAATCATACAAGCCGACAATACATAACTGTCTCATTTCTATTCAAATCAGTAGGTGTTTGTTGATCTTGTCACATTGGAACCCAAAAATAAATCTATATTTGTACCAAGCAGGCAAGATGTCTTCCAAACAAACCGGAAAGGAGGAGTCGCCGGACGAGCTGTGAGTAGCTCGAATAACAATTGGTTCAATATCATCATCCCTCGGGATGAGATCACATATACCATCTGGCTGTTCATGTTCCCGCTTGTCTCGATGACGTTGCTTTTTAACCTTTGGCTCGCAAATATATCACAAGATCCATTAAATGCAAATTCGACTATAGTTTGTATTGCTATTGCCGTTTCATCAAACTTACGAATTAAGAATAAGTGATTCTTTAGCATAAATTACCTCTGTAAATATTTTCATTCATTAGCATTTGTCATTATAATTACTCACTATAACTCTTATTTAGAACCAAACGGGTCTATATATCATTATTATTAGATTCATCTGTGCCGTCGCCTCCATAAATAAATTGTTCTCGGAACACTTTCACCTGCTGTTTACTTGCTCCTGGAATAATCTCTTTAATTTTAAATTATAGCACATTTTAAGTTATAACATACACATGCTTCAATTCTGCTTTGTTTTAATTTATATTTATCTCCTAAACATATACGGGGTAGCGCTTACATTGCAATATTTTATATTTTCTAACGAAGGTTCTAGTAAATTTTAATAAAAAATAATTACTCGTTGAATCTTTAATAATATTAGACAGTAAGACTAAATGAACTAATGAATTGCTATGAATGGTATTGTGCTTCGATTATTGTATTAAAGACATGTTGTCGCCACCCTGGATTGTAAAACGGTTTTCAGTAAAATGACATTTGATGTAATTTGGAAACTTAACCTTTATTCTCATTATTTTACAGAGCGAGGTTCATTGAAGAAAATGGATGGGATTAGTGCAGTCACAGGTTAGATATTTTAGATAATAAAATGTTTATTATTTTTAATAATACATATTTGTTTTTGCAACCACGAAATTGGAAGTCAAATTTGGAAAATATATTTACCGTTATATAACATTACAGTATTATAAGAAAATGCATTATAAAAAAATTGTCACATGCAGATAAATCTTATTTCAAGTAACTACAGCTAGTAACAATACAACCTCATTGTCTAACATTTTTTTTTTCAGGCTGACGCGTTTTTGAAGAAATCATAAGATGATTTGTTAATGATAATCTAATGAAATTATATCACAAATGCTTATTAATATAAGATTTATAATTATTGCTTACGAAACCCCCCTCAACCAATAATACCGAAAAATTTTTAAAAATCTTTGCATTTCTAAATTAATTCGCAGACCTATCAAACTCCTAATTTATTGAATTCATATTTTCCCTGCCATGTTTACCCTATCTCATCATACCCTATCAAATCATTGTCCCTATTCAAATTTGTAGTTTATTCTCTCTTATAATGTAAGTTAATGAGACATGCCACTGGATACACAAGTGTTCATTTGAATAGATTATAAATCTTATAATTTTAAGTGTCGTTTAAGCGATTATCGTTCCTATTGTGCTGGCCGAGGGTTGAAAATGAAATGATTCCGATGATAATTATACATAATAGGTCTGTATAGAATATTTTGTATAAAGCTTAGATTATATTAGTTATACACGGATTTTTAACGCAACGCTCGCTGCTCCACGACCTTTTATGAACGAAGGGTATCATAAATTGCAATTGCCGGTTTCTTCTCTTCGTATATTTTGTGTTATTTGTCTATATTTTTTTAATATTAAAACGGCAATAAATATTATTGTGATTCCTTTGTAAATGTGGAAGAAGTAACGTAAGATGCACCGCTAGTTGACTGTAATGTTTAATTAATTTGCATAATTAATCAGATGTGATATAACAATGTAGAAAAAATCAAATTAAAGTCCCTTCTCTTTTACGAAGCGGGAAAATTAGATTTAAATTAAAAAGCATAATTCGAAATTTTCAGTGATCAAGAAAAGATGAATAGAGACTAGCTGTCTGTTAATAATGTGTTCTGAGATTTAAAATATTCTTTAGTTTATTCTCATTTTAAATTAAGCTAGAGCTAAATATAAATGTACTGCCAGTATTTTTGAAGCCCAAAGTGTGGAGCAGTTATTTTTAATACCGAGATGAAAGTTTTTTATGCCAAAATTTTTATTTGAGTTTGTAATTGTGATGTGAAAATCTGGAATTCCAAATTATGGCCAATGTAACAATGAATAAATATTTATAACGAATGTATAGTTTTTCATTGATTTCCTTCTATAAATTCCTATTTTCTTATGTTTTATGTTGACTTATTTAACTGTAACTTCCAAATGATCTTCAATGTTAACTTCACTACAAAATAGTCACCTTTGCTAAAGTAAAGGTTAAAATATTTTTTAATTGAAAAAAATAAATAAAAATATTCTATCTTATATTTTTATAAAAAAAAAAATAACAATATTCAATGATTTAATTGAAAAAATTAACAAGGATGACAAACAACTCATCAAATAATTTCCTTAAGTAAAATTGATATTTAAAAACAATATGCTTTTGTGTTTTGGTTTTAAATATACCTTAATATACCTATATTTTTTTCATATATGTAACCCTGTAGCCTTATTTTATAACATAAATTGTTGTCACTGTATTTTTATTTCAAACAATGAATTTTGACGTATTAAAAGTATGTTCATGTTTTCTTGAGATAAAACTAGTTACTCGACAAAACGAGTAATAGAATGTTTTTAACTCCATTATTGAGAACATTATAGTTTTTGTTGTTTATTATGTAGGTAATTAACATTGTACTTTAATACAAAAATATTTAAATTAAATTCGTTTTTTTTAACTACCAACTAATTTCGCAATATTGTTACAACTTAGTTTTAAATGAAGTTTATATTTTGTAAAGATATAATTTTTAGGCGACCATATTTAGATTACAAATAATAAGACATCCAATATGCATTACAAATTATTTTTATAAAATATCAAAAATGGACATTTCTTTCAGAGAAATGTCTTTGCATGATCTGAGGAAGTGCAGATATCTTGCTGCGCTTTGAATTATTAGAAAATAAAAAAATAGAAAAGGTACACTAAAATAGACTTATAAGTGTGTCGGCTAAATGCGACGTATGTTCATAACAAATGCTCAGTTACGAATAAAATCTGTACCAGAGTAAATAAAAGATAAGGTATTAAATAAAAACAATACAATGTGTTTGTAATCATATTTTTTTATTAATTTCACAAAATTATTTATTAAAAGCCACAATTTTAAGGCTTTTAAGCTGTCAAAGCGATGACGGTTCAAATTTAACTTCCATTGTTAATCAATCCATCAGTGAGCTAGAAATTGTAATTTCAAAGCTATTAACTACGTTATAAATGTTTATATTTTATAGAAAATATTGACATATACTTCGATAAGGGGCAGTCAAAGCTTGCATTCACCTATGGCTTCTAAGGGCTCCCACACACGAGCGAGTCAGACGCTGCGTTAATAACATTCGTATATAATATCGTGTCAAATAGTCTACAGTGACTAGATCTTTATAAATTTATTCTTCATTAACTTGTAGGAATTCGACTTTTTTGTTTGGACCGCTCGTGCCCTGGCCTATATATGAATATCATCTCGTATAAACAATGACATTAAATTACTTAATATTAACGTGTGAATAAAACTATATTACGTATAGAACAGCTCAGTGTAAGTCAATGACGTATGTATAAGCAACATTGATCACTAATAGGTACTTGATGTATACTTTGAAGCTAATTTGTGATATCTAACGAACGCCTTACGCTATAAGCATGGCAATGACCTCAGCGCCTAAACTTTCTAGTGAATATTAAATTAAACTACTTTGAAAGCAGGCGATCAAAGTTAAAGCGAAAGGTCATTAACATCCTTCATAAATATATTTAAATATCCTATTCAAGTGTTACAGACACAAAAGATTAAAATGTTTCAGATTCAGTGCTTTTATTTGTTTCTTGTTTATGTAGATACTATGTACATATTGTTTATATTTCAAGTTAGAAGTCACTTAAGCTGTCGAACAACATCCATTTATTTGTTATTTATTTCTGCTTGTTAATATATCGCGAATAATTTATGGACTTTAAATACAGTTATATATATTGAAAGCTCAACAATTTCAGACACCCTTGTAATATGAGGCTCGCATTATAAAATATAAATTCTTGTTCCAGCCAAATTGGCAAATAAATATTGATCATTTCGTGAACAGTCGTTAAAAATTACATTTGTATAAGACATCTTTATGCCAAAACTAATTTAGATAAGCTAGACACAGTAAATATATGAATATATCATTATTCACTGCGACGTGTTACCAAAAATATTCATCTTTCGCAATTCAATACGTATTTTATACAAGCCTAAGCAAAAATAAACTCTTTTCCTATACACGTATGTTTAACTATTCTAACTACTCCAACGTGAAAGACCAATCATTTGAGAAATCAAGAAAGAGCGGACGCCAAATTATCTACTGATAATTACGACTAGACAAGCATATAGTCAAAACGTCGCTTATATTTTACAATTTTGATATTATTAAATGATTAATATACATTAAAATCCAATGAAACAGTAGCAAAGTTTGCGACCGCCCTAAGTGTCATAATTTCTTCATACCGTGCTCACGAAAACTCCCCAACTAGCATGTCTGTATGCCATGAAGTTGGAAATCCATCAATCCATTTTGCTACACTAAAATTAATCAAATTCCACCAAAGTTTACATTTTATTTACACTTCCGCATCCATTACTCTAACTTTACTCACTAACTTAATTAAGCTTAAGAAATTATACTTGAAATATTGCAACTTCCGTTCTATATTTGTATTACCATTGTTGTAATATTATTTTCATAGTATTAAATATAACTCAAAACAATTGTTAACTCTATGGTATAAATCGCCTTAAAATTTACAAGACCATAACTCACTACGACTAGTATTTTATAAGGTAACTATACTGAGACCAACTAAATATTAATACTTAACACTCATGCTTTATACAAATGCTAAACATCGCGTGGTCGAGTAAGTTTTAAGTGAGTTAGTGATAAGAAAAGTTTGTGACAAGATATGTATAACATGAGTATGACTAAAATTATAATATCAAGTTAACATCATTATGGACATGTCGCTCGTCTGTGTTTTGCCTTATTTCTTATTTGTATTAGATAACTACTTATAGCAATGTTTTAATTCCATTCATTTTGTTTTTCACTCAGCAGCCATATAGGAGTCATTTGTGCTGTGACTTTCAAATGTTTTTTTTATTTCGGTTTATTTCAAATAAGTTATGCTTCTGAAATATATTTAAATATCAAAATAATTGAAGATAAAGATAAACGTATAGTAAATCACGCATCAATAGTGTAAATAATACACACAAATATACCAATAATATCTCAAAACTACCGATAAAATGAGTATTGTCCAAATCTGACAGATACACGTTTCCTACAAATAATACTTTTAATTCATAACAGCCGATACACTATCAAATAATACATGTCTGTACGCGGTGTAGAAGCGTGCGTGCGTGCGGCGACCGGGACGTCTAGCTGGAAATATATAATTATTATAGTTAATCAAACTGAAAGAATAAATAAACACAACATAAAAAAATACTTCCATTGTTCAATCAAAATAGAAATAATACATCAATAAAAAGAACAGTACTCAAACCAGTGAATGCCGTTAAATCGTGTTGGAGTTACATCTACTGAGCTGTCGTGTCTCTATACTCGATATTAACTTGCCAGGTCGTTCAAGAAGCGCGTCGTCCTGTAAGCGATCCGACCAGCGACTTGATCGCCTGTCCGAGTGAGGCGCGCGGATCGCCCCCGAGAGCCCCTGGGCCTGCGCCTCCCGGGCCTGAGCCCCCAGACCCCGCACCACCCGGCAGGCCTAGGGACCCGCCGTGCGCGTCCAGACACTTTTGGTAGCGGAGCTGGGAATGAACATTAGTTATAATACTACCCTAAAATATAATAGATCGAAGTTGCTTCTTACGACACCTATGGACACTAGGTCTTTAGGACTTTAGAAAAACTTTAAGTCATCTGACGGTATGATGTTAAAAGGAGAGAAGGAGAATCTGCCTTTATAGACAGTTCCCCGGTACTTATTATGTAAAGTAAGAATTTGTGTGGTCATGTGGTGTAGACGTCAGATAGGTGGGTGTCCTAAAATACCTGTTCTGTCAATTGATAGAGGAAAATAGGCATGTGCTAACTCCACTTAGAAAGGGATGAGGGACGGAGAATAATGGTGACTTTGACCGAACTGTTTGTAATGTAGTGCGGTGGTACCTTGCAGGCGGCCTCGATGGTCTTGCAGAGCGCGCCGGCGGAGGGCTCGGCGTGGAAGGCGTGCGCCACGAACACGTCGCGCGGCGAGTGCACGATGAAGGCGCAGCGCCGCACGTCGCGCCCGATACCCAGGAACGACAGGTAGCGAACGCGACATTCCGCCAGAGGGGTCGATTCCTGGCGACATTGCTTACACAACTTATTTCTGTATTCCTTGTACGTGCAATGCGTGCGAAATGAACCATATTAATATGTATATTTTTTTCATGAAGAAACAATATTTTTCGATAATTAATCATGTAGTACTCACCCCTTCCTCTGTGATAGTAATCATGGAGGGTGCGACGGCCACGGCAACAGGAGGCCAGGCGGAAGGCGCGCGCGCGGCTGCCAACCGGTCGATGGCGTCGTTCAGCACGTGCATGCCTGTAGAGCGCGGCACCTCCGCGCTGCCGAGGTAGCGCGCGCGTACTGTCTTGCGGGGCTCCTCCATGGGGGTGGGGAACGACGCGCCTGCGGGCAGACCATGGGGTTACGATATCTGAACGAATCTGGAGGGGTGAAGGAAGGGGAGTGACACCCACCGGACAGAGGACGGGGGCGACGCGCGGCGGGAAGGTCAGTGGGACGCGGGGGAGGCTGCAACGAGCGCTCAATCATGATGCGCTTGCAGATGTCCCTCAGCGCATTGGCGATGGAACGCGCGGGCGCCTCGCAGCGGAACACGTGGCACATGTGCTGCCGTGTGCTGCGGTCGCGGGCGACGTACGCGAAATCCCTGGTGAGTGAGCGAGAGAGAATGATGGGCTGACTCGATTCGTTGGTAAACACCTCGTGAGGATTTAGCTACATCTTATGACATTTAATATTATATTAGGTTATGTTAAATTTTTTCAATTTAATTTCTCCGGAGACTTTGATATTCGTGAATATTATTATTAATATACTCTTCAGAATTGCTGCGTGGTATGTGAATTTAAAATGTACAAATTTTGAAACCGCTAATTTAATTTCTTATTTAACAGATAGTAATGGGTTTTTTGGAGATTTTTATAACCGATTAAAGGATACTGTACTATTTACACTAAGACACAGTATTTATTTTATTCGCTAACCTGATTGCTTTACTTAGTCATATAACATTTGAAAACTTTCAAATCCACATAACGCTAAAAATACATATTTATAAAATGTGCACCAAAAACTATCAAACAGGAATTTGTGCAGAAGACCTATTCTTAATATGGACAAAACTACAGGTTTGTACATAATGGTTGTATTTCTTATTACCTTTCACTATTCCCAGAACGCATAATGAAAAAACAATATATTAGTAATGTTCATGAGTTTTCTGCAACATATTGTGACTTCTACAAACTATCTACAAGAATAGCTCTAAATAGTTAATGGCAATTTGAATGTTATATGGACTTACCGTCCGTTGTCCCTCCCCACTCCCCACACACGGATTGTATGTATGGGCTGTGTGTGCAACGTATTGAGACTTTCTGGGTCAATAAGCTTCAGAGCACCATCATCCAGATCCATAAACAAATCCTTTCCCTGAAAAAAATACAAGAACTCCTGAGATGTGATTAATATTTCGGACAACAACATTTTTTACGTGCGTTTTTTACGTTCAACATTTAAATGATCCCGAAATACGATAGTTTAAACAATTACCAAATATCTTAAACACTAAAAACTTCAAAATTAATAACGCTTATACTCACATCTCCCCAACGTCCGACCTGATCGAGCAAGTCGTTCCGTCCGAGACTGAGATCCACGATGCACTTGTTAACGGCCCGGCTTGAGCGCTCGGGGGTGAGGTCGGCTTCGGATATCTCCACCCACCCGAGGGAACGCACGAAGAAGCGGACGGCGCGACCCTCGGAATCCGGACGGGCGGGATAGCTACGACGTCTGGGTAGGTTTAAGACATATAAGACCTACATATATATTTTGAAAAAATTTGGTTTCTGGCTGTAGTTAGTAAAGAACATTTCGTATTTTGGGCCACTTTATTAATTAAAACAATTTACAGAAAATATCTATCGCTTCTACAATTGTGTCTCTTCTCGTCTACACTTGCAACTATTTTGCCGCTAATACCAAAAACTCATTCATAATTAATGACGAAACTCACTTGTAAGCAACTTCCTCTCTCCGTTTCCTCTCAGCATCCTGGTCTACATGATCCAAAGCCCCACTGGTGGTACTTCTAGTAACAGACGAGGTCATCGCCCCTTCGTACTTTACATCTGAGAGGTTGGAGCAATCCCGCACCATGGAGATGCGAGACTCTCTCGCTTCTATGGGCGGCATCTTCGGGATTTCTCTCTGGATTGTACCACTTTTTATATGCCAGTAATATGGACCGTCATTATCTGTAAAAAAAAATATCGATTTGCATTTCATTGAATATCAACTAAACAACTTCTCAAGATGACTCGAAGATTTGACTTATCAATAGCTTGGTTTAATTTAGTTTGATGATAAAATAGACCTCACCTTCATGTTTTTCCCATCCTGGAGGTAAGGTCTCCTTCTTGGGTCTCAATTTGACTGGTATGGCATAGAGGTCGTCATTAGGCCCCTCCGCACAGTGGGGCACGGGGCCTGTGTGTCTCTTTTCTGTATCTTCCTGGTCGGCCCTCTCCTTCTCAGGAGGGGGCGACTCCCCACCACCATTCTGTTGGGGCGGCGTGATGAAGCCGCTCTTTTCGCTGGATGAGTAATATCGAATATTTAAAGGAATATTATTATTATTATAATATAATGTCAGAGAAGTTACTTACTTTACTGTATTAACTGGTGAAGACGCTTCGTCTTCCACTCTGAAAAGATAAACAATTGTATTAAACCTGATTACATAGAACAAATATATAAATAATAAGATGAAAAAATTACGAGTACAAGTAAAATATAAATAGACGAACATTTGAAGGTATGTATGTATGTATGTATGGTATTTGGTATAATTAATGTGGCCTGTGATGTAATTAACATATTAACAAGTTTATGGGCACTTTCGTTTTTAATCAGTTCAGATTTTATGTCCCGTCGATGGGAGTTACTGGAGTGATTGCGAAAAAAACCTTTAAGAAGCACCCTTTTATCGTATTTATTAAGCTAAATATAAAACACGAGGTTAACACTAGAAATATATTTTAGATTTTAAATCTCAGAACAATAACTAAAGCATAGAAGTACTTAGTATAAATTTGAAGACTTAAATTGTGCGTAATAGTTGTCCTTCTTTTTTCATGCTGTAAAAATATATAGTAATGAGTGAAACAAATGTAACGCTGTCAAAACAGGAAAATTTACACTTTTGAATGTCACTTTGGTGTCCATTTTGGCCTCCATTTTCACCATTATGATGGTAAATTGGAAAGTACAATTCATATTTGACTTATTGGGTATGGACAATGTTTACACATTTTGGTTGTGTTTGATGTCGGCTGTCAGTGGTGTGTTCATGTTTAGTTTTATTAACGAATTTATCTAGTTATTCACATATTTTCTCCGTTTCGCTGAGAGAAAACATAATCGTATAAAAAATGTCGTGTGTTATAAGGGGATGTAAATCCCATTCATCTCGTAAAGAAAATCAAGTTGAAACGGTATCTTTTCACCGGTAAGTGATCTAACATGGTATTATTTTACGTTTTGCTTAGTTACAAAATAACTATTTGTGCTTTTTTAACTGGTTTATATATTCTTAAGAAAGTGTTGTCCTATAGTTCAATTATAAGACTGCTATATGCAATATTTAATATGATATTTGAACATTTTTAAGTTTTCTATATATTATTGTAATAGTGTTGCAAAAACTATTGTTATCGATAATTTAATCCAGTGTTATTCTAGTAAATTCTGCAACATCTATGTAATATATCCATGGATTATTGTACCAGATTTCCCACGGATGTTAACAGACGACAGTTATGGATTAACAAAATTGCACAAAAAAACTTTAAATGGAAGAAGCATCACAGAATTTGTTCCAACACTTTAGTTCTCAATGCTTTAAGAAGATCGATTGCAAATGGCGTAGATTGAAAATAGTTGCAGTACCTTCACTATATCTTCACAACGAAAGACCTACTAACGTAAGACAGTTTGATTTTTAAATATTGTGTGATGTATGTATGTAAGCGCAAAATATGTTCAAATCGTTACTTTTATATATGTGTATATTATGTGTATCTGTGTAAATCTGTATCTGTCTGATGCATCGTAGCAGCTAAACGAATAAACGGATTTAAATGAGGGATATTTTTATTAATCGAAAGCCTGGTTCGTCAAGACGATCCTCTCCGAGATATTGATGCTCTTTTAGTGTAGTTGAAAGGTTGATGTGTAATATTGATAGCAAAAATATGAAATCGTAAAGCCTAACTCATTATTCAATAGTTCTTAAAACTTCGCAAAGTAGACCCCATGTCAAATTAGATACAACGGTCCTCTGGTACGCCACACGAGGAAGGAGTTTTGTAGATACTGAAGATAGCATTTATCCATTCATTTATTAGCTCATTTTATTTCTTTTATTAGCTTGCACTGTTAGTTTGGGTCCGTAGTTGTAATGGAAATTTGCCCCCTTCCGATTGATTGTTGCAGTGCTATAATGAAGTTCCATCAACTAGTGATCCTACAACAAGTACACTATCAACAAGTGCTCCAATAACCAGTTTTCTAACAATCAGTGCTACATCAAGTAATGATTCATCAGCAAGAGAAAGAGATTTAATGAACCATATCGCTGAGTTACAGCAGGATCTAGCTAAGTTAAGGAAAGTATCTAAAAGTCGTTTATTAAAAATAAATTGTTTGTGACAGAAGACAAACCGTTTGAAAACAAGAAACACCGATTTAAATTTAAGATTGATGGATCTGTTAAAAACAGAAAAAAAATCAAAAAGAAAATTTGCTCCTGCTTGATTGTGTTAAGAATAATCCAGTGGTAGAAAAATATTTGTCTAAGAAACAAGGAGTTAACATACGTAAATACAGCTTAGAACTAAAAAAAATCGCGGTTACTTTAAATTATCTATCGCCGCGTGCATATGTACGCTTATGTAAGGGATGAACTGAAAAACATTTTGCCACATCCAAAAACATTATCCAAATGGTACCAGAGAAAACCCTATATATTGTGCATTGTCAGTTGATGAAATGGCACTCCGAAAATTAGTGGGATGGCAAACATCACTGTCCTTGATTTCTATTAAGGATAGAGGTCTTGTACATCCGTCTTACGGTGTTAACAAAGTATGTAAAACAGCTGAAAAAATACTGCGTGAGTTTGAGATACGTATAGGCATGAAATCATTAGGACAACCTAAGTACTTTTTGTCAATGATAAACAAAATTTCGGAATTATCACTACCAACATCAATTTTCCATGATTTGGTTAAACATTCATTCGATAACCATTTACTAGATGATCATAGAAATGTTTTAATAAAATAAATCAGCAAATAATTTTTAACAACTCGTATCCCTTACAGTACGAAAAAACTGTCTAATCATGCAAAAAAAATTAGGTCTTTTTTTACTAAAACTGTAATATTCAAAGGACAATAAATGTCGCTCCACGACTGACGTGGGCAAGAATGTAATAAGTAAAATTTTTGTTGCCTGGGATCAAAACAGCTAATTGTTATCGCACGTGAAATCATCGGTTAGGTGATAGCACTTTTCGGTGTATCTCGTTCTAGCAAATGATAGAGAAAACCTAACCAGCCTTTTAAAACCGGTAAGTTTACACAATTTCACATCACTAGAAAAAATTCTGTTGTCTACGGCAGTGTACGCTTTAAAAATCTGAAGCTCCTTGTATGCTTTAGTTATTGTTCTGAGTTTTAAATAAAGGAAGATCAATAAAATATATTGACAGATAATAAAGTATAACGAAAGTAACAAGTAAAGTATAACCTAACCTTCTTTTCAATTCAATTATCTGAAGTATTAAAGGTAGTACTAAAAATTAGACAACGCCGTGATTTTAGTCATCAAGTCATTAGATCGCATGCTTAAAATCAATAAATGATTTTCTTTATACGTTTAGTGGATTTAAATAAGTTCATTCTGAGTTATTTATCTTGCCTTGTCTGTATGTAAATATTTTGTTGTTTTGATAAGATCTTTGTATTTGCTTAGTAATTTTGGAATTCTTATCTTATGAATAATTTCGAACCATTGCAAAGATATGTACGGATATTGTGTCATTATTACATATAGCTACAGTCACTTCTTTTACCACGTCATGAACTGTTATATTTATTTGTATATATATGTAGTTTGAAAATATCTATAAACATGTATAGCCGTGTTAAGCTTATTTAAACTTACATAAATATAGAATGAAAAATAAACAGATACGAGCAGGGATTCGAACCCGCGACCGTCCCCTCCCTCTACCAATTGAGATACTGTATCGCTGTTCGCCTTCGTGAATTGTGCATTCTATATGTGATCGTCTTTATCGGGACGGTGGTGACATCTATTAGTATTCTTTTGAAAAAATCAATGGCATCTTTTCAATGTTTATCTATATTGCTAAGTTAGAAACATTGGTAAGGTTGGGTTACAACAATATTTAATCTCGTTAGTTTCTGAACTAATTTTTGCATTTATATTTTTACGTTTACCTAATCCCTAAACTTTATTTTCGTAACTATCCATTTATATTGAAATTGTGCAAATAAGTTGAGGGTTGCATTTTATTTGCGGATTAACTATTACGAAATACTCATAAACAACCGCTACTGGTGGCACTAACTCTTGCTTTGGGTTAGATACTGAGTGTGACAGTATACATGTGTAACATCGTAAGGACTGTGCCTTACACATTTACCTAAATAAAAAAACTATAAAAATGGTATTACTCTCCAAAACTTTAAGCGCACCAATTATTTAGCAAAAAATAAACCAAGTATAAAACTAACCACTCTCCACCCAAAATGACAGCCGATCCTATTCCTCCCCTCATGTAAACTCGTACTTTATATCGTACTTTGCATGGGAATAGCTGGTAAGCAGACGAGAACATCTGCTGAGTGATAATACTTCGCTGTATAAGATGAGATGCTGCTGATATCTGTTTTGTATGCTTATTTCAATGTTGTTATCTAGTTACAATGAAACCAGGTTACCTTATATACAGTTTCTACTTGATTATAACATAGTTAAGTTGTGATAACCTGCGATAATAAGAAAATTGCCATAACTTTTCCTTTCAATTGTACCGTGTAACTTTTCTCACATATATCTTATAGGATATCCATATATCTACACATCTGTATATCCTCATTACGTAAAGGAAGAAAGTGAAATGTTTTGTATGAATAAATCGTATGTTCTGATGTGCAATGAATTTATAAATCACCGTAGAAACTTGTTTCAGACTACTAATTGACCAGACTGTTCGCTAACAGTAACGCGTAAGTAATTATGTATATATGTTTGTCGCTACAAACATATATACATAATTACGTATGAGTTTCGAAAACTCAATATATAGATAAAAATGACACTAAGCTATGTATCTATCATTATCACAGAACGTTTATCAGTACATTGCAATTGCAATACATTTGAAAGCATTTCGTTCGTCGATTCGATAACCAATTAGACATTAAAATTACTCTACCTGTACTTAGAAATGAATAAGTTTTTATACAGTAAAGTGCATTGAAAATCCATAACATTTCTGTAATAAAGTCACGACTCATCTCAAGAATATACCGTCTACGATTCATTTGTTATATTTCTCTGAGGAATGTTAATTTGTACTGCGATGTTAGTTTCATTTGTTGGTTCCGGTTCCGGTTTGACATAAGTATACGTTGAGATAATTATATAATTAATGTGAAGCTCTACCCTTGTTTTTGGTTTATATGAAATCTGTAAATTGTAGCATATGATAATAAAAATTAATAAAAAGCTGTAAAAGGTCGTAAAGTTACAGCCACTATTAGATAGAGCGTTATAATGTAGCATATATCTATCTAAGTCTATTTGTTGTAAGGCGTGAATTTGATAAAACAACTATGACAGCTAGATCTGTTCCACCCCTTACTGTATTATAACAATCATCTTTTGACTAATTCATACAAAACCTTCATAAATTACATTAAATTACGATATCTTCCTGGTGAACGAATTTTTATATTCGTGACAAGCGCATGCAAATTTGTAAATTTGTTTTAGAGATAATCGCTTTTAAATAGACCGACAAATAGACAAAGACAGACTTACTTATCTCACTCTAAAAAAAATAAAACGAAATTGAACAACTTTTATATCAACGGTCTCTATAACTGTCATTATAAGAGCAGTAATTTAATGTAGAAACTTCGGTAGACACAAACAAGCCCGTAATTTTGATACCTTAACGTGAATCTTCTACACATTTAAAGATTAAAGTTTCAGTTGAAATTTAAATTTGAATTAGATTGTGTTAGGTTTCTTTTACAATGTATCTTTAAGTCAATACTTGATTTGTAAGTTAAATGATAATCTATTTATATAAAAGATAAGTTAATTAAGCTTGCGTGACACTGAATTATAGTGTACAATGTGTTCAAACTCGTTAATACGTTTTTAATATGTTGGGAAAATACAAGACTAAGAAATAATAATGTAGTTTGCTACTTAAACTTATAATATATTTTTTTTCTTGGTTTGGTTATGTTATTATTTTATTTTTATTATATGTTTTATCCAGTTATATGTTAATATCTATCATTATTCAAAACCCTTTGTGAAAACACTGGTTGTATTGAAATATAACTAAGCTTAATATATCACAGGTACTACATATATTCAATATATATATATATATATATATATATATATATATATATATATATATATATATATATATATATATATATATATATATATATATATATATATATATATATATATATATATATATATATATATATATATATATATATATATATATATATATATATATATATATATATATATATATATATATATATATATATATATATGTTACACTATATAATATTGGCAACATTGTGTATCACTGAACTAGTTCGTAGTTTGCTGAAAGACTTAAGATATCGGGTCGCGCAGACTCACGTCCGCAATAAAGAGACTTATGTGTGGCGTAAGTTTATGAGAAACGCGATTTTATTATTTCGTTTTATTTATTGTTTAGGCTATTAAATATAAATTTACCCGACTGTTGTGCTCGAAGCATGGCGGTTTTCTCAATAGGAATAGTTTCGAAACTAGTAGCGCAAAATTCTGATTAATTTTCGTGAATATAGCCGGGCAGATATATACATATTTAATAGTCATCATTGTTCATGATAGTTGAAATATAAAAATATTATTGGGGCATTGAATATATAATTATAAAGTTAATATATTGGAGTTATTACATTACACAGCATTTATAATTTATGCAAAATTAACTTATCAATTATCATCAGGTGCAACGATGTATAGTTAGACACTCACATTAATACATAACTAAATGTAGCATTTATGATTTGTACAAAATACATATGTCAATTATTATCAAGTGTAATAATATAGAGTTAGACAGTCCATCACTCAAAAGTAGAGTTCTTATCACTTACTCTAAATAAATAGTCACTCGCTTTTGTAACACATTGTATTGTTAGAACTATTGTTGACTGCAGAAAAACCTTCAAATTAGGTCGTGGAAGCGCAACATTTTATTGTCAAAGTTTACCAGAAAATAAACGTTTATTTGCGTTTTTTAACAAAGTGGAACTAAAACGAAAACGCGTTCCGTGTACAGCTTGTACAACTATTTGTTCATAGAGCGGATGTACGCCATGTTGGGGCCATTAAACGGGCTTAGCGTGTGATATAACTAATTTTAAACTTCAATATACATTTTACGATATATTTTTGTGGACTTAAGTTTTATTTTTATATATAACTAATAATGCTTTGTTGATAATGTTATTGTGTGAAAAAGAATTAGTTATATAATAGCAGACATATTGATTTATTTAATAGTTACATAACATTTAAGTATAAATATTCATAGCATAGCTTAGTTCAGTGGATGTTGGACTTAAGCCAGGGATTCTCAAAGCATTCAAGCACACGCCAAGTTATTTAGGCAGAGTTCAAGAACAATGTCAATATATTAAATAATTTATCTTATAATAACATTACTTTATCTTTTCTTCAAATAACAGAAAAAATACTGCCATTATTCAATGATAATAAAATAACTACCAATTCTGAAATACGTATATTATTTTTTAACAATATAATTTATGGAAATGAATATTAATTATAATATAATATTATACTTAACACGAAATAATATAATCTTTTGTTACCTTGATAAAAACCAGATATGGTAAATTATAAAAAAAGCTAAAAAAATCCTTGTTTCTACTATATTAATGAATGATTTATAAAGCAAGCTTTATAATAAAAATTGTTACCTCAATAATTTTAAAAAGTGCAGTATAAAATAAGGGAATTCCCCGGCCATGGCGCGGCACATGGCTGCAGTGGATCGATGGAGTGCAACTGCGCAGTGAACAGGTCAGCGCTCCCGTGACGTAACACCATCGTACGTAATAGCGCTGACTGGCCGATTATAATTATTTATGTAATTTATAACCCCAAATATATAACGTCCAAGTCGCAGATACAAGCAAAACCATTCATTCAATTCATTCGTTTCATATGTTTCAAACAAGTCATTTCATAGTTTTATTAAAGATCTGAGTTAAACGGACGAACGCTTCACGCTTGACGTCCTCGTGAAACAGCTGTCATAACCGTTACACCATGTGCTTACATCGTTACAATTGTTATTACAATTCATATACAAACTTCAAATATCGAATAGCTTTTACTGGCCACTGACAGAAAATCTTACTTCTTTTATTATTTATTCCTTTTTCAAAAATATGGTTAATATATATGAGACATTAACCATAAAGTAAATAAAAACTATATTGTAAATTGTAAGAATGCTGAATGTATTGGATCTGCTCTCCCAAAGAGGTGCTCATCCAAAACTTACACACGAGGAATGTTGGAGGAATGAACTGAGTGATTGTAATATAACCTCAACTTATTTGTATAGGCTTGTATTTTTAAGTTTTAACAATTATCTAAAGTATCTATAACAATGAACCGTTTATAAATGACCCTGAACCAAATGTATTATTTCGTGGTATGCATAGAATGCTTAATGCTTACATTCAAAACTATTTCTTTTAGCTTTAATTGAATCGTGATTATAGTTTATTCAATGGTCAAGTCGAAGTAACCTTGTACAAAAAATATAATGTAAAGAAATTGTAAATACTAGTTTGTAGTAACAAAAGCTTATTAATATCGCGTTATAACTGTATTTTTATTAAAACGGATATTAAAAAAAATAAAGATGTAATGAATTAAAACTAAATCAAACCAATATTGTCATTTAAAATATTTGATATTTTTTCCCGGTAGCAAAGAGCGGTCATTTTCAGCATTATCGAGAGCCACTTGCAACTGGGTTGGATGGAAAATATTAATATTTTACATAATACGTGCATAATAAAAGGTGTTATGTTTTTAATCAGGCCATTTTAAAAATCTCTACAATCAAATATTTAAAACTTAGGTAATGTTAAAAATATTTTAGGTAATGTTAAAAATGTCCGTCAATGACTCTAACTGTTATCTAAAGTTAAACAGGTTAATTTCACTGGTACCATGATAGCACTTTCACTATTTCGTCCCACTGGCCCCATGGGGTAATTGGAACCGTTATTTTGGTCCCAGACGTCCCATGAGACAAATGAAAAGTCCCATTACCGTCAACACATCAGTCGTGTCTTGCCTTATATTATGGCTGAGATATAAAATATATAACAAACTATGTGTACACTATATAATAAGAAATTATTTTACATAAGTAACCCCAATCTATCTTCTTTTTTTTATATGTAATTGCACCACTATATATATTTGTAGGTTGCTTTTATACATCAATTTTATTTGGTAAGATTTTTTAATACATTTTGATTTGATGACTACCTGACCCAAACTCTTTTTTAATTTTAGTTTCTTTAAAGGTGGCTCCTTCTATAACTCATAAACGGATTAATCATTAAAAGTTAACATATACCGATAAACCTCTATGTTATATATTTTTTTATAATTTGAATATAATTCCCGAAAACTAATCTTAATGTGTAGTTTCAGCAAAAAAAAGAAACAACGGTAGCAAATGTCAAAAAAACAATACATACTAAGAATTATTTGAAATGAATACTTTTTTAGATCTATAAACGATAGGTATAGAGTAGAATAATAAGAGAATAGAGGTATAGAATGTAGAATAGAATATGATATAATGACGTTATTATCAAAATATCTGAGATTTAAACCCGGAAGATTATCAGAATTTTGCAGCGTCCTTGATTTTTATTACTTGATTATTATTAGTTGCAGTGATTCATATCATAATTACATTTATTATTCCAGTTACTATTATGCAAAGTTTCAAGATTGATATTTATCTTTAATAATGCCTATTTTTGTTAAAATCGCCCATATCCTAGTTTTTGTCTTATTCAGTTTTTGTTATTTATGTGTATTATAATACAGATGTTTGTTTGTATGCATTCTGAAATCATTCCTTCTTAATTTACTTTAATAGGTTTAATACATGTGTTATCCGCGCATATTTTTCTATTTTTTCAGAATCGATAAACATTGAAAGATGCCATTTGAAATAGCTCTGCTAATTAAGATTCTATTTTTAATTCTCGGTTTATTTAAAATTAAAATAGGCTATACATGGTTATAGATATATTTTCAAACAATATATATATTAAATGTATAATTACAAGCAAAGCGTTAAAAGTAATATAATTTTAATCGCGGAATCTAATAAAGGAAGTGCATCGGTCCATCCCTCGGTGCATCCGTGCGGGAAGCACGCGGAGTTACGCTTAACCGCTCCCATTGTTATGACATACGTCAAGTCGGTGACATATGTCAATATTTTTTCTTAATGATGACGGACCGTTTCTTTTTTATTGTAAGAGGGAAATCTTGTTGAGGCTGTATGAACCAAAGGTCTTTCCCCTTGGGAAGAAATTAAAAACAACAGCAAAAGTTAAGAAAGAACTTATATTTTTACTCCGTAAAAGCAGTTCCTATCTAAATATAAAATACAATACGTAACACGAGCCCGCGCGGTCTTTTTTGTCCAATCATATTGGACAAAAATAAAAAAATATTTAATAATAATGTTTTATACGTCAGGACAGGTGACATATGTCAATATTTTCTCAATTATGACGTTCCTTTTTTTCAGTGTAAGGATTAGAAGTTCTTAATATTCTCTTATTCAGTAATCATTTAAAAACAAACTAACCTTCTATTATCGAGGTAGTTATCGTAGTCTAGTGGCATGCTCTTGTCCTCGTGCATATCGTAGAGCTCGCTGTAGATAGCCGACTCCAGGCGCGCTGGGTCCAAATGATAATTCGGGTTCTCGTAGGAGAGTAGACCATTCTCTGTTGGCAAAAGAAAATGGTAGGTTAGGTTAGTAATTAATTAATTAAAAAATCCCGTATGGTCAAGGAACTGTTAGATTTTAGTATAATGCCGTATCTTCGATTTATTTACAGCCTCCACAACACACAAAGCATCTGTGTGAGTGATGATTTAACAAATTAATTAATTTATTTATTCTCAATAGCAAATCACTTAAACAAAAACTTACTAATGTAACCAAGGTTAATAAACAGTATTGTCAGCTAGCAACATGTGGGCTAAAATATATCTGCCCTTGTAAATAGCAAAGCAAGCAACTTTTAATTTATTTAGTCGAGACATGCCCGCACTTGGAGGGCATCTTGTAATGTGATGCGGAATCCCTACGACTTATAGTGATGAGCCTATCAGCGTTAAGTACTTGATATCGATGTTCAAACTTAATTGCATTTTAATTACTTTTTTATTATTATTGATAACGATTAAAAATTGTTCGAAGGCATCGATGACAATTAAACAGACAATTATTATTATTAATAATATCATATACATTTATTATTATTAATGTATAAAAATAGAATACCGAAATATACATTATAAATAGGTCTTCAATATTATTCAATGAAGTTTCAATATCAATAAGAAATATTTTATTCGTAAGATATCCAGTGAATCGAACTGAATGTAATCGAAGAAACATTGCATTGGCTCGATGCCAATAAAACAAAATGACGGTCTCAATAAAAGGTATATAATGATCGTTTTATAAATAGTAATTAATTACTATTATTAAATATACACATTTCTTTTAGTGAATTTCTCGTTGCTAGCGCTGGGTAATATTACAAGACTCGTTACGTGCAGACATTATCGTTAAATTAACGATATTAATACGGTCTCGTTACTAACACTTTGTATAGTCTGTACAGGAGATGTTATATATAAATAGCCGTCAGTATGCTCTGCGTAGTCTGTGCAAAAGCGAGTACATATATAAAGCTTTTTAATTTCTCATACACGTCAATTTTCTAGTTGAATAATGTTACTATGGTTATTTTCATTTCTGGAAGAGTACCCTTCGCTCTTGACCAGCCGGAGTCCAACGCTAATATAAAAAAATCTCACCTCTAATAATCTCTTTCCACTTTTTTTAATGAAACTTTTTTTTACTAAAACGGATATTTTTTTTTTTATTATGCCGGTATCCAATGTATGCAAAACTTTTAAATTCATATACAAAAAAAACGATATATTTTACAAAATCTTGACTAGTTGTGATAAGTATGTTTATAGTATGAGTAATAAATACACGTCTTAAGCAGATGGAATTTTTCGCTCCATACGCATGTGTTTATGAAAATTCTTTACTGTCACTTAAAATTCCAGTTTTATCATAAAAATTGTTCAAATTTCTCATAACATTTGTTCAACAAAAGCTTTTGTTTTACTCTAACACAAATACATAATATAATAAAAACATACATAATACAAACACGTACTAATTGTAAAAATAATAATAGTTGTACATATTAGTGTTATGTAACGGTGATATGATTTTCCCTTCAACGTGTCCTGGTTCGATACCGGGGCGTGCAAGTTATTTTCATGTTTAATTTACGAAGCACAGTACTATATTATTATTAACAAAAGGGTTTTATAAGTTTAACGAGTATATATATGTAGTTACATGTTTGTCTGTGAATCGATAGAGTGCAGTTATGCTTAAGCGCTATCTGTTAAGATGACCCTTAGCGATCCTTGCTAGAAATAGAAGCAGTATCTTCAAGATACTCTATTGAGAGGAACTAGTTAAAGAATCTCAAGTAATTGCTAATTATTCCTAATTTTGGTTATGTAATGTGGAAACGATTCACCTATAGATGGTCTGTAGATTCGTCTATAGATGCATAATTTAGAGTTTAATATGTCTTATAAGTAATGTCAAATACTAAATGTCGGTTCTAAAAGATAAAAAGTGTATACAACGCCTACAAATTTGCATGAATTGAATGCTCCATAGTTTAGCATGACTCAATCGCTCTAGGAATATGAAGACATATTTACATTCCTCGTATTTTACAGAAACAAATATTAAAACTGTGCAACTGAATAGAGTGAGCTTTTATGTACCTATCTTCTATATCCGGCTACAGCTTTTATAGCTTTACAGCAAAAACTCAAGTAAACATTCAGTGAAATATTGCCTCTAAGACTGTTGCAAGCTACCGAATATATATTTTAGTCTAAATATAAAAATTTCAATAAATATAAAATATAGTAATAATTTTAAAACTCTACAAAGATCATATTATAGGAACGTGACATTCAGCGCGTTCCAACGAATGGGCTTCGTTAGTGCGGGCGGTTATTTAGTTATTCGCTAACAATATGACTGCAATTGCAATTTGCGTATAAAATTATTTTACATTTATAAAAAGGAGACATGATTGTAAGCAAGTATATTGTTGTTATAGTAAAGAAAAACTACTTTTTGTTATTACGTCACCATTTGACATAACTTGGAGGGAAATCAACATTCAGTGTTCGTTAACTTACAAACAAAATAAATTGCCAAAGACATAACATAAAGAGCACACAACATATTTGCTAACACACAAAATATATCACTTATTTTATTACAGTAAGAAATCGATGGCAGGTTATTTAAAACAACACAAATACAACACAAATTACTTGTGTGTTTTAACACACAGTTATCTATCATACAAGCATACTCACTTCCTCGCTTATGTAGTCCCATGATGGAAGTGTAGTTACTATTAACGCCACATAATACGGTCACTAACTATATCTGGTACATCGGTGGACTGGGTTATTTACTCTAATATAAATATAATTAAGAATATGAATCATGAAAAAATAAGTATTTTAAACATGTTAATTTTGTTTTTTTATAATGATGCTTTGTAATCATGATTGGAAGATATTTAAACATAACATAAGAAATATATGAATAGATTGTTTTTTTCACATTTGTTTGTTTTATTTATACATTAGTTATTCTCAGACAGGAAAAACAATTGGACAAATACTTTCACTGTCTGAATTAGTTGAAATACCGTTTTCACATGAGATAAGTTGTAGAGAGTTACGTAAAACAACATTGTTGACTTTACTTTATTTAGTTCCGAAGTATTTTTCTCTTTTGTTGTCGCATTGTTTGTTTAAGTTTGTTATTGTTAAATCTCAAAAAAATGAAAATCAACTTCAAATATGAAGTATAAATATATATAACATATTCTTTGTTGATTTTAAACAGCTCTACATACTATATAGTAAAAATTGAACTAAATTTCTTTGTGTAAAGTCGTATGTAAGTTTCTTTCTACTAAGCTCCTCGCGTGAGAAGTCATAGACTATAGCTAGTAATAATTCAGATGTGTGTCGTGTGAACCCGCTTTACGACGGAAATGGTGAATTTTTTAACACCAATTAGCGCTTGCAGAGTTGAAGAAAAGAATGGTTTATATAATGCTCATTTTCAAAAAATACAAATATCACCTCACAAATAAACCCAGTCATTAGTAGTAAGTAACTCAAGTTTATTTAAAAAGTTAACATTATACAAAACCTTATTTTTTATGAATCACTTTATTGGTTAAATGATATGAATTTCTTAGAAGCTTCTAAGGTCTTGTTCAAACGTACAATAATTTTAACTTGATAACTCGATAATATGCACGACTTATGTCTTTTATTTTGT
This sequence comes from Napeogenes sylphis, assembly GCA_959347405.1. Taxonomy (NCBI): domain Eukaryota; kingdom Metazoa; phylum Arthropoda; class Insecta; order Lepidoptera; family Nymphalidae; genus Napeogenes; species Napeogenes sylphis. The sequence continues at coordinate 27,986,391 of OY365777.1, read as the reverse complement.
TTATTATGACGCAATGCTGTAGATTTAGCAAATTGATAAGATATGTCAAAAAAGTTAAACATCTTACCTGTGGTTTCTTTATATATAAAACTAAGATAACATTTTAGAATAAAGTAATTGAAGTATATCATTATATATGTAACGTTACCCCAGCGACATGTAAGCCGAGCTTTATGTTAGTACTTCTTAAATATTATATTTACTCGTTAATGAGAATATCTCGACACTTTCCTACGTAATGAGAAGTTTTTGAAAGCGGAAGTTTTTTGTATATTTCTATTACATTCATATAAATTATAGCTTACAAGCGACTTTATAATAACTTTATAGAATATTACGATATATATATGACCAGAGAGAGACAGAGAAATTTCAATTATTAATATTTTATCATTTATCTCTCTCCTGTCTCTTTAAAATTCAATAATTTTATAAATTTATAATTTAGTATGAGAATGTTTAGTTTATAAAAATCTAAAGATTCTTAATTGTCAGTAATGATATTTTTTGCTTAAACTTAGGTTTTTCAGAGCTAAGTTTTTTTGTGAATAGTCATTTAATAGTCAATTCAAACAAAACAAAAAAAAATAATACGGAAATGAAATAAACAAAATAAAGATCAAAGATAAAATAAGATTAAAGTAAACGTTGTAAAAAGTGAAGATTTAATAAAAAAATTACGACAAGTTATTAATATTTTTTACATTTTGATGTAATTGTACTTTTTATAATTTAATTATGATCAAAGTTATGTCTTACAAAGTTTTATTATTATTTAATTTTATATTAAAAGTTACTTGCGTTATTTTTTAGATATATTTAAAAAAGTACGCACATATATACAAACATATTTTTGTTAATATGAATATAACATTTAAATTAGACTTTTCTAGAATATTAATGATTAATAAAATTGTAAGATAATTAACCTTTCAAAAATTTGTCTCGAATAAAGCTAAGATCTAGACCAGATTAACAAAAAAAAAATAACAAGAACAAGGTCGTTTAGTACTATATATATCTAGATATAAAATAATTATTATACCTTCTGTTTATAGCAGTATAGACTCATAATAAAAACTCAAATTCCGTTTAACCTAATTTTCCATGTTTTCTTAGTATTAAACATATGCGGAATAAATAATTAGTAATATTTACAAAAATAATTAGATTTATACGTTCATAAAACGTTTAATATATCTATTAATATTGTTTGATACACAGACAAACACACTGCTCCAATAATATGTGCTACACGTTAAACGTAACTGTTCCCGTCTGTTCATAAACTATCAATTAGTAAGTCATTATATTTTTCTTTCAATAGTTTTATAAAAACCTTTTTTTATAATATATTCGATTTCATATACTTATGTAATTTGCATGACGTCAATATGTAATCATGACAATATCAACAACAAAAAAGCAAAAGTAATAGTAATAAAACATAACACGTAGTTGTACTTATAAGAATATATAATTTTATTTATATACACACATCTAAGTATTGATACGTATGTATTCAACATTAAATATATAATTTAATTAAATTGTATCACGCACACAAACACAAAGATAAGTTTTATCTGAGAGAAATCTCGTGTAAGTACTAAGTATTTAATCTAGTGCTTAGTGCACAAAGGGATTGACCTAGATCACTAAGAACTGTGCTTTCTTTTCTATTGTATTCAATTAGTCTTAAAGACATCTAATCGACTGTCTATTATTATTATCTGTCTGTTTGTTACAAGAATTATGAACAATACAATTTGTAATTTATTTATCATCTCATATATAAATTAAATTACAACATTAAAATTAAATAAATTAATAAAACCTGTAACATAAAAGAAACAACTTTCCAGCAAGGTTATTTAGTATCAAGTAAGTTCACCTTTAAATTGTCTCAGAATACATTACTGTACGACCTCACGAGGAACATCTGCGGCTTCTAACAGTTATATTATAATGTTTATATTATATATAATTATAGCTATATTATAATATACATATATGTATATTAGTGTATGTTAATTCTCTTTCGAATATATAAATAACAATTAATTGTTGCATGTATAATTATCAATTGAGATCGACTGTTTTGGAAGATTTTATTAAGTATGAAAATATCAATGACAAACATGTGATACTTCTGGAGATAAAGACGTTCTAAAACAAACATACTGTACAGGTGTATGTTTGTCATATTTCTCATTTTCTTTGTAGTAAAATGAAGCCGGGGCGGGTTTGTTGTATATTTGTAAATAATATGGTTCATATTGTACATCGGACGTACAAACCAATTTAACGATCCAGTAATCATTGCGTGGTTATGTATATTTACCTGTCTATAATGATCAATACATTACCTATATTTATTTAATTTAGAACTTATATAATTAAGTTTATAAAGGTTGTTAAAATCCGGGTAATAAAATGTACAAGTTATGACTGCAACAAATATTATATACTTATTTTAACCAAATAAATGTATGTATTCAGCATTTACCTATTTACATATTTCAGTACCTACATATACTATGACACATTTTCGTTAATTAATAACTAGATTTTATCTAGATCTAGATTAGATCTAATCTGTAAGTATTGTTAAAAACCAAACAATTCTACATCTAAATATATTTCAATTTGCGATTTTCTAACAATAAAACTATCCATGTTGCTATAATACTCTCATCTATAATTAAATTGGACTTCATCAAAATCCGTTGAGTACTTTTATAACTTACAACAGACGGCCAACATTTTCATACATATTTAGAATTCTATAGGTATAACATTTAATGTACAGATTTAGTCTCGTGAATATTTTATTATTAGGTTTCAATTCCAAATAAGCCAGGCATTACAGGCAGCTTTCAGGCTTATTTGAACTGACTGAAAGGATTCTATAAATACAATGGTGGCGGGTTCAACGACCTCTACCATGCTCCAGATATAGGCAATTGACGTCTAGATTTGGCATCACGTAAATAGGTTCTTATATAGGCAGTTATCATCCTTACTATTAATATATGCTACTGATGTCAATTTTATCTAATAAACATGTGTGTATTAGAATTTCAGGAAGTTCATAATAAAAATATAATATAAAACTGATTTTCATCAATCAATTTTTATCTTTTAATTTAATATATTTTCTTTTATCTTTCATATACTATAACTTTACAATGACGACGATGGTTCAGCATTATTTATAAATTCTGTTGCTACTAAAAATGTTTGAATCATAATATGTCCTTCGACATTGCTTGCTTTATATCTGTTCCAACTTGAAAGATAGACAAACAGACGTATATTAAAATGAACAGATTTTCAGATTTATAATATTCCTAAATTGGAATAGTTTATATGAAAAAATAAATATTCTCTCGGTTTTAATTCTGTTATGTGTTTATATTAACAGAAAAAAAATTATAATATATAGAATGTCTGTCCGTTTGCGCTTATAACATGAAAACCACAGATACGTTTTGCACTTTTATTACACTTTTTAAATGGGAATACGCTATCTGACTGGTTTTAGTACACATTTAGTTACGCTAGGTAACCTAGGGTTTTAGCAGTAACTAATTTGGGTTCACGGCGACTTTATATAGTCTTAGTAAAAGTTTGAACGTTTTATTTGTTGTTTTTAGCAAGTGTCGGGTGCAATAACTAGTAAATAAATCGGAAGGCAAAAGCTATTATTCCAATTATTTATAATCTATAGATATGTATTACTTATTTCTAGAATAACCTATAATTTTCAGTTTATCACAAAAATAACTTTATATAAATTTATATAATATTTGGTGAAGTATAATAAAAATAAATTAGAGCTCTAGATATTTTTCAAAAGAATATTATATTTTTTTTATAAATTTTATATTTATTATCTTTAGCGAGTTAAATTTACTATTGTATGAAAAACCTCTTAACAAGCCACAAACAGGTCGGGGGTTCAAATCCATCAGTTATTCGCCCTAATAGTGATCCATCATTGTGACGGTTTTAGGTCACTAATGGACAAGTAAATTGGTACTAATTGAAAATTATATTTGTGTTAAAAATTACTGTTTTGTTTTGGAATTATTTTCATTGTTGTTGGAAGAGACCATAATTGATAATGGGTTTTGTAATTGTGTGAAATTTAATTTTAATATTGTGTGTTTATCATTTTATAAAAGTTTTTACCTTTTCTTATTATATATTTTTTTCGAATTATTGCAATTTCAACAAAAACTGCTATTGAAAACAGAATATATTTTAACAATGACAACAAAACTATGTTGTTTTTAGTTATTAGATATATAATTGACAACTCTATAAAAACAACTGTAAATTTTACGTAATCCACATTGTTTTGTCAAACATACCATGTTAGCTCGATATATAATCTCTTGAACCCGGATTAACCCAAAGTAATTGAATCATCGGATCTTTGGTTTATATAAATTACATAACTCAATTAAAAAAAAAACATTGAATGAAAATGTTTTATGATTTTATAAACAGACTTTTATAAACAAAAGAAACAATAACATAGAAACAAAACATAATCTCGTAAAAATGAATGTACCTAATAAAATCAATAATTTTCAAATATATAAAAATTTGGATATAAATATTTTTGTGGAAATAATAATCAATACATACAATTATAACTACAATAACGATTGTTTAAATTCTTTGTTAATGAATGATTTGAGTTTTTATTATTGACCTAGACCCGAATAATAAAATTCAATCACGCTACGAACAACATTAATATAAATATTAAAACCTCGTACACCGATGTAATCACAGTAACACTTCAATTGTTACAAACACTTTATTAATAACTTTCCAAAGCAGTGCATACACGCGCGGTCGGCAGCAGACTGGTCGAGAAGGCGCGGGGCGAGGCGGGGCGCGCTCCCTTCCACAGACTATATACATTTAACACAGCTGATTATATATAAACTCCTTGATACTTTTTGACTGAATGGTTTGTGTAAGAAGCTCAATACATTTCTCGAAATGTAGTAGTCGTGAATTGTGAGCGTAATAAAATAATTCCAGTGAAAACACTAAAAAGCCAACAAAAGCTAGCGCTCTATTCGGAGCTTAGCCGATTTTACCAGTCATCTAGTGTATATCAATGCAGGGATTACTTGAACTGATTACCTTATATAAAATATAATATCAAACAATTAAAAAAAAGAAGTTAGCGTAAATTAAGAAAGTTTTATGCAATTTAAAAACCTCACATTATCACCATGAATCACTTACAAATTAGGTATAGTATGATCAGAGCCTTACTAATTATCACCTAATTACCTCCTCCTTTTATAGTTCGAAGACTGAATCTAACCTAACTTTTATATGAATAGCAATAGTAGAAGGGTGTTAATAAATGTAACATTATAGAGTCGTTATAAAAAATGAATTGCCAAAATTATTGAAAAATTGACAATCATATGTATGGCTACATCTTTTATGTAACCACTAATATTTCATAAGCACCGTCTCTTTCAAAGATATTTACTGTAATTGGCAAAAGATTTAATTGAATAATTATTTAATTCACAGCAAAACATACAATCATAATTTACATATAAAGTTTTATAGAGTCGTAAAAAATTATAATATTTCATAACATAAGGAACTCTACTTTATGATTTTTTTTTTGTCTTAAAGGTAATAAATAACATATTTTTAAAATTTATTAGTTACAGTAATAATATTTTACATACAATTCAAAAGCCCATCACGTAGACGGTTCGTCATTTCGAGACTTAGACCAATATTAGTATTTACATAACCCTAGGTAGACTTTACTTAAGCAACGCTGTAACCTATAAAATTATACATAATAATATTCCTGAACCTCAATATACTATAATACCTTATAATATTGTGATACTAAGATATTTTAATATTATTTATTTAATTATTTTATAACGTGTTAAAAATATAAGTAACAATAATAATAAAATAAATATAGTTTAAAAAACTAAAAAACACGCTGAATTAGTTTAGGATAATTATTAATCCTGGAGATCCTAATCAGAATAATGAGATAATCTCATTTATTTATTCTAATTATTATAAATTATTAATTTACTATCGGTCCTTGATATGTGTACAAAGTTTGAACAAAATCGGTCCGTGGGAAGTGAGACATAATAGCATTCGAAAAGTCGGTTACAAGCAAACATACACCTGAAACTAATAAAAGCGTGTTAAAAAGGAATGGTAGCTTAAACAATACAGTGAATAAAAATAGAAATAGTCTGAAACTGACTTAAGATAAGAGAGGTGGTCATGGTTACTCAACATTTTTTGTATAAATCTATTTTTATTCGTTTGAAAATGTCTATAAACATGTATAGCCATGTTAAGCTTATTTAAATTTATATAAATATCGAATGAAAAACGCACAGCAATACGGTAGCTCAATTGGTAGAGCGACGGGACGGTTTCCAAGAGGTCACGGGTTCGAATGCCTGCCCGTATCGGTTTATTCTTCATCCTATATTTATCAAAAAAATATTTTTATTGTTTTGTATTGTTAATGTATTTCAGATGAGTATTTTACTTTTGTAACAAAACGGAATGTGGGAAAGATGACAAGAAAAAATGTAGAAAATGTGCATTTAAAATATTCAATAGAGTTTTAAACGACAAGTTTATCTAAAAGTACTTTGAATACCTTTTCTATAAAGCGGTCTTAAATTTATTGATTGTTGATAGAAGAGTCTATCAACTATAAAAAAGTGGGGGGGGGTGATATACTTCTTTACCCCCCTTCTAAGTATATCCTGCACCACGTCCTCAGGTACATACAAACACCAGTACAATTATGTATTGGCACGAAATGGTAAAAATAACTTTAATCAATGTGGGTTAAAAGAAAAATAAAAACGAGGTGATTACTAATTACAAATAAACTAACCAATTAAGAAACATTGTAGCATTTAACACACTTACACACAAGTACACACACGTACTCCCACATACACACACGTACACTTCAAGCTTTTTAATTAAACTTACAAGAAAATTAACCTTTAGCAGAAGGTAAAAATGCAATCTATTTCCCTATTTGATTAATTTAAATTCATGATATTTATTATCAATACATATTAAAAAAATTAAACATATTTTATATTTATTGCAATTTAGCCAGTTTCGAGTTACGGTCTCTATCAATATTTACAATCTCTTAAAAATATATACGCATATGAAAAAAAACTCATCCTTTCGTAATCACTTATTTTTTTTTTAATTATAATAATAATAAAACAGAGAAACAACCGTTCTTTAATAAATGAAAAACTTTTATCTTACACAATATTCTCTCTTATATATCAAAAATTACCTCAGGCTCTAATCTGTATAGATTCTCTTAACCTTTTAAGCATTCTAAAAGTTTCATTCTACACTATTCCTAAGTAAACTAAAAATCCGGTGCAGTTCTCTAACGACCACACTATCGACGTTTGTGGTTTACCAAATAAAACGATTCCTACTAATCCCGGATCACTTTATTGGATACTTAACTGGATTGCAGGTTTGAACTATCTTAGTAAGTTATTTTAGGATTTAGTATTTATATATTCCTATTATACACATCTAAGGTTGTATATCTGATCTTGTATGACGTCCGGGTGACGTCAAAGCTATGTCCCACGCTACAAGGTGTGATGTATAATTATCGCCTATTATAAGATATTTAAATTATAATATAAGGTATTCCATACACAATAATGTAAGCTAAACTACTAGTGAGTTTGTCTTTAATAGTATAAGGACTACAATTTATTAGATACTATCCAAAATAAAAGTTTCCCACTAAAGTAGCAATAACGATTCAGCAAACGCACAAACAACGTGACATTTTGTAACGATATAATAAACACAGTCGTTTTCAGTCGTTTTCAGTCGTAACAGCACCAGTTTCACAATTTCAAGCTGTCAAAAGGTCGTTGATCGCTCTTATTAAAATTAAACTTTTCTCATTCAAAACGACTCAAGTACGTCGTTTATTACGCGGTAATTATTTTCGCAATTATAACAAGTATTATTAAAAATAAATGTTATTTAACGTTAATTTAATATTAATTGCGTAATATAATATATTGAAGTAGTATTATATATATACTTATATAAGGAATATATATATTAGATTCTGAAATTCTGTTCTTATATTAGGAATAATAGTAAAATTTATGGCTCTAATAAAAGTACACTTTTAAATGTTGAGAAAATTTTTTGCTTATATATTTTTTAAAGGTAAAGGTAAAAAAATATTTTTAATTGTTTTATGCTGTTTAAAATAATAATGAGCTTTATGTTAAAGTTATTTTAAAGGTATTTTATTTTAATTTTTTTTTCACTTCTATTTAAATAGGGTATGCTAATGTTATTGTTTACCAAATATTTAGTAAAGATGTCTGGTCATGCGCAGACGCATGTTACATACCGATGTCCGCTTTTTTTGCGAAAGTGGAAAACCAGTATTTGAATACCAATAAAACCCACTCTTGCAATATTGTAATGTTTTTATGCATGTTTTGTCTGCCTGTGTTTATTACATGTACTTTTAGAATTATATGAATACGTGAATAAATATTTGAGGAGTGAAATCGAGCACAGTTAAATTTTATATCGAGAATAATTTCAGATAAGTAATATTCTTATATAATAATGCACTTGTAATACATTCAATTATTGTTAAAAATATTACACACACTACGATGGGAGACAACAACACTATTTCATTGTTTACGTTCATACTGTGAATGTCAAATATATATCTTTATATATATATTTCTTGTGTGCGTGTGTATGTCACTGAACTCCTCCTAAACGACTGGACTGATTTTTATGAAATTGTTTGTGAGTGTTTAAGGGGACTTGAGAATTGTTTAGATTCACAATTTGGTCCACTGGAAAATGGTTTTTTGATTAATTTTTAATGTGTAAGTAGGTGGTGATTTTGGAATGTTTCACATTGGTTCCGACGGACTGCGTTACCATGGCAATGTCAAATATTAAATAATATTATATTTTAATTATAGTCTGCCCTGACAGTTGGCGTTGCGATAGAAATAAGAACAATATTTTAGTACCTACTAGCGGCCCGATACGTGCTTCGCTACGTAAAAAGTAAAATAAAAAAAAAATATTGGAACAAATTCATTTATTCAAACAAAAAATCTTTATTTACATATTCATACGGTATCGATTGGTTGATTTATAATACATGTACATGTAATGACGTTAGACATTGTGTAAACTTTTTAATATTTATTTTTTATTTGATTTTTTAAATTAAAGACGCGTGTACAAGACAACGTCTGTCGGGTCCGCTAGTCTATGTATATATTTCCGACGAAATATATGGTAGAGGTGTTAAGACCAGAAATACTTTTAAAATTGATAACATAAGATGTAAGTCAGTTAACAATGATATTTAAAAAAGCCGTATCAAAAGTGACTGATAAATTCCATTTCTCTTGAATACTTTATTGCGTCTGCCGGAACCTATTGATTATTAATTTGTGAGTCAATATGGCGCTGTAACGACGCTATTCTGTTTACAAAAATATACATGAAAGTGTAACTACGTATTGAAAAACAACTTTTCCTAAGTTATTCATATTCTGACTAAGGCATTAAAAAGAATTTTAGTTTTTTTATTTTATATTTGGGTCGTACCTATTCGTGAAGTTAAAACCTATTTCTTTGGATATTCAGAAGCAGTATGGTCTAAGACTTTAGCTCGATGCCAGAATAAACATGCCTTAAATTAAAAAAAAATAAACGCAAAGTTCATCCACCAGGATAGGACATGAACCTGTGACCTCTGGGATGGCGTCCCCGCAAATTATATTTACCCCAATATAAAAAAAATAACGTGTTTAAATGTTCTTATATACAATTCTAAACATTTCATAAATACTCGCGTTCGTTTATCTCCGATTCAAATTGTATTAATGTAATTTTACTTAAAAACAATATGATCAACTTCATTAATAATAAAAAAATATATATTTAAATCAATGAACAAAAAAAACTTACTCAAATCCATTAAAATATTGCTCAGGGAATTAACAAATATGAACCAGAGACACATATTATTGTGCATTTCAATATCTGACTAACTGTATTGAATTGAGGCTTCGAAGGCTATTGGCTTCGTGTTATTTAAAATCGATCCTTCAGGTTTGGAGATAAGGGTGATTTTGCTGATAACTTCATTAACGCGGACTTATTCATGGGATAGTGGGAAATCCGCGAGTGAGTCACCCTAGAACTGAAAAATACGTCACGTACTTAGAATCACTCATACAACCTTTCATTTTTATTATTACTGAGAATAATAAACTTTATAAAACATATTTTCATGTAAATTTAAAAATACATATAAATTACCTTTATATTCCAAAGTCTTGAAGCGACATACGTCTTATATAAATGTAAGTATAATTTTATGAACCTAATATTCCTTAGAAATGTTTATGTTAATATCATCCTTAGTCCAAACTTCGTTAAAAAGTTCAAGCTGAAACAGTTTAAGGTCATTGACCCTACACTGATCCATACCAATCCTTTAATTTTATACTAAGATTGAAGAAAACTTTTATATATACGTATATTACTGATACTGAAAATATAATAACATATTACAAATAAAAAATAAATAAAAAAAAAATACTGATTAGCCACTATAAATGTACGAAGGTGTAAATAACCCTTTTTATTATTATTACTATAAACGGTTAATACATATATAATACTTCTATTTAATTAATAAGCTATTACGAATATCTTTTCCATCAGATAACTATCAGTACAATGAAACACATAAACAAAATCGGGTTCAAGGACCGCTGAGTAAAAGCTTTTTAACCTCAGGTCAAGCTACTTCGTCTTTACCTACTGTTTGTACTGTTTCAACTTAAAAGAATAATAATAATAATAATAATTACAATGACATTATCTTTCTTTTATCTTTTCATTATTATTTTATCTTTAAATGGTAATTTGTTTGATATCCTTTTTCACGTATTCCTAATACAATACGTTCAGCGGATTTTATCATTAAAAAATAGCAAAAAGCTTCTTGAGTGTAAGTGTAACTAATTTCTTAATATTCAATTATCATATTACATAATTGACTTCGTATTTTATTCAATACATCTACTAGTGTGTGTAATTATGTGTGCGTGTGTGTAAATGTTATTATATACAAAGGAACAATAAAAACATATCCGATGGTTTTGTAGCCGAGTATTGATTGTGGACTTCTTTGACTTCTTACGTAATTCAACCTCCAAACCTAATTACGTACCACCAAAATTTAATCACCTATTTTTATTCTTATATAAGATATTTTATATTTTTATCATAGAAAATGCATTTACTATATATAAGATTTTTTTTATTGGAATAAAGTGACTAATATTTTGACAAATATAATAAACCTTTTAATCCGCTTTAAAAAAAATCCGTATGTAGGTACATAAATGTATAAAAATTGAACAAAATGGAGTCTTTGGTAAATAAACCGTCTGTTATTCATGAATTAAATGTAATCCAAAGGTTAAATTTAATAAATGGATCAATATTGTATCAGAATCACAAATAACCGCTTACTTCAGTTAAAATGGCCGCGAACACGCAAACTTATCTATAGACATCTCGGCGCCGCTACCACTGCATAGAAGAAGTCTTACGCTACTTACATATTTAGTATATTTGTTAATATATTATAATATTAAGTGATCTGATTATTATATTTAGAAATTATTTTAATGCTGTAATAATATTAAAATATAAAAAAATATTATTTGCATAAAATTTTCAATTTATTTTGAATATTTCATCATGTGTCAGATATTTACATAAAAACGGGTCAAAAACTAACTTTGAGCAATATTAATATCTAAAGGTGCAAGGACGGTGTGATCAATACAAAAAGTAATAAAACATAATAGTATGTTCATACGTCTATAATTATAAAATGAATTATATCCAACCTGTCTAATAGATTGTAGTTTTATTGGTCATGTAGGTGTGTTTGAACTATCTGAGATACTTTTGAAAAGACCTTAATCTCTATAATAGAAAACTAAACTCATTTAAGGTCATTGACTAAATTATTACAGTATTTAAAAGATTTGAGTTAAATATAATCTTAACTTAATTTGAGAATATTTCTCTTTAAAACTGTATATCATGTTTACTGACGATTGAATTGAACTGAATTCTTTGTCCATGTATATTTGTGATAAACATCAGATTTTCATTACGAGATTGTAAATCTTAACCTTCATAATAACATGTAATGTTGATCTACATGTCCCTCAGATTATATCCAGACATGATATTTAAGAAGACTAATATTCAAAACTGTTTGAAATAACCATATATCATAGCAGTGTTTATCATTACTATTGTATTATGAACAATAGTACATATGTAATCACACCGACAGATGATTGTACAAATACATTTAAAATGTAAAAAATATATATATAAAAAGGGGTTGTTGTCAATCTTGCCTTAAGCTGCGAATGTGGGGCACAAGTTAATAACACTAAGCCCCACATCCATCTTGTTCTTCCAAGGTTCGTTTTCTTTAATATTCTGAGTTTGCCAATTTGTGTAACATAACAAGGGGCTTTAGATAAAACGGTTTCATGAATACAACATTTATGAGGAAATACAAATAAATATAAATTGATATACTATTTAAGATTTAAATGAATTAAATCTTCATCAGTATCTAATTCAAAACTTAAACGGAAAAAGTTGACATTTATTGGTATTTAGCTTCCAACATTGTAGAATCACTTAAGCACCATGTTAACGTGAATTAGAGAACTACCAAGAGTATTGTTCTCGTATACATAAAACAAACAAAAAACCGTATCTCGTATAGTCAAAACTAAAAACAAAACGTATATCGTATGTATAATACTAAATACTGTGAGACCACTAACCTATAAAGCTGTCCTCGTCGCTGGCGTGCAGCGCGTGCATGACGAGCGCCAGCAGCGCCGGTCTCGGGCGGCCACCCAGCGCGGAGCCGGAGACGCCGCTGGGCATACCCTAGCGCACTGCTGCTCGAAGCATCGCTCTGTAGAGACGTGGTTATACTATTATTAACTAGATTACTATTTATTCATACTGCGTTATTTTATTTATATTACATATATCTATTTTCTTTTTGTTTCGAGCTTTTATTGTTTTGCATCACTTTGTATGGAGCTTTTGACTCCTTTATTTACTGCATTATCCATTGTTTTGCTTACGCTTAATGAAAAAGCTTTAATAAATATTATAATTATTAAAAATTTTAATATAGAGCACGGATACTCTGCTTATCGCTGTGCAGTTTCGTAAAAAATTGTTAATTTAATTACTTGTACGTAGTAGTACGAAAAGTAAAAATATATTATTTATATATGTCCCACAGCCAGCATATTTAATATTTTTTCTATTATGTAGTTTCTTATTTTTTCTTCCTCGGCGGCCAGTCCCTTGCAAATATAATATTGAAAGTAATATTTATTATATAAATACTTTGTAGAGAGTTTCATATTCGGATTTCGTGAAATAATAAGACAATGTTAATAATATTAGAATACACATTTTAAACATTAAGTGAAAACTTTATATATTATCTTTAAAAAAATGTATATTTAATGACAGATTTAGGAGAGACAGGTCATTACTTCTTATAAGGATATGTTTTAATGATAAATACCTCATGATCTAATAATGACATAAAAGTGACGAAATTATAAAGCTTTGTTTCCAACATGATCGAATCGCTAGCTATGACGTTCAAATGACCTTGCACATTGATTAGGGTGTATTACTTTACAAATCCAATACCATATGAGCTTGCACAATACACATGACACAGCCATGATGTCACACGCTAATCACAAAGGTCAAAATGCCTTACATTTTTACACGACTCTGATAAATGCTACTTCCCAGTAAAAGCCTTGAACTTCACCCATTAGTAACTGGTTTTTTATTTACTCATATTCTCCAGTAGTACGATTACTCAATACTTATATAAAATGCAACTGTATGTCCGTTTGTAACATACCTTTCCATTGACCATTGACCCTACTTTCTTTTTATACAGGGTTATTTGTAATTAGTTGAGCACCTTTTGCAGGCAGCCCCTCTACATCAATCCTAACAACATTTGTTCTACGACTTTTTAAAATTATTAGTTTTAAAAATTTAGTTTTTCCCATACAAAATTTATTTATTGCCTCTAAACGTGCATTAAACTTGAGCAAAGAGAGGCCACGCAACTTGTCAAAATATGTGCCAAGGCCACGTGCATCGGGGCGCGGAGTGGCGGGGTGACGCAGCGGCGGCTATGCACGTCAGAACTTGATCATTTTCTAAGGTGTAATAAAAATAGTATCGTTATCAACTTTTATTTATTAAAATATTTTCTACAATAGTCGAAACACATATTGTCTAACTGTTTAAGAATCTAATGAAAAAACAAAATCTCCAATAGAAGTTGTCCACAAGTTGAATGTCTCAATATTTTTATTTAGTTTATGAAATAAGGGCACTATAACGAAACCAAATAAATATTATTTTTACAAAACAATAACTTCTCTTTAACTTACTTTTTTAATATTTATATCATGACAATAAAACAATAAGTTACTTACGAATTTCTTTAAGATGGCGCGTAACAGAAAAACGTCATAATTTTCATTAATATTAATTAATTAAAACGTAAGAAGTGAATCGACTGTTTCTGACGTATAATATTTTCATAGAAGAAACACATAAGTACCATAAAAACAGACAAATGTACACAATCCACTTTAAAAATAATAACTTTAGGCTTCTTAACATGTTGGATCGTCACTATATCACAAAAAAAATTATTCTTCATCATGGTTTCTGCTGTTTCGAGTTGTTGTTCGTCCTATGTATAGAAAAAAAGACCTTGTAAAGATCAGGACCCCAATGCTCCATTTCTCAGCCAAAACTCGTATTTCTTTTCATTCTTACTTCTTCTATTTCAGACAATCAATGTATTTTAAAAATATTATAAATTATATTTCATAATTTCTTCTTCATGATATAATCTTGAATTTATTTATTAGTTTCAACAGCAAGTCCATAAAATCGTATTGTCCAGTATGTAATTACAATTCATTATTTAATTATAAAATTCTAATCCGATAATTTTATTTTTGGTTAATGTAAATTGTGTTTTGTAATCCACATACTTGTCATTTTGATTATTTAGTATTTCCATAGCAACATGGTGTAAAAGAGATGAAGCTATACAAAAAAAGCTGGCGCGCGCATTTAACAGTTTCTGAATTTCGCTAGCCTGCCGCGACCTATACTTTAGACTGCTTACAAAATACAGAGTAATAAATAATCGAGGGAGCAAAAATTTTTTTTGTTCGTTTATTCTGAGTTATTTATCAAGATTTTTTAAAAGTCGTAGAACAAATGTTGTTGGGATTGATGTAGAGAGGCTGCCTGCAAAAGGTGCTCAACTAATTAAAAATAACCCTGTATATACTAAGTAGTTTTCAGGATAAATGTTATTCATTACAGGTTCTTTTTAAGCAATTAAAACATTTTATTTTACTGAATAGTTCTAAATAATTACTAACATAAAGTTATATTTTATTATTTTCTCTTTAATAATAATTTATCTTTTATTATTTTAATTGTTTAAAGAGTGACAAATGACAATATTGATATACCATTTATAAAAAGTAAGTCAAGATTAAAAGCATAAAATTCAAAAACAATTTGTAACCCCAACGTTTCTGAGTAAACAGCGCATAAACATTCTGTATACAGACACACCTTCATGTTGACTCAACGGTACTCAAACCCATAAGAAATAAAAGAAAAGTCAATATCAATTTATGCACTGACAAAATCTTTTATGACAATTTATTTTTGTAACTAACTTAAATATATAAATACAATATTATTTATTGTTAACAATTGGTTCAAACAACTAGTCGTAGATGTGTTAACTTTTAACAGTTAAACCAAAAAGTCATCGTAATCCAACTGTCAAGTATTCAACTGCCTCTCTGTAAAGTCTTATCAAAATTTAGACATTTGGAGAAATTAAGCGTAGTTGACAGTTGTCTGATAGACAAACTTATACTCATAATATTTGACTGGGGATTACTCTGGTGTCTGGTATAATATTGTTCAATTTATAAGCTTATTGTACATTGTAATTTGTATCAAATACCGAAATAATGAGAACGCACTTATATAAAGTATCCCATACTCCTGTGAAATCCTTTAATAGTTAATCCAATTTAATTCAATGTTAACACTTATCAATAATAATTGAAGCAGCAACATAGAGAATAATTGGATTTTGTCAGAAATTAAGAAGAATTTTACGAATAAACAAACTCGAATACTTAAGAAAATAGCCCGAGACAATGATAGCGCGTTTTATTTTACACACTACTGCCATCTAGTAAATAACAAGACAATTACACTCGTGTAGGACATTTTGTTTTTATTGTGCCTGTAATTACGCGTAGGTACCGTTAGCGTCCGTTGTTTTAATTTACGCAAATGGTCGAACTGGTCTGATTTAGCAACATAACTTGCACTAGACTTTAACGGTTTTGACAGTGAAAGTCAGTTTATAATATTTTTTTTTAATTTTGCATGTACATAAAAATAAAATTAAAAAGTTTTCGTTATCTATAGTTTAAAAAAAATCTTGCATTTAATTTGCATTCCTTTGCCTAGTAAGAGTCCCAACCCGAGCGCGTCACACGAAAACGAATAATATTTACTGTAATAGTCTTTTAGATAGAGAAAAAAACAACAAATAATATATGCTATTTGACATATATAAACTAAAACAAAATATTTGTTTAGAGATAATAGTTTCGTAAATGCCCACTTCATGCACATTATCATTTTTATACAGACGACTCTCCATTAGTTTAAAGATGAACAAAGCATTTAACTATTTCACTAACTGCTTCGTAACAAGTTAATCGCTACTACATAATGAGCGGCCTACTTCGAAAGTTTCGTGGGACTTGGGTTAGGATCCAGTTTATGTGAGGCTAGGACTATAAATACTCAGCTTATAGTCACCTTACTAGATCTTCAGTCTCAGATAATTTTGTTCAAAGTATAAAAACACAAGGTATAAATTCACTATTTTTTGTAAGGCTTCAGGTGTCTCCCTTCTACCACTAGAAAATAATAAACCACCTACCACTATTTCAAAATGTACAAAGCTCCGTTGCTAATAATTATTTATCGTAATTAGAGCCAAAAAGTGTTCGGGTTACACATAATACATTTTCGCAAAAAGTATCCTAAAATATGTTAAGTTAGTTATCGCCGCAAACATTTTTGGGAAAATCCTGTCAGTTTTATCTTTTAAAAATTGATGTCTGTGCGTAGTGACGACCGACCAACAGACGATCAAAGTTTTAAAAATAATTATTAACAGTTTAGATATAATTATTATAGTCTTTTGAGATAATTGTTCAAATCTATTTCATCTAGTGTTAATTTTATCAAGCGGCATGTTCTACAATCGCGTAATTGTCTAACTCTAGTTAATTATTACGACCCTAACACCACATCATCACTCCATTTGAAACATATTCTCTTTAATTAAAACACTAAGTCAGTCATTTATTTTTTTTTTTTTGTATGTCTATGGAGCGGGTGGGTCGGGAGACCCATCCTTAGGTAAGTCAGTCAACTTACAAATTTCTACATTTATTTTTAGGTCTTTTGTACATGGCTTGAATAGGTAAGTAAGTATGGCTTCAATTAGTTAAATATATGCGTTAAAATATTGGCTGATACAAAACTAAATGACTAACTTATTAGATATTATATAGTAAAGTTTATAAATTATTTATAATAACAAAGTAAAGCATTTAAAATCTAAAGATATATTTTTTGCATTTCGGACGTAATATTCTATTCTACACAACTATCATTCTAATGGTATGACGAAACCAAAATTATAGGATATTACAAAAAAGGTTCTTCCTCTGCACTGTTATTGCTCTTAAGATAAATAAAATATGAGTAAGTAATATAATGGACCATTATTTACAATAGGTAAAAAAAATATAAAAGACCTCTTTTACATGGCTAATAAATCAATCAACTGTAGTAAATAGCACAATGTAATGCGAGCGTCGTTGATTCCTATTTTAGGCAACAGATACCAATATCAAATTTATAAATCGACTTATAAACTCATTACTGCTATTATTGCTATATATGAAGTTAATTACAGAAAGACGTCTTTCAGAAGTCATTCATCAGTATTAATAGCTTCAACTGGGCTCTATCAACCAGTACATTGCTTGTAAACAGAGCCTGATCTATATCTGGCATATGTATCTAGTTAGTAAATGACAAATTAATATTGTCCCCCTGTGAATGTCAATTTCTGACAAATAATAAAAGAGGCAAGATGAGAGACAAATACTTTGTCTAATCACATATGAAAAAAAGAGAGAAAGATAAGTGACATTTTCTTTCTTTTTTATTTCAATAGAGACATTTTTGGCAGGCTTACCTACTCTATGTATAATCTTTATGATAAATATACATAACTTAAATACTGCATATTCAAGTAGAAAGGAATAATTGCAGTCATTAGAGTGCAGGCCTCAGGCCTTTGACTGTTTGTGGGTCATTCAGAGGCCTTTATCTGTTCCCGAGCTTTGCGATAGAAGGCGGAGTGATTAAACCCGTATTAAAGTACTGCAAGAGGAATGCGAGGGAAAATTGTAAGTAAAGAGACAAATTGCGTAATATGAAACATTTCAAAGAAAAAACTATTTTTCTAGACATTTAATAAATCTTTATTTAAATAAATACCAGAAAGTTACCAGTAAAATCTTTATTTATATCAACATTTAAATGACAAATCTTAAAAAAATATTTTAAAAAACATTCATTAATGTTGTTTGCGGAATGTTTGCAGTGAAAATTATATGTTTGCTTATCATCATCATGTTGTTTGAATCTCCGAAACTCAATAAAAACCAAATACATGATAAATTTCCCAAATATACCTATATAAATGTAAACGTTAGATTATGATTATTTAACTTAACAAAGTTACCATATTGAACTAAGTTCCTGTCGTAGCTTCGCTCTGTAAGTATAAAATTACATGTTATTTTCTAGAATTAACTACTTCTTTACCAACTTAAATTACCTATAGGTATTATAATATAGTACTTTAGAACTAGAACATCAAATTTCCAAGCCCCAAGACTATAATAAAACAATCAAGTAAAGCTTTATGTATCCAACCAATCACAGATATGACTCTGTCCCTCTGTCATTCTCTTTCTTTCTCTCTCTCTTTCTCTCTCTCTCTCTCTCTCTATTTTTAGTTATTATTCTATGATAAATTAAAAAGCATTATGTCTAAAATATACTAAGTATTATGTGACTTAATTAAGTACTAACTTATTTGATGTACATTTATTGGTTCCAATATCACTGTTTTAATGAAACTGAAACGATACGAAAGATAAATAACCGAACCGTTTTATATACAAAGTCGAAGTTCAATAAATTTTAATACAAACTAAAGTGTTATAAATGGTTTACATTATGCAAAGTTCACACGCTGAGGTTCTTAATTTATAGGCGATTCCAATTTTGCTTTTAAGATTCTGTTCTAAAGTTGTAACTTATTATGGTGTTTGCTTCTAGCATAGATATAAGTTGTGTAAGTCACATAAAAATCTGTTCGGAGGCGTTGACTGAAGCTAGTTAATTGATAAAAATATTACAATTTGAATAATGTAATATAACTAATTTACTTTCTTGGAAAAAGCTGTAGGGTTTTATTAAGACTCTTTATCACTAGAGGATGAAATTCATCTATATCTGTAAAATATATATACAATGGGTTTTTAATAATACGACCAAAAAATATACGATTTCCTTCATCCATCACACTTACCCACCCGGTGCTTACATGGGTACCACTATATCAGAAAGTTTTTTTTAATCTCATAATACCAATAACAATATAATTTTAATTAGCCATATCTATATATTTCTTTCTTGTATTAAATAATAAATATATCTGAATAACACAGTCGTACTTATGATAGATTATGTATTAAGTATTAATTTTATTCATTGTGTACATATTCAAATCGGTAAAAAATATATTAAAAAAAATATATTCATGTTGATAAAGGAAATATATAATATTTGTTCAAATAATATTTCACAAAGTCGTCTAATGACTTTATGAAATTGTTTCTCCAGAAAATTCTTTCTAGAATACTAAAACTGATTTGAGCTACAATAACAATACAACAAACGATTTACTCATGTTCAGAAATCCAAAATAGTTGATTGGTGGTACATTTTTTTTAATTTAAATGATGATAGATGGTTTATGATTTTAATTTGAGTATGAAACTATTGTGGAAACGGAAGTCGCTGGAAACTAGTCTTAAAATAGTAAATAATAATGAGCTGTGATACAAATGTGTAAGGTTCATTTCTCTCTTATTTCACTAAAGCTGGGTAACAATTATAAAGCAATAAAGTTTGTAAGTATGTGACTTTTATAGCAATTAATAGTGTTAGTAGAATGTTTAAATGAAATAATATATTTAACCCATAATATTCAAAGACTTGACTGAGTATGTCTAGCCTTTACGTCAAAAATAATTTTATTTTATACTCAAACCATTGAACATTTAAAATTATCTCTCAGTAAACTATCTATGTTATGATTTAAATTTTAAATAAATAACTAATGGATAAATCTTTAACGGGATCAAGACTCGTATTTGCGACTTTTAGAAGTCTCTTTCCATGAGATAATTAAGTATTAGTAGTAACAGATCATATACTATTTCTATAGCTCATATACTATTTCTATAAGTAAAAAAAAAAACTCGAAAATATTTATAAACCAAGCCATGTTAAGCTTATTATATTTTTTTTTAATATGCAATGAAAAATAACCCCGTATACTATATTGTATACTATATTTATTTAAAAATTAAAAATGATTATTTAAAATAAAAGATTTTTTTTGCATAAAATAGTAACAAATCCCAGCACTAGTCTTTTGAACCAAAAGAAAATTTAAAAAACTGTCAGCTGTAAAGTGATTGCATGCAAGTCCTCAAGGCTTTTATCAGAGGCTTCACGGTGTCAAGTGGCGCGCTCTACGGCCTCTACAAGCCGCTACGATCGTCCTTTACCCTGCAGTCTTTTGTAGAGCTTTTAATTAATTCTAGGTAAAGCTACGTTCAATGTAATTTTCGTAGAGCTAATATGGTTCGTTTTTAATGCAAAAAACACATTTGTATTTGTCGACAGCTGTTTGTAACTTGCAAAATATAAAATATTAATGATATAATATTGTTTACAAATAAAGCAACTTCAACTTATTAATATCCTTTACCATTAATTGAATACCAGCCAACAAACAAAGTGGCAATTAAAAATATATAAAATAATTATTGATATCTCTATATAAATGTGGTTTATAACGTAATAACATACAATTACGAGTACTTTTAATTTTTTTTTCGACATAATCTATTGATAACCAGTACCTACTGATTACGCAATAGCATCGGTATTCTTCATCAAGGACTACGATGATAAAAGAATCATATATTTTTATTATTCCAGCAGTGAATGTAAAATAATTCCGCAATGTTTCCTGGTTAAATAAGTTCTGAGCATTGAAAACTCGACCTTAAAGGCAACAACATATCTAGCAGTTATTGGATGCGTAATTGGCTTCTATTAAACCTTAGTAAGGTTCTTGAGGGACGGAACCGGAAGGAAAAGCGGATTAGTCCTTAATTCGTTCAGGGTTACATAATATATATTAAAAAACTATTAATAGATATTTCGCGTTAGTAGATCACAGAATTTCCATAAACAATTTGCAACCCCATTTGATTACAAGTGTCTTGTATTTTTTCTTCTTTCTCTGTCTAACTATAAATAATTATAATATTTAGTTCTTATATAACAGCCAAATGTTAAGATATTGATATTTTTGCCAACATTTTATGTAGGTACAAAAAAATCCATCTTATCCCAGGATAATTGCTTTTAACTCACACTGAGTTATTGATTCGTGTCTGTGATAAATAAAAGCTTTTTTTTTGGTTTTCAACCTGCTGATTTATATTATATCATATTTACAACATTGAACTATTTTAACTCACATTGGGATGAAATTTGGAGTCCACTAAAAACCAATATTTATTGCGTTTTCAAAAAATTTAAGGATTTTAATTATAAGGTCAAGCTAATTTTGTTTTAACCTCTATTTAAAAACGATATTAATAATAATTATTTATTGTGAAGAAATCCGTAGCCATGACGCTTTCTTGTAAGCACCTTCAGAAGATCTGGTTTTTAATTTCTTAAAAGCGTGCTTAAGATCTAAATATCAATGTCCAGGTTATAGAAAGTGATGCGACATAATTGGTTATATCTGATATTCAACATAAAAATTCATTATATTAGTAGGTACGTTTAAATTCAGACATTACTTAGAGAAATGTTATTGTATGCTTATTTATTTCATCAATAAAAATATTATAAGTTACGAGGTTATTAATAGGTAAAGCTATTTAGTTTAAGGTCAAATGCTAAAATCGATTACTTATGAACATACACAATATACAAAAAGTACATAAGTATATAAGCTATATTAAGGAACACGGTATATCTTATGGAGCCTAGCAAACCATCTTATGAGAAGAGTAGACATTTTAAGACGCAGTTTCTACGCACGTTTTGGGAAATGTTTTGCTCAAGATGACGTATTCTTGTTAAAGTTAATATAGTTTATTAATGTCTGAGATACACTTATTAACTTTAATTAAGTTGACGTAAAAACTATACATATTTATATATGCATGCAATATAGATTTATATATAACGTCGCCAACAGAAAAATCAATCATTTCTAGCGACACTGTCTACATTTAGAAACATATTTGAAATTTTCAACATTGGACAAACAAACAGGTTATTATAAAAGCATCTTACCTCTCAATTTAGTCAACACTTCTGTGATCTATAATTATGACGTAATCAACTATTTTACCACCAAAAAGAAAATAATCACACCACTGTGTTGTTACATTTAAATATCTCTGTTATATCTTTTCTTTAAATGTAAGTTTTGTGACGCAAGAGAGATATAAATGGTAAAATAAAATGGAGTCCACGATTTGGGGTTACAGAGCTGAGCATAACTACGCATGCGTGAACATTCTCCCCTTGCGTTTAGAAACACCCCTTGTGTAATATTTCTAACTAATTAAAGCCATTAAACAAACAGTGATAATACATCCCGATGACATGTCTTCTGATATGAACAGGTTTGAAACTTATATAGAATATAATAAACTTTAATACTCACTTAGTATAAGCACCTCTGAATAAAAAAACGAACCATTTCGCTTTTACATAATTGTCATATCGTTTATTAAACACAAACAAACACACGCAATACACACACTCACACATAATCAATTCATACTTTAACTTCGATATATTAAGCTGAAAATAGAATCCTGAGAACGAAACAAAGTGTATGTTCTAAGAAAAATGCAATGTTATATTATAGAAATCGATCCTAATATGGCCATAGCCTGTTCAAATGAAAACTATAAATGTTTTAGGAATTTATTTCTGTATTAAATTAAATAAGCTTAATTTGGTTAAACACTAAACACCTTTATAGGCAAACATTATTTCTAACTTAAGTATGGTTTTTATTTATTAATAAACTATTATAAGCATTTACGCATACTAACTAGATATAAATAAAAACTAAAACCATTTAAATGTTACTAAATCGATTTTGTAAACAAAAACCACAAGTTGAGAATTTCATAAAAATCGTTATCTTTTATCGAGAAATCAATCGTCTGAGGGCTAATCTAATCCATAATTTAATGTTAATTTGCTATTACAATACTCAACTATTTATTAATAAAATGTTAAGGTTACATGATTTCATTATTACAGTTAAACAAAACCAGTAAATACAAATATTATTTGTACTTATCTTTTTTTTTACTACAATAAAAATATGAGATAGGGTGAAATGAGAAATGTATAATTTAATTAGGTATTCCGCAACTCGACCTAATTGGTTTATATTTTTTTCAGATATCATATCATTCATCATTCATCATATCATTCATCATTCATCATACCATTCATCATTCATCATATCATTCATCATTCATCATATCATTCATCATTCATCATATCATTCATCATTCATCATATCATTCATCATTCATCATATCATTCATCATTCATCATATCATTCATCATTCATCATATCATTCATCATTCATCATATCATTCATCATTCATCATATCATTCATCATTCATCATATCATTCATCATTCATCATATCATTCATCGGTACTGTTTCTGGTGTTTTCTAATAGATGCAATACTATTCAGTGGTAGTATTTTCCCTAAGATTTTTTAGGAAGTTTTTGTTGTAACTATGAAGAGGCAAGTTGTCACTTGTCACCCTTGCAACATGAGGAAAGTTTTAAATACTGGTTCACCCTTTGTAAAAGAGAAATTTAGAATCGAAGATCAACAAAGGTGGATGAAGGGAAAAGAAACACTCTCTTTTGACCTCCCCGTCTTAGCCGAATCTCCCACGTCTCATAAGATATTTTATCACAGTTACTTTACTTTAGTTACTTACAGCCATAACCGGCCCCGTTCATTCACACATCCCCGTCAACTTGGTTCATCCAGCTTTCTAGCTAGCTTCATTGGACTTAATTGCATTCAAACCGGCCTTGCATAATATTAATAATGGTTCAAAATTTTCTTGTGTTATTAATTGTATTCGTATTGTAATAGGTCTACTAAGTGTACAATTTCAAAATGAAATAACATATTCAGGGTTATTTGTAATTAATTAATTGGCCACCTCTTTTCTTGCAGGCAGCATCTCCACATCAATCCCAACAGCATTTGTTCTACGATTTTTTATAAATCTTGAAAAATAACAGAAAAAAAAAACGAAATAAAATAATTTTTACTTCGTCTGTTACTTATTATCCTATATTTTGAAAGAAGTACCTAAAATGTCAACGCCCGAGCGCCATACCTATGCTCAGAGTTCCGGTTCAGAGGCAACAAATAAATTTAGTATGGGAAATTTTTTAAAACTATTATTATTAGTTCCACGACTTTTTAATTTTAAAAAGTATTACTACTATTGCCCTGAATTCTGGGATTCTTGCGCGTCCGGCCGATGTTTCGTATATAGTGCATCAGAGAGTCAATAGACCTGCAGGGCTATTCGCTAACTTTTGACTTTTCTAATGACCATCAGCTGTGACGTCATGGCAGTTTGTTACTATAGTTACATAGTTTGTTACTATAGGAAATTAGTTGTTTGACAACCATTATGTCCGCACTTACTGATAGTGCTTTTCATTTTAACTGTCAAAAAAGATACGGAATAGCCCTACATAACTCTATCAATTGGGACTTTACCACTTATACCTCTACTCTTAAATCTTAGAATTTGAATTAGTTTAAATTGTTTAACAGCTGTCTAACAAAGACAGTTTATTTTATATTGTAGTTTTGATAACTTATGTAGCTTGAATATGATATTTCTTCATACTGGAATAATGATTGCGACATGAATTATAATTTCTATACTCACGAGTCATAACATGTTGTGGCATATTCATGTTTGAAAAGCGAGACTTGTATGATATTAAAATCTTTAATGTCAAGGGTATTATAACAGGAAATTGGCATTGACAGGAAAATGAGAAATCGTATCTATTTACATAAGCATGAGTCGGTTTTATACTACCACGTTTTTATAAAATCATAAACATATTACGAAAGTCTTTTTCCAAACAAATGCCAGCGTGAACAGATATGTTAGTTTATAACCTACTCAGTGTTTATAACCTACTATGCATCTAGTGATCATTGCAGCAAAGGGAACTTTGAAACTATAGTAACATTTCAAGTTGAAAAAGTTTGTAGAAATACCGATGCTTTAGAACAACTATTAAAAAAACGCTACGCTTAAAAAACGGTTTAGTGAAAATTTACCATTTTCTTGGTGACCCTAATCTTTTCAAGTTCTTTTATTAAACAATTGATATAAAAAATGGTAGGACACAGGATATTTAGGAAAGGTGTATGAAACAAAACAACGAAAGAACTATAGGAATAAAATTTGTATTTCACAGTTCAGAATTGTTAATACATAATGTAGTCTTTAATAAAATATAACTATTCGCTATATCATTGCAATAACACTCAAAAATACACGTCTTAACAACAAATAGCTTAAAATACGTTACAACGGTTCCGTATAACGTTATAGGGATCTACTTAAACTATCTGCGTGTATACAGCTAGGTATCCTCTGGATATTAATTATCAAAATATATTTACTTCATTTAAATTGTAACTAACACTTCATTCATTTATATAATTTTAAATGAACTGGACTCAGTGCAGATAATACGTATGTTTTCAATACTTACTTTTATAATAAACGCAAATGTACGAGTATGCACTATTTAAATATATAAAGTCCAATTCGTTATTTACATTAAATTATGTATTTGATTTTACGCTAATTACATTGATAAAAACTGCGATAAATGCAACCTTTATAAATTTGGCTATTGCTAAATAATCTAGAAATTTCATCGAAAGTAAACCTTGCATCAAGCAAAGTTGAACTTAAACAAAATCTAATCTAAATGGTTATTAAAGTTACTAATAATCAGCACCGTGTTTATTTGGTCATCCCCTGGGCGCGTCTCTCCCACTCCGCCCTCATCTGCAGAATCCCTTTGAACTGCGGGGCCGCATCCGCTTCTTCCTTCTCCTTCTCACTTTCAATCTTCTCGCTATCCCCATCCTTCTCTATCACAGAACTTTCTCGCTTCTCTTTATCTACAGATTGTCTGAAATCAGTTCTCTGCCACGGCCTTTTCGTAAGGGTATCGGCCTTGTAGCCCATGGCCTCATTTTTGGTGATGCTTTTGATGTCTTCTCTGTCATTTGATGAGTCTGGGAATGTTCTGTTCCTAAGTCTCTTTTCAGGGGTAGAGTCGGACACTTCTTTCTTGTATTTATTCACTTCGCTTCTATAAACGGGTGCACTATCACGTTTCGGTGCTACGCTGTTAATGCTGACACTTCTCTGATAATGTCCGAACTGACTGACGCGGGCCGCGATGTCAACTAACTTATTTTCCGGACTTTGTTCTTTACTTTCTTCATTTTCTTTGTCACTGTCTCTGGATTTTATGGAAGCATTGAATTCGTTTTTCAATAATTTAGATCTTGTAGCATTATTTTCACTTTTGTTAGCTTCGGCTATTTCTTGTGCTATATGATCTGCTTCGGAATCTTTGAGTTTCAAGGATCGCCTCGCGAAGACTTTCATCAGTTCTGGTTCGTCGTCGTGTCTTTTAGAATCCTTGCCTATTTGTTTCTTTCTGTAGACAACTGCTTCCTCGTGCCTGTCGGGTATTTTATTCTCGTTACTGTCAATGCTTTGGATAGAACTCTTGCTTCCGAAACTGGAATGCGATTTTTGATCCATAGATATATTATCTATTTTTTCAATGCTTCCTTCCGTGCTGACTGAACTTGTTCTTTGCTTTTCAAATCTTTCATGTGACTCGACACTAAACGATTTCTTTTTGAAGAAATGCTTTGGTGTTATAGGACTCTGTGGTGCGACGGCAACTATAGCTTTAGCTGAAATAACAATAGGCTTTTTTTCTTCTTCCACGTGAATGGGGTCTGTGAGCTCAGAATTTTTTAATGATTCCTTTACGCATTTGACAGGTTGCACAGACTTTGTTTCGATAACCACAGAGCTTTCTACTTCTTGCTCTTTTTCTACTTGAGAACTATCAATTTTCTTTGGAGATAAATTTGCAGTCAAAACCACATTTGTAACAGGTTTGGCGTCAACTCTATTTAATTGTATATTCAAAAATTCTGGTACACCTGGCTTGGTTCCGGTTTTTTGATTTTTGTCATCACTTTTGTTTATTTTTGTAGTTTCAATAGCTTTTACTACAACAGGCGTGTTATCTTTATTTATGTGTGTCACAGATATAAACCCTTCTGTTTCTAGCTTTGTATCTTTTTGAGGATGTTTAGCGCTGTGTCCTATAGCACTTTCAACAGATATAGTCTTACGTCTATCTTCTATAGGTTTTTCGGGGCTACTCTTAACACTGTCTAAAGAACTAGATTTGAGTATTGGCGATATTATTGGCTTAGGGGAGCTTATTATATCATCGATTTTAGCCTCTATTTGAGAAATATCACTATCACGTTTATGAGTATCCATTGTTATTTGAATGCTATTTGTAAATAGTTTCCTGTCTTCATTGACATCAGGTTTCAGGCTGTCAAGGTAACTGCTGTCAGTGCTGGGTAAACTATCGTAGTTTGTTTCCGAATCTCCAGCTAATATATTGTAGTTTCTAGCGGACAAACGTTTAGTGCAATCGTGTCTTTCGCTGACATTTCTCCTGTAGTTGACCTCCCAACTTTCTAGTAGCGGTTCTGAAATTCCTACAATAGCTGGTAGACTCGGCATCTGGTTCTCCTGCGAACTGATTGAAGGCGATTCAGAGGCGTATCTGAAACTGTGCGATTTACCGATGCTGCTTCTAGTTTCTACATATTCGTCACCCAAAGATCTCAACCCCGAAGTCACATACGACTCTTCGTTCTTGCAAGCGTGATGAATAGAATCGCGTTTATAAACAATTTCCTTCTCACGAAAATCCGATTCTGACGATCGACTCATATATTTAACATTTTCAGAGCTGTGAGTCTTGTTTTTTGCAGGCGATGATGAAACAATGATACTTGGGTTAAAATAGGGTATGTTTTTAGGCATACTGCCGCTGTGGAATACACAGTCATTGTTAACACTTTTAATTCTCATGCCTCTGACAGGTTCTTCATCTGAAACTTCAAAAGTAGGTGACAGACTTTCTTCGTCTGTTCTACTCGCTATCTCATTAGCAAGAAATGCTTTTGTAGAATACGGTTCAATCAATCTCTGCACAGAGGCGGGTCTTTTCGATTTATCGTGATGCAAATTGAAAGATTCCCTCCTATCATCAATGGCCTCCTTAGACATGGAACGCCTTTTTTCAATCTTTTCACTAAACTCATCGCGTCTGCTGAATCTATTTTTCATTTCGTAGTTTAACATTTTATCAGTTTCATCGGCGGCTTTGAGATCTATGTTGTAGTCGACGCCCGAAACTTTGGCGGCACTGTACACGTCTTTATAAGCCCCGTCGTGTACATAGGCACCCTTGTTATCAATTCTTTTGTGCATTTGATTGGCGAAGGCCTTCTGACCGGCGGATTTGTACGACCTCTCAGTCTGTTTATATCCTTGTTCGTAATAACATCCCGAGTCTACGGATTTGTATTGCGATGAAGATTTCTCCGTTTTCGTTTTCTTCACTTCTTGCTGACCCTCTCCATCGGCTTGGTCTTTTTTAGACTTCTTTCCACTTTTCCTCAAAAGCAATCTACTGAAAAACGATTCCTCTTTCTTCGAAGATCGTATGACTTCGTTTTCAACTTTCTTTTCTGACTTAGTTTTCTTTTCAAGGCAAGATTCTTCGGCGTATTTCTTTTCCGAACGATATTTTGAAGTCCTCTCTTCTATCTGACGAGTTTCGCCTATTTTTGGTGAACTTTCTCGTAACGGTTGGTCTTGGGTACTGGATTTACTTCTTTTTATTGATGATCTTGGAGTATTATTTTCCGCGATACTCAATTTGGTTGGTGATTGTCCGACAAGTTGACTTAGAGCCAATCCAGGGGGAAGAGAAGAGGATTTCAGTTTGGTGTCGCTTGGTGTTTCTAGAACCTTCTGCAGTTCTCGATTCAGTTGTTGATGTTGTTCTTTAACGATCATATGATGCTTCGTAGTCGTCGATGAAGAGAATGATTCTGGAATAAGAACAATCGACATTCAGAACTAATTTGGAAGAAATAAATTGTTTACATATAAAGTTTCTAATTAATAAACATTTAATTTAATTTGATATACATAAATGTTATGACATTATTATACACACCAGTAACGACTTCTGTGGATTTGAGAATGACTTCAGGAGTAGTGCTTCGTATCATTTCTTCGTTCAGCTCGGGAGTTATCGGCAAGGCTGAGGCAGCAATCTGAAATGAGCATTATCATACGATTAGCACATATATTTAATTCAGGTGATATGTGTCATGGAATTACAAGTGATGGATTGAAGATGTCACACGTCATCGAGTCAAGATAGATGTATTACTAATTGGTCAGAATCGTCAAAGTAATGGACCAAAGGCAGAATATCCATATAATTTGTGTGTACTCTCACCGGGTTGTTCTTCCGGCGAGGCGCTCCGTGCGTGCGTCGCGGGCGCACGGCCATCTTGTGTCGCGCGGCTGAGTGCGACAGTGGCGCCACACCCGGGGGTGGCTCTGATGACGCTGGAGACACAGTAACATTACCTACGTCAGTTTGTTTGTTATTATACTACTAATATTTTTTTTAGTTGGAGTTGAACGGTATTTTGGTGATGGAACGTAGTGAATATTGACTCTCTTTCATCAAACATGGACAGTTGCAGTTGCTTTAACTCTGACTCCCATTAAGAAGTAGAGATTCCCATTAAGGGATGGAAGAGGAGTTTTGACTCATGAAGAGGAAGAGTTTTCATTTAATATTATGTATATAATACATTTACATTTAAGATCTACCAAACAAATAATTAATGTGTATTCGAAAGTATAGTATTATAAATTTCTAGCTTGCTATGATAATGTTATGCTTAATTTTTTAAATGTTTTTTTAGTTTAATAGGATTTTTTTATAATATCTGAAAACAATACTGCTAACTGGCTGGACCAGAAATGGTTAAATAGTTAAAGTACACTGGAACCGGATGTAAGCATCGCTTTGTGAACCAAAATATACTCACTGTAGAGGTCAGAGTGGTCGCTTCGTGAATGGTCGAGCTGGTGCCCGCTGCTGCTGTCATCATCCATCTCCGAAGACCCCACGCTGAGCAGTGAGCCATCGCTGCACGACGACTGCGATATCCCTGCATGATGCCGCTGTAATAAAACAAAAAAAAACAATTATTATTAACACAAAGAAATTTCAAGCTTAGAAAGCTCAAACTCTATATTGGCTTATTAATATGTATTTTGATATAGAAAACAGTACTAATAATCATCTGTTATCACATTTATCACCTTGATATTAACACTTATATGTCGTCTTCTCGGCGGGCGACGTACTTCGCTCGTGCTCGTCACGTAGAGCATCATAACGATAATTGTTTATAAGTCTATCACATCACTATGTTAACTAGGTACTATTTTAACTATATCTATATCTAAATACACTTCACTCTGAATAAACTATTTATTTCGAAGTCCATTTAAGTATGCTGTAGAAATATTGTATACCTTTAGATGATTTAGACAAATTAGTGATAATAACATTTATAGATGTTAAACCGTTATCTATAGTTATAATAGGAGTAAATGGTAATATTATACCTAATGCATTATTTGGCATACGATTTCAATCCAAAGCTTTAGATCGATAAATGACAAGATAATATTTTAGAAATTTGATCAGCCAATGACGTTACAAGTATTAAATCTTTGAGCTGTTTTTTTGGGTCAATGGGGTTTTAGAATTGCAATATCATGTACCTACCTACTCAATGTTTGAATGTTTATAATAATTTTGTTTGCCATTTTAGCTGTTTGCAATTTTGTTTGTAGTTTAATTAAATTTGTCTGAAAAGAGCTTGCTTTCGGAATGTATTTTTAATATTAAATTTTTATTGCAGTTCAAAATATATATTCTACTTCTTTCTTAAGTATAAAGTCTCCAATGAAACTTATGATTAATCTACAATCCGAGATTGAAATCAACCATAGGTAGCTACTAAAATTTCAATCCATGTGTTAATTATTCGCTACAATTGAACAAAACTGACCATAATTAAATGTTTTAGTATCTAATTTAGATCAAGATCGCTTATTAATTTCGACGGTTTAAGATGGGCAAAGGCGGATGGACATTTTTTAAAGTGGCTTTACAAACATAAACATATTGTATAATAATTATTCTAATTTTAGTAAATGTTATGTATTCTAACGAAGAATACAAAGTTTAGTAAAAGGTAGAATAAACTTATTTTAATAAAACATCTGTACATATTCTTCCTACTTATAATTTACAAACAATTTCACGCTTTTTATTTCCGTGAAGTTATTTATTATTTAATCCAAGTTATTTATTTATAAAGAAAAGGCTTTCAAGAAGTCACGAGTCCTTGCTTTCGTTATTAAAATTACATCAATATATTTTCATGTAATTTTATCATGATTAATAATTATAATTAACTTAAACGTGATAACCACTTATATGAAACACAAGTAACGCTTAAATGATTTGAATATTTATTGACTTTTCAAACGATATATCATCATCAAGCGGGAAGCCGACACCAGTAATGACTAATAATGATTAATGAACTAATGATTGACGATAATGATAATGAATGTGATCTCATTACATGTCAGTGCTAATGTAAGCATTGTGGCAATGTAATGAACACCGCGCGATTACAATAATAGAAATCTTATTATTACAAATTAGCGGTGTGAAAAGGTTTAATATATTCAAATTGTAATTAAGTTATTTGGTATACTTAATATATTTCATAAAAATATTTCATTAAATCAGCACAATGTCAATGTTAAATCATTTTTTTATACAAGATACAAAGTCAAGATTTTGTACCAACTATTTTAACACGAGACGTCAGTAGGTACTTCTACTACGTCAGATTTAATTCTCACGTGTATAAAAGAAAAAAATATATATTTAAATAAAATCTTTAACTATTATATATATATATCATTTGAAATATAATTTAAATGTTCAATATCATATCAAGTGCTCTCGTTTTGACGATCTGTCGGATTACCGATAACAGCTGATAAGTACAACACTGATAGTGCATTGGAATATTCAAATATTATGCACTCTCGCCAATATCATATAATATTTATGATAAAAGTATATATCTGGGATAAACTATAATTTGAGTTCAAAAGTTTAGGTTTCTAATGTTCGTATCGATAATAATAGCGACATGTGACAACACTAGTGTATTCCAACATGTGACAACACTAACAACAGATAAGACAATTAACATATTAAAAGCATATATGTAACCAATTACCAGATACATTTGCTGGAGTCTTACTTACTCTCTATAAGAGATGTAACTTATATAGGTTTATATAGACGGTATTTTATATAGATTTGTATATTTTTTTATAGAAAGTTTTACGGTTCATTACAAATAAATATATATTTTAACCATGGAGAGGACTTAATACTTTCAACTTACTATTATCCAACATGCATTTATTTCGTTTGCACGAATTAATTATTTGATTTCAATGCAAAAAACATATTCATTTAACATTGAAAAGGTATTGCATTTGAAGGTAAAGGATATGAAGTGAAAAATATGTATGTAAGTAATATGTTTCGTATAATTATTTAATACACCAACTACTGCCTAATATAATAAAATTGACCTTTTATTTGTGAGTTGCATGTACGATCATGTACGATCATTTTTATTGATAAGTTCGCCTTTTCGCCAAATGTTTATTTTATTTTTCCACTAACTAGCTATTTTTGTTTTGTACGTATACTTATTATGCAATAAAGTGTTATGAATAAAATAAAGTGGTACAATACATGATACTTAAGATATACCAGATTATACGTTTATAATCAGATTAGATTTAGATTTAATATATCTAAATAATTAATAAGCATTAACTACGAGTGATATAATAAAACAAAGCCCTGTAAGCTCTATACACCAACTCATAGCAGACACATTGTACTGTATACAGTTAACCTACTTGTATTGTTTGAAGAGTGAAGTGATCCGTTTAGTTACCAAATACTCCACAAATCTGACTAAACCTAATTTACATATATAATTATACACATTACATATATATTAATGATATATTACGTTACTAATTATACTATAATATACATAATTAATTGTATAATACATTACTTTATTGCTAAGTGTGATTTAATTTAAACTTAGGTTAAATTGGGTGTTAAATTTTTCCGTTATTTTTTATGTTAAATGCAATACATCAGTTACGTGTAACGGAAGATATTTGTAAAGAATACGAAAACAGTATTGAATAACGTGTTGCTTAACGTTATATGACTTAGAATTGTTTTGTTTTATATTCCATTCAGGTTATAGTGAAATATAATAATATAGGGTCGTAGATCTTGGCTGTCTCTGTGTAGGTATTGATATGTGTAGATACAGAATTTGTAGAGACAAAATATTAAAACAATATCATCGCTGACATGTATATAGTACTGACATCAAGTATAATTATACATAAAGTAAATATGTACATAAGTAAATATACTTATACATAAAGTATAAGTATATTTAATTAGGCATAACCAAAATCCATAAAAATAAAGAATATGTGTAATTATTTTCAATGTAATTATGTAATTATTTATTTTATTTTGTAATTATTTTAAGGTAATTAATACTAGTGATATAATAATTTTAAAATTAAGTATTGGAAATTTTGGCTACATCCATTACCTACACAGATGACCTATTGATCTATGAAAATAAAATCTACAGACAAAGAATTACCTGAGTGACAAAATAATCTCACATGAAATATCAGATATGTAAATATAAATAAATATTATCGAAAGTATTACTTGCCCCCATTTTGAGATATTAATACAATATCTATAATTTAGCGACACAATTGCAATGTTTTCCAAACCGCGACGCAATTCAGTTAGAAAGCGGATGTAGGGGAATGATACCACAGGATGTGCTTTGTTGGCTCTGATTTATATCATAATAATACAGGTACATGTGACTTTTGATGACGTCATTAGACTTCATAATCGTTTGTAGTGCTACTTGAAAGTATGTTTCACGTGCATGTACTCGATGGGTATTTAAAACTTAAGATTTATTATTATATAGAAAACATCATTAGATTAGATTATTTTTGAAGATTTATCGATATTTTAAATCACGAATGTCTCAACGCTATAAGCAAGACCTTAAATTGACAAAAAGAACATCAGATTCTCAGACTTTCTTTGACGATTTATCGATATTTTAGTAAATCCCGAATCGACTTGTTTATTAATTTCATATGTTTAATAACATAATACTTTTACTAATAATATGAGGAGAATTGATAATGCTTTAAAGTATATAATTTCCTATTTTGATTAGTTTAATATCTTTAATAACATAGTAATTTTATTGACTATTAATATGAGCAAAATTATTAATGCTTATTTATATAAGATTATAATTTATTTAGATGGTAATTTTATCAGGAACTTATATATAATATAAATGGTCAATTACCTACTTCTAAAATATCTTTGATCAATTAGTATTTTAGTGTAAAGCGTTAATAATAAATGTATGTTTATTTTAACATTGTGTATAATTTGCACTTCAGTTATCGAGTATTTACAACTGTATAATCCGTCAAGTGGTTGATTGATGACGTCACTGATATATATCAATTGATAACACAATCAATCAATCGATTAACTGAACATCGATTGGTTTGCGATGTTTTTATCGTATTTGTTTATTATTGTGTGATAATTTTTAATACAGTCCTTGTGACAACCCTGATACCAAAATAAAATCTCATATTAACTTCACATCTATATGTAATTAATAAATGTTAGAGTAGAATCTACCAGGCATCATCTTTTAACACTATAACCGAATTAGAATGACAAGTGACAAGAGGTCAGTCTCTCCCCTCCTCTCTTCTCTTTCGTGTATCTCACACCTCTTTATCTCTTCCTGTTGAAATATTGATTTCACTAGGAACTACCAATCATTTCCTTTCAAAGACACTCCAGAGTCAATTTCTATGCCTTTACACTTCAAATGCATAAATGTTATATTTAGTTCATTTAATAAGTTTTAATTTATTTGAATAACTTTCAAAACAAATATACTTAATAATTTTTAGCAATATTTAAATATTGCATCAACTTACATAGGCAATATAAAACACAGTTAAGAAACAGATAAACAGAACATCACTTGTCACTTCAGCAGTAAATCCTAGTCAGAAAACAATTGAACCGTGGAAAGCCGCTAGAAAGCGTGCGTAACCTCCTCACTGTACCGTCGTGACACCGACCACCTGTTATAGGGTTGTCACTTCTTATAATTTTCTTTTGATTTCTTTTTTTTATTTAAAAAAAATATTAAATTTGCAGAGATCATTGTATAGAGTTTTTTTACATTTCAATAAATTCTTGATTGTTATATTATTTTATAAAATTTTTCATTTTGTAGGTTTTATATGAGAAAACAATTTTTATGTTTTATGTTATTCGACAACCTTTATAATAGAATGAATTGTAGTCGGCACGTTTTCTTTATAGAAGAAAGCGATATCCGATCGTTCAGATAATAATAAATAAAAAAAGTCTAACAACAACCCTAACGGGAAGTACAGGCGTCATTTGATATTTCTATTGGTTCAGTTCCAGTGACTCGGCATGCGTTGCCTAGTTAACTATGAACTCGGAACTATTCCGACGAAACCATGCACCAGTACTAACATTATTTATATGTTAATGTTTAAACCTATCTATAAACATGGTATGGCCATGTTGAACTTATTTACATTTTAAATAAATATAGAATGAACAATAAATCGATAAGGGCAGGGGTTCAAACCTGTGAAACCGTCTCCTCGCTCTAACAATTGAGCTACCGTATCGCTGAATTAAGCATTCTATTTGATAGTCTTTATCGGGACCGTATATTTATACGGTACATATCTCAAAAATCTTTATATATTAATTAACCATCCAACTAAGTACTCACATTTTATTTCCCTTGACATACATTTCTACATATTTCAGTGAAATTAATATAAAAAGGTTTTATATTTTGATTCATTAATTATAGACAATACAGTACAGTTTTAGGATGCTTTGCTTAATGACCGGATGTAGATCCGGTGTCTGCCAATTCTCTATTTCGCCATATTTTATTGTTAAGGTTTTTCAACCATTTTGAATATATTATGTATGTACTTATTTTTTTAAAACTCTCACACTTGCAATTTAAATTGTATGCAAAATCTAGACCTATAAAAGAGAAATTATGTATGTATGTTCCGGATAAACTCCGAAACGGTTTGATCGATTTTAACCAAAATTTCAGAGGATCTTAAGATTGACAAAGCGGGTAATCCTGTAAAATATGGTGGCGATGGGAGCATTTTTTATAGAACTGTTAGTGACAGTTTTTTTACTACTGATATTGTTTTTTACATCAAACTATTTAAGGTATAACGTCATGACACTATCCATGTACAAGCTAGCCAAACGAGTAGAAGAAAATAAAATTCAAGTTGAATCATAATTATTATCGCGTGGTTAATTCTAAATAAGTTAATTTTTATATTTAACATATTTTTTATTCTGTATTTTGAATTAATACATCGTTAAATTAAGCCCGGCGAAGCGGGCTGGATATGCTAGTATAATATATATAAAAAATTGTATGTAATAAATAGGCTTATAATCCGAGACACAAAGTGACAAATCCGTATGTTTTGCTTTTGTAATTAAATTTTCGTGAACCATAATGATTATTTAATTTATATTTAAATTCCGATTAAATTACGTATGTATATATATATATATATATATATATATATATATATATATATATAATATAAATATATGTAAGTATAAACATATATATATATATGTTTATACTTACAAGAGCAGAATATAAATAAACAAAATAGAAACAAAAGACGTCTTAAACTGCAAGGTTGTATTCACTGATATATCTTGCATTGTCTTACAATATAACTCAATTAAGTTTAGATCGATAAAACACAGAGCGCCCACACGGGCTCTGATGGCCTCCGGACGAGGCCTGCTTGCGCAATAACAAAAGCCTGCATGGTTATTAAATATATTATATATATATATATATAGGTATCTGTTTGAAATTACATTACAAGTATTATTTGAAAATATCTATAAACATGTATAGCCATGTTAGGTTTACTTAAATTTATATAAATATAGAATGAAAAATAAACCGATACGGGTAGTGATTCGAAGCCGCGACTACTGGCAAACCGTCCCGTCGCTCTACCAACTGAGCTACCCTATCGGTTTATTTTTCATTCTGTATTTATATAAATTATAAGTATTATTTAGGGCTCACTAGTATAGTATAAGTTTTAATTGTTTCAGGATGTACGACCACGATAGAAATAATTTATAAAACAAATGTTTTAATTAACATTCCTTTAATTGTGATTGAAGAAAATATATATAAAAACTATACACATAAATACATTTATCTATGTATCTTATTACATATCGGATTAATGTTTTAATGTTGTCATTCGATACTATAATGACAAAACACCCTAATTAACTTACCATAATGCCTTGACATTTCAAAAACCAAATAGAAACAAAGCTGTTTAATCCGACGACATCCTTCGGATACAATCCGACACGCTCTTACTTATATTAGTATTGCGAGACTTTACAGAATAATGTTAAGAATAAGGCCAAGTTAATTCCTTGCTCTACATTCAAGATTTTTAGATTTTTTAATGTGTCAGAAGGAATATTTGATTTATAACAATGACAATGAGTTGAAATTTATCTTTATCTTTGATGAATCTTGAATTTAAATGAATTTATAACTAAAAACATTATATTTATGCTTTAAATATTTTTGAGTTTCATTCCATCAAATAAGATAGTAAAAATAAGATAAGATAATATTTAAATATTTTTTTAAAAACTATTACGAAAGCAACGAATTTTTCGACGAATTTTAAATGCACTAACACACTAAGATCATTTGCAGCACTTGAAGCAAGCATTTGAAGCACTAGAAAATAATTAAAATGTAATTATAATAATTTAAATTAATAAGCACAATTGTAAACTTTATACCAATTTGTTCTAAAATTAATGATTTAATTAAACTTAAAGAAGACATAAAATCTAAATAAATATTTAATGCAAAGGAAAAAAAAGAGATACAAATTCTTGGGTAAACGATTGGACAAAAGAAATGTTTATCTTTATTTTTTTTATATTTGGCCAATAGCATAACCGATGTACGTCATACTAAAATATAACAGACATTGTATAAGATGTGGTGACGCGAATATCTAAAGGGATTATGTCAGTAGAGACACTACAAGTGCTTCAGTATCTACTGGCCTCATGATGGGTCAAAAGTTTAGTTCTATATCATAACTATTATATTTTTTAGTTAAACTATACAATAATGGGATATATAATTAAAAAAAACAAAAAAGTCTTGAGCCTTGATACAGACGCATGGTGTAAGAAATAGAAATACCCAAATCTTTTTGCATAAAAAATTCTCAAATATTATTTGTAGAAATATAACTTCTATGTGTATGTATTTGGCTACGTTTGTGTTAAAACACCTCGTGTGCTACATTACACATATGAATGATTTAGTTACGAGTTAGTGCTGCAATAAACCTGCTTTTACTTTTATATAATATACAAATTTATTTTAACAAGAGAGATAAATAAAATCTATTTTTATAATTCTAAGAAGGAACCCCATATTCATGAAACAGGGATAATATACATCAAAAAGGTATAACATATACAGGACAAGCCTATCATACATATTGTCATACTACTATTTCTTTTACCGATCAGATAGTTATTTTATAATGTATATTTATTTTTTATCAAGAGCCTATATAAAATTGGCGAATTATTTCAGAAGCACAACTACTGCAACGAAAGTCGTGACATAAAATAATAAATAAACTTAATACGTTTTAATTTTGGATTGGTAAAAGGACGGCGATAGTGATACACACACATACAATAATACACCTAAATACAAATAGACACACACATTTAAACACACATATACAAATAACCATACATACAATAATACACACACAAACGTACGTAGTGTGCACAGCCCGTGACCGCTCTTCGTGTGAGCACCCTTAACCTCATTTACAGTTTTGCGTTTATATTTCAGTTTATATGTAAATAATATCAAATATCTACACGCAGCCTTATACTTGGAAACGTGAGGTACTTCATGTATGTATTATATATTATATTTTATTGTATTCTATATACATATGTAAATATATAACAGTATAATACATATTTTGATAATGTCATTTCTGACAAGAAATTTGATTACTTATCTTGTTGAGATATTTTTTACTCAACTGTATCTGGCTGAGGTCCTGTTATAGTCACATATTAGGATATTATAGATATTTAGGATGAGGTAAATAACTAAAAAAAAATATAAATATTTCAAATACGTCAATAGATTTTGATATAGAGTGTTAACGTAAGATCATTACACTAAATTAACATAACAAGTTATCATTACACTAAATTTCATCAAGATCGTTAAATATTGAAGTTTTGAACAAACAAACAAAAACATTAAGACTATAGGCATCTGCTTCAGTACATACCATTTAAAAAAATCACAAAAAACATAATTAATATTAACAAAAACTAGCTTTAATGTCAAGTAACAAAAAATAATAAAAACAATAAAGTAAATAATTGAAAACCTCATTATATGTCAAAGTCAGTTAAGTAGACAACCTTTTTGCTCGATCACCTGTTTAACAACTGTCAAAAAAACTTGAGAACCAGACAAGTTACAATAATAAATATAATAATTCTGGTAAAACTGGCCCAAATTAAAAAGCTCCAGCTCATAGAGGCTGCTGGAACTAGGGTGGCCACCCGTGTTATATTATAACCTTACTATATTTTAGTATAATATATTATAGAAAAACAACATAGTACGAAAAATACTATATTTTCAACCCAACTGATTTTTTGTATTTACTATTATTTGAACGATTTTGTGCAGCATAACGGAATCAATTCATTGATTTGATAAAAAATAATAGTTCATCTATTTTAATATTAAGCTTAAATGTTTAGATTCTTATGAACATTAATCATTATATATATATAAACTATTTCAACATAATAATACGCTTAGAAAAAAACTGAAGATAAAATTAAAAAATGCATTTTATTTAGCTGCACTTCCCTCTTCTTTAACACTGTATGAAAAAACTACTATATTTATTTTTAAAAACGTGACAACCCTAGTTGTAGCGGTCGTTCTCACGTTTTTTGCGGCTAGTAGTTTGGGTACTAACAAGTGTTAGCACCTGGGGCTGTAGTCGGTAGTTCATTAGTTTCAACGCATCAGACTAATAGTTATAATAATCGTAAATGTGAAAGGTAGTTGTAAAGCGTAGAATTATTCTCTATTTCACGAGTTTTAATTATTACTTTTACTTTGTTCGTAAAATTCCAATAAAAAATATTTATAGTAAACTATGTCTGGCCCACGACTTTGTCTGCTCTCTTCTTCCTGTGAGTTATACAATAAACCAACTACATATTATTAATTAAAATTAAAAAATCGATAGTTTTATGAATCATTATAGGTCATATTACTTATGTCATTTAAAAAAAAGAAATGTTCTATAACATTTTTTGGATAAAAAAACCAGTTTCAAATAAAGTAACTATTCTAATAAAAAAAGTAACTATTCTAATAAAAAAAATAACAATCATAAAAACAAATGGCAAAAATCGACAAGACTGATAAATTTCTTGATAAATCCCTACTTTTAGTATATAAATAAATATTTACGTTCAAAAATGTAGTTCAAAGCCCAACTTTACTGCATATAATAAATAATAACAAAAGTTATAAATATAATGCAATAAGTTTTCATCTTTTGAGGTCAATTTACGTGATTAACATGTCTATGTTATTGTTATGACAAATAAAAATTATATATTTCACATAATTTCATGTTTATTCAAATATGAGTTATATGTTATTTTTATTCTTGTATTAGCTATAACAAATAAAATGAACTGATCCTATTATTAACATTATTATGGTACGGAATAATTATTATTGCGTTTAATTTCAAGGATGTTTCAGGTCCGAAGATATGGATTTTTCATTATTAATTCATAAATAATTTAACAGCTAAAGAACATCTTATAAAATATATACTATTGTATATTAGTATACGTTAAAACATCTTTTAATAATGTTAATTATATATTTTTTTTATAATTTCATGTTACCTCGATTTGCTGAAATGTAACAACTAGGCAAATAATATATAATATTGTACTTAATATAATTTTTGCTATATTATAAAAATCTTGAATTCAATTTAAATCGTGTTTTATCTAAAGTACTTTTTAAACATTTTCCATTCTAAGCGTGTAGGCCTAACTGTAGTCTGTAAATGCGTAGTGAGCCAGACCCACGCAAAGAGGTCGCAAGTTCAACAATTTGAGAGGCTCTATAGAAATAACTACCTATCCTACTATTATACTGCTAATTATAATTGGAATTCAGAAATAAGTA
Source organism: Napeogenes sylphis (assembly GCA_959347405.1). Taxonomy (NCBI): domain Eukaryota; kingdom Metazoa; phylum Arthropoda; class Insecta; order Lepidoptera; family Nymphalidae; genus Napeogenes; species Napeogenes sylphis. The sequence goes on along the minus strand of OY365777.1, from coordinate 27,943,667 downwards.
TCATACTACTTATAATTGGAATCGATATATATTTCGAAAAAAAAAATAAAAAATATATATTTTTTATATATATATTTTTTTTTAATTTGTTAGAAACATTCGTTTTGAAATGAAATTTAAAAATAATTTATTTGCTGCATGCATTTTTATATAAAAAAAACTATTTTCTATGATTCCGCGAAGTTATAATAACTTTCTATGTCACTTTTAGGTTTTTTATAATATCATTTCCTAACAAGCGTGAATCGCAAGTGCGTGAGAATGATTTTTTGTACGAAACATGTAAAATCTGTTAAAATTGACATATAGATGTAAATTTTAACTCTCTATAAGTTCTGACATAATTATTACAAACAAAATATTTAGCACTAACTTTACTATTCACTTAATCACAACACTAAAAATAATTTAATACTAAATGTCACGTTTTTAGTAACGCGCGTGCGTTCTGGACAACATCCGCGGATGCACTGAGTACTGACAGGCGACAGCTGATTTAGTTGATCGTAGAACTATCTCTAGATATGCAAGGCCTTAATAGGCAATGATACATCTTGTATGTAAACAACATTTACATAATAATGAAAGCGAATGACTATAAAATTAATATCTTCCTTTTTCCTCTGTAGTTATTAAATTTAAATACGCTCGTTAAATTGAAAAGAAAACTATAACCGGTTACAAATAAACACGATTGAAGTAAATTGAAATTAAACTAGAATATTTTATTGCTTTTTTTTTACTTGTAGTTTTAAAGTTGTATATATATTAAGACGTTAGATTTAATTTTAATTGGCTTTTACCGGAAATAAAACAAGTACCTACCTACTAAGATATGTACAATTAAAAAAATATATATAACTCGAAAAAAAATTAAAATTATATAGAAACATTAATATCTATATTAATAAGTACATAATCTATATAGGTATAAATCATAATTGAAATAATAATACAAATATATATATATATGTATATATATATATATATATATATATAATTATTTTAACTTGCAGACTCTACTTTAATAATACGAATTAAATAAAATGTATTAAAGTTAATTTTAACTAAATTAAATTATAATTATATAAAATCTGTTTACTCCATAATAAGTAATTTTATATACAGTTAAATAACCTATTACAGCTCAATTAGACGCAACATGACCTCGGGTTGCACTTTCACTGCACAATGCACATATTATGGACGCGATCAATGAAACAAACTATCAAATATATAGTTAAATACATACATATAACAGTAACGAGACAGAATAATGGGTTCAGTACATATACTACGAGTTTTTACGTGACAGTTTCCGAAATCCTAAAATAAAACCACTATGAATCAAGATAGAAGTCTATTGACATCAATCATTTGATAGATCATCCTAAATAACTAATCAATATACATTTTATATTTTTTTAAATATGTGATATTAAATTTTGATTTATAGAGAGTACAATAATTCCATGTTTTTATTTTACGATTTCTCGAAACTAAATAGTTTTCGTAAGGTTAGTAGTAAATACCCATCTACAGTATGTGTTACAAAAAATACTTATTTAATTTTTTTACTGTCTTTTATTTTTTTGATTAAAAAATGGATATTTCCCGCATCAATAGAATATGCAGATAAAATAGCTGCCAAGATTTAGTTTATTATAAATGATTAGTGAAATCTATACAAACTCGTGATTAGGTTATTACACAGATCCTTGTTCTAAGACAGAGCCCTATCTAGGTACGTAAAAATATTTTTTGAACAGGAAATAGGTAATAACTCCACTTCCATTACTTTGTTATTACTTTTATCAAGTATTATTGTTGTAAAAGATAAAACATAATATTAGTTATTATGAATATTGAAGTATTATTATTACCATAAAGATAAAAGGATAATAGGTATATCACAAAGTTTTTTTACCTTTATCATTACTATGACTACTTATTTTTACGCATCGAAATAAATTAAAAAGATAACGGTTAAAGTATATAGCCTTTAAAATTATTATAAAAAGTCTTTTAATCTTATTTACTAACATTTATAAATATATTTTTTTATTTTACACATGAAATAAAATCTGAATCGTCTTCAACATATGTGTAGCGCCATCTATTATGATATTAATGCACTATCAACGAGCTCAGAAGTTTATACGTGGACACAGAGATGTCACTATATGATATTTTTTTTTTACCGCGACCGGGTATCAAATCCAGGATAATACATAAAAAGCTTGCTACCAACAGACTCATCATCAGCATTAGTCTATTTTTTTAGTGTAATGTTAAATGCTGCTAGCCATATTATTGTTTATAAAACTGTACACTCTTGTCTTATTTGATTTTTCATATTAATGAAACTCCTACCACAGGCTAACAGACCTAACAGCACATTGACAGCAAGATGGAGTTATATATGTACTTTAAGTGATGTACTCGTGACCAAGATCTATGACAAAATATAGAAAAAGAAGCACTCCTGTTAAACTGACCTTCTCAGCCTTATCAGTGGGTGGGGATGCTGGTGGACTGTGCGGCAGGCCCAGGTCCTCGTCCTCGTCGCTGTCCCCGCGACCTCGTCTGCGGACAGCGGCTACTAGCTCCGCCTGGAACAGAATTACCTGGTAAAGTATTGATGCAGGGTACGAAACTAAATCTGTATGGAGATTCATGTTTTTACTTTTATTCTCTTAACGATTGTTCAGCAAAAATATAATGTCTTTTTTAATATTACACTATATCATACTTAATAGATGTGTGTTTGAAACATACCTACATAGAAAACTTTAAATGAGGTTCGTATGACGGACCGACTGACAATATAATCATGTCAGTATATTTATTATATTAACGGTATTTTATTTTATTCACGATATTAAGTTCTTTGTTATTTTATTTCAACTGTAACAATTAACATACTTAAGTGCAGATTCATTTCGTAGTAATGTAGCGACAAACAGACAATAATATTATCCTTATTATTATATATATACTTATAAAACAGGTAAAGTTGAATCATTAAATAATTATCAATTATTATTTATTTTTTATGAGTATTAGAAAATATATCACTTATATTACTTACGAATTGGGTGTAAGTGTACAAAAAGCGTAAAAGAAAAAGTGTGAATAATTAATTGAATAAATGAATAAATAAATAAAATAAAATGAAACAATGAACAATTTAATTAAATTTAATATTAAATATGTCAAAGGGATGTGATAAGGCTATCAGTAATGTATCCTGTATATTAGTGATATTAATTATATTGTATAAATCATTATAGTATTCAATAAACTGCTATTATTTATAAGGTAAAAGAAACCTTTAAATTAAATAATAATATAAAGTATGTACAATATGACAAAGAACATAGTTTGGTGTTACTGTCAATCAGTAATTAGGTACTCGTTTTTTTTAACATTGGTGTAATTGTTATAATGTGATATAATATAATAACCTTTAATCAATAGACTATCATATTCAATTTTCGTATTCTACAAACAGTACCAGATATTGAAAAGTCTAATAAAAAAATTATTAAGTTGATTATACAAATTAGTTGACATAATTCATATCTCTAGTCCAGGCTATGATCCCGATTAATAATTTCATCTAGTTTGCTCTATATATGCATAGTACAAACGATAGTGATGAAACCAAAAGATACCAAAGACATAGATAATTGCCAGTGGTTGCCAAACCCATAGGTTTTGGAAACCACTATAGAGGAAAATAAATACGTTCTGGTGTAGATATTTAACCTTAATTTTATTAGGGAGTATGTCTTCTTTATATTAAAGAGCTGGGCTTTATACCAGAAAGATTCAATTACAGTAAATAAAATATAGCCTATAAATATGAGCCTAGTTTTGAATATTAGTCCATAATTTGTTGTGTTTCCATTTATTTTCTTAAACTTATTTAATTTAAATTTTATTTCTTAACAATAACACGTCATTGCGATAGAGCATAAATGTTGGTCAGTTTGTAGATATTTCCTTTGTTTAAATATTTAATTTAATACTAATAAATAGGTATATATATGAGTAAATGATAACTGTGTTATGGGCCTGTTATAGGAATGCCCTTCTCATAACATAACAGCATAACATGCCTTGTAGGTAACAAGAATGCTAGATATTAAATATGAAAGGATATGTGGGTTGATTTAGATTTTAGACCAAAAGAAGATATATGGATTGTGTGAAAGATGAAATGAGTAAAAGAGAAGTGACTGTTGAGAAGACGAGTACTGAAGAGAAGATGTTGTGCCGACCCCAAATAAAGTGGGCAAAAGGCCCAATGATGACTAAAAAATATATGTATCGCTTTAGGAGTATGACAAACTTTAAAGCAAACGACGACATTTATTATGAAAGCTATGAACTCTACTCTTTATGAAATACAGATTCGATACAGTATAAGTATACTCTATGGGTTCTGTATTTCCTTTAATCTATTAACGATTTTACACTATATATGTATATGATTTTTATTTAGATTGTTTTTATTACATATTAATATAACTATTTTAATACTGTTAAGACCTGGCTGACCTATAGGAAAACACCTTAATAGACAATGAAATTAGGTAATAAATACATCAGAATATGTATATATATACACATAATACATAAAATGTATTAATAGATTTAAATGTTCATTTGTATTAAGATATATTATGATGTTAATAGATTTAAATTTGTATATGACATTAAAAAAGCTATTTCTATGTGTTTAATACCAGTATTGTACACACCTCCGGTTTTTTATATTTTTCATGTCTGTTCGTTTTGTTTCCGTATAAGGCAAAAACTATTAAACAAAATTATAAAAAAAACGTTTTCAATGCTCAAAATTTTAATATTTGAATTTCAATTTATTAATGTATATATAGATATTTAAAAAAACGTACGTACGTAAGTACTGGTAAGTTGAATTAGAATAAGTAGTAAATAACAAACCCATAATCTGCCGATTTTGGACTCAGACACCCACTTTAGTCTCCGTCTCCATGCAGGATTCATACCCACTTGATAACCGCACTCACACCATGACAACACTCACACACTGACACGTGTAAATATATTTTATACTTCAGTATTCGAAGTAAAATAATTTATAACAATAATAATCAAAACGTCCAGTCAGTCTTACGAAATGTATTCTAATAAGTAGAGGTAAATATGATGTATAGAATAAACAATATTAATATTTAATATCCTTGTATATTATTGTTAGTAGGCCTTCGCCATTTATGGATTACTGAACATGCAATAAATTAATTGAGAACAGTCTTAATATTCTTCAAAAACAATTCGTTTGTTTTTAGCTTTGTTTTATCTCTTAATTGAAAACTTGCGTGACTGAATGTTTAATTAATAGATATAAATTTTATTACTATTATTAATTAGAATAATAATATTAATAAATAAAAATTCTTGAAAGATTTTTGCAAAAAGTTTTAGAAAAATTAAATACGCAGAATTTTTCTTAGCTCACTTGTAATACTTTAAAGAAAATTAAAAAAATCTTTAAATATTTCTGATATTGACAATGAAAAAAACCTGAAGGTTTTCAAACATTGACAAGAAAAAATGTTCCAATCACAAGTATAAGAAGTACCAAGTTACAAAAAACTAACACTTAGATTAACCTTTGATAAATCCAGGAGAAAGCTATCACATAATATTATAGTGTTAGGTAAACACTGGCACTTTTACTTTCCTCTGGTCAGCGGGTTCTGTAGTTTCTCCCTCACTATGGAACCATAACATTCAACTAACACCTCTATCAAACCATCTCCATTGTTTCAGCGAAAGCCTTCACACGAACTGTATTTAATTTATTATTTATGTTTTTATAATATAAGAAAATAATAATTGTTTCGTTGATAGATATATATATATACATTTATATAATACGTGTATGTTATTTTAAAACAATCAGCTTTGATTTTCCTCGTAGTTGTTTACAATATAAAGCATTAACCGCAGACTTGTCAGAAGTTAGATACTAGTTTCTACTAAATTAAGACTAGTGGAACTAATAAGATTCAAATAAAATATAATACCTTAAATATAACTTTAAATTATGGTTAAATTAAATTACACTACAAGGCAAGTAAAGTTTCATCAAAATCTGTAGAGCTATTTACACGATTAAGGAAGAAATATTAAATATCACCTATGGATTTTAGTATCTAGGTAACGTCGACAAATTAAACAATTTTCATAAACAATTATATTAAGAGATTTATTAAAATTAAGATATCTCCAAATAACATAGATTTGTTCAAATTGAAACCCTTTAAAAACACATTTTAAAGTAGTAAGGAAATTAACAAGAATAAAATGACTTTGCTTATAAGTTTGTCTCAATAATTACAAATTAAATTTGCATAATTTTTAATATGTAAATACGTTTTTGACAAGGTTTTGATATACATATTATGAATCTATAATATATCTGTTAAGTATATCTATCTATATATATTATATCTATAGAGTGTTTGTAGTAACAATTTTTGTAAGATACAAGGGTAATCAAAGTAGGTTCGCTTAAAATTGTTGATAAAGCGGAGTCATTGACAACAACTTGTATGTATATCAAAACAAGTAATTTTGTAACATCATGACAGATATTTCGTAATTTATTCAAATGTGGGCGGCTTCGAAGAAACTGTATTTAGATGTTTTAGTGGCACTCTATATAAATATAAATTTATTTGATTCAATTTATTTATTATTATTTGATAATAATGACTTATTTACTTAAAATTTTGTCAATCTATATAAACTTCAGGTCTAGCAAAATATTAAAATTATCATCCAGCTGTCTTTTTTTTAATTATTTGTGACATACCATGTGTATAAAATGTATACATACTCTAATATCGTCTTAGTGATTTTTTTTTAAGTATTTATGCCTAAAGTTGAATTTTTTAAAATTTAGTTCAAACCTATATTATTATATTTCGATAACATTTTTATAGAAAACATAATAAATGAGAACTTACGTATGTATAAAGATCAAAATACTTATATAAGTGTTAAAGTTGCTTCGTAAGCTGATATTAAGAAATATGAATCTCGCGTAATAACTAATAAATTCGAAAATAAATTGCCTCAGCGGAAAATGTAACTAAAAGCACTTTACGTCCTGACTCACTTATTAATAACTGACTCACAAGTACATTGAACTATAAACTGCAGTTTAAAAATGTTTATTTTGTATAAAATGTAAAGTATCAAGAATGTTTAAAACCGGTCTTGACTATACTTACGCCCACAGTGTCCATAAAGCTAGTAACCTATACCTAATTCTAATATTGTGTTATTATTGATATTCTAGTTAATTAAAATCGGATTTATTAATATTAAAACAAATTAATTTTAGGTAACTTTAGTAACTTATCGTCATAATTTGACTCGTCTCGTGTCTTGATTAAAATCAACACCAGGGACGGATTGAAACATTTGATAGCGAGGATATTCCACAGACGCATACTCTGTAGATGGATTTTTTAAATCATGCTTATCTTAATCCGTCTCTGGTAATAACTTATCTAGCTGTAATATAGCTGCTGTACACGAAGTGGTTAACTAATAACATCGTCTTATATGTAACTACACGGATAGATTTATTTTAGAGATCATCATTTAAGAAAACAATCAAATGTTAAACATTTTTTGGATCTTAAACTGGCTTTTAAAACAAATAACATCTCCTTTTTTATGGTGTAACTATATATTAGGCATTGTCTAAACTTTTAACTACCATCTAGCCTTATAAGAATAAGAAGCAACGAGTTGTCCAATGTCAGTAGACTATGATTATTAAAAGAGGTTAAATCATAGAGGTTATACTAATATATATATTTTTTTTTAATTAAAATTAATTAAATATAATCATTCTCACGGGATTAGATACGAGAGATTACGAAAAATTACAAGATGGTATACATATTTAAATTTCATGTTAAGGGTCTCTAGTAAGGGTTGCCATTTTTTTTTGACGAAAAACTTATGAAATTTTTTGAGTAGAAAAAAAAAAATAATAAATTGTATGCTATATATTGCATATGTATTACATATATATTGCTATATATTACATATTAATTATTACATATTAATATGCTATATATTACATATATATTGCCCTAAAAAGGGATATTTTTGTGCTTTTAGCACAAGCTAACATTTTTTTTACAATTTTGAAATTTTCAAAGCTGGTTTGACAATCAACATTAAAATTTAAATAAGCAACTCGTTTCTAATTAAATTTATTACAATTTCAAAATGTTTAAATTTAATCTCAAAGACATATTAAGAAGTACGGAAAGCCAGTTATGTTCGCTAAAATTAAACCATTTTGTCATATAATTTAAACTACTATCAATAAAAAGTGAAAAATACTAATAATTTTATTAAATATTTCTGGTGATGACTGACACATTCACATTAACATGTGACTGACTGATTGAAATGTTAGATACATTTCGTCGAGTAATTATAAATCGTTTCCATCATCTGTTCTAAAGTACATGTTAAATAGTTTAGTCCCATAATGAGTGTTTTGTTCTATGCATCGCAGTAAAGCTTGGCAATAAAGTGTTTTCACATACTTTATTTATATGCAAAAGTATAAAATATAATTACCAAAAATAAAGTATAATACTTTATTATTAAGTATGGTTGGCAACCCTATCTATAGTGGAGCCTAGCTATAGTCATGTCACTTCAGCTCGTACGGGCTGGCTCGACCAGGGTAAATAAAATTTACAAAGGATTGACGCTAAGGTTGCTGTAACAGCTGTGTGTATGAGTGAGAGAGAGAGAGAGAGAGAGAAAGAGAGAGAGAGAGAGAGAGAGAAAGAGATAAAGAGAGAAAGACAGTAAGAGACACTTTTCCATCTCTTTTTTAAAACTTCGTTTATCTCTTTCCATTTCCAAGGCAACTATTTACCTAGAAGATCGTCTGCTACTGGCATCATATTAAATCCTTAAAAAAACTTAAAAGAATAAATGTAATATGCCTTTACACGACTTTGTTATAACGGCAGGGTGTTCTTTAGTTGAATCCTCTGGCTGTATGTTAGTGTGTGTGTGTTTAACTGACTTACATAAAACTTACAGAACTCTGACCATACATCATCCGGCCCCAGTATTTTTTATTTGTAGTTAAACCGGATTTCGTTAGTTAGCAATATCCTTGCAAAAATCTTGCCAAACGATTATAGATAATATTTAAGAAAGTAAACTTTTTCTTACCAAACAAATATAAAGACTTAAACCAAACAAAGAAATATTGAATAACACTCATAATAACTTGTGCTGTCACGGTGACAGTGTGTCTAGTTAAAGACAAATTAGACATTTTTGATACTTGTAACCAACTAAAGAAGAACCATCAAAATGATGAATGTCTAAAATAAATATTACCTCGAGAAGGTTATCATAAAAAAAATATTATATGTTCTTAAAACAATATAATAAATACAAAATACTATCTATTAAAAAGTTTTAAATTAACTTTGTAGTTATTATTATTATACTTTGTAATTATATTCGCGCGAACAATATCATATATATATATTCTTATATTATTGTATAATCTGATTTAGTTCTGAGTCAGTCCCATACATATACATTTACAAAGATATACGAATTCATACATATAATTATATAAAGAAATTAACAAGGAAGGAAAATGTAATGATCTGTTCGGATGTGGACCGTGACGATGTTCATCCCACCGCTGCCTTTCTACTTATTTCTACTGAATTAATTATGTTTATTTGAATTTTATTTGGTCATCTGATGGTAATACTGTCCTGTATCCATCTATGAGTAATATTGACGAATAAGGGACAAGGGGTGAGAAAGGAGGAATTAGGCTGCAGCCTTCCTGTAACGCATAATAGCTACTTTAAGGTTTTCTGTGAAAGGGTGGTAGTTGATCAACCTATCAAGTCTATCTAGGCTCTAGTACTCAGGATTAAGATATTTAATATTACCTACAAAAGATATAAATTGGTTTTTGTTAAAGTAATTTATTTATTCAGGAATATCGATGAAAGCCTATATTTACCAGGAAAACTTTAGTCGTGAACAGCCAGGCAATGTTCCAGAAATTTCGAAACGATTCTTTTATAGATCGAGCCATTTCGAGCTTTAGATTACACAAGCACTTACTAACAATACTTCAACACTTGATTTACGAGGAATCACAGCACAGTTACGTAATTTAACATTATTACTGAATACAAACTTTTTAAATTTCGAACACTATTCTTTTAAGTACTGGCACGTGGACCAGTAATAAAAAAACTGACAATTATAATTCAGCGAATAATCAAATTTAAAAATGGAACTTCTTTAAATACTGGCACGTGGACCAGTAATTAAAAAAAATAAATATCACTGGCTGGTAGATCGATCAATTAGGAACATGTTTTTGAATTTCGAACACTTGACAAAATAAACGTCTGCCCGCGAAGTTTTTGGAAAGTCTGAGCAGCGAGCGAAACGGTACTGAGCATTCAGATTCAAACCAGCATAGTTTTACTTTCTAAGCACGAGATCATTATTTTATGCCTTTTTAATTAAACATCACATATTTACAAAAAAAAACATTCCATTTTTCACTATCATAATAGATTCAAAATACGTAACATACGTAAACAGATTTGTTAGACCTTGTTTTTATTTAAAAACGCTGAAATTGTTTGTAAGATGACAAATTGTCATAACAACTTTTTTTATTGCACCCTTTTCCAGTATTAATCAATATACAAATAATTATAATGGAATTGTAGGTAGCACTAGACTGAACTAGTCTTGAATAGCAGCACTAGACATCTAAAACCAGCACTATTTTTACACCAATTGACACGCGTTATAACAAAGCTTTAGAAATAACGAGAATACCCCGGGGTTATAATAATAAAAACATTAAAGCCAATGTTATATAAACTTGAGTTTCACCCTCGCTCGTTACTTATGAGTTATATAACAATATTTAATGTGTTCTGAAATTGAATAATTAAGAGCTTATCTCTTTTAACCTGTTGTTATTTTTTTTAAGTTAGGTATGTTATATTAAAAATATATAAACTTTTTGTTATTAATATCGATTTAAATGAACCTAAATGTAAATAAAAGCTTATTATTAAAAACTTTTTATTCAAAAATCATAATAAAATTCACTATTCTGTAACTTTTATGAGAATTGCACCACTGAACCAATTTATTAACTTATATGGAACCGGTTTAGAACTAGAAACTTTTATTGCTTGCCGAAAATATTATCAATGATTATGAAATAAAATCACTCACACTCACATTAACTAATTAACTTAATTCTATATAATATTTCACAAAACTTTTTTAATGCATTTTCCTTTACCATAAAAATATCTATACTTAATTTAAGTTTAAAACTACTCATATATTATTTATATATTCTGTTTTAAATGTCAATGTCAGTTAGATTTTTTATTTATTTAAATTAAGTCAATGTTTTTAATGTCAATATCAAACATTCAGCCAAGCTTTATTGATTTGTCTTAACATGAGTCATAGGCATTACGCTTGAACCTAAACCTACATCGCCTTTTAAGTTATGTACTATACATATGTAAGTCAGCCTTGTACAATAACCAGTGTGAATACCGGAGAGGCCCGTCTATATAAGATCATAGCAACTTTTATGACTTGTAAAAATATATAAAAAATAATATTATCGCAACATATGTTTTTTAAAACTTAAAATAAATATATCACACAGTACAAACGATATTATTTAACTAAAAACTTCTTATCAAAACTTTTCACAATGTCAATAAACAAAAAAAAAACACATTACTTATTTGAAATTTAAGTGTTCGATATTTGATTTTGACACGAACGCCGGCGGCGGCGAGCGCGTGAGGATGGAGACTGCATGATTCATCCCATCTCGATAGGATGAAAACAAAAAGTTGTATTCGGTCCAAGCTTATATTCAATATCGTAATATTCGCATGCAATTACGTTATTTATTCCGTGTTAACAAGAACTACAATTCTGTACCTACACTATTTTAAAAGGATACAGCGTGTTGAACTGTGCAAATTTAGTAAGGCCGGATGATATATGGAATTAAATAATTGTTGGCATATGAAGGCATATACCGACATAACATTTTTATATTATAACATAAAATATTTAATTTAATATGTTATGATAACATTTAATTTATTATTATGTTATAAAATTATTTGAATTAATTATTTAATCTGTATTTTGATTATATTAGGAGTGATATACAAGTTCGAAGACCAATCCTCATAAATGTCAATATTTGCACATCCATGTTATTTACGTGGTATGTTAAACTCAGAATCCGCTGATGATATCCAGACACCAGACTTACATATTGAGAGATACATTTAAAATCTTTAAACTTGGATATGATTACCTACTATTTAAAATTAAACAATTTATTTGCATAATTAAGATACTATTTATACACTTAAACTTTGGGGATTATATATTGAAAAACCCAGCTAATGCTGTCAATGTCAAAGAATATTTTTTTATTTTATACAGGTAAAGCCATGACAGTTAATAGTATTTTAATTTGCAAACTTCATACACTTAGAAATAATGTTGTTAAGGCTAGATTTCTTAGAATTGAAATATAATTTAATATAAAAAACAATTCACAAATTTTATTATTTAAAATCATCAATAGTTTTTTATTATACAAGACACTTATGGTAAATATTGTTATACAATTAGTTATAGATGTTTTTTTTCATACCATACGTTTGTAATTTTATGTATTACATATATATCAATTGTAGAACGCTGAAGATTGTTCCTTTGAACAAAATAATATCTAAAACTAAAGGATTAAGAAAAAAAATCTGAATTTCATGGCCTATTTATATTTAAAATATCAAGATGTGGGTTCAACTGTTCTTTTACCGAAATTCAATAAATAATTCTGAAGTTCGCAGACAGAGTCAAAAGGAACGTAATGCCAGTATTAAAATAATCTACACAGATTAAAATAAACTTACCATTTTTAAATAACAAAAAATATATACCTATTTGTTATTTTTTAGTGATATCAATCATAATCAAAGTATTATTGCACTTGAGTTAGGTTCCGCATATGCAAATCTCAATCACGAGTGACCGAGTTGTCGGCGATCAGTGACAAAGCATTTTATAAACTTTCTATTTCTATATTGATGTTGAATTGACACTAATTGTGGTGTTATTAAATGTTTTTAAATATTGATTGGTATTCAGTTTTCTTTTTTAAAACCCCATTTAAATATTAATTTACTATAATTTTGGGATTTGTTAAATCGATGAATTAATAATTCTGGGTGTTTTTTATATTGTATATACCTATTTATGATATTAAAGAAAACGGTCCAATTTCCTTTGATTTTTTGTTACAAACGCCATCTGGGATTAGTTTCTAATACTACTTACTGAAATAATATTGTTGTTAGTTTGTAAGTATAACGAGTACTAAGTTGGCGCTGTCATCGCATTAAATTTTTTATTACTTATTTTATTTACATAATATTTTCGTGTATATCATTATTCATTACTGTGATTATTTGTCATTTAATTAACCATTTCTAGAGTTACTCAAATCAAATATACTAGTTTATTTAATGTTTAGCCCTTCTCAAGATTTTAAAATACTAATTTAATTCCAGAAAACATTTTCTCGCATAGAACTCAAACACTTTAAAAAGTAATAATGTACCTATATTGAATAGAACTAATTAGAAGATCACATTTGTTTACGATTTTAAGTGTAATATGAATCATCTCGATATACAGGACTATTTTTATAATAATAAGGTGGCAAATATATCCTCATAATACTGTACACATAAATACTGTACACAATGTGGACCGTTTATTTTAGTAGAAAGCAAACTCTACTCTCTTTGAGAACTGCACTCTGAATATTGGAAGTCATCAGGATACACTACTAAAATAAAAAGAAGGGCCCAGTCCAGTCCCAATTTTATGAATTTTCTACTATATATATAGAACTAATTATGTATATGTATATATAATCTAGTTATATATGTATGTATATTTTGTCAAACGTTTAGTAATGGTGCCACATGCTCAACATTATAAGATTTCATTGTTAGGTACTATATAAATGAGTCTTGGATCTGATTGGTTAACTTACTATATACTTAAAAATAGGAGAAATGTGACTCTTTTCATTTCCTAAAAGATTCGATATCTAGAGCAAGTACAGCAATGTTACATCTAAGTTCAAGTAACAGTTTGCCAATTAGTAAAAACAGTTTATATTGACGAACATTCTCATATATTGGTAGCACAATTGATAAATTCATTCAATACGAAAACAATAAGTAGAACCATGATAATCTATTTACATACTAGTTTAATAAATGGCGTACCGAAAGAAAACAAGCTAACATTATTTTTATTTTTCTTTGTAAATTCTGATTTATAAACTCAAAAATGTTGTGTTAGAAATTTTAATTCGGTATTTTTGATGTAGATGCATGCTCTGAAGCTGACCCCAACATATACTTAATTCTTCGTATAGCGGATTCTTAAGATTTAAAGTATAAATACATTAAATGTTTAAAAACGACTTATGATAGTTAGATTCTGTAAGTTTATTCTGCACATAAAATGCAACAACACGGTGGTCACACGCAGCACTCAACACAACACACGCAAGCATGTGCTGTGTTGAGTGCTTGAATGTGTCTGTATGTAGTGTGTGTTTGTATGTGTGCGTGTACTCCCGCAGTGCGATGCAATGTGCAGGTGCTTATAAGTGTACTTGTAAGTGCCTGTGTAGTTTGTATGTGTGCGTGTACTCACGCGGTGCGAGGCGACGTGCGGGCGCGTGTGTGGGGCGGCGCGCTCGTCGCCGGAGTCGTCTCCCGAGCGCTCGCCCGTGAACACCGAGTCGTGAGACACGGACAGACCACTGCCGTAAGCGCCCTCTCTGGAGAAGAATATTTATTTTAAAACTTTATAAAATAGGTACTTTAAAACAAAATGCAGACCAAAAAATTGTGCTGTACAGAATTTGAAACAAAAAACTCTGAAAACTGCAAATCAATTTAGAATGAAAAAAAAAACGATACGTGCAGGCATTAACCCGTGACCTCTGGGAGACCGTCTCTACCGGTTGAGCTACCCTATCTATGAAGAAACTATGGCGATCTATCCATTGCTTAACAAAGACAGACAGACAAATAACCCGAAGCATAATATATTAATTTTAATATGTACATTTCATAGCGTAATTATTAAATACACTATAAGGTATTTAACACTAACTATTTACTTTATGTTAATTCTGTGAACGTCTGACTTACGACGTGTTCTCACAGTGTTAATGAATTCATTATTGATCTATAATTCAAGATTGAAAACCACCTTATGAGGCTTCCTACAAATTTAATCAACCGGTCGGTTATTGACACTGATTAATAAAGAAACTGGTTGTAATTAGAATCTTTAGTAGGAAAAAATGTTAGTGGAACAGACTATTAATTTAATTAATACATAGTGTGATTATATTGCGGTTACCAATAAATAACAAAATGCATATAAGTAAAAATAAATAATTGACGAAAATAATATTTTCGGTTGTAAATTAATTCGAGAACTTAACTGACAGATGGCGCTAGATGTCGCAAACACAATCAGCACCTACATTTACAAACACACAGACACAAAAGGACGCACACGCACTCAAACAGACACACACACGCACAAATACATAGACACAGATAAACACGAATATGCGTAAACATAAACACGCAATCAGACACACATACAAACATGTACATGTAGTTACACTCACTTCCTCCTGTGCCTGTCAGCGTCCAGTAGCTCGCTGGTGGAGCTGCTCTTGTGGTCGGGTGAGTCAGCGCGCGCGCGGCGTTTGAACATACGCCGCAGACCGCGGAGAAACCGACCTGTGCGACCCTCGCCTGGAATATACATTTTACTTATTTAATTCGTCTCTTTAATAAGTTGTGTACTGTTAGGTGTATAGACAAAGAAAGAACTTAAAGTCTGTCATTCAAATTTGTAAGATCCATCTCACACCAAAACTGATATTAATTAAACTTTTACTACTAAACTATTACTTTTTGAATTTAGAATTCTACTACTCCTAGCTTTCATCACATAAATAAATATTTTTTTATTAAATAAAAATGTATATAAAATAAAAAAAAAAGTGCAGGTCTCACCATGAGTGTTGGTATCAGCGTGCGGTGGTCGGTAGGGAGGCTCGAGGGAGCCCTCTCGCACACACGACATCAGCCCCGCACCTCCTCCCGACATCCGCTCTGCCTGAAAGTAGACCACAGTTAGTTCTATAGTATTATCTAAGATTAGCTTTCACTGGTATAGAACCTTATTGATCACACCAAATAAATTGTATTCTAAGTTCTACTAATAAATTGTATTTATTTAAAAAAAAATGTTTTTACGGATTTTTGACATCTAAAACGCCCTTAAGGAAAGAGTGACTTGATATAAGAAAAAAATATATAAATATACATATATGTACTACATATATTTATCTTAAAGTATCCTAAATACTTTTTATTTTACTTTTCTAATCCTTAAGATCTTGTTGTGAATATAATACTCAAACAAATATTTTTCCAATCTATACCCTTATTTAAACGATTCAGCTAAACCATTCTAATAAAAAGATCCTATAACTCAGCAAAATATATAAACATATATTGATACCAAAACTAGAGATAAGTATTATTTCATGTGGAAAGTAGATATTAAATGTATTATCATTATAAGCCTCCAATTGTCCATTAATTTTATGATATTATGTTGGAATACATGCATATAGAAACTATAATCAATGAAATAATTTAAATATTAATGGCGTACTAAATCTTACAATAATTACATTGTCAGAAATAATTTTGATAATCTTTTGCAAACCTGTATACCCTCTTTGTGTATGTACCTACCTGTCGTTATAAAAATATTAAATCTGTTTAAGATATATTATCATCAGATTGATTTCCTAATAACAAACCAATTTCTAAGTTCTAATATTAAATAATACATCTCATAAGATAAAACATTTGCAACATCATATAAATAACATCATAAATAACATCATAAATAACATCATATAACAACATAACATCATATAAAAAAGGTTCCGTCTCCAAACTACTGATGTTGATCTAAGAAAACAATTTGTCATTTCAAGTTCAAAAGATATTCTTTAGAATTTAAGATATCGTATTATAGTCACAAAATTACCATGCGAGAAAATAGGTTTGTAAAATAGGTTTGCGAGAAAATAATTTAAATACTTTCTGATTGCGTGATGTGTCAACCATTGACCGTGGTCACAGACTCACAGATAAAACTATAAAATGATATCATGTGTCCTATTATAGTTTAAAATTTTGACATGCGTATTATATTGAATTCATTGTGTATATTATAAATTATTATCGTGATTTATATATCCGAAAGCATTTTAACATAATGTTTGTAACTACAAGAATAGAAGACAGGACTGCGCCTGAAAAAGTTTTCAGAAGGAAAAAAACATTCAAACAGACAATCGAGGTCCTGATACAGGACCTATGCAAAGCTAGAACATCTACGTTACAAGGTCAGGAGCGTGTTTACCCACGGAAGTTCAAGGGCAAGGCGCAGATCGATACGGATGCTGCGAGCGAGATGGAATCTGGGATAACATGCGAGAGGAATAGAGACAAAACATCAGATGTAGGGTTGTCTCCCCGTTTTCCAACTATGACACTGACATTATTATAGGCCTTGTAATAAATAGAGTATGATTAATGTTGCAACAAGCTGAAAGTATGAAGATTAAATGTTTTTCATTTATAAGGTTGACTCTAGTAACTTATCTCCATTTAAGAGTTGATGTAAATTATTATTAAATAATAAAGATAAAGAGTATATATAATTATAACTTCATTGTAACATCTAAGCAGTTTCTACAATGATCATAAAATATAAATAAATGTTCATCCGTTGAGATGGTTTTAATTTTAATGATTATTTTAATTTATTAAACAAACTAATATGTTCATAAAAGGTTACTACATATATAACTTAGAAATGTTCCTTTTTACTAAAAAACGTATCTCAAACAATTTCATCTTATAGTTTCTGTCTTTCCTTTAAATAATAAATTTAATATAATTTCTTAAGCAAACAAAAACTTGTGTTTTGAGCAAACAAAGATGTGTCATGACTTACATAGGGGAGTAGGTATGTTTGACAATTGTTTAATTTTGTTACAGTTTGGTACGACAATACATAAATTAAAATTCAAAACTTGCAAATTCTGGATAAGCAAGCCTAGATCGATCTAGTGCTCCTGAGCTCTGTCAGGGTTCTAGGAAGTAGGTCAAGGACATTCGTAATGCTAAGTACGTGTTCAGATTTTGGATGATTTGAGAGTATGTTTTTGCTAAAGACAAAGCTTGTTATAAATATAACACTAACTTCGAATTAAACAAAATATTTTATACCAATACCTCGACAGTGTTAGATTTCTTAAATAAGGGCAATTACTGTGACAAATTTAATTATATAAGGCTGCAAATATTGCAAAACGATTTTTTCATGAATTATTCCTCATTAATAACTTATTTAATTTCAAACGACATACTAGTTAACGCTCTATGAATAAAAAGTATGTATGTGTGCCATCGTAAATACACAAAAATAACACAAATGCAAATCTCATTATAACGTTAATGATAAAACTTTTCATGAGCAGGTGTTCAAGCTCGTCTATAAGGAGCAATTTATAGGCACTTGAAGAATTTAAAAACCTATTAAAACCCTAATTGCTTCGTATCCACAAAATTGGAACGTTTACAAAGGTATTAAGGAAACGAACTGCTTTGTTATTTTCCTTATATTGATTTACTATCAACAAAATATATTTTCTGAATAACTGTTATGTATTGTATCCTATCTTTTAATATGTTGTCATATCTTACTGTTTCTTTGTACATTTATTTAAAATTATCTAAATTTAAGGTTAATATTGTATTCACACAGTAGTTAGTTATAGTTTAAGTCACGAATTACGTGAATTAATGATAGAGTCGTGCGTAACATATTACAGTTGAAGCCTGTTCGCAAGATTTTGACTTCATTTGATTTATGAATATTTATGAATATTAAATTTTACACACCACGTTTAAAACACCAACATAATTTAAAGGATTTATCATATTTAAATCGTTTTAGAATCTAATTTGTTTCCAAATAATTACTAGTATTATATAAAAGAATTCACGATTTATAACATTTTATTCATTAAATTAGATATTTTTCTTTGAAGGTTATTCTTATTGATTTTGACTTTGACCTCAGTTAATAACTAGTTCAAAACTTTCTAAAACTGGTGGTAGCTCATACTCGTAATATTTAACTTATTTATGAATTAACTTTAATAAATAATGAGCTGAAGATAGATAACCTAGAAAAACTTTAAAAACAGATTAAATGTTAGCTTTAGTTTTTATATATTTTTACAACTGTTGAAACAAACACATGGCTTTGTCACACACACATACACGTTGTATCTTTATACGTGTATGTAGGCCGTGAGCACACTGTGTCTATTGATGGTTATTGTTTGTATGAGTATTTACACAATAGAGTGTAACACAATTTTTTTACGTTGGTAATTTCAGTCAATCTTAACCGACTCAAAAAAGGATGTACGTATGAATTGTATGTAGGTATATGTTCAAATTATTGATATTACGAATAACTATAATTTTATAAATATTAAAAGAGTATTCAGAGAGTTTCATGATAGTTCTACTCTATGGACCTAACTACTATACCATTTCATTGCTACAATCTACAACGCGCTATATCACCTAAGAAAAGCGTGTATGTTTATCTACCAAAAATATATGGATAAATATAAGTCTTTTTACAATGCAATATTAGTGCACTGGTTGATCTAGCGCTCGCTAGATTGGATAATGAAATGCTTGCTTAAGTGCAATGTATGCCGTATTTAAAATAATATAGGTACTTTAACTTTGACACATGGATAAGTAAGAAATATTTGAATTTATTCCATATTATTATTTGTTGTGCTTTGTGATAAAGAAAAACATACAGAATATTTATTTTCAATATAGAGAAAAAAATTCCTTTTACCTTTTGTAAATATAAATATATAGGAGTTATTTTTCTATTCACGGAGGTCCAACCTCACGAAAAACATGGATAACGGCTTACCAAATTATTTTCGTTTCATACAAAAATACAGTTGCGTATCCTAATTCCTAATTCCGTTAGCAACACGCAAAGGTATTTTAATTTTAGATTGCGCTGAAACTTTATCTAGATTAAATTAATTACCAAAGAAAATGTTCTTTAATGAATATAAAACAAATCATACTTCACATATAATAATAATAATAATAATAACAATAATACTAATAATAGTTTATTTGATACAAAATACAAAAAATAATAATAAAAACTTAAAGTTTAGAAATCATAAAAAAACAAATTTGAAAGTTGCCAATAGAGGTTGAATTATACCGTTACACAAACAAAGGCCTATTAAAATGAACCTAAAAACTCTAAGCATTACGTTACTTCAGTCACGAATCTTCAATTACGCGACCTCATTTGTCCTTCACGATTGCCCTTTATCACGTTGGATTAAAGACGGTGCTGTGTTACTCACCCGGTGGCTTAGGGGTTTGTTTCCACGCCGGCAGCCATGGTTACCGGCGACCCCGACACAACCTGGAAGAAAAACAAATAATTGTTAACATTGAGGTTAATATATAGCAAAGAACCCAATAAAGGACCCCGAGTAACCCCAAAACTAATTTATTTCCTGATAATTTTAAGTTAATTTGATGGTTTATAAATAAATGACAAATGTTTATTTGTTTAAACTGATACTGTAGTATTTAAAAGTCAACGTATTTGGAATACTGAAATTGAAACAATCATAATTATATAAATTATTTAGTTTCTACACATAGACGTATTTGAACTGTCGATAATTTGGTTAGTTCCAAGTCCTGAACATAATAGTAATTCTGTGTAACATTAAATACAACAAACAATTAAATCTTTATTTAATATTCAGGTGGTTTTATATAAACAATGGTAAAAAAACTGACATTTATTGTCCAACCAAAAACATTTCCAAGAATCCTCTCTGGATTACCGTTTGCTTTAAACAAAGGATAAATCTTTCAATTAGTTATCCTTAAAGAAACCTTTGGGGAAGTTTTAATGTACTTTCGCCAAATTAATTAACACAGTAAATTAAAAATTCACCAAGATAAAGGTGTAGGCAACTTTTCTTTCGTCAGTAGGTATTTGAAAACAATGTTATGTAAAGAAAAAAAATAGAAAATTTACTTCTTTTACTTTCAGTTTTATAACGTAAATATTTATTTTATTTTGAAACTATCATTAAATGAAATGATATAACAAAAAAGTCCGCGGTAAATGGCAACAATTATATATACGTGAGACCAGCAGTAAAAAAATAAACTATACCAGCTTCATCGTGAAAATCCTCGACAGTCATTATATTTTATAATCTGAGACCCAAGGAATAATTGGAAACTGAATCCGCAATTTCTAAACCATTGAAATACAAATTTAGCGAGGCACGAGAGTCCTACAAATTGAATTAATCTTTGTGCTTGAGGATTTTATTTAAAATCTTATAAATATATGTAAATAAGTCCCCTTGTTAAAATATTCAAATTTCAAGAAATATTCGTAAATATTTATAATTATAGCATAAACAGAAGATGAAAATATTAAGTGACAGGAATAGCTCCTTCAAACTATATTCGCTTTCACAATATCTATCACAGAGTAAATAAACCAGAACGTAAGAAAAAGAAATAAAAAAGAGCGCCAACGAAACGTCAAACCTTGAACTTCGATAGATTATAAAGTAGGAAACCAAAACAATATCAATTCAATCGATAATCAACTTTATTGTGTAGACACAAGAGCTATAGCCGATAAAACTAGAAAGGCAAGTAAAGTTCAATGGCTGGTACAAAAAACGATGAACACAAACCTTGGTCTCATATAACGCCATTGTGTTCTGATGATTGCATATTTCTTTTTTCTTTAGCCTTTGATGATACAGATACTATAGTTTTTGCCGTTTAAAATAAATAACGTCGGTATTTACCATTAAATTACAATATCAAGTTGCATAATCTGTGATGTTTTTGCAGGAAGTTTATTGGCCTTAATGGAACTATTGCGTACAAGAACCATTAGATACATCAGATCATATAATCTTTATTTAATATATATTAACTAACTTTATCCAGCGTCTTCGTCCGCGCGTCTAGATATATCAAAAACCACCGCAGTAGGTATATACCTATATAGTACCTACTCGTAACAGAATGAAGTAGTAGCAATACTGAGATGGAAAAACCAATAGAATATTGTAATTCTAAACCTCATTATTAGTAATGGTATACTTTCTGGAGCAGTTCGCTCCAAAAAGTCGCTAAGAACTAAATAATATTGTACTTTTTAATATTCTAGAGTTTAATAATGAATTCATTTATAAACACGCCTTGGTTTTAATAATAATTAATTCGAATACAATGAACATACGAATACGAATACAAAAGAAATCAATGTATAAGAAAATAAAATAGTTAAATTTAGTAACTCAATAAGTCCCACAAACACATCCAAAACTCTGTTAGTCGTGGTTCGTAGTCACCGCGAAGGCCGCAGTTGATTCAAGCGTACATTATATTAACAATGGCACTATTGCGGCATCGAGATCTATTTTCGTAATGTTTCGTATGAAAAAATATACATTTATGTTTAAAATATTTAAATTGACAATTAAAAGATTAGTGCATACTTATTTTAATGTTTGTGAAATAGAATAAGTTTCGAAAATTAACTTATATATTAAATGGTTTTGTATTCTGTAATAACAGGAGTGATTTCATAATTAAAATAAGAAAACAAATTCAACATCTTAGTTTTATAAAAAAAAATCAAATCATCATCAAACAACATCTTAGTTTTATAAAAAAAAATATTAAAGCTTGAAGTAAAAATGCATTAACTGCAGTTAATTTCAAGTTATTTCGATCACGATTGAATGCATTTCTATAACAAGAATGTTATTTCAAGAGACCTCACTTATGTAATGTCCGTCACCTTCACTAGTTTTTAAGTGATACTTAGTTCGTGTATAGAAATTTGTTACACGCAATGTGTAATGCACGGAGGCGTAACGCGTTTCTCTGGTCATCTGCGGGCGAATGGCCGCGGGTACATTTCTCTTCAATCATTATTTACTTTAGCTATTCTTTGTTGTTTTAATAATGTTTTCGTATCTTAAAACTGATCTACGATTTATCTCCTGTAAGCTGTATGCATTGAGATAAAATTATTTATTTAAACATTAAATTTAAGGCATAGAGTTCAGGATGCACACAGTAATGCGTCCTGGACTCTATGACCGGCATCTTAAAAACCGTTGGAGGTAGACAACTAATTAATTGATTTACTGACAGACACCTACATCTTGTCTTATTACTGCTTAATCTTTGAAACATCCAGTTAATTTTAATGTTTAAAATGTAAATTTAAAAATAAGCGAATTTAATCCATTAAAAAAAAAATTATGTGTACTTAGTATTTTCTTATAAAAATCACGTCAAATAATGTCTTAATAATATACTAATACAAAAAACGATATAAAATAAATATTGTAGACGTGTCTGTCACTAAAGAGTGTTTATTGAAAATCAATGTCAACACACTTTATGGTGTTAAGCGTTCTGTAACTAAGAAGTCGCACTAAGAAGACAAATATAACATGACGTATTCAAACATCTACATCTGGTCTGGTCTGGTTAAACGACGAGTCAACTCTTAAGCAAAAGGGAAGAAAGGTGTTGAAAAGAAGCTACTATTTGGAGTTATGATTTACATCTGCAAATACTATAAAGCTCTGAGTAAGCTTATAAAAGTCATATCGTATAAGAAATCCGCTTCTCTATATGGAGCTTTATCATGTTTAAATAAGAATTCCGAATATATTTTCTTTTACCAAACGCAAATACTTTTTTTTATCACAGCCTGGATTGAAACCGGGACCTGTCAGTTTAAAACCAAGCATTGACACCGCTGTGCCATACACAAATGGAGTTGTTTTAACATGTATTAATAAACATCACTCACTCTCGACTAAGTAACATGCTGTTATTCTTAGACCACTTGTTAAGTATCTCCTCGACTTGGAAGATCAAGAGGAACTTTAAAATCTTGACTGTTAAGATCAAGCTTACAAACTATTTTCTAAGATAAAAACGAATATTCCAATAATTTTTAAAAAATATTCTAGAACATATATAAAAAACTACATTTAATTTTGATATTAGATGTAGCTATATTTTAAAGTAATATTCGATATTACTAATATTAGATATTATTCTTAAAATGTTTTAAATACGCAAGACGCAAGAAGCTAGTGAGAAGTTGTGGCGTGTTGGAAAGAAATCTATTTGCGGAGAACGGAATGCGATGCACTAATATAGTATTCAATGTAGACATAATATAAATAATTTATAAATAAACATTGTAATGTTTTAACTAAGACAAATATCGTAATATGATCATAAAAGTTTATTTTTACATTTTTTTTTTTTTTTTTTTTTTTTTAAACTTCGTTGTCTGCCAATACATAACTAGTATAAAGGTTTTATCTTATCATATTTACCTAACTTAAATATGGGAATTAATAACATTAATAAATTTACTATAGTATCATTTCTTAGATAGTTATCTTCTCAGAAGAAGCATGTTGCGTGAATACACCATTATCGAATTCCTAACAAACAAAGTTTGTGTGCGTTTAACATACAATTGTTAGTAATGTTTGAAAAGCAATAAATAATGAAATTTCTCTTGATATTTATCGTAACATTTAGTAACTTATAAAATATAACCTACCTTTTTAGTACTTGGTAACATATTGTCAAGAGTACATTGACCTTCGATTGACATTTAACGGTCTATTAAATTTTAGTAGATCTCAACGTATAGGGAATATATGTATGTATATAAATTATTAAAAAAACGGATTTAGGGGACACTAAGTAGGTATTATATGTGTGTGTGCGTTTATTTGTTTGTGTGTGTACTTAAGTATATAATTTATTATTTTTCCGCTCCGATTCATCTCATGAAACTGTTCTTTATACAGGAAACATTTACAGTTTAATATTATATGGATATATTCGGACATATAGCACTTATAGCTTAAGATATCATGCACCCATCGGATTTGTAGTAAAACGAAATTTGTAAGCATATTTATGATTAGTAGAATATACATATATAAGATTGCCCATTAAAATGTGGCCGCTAATATTTTTAATAAAATAATAATTTTTCGGCAAAGATTTTACCCATTTGTGTTGCAAATAACATGATAAAAACAAACAGATATGATTTTGATACATTCATAACGTACATTTATTATTTATATATCAAATTAAAGCTATTTTTTCCTGTTTATTACAGCTTGAAACATTTTTTTTTGGTAAAAAAAACAATATGTTATAAATTAAGTCATGTCATTACAGAACTACGGCCCTGTTATAGAAACTTAAGAGTGGCAGAGTAGGAAGTGTGAGTGGAAGAAGATAATATAATTTTAACTATATGTTTATACGTCGAATAATTTTAAGGCTAATTTTACTATTCTCAGTTAACTCTTATCTACGGAATAAATAGTATTAGAGATTTTGTTTAAAAAAAATACAAAACATTTATTTATTATCCCGTTAAATATCTGAGGAATGATAAATCGGGAATTAGTACCTAGTATATTATTAAAGAAATTTATCTTCACAAAATAAAAAGTCGGTCCTAAATTTTCTAAGGATTTAGGAAAAAGAAATAGGTTTCTTTAAATTAGTTTTCTAAGCAACTTCTAACCTTCAGGGATTAAAAATACTTTAATTAAAGTATTTTTCAGGAGACTGAGAAACTAAAAAGTTAAATAAATGTTCTTAATTCATTGAAGAACAAAGGTTACACACACAGATATATTTAACATAAACAGATATATTAAGCACACACATAAAGATATATTAAAATTTAATAATTTAAAAGTTGATTATATTTTATCGATTTGACAACATTAACAACATTAGTAATAATGATAAATTAAATAAGTATTATTATCCATAAATAAGACGGAATCATTTATAAATATAAGCCTATTCTGGGTCACAATATTCCCATAAATTATATCCGATTCAAAGTATTCAATAAACTATTAGCGTTCTTTAGAAGTTGAAGTTAGAAGTTTCGTTCGTAAATATATAATGAAGATGAACAAAGTTGCTCGTAACCATTATTCCTGGAGTTATTTAGCAGTACGCCTGTGCGGTGTTAATATATAGATATTTATTATCTCATATACAAGAATAAGTTATATAGCCACAAGAGAGCATTGATTGTTTGTTTGTTACCCATATAATTAGTATAATTAGTACACTAGCTACTAGCAGTATTTTCAAGTAATTGATTGAATGACGCGTATGTGTTACAAAATATTCACACAAACATACATATTTATTTATATATATTGTTAAGAGTTGAGGGTATTTCTAACCAATTGAAGGGGATCTATTGCTATACATTGGTAAACCAGTGTCAGGTATATGGATTATTATGTCATACTCGTTTGAGAGCGGAAGCTCTGTAGGTGTGAATAGTGATTGACGGTGTGATCTTTGAGTGCCTTATCTAGCCCTACAACTGTGTTAGATTTATCGTTATTAAAATTATAAAACAATGAATGTAATAACGCCTTTGAACCAACGACTGTTCGTTTTTAGAACAAATTTATTGCAAAAGTTGCGACGTTTCGACCGTCAAGAATTGAAAAACACCAACGTAATTAGAGTCAATATATATATATAAATTTATCGTTATTAAATTATATGAAATATATAAATGTCGCAAATTCTTTGTATTTTTATTTTTTTTATTAAATTTCTACAGGTATCCTAAGAATATAATAAAAAAAACCTTTATATACATCAATTTATATTCATTTACTACGATACGAGTTCGAGTAAACTTATGTGTTTAACGAACTATAACTAATAAACATATATAATAGTGCAGTATTTAGCACAGATTAAAATAACATAGCGGCTGCTTAATTTAAAAATAATACCCATCAAAATACGGTATGAATACGGCGTCGTGATTGACTTCACGCGCCGCCTACCATGAATATTGCTCCGTCTTATTTCCGTGCGCCAGTTTCCTAATCCTAATTAAAAATGTAAAATGGTTTGTTTTATTAAAAAAATCAAAATTAATAAATAATTTAATACCGTTATATAGGCAATATGGCAATTGCTGTTGCGTCTAAGCTTTTGGTTCGTTGTATAAAGCGGTACTTAATAATTTGTCAATGAAACAATTTTGTTTCTTTGAATTTGCTGGTTTTTCATATATTTATAGATATATTATTTAAAGACCCTAAATTAATATTTTTGTCTACAAGCTATAAAATGATCACCCATGAAAAGGGCTTCACACCGACTGAGGTGGTATTTTAATTTTTAACATATTTGTCACAAAGAATCAACTAAAAGAGCAAAAAATATATATACTTTTTTTTAACACATTAGTATTCATGTGTAGCTACTGTCTTTTACTCAGGATATTTAAAATATGCATGTGGTAAAAGATACGAAAATGTACCGAAACTCCATCAGAAATCGCCTTATAAGAGTAAAAAAATATGATTTTTTTTTTTTAATATTAGACCATTTTTATTTGAGAAAAACCAAGGAATTAATGAAAAAAGATTCATATTCGATGAAATTACTGGTTTCATAACATTCAGTTTGATCTTATAGAAAAAAAGTTCGATTTATATTAACTGAGGTTTTCATCTACATAAATATGTTAGATAAAAAAAAGTATATTCTTGCTTTTTCTTCTAAATATAAGTTCGTTAAGTAACTTGTTAAAACATCCTTTGTTTTTAAAGCAGAACTATAAATAGATATATTACTGACCAAGACCGGGATGCGTCTATAAATAGCAA
This sequence comes from Napeogenes sylphis, assembly GCA_959347405.1. Classification (NCBI taxonomy): domain Eukaryota; kingdom Metazoa; phylum Arthropoda; class Insecta; order Lepidoptera; family Nymphalidae; genus Napeogenes; species Napeogenes sylphis. The sequence goes on along the minus strand of OY365777.1, from coordinate 27,915,460 downwards.
ACCCAACTAACTATATGTCTTCAAAAGTGTTTGCCTTGCGATGAATCAGCAACATTCAATTAGTTAACAGTTCATTTACTTGACCCCTTGATTCAGTATTCTTGGTAGGGTCCCCAGGATTCTTATTAAGATGGCCATCACAAAATTAGATAAAAATCGAATCGAATCAAATAGGATGCGTGTTTTTGTTTGTGCGTGTGTGTTTATGTGCGTATTTACGTGTTTCTGCGTGTGTTCGTATGTTTGTGTGTGTATGTGTTTTTATTATCTTAAATAATTGCTCTGATACTGCGTTGTAGCAAATCAATAATGAACTTGAGAATGTGAGTCATGCGGGAAGCCAAACAGTATCCTTATTGAAACCAGAGCCATTCATTGATACAATACCCTGGAATGATGAATCATTGCAGTTATGTTCTGGAGAGTGATAGTGTTTCAATGTACTCGTTGTTAGCACTTGAAGCTACATTTGAGGTCGAGTTCCGATGGTACTTTCTTCATATTGGAATTTGATTTCAATATCAAACAGGATAACATGTAAATATTTTTTTTACGAATCTAACTCGCGAATAATTTTTCAGCCCGTTTAGAATGATTGGTAGCTTAAGTATACGCATATATAATAAAGTTCCACAAGATATCTTAGATCTTCCTTTTCTTGGTTTTAAATCTAAAATTAAAGGTATATTATTAAATAAATCTTACCATAACATTCAAGAGTTTTTGGATGATCGAAATGTGTGGAACTTGGGTCATTGACTCATTTGCAGGGTTGATGTTATAATGTATAAGTCAAACATTGTTAAATTTCATTTAAAAAGAGCAACTGTTGAGTTTCTGGCCAGCTCTTCTCAGCAGAACAGCATTCCGAGCTGGTAGCTTACTCACAGACTGACTATACTGACCAATTTAATGTAATTGACGATTCAAAAGTGCGTGTAAATGCCTACTTGAATAAAGATATTTTGAATTTGAATTTGAATCGTTTTAGGGTTAATATTGGCATGAAAGAACTTTAAACTGTCTAGTATGTACATAACTAACGAAATCTATCTATAGATACTTTTTACATTTAAATAACAAAAATGACAGTAACACAGGGTTTTGTATTTCCATTTGAAGTTTGTTTCCTAAAGCATTTATAAAGTCATTGTAGCTCTAATTGCCGTCAGATAATTGTGGCCAATCGTAATCCTATAATAGATAAAGAAATAAATTTATTCATTTATTAATATTACATACACTTAATTCAATCGTTTTAAAAAATCTTGTGATAACATAACAATTGATTCAATATGGCTTTATCATAAAACCACTCTTAACAAATAACTTATTCATTCAATAAGTATCATTATCATAACTTGTTACTTTGTATCTTTCGAGAAAATATATATAATATACTATGTAGTCTTTACATATGCAAAGCCGATGGGATATTATAGCTTACCCCGTATCAGAAATGTAACTCCAACATATTGTTTACTGGAATCTTAAAGGATACAAGGTGTCTCGGGTTTTATATGGATCAAACGGAAAATAATGTAATAATATAATAAATTTGCAGATTAAATAACTTATAATTCTTAGACAGAACTCTTTATTATTATCACATGCCATCAATTATCTATCTATTCAAAACTTTAAGGACTTTCGGTAATCATATCATTGGACAAATTACACACATTGATCTAAACCTAAAGCAAATTATTTGCTTGTATTAACTGTTTCGACAACGATACAAATAAATAGAAATACACATTATAAATACTGCAAATATATTTAATAAACGACCAAACCCAAATATAGACATTTATGCTATAAACATGCCTGTCCCTGTCGGGAATCGAACCCGATTCCCTTTGCGCCGCGACACGTTAAGCGTATAAACTAAAAAAAATAAAAGATCTGAAAGAATAGGATCTATTTTTTATTACTGTCGCTGGCTATACTATATTTCTATTATAGAAATAAAATGAACCAGACAGCAAACCTTACAACATGATCGCATTCCGAGTGCTGCTATGTGTGTCAAACGCATTTATAGGTAGCAGAAAACCATGTTCTATGAAAAGCGACTTCAGTTACACAACTGGCGGACAGCCAAACTTTCACTTTACTGGTTCAAACCACCATATAAAAGGTCAAGAAGTTTATTGATCAACTAGAACCCGTGTTAATGTTTGACCAAAGTTCAGATCAAAATTTAAACTCAATTTTAATTTTGGTTTACCAGCTAACTGATCTTCTTAATACTTTAATTCGCTAATGGCATAAAATACTAACAATGGATGAAACAGAATATTTCTTACTTATAGCAGTATTAATATTTTATTTATTTTTTAACACTAGGGTCTTTATAATAGGTACGGATTACAGAAGATTACATATTTATAACAGCATCTACTTAAATAACATTAAGATAATATACTACTTGCACTTAGACTTCAGAAAATTTGCGACGCTATGGTCAGTAAGAAGAGTTCGTTAATATTTTTTATTAATAACACACGCATAGTAGGTTCATATTATCGATTTTAAAAATCATAATGTATGTATTAAATTTTAGGTATGTTATTATAAGCGTTAATATTGCTTTTTATATTCACTGAATTTTGTTTACATGACTTTTATATTATTATAATTTTTTAACCTCCATGATTTTGAGTTTTATAAATAGTTTAATTGTGTGCAACAAATACACGCCCTGACATACACCATGGGTAGACTGGTTATAATGTTAATAAGCAGAAATTCCTCTCATTATACTATAAAGCTTAAATAAATAAAAACATATTTTTACAATAAGAAGTACTACAAAGTATAAATAAAGTATAAGTAAACCCGTTTAAAAAAACAACAAGCAACAAATTCAAATTTATCCATAACTCATAATAAAGTATGTCTTAATTAAGGCTTATTAATTAACACTAAAGAGCTTCCGCCAAATTCGATTACGCTCTATTTCATTGACCTTCCTAATTTGATTATAAATTTGGTGGCGTGCAATTATATATACATTACACATTATTTTTATATAAACATAGCACTACATTTAGCATCCTATCCTTTTTCTCTCTAAGTAAAAACATGTTTTCCTCTTCCATCAACTCTATCTCTCCTTTTATGCTCATCTCATTCCAACAGTCCATCCATCTCTGTTCCACCACCTCTTTTTTGCCTCCTTCTCTTACATTAATACCTGGCTTGCCTAGTCCCGTTACTTGACATAAGAATACATTATTAATTTATAAACACATTGTATTCTATTATAAATTATTGATGTATTTAATGCCTGAATGAAATGGTAACCAATAAATCCTCCGATATTGCTGTATTGCGTGCACAATTTGCAAAACAATAGGACATTATTAACAAATGAGTTTTAGGCGTGTTTGTTAATATTAGATATATATCAATCCTGTTGATAAACGCGCCTACTTCCTGTACGTCCTTGACCTTGAATTTACAATCACTTCAATCACGATTAGCTGCGCATGCGCAGCTTTACTGTATGGTATTACTTTGTGTGTAGACTTATTTATTCATAGTAAAGTTATTAATGTGAACATTGAAGTAAATGCAATATGTTGTCTTTAAATAATATTTAATAAAAATAATTAAATTATAAGTTCCTAATATACAAAATATTCTAGTTACATACGTATAAACTATGTTTTATAGGTATTCCAAATAAAAAAAGGCAATTTTTCGTTAAATAAAAATATGATGGGAAATTCATATGCAACTAATAATTGATCTTTAATAAATCATTTAACAAGTAACAAACTCATTAATTTAAAGTATGTATGAAGTATTATTAAGAATATTTAAAAGCGAGATTACTACAAAATTACATAAAACAATAAGAAAACATAATCACAAAATCATCGAAACAAAACAGCCTACCTATTTGAAATTATGAAACCGGATTTACGCAAATCTTATTATAATTATTCATTTCCTTGCTAGCTTGACAGTTGGTTAAGACGTGTCGTCTTAAGACGGTGAATATAAAGCCGTTAATCCCGGAATAATAAAAGCCAAAACAAATATTTAAGTGCAAGCAGTTGTGAAAGGATTGAAAATGTTGTAAATATAAATAACTAGGCAAGCATGATCAAGTCTTAATAGGAGGAGTAGGAAATTATTTAAATTAACGGAAGGATCGAATCTCTTTCGTTCTAAATTTGAAATTAAATTTTATAAAATGATAAGATAAAATTTTATTATAATTAAAAAAAAAACATAAGATTACTTACATTTTAAATTTAGAGTTAGAAAGAGGTTGTTATTTTGTTTTAATCAAAAGGTGATTCAATTTTAAATTTAGAATATTAATCAACTTTTTATTAATAAAACGTAACACATGAACCTCTCTGAACTTGTTAATCTAGCTAAGAGGCTTTCGGTGTTGGTTCGAGTTTGAATTAAAATTCCCAGTGCTTTTGTCTTCTTGTTTGTGTTATAATCCCGTTATCGGAATGAACTCGCTTAGACGATGCTTTCAATTCAGGTTTATTTATGACAGGATTAAGAACCTTTATGTTAACAGTACAGTTTCCTATTTACTAACAAAATTCCGTAAAACTGAAAACAAAATTAAGCTGAAAGGCTGATTATGGTTATGGAAAATTCACATTTGCGACTTATTCTCTGTGATTTCCAGAACTTTCTTTCATACATACATCCATCCATCCATTTCCTGACAATTATAAACGGTAGGAATAAACCAATTTTACGGGAAATTCACATTAACGACTTTTTAAGGGGATGTTCTAGAACTTTTTTGATATATTCCATGTCCTGACAATTATAAACGGTATAAACAAACTGCCAAATCGATCGAGCCGTTTTCAACTAATGATGTTCAAATAACTATGAAATTCTAATTCTGTTGATGGTAAAACAATTTATTTATAGTAGAACGATTCATTTATTATTTGTTGACACTTGATGATAATAGATAGCGTTGTATCATTTTGATGTAATTTTCATGTCATTTTATTTTGTATTTGCTTAAATTTAAATGACAATTTGTATCTACATTATCATTGAACTGCCTTATTAACCATAGTTGCCTTAAACTTTGAATGTATACAGGGTTATTTGTAATTAATTGTCCACCTCTTGCAGGCAACCTTTCTACCTCAATCCCAACAACATTTGTTCTACGACTTCTTACAAATAGTGATAAACAAACAAACAAGCGAAACAATTTATTTTTTCTTTCTCTTTTACTTATTACTCTGTATTTTGTAAATAGTACTTAAAAGATCAACCTACGCTCAAAGTTAATGCCACTTCAGAGGCAACAAATAAATGTTGTATAGGAAAACTTGCATTTTTAAAACTATTTATTTTAAAAAGTCCTAGAACAAATGTTGTTGGGATTGATGTAGAGAAGTTGCCTGGAAGTGGTGGCCAATTAATTACAAATAACCCTGTATATTAAGTACTCTTTGGGTAGGTAATAAATACTCTAGATCTAAAACTATAGTAAGTATAGATTATCTATTTGAGATACAGTTAAATAATTTTAGCATATGCCTTATATTGTATTCGTCATATTTTTTTAAGTCTCCTTTAATCATTAGAGTAAATTAAAAGGACTTTAATTAAATCAAAGCTAGAAAATCCTAACGTTTCCTAAAAATCCGAAAAAAGAACACCTAGAAGTACTCACGAGTCCGTAAAATTTTGTTTAAATTTTCATTAACGTTCAATACAAGGTAAAATGCACTCTCAAACTAATGGATTTAAAGTATATTTTGGTTTAACGTGAATTACGGTTCTCAAAGGAGGTTAAGGGCTCTACATGACGTATAGTTCTAGATGTTCAGCTAACTGAAGTTTCAGCCGTTTTAGAAACATTTTTGAAATAATACATTAAACCTAATTAAATATTTTATGTTAAGTGTTGTAATTAAATATTTAAATCAATAGGATAAATTAATGACCTCGTTTAGAAATTTAGAAGATTTAGTTATTTTCCTTGAATAGTCTTTGGGATACTTTTTTATAATTCCATCTCTTAAGCTTGTAAAAATTGAACAAAATCTTTTTTATGTGCCTGTGTGGAAAATTCCACGCACATTTTTGAGTATATAAAAAAAACACCCAGAAACCAACCCCTAAACAGCCAGTTGCCAGAATGAAGTCATAATTCACACTCACCTGGAACATTTTTTAATAAATTTAATCAAAAGTAAATTAGAATTTATAATACAAAAACCTAATCTTCTTGGTAAAGATTAATCCCTTTAACAGCGGTAGTCCTTTGCTTTTAGTTTCGGGGAAGATTTATTGCAAGTAATAAACCAAATTAAATAGTCAAATATATCATAATGGTAATATGACCCCTTGGTGTAGTGGTTAGTGATCCTTACTACTGATACCATGTGGGTTCGATTTCTCACGTAACAATTCTGTGTGATATATCTACGTGTTGGTGTACCTACCTACTTCTATCAATCCGTTATTTATATGTTTGTTAATACCCACCCCCGTGATATAGGGATTGTATTATCCCTAATGCGGGAGTTAAAAAAAAAATTAAGTAAATTATAAATGAAACCATATTTTTTGTCTGTGTACGTATAAATGTTCCGTACCTACCTACAAAAATTTACCACCAAAAAAAAACTACTAATTCGAATAACTAATATTTAATTATCCAATCAACAGCGTACTATTTGACCTGAAAATTAAGAGTAAAAGTTGCCACCAAGTGTGCCTAATTTTTTACACCTTATTTGCGCGAAGAGTCGTTGCTCTTGTTTCATACAAATCGATTATTTACTCTAAAGCGATTGAACTGGTAAAAAACTCGCACTTGGCACCACACAGATCGGAGCTAGATAACTAACAGATTTACAATGCTAAATTAGTACGCTTGAAGTTGATCTAGCGCTCGATAAATTGTCTGATTAAGCATGTCTATTAAAAAATAATCAATCGTCGTGCGGACATGATTTATACAATAATCTACATTTTTTTTTATAATTACCGATTTATTATATAATTAATATTCTATTAATCAATAAAAAATACTTAATATAATGTTGTTTACAAATGCTGATCAAAGACTGATATTAAAATTAATAAGTACAAAAAAATAGCGTGACACGGTTTCGTTACGCATCGTATCGTAGAAAGAGACAGATACAAGAGCAACAAGGATGTATTAACAAGAAAGTTGGTTTAGTCTAAATATTTAGACTTGTCTCATTTAAGTGTTCATAAAATAATTTTCTATGAAGTAAATTGATGCAACGTAAATAATATCTTTAAAACATCTAACACTCCTAAAAACCCTAGATTTAGGATTTTAGTTATCGTAAAGTGTATATACTTTATACACTTTCCAGTCAATCAATTACTAATCAATGGTTTATTGAACTAATAAAACAATAAAGGTGATAAAACAAACCTAATAAAACTATAAATAGTTTTGGATCCGAGAAATCTATTTCAATTCGTTCAAGACGTGACTTGAATCGTAAACTTCAGCTGCTGCAATGAAACATTGAACTTAAAAATAACGAAAACAACTGTTAATAATTGTAATACTATAAAACTTTAATCGATGTTTTGTTAACCAGAGTTTAAAAGTTAAACAAAATACTAAAATGGTAATACTGGGCCCAATTAAATGATTAATATTTTGTTGATTTTATACGGTATCTAAAGTTTAGTTTAGTGTACAGATCTTATTGCACGTTTTCTTAATCTTTAGTATTCACATATTTGATTCCTGATATCAAATTATATATAAATATATTATTATTTTTGTATTAAAAGTTTCGTGAACCATGATGATTAATAAATATATATTTATTCGGAAATAATACTTAAGACTTAAGGTCTGTACCTTTGACCCAAATAACATGCCTTAACATAACGTTCGAGATATATAAGTGTGTTACCATTCAAATGTGTAGCTCACGGACCCAAACTTAAGACACATTTATTTATTTATTTGTTTTATATAATTACGTGTGAAGTCGGAATTTAAGTAGATAGTATATTACGAAAAACAATGCCTCATATGCTCTCATTACAGTTTATTTGAACTCAAAATATTTCGCAATGAGTATCAAATAACTTTTATTGTCAGTAATTTCGCAAGTTTATTACGTTTTATTATTTATTATTATTACTTTAGCATTGTGGTAATATTATTTAATAACATATACAGTTGCAGTCTAGCAGAGTGGAGCAAGAATTTATAATTAGACACCGTTAATTTATATTAATAATAACTTATCTTATATATGTTTTAACATCCAGATTAATATTTAATTAACAGACACAGTAAATTAAGACAAATATTGCATATCATTTAAATTTGATGAGAGAGATAAGGGTTTGTAAAAAGATAGACATTTTAAGAGACAAGACAAGTTCAACATAAAATAATATAAATAAGTTATAATTTTTAAATAATAGAATTATTCAAATCATCTATAATCCAAGTCTATAATATTGTACTCGGCCCAGTTACTTGGAAAGCGAAAAAGTGATCGCGTGACAGTTTCTCTGCGTCTCTAGAGCAGCGCTCCTTCGACTAAATAAATATCACTTAATAATATATTATTGGGAGTATGACACTTAGAAATCTATAAATACTGAAATTGAAACTCGCAAGTCATTTAGAAATTTAAACCCAATGATATCTTAAATTTTTTATTCGATTATGTAAATTATCAATAAATGCAAAATCATTAAATTTTTCGATGTATTCTTTAAAATTTTGTTGGTCATGATTCGAAAACAGCCAGCATCCTGGTTATAAATAAAAATAAGAAAAAGTCATGATGGAACCACGGCAGCATATCAGTAAAATATATAAATTAAATAAAAGATAACTTCATTCTTTCATTCAATAAAATTAAAGTTTCATTCATTCTTTCATAACATTTTAAATAATATCAAACTGAATAATAAATGTTACGATAATATAAAAATGCTATGATAACCTATCATTCATTTTCTAAAAAAATCCTAACAGTTTTTCTTATTCATTTAAAAAAAAAATATTCGGAAGACATACACAGATCATTAATATTTAAAAGTAAAGCATTCAATTTAAAACCTAAGGTTTCTAACAAAATAATATTCCACATAATATCGGAACGCACGTAAAGAAATCTTGAAATGTAAATGAAGGTAATTAAATCTAACATTACTGTAAAAGAAATAACGGTGAGAGAATTTATGTGAAGTTGGAACATATTATCAGATTTTTTGAATATGTTATCTGTACCTACCGGTTTGAATTGAATCTTTCAGGCTATAAGGGAATTTTTATTTATTTATTATATATATAATTTTGGATGTAAAAATATTAAAATCATAATATTAGTGATTCATGATATCATTAGTCAATTGTAATGAATTTCAATTATCAATAAATCAATCAATTTTCAATGTATCAATCAATCGATTGACAGATTGAAACTGTTTGCGGAATACAAATACATTTCCCAAATGAATCACAATCCTTAAATAGACGAACAAAGAGACGATAGGATCATAAGTTTCATATTTCCCCAGGAACTTTACCTGGATATAATATTTATTGGTCAGTACAATGACCGCATCCAGGGAACTGACACCGCGAAAACGGAAAGCCATATCTTGTTTCAATTGGATTGATGGCTTGTACTGTATAAATGTTTGTTATATTATGTAAGTACAAAGCTAGATTAAACTAGAAAGTAAACAAGGAAATGAAATATCAGATGCATATAAAGTACACACAATACATATGTTAAAAGACAAAACCTCTTTTCGCGCAGACGGGTAAATCGGATGGAATAGTTATTTTATAGTTTAAATGTTTATAAACTTGTTTTTGTTGTATGTATTTAAATTTTAAATAAATATAATAAAATTTTGAATGATACGAGTTTGATTCAAACTGGCGACCTCTTTGAAACCGTTCAGTCGCTTAGCCAATTGCTACGATTACATATAGGTTACAGGTTCAAATCCTGCTCGTATTGATTGTTTTATCATTTTATATTTATCATTTAAGTTTAAAAATGGCATCCTATTCTGACTTACCAAACACGATCTAACTAAATTCAGGGAACTAATTGGAAATTCAAAAACTAAACAATACATTTCATATATTCCAGTAAATATCAAGTTACGATGATCTTAAATTCTTACGATCTTCTCTAATAAAGAGTGCTATAAATACTTTATGACTTCCCTGGTGGTGCTGTAACAGTGCAGGGTCTGTCAACTCTTAATGAGGTCTTGTATTATGCTGCATTTAGGATTATTACTTGCAAAATTCTCTGAGTTTATGGCGAGGATTTGTGGGTTGGAACCTACAAAACATTTTACATTTATGTGGTCTGGTACCTGAAGAAATATGGATACGAGTATTTTAAAAGATTATACTTGTTTTTATATTATATCTCTGTTACTTTTTAAATGATATTTCTGACTCATAATTCCAGCTATCACTGTTCATGAGCAACACCCACTGGACAGACAGACGGACAGCGTAGCCTTTTTAATCGGGTTCCGTTTTTTCCGTTGGGTACGGAACCTTAAAAATACTCTCAACTTAATACCAAACGATTTCATGAAATGTTTTCGAGAGTCAATCTAAGCTGAATTTAAAATTTATTTGTGTTCTAGAGTTCTTTCCGCGCTCATGAACAATTATCTTCCATATTAAACTAACCCAGATGCATATCAATAGACGGTTACTAAAATGTTTGAACTAGAAGCTCATTTGCCGTGAAAGGAGGACCTATTTTGGAAAAAAACATTTTGGAGTAACGCTGTAATGAATATTCTTTAAACATTATCTAGCCTCTATCTATCTCTTTAAAAAGTAGTAAAGAATAATGTATATGCGAGCCGAAAGTCTCTTTATTCAAATTATACATTCTTACCCAATATATCCAAATTTTTTGTTCCTTCCAAACGAAGTCTAATAATAATAATTATATATTTTTATAAATACTTTATTTAATCGCAGTCTCGCGTTACTTAAAAGGGTCTCATTATAAAATCATATTTTACCTGAAACAAAAAAGAGTTTTGTTAGAAAATGCAAATGGAACACGTGTAAGGGCAACTCAAAATATTAAAATTTAAAATTATCACCTCTACAATAAATTAAAAAAAAAACTTTCTAATCTCTATAAGTGTATGAAATACAGACTCTGATTTTAAAAACAGAACAGTTTTTTCAAACAGGTCTACTAATTCGATAAAATAACTAAGTAAAGAGTATGTATAAATGTCAGTTCCCCAGTTGTTTATTACTATGAAATAGGCTTCAACGAGTTCGTTTGTTGATAACACGTGCATCATTATTTTCAACTGATAATAATAATGCACGTGTTATCAACAAACGAATATCACCTTGTTTTGTTAAGGTTAGGTATATCAATTCATTGCAATTTAAATCCTATTATAATACGATTGAGTTCATAATTGTATAAAGGTAATATATTTGAATAAAATTTAACTATTCAATGATAGATAGAGTCAAAACTTTCAGTTCATCTAGATATACAGAAGCTTAATCAGTATCTATATATATAATATATATATAGTTCATGTTTATAATATTACCAAAATTGAAAATACGTAATAATGGGACAGCTAGGCTTACATTTCTTTATTGATGACAAAAAAAAAACAAAAATATATATAAAATATATTACGTGACGAGTGCCACAGACTAAATTAATATGTACAACCGTTCGCCACAGAGTAAATAATACTGTACAACCCCTTGCCACAAAGTAAATAATACTGTACAACCCCTCGCCACAGAGTAAATAAATGTGTGTATAACCGCTCGCCACAGAGTAAACAAAAGTGTACAACTGCTAGCCACAGATGACACGTAACAGATTAATAAGATTATCATAATTATAAGAACATTGAATGTATTGACCGGAGATTATAATAACGGAAGTTGGTAAGTACCATTTATTAATAGAAAACATGAAGTATACAGTAATGGCGAAAGTTTTGTAATAATGTTATACTCGCCTTATTGTAACTATAGAGTACAATAATGTATTAAAGTCTTACTTCTAAGTTTTAAAGGATAAACATATTTATATTTTATACTAGAAGTGCCTGCGACTTCGTACGCGTAAATTTCGATTTTGATAAAACGTACCCTTTGTACTTACCAATGTATGTAAAAACTATAAACCTTCAAACTGGTAAGCAGCAATGGTACGACTGAATGGATTATTAACTTCTTTATTTGTTAACCGTTTGTTAAAAAAAGTAGATATGTAAAGTGAATCCCATGACAATATATTCCCGAAAACTGCATCCAAATCTATTAATCCGTTTTTGAGATTAGCGTGCACAAACATACAGACAAACAGAGAAATTGAAAAACCATTGTTTTGGGTTCTCTTGCTCTTATAAAGGCCCCCTATGATATTTTTTTTTAATATTTTCTATGTACAAAAATGGTACAGAGACAATTTTATTATATGTATAGATAATACACATGGACACCATAATACCCAACAATGGTATTACACACATCACCGGATTTAGCCGGATTAAACTGGCGTATATTTTATCCTATAACAACTCGTTATATATAAAGTGTTATTTAAACGTAACCCATTAAATGTTAGACACATCAATAACACAGCACCAATTAAGTATTCTTAAGTGAATATAAATAACATTATTGACATACAGACACGCAATACATATCGCACTGTAAGACGTGTCTGTCATATAAATAAGATACGTAATTAATAATTCTATAGAGAACTGCAGTAATTGAACGTCATAACCTTGTGCATTGCATTTTACGGCTTGTACGTTTGTATGCCTTTTTTGGTGTGACAAATATGTTGTAAACATTCTGTACACTTCCGACTCAATCTTATAATATAGGGATTCTGACGTAGACAAAATATTTGTAGATGTAAACAAGGATGATCTACTTGAATTTCAAATGATTCTTGCAAATGCTCTTCAAATTAAGTGCAGAAGTGTTATGGTCTTTTGGAAATTATGAGGTGAATGACATTAGGGCTTAGAATGAAAAAGGCACTGGGGTTTATACCACACCCTTTCTCACTGTTTGATATACGAACTACGTAAGGCCGACGATTTTTTTTCTATAATACCTGGATCTACTCCAGGTCGAGCTTGTGTTAAGCTTTCAATAGTATATCTCTCTCTTTTTCTTTCCTCTCTGCTTTTAGTGCAATAAGTGTCCTAATTATGTTGAATTAAACATATCATACGAGACGAGTTTTGAAGAGCATTGCTCTCAAAGAGTTGATGCTTTTTGCAACAGGAACAAATCAATGAAGTTTTATTGACGAGGAAGGGTCCTCAATCCAAACTAAATTCCATTATCATCATAGCATTTTCAACCTTAATTTAATGTTAATATTTAGTTTTAAATTGAGATATGTTTAATAAAATATAAAAATCGTTAATTAACTCTAATATCATCGGAAAATATTCGTAGGTTTACGAAATTTCTTTCTCAAATAACATTCCACGTGATATAATAATGTTAAAAGTCAATCAAATAATAATAATATAAAAACAAACTTCATTGTCAACAAATTACGTGACTTCGAAGATTTTTTCGCTTCCCTATAACCCAAATTTCTAAAACGCTTTTCGTTTTATTGATGAATAGAAAGTGTCCTAATCCAGCAAACCTACTCAGTATTCTAGTCATAGTTGTATTTTGGGCGTTTTTATTGCCAAATTATACTATAATTACTCACAACGAAAGTCTTTGTTTATAGGTAAACAAAGATTTTCGTTTAACATACATACATTTATCTTGTAATATACAATAAAATATAAATAAAACTTATGCTACGGTTTGTCAAACGCGTAGGTAACTGAGCAACGGAATGTTTCAAGGATTCTGGAAGTGACATAGACATAGTAGGATAATTTTATTCCAGAAACATTTAAATAGTTTCAAAGCATTTCTTCAGTAGGTAAATTTATATGAACATCCAAGAAATGAGGTAAAAAAAATGGGACCAATATAAGCTCCTGGGAAAATCCAGAATCATATTCTGCAAGCCCTTCTGAGTTCAAAACCATCAACAGTATGCGGTCCTCCTATTTTGCATACTCAACTACCTATAGCGCCCAATCTATAACAAGATAAGCTATTTATTCCTATAACATAGGTAGGAATAATGACATATCATCTCATTAACTGTATAAAAATCTATTTATTGGCAGATTTCCTACTAATGCTTATGTTTCTCGTGATGTACTATTTATAACTTCTCAGGTTTTTGCGTGTTTCAAATTACTTTCTATAATAATATAATTCTTCCATATTATTCCGAACTATGATCTTACAGTCATTACTTTAAAGTGTTCCTTTGACTTTAGGTCAATACTTATAGATACGTGTTTACACTTGACCGACATTCTTGGCAGTTTATGGTAGGTACTGATGGTAAACAGTGGAAAAGCTAATAGGAACTACTTGTTTTATAGTAGGGTGTTGTTTAGAGACCAAATAACATATTAAATTATTATTATTCCAAACATTATTACATTGTTCAGAACATAATGTCAATTCGTTAGATCTTGTCAAACGTATTTGTAAAATAAAGATTTTACATATCTAACTTTTTCGTTATTTTTAATTGTAACTGTTATAAGTAAATTATCAAATACATAAATACAAGATATTCGAATAGACAATACACAAATTGTTATAAATAAATTTTAATGTTATGTTATCATATGTTCATTATTTAGTCTAGATTGGGTCTAGTTCTATCGACACCCATATAATACCTCAGTCTTCGAATAATTTAGAACCATAAATATAGTTTATTAAAACCCAAAATAACGACCAATTAGCTTAAGATAATTATTAATCCTGGAGATCATAATGAGGATAAATAGATTATCTCATCGAATTATTAATTTACTATAGGTCCTTGATATGTCTACAAAGTTTGAACAAAATCGGTCCATGAGAAATGAGACAAAATTGCATTCCAAAAAGTCGGTGACAAACAAGCAAACATACACGTGAAATTAATAAAAGCGTGTTATAAAGACAAAAACTAATTTCGCACGTAAACAAGTGTTAAAAAGACAAAACACTAAATACGTAAGTAATTCCAGGAATTTTCTTAGTTATCAAGTAAGTATGTAAATGAATAATATCATAATTTAATTAGTTAACTAAATAAAGTACGGCTTTAATCAGTAATTATTTATTGGGTTATCTCGCTTTAAACTTCGACCTCTTAATCAGCTCCTTGAACTACTAACATGGTGATAATTAATATTATTCAATATAAAAACAATTTTTATCTTGAAAGTCTTGCTTCGGGGTTTTAAAGAAGAAAATTGAATTTGCTACCTGGAGAGCAAATAATTCTCAAAAAAAAAATATATCAAATAATTATCAAATGACAATTTTACGTTTATAAGCATAGAGCATAACAACAAGTTTCTACTAATATATACAATTAACGTTTCCAATTTCAAAAGTAATAAAAAGTAATTCAGCAGTTATAAAAAAAATCAACAATGTCTAAACCTGCTGTTAAAGCATAAAATAATTGCAAAACAAAACTATATATTTTGACATGCAGATGTTAACACGTTGTTTCACAATAGTTAGCAACTGTCACGTGTCACTTGAAAACTGCACAATCGATATGCACTGACCTCAAAACTGATCGAGGTGGTTTGCACAGGCCACAGACTAACTGACGAACCAAAAGTAATTACAGAATATCTGTCAAAGTTCAAAACATTTGCTCCAAATATGTTATACTATGTAATGGCTGTTTCTCGAATTTTCGATGCAAAATTTTAAATTTGTTTTAACTATTTTCGTTTTGTTGTAACACAGATACGTGCCACATGTGGGAAATAATCATAACCTATTTTTATGATTGAGAGTATTCGAAATAGTTTTTTTAAACCAGCTGCGACGTGTTTGACAACACACATCACGTAAACATTTTAACTTTTTAAATTAGTGGAATTGCGATATAATATAAGTGCTATAAAATCATACTTATTGGTTGATGTAAAAGTTTTCCTCCCTGAGAAAGATATTTTATTATATTAATATTATAGGTACCTAGTATTAATAAATATTTATTTATTTACCCTTTATTGTATTGTAATAAATATTGTATTATTGTATAAACAATAAGCCTTCGTAAGGGTTCACATAGCTCTGTTGTTAAAACTCTGATTTCCAGATTCGTTGTAGTCGACGCGCCACTGACTACTGCGAAGAGCATTGTTCACAAAAATGATCATTTTCCGAGTAGTTCTGCTACCGAACGTTACCTTTTGTGCAATTGTTGGTAGAAAATAAAGGCTAATTGTAAGGAGATACAATAAACGTACCACGAACTGCCATTGGCTATTTAAACAAAGATATTTATTTATCGATCAAATATTTGGATCACTAGCACGATGTGTATTTCGAGCACACACTTGGCTTTACATAATAATATTCTATATATGTATTTCTAAAACGTTTAAATTTTGAAAGCACAAAATATATATTATTTTTATTTGTTATTTCACCAAAAAGGTCTGTTATTCTTCTTTTAATTCTAATTTGAGTTTATATTTGAGTTTACTCTAGCAAAGTTATTATGAAATATAACAAGATTATTTTTTCGCCAAGAATTCCAAGTGTTTCGTTATTGAAGAACACTTAAAAATTATCACAAAATCATCATAGAAATTACCGATTCGTCAGGTTTTGAAAGTGTGCCAACTCTTAACTGTTTGATCGCATCAGGTACTGAGATATGAAGAGATGGCGTAACACAGTGAGAGTTATTACATAAGGGTATGATGCATGGTCTGTCAATCAAATCTTAATAGAGTTAGGTAATTTTAATTATAAAGTATACTATATATACACTCATGGACATATTTAGGGGAACGCAAAAAAAAGGTCGAATAACGGAAAATATTTTCATATTTTCGTACTGGCCACTATACCAATATTATGTATTAAAAAAAAAAGATGATTTTAAAAATATTTTTATTTTAAATTTCATTTGTTTTTTTTGTTTATCTGCTAATTTCTGAGACACGTAGTGTATGGAATTTTCGTCGGCTTTTGTTGTTTTTAACAAAAACTTTATTTCTGTTGTTTTTTTGACGAAAAATTGTCATTATTGAGTGAAGTGAACTTAATTCGATAAATTTAGGCGATAATGCCGGATCTCAGCGTAGATCTCTGGTTTCTAAAGCTGTAACTTTAATTGAAAATGGTTACACTTACAATGAAGTGGCTCAAACATTACATGTCTCCAAGTCTGTGATTTTCCGCAATGTTAAACGATACCGGCAGACTGGAGAGTATACCAGGCGTAAAGGACAAGGTCGCAAAAGAGTAACAGGAGAGAGAGACGATAGATTTATTGTCAGCAGTGTTCTCAGAAACCGTACCTTGACTTCTTCTGAGGTACGAAACCAGCTGCAGGAAGTTCGACAAGGGATAATTAGTACCAAAACCGTCAGAAGAAGACTGAAGGCAGCTGGTATAGGGGCGTACTTGCCTGCCAGAGGTCCACAGCTCACCGCAGGTCATCGAGTGGCTCGGGCCAGCTTTGCTCGTTTCCACCTAAATTGGAATAATGACGCTTGGGGAAAAGTTCTTTTTAGTGATGAATCCAGATTTTGTCGCAAACCAGATGATGGAAGGACCAAAGTATGGCGACGACCCGGGGAAAGATACGCTCAGTGTAACATTATTGGGAGAGAGCCGTATGGTGGAGGGTCAGTAATGGTATGGGGAGGTATTTGCTTAGGAGCACGCACGGAGCTACACATCGTAGAAAACGGCTCCCTGACTGCGGCAAGATACGTAACCGACATTTTAGAGCAGATTGTGATGCCTTTTGCCCCTTTCATTGGAGACAATTTTCTTCTAATGCATGACAACGCTCGACCTCACATTGCGGCATTAGTTTCGGAATATCTTAATGAGGTCGGAATCCAGGTTTTGGGGTGGCCGGCACGCTCGCCAGACCTAAATCCAATAGAATACGTTTGGGACAAACTGGGAAGACAAATTAAACAAAGAAATCCATCACCTATCAACGTAAGAGACCTCAAAACCGCATTGGTTGAAGAATGGAACTCAATGCCGCAAAGTTTTATTGACAATTTAATAGAGAGCATGCCCAGACGCATGCAGGCAGTTTTAACAGCAAGAGGTGGCAACACTAAATACTGATTGTATCACCCATCGCGAAAAAACCAGTCATTTGGACAATATTTTTCTTGGTGGTAGACCATAACATCCGGTCGCCGGCAAAGTTACCACCCATCGGGCAGAGTCGTGCCGCAAAGCGACCTAGTCGTGTTCCGGCACGTTGCTCGATGAAGCCGTTTATGGGAAATGGGTCTGAATAGTTGCGGTGCGTTGGCGAACCGGTTTGACGTCGGGTTGGTGTTTGTTTTGTCGGGTGTCTAGTCGAGGAGGGTAGCGGGATCCGAAGCGACGGCTTTCCGCTGGCCGCCCGCAGATAGTTGGGGGCCCAATTAGTGGGTTAGCCACCCACGAAAGGCTGCCCCGCCAGCTGCGAAAAATCCCAGGGTGGCTCCATCGTGCTGGTTGGCGACCAGACGAGGAGGCCCGATGGCGATCCCTGGGGGGGTTCGGGCGTCCCCGCAGTCTCCAGACTAGCCTCCCAGTGGCAAGACATCACCAATTTCGACGTCGGGTTCGATATGTACCGCCTCGTTCAACTGCCATTTCCCATCCCTATTCACTTTTATATTTATTTTTTTTATGAAAAAGTTTAAAAAAGGGAACAAGTTAAAGCAGCGGTTGCACTCCTCCTCATATAAAGTGCACCTCACTAATATAAGGGGTTTGCACTCAAATCTTTTAGCTGTCCACCACCACCTGGAGACAGAGCAGCCGCACTTGCTCTTTTTGACGGAGACGCAGATACAATGTCCTTTGAGCGCTGCATACTTGGATTATCCCGGTTACTCGTTAGAGCACAACTTTCGCTCACGGGCCGGAGTCAGTGTGTATGCGCGGAACGACCTCTGTATTCAGCGTCTCCGTCACCTTGAAGACCCCACTTTTTCTTCCCTATGGGTTTTAGTGGACACAGGAAACGAAAAAATCCTGTATTCCTGTGTCTACCGTTCGCACAGCGGTGACCAGGAGACAACTCGTTTATTTGAGTATCTCAGTGAGGCTGCAGATATGGCTCTGTATCAGTACCCTTCGGCGCAGCTCGTCTTTCTGGGGGACTTTAATGCCTGTCATCAGGACTGGCTGTTCCCGTACCAGAAGACCGACCATGCTGGAAGAGAAGCGCGGAACTTTGCGTTGTCCTTGGACCTCTTTCAGCTGGTGAGGCAAGCGACAAGGATACCAGATGTGGTAGGCCATACAGCCAATTGCCTGGACCTTCTGCTGACAACTGATCCGGACAGGTATCGTGTAGAGGTCACGTCCCCCTTGGGAACCTCCGATCACTGTCTGGTGAAATCTGTGTTTACATATTCCCCACCAGCTTTCGAACCACATGGTGTTAGGCGAGTATGGAAATACAAGTCAGCAGAATGGGATGAGATGCGGCACTTTTTTGCGTCTTATCCTTGGCGGCAGGTCTGCTTCTCTTCTTTGGATCCGTCGAGTTGCGCGGATGCTATAACTGATGTGGTGCATCAGGCAATGGAGTATTTTATTCCTTTTGCTGACGTACCCATCGGTGGCAAAGCTCGCCCATGGTTTAATGCCGAATGTCGTCATGCACATGACCGAAAACATTCGGCATACCTTATTTGGGCTGATGCTCGAAGCCGCAAAACTCCGGATGTAAGTATAAAGAAGAGAGCCTTTAACCAAGCTGCCAAGTCCTACAAAAAGGCATTGCGGAAGGCTCGTCTCGATCGAATCGCTAAGAATGGCGAAAAGCTCTCTGCCAGACCAACTGGCAGTCGAGCTTTCTGGTCTCTTGCGAAAGCGATCGAGTCAAATTTCTGCCAGCCCTCACTGCCTGCTCTGCTGAAGCCGGATGGATCCCTGGCCCACACAGCAACAGAGAAAGCGAATGTATTTGCTTCTCTGTTTGCTGATAATTCGCATCTAGACACTGGCAATGCTTCTCCAGCACATCTTCCTCACTGCGGTATTTCGATGCCTGAAATCCGCATCACTAACAAAGAGGTATGGAGAACATTGTGTCGTTTAGATGTGAATAAAGCCAGTGGTCCTGATGGTATACCAGCCATTCTGCTCAAGACATGCGCAGCTGAGTTGTCTCCTGTACTGACACGTCTGTATCGTCTCTCTTTCATGACTGGAATAGTGCCGAAATCCTGGAAGCTTGCTAATGTGCAACCCGTGCCCAAAAAAGGCAGCCGTGCCGACCCTGTCAATTACAGACCGATTTCAATCACCTCCATACTCTGCAAGATTATGGAGCGTGTATTGAACTCGCGCCTACTAGCATACCTAGAAGGTAACGATCTCCTCAGTGACCGACAATACGGGTTTCGCCGTAATAGGTCTACTGGGGACCTCCTAGTGTATGCTACACACATTTTAGGCGAGGCCATCGAGAAGAACGGAGAAGCGGTCGCCGTCTCTCTGGACGTCTCGAGGGCATTTGACAGGGTCTGGCATGCGAGCCTTATATGCAAGCTTTCAGCGTACGGTATATCTCCTGGTCTGATCGGCTGGGTAACGGACTTTCTGAGCCACAGATCTCTCCGAGTAGTTGTCGACGGGTGTTCCTCGGAACCCTTGACAATAAATGCCGGAGTGCCTCAGGGGTCCGTTCTTTCTGCAACTCTGTTTCTGCTGCACATTAATGATCTGTTGAAGCCCGGTATCTATGGGTATGCAGACGACAGCACAGTTGTAGAAAGATATCTGCCGAGTACTCGGGCTAGTCGAGATCAAGTACAGTCTGAAAGAGAAGCCATGGTGCAACGTTTGAATGACAAACTTCAGGCAGTCTCTGCATGGAGCAATGCCAATCTTGTCAAGTTCAACGCCACCAAAACGCAGACGTGTCTGTTCACTGCCAAAAAGAGCCCTTTCACCTTGGCTCCTACTTTCCAGAATGTATCCTTGGAATACAGTGACAGGCTTCAGTTGTTAGGCTTAGAGATTTCCTCGAACCTCAACTTTGGTCGGTTCATTGAGTCCAGAGCAAGAGCAGCAGCAGCAAAGCTTGCCGTTCTTGCGAAGGTTCGGCAGTACTTTACACCGGGACAGCTTCTTGTTTTATACAAAGCACAGATCCGGTCGTGTGTAGAGTACTGTGGACACATATTTGCTGGTGCCGCAAAGTCTCATCTTGCGGTTCTGGACTCAATTGAGAGGCGAGCAAAGAGGCTTATCGGCGATACCGAATTGGTCGAAGCCGACCTCCATAGCCTTGAACACAGGCGTAAAATTGCTAGCCTCTCAGTATTCTATAGGATACATTTTGGTGAGTGTGCTCAGGAACTACACGACTTAGTTCCCCCGTCCCCCTTCCATCACCGGACGTCCCGACGCACGGCAGGTATCCATCCTTTTGTTGTGGACATTCCACCTGTCCGAACGAAGCGCTTTGCTTCCTCATTTTTAGTGCGTACAGCGAAGGACTGGAACAATTTGCCTGCGTCGGTATTTCCGACCAAATATAATGTGGGTGTCTTCAAGAGAAGAGTGAATAGGTTGCTAGGGCAATGCGCCTTACCATCTAAGACTACATTCCACTTACCATCAGGTGGAATGTAGTCAAGCATTGCCCTAGATTGTATAAAAAAAAAAAAAAAAAAAAAAAAATATTAACTTTTCTTTAGTTTTCATTGTATTAGGTCAAAACTCTTCAGAATTAAGTCACTGACCTTATTGTCTTTAATTTCGTTTCTTTCGCTTTAATTTTGTGATTTTTTATGTTCAAAAATGTTAATTTAATTAATTCAGAATAATAATCAACAACAAAAATGTGTTTTCATATGATCTTGCAGTCTGTTTTTTGCGTTCCGCTAAATATGTCCACCGGTTTATTATATATATACTATAATGGTTTTAGTATTCTGTAAGGAATCTAGACTTAAAGTAAAAAGAACAATGTTAATAGAACTGCTTTATTTGAGAACATGTGAATTATGAAGGTACAGAGTAGTTATTGTATAGACTTAATATAGGGCATGTCATAGAGTAGTTAACTGATTGAAGGCGGGAATTTTGAATGTATATTATTTAACATAATATTATGGTACATTGTGTGTACACATGTTTGTGGTAAATAACCAATTTGGTATAGTAACGATAAGTGGTACCATCCTCTCACGGAAGATTGAAGTGTTATATTTCCGTAAGAGCCGGATGCTCAATCCATTGTTCTTATGTAGTCGTTGAATAATTGCTTTGGTCAGATGTAATATCAGCAGTAATTGATTGTTCTGGTCAAACCACTTACGGACCTTCAGCATTGTCATTAAATGACAATCCGGTCAGGAACCTGTCCAACGAGTTTTATCGTTAAAATTCCAGGTTATCGCGTAATTTGTAATGAATTACTTTCTGACAAATAATGTAAGTCGCTAAATTTAGAACTTATTACAAAATTCACATATAAAATTATAATCATTTAACTGTGAGTCCAAAGCAAGGGAACCCATAAGAAACCCTATACACCTTTGGTCTTTAAAAATCTTCCTCTTTAACTGTCGATTCAATTTCGAATTAACAAATGCCTTAAGAAAATCTAAGATGAACAGAATTTATGGTGATGTGTTTAGTATTGCCTGGTAGAACTTATGTCTATGTTTGAAAATATCTTTACATATGTAGGTATAGCGACGTTAAGCTTATTTAAATTTTAGATAAATATATAATGAAAAATAAACCGATACGGTCAGGGATTCGAACCCACGACCTCTGTGAAATCGTGACATCCCGACGTTCGTCATCGCCAGCTCAGTTTATTTTTCATTCTATATATATATTTTTTTTTTCTTACAAATAGCCTATATTTATATCTGAATCAGTAAAGGGTTTAGGTTTATCTACTATTTATCTTAATATTCCATTGATGTCACTTGTATGTTTTTTTAGAGTTAATATAATTAATAGCAGTGCATTCTAAGAAATTGTAACCAATAACAAAACTCATGTCAGTTAATATCGTAAATCTTAATTTAAATAATCAACTAACAACTCCGTGAAGAAAGCGTGGACAGACCAATATGTGAACACAATTAACTCTGATTTTCAATTTATTACAAATAACTTTGAACATTATTGCTTGGTAATAAGATTAACTGTCAATTGTCTCACAAATCAGGTCAATTTTAAGTTATCCATCGATGACAATTGAGTTAAATTTGCTCTCGTAGGTCTTTATTGTAGCATTGTATTAGTTGAATCAATTCAATTACTTATGTAATATAATTGAATTGAATAACTGAAATTCATAATTTCCTTATAATTCATAATCAAGAAGTTTTTATAATTCATTAAGCTCAATCCACATTGAGTTAAACACTCAAGTTATAAGTTGTGTGAATATTGCTTTATATACCATATGCCTAATAAAAACGGGAGAGAAATAGCTGTCATTGGTAGGGATCTCTTTTATATCCATCATAAAGTTCAAGGTTCACGGAAGGTTCCCGAATCGTGCATAAATAATGCGAATAACTCACTTTGACGTCACGTTACAGAAATCAATTTGTATCCTTAATAAGCACACCCTATACTATTTCATGTTTATGAGGACGGATCAAATATCTTTATTTGGTAGGATATTTCAATAAATTACAAATTTGAATCGTGTTCCAAATTTATTCGTGCATTATAATTTTTAATAACAAATGCAAATAATATTGTAAAAGTAACAGATAATCCCTCTGTGCAGAGTTTAATGAAAAACACCCAGAATCGAATACACAGTCCGAGGAATTCCGTGGCCTCTTTAAAACCTACGAACTTAGAAGCAAGCAGGGCCATTAGACCAGCAGATGACCTATTCTATGTATTTTATAAAAAATCGTATATACCGAACTACTACTTTAATGCCATAAACCCTATTATGATATTTAAATACATAGCATTTCTCATTTACGAGGCTGAATGTGATTAATATGTCGAAAATAAAGTTACATACTGTATTATTGCGCATGTGTGGTATCTTAAATTGCTTACACACAAGTGTACATTTTGCGCACTTGATGAACCCCTCTCCAGTCTTGTTAGTTATCAATGATTGAAGATTGACGATTGAGTGATTGAAGATTGACGTCCAACACATAAGATATAAACTTAATCACTTGGAATAACAATGAGCTAAATGTAAATATTGACACGTAACATGACTGTCTCAGACAACTTAGCTCTTAAATATTAAACAGATCTTAAATACTACTATTCAACAAATTGCTAAAAACATTATAACTTAATGAATATTAAAGATAATTATTAACATTGAATATTGATATGAGATAACGCTACGGGTTTTTCTTGTGGTTTATTCACATAAAAGTTATAATTTCTTTACTGAATCTTTATTGCATTCTCCGGTACGGGTCACGGCCGCTTGCATCATCTCCACGAAAACCAGATAATGTGAATTGGTTCATTATGTACCTACATTGTAAATTTACATTGGAATTTGTTACAAAAATGTAAGACGATATAGAACCCTAAAATTACTTATCAAGATTGATTAAAGATATTTTTAATCTGGTATAAAATGAAGCAAGACTTGTCAATTATATTGATGGTATTGAGCTAAACAATTATTAAGTATCATTGACATATTGTACTTAATAAGCAGTTGTAAGCAAATATTACATAAGAATATAATAAAGATTGTTCATATAGGTTTAATTAAATTTATAATGTACTGTTATATTCAATCGTCTGCATTTCTAAGTCTTCATAAGAACATTTGGACAAATTACATCGATAGTTTTAATTCTTTTCGGGCTTCCCGATTTGAATAACTATGACTTACTTTATATCCAATTACGGAAAATAATTACCTATTCTGAGAATCCATTTCTCTAATCCGGTTTTAACTGGTTTGTGCAGTTTAAGTTTAATTCTTTATTGTTACTAAGAGAGTGATCCTATTCAAACGAAATATATGACATTAGTTCACAGACAGATTTAAAAATAGATAAAAGATAGGAGTTCCAAGAACTATGACTCATTCTCCAAGCTATTTCCGACAATTCCCTCTCAAAGCTGTTTTTGTTTGACCTAAACATGACGATTGTAGTTTGAAGTTTGTACTATGTACATTTTAAAACTCATTTTCATTAAGAAAAAAAATAAATTCTAAATTATTATTTTTAATTATACATTACAAATTATATTTGACAGTAACCAATCTTGTTACTAATAAAGAAAGTGTAATCAAGAGTACAATAAATATTTAGGTTAGTAGGTATTGTGTCTTGATATGTTTATTATTCTGTAATTATAAAAAAATCCTTTGTAAGTATGATTTATTTTTACATTTTTTATTACTTTTGTAAAAATATATGGAAATTAATAAACAATATTTATCAAGAGATCAAATTATATAACATTACATATATAAGGTACAATATAAGTGTAGCAGGTTTAATGTTATTAAACTTCAAAAATAATAAAAACTTTCAAAAAGTCATAAATGATTTTAATTAAGAACCATAATAATAAGTACATACATATTTAACGTTCTCAAAAACCCATGTCACAAATCCTCGTGGTATCTCATGATCCAGTCTGATTCCGTTACGGTATCTCGTTACATCATCCGCCTCATTTACAATAATGATGTTTCTGATATCCCATTTTCCGCAAAACTTGAAGCCATGATACAATTTATTTTTCGATCTCAAACTGTTGAGATCTTGTTCTTATTTCGGGAAAGGATTGGAATCCTTTCATTTTCTGGATATTTCGTTTGTACTTTCGCTGAATAAACGTATATTGGATATATCATTTTGTGGTAGGTAAATAGTTTTTCCAAGTCGATATATATTTTTTATACTAGCTTACAAACAGGAACGAATGGAAAAACGCAGTACGACACATTTGATTTATACGTTGTTAATTTAATTACTTGTTTTTATTATATCCTTTAAGGATAAACATCGAACATTTCTCACTAATAGGACACGACCTCGTATGTGTCATGACTGTGTCCTAAGACTAGGACATATAGAACGAATGTTAACTCGAACGCATTCTTTCGTTGGATTCTATAAAGAATTTTCCCAAGAGATTATTAATAACATCGTGAGAACAAACAATAGTTAAACTATACCATTACCGAATTAATCAAAATATATCAATATATAACAAAAGTCTCAAAATATTATAGAATTTTATTTATATTATTCTAAGTAATATTGTAGTAATATTTATGTAATAGCATCTAGAACTTTATTTCCGTTCTCCGAGAAATGGTTGGACCGGGTAAAATTTATAGGGGTTTCAGTATATACATTAAAGTTTTGAAGTTACAGTTAATAATCAGTATTTGAATAATCCATACAAATATGATTTCTCATACAGTTTATGTATCTTTATAAATAGCTTGATAATAAGCGTTCTCGTTCGCGTGACGTGAAATAGCTGAGGCGATTTTCTTGAAGCAATCAAGCGAATCGGTCGATAGCTCTCCTACTTGAAGATATTTTACGATTTATTCATACAAATTCACATTATACATTTTCAATGTATGTATTATACAAAAAATCTGGGTCGGTTTCTCTTATAATCCAATACGTCTTTTTTCCCATATAACTTTTTCTTTAATGGAATGGGAGTAAGGGACAACCAAACCTACGACTCCCTTGACAGTCAATGATGAATATCGCCTACAGGTACTCAGCCTCTTGCAACATTACAGTAATAAAAACAACGTTACTGGCCTCTGGGGAAGGAGATGATGTTTTTCTAGAAGTAACTGAAAAAAGAAAACTAGAGATATGACAAAGAAATGGGAAACGAAAGATAAATTATAAGTGGTCATAATGTGATAATAAGTAATAACGGTAGTAATTAAATAGTACTTAGAGATAAGTGCTCCAACCAAAGCAAAATGGACCTGTTACGATTATATTCTTGTTAAGTAACGCTGTAACGACTTATTACATACAATAGATAAGCAGTGCAACTTCTGCTTGTAAAGTAATTTGAGAACAATCTAAATGCTTTTGTTCAATTGACCAACTATCTTCAAATCTATAGATAATAGAACTTCGCTTTGGTGGGACGATCGTTGATACAAAGTGGTTTAAATAAATCCAATTACCAGTTACATGGATATTAGATAACAGTTAATTAAGGAAATTACTGCTCACATTGTTTTTTTACATATTATCTACAGGAACAAAGTTAAATGTATACGCTAATTTTAAATTCAAGTACCCCTCGATACATGAACATTTGTGATAGTCATGCTGATAATTTTTTTCCACGATTCAACACGTGTAAGCTTTGAAAAATTAAGTACATATACATTTTCCATTGGTTATCCTGACCTGCCTCGATAATGGATTTTCGATGGATGATTTCAAAATATTTTGACAGCACTATCGAGAATTGTGATTGGCTGTCCATCACGCCACCAACCAATCAGAAAAGAGAAGTACGGGATAAACATTTAATTTGATAAGCCAAGCAGCAAGTAATGTCAAATTTACAAAGCGCTAGGTCAACTAGATTACTAATATAACATAGAGAACTGACTGTTACTGAGCCAATGCTCCCATCTGATTCGTGGACCTGTATACGCTAGTTGTTGTGGCTAAATAGTGCGATGTAGATTGGATGATAAAATAGGCACATTAGTAAAGATACTAAGTATGTCCCAACTCATAGATATTTAATAACTGTCTTCAATTTCAACTTCCGTCAAGCATAGTAACAGTACTCTAAGCAAAGTGCTTAGCATTCAATTTCGTTGACAGTGGGTTTGAAACGAGCAGATGCACGCACAATGCACATGTTAGTTTCAAAAGCCTTTTGTTTCAGGATGACTAGCGCAACCTCCATTGTTGCATACTTTACCCACTCACATAGTACTCCACAGCAAAGACCTGAACAATACATTCAGCGTATCTCAAGATTCGCGAGAAAAATTGCTTCATCATCAATCCGGTGTAAATTGCGTTGGGAATGCATTTTGTATTCGAATTGTTATGGTCGTAAAATAAGGGTAAGCTGAGACATGTGGAATTGTATAACAAAGGTATATATATACCCGTTTAACTTTTTTCATGTTCTTCTAAACGAACATTTTATGCCTGAAATAATACATCTATATATATAATAAAATTGTCACTGATCATTTCTGTACATGGAAAATTTAAAATGAACATCATAGGGCGGGCTTTATAAGAGCAAGAGAACCCAAAACAATGGTTTTTCATTTTGTCTGTTTGTCTGTATGTTTGTGCACGCTAATCTCAAAAACGGCTTAACCAATTTGAATGCGGTTTTCAGGAATATATTATCATAGTCTTCATTTAACATTTAGTGTTTATTTCACCTAAAACAGTTAAGAAATAAAAAAGTTATGTCAATTTATATTAATCACGTAATAGGTACTATGCAAATCTTATTCTATACATGTAATAAATCTGAATTTGTAGAAAAGTCTTTGTACATTGAAAATATTTAAAAAAATATACTAGGATGTGCAGAGTTATCACTTCAGTAACTAACATTAACGGTATCCATTTTCAGCATTTTTAAAATCTTTGTCTGTTTATCTTTTTTTCTTTTAGTTGTGCACACAACATGAAAAAAAAATATTTTCAAAAATTCATGCAGGTGACCTTTATATAAGCAAGAGATCCCAAAACAATGTTTTTTTCATTTTGTCTGTATGTTTGTGCACGCTAAATCTCAGAAACGGATTAATGCGATTTGGATACAGTTTTCGGGAATTTATTTTTAACAATCGGTTAACAAATAAAGAAGTTAATTATCTCTTATTGTCGTACCATTGCAGCTTACCAGTTTGAAGGTTTAAAGTTTTTACATACATCAGTAAGTACAAAGGGTACGTTTTACCGATATCGAATTCTACGCGTACGAAGTCGCAGGCACAGCTAATACATTAATAAAAAATCTCAATACAGTTAACTAGTTACAGAGCAAAAATATAGGTGATGCTGGATAAACTTCTTCCGACATAGACCTAATGTTTACTCTTATAGTTTATCAATAACGTAGAGAACAAGCGGAGAGCTGATATTTTTTCTTTAATATATAATTGTATCATATTATAAAAAATAAAAACAAGACACCGTCCTTAATTTTGACTAAAGAGAAACACGAAACAAAGACCGTCTTATCGGTACCACCTTGAGATTCCACAATGAGTTATTACAGCTTTACTACCATTGTTACAGACATGTGTACTTTACGCATGTCATACCTTAAACGTCACCATTAAATATAATTATAATTTATGGTTTCGTCTAGAAATTAAAAGGAAAGAGTTGACATTAATTATCACAAAAAATCACTTTCCTATCTAGTGAAGTGTATATCATATTACTAAAACCTGCCCGCATCCTGTTCTCTGAATAAACTGTATCGTTTTGTTTCGACACTTTTGAGATCAAGAGGCTGGAGAGGAGAGAAAAAAAAATGGTTGAAGCAGGTCGTTATATTTAGAACATTAAAAAAAAATTGTATTCTTAAAATTTCCCGTTTAGTATTATTTCTATTACGAAATGAAAAGAACAGTAGGTACAAGAGTAAATGTTCTAAAGTAATAACATTAAATTAAAAGTATATTATTATTCAAAATAAAACACATGAGCTACCTATTTGCTGGCATGTGTTATATGATATTGAAGTCGGTAATGAGCGTGTGTTTACCAAATATTACTCTGCTAACATTTGCACTGCTACCACGTTGAGTTTTTAATGGTGCGCTTTTATACCAATTAGTGAATTTAAATTTACGGTTATTTTTATTTATTGCTGAATTTACCAACAATTTCAATCTATATATTTTTCCGCTGTTTTTAATACAGAGTTTCTATCTCTTGCAGGCATGCATATTAAAAGACTACTACTAAAAGATGACTAACCAATTGCCGCTTTCAAGTTTTTGTACATATTTACACAGCAACTACACAAACAATAAACGATAAGTTATATAAATAAAGCATGCAGTGATAAGTCCATTACATATTTATTTAAAAACTTAACAATTCGTTATGTTAAATAACAATAACATAAAATAACAGCTGTATTACAAAAACAAACTTATATTTGTCAATGTCAGTTCAGAAACCTGACATATTTTTTAGACATCCCGAGGCTGTGGGAGAACCGGCTAGACAGGGAACGAGTCAACAGGTAGGGTAGTATAGGGCACTGACCTACAGTCGACGGTGAATAGTATGAATGGCACTGTCAGTCAAAATGTTGTGCTTAGAGAATCCGACCAATCATCAATAAAATACTCATTTAAAAATACAATAAGCGATATACTTATAAAACTTTAACTAATATGTAAAAAAATTGAAACTAAATGGCTGAAGAATAAATTACTAGGTACTAAAGTTTAGGAGATAATAAAGAATGTGCAATTTAGGGTTTTAGTGGAAAAAGGTGCCTAAGTGTAAAACTAAAAGTACTTTGAAAAGTTATTAAAAGTAGGTAATTCAAGCGAAATGCCACTCACCTTCCTCTCGCAACTACACGCGAAACGCGTCGTTTCGAGCTAGTTACGATCGTACTGTGTCCTTATGAACTTAACAAAGGTCTACTTTCACCTGGAAGCCAGCTCGAAGAATCAACTTAACCATATACGGCCCTCTCGCGTTCAGCACAACTTATTACGAGCTTTTTTCTTGAACAAAACAGTAACGTTTGTTGAAACGGTAAATTGAGATCGCAATAAAAACTAAAAAAATAACACTTCACTGACACTAAATTCACACATTCACCGCACTGTTGCTGTTTGTAAAACTAAATATAGTTCTTTAGTGGCCACAAGTTTTATTTCAAGTTGAAAAACTTTTCGGATGTCGGTGAAATAAGGACGGGACCACACGTCAGTTACCGAAGATGCCGCCGCACGAATGGGCAATGGCTGGCAGTTTAGTCGTCTACTGTCGGCTGTCGCCGGTAGTACCGATAAGAACAAAACGATATTCGGACTACAGAGCATCAAAGCGTGATGAAACAGCGCATTTATAAAGCTATAAGTGGAAAAGAGACAGTAACATTGGGCCGTTTTCCAATCGCTAGTCACCCTTCGAATACTCGATCGCAAAATTAAAACTTCTGAGTAAAAATCCAGATGCAGTCTGTAATTTATATAATTTTATTAATAAATATAATGTGCGAATTAAAAAATATATTATTATAAATTAAATGTTGTACATTAAGTAAAATATTTAAAAATAAACAAAGTTGAAATTCTCAAAATATTTATTTCTATAATAATAATAATGAAACAGTAGTTTTTTTTACTTCGTTTACCTCATTAGAAAGCAATCTTTTAAAGTAATATTTAAAATATTTTTATATAATAAAAACCAGAAAGTACCAATTTGAATTGTAGAATAAGATACAAATCCATGTTGCCAACATATACAAAACATTTGCCTTAAAAAGGAATTTAAGCCAAAAACGATTAGCTATAAAATAATTATTACTTATAAATACAAATAAGATCTTATTTACATATAATTAAAATATAAAAGTCAACAGCTTAAGATCTAGTCACTGTTATTGCTTTACTAAATCTACGGGGATGAGATCTGCTGGTTTAAGTAAAGGGTTTTCTGCCACATATCTAGGAGAAACATCTTCATTTCTCTTGACTATTGGATTTGGTAAAAATATTGTCTTAACCGTTAGCACTATTGTGTTAATAAAACTAACTATCACATATATACCTCCAATGATAGAGAAAATACGTAGCATAAATTGTAGTAAATTTTCTCTTTCTTGATATACCTGAATTTTTAATGCAGCCATGTCGTACTTAAAGAATACTCCGGGAACACCATGTGAGCCTTTTGTGTGACTTATAGGCCTTGCTAGCTCTTTGACAGCATATTGGAATGTTTTTATAGATTCAAAGGTAGTGTCCACATCAGTCGGTACTACTTCTAGGAAATATT
Source organism: Napeogenes sylphis (assembly GCA_959347405.1). Taxonomy (NCBI): domain Eukaryota; kingdom Metazoa; phylum Arthropoda; class Insecta; order Lepidoptera; family Nymphalidae; genus Napeogenes; species Napeogenes sylphis. Next base: position 27,883,327 of record OY365777.1, on the reverse strand, counting down.
GGTAAAGCATACTTTCATCTGTGGTTATTTTCTCATCTCCTTCCAATGGGTATATTATACCATTTGCTGGACTACCAAAACTTAGTCTATTTATTCTATGACTGAAGTTTTGAGGGGTATCATCAAAGAGCATATTTAAGTGTATGTGTCCTCTTGGTAAATGTAAGCTTTTACCAGCTGTTATATGGAAGTTACCAGCTACTTTATTAAGTGTCAGAACTCCATGTAACCTACACGCGTCTGGTCGGCGATTTGGTTTGGTTTTACGAGCAGGTACTGTAGCTCTCACAGATCCATGTCCTTTTTTCCACAGCAACTGCCAAACAGAGTGGTATTCCTCTCTTAAATAAGAGTTCATATATTTTACCGCGTCAAAGGCGTTTTTTTGTTCTGGTGTCAGTTCCCACCAGGTATCTTCTTCTTGCAGTTCACCGAAGCCAAATACACTTTGAGAAGTGGAATCTAAAATATCTGCTCCGATGTTGGAGCAGGGCATTGCAATGGTTATATCTATGTTTATTCTTAACTTTTCATCCATATCTGTGTCGGGCAAAAATCTAAAAGCTAAATTACTATCTAAGAAGTATGTAACTTCGCTGTACACGAGCCACATGATAATAAAAAATGTTATAACTGAAAAAGTTCCGCCTACCGGCGTACTGTCCACGTATTCGTCTGGAACCTTTGAAAATGCATCAAACTCTTTCATCTTATCCATCACCTTCTTCTTGCCACGATATCTAATCATCTTTTGTTTAAAAAAAATAAACAAAATAAAGTATAAATAAAAACTACAATATAAATAAAAATTACAAACTGTTGACGTGTTTTGATTTCATGTCTAAAAGTGACATGTGTCAATTTTTTTTTCTTTCCGTATTGACATATATATTGCATATTAAAGTGTACAAATAAAATATAATCTGTACTTAAAATAAAATTGTAACCTTGGATTTTTTAAAGAAGAAGAGAATGGAGAATTTTCTAAAAAAACCACGTAAAGATAATAGTATGTCTTTGTTTAAAAATATTATTATGATATAAAGCTCAATAAAAATTATTGACATATATGTCTGTTGCATGTCAACTGTCATTGTCAGTTAAGTGACGTGCGTAAGCAAAAATTGTACACTGCAAATTACTGATTTTTCTATTTATAACTACATTTAGCAACAAAATATTTATGCAGGCGGACGGTGAAGAAAGTTTGTTGCATTCATGCTTCGGCTCACTCAAGAGCGCCGTCATGGGTTGCTGCTACAGTATATGTCAAAAAGAAACAGATCCTCAGGTAACGAATTCACTTTAACTCCACGTATTCATGAATATATTTATTTATAAAGAATTTTTATAATTATTACTCATAGATTTTACTACCTGTATGTTCTGTGTCCTTGGATGTCATATGAATGATAACGTACAAATCATAGTTATAGAAAATGAGGTGTAATATTTCATGACCATAACAATAACAGCTACGATTTTGTTATCGCAAATACCCGGTTGACTGCCTCTTTTATCTTAATTTGTGAACCTGGAAATGTGTTTTATCATGATTTTTACTAAACTTGGGGTCTGTAAGTTCATTCATTGAATGTATTTTTATTTATGATCAATGTTAATTGCCTTATTTATGTTTATTATGCAATTCTTATGTATCCATTATTTTTATACAGTCAATTATAAAATATCTAAGAAATGCATCTGCAAGACAAGCCCACCAAGTATATCTATCCTTGGTGGCCTTGTCTTAAAAAGAAAAGAAATGTCATTGCTAATAAAATTAAAGGATAGTATGCTCAATCTGATAATATTTTGATATAACAAAGAGTTATTAGTTACGTTGTGGCCTTTTGCTTATTTATGTGAATAGATTTACTTTTATAAATATTTTACAAAAACATTTTAAACCAATTTGATTCATATTTGATTTGGACACAATAGAACAAAGAAAAATGTGATAATGTAATTATTCTTTTTATGTCTTTGTTAAAGTTATACCAATTGTTAATATTTTTTTGTAAGCTGTAACACTTTAAATGTATAATAATTTGAATCATAAATAATTAGAACTTAAAACATAGTTTTAAATTGAACAAAAAGGTGAGCTTTCCTATAGTGTTGTTGGATTTTTGGTTTGAAAATGGTCTCATTTGAAAGAAATTGGTCTCTACCTTAATTTTAATACTATATCCAGTCCCCGGAAAGGCATGGGTTTTTCATTATTATCTTTTTTTGCGAGTATTTTACGGTATTTTCACCAATATTAGCACAAAAACAAAATGATAAAATAATATTTCACATCTATGTTATTTGTTTATCAATTATGTATATTATTATATAAGTATTTAATTTTAATTTAACAAAAAAAACACAATTAGTAGATTCCCAAATGCCAATGTCGGCAACTTGGCAAGAAACATTTGTGATTTGAATCATTCTGTTTCAGTTTCGTTAAAATCGGTATATCTCTAAAATTTTAATGTTGCAAAAGAGTTTATGAAAGTTATGGATTAGTCAGTCTTGGTTTAAAACTTAAAATGGTTTTTTTTCACTAATATGAAACATGTTTTTTTAACAATAAAACATTTTACCTTTTTTGTGTATCAAGACCTCTTTGTCCGGTAACTTACTTACTGTTGGTAGTAGATGACCAAATAACTGTATCATTTACAGACACCTACATCTCATTTTCCTCTAAACATGATTAAGGCAAGTTCAAAATTAAAATTATAGTTTTATATCTAAAACCAGTAAAATCCTTTAAAAATAGTTTTTTTTTCTATATTTGTATTGCACTAAAAACATATGTTGTTTGATTCTATGTTTTTAAGCTATGTAATTTTTTTTTTGGTTTTTATAATTATATGTTTAACAAAGATTAGATCATTTCAATGGATTTTCATTGATTTGTGAACTGTTTAATGTTTTCATTTACAGTACTATTTTCCCTTAAATTGATTTTGTGCAAGAGTTGGCCAATTTAAATCTTTTTCCAATAATTTTAAACCAATTAATATTTTTATTAATAATTTTATAAATACATCAAGAAAATTGATGGCCCTCTTCGCAACTACATATTCTTCTGTAGATTTGTACAACGCAAAATAAAGTAAACATAAAATAAGTAATTAAGACTTGTAAGCTTAATGTGTGTCTGGTTACATCTTTATCATCTCCTAAATAGATAAGCCGATTTCGGTCTACTTTTTTCGTTTCGCCAAGAAAATAAGAATGTAGACATTTACTGCATGGTATAAGAAATCTATATACTTATTGTATTATATTTGATACAGGAGAGTACAGTTAACGAGCGCACACATCTGTTAGAAGTGGCGGAACAACAACTGGAAACCCCTTCCCCGACGGCTTGCGCCTCCACTCCCCCGCGCAAGCCGGACGAACAGAGCGCTCTTAACAGGATACTGCATGAGACTGCCACGTAAGTTGATAAATATTATTTAATTTTGTGTATGTGTGTGTGGATGGTCACTTGGCAAGTGTAGTGTAGGGGTGCGAACGGGTGTTGGTCGAGTATTTTGTATCGATTTGTATATCTACACTATAAATACAATATAGATAAAATAAATTACTTTTGTTATATCATAAATGACTTTTAATAATGTTATATTATAATATTATTTAATCAACATGTTTAATAAAACTAAAATAAGACGTCGTAAGATTTTAATTTAATAAGGTGAATAATGAAATAACACATTTATTAAATGTAACTTTAAATGTCACAAAAGCGTTAACACACGCACTCCCACATAGAGATACACACCGAACTCCATGTTATTATTACGTTTCCAAATATTTCCAGTAACGTAATAGACGTGGGTGCGCTGGGTCCGTACTCGCTGGAAGCGGGTGCGTACAACGAGCGTATGCGCGCATACACGGCGCGGGCGGCTGCAGTCGCGCTACCGGTTGCGTTGCCGGCAGGCCTGTTGGCAGATCTGCCGCCCGCCGCCAGGAGGCAGGCACTGGTTGCGCCACCAGTGCAGGGAAGTGACAAGGAACTGGTGAGTTATGTAAACATACCCTCATATCTAGATGATAGATTTCTTTTGGTCGGACTCTTCTAATATTTTTAGTATGAATAAGATTTAAATCTTTGATGGCACATTACTCTAGATACCATAAGCCTTGTAAACATGTTTATAATCAGAACCATGAATTACTTTAGTATGCATCGTATAACCACTCCAACAGTGTAATATGGATATAATTTAAAGTACGAAAATATATATAATGTGTAACATACATACATTTTTCATCATTTTCACATTTTAAAACATGTTGTTTGATATTCATACATTGTTATAACCTTTTTTAGGTTATTTTTTAAATGTAATCATATTAGTTTTAACTTTTAACAATGCAGCTGTATTTTTTTTATTTGTCTCAGAAATTTATAACAAAATGTATATATCTCCGTAATAATTTACTAATATTATTTTTATTTCCTGTTTATTACTTTAATTTTACCATAAAGAATCTACACAGATGTATTCGACTCAAAAATTCCAAATCGTAAAACTATCTACAAAAAAAATCTGTTTACCAATTCTATATTTATATTAAATTTATATTTAAAAATTAAATTCATCAATTCGAGTAATAACACCAAATCTCAGTTATCGCAGTTCACTCATAGAGGTTGCAGGTTCAAATCGTGCTTTTTTAATTGTATATCTACTTAAAATATATATATATATATATATATATATATATATATATATATATATATATATATATATTATCAATTACAGATAACGAACGCAGTAAAGAAAGCAGCGGCTGCTATATCCGAGCTCCGAGTTGAACACCACGAGGACTTGGTGGTACCATTCCGGGTCCCATAGCACAGGACTAGCTCTGAATGTTCACATTAGATGTGATCATAACGGGGTATAACTAAATAAACAATATTATATCTCTCAGTGTAAATAGTGTGTGAACTGTATAACACTTGTTAGCTTCTGTTTATTGACAACGCCATCTATGATGTGATTTAAGCATTAAGTGTTGCTTCTCATTCGTGGACGTTTTAACGGATTTTAATACAGTATTGACTAAACAATTGACCACCTTGGCCAATGTTGGGCAAAGGTTACAATTCGAAAATTACCTAAAACGAAAACATGACAATTCGTTGACTATTTATTGTATAGATATGTAAATTCCAAAACATTTTAATAAAATCCGTTAAAACGGAATATAAGATTTAGTCTATACTTTAAAATACTAAAAACAATTTTATTTTCTATTTTTCTGAATTTAATTTCGATAATTTTTCACTTAGTAATAAATTATTAGAAAATATTATAAACATATATAACCATGCCTCATTTTAATCTCTTTCTCATATTATTCTTTTATGGTTTTCATATACTTATTATAATACGATTCGAATCAGTTTTCATACGAAAATGTTTGCGACTGTATTTCTAATAAACGAGAGGGTAATAAGGCTCGAATTTGCACTCGATAGATATATCCGAGTAGATGTAAAACCTTATTTAGATATAAAATTGTTATAATATGTATAAATTATTGTTAATTACCATAATTTTTGCAAATTGATTTTGCATGTGATCTTTAATATTTTTTCTAATATTTATGCCAAAAATAAGAAATATATTCACCGAAAATGCATTAATAAATGATTAATCTAATTAAAAAAACCATACTTAATCAGTATTACTCTGACAAATTGCATATAACATACAAACTTTTATAAATTCTTATATATCGCATATCCATTTCAACGAAAATTTGACTTGTGATTATATGAATAGTGCGTCCTGCTCTAAACATGCTCAAAAGTGAGAGAAGGCTGCTTAATTTAAGCGAGCGAGATAAAAAAAATTATTACACGAGAGCGAGAGAGGCAGCTAAATTTTGACTGAACGGTAGACATTTAGAAACTCTTTTGTTCCTTGATTTCAACTGATTGGTGCTATCTGTGTCAAGTTTTGGCGCCAAAATAATTACTAAATTCACGACAAAAACATGATGCATTCACATATATCTTAAGATTTGTTATGTTAAGATGGTATCTTTAATTTTATCATTAGCCACTTTCAATGTTAAGTATTTAGAACCGATATATTACGTCATTTAGGATAGGCTGTAAAGGTTTATTTATTGCATGAAATTCAGTTATATTTTATGTAAATTGTATAAAATGATAATTATGCCATTATTAAAGTACCTAATAAAGATATTAATTTGTGTTTTATTATTTCCATGTGAATATAAATTAGTTAAAATAGAACCTAATTTAATATAAATGCAATTAATCTTATAATAAAATTATTTATATCTTTTTTTGACTTTATGAGAGTCATACATTTCGAAGATGTATATGAAGAGTAGATACCTATTTTCTAATCAGTGTTTAAAATGTGTAGAATTTTGTTTATATTTAGTACACATAAATACTAAAAACAATTTTATTTTCTATTTTTCTGAATTTAATTTCAATAATTTTTCACTTAGTAATAAATTATTAGAAAATATTATAAACATATATAACCATGCCTCATTTTAATCTCTTTCTCATATTATTCTGTTTTATGGTTTTCATATACTTATTATAATACGATTCGAATCAGTTTTCATACGAAAATGTTTGCGACTGTATTTCTAATAAACGAGAGGGTAATAAGGCTCGAATTTGCACTCGATAGATATATCCGAGTAGATGTAAAACCTTATTTAGATATAAAATTGTTATAATATGTATAAATTATTGTTAATTACCATAATTTTTGCAATATTTTCTATTTTTTTAACATGAAAAAGTATTTTAAGTTATTTTATACATAATGCAAACCTCTTTACATATTTAACTTTTTAATTAGTGTTTTGAAAAAAGTGTTGTAACCTTTGATGTTTAATTGATTTCAATAACTTCGTTGACATTTTTTTATTAACTTTAAATAACTAGAAAAATCTTATTATAAAAGCTATATTGTAATTATAGCCAAACTGCTACCATGTCCGTGTTTGATGGGGAAATCGAGTTTAAATCCGTGTATATGGTGGACTTCGTTAAGAAACATAAACCGTAAGTTTAAAGAAACCTTGTAATTAAACTTATAGAATAACTAGTACAATGTAATCGTCCCGTTTGAGTTTATTTTTCTGTCGATATTTATTTAAAAATTGAAATGCTTAACAAAGGATTACTTCATAACTCTTCTAGGCTAATGATAATTTAGAACTACCTCTTACACATTTATCAATTCTCGTCCCGCCTTACATCTGTCACATTACAACAGTGTGCACACAGCTTGTAAAAGGCAATATTTGTATGTTTTGAAGTTTTAAGCTAACTATCATCAATTTCCCTACTTATGATAGATATATTTCACGTATTTTTTTTATAAATAATTAATGTTGCTATTTTGTGATGATTCAGGAAGAGTCCACGCCGCAAAGCCATAGATGATAACTGTCTTATAGTTGGTATAACTCGAGATTCCCTGAAAATGCGGGAACAGCCGCGGAAGAGTCCTGACATCCTCTGCCCTATTAACTTTGAGTTCTATAAACAGGCTGTGGAACGAGTAATGTTTTTATAAATAATACAATAAAAATGTGCATTTTAATACTACGCTAGAGAAAAGTATTCTCTTGAGGAAAAACCTCAAGAGAAAAGTATAGTATAGTATGTTATACAAAATGCTGTTGCATTTATTTACTATAAAATAAACGTTTATTATCAGTTTGAAGAAGATCACCCGAAGTTAACAAAAATGTACATGACTAAGGACGTTGACCCTACACCAATCGATCATGAGATACAGGATCTTAAGAGAACTGAATATCTTACTAAATACTGCTCTAGAGGTATGTGAATATTGTTTTCACACATTCACACATGAATTTAACCAAAAAACAATGGGATAGGTGATATTTAAAATGATTTCAAATACTTTTAAGATGATACTTTTAGATGACACAAATAAATAATAAATAAGGGAGTAAGTAAATTCAAAACTTTTTGATCACATTTTCTTTATTAGTTCGGCATTTCCAATATGTTCGATCGTGTTCTAGGAAAACAAAAGGTATATCTTGTTAGTTCTTTTTTTATACAATTATCCTTGATATTCCAGAACTTCCCTTCATGTCAGTAAACCTCACTCGTCGAGCTCGAGCGCTTCAAACTCTTCGTCTTCCTGACGACATCTACATCCCAGACACCAGTCAGAAAGGCTCATACCGACATCCGAAGCCGGAGAAATATGCTGACCCACCTTCTGCTTTGTCAATGAAACCTAAATTTGATTCATCATTGCAAAGTTAGTTAACACTTTTTTAAGTCGGAACTCAATGACAATACTCATGTTGTTCGAATATTTTCAGTTCGCTAAATGTAAAATCTTAACACACGACTAGGCATAAAGCTCTTTTTATTATCAATAAAGTGTGAAGCTTAAAAGCTTAAGCTTTTACATCGTAATAAAAAGTAAAGTGGGTATTATATAGGCCTTTTCACAATGTTATCTGTTACCGATTAACAACAATACGGTTATATTCAAGAGCGGAAATTATTAAAAAAAAAATAAAGTAGTAGGCCCCCATCTTCCTCCAATCACGCGCTATCCAACCTGGAAGTGGAAAATATTAGAATCTAAAATAAACATTACAAGTATTCTTTGATCACTATTAATATTACTTATTATGTCCAGAGGAACTACGTCGCATACTCCGAGTAAGAACAGGTGAAACAAGCTACGGAGTAAGTCACGGATTGTTGGCCCAAGTAGTATTAGAGAGAAACCCTTTCGGACCCCCTCGCGAAGAGCCCAAATACGGAAGATGGAAGAACCCATATGGATATACTTATAGGATTTGAATTTACTTAAATATTTTTTTATATTATGAACATTGTATCTACAAGGTCCTAAATAAAAAAATACTGCTAAATAATTTGCATCTTTATTTTTTTTTTAATAGTCTTAAAAAAAAATGTAGTGTCGAAAAACCAAAACTAATTAAAATAATATCTTAATACTTAGCTTTTGTTGCATTTTTGGAGTTAACCAGGCGTTTATAACCAAATGATGTAGAAATAAAGTAGGTACCGAAGAATTAAAGTAAAGGACTCCAATCACTACACCAGACAGAAAGAACAAAGGAATTCCGCCGCGTACCTCGATCCAGCTAGTCACGATCCGCCCAGCCTGCACAGGTCCATATGACGTGATGAGAGTTGTGTCATCACACCGGAATCTGAATGACATCGATGCATGTCACCTAGGCACATAAAGAGGTTCTCGAGGAGACCCCCATACATAGATGGGTTTTTCTTGACATTGAAAACACAAAAAATATGCAAAAAGGTTGTTTAACGTTTAATTCGAAAACTATCTAAGCAACCGCGACGTCAACTGCTTTTCAAAATGTCACAACATGGATGTGATTTACAACTTGTATAATTTTGTATAATACTTTTCTTTGCTATGTTATGAAAATTTTAGTAATGTGAGGCAATAAAACTGGTACAAAAACATGGATCACTATCTAACGACGTACAGGAAGGACTATCTATGGCCGAATTTGCCGGGAGCTACTCTAGCAGGCGATGCTGGCGGCGGGGCAGAGTAAGATGTCCACTTGTTAATACGGTTTCCTGAATTTGCAATAACTATCTATCCGTATATTCGTTTCTTTAAAAATACTCAATGTTATTTAGATGATAATTTGCTCATACATTTTTAAAAATACTTATGAAACTTGGCAATTTCAAAGTCAAAAGTTTAAAAGAAGTTTAATATGTTATTTCATGACCTACCTTTTGCTCAATAAAATATTTAATAGTTGAAGATTCTAATGTAGACATACAGATATAACAAATCTTCTAAGGACGACCAATTTGACAACTAATACCTAAGACATAGAATTAAATTGCCGCCAAATTAAGTTCGAATACGTGAATATTTGAAGATGAAGCATATGTCTAATTTATTTAGAGTACCAAAGCTCTCTGGTGAGGAACTTGCGTTCTACCAGGCCTGCATACAGCACACGCGGCCGCCGGACTGCCGCTGCCCGCAGTATTCCGGGGAGATGCCTCAGCTACCACCGGGGAAAGAGAGTGGGTGGAGTCGGAATGAGGTAAAGTTGTTTTTCATAAATTTGACTCATTTGAAGCCCTATAGTCGGGCTGGCGTCACAGTTCTTATTGAACTCTTTTTAATACAAAGTTTTGGTTTCTCGAAAGCTGAGTATTCGGTTATTCCCTTATATATCCGACAAAGTTGGTATCTTTAGTGCTTGATCTTTGATCTTAATTTACTGTTGCATTAATTTTAGTTGATGGGTCCCATGCTGGATCCAAAGCTCTATCCCGTCCGAGTCGGCGCTAGTCCCGAGACACCAACGTCACGCTATGATCAACCCAATGCTTTCTTAGATAAGGTAACCACATTATGTCTTTTAATAAGTCTTTCAAATTTAGTGCATTTATCCGAGAGGTTGTCTACATTATGTTATATCATTATTCTGATATGTTATAGCAATACATTCAATGGTTATATCAATCGTCAACGTTTATATTCACAGTTGCAATCAAAGTACCCGATGCTGTACAGCATCCTGCAGAATGAGGCATCTCCAGAACTGAAACAGCGCATTGACCGCGACCGTAACAAGACCACTTACCAAAAGGATTACTGCGAATCAGGTAAATTGCTACTCCAGAAATTCCATTAAATTTACCATTCTTGTACTAGTTACTTTTTAGTATATATATTTATAGTTTCCAAGTAAGATAGCCTATAAGTTATTAAATATTACGTTTATCAAAATGTCACGTCTTTAGGTCCAGGAGCCAAATTCGAAGGTCTGCAAAGAGCAGCTGATGACAGTGGTACTGGACCTTGTGCTCAGCCGATGCGGTTACCCGGGGACCCTTGCAGAGTTGGACCCAGGCCACGAAAGTCTACTCCTAGGACCCTGTCCAAGCAGGGAGGAGCGGGTACTGCCAGCGACCCAAGAGCAAAATGCGGTATGTAACTCATATCTATCGTTTTCAACTGTAATATTTTTCTACCTCAAGAATATCTTAAATCAACGAGTATATGACAAAATATGATTTTTAAAATTTAACAAATAATATAAAAGTAAATATGCGTATCCCTCTTTTTATTTACATATTTGTTTTACAGAAACAACATCTGCGGTACCTCCTCTCGGAAAAACAGAATATCAAGACGGTGTTTCCAAACTTGGCGCAATCATTATGCGAGACAAAATACATAGAAAATAGACGAATACTCAAGAAATATATAATAAACAGTTCCTCGACATTTATTATTTTTATTTCTTTTTTTTTTCAAATTTTATAAGCGTATGCATTAAAGAAAATCATGATCGTAAAATACTTTATTTCTCTAAATATATATAAATAAAACACGACCTGATAAATAGACGTTTATGTATAAAAGCGTGTAAGTATACAATGTGTCATGCGGGCGGTGTTCGAGCGCTCGAAATGAGTTCACCTCTCTTGTATAGCATCGTTCCTTCTCTTCTGGCTGTTTCTTCTCTTTTAGAATGTTGGTCCTCTCTTCTCGCATTCTGGTCTTCTCTTCTGATGATCTCTTCCCGTCGTACGGTATGCTCCTGTCTGGAGCGAGTGCTTCTCGAGACAGTGACTTCATCGTGATGTCTGCCGACGACGGCCGCGCGGGAGTCGGAAGTGTGGCGCTCACTGAATAAAAAAATAGTCAATTTTGAAACCACTCGTATATGGGTCATTCTTCATCGGTCTGTGTCGATGTTTCAACAACATACAAAAAGAACAGTTGTTAATCGAAGATATTTTACTAGAACGAAGAGATATTTTAATACGATACGAAGTAATCTTTAACATGTACGTGAGGTCTCACCGCGTGAGTCCCACGAGGCGGTCGATGTCCCCGGCGCGCGGCGGCGGCGAGGCGGGCGGGGAGGCGGAGGCGGACGACGGGGATGCCGCGGACGAGGACGAGCCCACCGCGGAGTCGCGCTTCACGGACGAGGACGAGTCGCGCTTGGCGGACGAGGACGAGGACAGCGAGCGCCGCCGCGTCCGGAGTGCCGGGATGTGCAGCGACGCCGTGATCACCAGCTCGTCCTCCGACGCGCCGCACGCCTGAGTAGAGTCATAGTGGAGCGTTTAGATTATATTAGTAGGTGAGGTCAACACATCACTTATGTCTAAAATTTTATCAACGTATGTAGAGACAGTCCTTTAGATCCGATCTCGGTTTGCTCTACTGTATTTCAGTTGAAGGCGATGAAACATAATTTAGAATAAAACTTGGACCAATAAAAAAGTCTGAAATTAATACGGAAGTTAAATGAGATCCAATGACTAAAGAAATGACTCATTCGATGGACATTCTAAATTATTAAAAAGTACTAGGTTGTTTCGATGTTCATTCCGAAGTATACATTTCCAATTCCAAGTACTTATATAACTCCAATTATCAAATATAGATCTTAGAACCATCACTTACTATATTCCATCATAAACATACCTGCAATGTCTATAAAGTAATGTTTTTAAGCCGGTGATATTCAATAATATATGTACGGTCAGTAAGTACCTCATTATAGTCACTGGCGGAGTCGTTATAGTCTGTGGGTGGTGACGTCACCACGCCGCTGCTGGCGCGGTCCTCGCTGTTACCGACCCTACAACGAAAATAATAAATAAATAAAACTAGGTTTTCTTTAAAACGGTCTTTTCTTATATCATATGATTATGTGCAAGCTACCACAAACTACGTGACATTCAATTTATAGTTTTGTAGACAACTTTGCATCACCAAAATATTGAGAATACACAATTCAAAATTACGGTTAATCGGAATTTTAAGATGAAAAAATCAAACAGTTTTCGAAAAAAATGTTCATCAGAGAATGTTTCCTCATCTCATCCGTGTTAGAGGTTTTATAAATGTATTAGTGCGTGTTTGATGACGTCAGCTGTCAGTACTACTAGTACTTGCCTCGCGAGTAGAGTAACTGCCGAGGAGAGTGACACGGACGAGGCGTCCGAGTCCCGTGACCGACGACCGTCCGTACTGCTTCTGTATTGTATATATATATATATATATTTTTAATACAATACCAAATTGGCCTTGAAGAAATCATCTAAACTATCAAATGTTTGATTAACGAACGATTATTATATAAATTTATAATTTATTTAAACAACACTAACACTGAAATAAAACAATGATTCTAGAATAGTAACATTTTTGTATGTGTACTTAGGGCGTCATTAGAAAATGCATGGCTTGCTATACATATACGGTATACTTAAATAAAATTGAAGTGTATATTGTATGTATTGTATGTATTACCAGCGTTTTACTAAATGCACATGAAAGTTTACACGGTACTTATTTTTATTTCTTATTTTTTTATAATTTTTTGTTTGTCTGTCTATTTGAACCGGTTTATTTCTGAAACTGATTTTAAGTGGATTTTCGCACGCCGATAGTTGATATTATAAAGAGTAACTTAGGCTACTTTCATTTTAGAAAAAATACATGTACATATACATATACATTTGAATCGGATATTTTTCACTGTGATATATGTATATGTATAAGTATATGCCGTTAACAGCTAGTTATGTACAATGTTATGTATGTTCGTGTGTGTGAGTGCTAACCTGCTTCCCGCGTGGAGGAAGCTCTCCCGACACCACAGCCGCTTGGCGCCCTCCGTGACGGCCTTTTCGCTTTCAGCTGCCGTTCTAAGATTATAATTACATCGTAAGTCTTTATGAGGGTAGATGTTTTATTTACAAGTCAAAACAGGAGCCCTTATTATATTTTACCTGCCAGAGACTTTTCTGATTAAAAATTAAACTAAAAAAATTTTTGTATAAAAAAAAGGATTCTGGGTATCTGTTTTGTCATTGTAAGTTATTATTAAACCCCCTCCCTCGACTCACTCCGCCCTCCCCTGCAGCAGTGCGTCGAGGCCGGCGGGCTCGGAGTGCGCGAGGTGTATGTAGGCCTCGTGCAGCAGCTCTGCCGGCAGCGCCCACAGCTCCGCCTGACGCTCCACCAGTGACCGCACCACGTTGATGACGTCAGCGCGCTCCGACAACTGCTCCGCACTAAGGACACACGAGATGCACTCTTCACGTTGAGATACATGGACACCGTAAGTTCAGCGGTGTGCGTGGTGCGTTCATATTTTTGTAAGATTTATTTCAATATATTTTAAATGATGTGGGACGAAAGAAATCAGCGACCGGTTCTTCCCCACGTTATCCTGTATCAAAATTTACAAGCATGGTCTCTCGCTCACCTGGCAGCCTCGTCGGGTCTGTTCCGGTGTAGGATGTTGGGCGCGAAGATGGTGGCGAGGTTGGCGGCGTCCATCTTGTTGGTGGCGGAGTGCGCGGCGAGCTGCGCCAGGAAGGCGAGCAGCGCGCTCAGTGTGTCGCGGTGCGCCGCCGGCAGCAACTGCACCAGCAGCCGCAGCGCCTCCCACTGCAGGCGGCGGTTGCGCATCTCTGTGATAGATTTATGGTTTCGATCTAGTTGCCGAGATTTGTGGGTCGAGACTGACACGATTAATTTTCGAAACATTCGATTGATTTCGATAATTGTTTCCGTCGCGGCGCTAAACGTACGATGTTGGCCCTAAACGGACAACAACAAAGTAGAGAAACAGACAACTACAAAGCAGAGTCAATACATTGTCAAATGGACTGTGGAAACGATCCCAGACACCGGTTGGCAAATAAACAATTTAGTCCATAGAATTGTAATGACTTAATATAAAACAACACATTTCACCTCTCTTAAAATTCACTAGCTCACAAAAATCAAGTCACGATGTAGAAAGCTATACCTAACTTTAAACGAAAATCATGAAAACTGACAAAATGATTTTCAATTTTACAAAAAAAATAGAAATGTTCAAATGACGGGTAATTTGACTTACTCTGCGTAAGCAGAAAAGCAGGGTAGAGATCCTTGCACAGCAGAGGGTCGGGGAGGTCACGAAGGAACTCCTTCAGCAGCGTGGCGACGTCGTGAGGACATGCTGCCGCGTCCAGCGCCGCCTCCTGGCCGCGCTCCCACTCCTCACGGAGCTGGAACCGTTATTCAATGTATACTATTAATATCATGCTATATGAATGACGATGATCAAACTGCCATCGTATTCCTATCTCCAACGTAATGGACATAATATCAGGTTCTATCTGGATCTAGGCAAATTATTTTTATCATAAAACCGAGATTCGTTTTATGGTGTTAAAAATGTTTTACCAAATCATTCCCGTCGTAAACACAAATTCCAATTCTGTTTTTATTTACTTTACAAGAACTATCTTAAACCAATATCTACCAATCAAACTCCCATCTCATTTATGGCATCCTCGGAGTACTACAGCAGAGTCTGTAATAAATCCAGCCAATCTGGGTCAATCGATCGCTTCCAATACGTTGGAAAACATCTAATTTTGTTGGTCAATGTTTTATTCTCACTGCGCGTGTATGGACGTTTGATTTGTAAACATACCTTGGCTAGATTTACTACTTTATTTTCTGTCATAGCAACCATTTTAAATGAGCGCTTGCGAAATGAAGTTTACGTTCGCAAACTTTGTTTCAAGATTCGAATGTTAAAACAACCAATCATTTGCTTTCAAGTACTAAATCAATACAAAGTTGAATATTTATTCAATGTCACTTTGTTATTGAGAGTTTTTAGAAAAATACATGTAAATAATTATTAATACAAACTATCTATTAAATTAAATCAAAACATATTAATTATAGTGAAAACATTAATACATATTTCTGTCTTTGCGTCATATAATACTCCCACTATACGGGAGGAGATCAACCGATTATTTTATTAGACGAAATAATCTTAATGAGAATTTATGAAATGTTTGCGACAGCTATTTCACGCGGCTAAGCTTGCTAATAAAACAAATATGTTAATCCATAGATTACCTGTCTAACCCTCTTTTTAGATGCAGATACCCTAAAGAGCCCCAGGGTATTGAGGCCATGTCTCCTCAGATGTGCGAGGCAGGCAGAAACAAGCGCAGGCATCCTAGGCCCCCCTCCACCTTCCTCCACCCCCGACCACCCCCATTCTCCGGAGTCACAAGATTCACTCTGAAAACGACAATTTCAATATACCTAATTGATTATGAGTTTCTTAATATCAAAGCTGAGTTATTATTTTTTCAATAACTGTTGTTTTTAGAGACTATGAAATTCATTGAATACCTTGAGTTATGGAAGCTCAATTTTATGGGTGAAATGAGTAATATATCCAGACGTCGGCGAAGCACTTACTTTGATTTATAGGTAAACAAATGTTAAATTTTTATAGCGAATAAATCTCTTTTGTCAACAGCGCAAGTAATCTTCTTCAAACATCTTCGTATCCTGTATTGACTACAGCATCCATAACACGAAATATTTTTATGAATACAACAGCTTCAGCAGTATTTTAATAAAACCAGTCATTTACGAGATTTGGTACTTATACTATAATAATATTAATATAATTGATACTTATACAAGCAGGATTTCATAGCCGTTATTTCTAGGAAACTAAGAGAGTCATTTGTCATATTAATATTCACAGTATTTTAAAAAAGTTCTAATTGACCTTATACCACAAAAGATAATCTGATAATTTTGCTTGCTTAGATAAGGTCCTAACCTAACCATATTGGTCCAAAAGTTCATGAAGATCATAGAAGGTTCAGTCAGAAACACGGATATAGCCTACCGATGTTTCTATTTCAGTCTTCAGATATCGGGATGGCGAGTCACGTCATACGATAAAATTATCGTGGCCTTAATGAAATCAGTCGCTGTAAGGCCGCCCAGGTAACCAGATATGAGTGACGTCAGCGTGACGTACTGCTACGTAAAATTTGACCTATTGTGCCCAAACTGACGATAAGCGTTGGATCATTACATTTTTATCGTCTGTTTTGTTAATCTCTGTAATATAAATCAAGCGTGGAATGATTCTAAATATATTTAGAGATTCTAAATTATCTTTTACTATTTATTGTTGACAATTATGTTTAAATGTTTATCATTAATTTTAAGGCAGATATTCTATTTTTATTTTCATTTAGAACATCTCTTAGTCAGCGTTCGCCACCTGCTACTTTATAGTGTTTGACGGAGATAGAATATCACAAGATTACTTCATCTTTAATGGACGCCATGTTTCTTTAAAGTTTATGATTGTTATTGATAGTTATTTCCGCGTCTATTGTCTGGCAGAGACAGATTTAGCACAGACATAGGAAGAAGTTCGAAGAAGGTCACGAAGAGTTCAATATTTTCGTTGGGTACATTGTATTAAAAGTGCTTTCACTGTAACACAGATGAAATTGAATATAGGACTAGGAAATGGACAATGAGATATTTGGTTCCATTTTTAAACTTGATCCTAAGGTAAACAGATATACCAACAAAAAAATGTTTATGCTCCAAAACATTGTACGTATTTTTTTTGATAACAAAAGTATCCAAATACAATTGAAAGCAGTTCCAATTTATGTGATATTATTAATAGCTTTTATTATCATAACGAGTTCTAAATCTAAATGCACAGATTGTTTCCAAGAGATTAAATCCCCCGCATAATAACGACTATCCAAAGCTTCGTCAAAATCTCAAAATACACGAACGGGTTTAATCGTACCTGCAGACATAAATCAAAACAAGGCTGTCATTAGTTTGATGTATTGAGTAAACATCAAGTGATTGGCTCGAGTGATACGTCCACGCCTACCAGCGTCTGGGTCCCGTCTACTGTTATTTTGCTGAAGAACTTGGTCTTTTTGTCATTTTTGCTAGCTAGCAACGGTCTAGCTTTAACGGCCTACTGCATTAAATATGTTATTATATATTTTCACTTTATTTTTAGACATCTATATAGCTAATACCGTCATATGATTAGTTTTATTGAACTTAATAAAAATAGGATATGATTCATATTTATATTTTTAGTACCATTAGTTATCTAGAAGTGTTGTTTCTTTATTGTGCTACGATTGCTTTCTTGTAAGATATATTTGACCAATTATTATTTTTACAGCAATTATTATCAAGGGTTTAAGAACACAACTCTATGATTTTTAATTTCGGCTTAACTAACGAAAATGTTTTTATTATTTTTATTAAAAACATAGATTGCTCTAAATTCTAATTCTCCAAGTGACTTTTTGTTTTTATTATAAAATAGAATCTTTCGTTTACAACTAGACAGATAATTATTATTGTAGTCTTTTAAAAAGAAAAATACGCCTTTTTAAATTTTTTCTAAATTTTTTTTTGACAAACAAATGAATCAGGATAATTAATGAAAAGGTTCGAATTCTACTCGTAAGGATGACTTAGGAAATCTCTTTTACTTTAATTAAATGAACATTTCGCAATTATTATGTACATTATAGATATTAATAAACGAAGGGTTTTAAAAATAGCTTGCAATAAAATGGGTCTTAAGAATTATACAATTACTTTGTGGACACTATAGCCACTGTTCGTTTAACTAATAATATCGTATGTCTAACACATAAAACAAAACAAACATACACTTGATGTATATTTTCACGGCTATTTTGTGGAAAATTGAGCCAGAAGTGCTAAAATCGCTTGACGGTCGACGGTAAAACACAATTATTCAATTTGCAACTGTTTATTTACTTAGAAGCGATATAATACCTAAATACTGTGCAACCTCTAACGACCCGATTACACTGTTTGTAACGTTTATGATTTATTACTTTTGTTCGAAGAATCAGTTTGTACTAATGTTTTATTTACAATTTAATATTATTTATTTAAACTAGAGCTAAATTAATCTAGAATGTTCTAATGTTTGAATCTAAAAAGAGTCCATATTTCGATGTAAACATATATTTCACCACCTACATCGAAATTGTCTAAGATTAAATCTCTTGGCCGACATTATTCCGATATCTCAACAATCAGATATCTATCTCTAGAAATTCCTTACATTTGTCCAATGGTGGATAGGTCCAGGTGCAAGTAAACTGTTACGTGTCTTGGCGTCCAGAGGCGAACTATTTTTGCACCTCAAATATCGCATGCCAAATCACTCAGCTTTTCCGACCATTTACTCGAGACCTCCTGTTTTCATAGACTCGTTTTGTTCCTCGAGACTACCCTAAAATTTAGAGGCCATATAACACTGGTAGGCCACTAGACTGGGTATTATGACGTTACTATAATTTATATGCACCCGTTATTTGAAAAACGAAACTATCAAGACTACATTATGCGTTTTTTTGTGGTTAAAAAATTTGCGAGAATAATATTCGTCCAAAAATTTAAGATGTTAATAATGGTCAGAATCACAATGTGATCGTGTTTTACTATCCGTTTGCATTATATCTAATACACATACCTACTATTGTAATAAATATAGATTATTTTAAAATATATCTCACACTCTCGCAAACTCTGAAGTAACCGTCTCTCTTTCTAGTTTAAGCCAATCCACTATAGCTAGTTAAAGTTCTCTAGCTTTTGACTGCGTCTTCGCTCGCGTTGACAAAAAAGGCTTAAAAAAATTACAACTACGTAAAGAGAGTGGCAACGAGAATACGGTTGAAATGTTTTGTCCGTAAAACATTGTGTTCTTCCTCTTCCAGTTAATGTACTCTTCCAGTACCTACACGTAACCTTACTGTGTTGTCAAGGACAAACATCCAATACATACAAACTATAACATTTATGTAAATAGGATAAACTTTAATAAACGATTCTAAAATTCGATACCAGACAGTTTACATATTGTGCAAAAAGAAATAATAATCTACAAATTTAGGAAATGTCATACATTCAATAATTTTTTGGTAGAGTTTTAAATATAAAATTATCAACACGAGTGTTAATTTTTGTTTTGATCCTGAATCAACTTTCCAAAATTAACGGTTTCATTCCAATCAAACATTATTTCTTGAATACCTGCTTGTAAAAATTGTTTAACCACACCTTGAAACTAAATTAAGTATCAATAAAAATAGGATAGAACTATTTCTATTTCAGTTGAAGCGATACTATTGTGGATTCGCGAGGTTTATGCGCGTGGCGCTGAGAGACGAACACCACGTGGATACATTTTACGGTTACGTTTCTCACGTTATTTAGATTTGACAGGCATTAATATTATGCTTATCGATTTGTTGAATTATTATAAATATACCGTGCAAGTAGTTGACTTATTGATGGAAATAGAAACTGATTTCTGAGGGTTCTGAGAATCTTAATATCAAACTGCTGAGTGAAGGACTGCCAATTCACAGACTACCTTTAGTATCACTACAAATGGCATCACTGACTGATATAATGCCTCTTTTTTGCTAAAATGAATATGTATATAAAGTATTGGATTCTAAAATTGTATTATGTACCGTAAATATGATCAATTGTGTTCCTATGTAAATCTATAACATAAGAAGAAGTGTGCTAAACAAAATTTATAGTAAAACTAACTCACATCATCTCCCTTCTCCAGGCCTCCAATGGAAGCCAGAGATGCCCTCGAGCCGCCATGTTGACGACGCAACGCGCGTTCTGTCTCCACACACTGAGACAGCGGCACCCCAAACACACTGCCAGTGGACTCTGTCAACGATGATAATAATAATAATAATAATAATAATAATAATAATAATAATAATAATAATAATAATATCACAGGACAAATAACACAAATTGATCTAACCCCTAAGTAAGCAAATTATTTACTTGTGTTAAAAGTGTTAGACAACCATACAAATACATAGAAAAATACACATTATAAACACAGCGAATATATTTCATAAAGGGCCAAACCCAGAAATACAGACATCTACTTAAACGATTAGATTAGAACCAATGGGGCGGCATATAACAATGCATCTACTTAAATGACTTTCAAAATTAAAAACCAAGCACCAGCTCTTATACGAATTGGCACTCCTAATTGATCTGGGAGAAAATACCATACTCTGCGTTTCTTATAGTGAATGTGGGAGCGAGATAACCCAAACAAAATCCTTTTACCTATTGCTAGCCTCTTCTCACTCTCTTCTTTATATATCTCAAGGCTAACTACACCTATAACTCTTTTAAATTTATAGATATGCAAATGTATTTTTTTGCCCTCACTTAAAAAAAATATATTTTAAAACATTTTGATATTGTAATATATCGAGAGACATTTTAAAAACAATTAATATCATGCCAGCTCGTAATACACCGTTTAAAATCAAGCTTATGTTTTTAAATTCCGATTTCCCTTTTCAATTGCTTGCTGATTGATATTTGGCAACGAATCTACACCTAGCATTTTACAAATAGTTTTTCAAATAAGTCATATAAAAATATATAAAAATAAATTAATAATTGAAAAATAAAAACAGACTGTAATAACACAGTTTAGTTTAGTGTAAAGGTCATTAGCCTCTTGAGGAAAATAACTTACCTAGGATATTTCTCTCTTTCTTGAATTTTCCATATATATATCTAGAACCACTGGTCCCATATACATGATTATTATATAAGCTTTATTTATTAATTTATTCTTATCGTGTGCATTTTAAATCAATACTAGAGAGCACTTGTGTACTTCATTGTCAATAGGGCCTATTTTGATACAATATTTATTGATATAGGCCCTTTTATAAAGACGTTTTTCAAATTAAAACTAAAGTTACGGGGGTTCCAAGCGAGCCCTGGTCAGAGAAGAAGCACACAACAAACTCAGCCGGGTATATGTATGATAAGGTCACTGTATTAGCTTCAATATATAGTCCGAAATTATGCATTACCTGAACAATTTAGTAGTATATTATACATTCACACAATAATTTTAGTATATGTTATTAACTTCACAATTATACCGCTTAAATTATTCATATATAAACGGTGAACAAAGTCAGTGAGTAATAACCTTTTTTTTATTTAGTAATTTAATAAAAAAGAACATCAGGATTGGAAGATAATATCTGATGGTACTGAGTGCTTCATCTTAATTGTACACTAACAGCTTTTAATTGGTTTTTATATCACTTCTCAAGTAATTTTTTATTTTTTTCGTGTTTTGTTATTTTAATTGCTTATTTTTAGTAAGTTTGTTTTTTAATTATTTTTTATTCTAAATATGTAATTGCTTCATGTTTTTTTTATAATTTACTTAATACTCGAACTTTTCTTTTTTCTATATAAAATTATATTCCTTCCTCTTTCTTTGTTTATAAAAAATGCTCTCTGTCTTATGTTTCATCTTATTTATAACAAAAAAATAACGTTGCAACTTGTTTTTAATAATCTTGGTTTTCGACTAAAGAACGATTAACTATATATTTAGTTTTATATAGAATTATTTATATAAACTTATTTATATAAATCTATTTATATATACTTATTTATACATAGTAAAAAATTAGAAGTATACTGCAAAGTTAGAAGCATTGGTTAGGATCTTCGAAAGAAACCTAATAGATGTCACCACCGTCCCGACAAAGACGATCACATATAAATTGCTTAATTCACCGAGGCGGACAGCGATACGGTAGCTCAGTTGGTAGAGCGACGGGACGGTTTCCCAGTAGTCGCGGGTTCGAATCCCTGCCTGTATCGGTTTATTTTTCATTCTTTATTTATATAAATTTAAATAAGATTAACATGGCTATACATGTTTAAAAGATATTTTCAAACATAGTAAAAAATATGCTTCAAGAATTAATATATTTGAAATGAAAACAGAATGCACTTACTAAAGAAAATACACTGAAAATGGTATTGAAGTGTGAATTTCAAAAGTAATATCGCTTTAGATTTAGTATTTTATTGTACAATTTGAACATTTGCCAATTCGCCAACTTACGTTAAGTTCGAATGTTTCTTAAAGCACAAAAAATAGGTCACGTTTGTCAACACTCACACATTCTTGCTCTGTTGCAATTAAAAGGGAAATCAGGTGTTTTATTGAGGTGGAATGCGTTTATTATAGCGTGTGTTTTGGGTCGCTTCGTTATCAAAGTAAACAGATCATTAGGTCAACAATATGCACAGTGGAATGGTACAAACTATTTCCAATCATTACAGTTTGTACACTAACTTCGCGGAAGTGGTTAAGGAGTACACGAATAGAGTGACGGGAATAGCACGACCCTTGCACTTCAACAATGCAAGATAACTGATAGACTTCTCACAGATTATTGTTTTTAATGTTTTGTTTTTGTCTTACGACCATTTCACTGAGAAATATTCAACAATACCTTAGAAGATCCGATAGCTCAAAGTGCAGAGCGACGGAACGGTTTCCCAGAGGTTGCAATTTCGAGTTTTGTTTATATTTAACATTATTCTAATTCTTTATTTGTTAAATATTAAAAATATGTCTTCGTAGTGAGTTACAAAACTTCACAAATAAATATTGTATTAATTTTCAAAAATATGAATTTATATGATAAAAATAAAGCAAATGTATATTTTTAAGGAAATGAAAAACACAAACATTTTTCAATTTTAACCTTTTTTTTTGTTTTTTACATTTTTTTATATATATTACACATGTGACAGAACTTATGACCTGACTATGTATATATCTACTTAAAAAATATTTTTCAAAGAATTTATTATGTAAGGTAAAACCTTGTACCTACTAAAATAATTAAGAATATTGACAGATACATTATTTATCCCAGGCTCATTATCCCAATCTTAATCTTTATATACAAGGGGTGCTTGATTTATAAAGTATATACAATATAAAATAGCTAAACCAGTCATCGATTGTTTATATACCACCTAACAATATATAGAGGTGATGATGGATAATCCTAGCGAGCCGATACCGATCTATTTATAAGATGGCGCCTACACTATTTTGAACGAATACTTTCAAATTCTTACAACTTTAGTCATTATTGATGCTGTGGTCCACGCATTGTTCTCAATTTATGATTTCTACCAAACTCAGTATAATATATTTGATAAAATAATTGTTTATGTAATTAAACTTTCCTCATGATGACTATAAAATATATGTGTACCCGGCTGTATTCACGTAAATTAATCGGTTTTTTTCCGAATAGTTTTGAACCCATTCGGGGTTCCTTTTTATGAGCTCGAGGCATGACGAACTTGCGGCTTGAATATTTATATTTATTATTACAGCCGGATAAATATATATTTATTAAAATAATTATTTGTATTGAGTTAAAAAAACTGTTACAATATGTGAAGGGTGCGGGTCACCTGGTATGTAAATGATCACCTCCTTCCATAGTCGCTTTAAATAGCGTTGCCGATCTCAGAGTTGCCGTTTTTAACAAAAAGAAAGAAGAAAAAGGAAATTGTATTGATAAACTAATATTTTTAATCTGTCTTTTGTATCAGGTTAGGAATTATAAATTCAGTGTATTCAAACTGTTAACAAAAAATATATATTTTTATTGATTGATGAAGATAATTTTTAAATATATATTGAAATACCTGTAGCTTGTTATTTTGAAGCGTTTTTAATTTTCCACAAACGCACAGATGTTATTTGCTCGATTCAAGGAAAACGTTGATCGAGATTCAATTATGTTTAAGATTGACGTATTTTTTATTTACTCGATTTTATAAGAGCTTTATGTTTATCAGAAATTACGCGCTTCTTAAAGTTTACGTCTGCGATTACAGAATTATGAAAGAGTCGTACACATTAACGATGATTGAAAGACATTAAACAATTGTCTGTTTGTTAAATACTATTTCGATTTACTATTTACTATAACGTTTTGTTTACTTGTAGTGAATATCAATGTCCAAAAATATTGTTTTTGTAAAATTCATTTATATTTACATTTGGATTTTCTTCTCTTCTATGACAAGCTATATTATTTAAAAATATATACTTTAAATACTCATATATTTATATGGAATTATATTGAGGACTATCGACTATCAACAATACAAAAAAATATTTACAGTTTAGCAGGTAAACAAAAGAATAAATTTTACTTCAAAAGTCATCGTTTTACGAACTATAAATCGATTATAGTATCGAATACCACGAATCTGAATCACTGAACATAAAAATGCTTTATAAATTATAAGTTACGAGACGACACACCAATTGTAAATCTTTTGGATGTGTTAATTATCTCGCTTTATTGGTGTGTTATTGGTATTTAAAATCATTTCAGCTAGTAGAAGAATATCGGGGAAATGTTATTCTGGAGATTGTTACCTTTTTTTATAATTCCGGGAATAACACGTGGAAGATTAGTTTTAAACAAAATGAGCGTTCGAGGCCGTCCGCGTCGGTCTATTTGTGAGGTAAATTGTTAGCGCGGTACTTAGAATGTTAAAAAGATTTTTTCTTTCACACACATTTAAGCAAACCGTAAATAATAAGTTATGTGTGCTCTTTGATGTCTATCACTTGAAATGGAATTGTAATAATTTCAGTACCTCTTTATATCAAGTATACAACTTTAAGAAAGAAAAAGCATTATGTGTAAATTCCAGACAAGGTCAGTAGGAACTAATTAGACAAGAAATATCCTAAATAATTATATATCCTAAGTACTGATACATATTTTACGACTTAAAATCTGTTTGTTTAAATATTACTTAACTAGGATTTTAAATTAAAAAAGGGGATTTTAAGCTTTGAATAAGTACAAATGTTTCAATATTTAAATCATCTTTTTATTATATAAATTTATTGAATGTAGAATTAATATTTAAATCTTGAACGAATTTGTTCTTAAATAAAGATTATACAGAAAAAATAAAAGGAATTTGTCTATACTTTACTATTGTAACGCCGAAGTAAATCGGGACAAAATTTACATAATTTTGATCCACCTGTCAGATACTTTAGTAAATACGTCCGTCATTGAACCCGATATTCATATTGGCAGACGATTAGTCATTCACGAAATATCAGTAACCTATACTGTTGACAAACAGCCAGAAACTACTGGTTGCTACGTAAAAAATATTTTAAACTAGATAAGAGTTTTATTAAGTAGGCTTTCTCAATTATTTGCAGTTTTTTTTAACACAACTAGAATGCGTGTTGTAGTAGTAAAGTAAGTAGTATTACAGAAGTATATTGTAGTATTATAGTAGTATATTGGAGTATAATAGTAGTATATTGTAGTATTAGAGTTGTATACTTTCTATTTAATACAGATTATTCCTATCTGTTCAACAGTTTATGCTATATAATAAGCATTGCACAAATACTTTGTCAAGTTTTTTAATTATCTAAAACATGCAAACCATTCAATTCTTAATTAACATTTCATATTACGTATTCTTAATATAAAACACCATATATGGTAATATATAAGAGTAATAATAAATTATAATATGGTAATATATACCTTTTTCCTTTTCCGCGTCCTTGGGCCTCTGGTCAAAGAAGCCTGTAGTAATGGCTTTTCGTTTCAGCAAGTGCGCGCGGCGCTTCGGCTTGGCTGTGACCGAGGATGTATTATCTGAATTAGAAATTTAGAATTAATAATTTATTACATATATTTTTTAGTCTGTAAGACACATAGTAATTAATCGTTCAAAGAATCTACATATTTAATAGATGGCTGTCATAAATCCTCTTGCGATATATATATGTATAACCGGATGAAGTTTCCCAACTTATATATATATATATATATATATATATATATATATATATATATATATATATATATATATATATTTTATATTTTTCCACAAGTAAACAAGAGTAATTTGACTTGCAACATGACACTTGTTTTGACGAATTCTTTTAATGTTGGCGACACTGACGGCTCCGCGGATGTCTGTGATCTTAATTGAATTTTATTAAGTGTTTTATCTGTAAACATGTTTTTTAAAAACAAAAAGCTGGCGACTTTTGCAATTTTGATATATGTATTTCATTCTTAAGTTACATTTTGCTAATGTTCCTTAAATGCTCTTGTAAATGTTAAATATCAAAAGTTATAAGATTTTATCCCAAATATTATTCTTTACATTCCTTTCTTTAATCAAATTCTTAAAAAATACATTATATTATGTTTTTGTAGTCCAGTGAAAGAGGCTATCTCGATTTATTCTCGATTAATAGCGAGAATTTAGATTGAAAAGCACACCATGACCTACGCGGCGCCATGAGAAAATTAATGTCAAAAGGTCAAATAATGAGGCATTTAACAAAGGTCAAATAATGAGGCATTTAACAAGGTCAAATAATGAAGCATTTTGTAGGAGAATTTGTTTGGAATAGGGATAGGAATAGGTCGGTCTATGAGTGCGAGAGTCTGAAAAATAATAAAAGAAAGAAGATGACAGATCCATACTTATCTTTATCTCAACACAGGTGCAAGAAAGAGAGACAGATAGCCTCATTTGTTGTCTCTTTTTTTTCAATAGGCACCTTTTGGCTGGAATCCTTACTCTATGAATACAAGTCGTACTCAATACTTCAATTGGTATTTAGAAATAAAAACCATGCCAATGAAAATAAATATCGAGTATAGGAAAAGAAATTTGGTGGCATTGATATTTTATTTGCAGTTTTAAATGAATGTTTGTACAAATTAATAAAGTCAGCGCTAAGAGGTTTGTGACGCGGCAATGTAGTCAAACACAAATAGCATGAGGAAAAAGCTTTTATTTGAGAACTTTAGGCTGAGTAAATTAAATTATTTTTTATATTAAGGGCTTCCCTTAAATATTTAAAATAGAGTTCCTTTATACGATTAGCAGATTTATAATATTTTAACGATCGGACCGGTGCTAAGTTCGATTCCTGATCTCGACGTTTAATATATATTAATACAAAAACTTTTGCTTTCATCAACAAAAAATCCAATAAAAAACTCATTTTTATATAAGGTCATTTCGGTAATTTGTCATTCGTAGTAAATAATATTATGATCTTTTATGATAACAACAATATTTTACATTATTATATAATTATTTTATTTTATATAGAAAGATCAGCACAATAACATTATTTAATTGAATTTTGTAACAATCTCTGTATTAAAAGTTCATTTAAAGTAGTTTTTCCTATTTCTTTGTTACTATGACAGTTAAATAATGTAGAGTCGGGCGCTAGTCGTTCGTGGGCGAAGTAATCACTCTTCTTAAAAATATCCACTCGTGATTCACATGCGAGCTTTTGTTTTATACGGAGTGTCGAATAAATATTGTTAAGTATTTTATTCAGATAGATCGATGGATACCAATATATTCATTCCACTCTATCATATTAAAACTCTATAACCACCGCAAGACAGTTATTTTTAGTTCACGAGAAAAAAGCTTCAAGAAGAATAATAACATTAATAAATGATTATTATTTTAAACATTTTCTAAAATGTGTTTATCGTTATTATTAAAGAAAGGAATGTATTAAATTAATCGGGAGTCAACAAGATGCAAAGATTTGAAAATTGTATGCAGTGTCGCAAGATAATGAGTCGGTATGCGCTATATTTAGGAGAAACGAGCTGTACACCAACACTTTAAACGTGATCAGAGCAAAATACATACAAACTATTACATGGAATGCAATGAAAGTATTAAGTATATAAGACATGCATTTGTATTTAAACTGTCGTCAATCATGATAAATATTGTATATACGTATTGTAAATATTGTATTCACGCGGCTGTATTCAAGTAAATTAAATCCGAAATTGCCGGACTAATTTCAAACTTATTTCGGGTTCTTATTCATGAGATATATTATTTAAATTGCTTTTAGTATTCACTAGGAAAGATAAAAAATATGTAAAATTCACTCTACCTTTTACTAATCTGTATATTCCAAAGATTAATGTTCACGCAATGATTTCCGAATGATAGACATTTGTTATCTAGCTGCCGACATCAATTTACGAACCCAACTACAGCACCCACTGACTATGATGGGACATGTGAGTCTGACTTCGAGTAAACAAATTCATGATTTAGACGCAGGAAAATCTTCAATATCTGTAATTTGTTTGGTAGCTATTGTTCGAATTCCATTTTATTTGTATTTTGAGTATCTGCATCTGGTGTTTTTAATTACGTTATTATTTTGCATGTAAATAATGCTACAGCAAAAATAAGCCGGGATTCATATTTTTATTTAAAAATGACGCAGTTTTAACTACATATAGGAAAAATGTGAGTGCCTTTAATTATCTTCTAAATATAACATTTGCTAAATTAAAGAAAAAATCAAGATTCAGATTAAAATGTATATAAAAATCTAAAAATTCCCGAATTAAAAGTAATAAACAAACACGAACCGATTGTGGCGTCTGCCAAGTGTCCGAGAGTACGTTAAAATTATAAGCCACCTACTACAAGAAGTAATCAGAAATAATCTTAACAAACCCATCAGATATCATGTGATCGGGTTCAAGAAACATTTCCAGCGTTGCCAACTATTATGTTATGTACAGGGTGCATTATTATTATAAGTATTTATTAATAATCGGCTTGCAAATAATTTTTATTTGAAAATAGATTAAATAATAAATAATTATTTAGTCATCGACCACTAGTGTACATTGGGAAATACCTTGGTAATAGTTTAAAAATGGTGGACTCATAGACATTTAGTGATGTACCTCCTTTCCAACCTCCTGTATATCCGTATGTCATTTTGGCGGTGTCGGGTGACGTCACGCTACGTCACGCTTGCGTAAGAAACGGACTACGTATATATTTAAAGGCGGTCATTTGCAAATAGCACATGTCTTGCATGTGTCAATGTATTTATAGAAACACTCGAGTGGGTCACCTGTGCCTACATTTTTTAGCTTCATTACGTTCCGTCGAAATATTGCTCTCTATTTTTAGAACACACTGTAGCTCGTATCAAACTGCGTTGAAAAATTGTTTTCAATAATCTGTTTATCTACATAAAACTTAATACACATTTCGTTTTCTATGTAAACTGTATATTTATTAACATACTTCTTGATAGCTGAATGTTTTTGCGTATAAATATACGAGTGTGTCGCTGACGCATACAGATATAAAAATATATTCCAAACAATGTGTTTAAGTGATTTTTTTATATAAGTAATTTATACATTCAAATATACTATAATAGTTACGCAAGATTTAGGTAATAGGGCTAATGGTTATTTTTTTTATATACAATGAATACTTGTCAAGAAGAATACGGCATACGAATTAAATAAAATATTTGTAAGTAAAACTAAAAAATGGCGGCTAATAATGTGATTGAGAAAGATAAATTTTCTTTAAATAAAGATAAAGTCCTAAACATTTTTAAACATCATAGATGTGTTACCTTTGTCTCCCGAAACCAATTCATAAATGAGATATGTCGAAGTCACAACTGCAGCGAGGCGGTGACAGAAATTATTAAAACCGTGTAAATCGCTGCTAATGGGTAAAAGATAAAACACTGGCAGGTTACCAAGTTCCCAATGATCGGTTAATCTTAACTCATCCGGACATGCAAGTAGATAAATCCTACGAGACACTTTATTACTTAAGTGATATATGTGAAAAGAAAGTTTTGTAAGTTATTTCAGAAACATAAACCATAACACCACAAAACACAAATGATTATTATGTATTACTTTGTTTTGAATTGAATTGTTGTTTATATAAATGTTAAAATATTCCAAACTAATAAACTTTTATATCCCTATTTCATTAATATGTTCAAACTTTTAATGTAGGAATTTATAACTGTTCTCCTATCACGAGACGATATTATGGTTTGAATGTTTATTTAAACACTTCATGTACCTACGTGAAAAAAAGATTTATTTTACTGAACTTTTGTAAATATGTAGTATTACGAAATCTTCAAAAATAATTATGGAGTACATATTTTACTTTCTTTAATATATCAAGTATTTGAGAAGGTTTATACAGCATTCAAATCCACTTTCAGTATTTCTAAAATGTTAATTACTCTGATTTTATACATTAGAATCATCTTGCTGACCAGCAAATTTATTCTTTTTCATGATGAATCATCTTCCTGGCCTGAAAACCTTTACGCGGGTAGTTCTTTTTATTTTCTATTGAAAGATTACCTATTAATAACACAACCCTCTCCAGGTTGTCTGTAAAAAAACACGTACCAATAAGTGTCTACCTCATAAAAGAGCCCTTAACTTCACGTCTATCCCCAGTGGTTAGAACTGTGGACATTTAAATATTGTACCGTCAAAAGAAATGTATGTAATAAATAAATAAAAAACCAATTACTAACTTTCAGGTATCTTGATATTTGTTCCAAGGTTGAGTTGCTGCAGGCGTGCGAGGGCGGCCTGCTGCAGCGCGCGCCGCTCTACCTCGGACAGAGCCAGCAGCGAGGTGTCTCCCAGCCTCACGCAGCGTCCGCCTCCGTCTGTCCAGCAACAACTGCCCTGCACAACGCGACGCGTCATCACACCATACACAGATTACAGTTTAGGATTAACATTAACACTCTTAATGGAGGAATAATACAATATAAGTAGTTACAATGAACGTCTGCAATATAGGAGAGTCGTAAATGCGTTGTTAGTCTTGAAGAATAGAAAGAACTGAAGGGTAGTAAGAGGTGGAGAAGGAAAGAGAGAGGAGCTATAATAAATACTGTACTTCGTTCTTCTTTTAGTAGTAGTATTAAGTAGTATCTTTTATACCCTTTGACCAGATTTGACCTATTGTCGAGAACTAACTACAGCTAGACCCCACCTGCTTTAAAATATGTCTAGAAGATGCTTGGACACTAAACATTAGTCGTAAAACATATAAAACTATTATTTTATCGTATTCGAAGACAAGAAATCAAAACAAGGTCACCGCATGTTTATTCTATAAATATGAGACCTAGACAGAACAAGAGGCTGTAATCTATTACCGAATTCTGTTAAATGCCATCTCCATTAATATTGCGAGACAAGTAATAAATATCAAGTTTTATTGTTTTAAATATATATCATGATATAAAAATAAAATTTTGGTATAGTTTTTAGACAATATGTAATGACATGGATTGAAAATGACAGCCTGTTGGTCAATTGGATAGGGACTCTGACATTTGAACCAAATATTGTGGGTTTGATCCCACATGGCGTGATTCTTTGTTACACAGATATTATTATTCTTGTTGTACTTTGTATCCGTTATTTATGTTTTTTAGGAATGGAAATTCAAATTGTGTATCGATTACTGCTCAGTATTTACCGTAAGGATAATATTATTAATATTAAGTGTTTAGTCTAAAATTGTGATCCAAATAGAAGAAATCACTCAATGAGTAAAAAAAAAATTAATGAGTCAGCGTTGTGTTGCTAATGTTCGAACTAGTACATACGCTTTTCAGGTTTGACAATATTTTCAGGTTTTTATGAAGCTGCGGTTTCTTACTCCTCATCATCGTGATAATTATTTAATAAAATTATCTAAAACGTAGTTTTATTGTAATTTCATCTCAAATTTGTTTTTATTAATAACATCTGATAAACATAAGATTCTTAGTATACCTATAATTTAATATATCCTGACTCATACTAACAAATCTTATCAAAAGTTCAGTAGTTCTTATGAGATGCGTGAACAAACTAACAGACAAGCAAACATTTTTGATTTAAAACACTTATTTAGAAATTTATACAATGCATAAAACGTTAGTATTAACTGACTAATAAGTTTGACTATTAAGTTAATATTGAAGATGTGACCTCGTAACAGTTGAGAAATAAACTAATCAGCATAGCCTAATATTTTATAGTAAAAGATAAACATATATGTAAATATCAAAAAAAAATCTCGAAGCCATACACATAGATAATTGATATTACATGTAAGGTGTAGTTTACAATTTTTATATGTAAGCTCATGACTGATAAAGAAATAGTATATATTTATTATTAATAAAGTTAATGCCAAATAAAAAGTCAACGACCCTCATTTACAATATAAACTATTTTGGTTATAAAAAATAAAATATTTTTCTGAAATCTATTAAGACGAGCAACTTTTCCATTCAATGAGACATTTATATTTTTTAAACCAGTAATGATCTCGTATTTTATTTCAATATACAAACAGTTTTTTAAATATGTGTGAATAATATGCAATTTATGTCAAATATAATGGTATCTCATCGCCGCTCATAAAAGCCATATTACTGAGAGTAGAGGCGGGTGTCAACATCGAGCAGTTGACATCAAAGTCCATGTGCTGTCAAAAAGTCTATAATATAAATTTTAAGTTTAGTACTGTTTGAATTTTCTTATTAAAATATGATTAAATGGTACTGTATTCTTAATTTATTTTATTATAAATAAATGATGAGTCGCGGTTCAGATGATCTGAATGATAATTATGATTTAAACCAATATTAAATATTATGGTTGGTTTAAAATATTTGAAGAGATGTTAGTGGTGTTAAGCTTTACTGTGAGTTAAAATATTTCAGACTCTAGTTTTATGTGAAGGGAAATTACGTGGTTTTTAGTTATTTAATAAATGACATTTAATGTATATTTAATAAATTAAGTTTAATATAGTATAACTACTAACTTAAATTAAAAATAATTTCAAATTTAAGATTATTTTGCCTAAACATCTTCTACTATTTACTACAAGTTAATCATGAAAATATTTATTCTTAAACATAATCTGTTTCTTTGATTACAACTAAACATAGACACATCATCAAAGATATTAAGAATATAAATAATCACATCAATTGATGAAAACGTTAGCGAAGCGTAAAAAATACACAAACTCAATATTAAACCCAGACTGGTTTGTTATGGGTGTAAAGAATTATCAGAATATAAACAGTAAGCGAAAAGCTTTTATTTACTTAATTAAATGCTTGTAAAACATATAAAAGAAATAAAGAAAGAAAGGTCGAATAGAAAGGAGATAGAATATTAAAATATTTAAACATGTTTAAGGAATGTTAAAATGAAAAAAATATCATTAATTTTATAGATCAACTAAGATCGGTTACGACTTATATTTCATTATAGCAACTTGCTACGAAAAGCCTACGAGAGCTACGGACTAAGTAAGGATGCGAACATCGAAGGTTCGCTTTGAAAATCATGTGATGAACCTCATTACAAAAATCTGCTAAATATGAGTTTACCTTACTGAAATGACAGAATGACTTAAATTCCTAAGTTGTAATTTCTTAGAAATACATGCATTCAGTAAGCTAACTTAATCACCTTTTTTATATATTCTGAATACGTTCATTGCCCAGTTTCATTAATATTTCTAGATCTGCTACTAGTAAACTATACCTATACTTCAATTGTGCTTTTGATATAGAGAATGAAAACGCATTTAACTTTTAACAGGAAGAGTGTGAATGTGTAAAAAAGGCAACAATACATTACGACTGACCTGAGGAGTCCATGCGGCTGCGACGCGGCTGGACGATCGACTTCGCGTGCGCCAGAGCCTCTTACTGACGCTCTGCACGACGCTACTCGATGACCGCGACTTTTGCATACCACCTGCGTTAGGAGTCACAGTTGCAGTCCTACCCAGCAGGGTTGACAAAAACGAGTGCGACTGAGACGGCGAGGGTGGAGATGTTGGGGTTGACGCAACGGAAGTGAAATGTATGTCCCTATACGTTAATATCCAAGCGTCGTCAGTTTGACAGCCCTTGTTGGGACCGTCGTCATCAACATCTCCAGGTTGACGAGGTTTTATGTTTCGTAGATTTTTGTCATAGTTAATGCGCTTGAACCGGTCAGTCTTATCGGCATCTACACTTTTCTTGCGCGCCATTCTCAAATACCGCTTGATGGTGTCGCTGACTGATTGTGAAACGTCGTCGTGATCAACGCTGGAGCGTCGTCGTGGTCGTCTCTCGGGGGGTGGACTGGTTGGACTAGTTGGGGCCGTTGCAGCTTCCAACTTTTCTTTATAAGCTCGTTCGAGCTCCTGTAATAGCTCCTCCGAAATAGGAAGAGTCTGTGTTCCCATGTCAACAAGATTATCTTCTGTAGATTCACCACAAACCTCAATAAGAGGTGGAGGAGACATGGGCGGCGATTGTGAATAGTTCTCATCATTAAACTTTGAAAGACCGAAACTTCGGCCAAAAAACACGCTACGTGAATTAGATGCACTAAACCCACCAGTGGGCCCAAAGCCACTTTGACCACCACCACTCCTACCGCCACGATATGGCTTCGTTTTACGAAGATCATGGTATAAATTTCTCAACAGATTTCTGTCATTCAACAAATCTTGCACAGTATTGTCTCTATTTGACGAACGAAGGTAATGCCTCCCAAGGTTTTCGCGAAGTATTCTTTGCGCTGGATCATTGTCGGCATCCGAAGGATCACGTTCAGATTGTCGTTTGAGGTAGTCACGCAAGGCCCTAATTAATTCCTCGGACTCTGTAAGTCGCGGTGGAACTTTGTCTTCTTCTACTTTCAGGTACTTACGTAGTAAATCAGCTAACACTCCTTCATCATCCTCTGAAATAACAGGATTAGGACATCCATTCTTAACAGCACTACTAGTATTATTAAAAGAGGCACCAATCGAAGTAATTCCAGTGGCGGACGGAGAAGGTGGAGGTGCGGCGAAAAATTCTCTTCGTAGCTTTGCAATATCAAACCGGCCACCCGAAGTGTGAGGAATATATAAATCGGTGGGCCTCGTAAGTTGAGGAGCAGCGTCATTGGGGGGTGAGCGGGCTCTTACAGAGCCGCCACGCGCTCTCTTTTTACGGCGGGGCTTAGGCAAAACTCCGGGATATGAACTCTTCCTCAATAGCAGAAATCGTGGTTCCCGTTGACACACCTCCTGGAAATAGGCTTCGATGCGCGGTATATCTTCGGATCGATTTTGGGCACCGTCCGGTATTAAGCGGCGACCGGCATCGGACATATATTTCCAGGTCTTGCGCGTAAGCAGCCATCGCTCTCGCGGACGGTCGCGGCGACGCACGGTCTTGGTCATGGGGTCGGCGAGGTCGAGGCGCGCGGGGCGGCGACGCTCCATGTCTAAGTCAGGGGCGGCTCCGGGGGCTCCGGCGGCTCCCGCGCCGCATCGCTCGGCCTCGGCGCGCGCACCTGCCTGCGCCAAACTGATCGCTACTCCGCACCGTTCGAAATATTATGCGCCGAAATAGACGTCCGGTAATAGAGCGGCCGTGAACTGAATATAGGGTGCGCGAGCGGCGGCGTTCGGCTCGGCGCGGAGCGGACTGCGGCTGCGTAAACAAACGCACGCCCACGCCGGCCCGTGCTGCGCCTGCGCGCCCGGCCCGGCGCCCGCCGCCCTGCTGCTGTTTGTTGTTCCTTACGTGTTAAGTTGTTTTCAGAAAGTGTAAGTGTTATTATGGGTTAAACAAATATTTGCGAATCTTTTGGGCTATTTTCTTAAAAGTTTACATTAGATGTATTATGAAATTAAAATTATTTTATAAATACGAAATTTATATCATCATCCTTGTTTATTACGGTATTTCGTATTATTTATATACTGATATATCCTACCACTCAATGTCATCGGTAAGAACCATTGAATGAATCATTTAAGTTATAGTATGAGTTATTGACTAACCGTGCCGGGCGGGTGTTGTCGGACCGTCAGCAGACATGCGTGTTTCTGCTGAACAAGTTGAGACAAGTAACGCTGGGTTATGTAAATTTGTGTTAGATTGTCTGAAGTACACGTGAGCTGTTATGACACTTCATGAAACCGTAATGCAAATTTGTATAAGAAAGATTTATTTCCATTCAGTACTTATATTTTGAGTATTAGGTATTATTAATATCTTAGTATTTTATTTACTGTGTGTAAATAACATAATGTAAATAAATGTAATAAACGTTTTGACTTGGAACTATTTATATAAAATATTTTTGCACATGTTTGGTTCTATAGACTTTTACTACTATTATTATTGTTCTTGTTTTTTCGTTACCATATCATTATAATTATTGTTGTGATTTTTACAATTTTACATAGGTACATAGCGAGAGTTAGTTAGTATTTCGTTTTGCAAAAAGTATATATTTCGGATCAGTGATAATTTTATTATATGTATAGATTATTAAAGATTTAAAACAGTAAATTTAAGAAGATTTATTTATTTAGAGTAGTTGGGAATTTACATAAACATCATAATGTGTATTACACACTATATATCATTAATATTGTCTTTAATAATAAAATTGTAGGATTATTCTTTACGATCTTAAAACTAAAACCATTTTGGAGTAATAGGGCGTAATGATATCTAAATTGTATGGTGACCAAACTTCTATTCAAATTAATATAATGATGTTTATTTAACACAGCGGAAGCTGGATCTCTTTACTACGGAAAAGAAAAAAGCTCACAGTTTAGATAATGTAAGCCCTAGAATTAGCTGTCCCAAAAATTAAGGCAATATAGATTTTACCAGTTTGCAAAATAATAATATCAGGACAAATTATACTGATCTAACCCCTAAGTAAGCAAATTATTTGCTTGTGTTAAGGGTGTTAGACAACAATACAAATAAATAGAAATACACATTATAAATACTGCGAATAAATTAAATAAACGACCAAACCCAGAAATACAGACGTCTATGCTCATCACATATGTGCCTGTCCCTGTTGGGAATAGAACCCGAGCCCCATTCGCTACACGTTAGGCGCCTGCGCTAACCACTGGACCAAGGGGGCGGGGTTAAATGATTTTTTTTTTAATATTAAATTGTTCTAAATAAATATATACTTAACCATTTTAATTAATTTGTGACAAATAATTTAAATGCCTTTTTTATGATTATAGCTTTCTTATCTTGCCTTTTGTTCGTCGATATTTCCTTTGTTTTACCCGATTACGGCGAAGAGAATGACAATTATTTGCCGTCTGTATTGGTACTTCAAATTAAATGTTTACCTTTTATTTAAGATATATTAGTAATTAATCATCCAACTGACTATACTTGTAAGAGGGTCTTTTAAAAAAGTATATTAAGTGTACCTACACAACCCCTAATTCCTATGAATGTCGAAGATCTATTTATTTATTTAATTTATTTATTGCAAAATATACAATATAATGTGCAAAAGGCAGGCTTAATGCATTTTCTACATTATGAAATGTACAGAAGAGAATGTTGGTAAGCGTGCAAATTAATAGAAAAAATGATCTTAAAAATTGGAATAAAAATTATATATATACACATATTATTTATAATACTAATATTATATATGACACATAATACATATGATATATAGACACATAATGTGGTCAACAGATATTTTACTTAACTTTACTATCTGAGACATGATCTATCTGGTTACTTAAAGGATAAACGTAATATACATTAATATTATAAATCAAACTTGTAATTAGTTTTAGAGCATTTTATAGTTTATCTAATTAATTATGACTTGGTTAAGACTATTTTGAGAACTATAACGTACTTCTTCTATAAGACCTATATATAATTATACACGAATATTAAACCTTGAATAAAGAAGATTTTTTTATTTTAATTAAATTGTTTGCGTGAAATAATAGCACGTTGCCGGCGCTGCTCTTGCTTCCATATTTGTTCCGCGTAATCTTTACAGTATCAAATTACGTACATATATAACAAACACATATATACTTCTAGATTATGACCGTATAGGGTACGAAAAAAGATGGTAGTAAAACATCAAAGAATAGAATAATGTCATTAACAAAACTGGCTATTCTTTGTTTGATATTTATAATTTATGTCAAATATATCAAGGACAAAATATTTACAATAATATAATGTGATTAAAATAATATTATTTATTATAATATGATTGTACAAGACAAGCAATAGTGAGTGAAGTGATTAAAGAGCTCAAAATATATATATTCGTTGTTTTCAAATAAAAGCTTACAGATTTTATAGCGCTCTACAATGTTTACGTCGTGGAAAAATCTCGATATTGCATTTTCACATTTTGCACGAGCTGTGTCATACATTAACTTCCTAGGCCACTTATAAAATGCTTCGTTTTAAAAATAACCTCGCTCTACGTACCAGCGCATATTTCGTATAGCGCCATCTGTGTGCGGCGAAATAAACAAGGAAAATGTGAAGCTCGCCTAAAACGATTTCCACTGTTACGTCATGGTCTGAGTCTGAGAATTTCGTAGTGTCAGTTAATATACAGAGAGGGCGTTACGGGTATGCCAAGTATTTAATAAATACATTTATACAGTTAGTTACATAGCTTTGCTTTGGTCGTTATATAAATAGAAAATCGGACATAACGCTGTCATGTAACATTTTATTTTTATACAGTTCAATATATTGTCCTCTCTGATACATACGATCAAGAAGTTAGGTAGATCAAAATACTATTATAATTAATGGTTTAAAAATATAATAATGAATACACACATATATATATATATATAAATTAATAATAAGCATGAAAAATGATATGTAGCACACATTCTTTAACTATATCTTGACGTCAGACTGTCAATGGAGGCTCGGGTACTATGCCAATATTTTGCGATAAAAACACAAATATCGATTAGCAATGCAAATTATTAATCGGTTACAATCGAAAATGAATACTTGGCCTGCGCATGCGCATTGAATCACGCTTGTACAATACAATCAATGACATATTGTTATATTTTCAAAGACATCAGTGATTCAGACGGTATTATATGTACTGATTATTATAATTCGTTTTGGTCTTTCTATTCATACTTGACGTTCTAACATGTACATAACTACAAAACTACTAAGTAATTTTAAAATCTCAGTAAGTAACTACACGGGGTTGCGAAACATCTCTACATAGATTTATTTTTGTATGTATTATGTACTCGTTAATAAATAATAAAAAAAAAATAATAATACAGGACAGGTTACACACATTCACCTAACCTCTAATTAAGCAAATGATTTACTTGTGTTAAGGGTGTTAGACAACGATACAAATACTTAGAAATACACATATAAATACTGAAAATGTATTTAATAAACGATCAAACCCAGAAATACAGACATCTATGCTCATCACATACATGCCTGTCCCTGTCGGGGATCGAACCCGAGCCATGCAATGGGGCTCGGGTTCGCTATAGTCAACATAAAATTTTAATTATGTTTAGACTTTTGATTTCAAAATTAGAAAATATTCATTGTTTTTAGTACTTAGTGAGGTAGGTCTTAGAGGGATATTAAAATTCCTTTCTCTATGTAATACTTTTTGTACATATGTATATATTTTATGTTGTTAAAG
The DNA here is from genome assembly GCA_959347405.1 of Napeogenes sylphis. Lineage (NCBI taxonomy): Eukaryota > Metazoa > Arthropoda > Insecta > Lepidoptera > Nymphalidae > Napeogenes > Napeogenes sylphis. Next base: position 27,843,030 of record OY365777.1, on the reverse strand, counting down.
TTGTAGGGTATGTCTAGATTTTGTAGCACATTCCCCACTAAGACATAATAACATAATTACGACCAGCTTACGAAGGAAATTATAATCAAGAAAATGACAACATAAAGTATCAAGATTCAGAAAAACAATCAGTGGACATAATAAATATGCTTCAAGATTTCTAAGAATTGACCTATATTAACAAAATATATATAAAATTAAAATATTAAAGCAATATTTATAAAACTTGTATGAGTTATTTGATTTTTCCCAAACTTTTACCTTAAACATAAATGAATAATTTACTTCTGTCAAATATTTTTATTTATTAAGAATCAACTTATTTGATATTTGTTTACAAAAATAAAAATAGTTTTATAAAATAAATCGTTACAATTTATATAAACTTTAAATTAATAGTAAAAACATGTGTATTTATGTTTTTTTATTTTTTTGGGAAGCTGTCCTGAGTTATTAAACTGAGTGACAAACGGACACAATTAGTCACGCAAATTTAGTTTAGTTTTATTTCTAAGCCAGATTATTATATTTGTAATATGTATTATGTTATTCTGTTTTTTAGCATCCAGAGCATTACACAATATTATCATATTCACTTTCAGCATTTCTTGACGTGTTAGAAACGTAAATAAAATTGTTCTCTCTACTGTTATGTTTTGTAAAATTTAACACTATTTCAGGACAAATTGTAACTTAAATAATTTAAAGATCTAATGTACTACTCTACTATAACTTAAAGTTTAACAATAAACAACCTTTTAATATAAAAATGTAGTTAATATTATTGTTTTGAAATAGCGCTAAAAAGCGAGAACCTAACAGACACAACCAGGACTCTTGGACCTTTTGGATGTTTTTGATTTGCACATGGTAGATATGATTTTAAAAACCCTTAAATTTAGCCGGGTGTTTGAATATCGTATTACCGATAGATATACCTGGTTGTGATACTGATAAAGTTAGATTTAGCCAAAGGCGAAAAAAAAAACTTATCGGTAGAAATAAAGATTACTGCTGAAACTAATTCCCATTTAGGACACTAATAGGATATGCCTTCAATCCCTGCAATTAAAAGAAGTGGGTCAAACAAAACGATTTATATCAGGTAAAGAGCACAGAAATATATGAATAAATTACTTTTTAATAATCGAAATAACAAAGCACGTTCACATCTCTCAATAAGCTAAGGAAGTGTTAGAAGAGATAGATGTAAATGATCATCCAGGGCGTCACGGTGAGTATGCGAAAGCGATCCCGTGGCGTCCCACTAAGGGATTCAGGACAACCGTTGGTTTTTTAGTGGGTAGCGTTAAAATGGCAGCGTCATCTATGCTGCCGGCAAGAAGGTGATGACGGGGAGGCTATGTGGATTCACACATTCTTGGCCGGCAGGTAACCGTAACAACTTTTCTAATGGAAAAAAAAGTAAAGGTGGTCATCAAACTGCGTCAATCATTATATAGTGGGAATGTCTAATTCTAAATAAATGTCTAAAATCTCTACTTGTCCAAGTCTAAATAAATGGTTTGTGACTACTTAAGTTTATTAATTTACTTTTTGTTTGCGAAAGGAAATTAAGACCTCGGTCAAAGTGTACCGAGAAACAATGTTGGATCAGGTTATGATATCTCTTATGAATAGACTTTAAAGACTGATTGACTTGAAAGACCTGGTTACAAGGTACAAAATACTTAAAAACTTAACATGACCCCAACTTCTCGAACTTTATAAAAGATGAAGGCTGACTCGTAACTAACCCAGATGTTAAACCCATCTGTTCCATCGTACCATAGAACCCAGTTTCATGGAACTAGTGCGTAACTCTGCTTGTATATTCATATCTGGACAGATTTAGAATGTTTATAAAGGCCAAAAGTAGATATAAAAAAGGAAATTAATTTTGTTCCTTGGTAAATCTTCAATAAAAATTAGCATTTTCGTTTTAGGATTTGCAAACCTTATAAAAATAATGCTTTTTCACTAAAAGAACTTATTAATACTATTACTTATTTAAATTTCAGCACATTCTTCGATTTAACGATCGCCTGTACGCGTACAATCGTTACCAATATTAGATTAATTTTCCAAGTAAAGCAACAAAAAAATAACCCATTTATTTTCAACACATGTAAAATATAATTTATAAGGCGTCAAGAGACAACGCTATTTTTATCAAATGTATCAAATGATTTACAAGTACATTACACAAACCACAAAAACCGAACCGGAAATGTTTGCGCTCTGATTTAATTCATAAATAACATAATACATCATGAATCCTCTTATAAAAGAAAACGAATAAAATATATCGTCTCAGAGTTCAATAATCTTGCGACACACGAATTGTTTATGATAATAAATCATTTGGATGCCTTAATTATGGAGGACTTCTCTGATTTATTTAAATCAGGAAGTAGCATTTAGGTTTTATAACCAAAAAGCATTATTGCTTAGCTGGTAATGTCTTATAAGTTTCGCACGACTAATTAATACCTAAAAAAATACCCAACAAATAGTTTGTTACAATCGTGTTAACCGTGACTCATCTTCCGGTAGTCAATTAATTAGTTATATCTATAATTTTAATTTTTATCTAGGAATTTTACATATTGTTTTTTAAGAGAATAAAGAGTGTAATCGGGATAGATCAGTATGTGGACAACACTAAAACACATTTCCATCGGTAGAATAAATTCATATCTAAATAATGAAAATAATAAAAAGAAGCTTACAAAGTTATAAGGCTTATAGTAGCTTATATAAGCATATCTTAAGATTAATCCAAATTTACATGGATATTATATAATACCTAATATGTTATCTAAGATTATTTGATTTTTTATGATGTTCTTTTTCGAACAGAAACAACGTTATTAAATATTTTTTCAACATGATTTGAACCCAGTACCCATCAGTTCAAAAACAATAAATAATATTCGAATAAAATATATTTTATACTTAACGGGCGATCATTATCCAATATACAATGTTGAGCGCTAGGTTTTAAATAAGATAAAGTGTTAGTGAGTTAGTGCACCCATTTGATCGAACATTTTTACTCGCTGTTTTTAGGGTCAAATAGTGCTCTTTAATATATAATATTCAATAATCATAAAGTGGGCGAATTAACTGAACAAATATTTATTTTATAGTTGTTTATATTTCTTTTGCCATTATTAAGTTTTTGTTGACATTAATAAATAACCATAACTAACTTTTATTTTGCTCCCAAATTTATTTTTCAGCTCTTGAAATATCCTTTGAATATAATAACCTGTATTCTGTATATTTATAAGTAATAAGTTTTCTTGTAAAAGACAAAATTGTAGTTGCCGTTAGAGTTAGTAAAGAAAAAATTTTATTACATATTTATTAATTTATGTAAATCAATTAAAAAATGCCGACGTAATGAGATCCTTCTTTTTTAACACGCTTTTTTAAAACCCTTGATATTTTTACGAAGCCGTCGATGTTACTGTTTCGTAGCAAGATTTAACTAGATCCAAGAATACATATCTTCTCAAAATGAATTAATATTAAACCTATTCTACGCAGGACAATAGCAAACAAAATAAATATGTTATTTTGAATATATGTATTTTCTTTTAATTCAATAATCTTCATGTTTTTCTTGCCTTTTTTCCAGTTTCTTATTATTGTCTTTACCATTTCCTCAATATTCAAATTGTTTGACCTTAATTTTATAATAACATTTCTGATTGAAATATCGGTTATTTTCATTATAAACACTCCGTCTCAGTCGCCCTCGTCGTTTCTAGGTCACTACCACGACATTGAACTTTCAAAATAAATAACCAAATAGCTGAAATAGATAACATTGTACAATATGCAGCCAACAATCTTTCAACATTCTCGTAAAGGCGGAAAAGGAGTTGCAATGCGTGAAAATAACATTCGTTTTAAATAATCTATTATTTATATAAATTGACTGTAGATAAACTATCGAAATTCCAAAATGATTTATTTTATCTGTATAATATGTAACAATACATCAATAATTATAATTGTTACTATTTTCATAAAGACGAATCCAACATTAAATGATCGTTATAAAATTATATATTTTTACAGTTACATTTTTTTTCTGGTCACATTGAGATATCATATCTAAATATATTTTGAAGGTATCACTTACATGTGTTGCTATAATTTACATTATTTTCAACCTGTATGCCCATGGTTATTGGCTGGACGAATCACAAGAGTTCATCACTGCACTTTAACACTTTTAAATTTCACTAGCACTTTCTTTACATGATTAATTCAAATCACTAATTTAATCAACATGAAAATTAATTCAAAACTTATTTAAAGTAAAATAATTCACTTTTTCAATTAAATTAATTATTCAAAATGAACCCTTTTTCTATTTTTCAAAATGGTTTCATTTGTACAAATTCCCGCGCATTACTTGACGCGCGTGAGAGCAGCGCGCGTATGCGACTCTGCCTCGCTGACATGTCACTGCGGCCATCTGTAACGAAAACACGTTTGACGTGATTATGAATGCGGAAATATAACTAACATCTAAAATTTTCAATTTTTTTCTTGAGATTGTCATACGTTTTAGTAATTACGTACTAACTCGATAAGATTTAAAAAATATAAACCTATTTATAAAACCAATATAACCTCATAAGAGTTAGACATAAACTTATAAGAAATAATAAACTTTAATATAACTGTTGCTTATTGAAAAGAATAAAGATGATTATTATATAATATACCCTTTGGTCAAAATATTTGAAACTAGAGCAATCTTAAATACATCTGTCTAAAAAAACGAAGAACACACGCTTGGGCCATAAAACGGCTCAATAAATTTGACACAGTTAGCAAATGACTTGATTATATCAGGAATTCTGGAAATTCGTTTTATATCGCATTTTTGGCAGATTGAATGGTTTGTACAATTTAACATTATTTCTTAATATTTCAACTGACTTACTGAACTATCACCTCTCCTAAAACCTCCGGGTTTAGAAATTTAAAATTTGAAAATTTCGTTTCACCTCTTATAAAATTAATTATTGGGTGAATATTTATATGAAGAATTATTAGTTTGTAATTTTATTTAAATTTTTTTTAAATCTGTCGGTTCAAAACAGATTTAATATTTTAAATTATCGTCTGAAAAAACAAATAAAAAATTTTACCTGTACGTATTTTCTACGTATCACCTAAAATATATACCAAAAAACATTTTTCTTATTTAAGTTACTATTATTATTTTATCTAGTTGACAGCAAAATTATAATTTATTTATATTTTACAGAATCACTGCATACATTAATAACGGTAGCTATGTGTTACGTCAACGCGGCTGTGGGCGGTACAATGATTATAATTCTTATTTTTAATCCTAAAGGACAATGATTTAATAGCTGGAAAGATAACTATATTGTCAATATAATAACTTATTTTAATTATGACATAATTAAAAGTTTTGTATTGACTTAAAAGAAATTGTAAATAACAATCATTTTAAATACAATTCGTAAATGTTTGTCTTGACGTCGATATATATGATAGTGTAATCAGAATATTATCTAGTAATGATTTTTTAAATTAAGCATTGGTCAAACATATTTAGTAAGATGACAGGGTAACGACTGCCGTCTAATTATTTTTAGCTGAGGCAATGACATTGCTGCGCACACGCATGAAGCAGCCTTGTTTGTTTTATAACATTCATCAACACGATCTTAATTTGTTATTGGTGTTTACGTTTAATTATTCACGTGTAACGACGTGACTTAGTTATAATTACTTGTAATTTGCCAAAGAAAAAACATTAAGTACCAATTGCAAAATTAAACAACTTCAAAGAAAATCTACATTATTTTACCTGCAGTTATTGTGTAAGCATTCTCAAAACACTACTTCACAAAGTCTGCAAATATAATGTTCTACTAAATTATAATTGAAATATATTCAGGAAAGTTATTTTTCACTCGATAATGATTAACCTAAAAATATGGGAGGAAGTTCTGGCTAGTACACATATTATACAAATCATATTTTGTTTTTAATCCTAAACAACTCTCGTGTTGTCGACAGATTGATGTCCGTACTGTTCCACTGTACTGGAATTTTCAACATTTTTACGACCCGTGATCATTCATTGTTACATTTTGATTATGGTAGCTTGTATACTTTAGTTAATACTTGTAATTATGTAATATCACTTTTTCTAAATTATAATGAAAGTTTTTTTTTCTCATAAATAAGGGATCTTTATTGCCTCTATTAAAAACATAAAATTCTGTCAGTCATAGTCGTTAAGTCGATAAAAAGGATTAACAACTGCTCTCTTATTAACAAATCAATTAAATTTTTATTAAAAACTACTACAAATAGTAAAAGTCATTGTAAAAAATTAACTAAATTGTCCTACACCGCTCCAAACTAGCAAGATTCGTCGATCTGCCAGAGAATTTTGGCAGAGACAGATTTGAGCCAAAAATAATATTATACTCATCGGGCACAAGTTGTGATATTTGCAAAAAAAGTCTCCCCTTGTCATTTCTTATCATATTATTATGGTTCTTTTGGAAACAAAATATATTTATAATTAAATAATTTTATTAGAGTTGTTGCCTCTCCTAAGCTGAGAAATTTATGTATCTGTTTGCTTTAGCTTTCACAGTATTCATTTTGTTAAGTGGTATTTAGAATCAGCCGGGAAAAGAAGATAGAAGGAAGGAAAGAGAGAAGAGATCATTACTCAAGAGTCCTTCTCATTCTAACATGTGATAAATGTTCTTCATGAATAATTTCAGTAACGCCAAGCCAGGAAGTAGGTGGTTTTCACATAATAAAGATTTAAAAATAATATATAAAGAACCAATTTACAAAGTACCTCCTCTTATCGAGGCTAGTTGTCAACAGCCAATTATATTCGCCTACTTATGTCAAGGAAAATTATTTTTCTTATATAATTTGAATAACATATTATATACTTCTTAAAAACTCTCTCAGTATATTTTAATGAAAATCACATCTATGTCAAATAAAAATACGTTGGTATGATTTGTACTGTACCATATCTTTTGTCGGCTTTTTTATTTTAAAAAATTACTGATTATAGTTGGTCATAGAATAAACAAATCTTAAATTCTATCTTTTAGAATGTAAGTGCATTTTATTAAAGCGTTATCAATAAAATGTCGAAGAATCATAAATATATCCTGACCTTATCCTAATTAACTAACGGCGGTGCAACATCCATTCATTTCTATCAACTGTTAATCTAATAATATCGTAAATTTCATTAGTCGTTTCATTGATCCCTTCTCTATATTTCTCTCTCTTTTTTACTTCCCTCTCTCTCTCTCTCTATACTCTCTAACTCTTCGCAATGAATCTTTCCAGTAATGTTTACATCACATGGACATGTAAATGCATAGACGACATCCACTCACCTTAACCTAATTTCGTAGCATCTCTGCGGCTTCTACAGCATTTTCGAAGGTGGGACACAGCACTGGGAGTGTTTGAAAGATCTATTTGATTCCTATAGTAATACCATTACCACACACCAGCGGCTAAACTATCATACTTATCAACAGATCAAGACATACCTAAATATTAAAACATGATATGCCAAGATACGTGTTCAGACTTTTTTACCTGGTTTATATATTTTTTGATATATTATAACAATATAATTTTGAAAACAATTTGAATAACGTAACAGTCTTAAACATGGCTATGAATCCATTTTGAAGATATATATTCATGATTTCCGATTAAGAATAGAAGCGGACTCGACGCGTCTGTTTTGAATTAATGTTAATTTTAGACTATTTCCAGACGATCGCGAATGTCGTCTGTGTATTGCAATGGGAATTATATAATATTAAAAGAAGATCATGTTTTAAATGCAAAATAAGACCACTAAACCAATTTTGTGGTCTGGATTTAGGTATAGTCTTATAACAATAATCTAAATCTTTAAGTTTAAAAAAACAAAACCACACCAAAAAACGTAATAATGAAGACAATTTAAGTAAAACACAAATCTTGATTTGAATTATGTAATAACTAGTAAACAATATTCTCTAGTTTTCATTTATTCACAACACAATTGAAAGAATGCCAGAGAAAAATTAGAACATTTATATATTTTTTTATACAAAGCAAGGAAATATATCAAGGAAACAGAGATTAATAGCGTACACAGTACTGCTTCCTTTTTAATTATATGTTACATTGATAATTTATGGTTTTACTGCCTTTACTAAAAAAAATAGTTTACCTAAATATATATTCTGCCCTATATTTTAAACTCACTTTTACTTTTTAAATCACTTCCGATCATTCCTACTTACTTTTTAAATCACTTCCGATAGATTTCACCCTCTTAGAAAGTGACAAGGATACTTTTTATAATCAGAACGCGTTTTAAACACAACTGAGTTTCGTATTTGAGTTACAAATAATTTCTCCATAACTCTACCAAAACTGCAGTCAAGCAGCATTGTGGGTTATACGTAGTAATAACTCCAACGTTAAAATATCAGAATTGGTATCTTTCCAGTAGTAGAGACAAAAATCTAGTTACTTTTCCTCATATTTTGAAAGCCGGAAAGATAGACGGATAAAAGAAATATAATAATAAACGTGCTACAAATAATAAACCCAAATAGCTGTAATATAGTAAAGGCCACTCTAACTAAACCGGTCCAAAACAAATAAAGATGCCTGACGCAAGACCAACCGATAAATTATAGACAATAGTAATTACGTAACTGTTAAAATATACATTAATGATTTATGACAGTTTTAATTATGTCTAATCAGAAAACGTAAAAAAAACAAATCTTCACATCCAAAATTACATACATATCTTTTCACTTCGTTTTCAACATCAGTGAATCGTTTACCGGAGTACAATAGTTTTACCGGGGTGCATAAAACATTTAATAGAACATAACAAATAAGCTTCACAAGACAATCTTTTTACGTCTTCTAGGACAAAGGTCTTACAATAACTTAGTATAGACCCTAATTCTCATTTCAATGGTAAATAGAGAAAACAGTTAAACGAATTTATATATTATCCCTGAGGCTTTTTTACGGTGCATAAGGCCTGTATGATACTAAAAAAGTTTGGTATAATTATTCTAGCAGACATCATAGAAGAATAGCCTTGAAAAACGAATGCTCATAAACAATATATAAACTCCTTGCTATAAGGACACACCGGAGAAGAATATTTTAATAACATTAAAAATTAAAAAGCCGAGAAAACTCATTGATAACAAGATCAAATAAGACAATGATAGATTAAGAGCGGTCGTAAAAAGAGTTCCTAAGTGTTATTTTAGTTACTATAAACAACAACTCCTGCGCATGTTACAGGCGCCGCGCAATTCCACAAATGTAATGAACGTCGTAAAACTGCACTATTAGACAGTTGTTTTTCTCTTTCCAATTACACTATACTTCTAAGTGCTGATTGATATAAAATAAAAGATACATTAAACGTGAATAAATCTTTAGTATGGTTAACAAAAAGACGTGCCGCTAAAATCAATTGTGATCATTTAAATAAAATCAGCATCTGTTTTGAATTCATTGAAATTCAAATCAATGAAATTAACAGCTTTTTACCAAATTCATATGCAAGTTTATATGGTACTTATATAAAAAACATTTATTAACATTTTCTGTCTTTCTGTCTGTACCTTTGTTTGTTTTAACTAAACTCTTAAACAGCCTGACCGACTTTAACAGGACTTTCACTGGCGAATAGCTTATGTTAAAAAGATTAACTAAGGCTACTTATATTTTACAAGAAAAAAAAATATTGCCAAAATTAAATATTAAAAAAATTTACAAAATTAAATATGTTGTGATTTCATACTAAATAGGTTCATAAATATTAAATGTCTTGGTAGGCAAGTAAATACATTAATATAGGTAATAAATATGAGATTTTTGTAGGCCATAACGTACCATAAAAACAGGTAATATAAATAAAATATATTCTGATTCTCTCAAATACCTAATTCTGTACAGCGAACACTCATTTACTAAGGGATTTTAGAAGCAAGGTCGTCTTGCTTTGTCTTTTAAGACAGGACAATAACCTTTAATGTATTCAAATGTTCAATAAGCTAATTAGAGGAATTAAATTAGAATACAGTACAGTACTTAGTACTGGAAACTGCTAATGTATTATTAATAATTATATATGAAAATATTGAGACAAGAATTTGTTTGTTGGAGAAGTTTTGTTGTTTGCATTGCTTTTGGGTGTATGTTTGAATTCGACTTAGCATGTACTTCAATATTATTGTATTATCACAGGTGTATTATATATCAGTCTTAAGAATGACAATATATAGTGCATTTCTTAAGAAAAAGAAGCACATTACGATATTGACGGCAAAGATAATTTAAATAAATAAAAATATTAAATTAGGGTAATTACTTTTAATTGTAATTGCTAAAAGGACAAACCTGATAGGTATAGAAGAATATAAATCTATGAGATAGTATTATGAAACTAATGGCCACCGGAACTATTTTATTCATTTATCAGACGGACTAATCTTTCTTTGTTTATTAGAATATTATACTTTTTACTAATGGATAAATTTTAAAATTTTGCACAAGGTATTATATTATAAAAAACAGTTTCCTCCTTATCTTACATACGAATGATAAATATATAATTTTAATATTAAATACATATTTTGCTTAAATCCTGCAAAAGCAAGCATAATGCCATTATCTTCCAGCAAATAAACTGTTAACATTAAATGTGAACAGTGAATAACACAATTTTAAATAAAAAAACCTAAAAAATCATACATAAAAATATTTTTACATATTAAAAAACTGCGATGGAAATTGTTATTAATTAAATATTTGAACAAATTTCTATTAAAAACTTTCGGGTTTCATATTGAGTTGTGTGTACACATAGATATTATATAATTTATTTGAATTTTCTTTTCTTATTTTTTTATGCTTTAATAATATATTAGTTATTTTGAATTAATTGGCTGTTGTAAACAATAAGTAATGAACTTATTAAAGACATAAGTAACGAAATACTCGTTTATAAGATAATGATCAATATAGAATATCATTTATTATGTTAGTCATGTGGTCATATTAGCCGTCTGTGGGACAGATTGATGACTGACAGTGACTCACACCGTCTCATACGTGTCTGTGTTATATATACTTGATTTGTCACCGACTTCTGGTTATACGTGTCACGATTTTAATGTTTTCGTATTAAGTCTAGAAATATATAAAAAATGTAGGTGTTAAGTCTTATTAACTTAGAGAGAGGAGTAACTTTTATTGTAGGTAGACTTAAATATATGACCATATAATTTATTTAATATCATAAATTTTTAAACACAGATTTTATTATATTATATTGCTAGAAATATGAAGATTTTGAAAATTAAATAATCGATATTTAACCAGGATGTAGTAAAAGAATACAAAAGAATAACATAATAAGTGACGCGTGTAAGCAATGCGCAAGCGCATTTCCACCTTACTGATAACATTTTGTAGGATATTACGTTATTAAACAATGAATAAGACCGTTTATTGGGGTTGCCACTTTGATTGAACATTAAATACAACATTAACATCCTCCCACAGAGGTGTAAACACATTTCCAAACGATAAACATTAAAATAATCTGTCTAGTATATTTATTGTTTCCGATTTAAATTAATATAAAATGCTAAGCTATACTTAGTTCAAAACATTTATAAAATAAAATACAATAATCAGCCAAATCTATGAACAATAATTGAAAAGAAAGGATTTACCATAAATAATAATATAATAAAAAAAATAATTGTACGAGTATGTAGCAACCCTAAGCACTGGTCACGCCCATGTAATCCAAAATAACTCGTCCGCCGCATTACTTCCAACACATTTCCTCAGGTATTTCTGAGATACACTTAATCTTATTTAATAATTATAAGCTTTTAAATATTACAAAGAAAACATACAAAGACTTGTCTCATTTAATCCTTTAGCATTCAAACAAAGTACATTGTACATCCCTCAATTAATAACAAGACGCTTCTCATCTTAGCTTTACTCCAAGCAAAAAGTTTAAATCATCATCTGTTTTTATATTTTTTACGCAATCCACAGTGTAGAAGTAATGATATCTTAATAACAATTTGAATTAAATATCTTTTTTAAACATTTTCCTAGGAAGAGAAAATTGATTGATCGAAGTGTTTTTTTTTTAAATATTTTTTAAGTAGTAGCATAATATTGTGGTAGTACCATAGAATTATTATACAATTAAACTGAAGAAAAAACCACATTTACGAAAATTATCTTCATGTAGTAATATGTTATACAACTATAAAATCTCTATTAATAATTTATATTGAGCAACGCATTTAGATATGTTACTTTAGAATTCTTCTTTACTTTTAAAATTCCTATTATTATACTACTATTAACCTGAGTTTTGTTTTAATATACATGAATGTAGTCATATAATAAGTAGGTACTGATTGTTATTTTTTTTAATAATAATCTTTTTTTAAACAATACCCATAAACAATATATTTTCAATAAAACACAATGTTCTATATCATTAGATCTGAAATCGATGTGGAAGGTCTTTGGCAATAGTCTGAAAGCGGATTTACGATCGCTAATAAACTGAATAGAAGGTTGCCTCTGATAGCGGAATTATAATAATAATAAATCACTATGATGAACATTGGAAAAACAACACTACGATTGTTACTATTAATCAGTTAGAAGCCTATTAAGAAAGTTTATAATTAGTGCTTAAATTGTGATTGCAATGAAATAACTTTATCTGTACTAAGCAAGTAGTACAAAATTCATAAGGTAATCTTCCAAGCTAATTCGTAAGGAACATTCACTATATAGCGACCTAAAAAAACAAAGTCATCTAAACACTTGGCACGGTGATACTCCAATAGTGTCAGAAGTATCAATCTGTCATACATAACTGTACAATTTGTATCGTTTTCTTAGAAATCACATTTTTTTTAAATATAAATGTGGTACGACGTCTTTAAAGATTTTTCATTACAATAATGGTAGTAAATATACAATTTTAAATATATAACGTAAGTGTGATAAATGTATTAATCAGTAAACGCTGGTAATGACAACCAACCCTATTATATTGACGTCACTTATTACCACACGCTAATGCATTCGAGCACTGAGTGATTCTGTCAATGAGTCTGCAGCGTATCTCCCAAACTCGACAGTATTACAAACACGCTTTTCACGAAAATTGGACCGACTGAATCATTAAACGTGTAAAAGATAGCTGGGTTTCGATCCAACGAAAAGGCAAATTTTATATCGCAAAACTGTTTTATCGCTAATATATAATTACATTTTTTTATGAGAAATTTTAAAAATATTTGTTAGAAGTGAACTACTGAAGCGGATGACTCTTTGACGTTCCAAAAATTTTCGGTTCACGCCTAATTAGCCAATATTTTGTATAGATATTCTAAACAAAATGGACAAATTAATAGCTATTTGGCGATGAACCAGAAAAAAATATATGATTCATGACTGATAAGCTCTGAATCATGTCTGATCCGGACGTGTAGGGTCTCACGAAATAGTTTAAGCTAAGTCACAGCTATTTATACATAAGATCAGTAGTTCTAAACCATTGGCATGCTTTTAAGATTATTACTAGCTTTCAAAATATGAAACATACTAAGTAGAAAACAATTACACAATTAAAATTTAACACTACAATACATTCAATAGTTTATTGATTGTATTTGTAAACGTTGTCTATGAACGAAATGTAATTTTCAGTGTCGAAAGTCGAAACCTTGACAACGGGTTATCGTAATACTAATAATATCTATCAAATGCATTTAAATAGAGATAACAATAACGTTACATGGCATACCGTAGCGAGTTGCCTCGAAATTAAAGGGAACTGCACACGGAATTAGAGATTTAAGATTTTTTCAGATTCACTGCTTAAATTACGCTAATATCAAGGAAACTATATCTTACAGTAATCATTATAGAACCGTATTTTGTGTCATTAAAAAATATATTTATTACTGAATATAAAGTACAGATTGAATGCTTAAAATAATATAAAATATATCGCATAGGTAAGATATTACAGCTAAGACAGATACCTACATACCTACCATTCAGCCAAACAATTCCTCAATACGTTTACAAACATTATTGTTCATGTGTAATCCGCCTTCAAGACTTGGCTGGCGTGTTCTCTGTCACGTCCAAAGACATCGTCACAATCACAATAATCTACAATATTGAAAAATCAACCTTATTGTAAAAGAGTTCAATCTATTATTATTTTTATTCATTACACGAGATTATAAGATAATCATTTGAAATAGAACCATATTACAGCGGACTGTGGTCTAATTTTCTTTATTTACGTTATAAAATACGGTCTCGATTCTCTCTACGTCATACAATGATGTAGGCGCTAAATTAGTGCTACTAAATTTAAATGGTCGCAGAGATTTCGTAGTATCGTATATAAATAAACCACACGACTGCACCGCCTTGCATGTTACTTGTGTTAATTAACTTTTAATTATGTTTATTTATTACGATATTTTAAACCATATCATGATTTTTGGTACTTTATGTTATATGTATTATTAAAGAATACCACTTTTAATTACTCGCTGTGTAGAGCTCTTAATAAATTTAGACACTTTTTGTGTTTCTTTTGTTTTTCATATTAATATTTTTTTTTATTATATGTTATTGCAGTCATAACATAATATTTGACTTTCATCATTCATTTCATTCCATAATATTTGACTTTCAGAGTCAACTTACAGAATATATAAGGAATAATTTGAGATAATTGTAGTTAAAATTACTTACTATAATCCATCAGAGTCATTTTTTTTAATTCAAAATGAAATAAATGTTCATTTTTATCTTAAGCTAAGCCGATTTTTCTATTTCATGGGATTTATTAGAAGAACAGGAAGGAAGTGAGAAAACACGTTAAGGTCTCTCGCTCACTATATGAAAAAATACATGATAAGAGAGTGTATATACTACTCCGATAGAGTCAGTTCAGATACGCACTGCAGTAATTTTGTTATTATGATATTTTATGTTCTTTTATTATAAGACGTATTTCAAACTAAAAACATAAGGGCAGTTTTTGTATGGAACTGTTAAAAGATATGTCTTTTATTATACCTAGTTTTATGTACCAAACTATTTTCCTGCTAGACAGTTGACAAATATTAAACGATTTGTTGTTCGTCGTGTGACAAATTACATAGAAACTCGTTTAAAAAGACTTATGCACCCAACCATTAAAAATTCTAACATTTATAACAGTTAGCCGAACATATACCGTTAGTGGAAACAGTTTAATTTATTTAATTTCAATAAATATCGTTATAGAAACAGTATGTTCTCGGTACATCGTTATCTGCTCATCAGTTGTCGGAACCTGCCAGTAAATGAACCGGCAAATAGCCAAGTACAGAGCAATTATAATAACTATTTACAATGAAACTAATACAAATTATTTGTTACTTTGAGAGGAAAATAGTATAACAATTTATTTTTCCAAAGCTCATGTTAGTCAAATTAACTACAGAAAAAACAAATAGTACATATTTCTTTTCTTTGTTTACAAAAATATATTTTTTGCTTTTTCCATTATTCTCATTGTGCATATATTTAAGTATGTATGAAATTAATTTCTTTATATTGTTAATGTTAAGATTAAAGTGCTAATGTAACTCAATTATATTTAGCATTTCTTATTAAATAATAGTTATTAAAATGAACTTATTCTATGATGTAACGATAAATGTTACTTTTCTCTATAGTATACTAATACTATACGTTACAGTATACTAATACTATAGAGAAAAGTAACATTTATCGTTACATCATAGAATAACATGCAGTCATTTCTTGATTGTTCTGTTAATAGTTTACATACATTTATTGCAGGTAGAGAAAACGTTCGTCCATTATGTTGAGTTTTATAATTAAAATCACTACAATTGTTTATCTTATATATATTACGCAGATTTTTTTATATTTATTTGTATTAATTTTATTTTTAACACTAAAACAAATTTTGGATTAATAGTATAAAATAGAAAAACTATGATTAGAAAATTATTATCTATAAACCATAGATATCCCACTAGTACCAAGTGGTTGTCATATCATTGCATTGGTCAGCTGGCACTATTTCATCCCAATAATCCCATGGGACAAATGACAGCCAATTTTAGTGCCAAAAGTTCCATTACCGCCATTACGTCATCAGTGTCTTGTAGTGACTGAGATATAATGTATATTAAAAATATAATAACAACTTTTCGTAAAGTCTTACTGACATATCAATTTCATGCGAATCTTTTATGTATTAATATTTTATAATATAATTATTAAAAAAGATAACTTATCCAGTCTAATTATAATTAAATAGAATTCCCATTTTATTGTTCCTGTTCCGATCTTTGAAAATAAATTCAATACTATATCTGAAGGTTTCACAATGATACAGGAAAAAAAATCATGGAATCAGTTACCGATTTTATGGTAAATATTCCTGTATTAAATTATTTTTTTAAAGAAATTTCATTAAGATATAACACAGTAGCTTAAAAATAAAAAATGTGGTGTGTAGAAAATAAAAATGGGTGAAATGTTTTATTTCTTATGCTCATAATAACATTATATTTTATTTTTAATTTAAACGAATCGATGTGCCAGTTTCCTCAATTGTTATAACACCATGGTACCTGGAGGATAGACCTGTTATAAAATAGATTTGACAAAACTTTTATAGAACGCCGAGTGACGCTCACAGGTACTGTACTTTTAAAACTTTTAAGAAGACACAGGAAATATATATTGTTACCTCAGCTCTGTAAAATATATTTTATTTGTTGGTATTTTCAAACTACTTGGATGGTGCATTTCGGAGACAGTGTATAAAATCTATAAACATGCCTAAAGTAGTAACTTGCTTATTATCAGCAGGTTACACCTGCTAGGTTTCTTTCCGATATTCTTACAATCTTACAATTATATTATAAAATTAATTATTATATAAATAATTTTTTTTATATATTTAATTAAAATAACTCTTTGAACTAGTTCAAAGACTACTATTTCAAAGACTACTACTATTACATACTAATGTTAATCCTTAATTATTTGCGTCTTATTTGTTTTCTTTACTCACGGAAATGCATTTGTAAATCTAAATACTAATCACTAATTACAATTATTATAAAATAATGGTATATTAGCAAATGACTGAATGAAATGAATGATGAAATGAAATGAATGAAATGGTATATAGACTTCCAGTGTACTGCACTTAAATTATAAGAGTTCTATCATTTTTATTTTAAGACTTTATTGTAATTGTATACTATGTTGGCCGACTATACGATGACCAAGACACTAATTAACAGTTATACCGAATTTCATAAAAAAACTACTACTTTATTTCTTATATTTTTTTTAACAATTAAATAATATATCATCATGTGTAGTACATATCTTTTACAGACTTTAATAATAATTATAATATCAGGACAAATTACACACATTGATCTAACCCCTAAGTAAATTATTTGCTTGTGTTAAGGGTGTTAGACAACGATACTAATACATAGAAATACACATATAAATACTCAGAATATATTTAATAAACGACCAAACCCAGAAAACCAGACATTTGTGATCATCACATAAATGCCTGTCTCTGCCGGGAATCGCACCCGAGCCCCATTGCGCCGGGACACGTCAGGCGTCTGCACTAACCACTCGACCAACGCGATGGGGCGGTAAACTTTAAGTTTGTATATCTTTGGTAAGATTACCTAACGTATGTAGAAACGCGCGCTAATGGTAGACACTGAACTACATGTGAAGTTACCGTAAGACGATCCGTCGGTTTCAGTTACCAGGGACCGTGTTTTGTAAACCAACTCATGAACATCAACATCCCATGATATTTAACTTTGTGATTGTACCAATATATTAGAGCATTTGAATATTCTAGTTTTATTAAATTTGTGATTGATATTGATTGCGGTTTTATTTGCATTTTTACTTAGCAATGCTAGAGTTGTATTCTAGTATATGGGATATAAAAATTACTATATCCCATATATATAAAAAAACTCGTTCATAAATATACAATAATACTACAAAATTAATAGGTATATATATATATATATATATATTTATTTTCGTTTATTTATCAGTTTAATTTCAAAGTTTAAGTCCTGCTTAAGGCAGGACCGTCTCATATCTCTCCGAGGGTGCCGGTAGAGTCGGTCAAAGGACAAGAATATAAGTAGATACTAACATACACCACATCTCCGAAACATGGCGAAAATCCCTATAACAAGCATTCCGAAATATCTTTACGAAAAAAAACGATTATATTTTATGTGATTTTAATTTTAATAGGTTATTTTTCGTAAAAATAATGGAATAAAAATAGTGCAATAATAGTAATTAATATTTACTGTAAAATAAATATACATAGATGTATTAACAGATCATAAAAGCAACTTTGATCTGAGAATGACGCAGATATGACGTCTTTAGAAATTTTACCGAAACAATATTGTATGAAACAAATAATTTTTTAATTAAATTTACAAACCACGGAATCCAGAAAACATAACTCGCACTATTGACACATCACGAACTTACTTGATACTTTATCATTATCATTGTAGTAATTCATTCATGAAAAACAATAAAACATTTTCCCTGTTGCTTCATAATTTTGTCAATAATACAAACGAAAGCTACCAACGCGTTAATGTAACGTAAAATCAATCCCAATATTTACATATTATTATCAAACGAAAGTGTGTTAGTGAAACATAAATCAAACGAATAATTTATTTTATTAACGATTGAATTCGTAATAAAAGCAACCAAAATAATCGAACCCAGCCTACACAGAAACCGAAGATGCAAAGATGAAACGCTTCTGTAAACATCAAACGGCATTCGAGCTACTTTGTCCCAGATTTCTTTACAAGTGTTGATTTTCGTAATACAAGACGTGGATGGGAATTAGCTTTTGTTTTATAAGATTTACGTTGGTATTGTAAGACTGGATAAGTTTTATTGTCGCTATCAAAGCGAAGGCAAGTAATAATCATTTGTTAAGCCCGCAATGTATATCTGTTTAAATCTGCTGGTTGAACTGTGTAGTCCTAATATTTTGCCGATTTCACGGGTCTCGTTTCCAGTAACAGGCCATGACAAAATATGTCTGATGAATATTTATATATGTTAAAAGATTAAATATATATAGCAAACCCACAGTCCAACTGTGTGTTGGAACTACACCGAGAAGTAAGAAGTTAATTTATAATCTTAACTTCCTTATTGGCTGTCTAGACTAATATGTTTAACTTTATTTATCTGTCAAGGGTCTGAATAATTTTAAGTGTAACAAAATATTAGAAATTAAACAATAATCCTATGGGAATAACAGTCAACATTTTATTTTGATCTCAATAAATTGACTTTTATACAGAATTATTGTATTGATCTTTCGTGATATATACTTCGGACTATATTCACAAATTCAAATTTAAATATCTTTATTCAAGTAGGCGTTTACACTCACTTTTGAATCCTCAATGATTACATTAGCACTGGCAGTGTAGTAAGTCCCTAAGTAAGCTACCCCACCAGCTCGGAATAAGAACCGCGATTGGGTGCGAACCTAGTGGGGAAAATACTTTTTTTTTTGTGTTAATAGAGCTAGATAACATTTCGGCTGTATATAAATATCCGGATATAAATAATAACTAAGAATTGACAAATTTCAATGGCAAATGGATATAACCATATCTGTCAAAATATTTTTTAGAAATTAAATGACGGTCGGGTATAATCATAGAATGTATAATAACTCTATGGGTATATGCGAGTATTTGACTTACAGACACCGAAATGATAACCTAAGAAAAAATACTTTTTTATACTCACTTTAAAAAACGACTTAATAAATTTAAATATACCCATCCAAGAAACACTAATTAGAGTCTTGAGTACAGGAAAAACATAATATAGCTAATATGTGTAGAGAAAGTCAAAAACTAGTCGATGAAGGCTTCCAACAAGCTGTTACAATCCTACGGTCTCTCCTTTGATGATAACGAACGAAAAACAAATATGTAACAGTAACACTTATCGCAAGTAATTAAATGTTACAATACAAGCTTCAACTTTACTACTAATCAATGTTACCTAAAAATTTAAATATTATCTAAAATTAAACAATTTTAGGTTATTCAGTAATCTCAAAAACTACCCAAAGACTGCTTCTTTTTAAAGTATTAAACCCTTCTTTGAGATAGGTTTCATTTAAAATTTTGGTAATGTCAGTGTCAATGTCAGTAAAAAAGAAAAAACAACCACAAGACTATTTTTCACAGTTCAAAAAAACTAGAACGCACTTCCGGTCCTTCCTTCACAGCGTATTAGATATTAATTTATAAGAGACATTTTAATAAAAGTATTCTTATAATAATGAAGTTATTACTGGCCGCTAATGTTTTTAAAACCGATACATTAGCTTATTGAAAGTAATAAACTATTTAAATAACATTTCTTAAGTACCTTCTTAATGGATAAACGACATATATTTACAAGATGAATGCCAAATGAAAGGAATTTTTTATTAAAGTATAAAATAAATTTAGAGAAGTATTTAATATATCAAAACATTATTATTTAGAACACAATCATATTTTCTATACTTTTATTAAAATAATAATAGCAATCTATATATTAAATACTTTTGGAAGAGTTTTTATAATAATAGGTACATGATATAGAACCCTAAACATTAGTTTTCATGTGTTTGTCAGTTGGTTTGTTCACGCAACATGCAAAACTGACGGACGGGATTGTCGTTACCTTTCAAGCCATAGCACATTTGGAGTTTTAAAATATTAGTTTAGGTTAAAATTACAATTAAACTACAATTTTACAAATAATAAAAAAAAGGTTATTTTCTACAATATAATGGATCTCTTATTACTGAAAATCAAATATTATTACAGATAAGAGCTGTACTAACGTAATAAAAGTAATGCTATTTTTATCTCATGTGAATTTTTAAAATTTAAATGAAATTTGTTAAAATTACCATCGTATTTTTAAATGGTAGTGCAATTTTCGTAAATAAATATAAAATAAAATAATTGTGTATGTAAGATAAAAACCCACATATACCAAAAGGAATCCCATCTCTAACGGTGGTATCTCTTCTTTACCACAGACAACGAAAGATGAACCCTGAGTAAGATTTAAAAAAATATGAATGACGCCATATTTGTTCATTGTGAAAACATTTTATAAAAAGTCGTCTTTTAATTATAAATGGAATATATTATAATTATTTTTTAACTTTTACTCAATAATAATTATTAAAATCTTAGTTGATAAAAATAAGTGAACGATTAATTTACAATAGAAAAATAAATATTTAATAATTTAAATAAAGAATACGTATAAGTATACGTAATACGGAAGAAAAAAAGAATTAATAAAATTAAAATAAAAAAATACCTGAGAAGTCAATGCCCTTTATAATTTATACTTTAAAAAATAAACACAAACGTATATGAAACTTTTTGAACACTTCACTTTCGAACGTTCAAACTTTAAAGTGACACTAACGGCAACG
The DNA here is from genome assembly GCA_959347405.1 of Napeogenes sylphis. NCBI lineage: Eukaryota > Metazoa > Arthropoda > Insecta > Lepidoptera > Nymphalidae > Napeogenes > Napeogenes sylphis. The sequence goes on along the minus strand of OY365777.1, from coordinate 27,821,270 downwards.
GGCGGAACTGTAGGGCGGCTCGGCCGGCGCACGCGCGACTGCCACCGAACACGGCCCCGCCAATCCTTGCCAATACCCGTCACCAAACATTCGTCCAATATGCCAAAGTACATTGGACAAATATTTTCAGGGTCATATCAACATACCCCTACAGGTTACAGTAAGGGATATTAGGAAATAATTAAGGCTTTTTTAACTTAATATATATAGCTATTAGTATGGTCCATTGATATGTTGTAAATTCATAGTTCAAAGTCATAAATATATCCGCACATTAAATGCACATTGTAGCGAAACTGAAACAAGTGATATAAAACATTATGGGTGTGCCAAATACACAAATGTTTGACGAAGTCGTAAATGTTATTTTGATAATTTTCTCATCCTATACGAGATATCGATGACTGAAAGAAAACAGTTTAACTCCGGTTTATTAATCTATAAGCTACCTACATTATATCTAAATAATTTACACTTTATAACAATAATATTTTTTTTATATTTGAAAATATCTATAAACATGTATAGCCATGTAAAGCTTATTTAAATTTATATAAATATAGAATGAAAAATAAACCGATACAGGCAGGGATTGGAACCCGCGACTACTGGGAATCCCTACCCGTGTCGGTTTATTTTTCATTCTATATTTATATAAATATTTTTTAATAATTTTTACCACATTTTCTTAGCGATTAATTATTCCTAGAGTTCGTTAAGAATTTCAAAGGTTAGTTAAAAAACTTTTGTTAATAAAAATCAACAAAATTTTACTCAATTAATCAAGTTGATTAAAATAATATTAAAAATTAAGTTATATTCCAAACCAATATCAAACTAAATCGTAACATTATTTGATATATAAAATATTTATTCCAGTTATTCATCACTGACGCACGAAAATCACCAAATATATTGAGAATATAAAAAAAGAAGCCAGGGTGTGTGTCTCAACAATACTAAGAAGAAACGAAATCACGTAATATCTACACTTAGTGTATTTCCGGGAACATTGAAACCAATGTTTGGGTTCAAATCTTTGTCTTGAGTATGAATCTCTTTAGTACTACAAATGATTAATGTTTGCGTACGAGCGTGACGGATTTATAGGTTATTGTTGACTTGAGTACACTTTAATACATATTTGAAGTTTACGAAGCTGTTGGCAGAGTTTTGGTGTCCGTAATGATTGGACAGGACTCAGGTATTTGTCTTCATGGTTTCTTAGACAAATCTAGATTAAATACAGTTTCAATAGCAATATATAGTAATAAAAGCATTCTACTGAATGCTTATATTACTATATATTGGTACTATATATTGGTACTATTTGGTACTCCAAATATATGTTTGAAAAATCTATAGTAAATTTATAGGTCGCGGGTTTATTTCCCGTGTCGGTTTATTTTTATTCTATATTTCATTAAAATTTACATAATATACATTTTCACTTATGTCTGTGTGTGTGTTTATATTACATTAATTAATTGATTTTATTTCTTGTAATGTTAGAGGGCTTGAAAGTAACAAAGGTTTGAGCTTTCAGAAACAAAAACAGACAGCTACTCGTAACATACAAATACTTAATTGTTTTATTGTATTTGTAATTAATAAATGTAGAATGTCTTATTTTTATTATTGTTATATTCTACGATATTAAAATATCAAAATCCTAAAATTACGTGACTATATTAAATTATTCGGTTTCTAAATATTTTTCTCAAACATTCTTTTATGATCTTTTCTTCACAATATATTTATTGACCTACTCAAAACTTATGCTCATAAAGTAAAAAAGAAGTCCGGGTAAAATTACTTCTTTTTAATAATATGTATTAAAAATAACAAAGGGAAAGTTGAATGCGGAATTATTTTTACAATACATGTATGAATACATTTTTTACAGATGTATATTTTTAACATAGAATAAATAGTATTATTTTTATAAAATTTAATATACACGCTAATATTTTATATAACAACCATGGTGGTCTTACTATCTACTACTACTACTACTCATACGGGGATCACCTTAGTGGACACCAACCACCAACCACCATCACCAACCACCACCACCAACCACCACCACCAACACTGAACCTGAACACCACCAACCTGAACACCTCGGAGCAAAATTTATTTATAAATGTTATTATATCTTCATATTATTTTCACAAAACAATATTTTCCAAACATCTTCAAAGTCATTATAGACACTTATTAGACAGACCAAACAGCATCCAATGAGAGACATTTGATGCAAAAGACCAATAAAATACAACAATAGGCACCGCATGCGGTTGGATGTTCGCCAACAAACATGGAACAAAGGAGACCGTTCCTTTGTTAACAAAAGCCTGGTTCCCAAGTACTGGTTTGAAATGTTCTCAGTAGTCACTGATTTAGATTATTGGCCTTTAATTCCGATGTTTTTTTATTACGATCTCTTCCGCGTTATATTTCCCTGGTTACTTAAAAGCATGTTACAGAATATTTATTTTATGGAAAAGCTCATTAATACTTGAAATCATGATAGGTACCTGGTATTAAGTATCAAGATTTGATATATTTTAAAAGATAACTACACCGATAGCTTTATAGCTTAAAAAGTTTTTTGATTTGAAATAAGTATGTTTCTAATAATAGAAAAATATTGAAAAGTTAAATAAATACGTATGATTATTAAAAACTGTGTAACATATACCTGCATGCGAAAATCAAAGAAATTATTAAGTTCAATATAATTGTTGAGACTTTTTGTTATCAGAGATGATACAGAAAACCTCCGAAAATAGTTTTTAAATTAACCAACTACTCTACATTTATGGTAACATATTATACCCGTATCTTTGACTCTCGTAAAAAAACCTATAAGTAAGCACATAGCAACTGTATACAAATTTTCAGAATATATTTTACTTCTTGGCTTATAAAAAGCGAAACTTCTGTAGAAATATAATCTATTTTTATTTTATTGATTACACAACTTTTGATTTTTTTTTCGTGGAACTATTCGTTCTATAGGCTTTTTTCGACTTTTTAGATATTTTTTAACACAAATTCTAATATACTCACGTCAATAGCTGTATTTGCTGCCAACGATTGCGAAATAAAGAATTATTTATATAATTGAAAAGGAAATATAAACATTTAATATCATAATCGTGTATAATAAACCCCTCAACGGCACAAATATATAAAATACTCAAATAAAAACAAAAATATGATAAATACACGTTATTTTGATATCAGCAGACGTATAATTTTCTTGTTGACGTAAATTCAAATTGTGTCAAGTTCTTATTGATCTGAAAACATAATTTGTACGTTTATTAGACTACTACTTGACAATTTCGACTCTATTTCATATTTTATATTAGTTTTTCCGGTTATGTTACTACTACCAGTCCATACTCTCCTAATACCTAAGTCATGTTACTCCGTACCTTAGAAAAGTCTCTCTCCATCAAACGGTGCTCCATCTAGCTCTGGTTGCCTGGTACCCTCGGGCGGCATTCCCCAGCGCGGACGAGAGCCGTTGTGTGCGTAGTACCGTGGCATTCTATCATCTCGGATCATCTCGTACGCCAACCGAGCTATGCTCTCCTGGTACTCGCTAATACCAGTTTTATATAAACAGGGGCGAACGTAACCAAGAACTGGATAGAAAATAAAGTCGTAACTCAAATAGAAAATAAGATGATTTGTAAAATAATGACATTTTAAATAGGATACTAGATTTTTATTTATTGTTCTATTATTATAAGAAATTTGTAGGAACATTTTTTATAAATTTTACTTTTATATCATCTGATCAATATTACATACAAATTATTAAATAACGCTCTATATTACAAGATATTTGTTTCAGTCGGTGTCGGTGTTATGATTGCAATGAAAAACAAACACATACTTACAATGCCTGTCAATGCTCATCAGTGTGAATGCATAACAAATTCACATCTATACTAACTTTATAATATAATAACGAAATCTACTGAATTACAACTGACTGGGCATAAAAATACGTGAATGTTTTGCGTAAACGAATAAAATATTAAGCAAATAATTTTTACATAAAACATTTTTCATTAACATTTTTCTTGTATTTCTGATCATATACATATTTGAAAATAAAAATACCCTGGCTAAGAAAATATATACGAAACTAAAAACGTATGAACAAGACTAAAATACCTTACACAACATCTCAGAAAATAAATTAATTTGTGACTATATTTTTCAAGCAGGCACTAAAGTATGCAAGTTCAGGTCACAATATAAATAATAGATACCTTTTTTATCTGATGCTAAAAGATTAAATCTGCGAATCCTCACAGGTGCTTACCTAACCGATCTTAAAAAGAACTAATCTTGTATAGTAAATAGAAATAATCTGAATACGTTTTAATGTGATGTACTAATTTCTATTAAATCTACATAACATTGATGTTATTGCCAAAACTGTTAACAACTATTTTACATGAATGATTCTTCAATCAAATAGAAGACCATGGCAAAGATTGACAAATTACGTCGACCCCAAATAATGTTATAATAACAGGAGGTCGATGCTGAAGTCTAAACACGATGTCAGAACTAAGGTCATGTCTACGCTACTAACTCCTCAAATGCGTAGGAAGTGGTTGCAAAGTTGGCTTATCCATGTCTCTCTCGTAGAGCTCATGAGCCAGCTTCATAAGCTCTGTGTCTTTAATAGCAAGCTTGGGAGCCGGCGGAGGCGGTTCCTCTTCAACAACATCTTCTTTTTTACAAGGCCTAAGTTTCTTTTCCCGAGGTTTGAACGGTCTGGTTTTGAATTCTGCAAAATGGTATTTGTGTATCGTAATTTTCTTAGGAATGAACTAATCTTATTTAAACAACACAAAACATTTCCAAGTCATTTTAAAATATCCAATATTCAAAGATATAGGTACACTATTATTAGTCAGCTGTAACATGGCAGACAGCTCGACGACAGATATCTATAAATTCCCGGACTCAATATTCCTATGACCAGTGTACCGCGAAAACGCAATTAATCTTTGACAAGGAGAGATTATCCTCCAACCCGTATTGAGTGTGAGGTTAAGACTAATAATAGATCTCATGTTACAGCTGGTTTTATTCATAGGTCTAATATTAACTTGCGACACTAACTGGTCATTCGAACTATGTTGATGTTATGTAGAAAAATATTAAGATAATAAAGCTATATTTTATAAAGAGCATATTTTAATAAAACTGAAAGTTCACTTTAAGAGTTACTATTATTAAAAAGAAATACGACTACATATATAATTAGTACCTTTTGACAAAATATATATCTTTAAAAATAGATATCTTTAAAAATGCAAATTTAACACAAAAAGATATTAACCAGGTGACAGATGGGCGCAGTAGTCGTTGTAGTAGGTTGACTGGCCGCGAAGACTTTTCATCGTATTCTTGATAAACTTTTCTATTTCTTCTTCTGTCCATTCTTTCTGTAGATTGTAAGTACGTAAATAAGTGGTGAATTACATTTGCTATAGTAGGATATATGTATCTGTTTTTAGTGTTTCCTCAGCGCTTCCTCTTAAAAAAGAAATCTTTTCCCGTTTTTGCAGAAATTTTCATTGCTGCTCGACTTTTATAAGTCACAGCAAGATGACATATACCCTTATATAGCCTTCCTCAATAAACGGACTATTCAACACAAAAAGAATTTTTCAATTAGGGCCAGTAGTTCCAGGGATTAGTGCCTTTAAACAAACAAACTCTTCAGCTTTATAATATTAGTATAGATACAATAGAATGAATGATATTTATTTTTCCAACAATGTAGGGTCAATGAACCTACAATATCATATCTGGCATATCTTAGACCCAGAAGTAATATAAGATATAATAACAGTAATTTTCAAATACCCCACCACTGTTCTACGCCCATTTTATTTTTGGAAAGAAGACCTTTATTTGAAACACCTTTCAGCAGTTACCGCAACACATTGTAAACTACTCATATAATGAACTAACATTTGTTAAAGGCTTCGGCAACTTTTCATATCTTCTACCAATAACCTAGAGTTTTTATATTTACGATTGATGAAGAATTTTTCGGGATAAAACTTTCCTACACTTCATCCCGGTTCCAAGTTTCAATGTTCCGAGAAGAAAAATACCTATGGCACTTTGCACTTTACTACATTATTGTACATATACAGGGTTAATTGTAATGAATTGGTCACCTCTTACAGACAGCCGCTCTACATGAATCCCAACAACATTTGTCCTACGACTTTTTAAAATAAATAGTTTTAAAAATTTTAGTTTTCATATACAAAATTTATTTGTTGCCTCTGAACTGGTATTTACTCTGAACGTAGATATAGCGCCCGGGCGCTGACCTTTTAAGAACGTCTTACAAAATACAGAGTAGGTAATAAGTAAAAGAGGGAGCAACATTGTTTTTGTTTCGTTATATTTGTGTTGTTTATTAAGATTTGTAAAAAGTTGTATAACAAATGTTATTGGGATTGGTGTAGAAAGACTGCCTGCAAGAGGTGGCCAAATAATGACAAAAACCCTATATAATAACTAACGCACTTTTTATTTATATTATCCACTTACATCTTCAGACCCTACTTTTGGATCCAACCATTTTCCTTCTAATTTCGCCCATCTGTGTTCAGGGCGGCACCTGCGACATCACACGTACAATTAAACTTTAACCGACTTTAAAAAACAAACATTTTAAAAGGTAATACATCGACCTGTGGTATTTGGACTAATTGTTAAGACAAAGTAGTTATCCACCAAAAATTGGAATTTCACATTAGTACACACCTTACATAAAGATTTAAAAGAGAAGTGTGTTTTGTAAAAAAACTTACATTTGAGTCTTTCGAATAGGATGCTGTCGGTATTCATCGAAATATTCTGTTAGAAACGACATTTTATCACTGCACAATAAATTTTAATGAAATTAAATTCTAATTGTAATTCTTATGTACTATTTACTAGTTAGGCAATCATTAATCAGGACATAACTGACACTTTGATATCTTTTTTATTGAATTAACATATATAAACTTTTTATTAAATGTTTTGCAGCGAGTTTATCTGTTACCAACCATGTGTTATGGTAAATTCTACAATCCCACTGGCATTTCCTAATTTCTTATACAAGTTTCTTCTGTACTGTGATCACGGCATGGCATGTTTTATTATTTGAAGGGTTAATGCACAATTGGGTCAGTTATATTTATTATTTGCGTTTGACTCAAGAATAAATATTTATAATATCTAATTTAATAACCTAGTATTCAGTGTATTATTACAAGTGTAAGTTATTACATTTATACCTATTGACCAAAACTTTTAGTTTTTAGCCAACATAGATGACCTAATGAAAATAAATTTATGGTTTATTCATAATAAATAAGAAAACAAAAATACTTCTAGTCCAGTACTAATATATTCTTAACACAGAAGTGGAATAAAAATGACTATAAGCAATGCAAAGCAAGTTTGAGAATGACCTTAAAAATTTATTTAAATAGAAGTAAAAAAAAAAAATCGTTTATTAATTTAAATACACCGAAGGTTGAACTCCCCGACTTGATAAACTTCGTTATAACTGGCTCGTTTACATCGTTCATACAATTTTTATGTGAACCGCTAACCGCAGACAGTTGGCGTGACGGAGCGACGTAAATCACGCTATCGTATTTTTAGATACCACTAATTTGTCGTAATTCTGCAGTCATTCTGAAGGTCATTATCGTAAATGATATGGATCCAAGGTTGAGGAACATTAGGAATATAATTACTGTAGTATAATAGAACCAATCAATATTCGTCACGAAAAAAATGAGCTTGAAGAAGTATATTTTTTAACCTCCGACCCAAAAAAAGGGGGCTATAAGTTTGACCTGTATATGTGTATCTGTATGTCTATATGTGGCAACGTAGCAGCCAAACGCGTAGACGGATTTGAAAGCGATTTTTTTAATCGAAAGCCTTATTTGTCGAGATGCTTCTTAGATATGTTGAAATGATTGGTTGAAATAGAAACAGTGTTCTCCAAGATATGGAGCTTTTTTTGATGCTGGTGAAAGGTTCTTACACAATATTGATAGTAGGTAAAAAATAAACAAGTGAAATTAATGTGTGCGTAGGTTAATTTAGTATAACATAGAAAAAGTTTACAAAGATAGGTTTTTTTTTTTTTTAATTAAAACAACCCCAGGTCCAAAAATACGTTTAAAAAGGATTAAAATAATATTATTATGTGTTGAAGTCGTTGCGTCGGAGGACCGCTTATAAAGAAAGAATTCAAAGTGAAAGTAATTTACCAAGGCAAATAACGCAATAACAATATTAAATAGTATACCTCATTCATTAGTTCCGAAAATTTTGTAAAATGGTGTCTATTTCTCATCAGCGTACGTACAACGGTCCACCGATACAACGCCTCAATAAGTACAAAACAATATTATTTTTATTAAATTAGTAATAGCTGTCTCATTTGTTCTTCTAGTTCTCTCTACTTGCAGGGATTCGTGTTGGTCATGGTCTCTACCCTCGGTCTTGATTCAACCAATAGTTATGGAATTCAAGAATACTGTGGTGTTCAAGATCTTTTAGTCTACCAGAATCTCAACTAAGTACTGTTAAGTTTGTTTCTATTTTAAGTAAATACAAATAATAAAATCATAAAACTTTCCGAAGAAGGATACTTGAGTATCAAGTATGTAAACCTGTTATCAAACTTTTTTATTCTTTTATATTTTTACTGTACCTTTATACACAAAACAAATAAAATGAAAAGTAAATAAAACATAATTTAGGACATAAGGCTATTTAATCAAATCATAATTAAAATAATAAAAACGTGTTACATTAACTTTCACACAACAGTGCACTTTATAATGTCCAAATTTATTAAAAAAATACAACATACATGTATTGAACAATGTATCTTAATATTATAGTTTTGTTCAATGCAAGATGGCAGACTTCACGTTTGAACAGTCACCCCCCCCCCTCCCCCTCTCTCGAGGCTAGTGACGTCACATACGCCGAGTCAGTCTGCGCTCTTGTTTTAGAACCCTTAATTTTCACATTATTCTGCCTTTATCTAAATTAAACTACGTTATAAATGAACATTACATTAATAGCTTTAAATTATCAAATAACAAGTAACTGCTTATTATTAATTATTGTTATTTTGTTTGATGTTATATTCATTTTATTTGTAAGCCCTGAGGCCGGGTGTTTAAAAATTAATCTCACGATGAATCATTAAAATGTGATTTACCTGGATATTGAACAATAAAAATATTATTTTGTGTCATCTATTATAAGCTACTGTATAAATAATAATTAAAATGGTCAATATATCTCGATGATCCCACAGATTATATCGATGTACAACAACAATCACTTTAATATTACACAACAACTTTATATCTATTCAATATCGAAATAAAACATTTATATTACTTAGATTGATTTTATTACATTGCATTGTTCATTCGAATTAAACTTTATCTATCTTTACACGCCGAGTTGAAAAGGCACAAAGGCCAAATGACGCACATAATGAATTTTAATCTATATCACACCCGGCTCAATCTTTCAGTCGAATTGATCCGCATCATCACGGTATCGACCTCAAAAATTCAAATAAAATGTTTGCCTATAGTAATAACGAGCTGCGATGACAGTGCTACAATAAAGAAACTTAATTTTTCCCATTTTACTACCCATACAACAATTTAACCAAATATATCCTATATCGTTTTAGTCACAAGATAATAATTTCCATTTAGCTATTTAATTTGTTTGATAAAATATGTGTTAATATTAATGTGACAAGTGTATATACATTCCATGGAACAATGTCTTTCTTTAGTAGTAGTGTCGTCGCCCCGGTGGTGCTCAGAAGCGCGCTCGTATGTAGACGGCGGCCACGTCGTGGTTGGCGTACCCCAGCCGCTTGGCGTGCTTGAAGATCTCGTTGGTGGTGGCCGTCAGCGGCAGGGACTGCTCCAGCGCGTCGCCCAGACCCAGCGCCAGCTTCAGGTCCTTCTGCATGTGCGTTAGCGGCTGATGCGTGGAGTACGACGACTCGATCATCGCTGCGGTTTTGAGGATTCATGATGTTGATAGGCCGTTGTATAGACTGATATTCGGCATTTTGTGTATACAAATTTTAAATATTTTTTAAGTTCACTAAACCTATAAATGCGAGAAAGTATGGCATACACATAAATTATGATATAAATACATAAACATGGGCATCCGAGAGTATTTCAACATAAGTGGATTGATTTTTATTTGCGTGGGATTTCTCTATACCCAGGGAGTTCATGTGTATGTTATTTCAACGTAAACATGGTATCAGCGTGTGTGCTGGCGTAAACAGTTTTTCTTTATGGTGTACACGTGTGTGCGTGTGTGTGTCCTTACCGCGTCCCTTGAGTATGAGGTGTGGGCTGGCCAGTGGTGTGAGCGCCAGCACGTCCAGCAGGTCCGCCTGGCTGAGCCCGGCGCGGTCGGCCAGCGCCAGTCCTTCGGCCAGCGCGCCCAGCGACACGCCGCCCACCACCTGCAGCACTGAGTTCATCTTCGACGCGTTGCCGATCTCGCCTGCGGAAGGACATTCGATTATTTAGTAGTCACGACCGTATTAGAGGCTGTCGACATGGTGACCTTTTACGATAAAGGGCTAAAAAAAAACAGATACATATATACCGATTGATTCTACAAAAGCCAATTGTATTGAGCCGGACGCGAAGATCGAAAATGAGAAACAGTGTGATCCTTGTTTAATTATGTAAAAACTCCACATTGCTTGACCCTGGAAACTTTGGAGACGCAGCCTCCTTTACCCATATGAGTATGGTATGGGTAAAGGAGGAGATGGAAAGATTTGTGTTTTACTTTTTTATTCCTATTGGTCGATACTCCTTCCTGAAATCACGGATGCGGATGTCACATAATCTTTTCGCTGGACCCTATGCTGACTACATACTCGAGAACTACCGGATGGCTAACCTGGAATTGTCTAACTATTGTCAGCTACGAATTTATAATATATTTTATAATAATGCACGTCCCGACCCGAAGCACCTAGCACTATAAGTCAGAAGATTAGGATTACGGCAATTTGTTTCGTTTGCCGACTTTATCCGAGAAGTGCTGCTGCTAAACTCTTACGCTCACACGTCTTTTTCAGCATTAGTAAAAATGGTAAGGTTCTGCCTTCACAGAACTTTACCTTGAGGATTGCTCGATAAATTAATAACCAGCAACATGATTTTCGCCACGGTTGATCTGCTGATGATGTCTGGTCTACCTTACACACCGAAGCGGCGGCGTTGCGAAGATATGGAACCTTGATGCGCCTTTTACAGCATTTATCACGGACAGTGTTTAGTTATTTAATGAGATTTCAGTTTAAAGCTATTAAATCTAATTCTTATCGACGATTTCGACTATCGCAATGCACTATACCCTGCTAATGAGCTGAACTGCTAATGAACTGCTGCTAATGAATTGCTTCGGCTGTTTCTAGATCGTTACAACATAGATTCCTACAAAGAAACTCCTTCGAAGGCCGTCATCGCTCTTGTGCATTTTATGATGATGATGATTTTATGGTGGTTCTTTATGTTAGACTTAATAGGCTTTTACATAAAATCATACAAAGCAAAGCGTCAGTTTAAAGATGATTCTAGTATATATGACATAATAAAACCTTCATGCCGTTGTTAACTACAATACATAAAAAAGTAACAGATACCAAAACACGTATACAACAAATCATTGAGAACGCGCACTACTACCGAGGTAAAAGGAGTTCTTGCTCATGGCCTTGAAGCAGGACTGGCAGTCGTCGAAAAGCGTGCGGTCGCCGGCCGCCAGGATGATGAGCGTGCCCTCCTCCGCCTGCGTCTTGGAACCCTGGATCTGGAAGGAAAAAGCTTATGTACAAACAGCCAATGACATTGGATTTTTTATGCAAATACATATTCCTTAGTTTGTAGCTGTAAAGAAGCGAGGGGAAAGAAATGAAAACAGTATCTGATTTAGAATCAATCAAATTAGCGTTTAGAAATAGATAGAAGTTCAAAATTAAACTTCTTGAAATTGTAGTGCGACTGTTATTTTTTGTAATATTGTTTTATATCGAAACAGGAATTTAAAAGATTGCAATTTACTACAACTATTAAAGTATTAATACAAATCGTTAGTCAATTATTATGTTTTACAAACACCCTTCTCCCCTCACCTGTGCCTCGAGGTACCTCCCTCCCTTTCCCCCCAGCGCCTCTACGATGTCGTGGGAGGTGTCTGCATCAATGGATGTCATCTCCACGTATCCCTTACCCTCCAACGAAGGACAGTGTAACACGCCGCAGTTACCGAACACCATCTGACAACATTTAACATTATAACTATGTAATGAATGAAATTATTAGAATAGACATGTTCTGAATAGGGTTTTCTATAATAATTATTATATATAAGAAATGTTTATAAAAATAACTTTCAGCCAAGCATAATTTATCCATCGTCGCAAAGGCCACGGCTGAAAGGTCATACAATAATAACATAATTGTCACCTCGACCTTAATGTCAAAATATTTATTTAACAAAAAGGTTACATCAATAATATAATATTATGTAGTATTCCATTTTTTATTTCATTGATCTAATTTATTTATTTGTATTCTCTAAAATACTCTCAGAGTATTCATAGTTCAGCTCTCGAACCACATGGTGTTAGGCGAATATGGAAATACAAGTCAGCAGATTGGGATGAGATGCGGCACTTCTTTGCATCTTATCCTTGGCGGCAGGTCTGCTTCTCTTCTTTGGATCCGTCGAGTTGCGCGGATGCTATAACCGATGTGGTGCATCAGGCAATGGAGTATTTTATTCCTTTTGCTGAAGTTCCCGTCGGTGGCAAAGCTCGCCCATGGTTTAATGCCGAATGTGGTCATGCTCAAGACCGAAAACATTCGGCATACCTCATTTGGGCTGATGCTCGAAGCCGCAAAACTCCGGATGTAAGTACAAAGAAGAGAGCCTTTAACCTAGCTGCCAAGTCCTACAAAAAGGCATTGCGGAAGGCTCGTCTCGATCGAATCGCTAAGAATGGCGAAAAGCTCTCTGTCAAACCAACCGGCAGTCGAGCTTTCTGGTCTCTTGCGAAAGCGATCGAGTCGAATTTCTGCCAACCCTCACTGCCTGCTCTGCTAAAGCCGGATGGATCCCTGGCCCACACAGCAACAGAGAAAGCGAATGTATTTGCTTCTCTGTTTGCTGATAATTCGCATCTAGATACTGGCAATGCTTCTCCAGCACATCTTCCTCACTGCGGTATTTCGATGCCTGAAATCCGCATCACTAACAAAGAGGTATGGAGAACATTGTGTCGTTTAGATGTGAATAAAGCCAGTGGTCCTGATGGTATACCAGCCATTCTGCTCAAGACATGTGCAGCTGAGTTGTCTCCTGTACTGACACGTCTGTATCGCCTCTCTTTCAAGACTGGAATAGTGCCGAAATCCTGGAAGCTTGCCAACGTGCAACCCGTGCCCAAAAAAGGCAGCCGTGCTGATCCTGTCAACTACAGACCGATTTCAATCACCTCCATACTCTGCAAGATTATGGAGCGTGTATTGAACTCGCGCCTTCTAGCATACCTAGAAGGTAACGATCTCCTCAGTGACCGACAGTACGGGTTTCGCCGTAATAGGTCTACTGGGGACCTCCTAGTGTATGCTTCACACATTCTAGGCGAGGCCATCGAGAAGAACGGAGAAGCGGTCGCCGTCTCTCTGGACGTCTCGATGGCATTTGACAGGGTCTGGCATGCGAGCCTTATAAGCAAGCTTTCAGCGTACGGTATATCTCCTGGTCTGATCGGCTGGGTAACGGACTTTCTGAGCCAGAGATCTCTCCGAGTAGTTGTCGATGGGTGTTCCTCGGAATCCTTGACAATAAATGCCGGAGTGCCTCAGGGGTCCGTTCTTTCTGCAACTCTTTTTCTGCTGCACATTAACGATCTGTTGAAGCCCGGTATCTATGGGTACGCAGACGACAGCACAGTTGTAGAAAGATATCTGCCGAGTACTCGGGCTAGTCGAGATCAAGTAGAGTCTGAAAGAGAAGCCATGGTGCAGCGTTTGAATGACAAACTTCAGGCAGTCTCGGCATGGAGCAATGCCAATCTTGTCAAATTCAACGCCACCAAAACGCAGACGTGTCTATTCACCGCCAAAAGGAGCCCTTTCACCTTGGCTCCTACTTTCCAGAATGTATCCTTGGAATACAGTGACCGGCTTCAGTTGTTAGGCTTAGAGATTTCCTCGAACCTCAACTTTGGTCGGTTCATTGAGTCCAGAGCAAGAGCAGCAGCAGCAAAGCTTGCCGTTCTTGCGAAGGTTCGGCAGTACTTTACACCGGGACAGCTTCTTGTTTTATACAAAGCACAGATCCGGTCGTGTGTAGAGTACTGTGGCCACATATTTGCTGGTGCTGCAAAGTCTCATCTTGCGGTTCTGGACTCAATTGAGAGGCGAGCAATGAGGCTTATTGGAGATCCCGAGTGGGTCGAAGCCGACCTCCAAAGCCTTGAACACAGGCGTAGAATTGCTAGCCTCTCAGTATTCTATAGGATACATTTTGGTGAGTGTGCGCAGGAATTACACGATCTAATTCCCCCGGCCCCCTTCCATCATCGGACTTTCCGACGCACGGCAGGAATCCATCCTTTTGTTGTGGACATTCCACCTGTCCGAACGAAGCGTTTTGCTTCGTCTTTTTTACTGCGTACAGCAAAGGATTGGAATAGCTTGCCTGCGTCGGTATTTCCGAAAGAATACAATGTGGTTAAATTCAAGAGAAGAGTGAATAGGCTGCTAGGGTAATGCGCCTTACCACCTTAGACTACATTCCACTTACCATCAGGTGGAATGTAGTCAAGCATTGCCCTAGATTATATAAAAAAAAAAAAAAAAAAAAAAAAAAGTTTGAATTTCAAACTATCAATCAAAATACATAAATAAAATAAATTTAAATCAATTATTTTGGAATTAAACGCAAACATTTTAAAATATGTCTGTCTTGGTGTTGGTTTTTATTAATTTAATAAATTGATGACTTCTAGACGCTATTTTAGGCTTTATATATTGAAGAAATATTTAGAATAAAACTGGAACGAGGTCGTGGACTATAACTAGTATGTAACAGAAAAATATGTTAAATTAAAGTACATATTATTTAGCAACCTCTTTCGCTGCCTGAGGATCTGCCACACAGGAAAAAGTGATGTCGGCCTCTTCTACTACATCACAGGGGGTCACTGCGATAGTTGCACCCACCTTCTCGAAGTCTTTACACTGAAACAAGAGATTATAATTAATTTAATGTAAATGTATCTTAACAAAAACTTATAGGTCTTCTAATAATTAAAATAGTTATAGGATGACTAATTGTTTCATAGTTATATAAATATATATACATATATATAATATAAAATCTCTTCATGTTAGTAATAATCATTTATAAAATGGAATATAGTTAATTTATGAATGTTTATTACAACAAAAGAATGTTTTTACCTAAGCGCCATCTACCGAGCATCACAAAATATTATAATTTAAAATTATAGAACTAGATGTCGCTACCAGTTTTCTGTGTAGCCTCGAATCGATAGCTGCGCCACGCCATCGCGAAACGGCGTCAACGACCCCACGCTTACAATGGCCGTCTGGCAACACGCCGCCATTTTGATAACGGCTCTTTGAAGTACAGAGTCATGCACCATTCAACACAGTGTTCGTTTCCGAGCTTGAGATGCGAGGAATTTAACGACACAGTGACGACTTTCGTTAAGATGGAATACATCTGCCTGCTTCTAAACAGTTAAATGACAGGGAGATAGGACGCCAACCAATCAAATTCGTGCAACGATTGATTAATAGCAAAATAGTTACTATTATACTGGGTACCATTATTTAAAGAGCAATTGTAATTGAGTGTCACACATATGATGTATCTTATTTATTAGGTCAAAAGATATTATACCAAATTGTTTAAATACAATAAACTTCTAACAACAGACTTCCAAAATTTCCAAGTAAGGGTGGTAACTTATACGAAAAAACTCGTCAGCGAAACTTAAATAGAATTTCATCAGAATTGATGACTATACGCTTGAGCGATCTCAAATGTTTACATTCTCATCAAACAATTGAGATTTAGGAGACCATAAAGCATGTTTGGAAATTTGAAGCTAAGTGCCGTCTGGACATAACGAAGGTCAATGGCAAATTCTAGAACGTTACAAGGGAGTATTAACACTTTCTCTTACAATGTATTATATCGTCTTACAAAAATTAAAATAAAAAAAAATACTAAATGTTTCTATGTAACATAAATTATCTGTTATTAGGTCATCACATAAACAGGAAGATAAAATGGGAGCAGCAAATAATCAGCACCTTGCAGTTGCTTAAAATTAATAAAATTAACTTGTTGATACAATCCTCGTTACACGCTAGTTAGTGTGTAGGTAATGGTGTCAATGTATACAAACGCCCACGATTCGCGTAACTGTTAGGCAATACGTTAATTGACGCTATGTTGTATGAATTCTGTCTGTCGATTGCACGAGAGAAAAAAGCCGTAAAGTTTATAACTCTAACTTTTAAATACTGTAGAATACAGTATTTTTGTTATATATATTAAATGCAATATATATAACAAAATAATACGCTTTATTATGCTTTACATTCGAAAGTATAATATGTTATACCTAGTAATTTGTTTGTTTTAGTTTCGCACACGCAAAATAGGTAGGTATATTGTATTTACAATGACTAAGTTATTGAATCCAAGACCGGTTAAGTGAAAGTAATCAGACGAAGGTTATATTTATACAGTAGGAACACGACTTCTTTATTTGATGTTAGTTTTAGAAATTATAGCTGTCTGAAACTTATCTACCCACTATTTAAAATAATTGTTGGTTGCACGATAAAAGCATTTACCTAACAATTATTTTAAGCATTAGTATTTAAATTAAAAACGAGGAAGCTATTGTCTTTGAGGAATTTACATAGGTAATTGTCTTTAATAATATTTGCTCGTTTTTAGAGACGATTTAAACTGTAAGATAAATTCCATCTATCAATACATTTTGAAGAAACAAAAAATTATTGATAAGAAAAATAGAATAAACTATATTTAATAAATATATAGATATAAAATGTAAAAACATCAAAATAACATGGGAACTATTGGACGTTATTGAAGACGTCAATACAATGTCAAAACAATAATGGCTAATTTGCAGCATTCCATTGAGCATACCTACCAACAATTTACAAAACGTCCTAAATATAACTTTGAATAGCTATCAATAAATCTGAAAACATTTCATATCCTCGTCGGCCTCAGGCCTCAGCCCTCAGGTAGTATTTTTTCTACTACCTTGACAATTAACACCACATTTTGGTCAAGTAAAGTAACCTTTGTATATAATATAATTATTTAACCTGAATAGTAGGTAGTACAATTACGTAAAGAAAGAAACCAACTGAAAATAACATCTATATAGGGACATAATAATATAGTTGTCACTGATCGAAAACTGTACCTACATGGAAAATTAAAAAAAAACACATAATGATCCTTTACAAGAACAAGAGAACCAAAAACAATGGCATTTTATTTTGTCTTTTCGTCTGTATGTTTGTACACGCTAATCTCAGAAACCAATTGATTAAATGTCAAGTGAATCCCATAAATATATTGTCATGGGATTCACTTGATATTTAATTTTTTTAACAATCGGTTAACAAATAAAGATCTTAATAATCTCTTATTTTCGTACCATTGCTGCTTACCAGTGATTAAACAAAATATATATAGAAATACTCCTACACACAATAACTACTGAATTGATTTTGTTGAAACTTTGAAGGTTTATAGTTTTTACATACATTGATAAGTACAAAGGGTACGTTACACAGCTAGTGTTCATATAAAATACTTTTTTAAAATGATCGCGTATTTGAATTTGAACATGTAACAATAACTTATTAAAAAAGATATCGAAAAGCACAGATTTGATCTTATAATGTTTAATGATATGTATATATACTAGTGATATGTGGAACGAATGATTGTGGTTTACCACAACAGCCACGACTGCATCTATCTATCTATTAATATAAATATTTAACGGTACTGAAAACTTTTGATCTATTTTCGTCCTTATCAATATTAACTTTTCATTTAACCCTTGTCTTAGATTCTTAAATATTTTCTTTAGAATAATTACTAACATAAACATATTCTTCGATTAAGACCTTGTCATGACGTCATAACCTCAGCATCACTAAAAATCATAAAACCACGGTTTTATAGGTAGATAATGTTTAATACACGACTATTAAGAAGATTGCAGCAATAAGCTTATACCCATAATACAATAAATAGATGTCATTAAGTTGATAAATATTTCAATGAAAACACGATAACGATCAAACTTTGTAAATGCTCCTTGTATCTTTCATCGCTGTCTGAACCACAAATTGCTTTGGTATTCGTATGTTTCATATTGATGTAGTATCTTCTATCTCTTAGAATTAACAAGAATTTAAAAATAAAATATAGAATGAAAAATTAACCGCTGCGGAAGAGATTCCGAACCCCTTGCTATAAATTTATTAAAAATTTAAGTAAGCTTAACATGGCTATACATGTTTATTGATATTTTCTAACCTTAATTAAAAAACTATTTTTTTATTGTATAAAACATACATTTAAAATTAATGCCTGTTTAAATTGTATATTAAATTATTACTAAATGTGTCCTCGTCCTCACTCTACAAGGATAAAGATTTAGATCTACCATCTGTTTAAATCAAAAACTATTGACTATTACTAGTATCCAATAGATTTATTCACAAATATTTTTTTCGGTACATAATTTAAAAGTTGTAGTAATGCACTAACATACAAACATATTAGCACCTGACCATGTACGAGAAGTCAAGACGAGTTTACTAGTAGGTAATTATAAAAACAGATGAGATTCCAAGTAACATAGCTAACTGTACTCCAAGTACGGAGTTTTGACATTACGAAAACTTTGACAGTTTACCAAATCGTAAAATCAAAACAAAGAATTATTATACACTCTTTAAATCAAAATCTATTTACATATATAAAAGGACCTATTTGTAAAAGTAAATCAAAAATGTTGAATGTTTTATAGAATCATCTTAAACATAAATATAATTTTAACAGATTTTGTTTATAGAGTGTATAGTAATTATGTTTTGATTTTTACGATTTGGTAAACTATCGTAGTTTTCGTACTGTTATAAAATGACGTAGGTAACGAGTTTCTGTATGGCGGAGGACAATTGTTTGATGTAAACAAATATTACAAAAGACAAATACATACACTACCAAATCTTTTAATCATTACTGTAACTATTTATATTTAATTATTTTTTTACTTTAAATCGTCTGAGATTACGTGACATAAAATACAACATTATAAGTCCTTATTATTAACAATAGTCGCAAATGTATATTTTGAACTTCTATAGTACAAATTAATATTTTCTAATAGTATGAAAATACTTTTATAAATAATTAAAATTATCCTCATTGACACTACAATTTAAAAAAAAAACCAGGTGAAAGAACTAAATTATATGTTTATATATATATATATATTTGTTTCCTGAATACCTACCAAATAGTTGACAATATCTCCAGCTGCAATTACTAATACTGCAAATATTGATATATTATGTACTAGAAAACAATTGTGTGTTTAGTGACTTCAATCTCACTTCCAGGCAATCCTAAATATATAAAGACGTTAAAGAATATTCAAAAGCAACGGACATGCCAACTCATGCGTGTCTGTACAGGGATGCACAACTTTTTTTTGTTTCAGCTGTTCTTTTTTATGAGTCAGGTGTGTAGTATTAATTACAAAATGTTACGATTGTGACCAATTCTGCCACTGTATAGAAGATTATTTATTTAAAAATTACGTAACATTGTTATGAGCATAACTCGGAAGTATCTTACGGTATATAAATTAGAATATTTTTTTATTTATATATATATTATAAAATATAATAAAACCTACTTTCCAGCTACATATTCTAAAGCGAAACTATATCATTTAATCATTATGGTCGTACCGCTGAGTCATATTAACGTCACAATAACTAATGAATTCCAAGCCAACGAAATATAGCTCGCTATCACGATGTTTCGAATATTCAGTAAAGACTTTTTCTCATGTCTATTAATATAACAAAAATTAAGTATGAAATATATTTTTCATTTCTCATCTCTAATGTGTGTAATCAGTTAAGTACTAATGTATGTGTGTGCGTGTGTCTAAAACCTTTATCGGGAATCGATATATTCTATTACTACACAAGTCAGAAGTCCTTGACCTGTAGTAAGCAGACAGCCTTTATGAAGTTGTTCGTTGTCTAAGGTTATATACAGTATGGACATCTTATAAAAGACCGATGTTGGGAAAGAGTGGCAAGATCTACATTAGCATCTTTTCTTTAACGTTTTATGATCAAAGATCTCTTCCAGATCCAGAATGAGAGGTAAGAAACATGAAGCCGCTAGCGTCCAGGATGCAACTAATTTGTCTGTCTGTAATCTAAGATTTATATTCTCAGGCAGGTCATGGAAAATAGATTAAACTAACCTAACTTCCCACTTAGCTACATATGAGATAGATCATAGAGGAAAGTTTTTGTTACCAGTTACAAAGAGAACATCAGAATAATCGCAAAATCTAGGTCAAAAGTATTACAATCAAAATATTTGCAGTTATACAACATCATTGCAACAATTATATGACAAAAGCAACAAGAATTACAACATGATATAATTAAATAACATTATTTTATTGTTACCTTTATAAGATAAATTTACTTGCAAACATTGGAATACAAGCGCATGTTAATTATCTTCTAATCTTAATAAACATTTAAAATTACAAGGATTTCAAACTCAACCTACACATACTTATATATAAAAGCCTAGTTGTTATGTAACAAGTATTTAAAAAAAAAACTTTTTTTAACTATTTCACATTTCATTTTGCGTATCCAATGGTGATATGAAATGATATAAAAAAAAAAAAAATAAAAAATATACTTACTATTTTATTCAAAATTTAAACCTTAATTATATGTTTATATAACTGAAATCAACCTTTGTTGATCTCTTAAATAAATATTTAGATCTCCCAACCAGATATTCTGAGTAAAAGTACTCAGAGTATCTGACTGGAGATCTGTGAAAATAAAAACCGTCATTTACAACAGACTCTTTACGGCTTCATGACCTTGACACAAACTTCAGCGTTTTCAGGTATATTTTGGTTAACACCAAATAAAACCAGCTACATAGTAAAATTTTATTCACAGAGTAATTTATTATGGAATTGCGAAATTAAGACACAAATAAGAGAAAGGCTATACAAAAAATAATTGCCATTTGAATTACTATTTGAATAAATATATATGTATTGATATAGCACGTGCATTGACAGTTCAAATAAACATATCAACTCTTGCACGAATGGTTACATTTTACATACAAATTAATTTACTTTTCTGAGCAAATTGTGCAAAAAATGATTAACAAAATTAGAACGAAAATGTTCATTCTTGTTTACACTTTGTTACACTCTGTACACATTTCTGAAAAATCATAATATATTTTAAAAGGTTTCTGTTATATTTTAAACGTGAACGCTCGCGTACATATTTATACATAAAAATTATATATTACAATAATCTTTTAATAGAATAGAGAAAATATTATTCAACAAATAGATCATACAAAAATAAACCTTCATAGGATGGTTCGCAAAACAGCGACAGTCCCCACCAGTTAATCTCTCTCAAGGTTATCTACGAGATAAGACACCGATTGCATGAGAATAACGAGCTCTAGATACCACATAATGGCTACATTGTATGACACTTTCCATTCAAGTAATTAGTATTACTTTACTTTTTAAAAAACATATTTTATTAAAACTATACTGAATTGTGAAACTGAGTTATTGTTGTAATAAAATAATTTACTTTACTGTTTTACATTTAATTTAATTTTTATGATTATTTATTTACCTATACTTAAACACCGGACTTACAATTTATGTATATATTTCATCTTTATTGTACGATATAAATGTATACAACATGCGGACTTGCTACAATAAAATTGTTCCCTAGCCATCCCTTAAAAAACCATAAAATGATAAAATAATAAGGCGGTATAACTCGACAATTAAACTTTTTAATTACTTTAACATATACATTATGCTTATTATGGATTTACCTACTATTTAGCACATACCAGCTAATAATACAAAATTATAAATCCTGTAATCTTTTAAAATGGCGAATGTCTGTATTATTTCCTTGTAGTTGACGTCATATAGATGAGGACAGAAGTCGCAGCTGAGTGCCAGTGTACTTATATAATTGTTTATGTAAGACAATATGTAATATATTTTAGATACATTAGTATGTGTGAGCGTATATCTGTGTGTGTCTGTTATTGTGTAAGAGATTGAGATTAACTGATTATAAATCAAATGTTTACATACATAATAAATAATAATATCTGTATATTACGTATATTGTATACATAAGATAATTTTAAACCCACAAACATCAACAAAGTTATTAATCAATAATAATATTCATACTTATAATCTAAATGTTTATATGTTTGTTTGTTTGAACCTACAGAACCATTTGTTAATTTTAATGGTAATTTAAAAACAGTCTCTAGTTTGTTAATATAATTAAAAGTGTTTTGTTCAAACTAAGTTATAATGAAGAGGATATCCTTACTGTTTATAGAAACGAGTATTATTTAAAATACAGCGAAACTTAGTAACAGTGAAAACAATACTCTTGATAATCGCAACCTTGAAGGAACAAAATGTTCATAACTTGATATGTAACTACAAAATAATATATAAAATTATTGCTATTCAAAAATATAAAGTTTTAGTATTTATATTGGTATTTCCTATGTTTTATAATAATTATTTTCCCTAAGGATAAACGATATTTAAAATACAGCGGATGTATAGCATTGCCGACCCCTGGTGAATGTAATTGCTAGTTATTACATTATTATGCAAAAATATATTAGATATTAATTACGTAACATAAATATTGTGATAAATACAAACACACGGAAATAAGTAAAAAGAGAGATTTTGAGGAGTTAATGAACTGATTAGATTTATAAGATGTCTGGTCGGTGAAGGAACTAATCGTAAGAAAACCTACTTATCTTTTAGAAGTATTTACTTATGTAATACCTACTTGACTAAAACGCAGTGAAACTAAAGAACTCAACCATCGCCGTAACTGGAAAGGAGATCATTGATAGTTTAAAGACTAAAACTTTTTAGTTAATATATGTTTCTATAGTTCTATCTTATAAAATGACAACAGCGGAAATTTATAATCTATCTATAATCTAAGATTAGAATAAACTTTAGATGGCCTCTACATCTCCATCCCCTGGTAGACTTTTACACTGATATATCGAGAAACTTTTCAATCAGTAAAAAAAATGTAAAACGCGATGACGCTTTTTTATTATTAACCACCAACTTTACCACCGAGAGTTGGATACGTGTAGATATTATAACTGGATTACGGGCACTAATAATACAGATATTAAAATCAATACAATAAAAAAACATCTGTTTTTTATAGATTATTTTATTACAATTAAAATTGCTTAATGAATATAAATCAACTGGAAGTGAAAACCCTGAAATATTTACGACACAAACGGGACGTTGAACTTATAGCGACACTAACATTGTTTTACGATTTCAAATGTTTATTTGTCTGCTATAAATTGACCGACAATTGTTGTGAATGGATGTTTGATATCTATAAACATGTATGGACAACACATGGCTATTATTAAAATTTAAAATTAAATATAGAAAGAAAAATAAAGCGATACGGGCAGTGATATGAACTCGCGACCTCTGTGTAACCGTCCCGTCACTCTACCAATTCAGCTACCGTATCGCAGCTATACAGTAGCTCAATTGTTGTGAATGTGGTTACAATATGAAAAGCAAAACAGCAGTAAAGTGGAAAAAATATTATCAAGATCATAAATACACGTGATAAGGCGATGATTACGCTATGAAGCTTATAATTCCGCAGATTACTATCGATTAGTAGTTAGACCTTTTTTTACCAATTCCAAGCACAATCAAGGAATCCTAAGGTCTTAGTATAAAAGATTCCCGAGCCCGAGAACGATCAATAAAGTCCCTCCTATAACTATACAGCTAGGTATGCTAGCGCTGCAAGATACTGGATAGCCTGACTTGCTACATGGTAGCTAATGAAACGAAAGTTTAACTACATTTAACTGTAAGCTAAAAATTTGATTTCCTGGAAAACCAGAATTCGCTAAAAGCGCTTTAGGTGTGTAAATACTGACTTCGTGCCAAATGACTAGCAAAATTTTTATTTGGTAATTATTTTTTATTAAGTTTACGTAGATAAGATTTCAAAACCAATTTAGTATAACAATGTTAATAATAACCTACTTTAAGGCTTCAATTTCATTTAACCTCACGAAGGTCAACAGACCAAAGCTCAAGGTAGAACAATAAGAACAGTATAAAAAATATATTTATAACTACACGTGGCGTATAAACAAACACCATTACAATTAAATTAATCTATATTATAGCTATTTTATTAATGTAATTCTATTGCTATATATGAATTAAAAAAAAATACGATTGTCTATTGTCATATTCTTGTAATGACGCAATCAAATAACCTTCTAGAAACATCGGCTGGAATAACCCAGTTTTATTATGAAAGTATATTTTTTTGAAAGTAACATGACACGCTTCCATACTTTTAAATCACATTATATAAATTATAATTTATAAATACCATAATTTATATTGGTCAATAACTCAATAACTATAGACAACTAACGTCAAGTTATAAATAATAATTCTATCTATAACAGCAGCTCTAATATACCTATATTACGGACAAAAATAATATAGTGACGTCACTTCCGTCAGCCGTGCACAAAATTAGAAGCGTTATCTATTTTAGTTTAACGAAATTTTGTGTTTGTATATAACGATTAAAATTATAATCTATCGCAATTAGAACGGGACCTAGTTAGCAGTTACACCATTTGATTCAGACATGCAATTATACACATACATACTTTGGTATTGTAATCGGTTAAAACAGGTCATTGTACGAATTAATTTACAAATATCACTAGTTAATGGTTTTTACGAACATTATTTCCAAATAAATTATCGTGGTAGGGGAAACTCAGAAATTAATAAATTGTTAATATCAAAGTAAATGAGTTTGCGAACTTTATTTCCAAAAACATTATCGTAGTAGGGGAAACTATTACAGCATTGTTTTAAGCGCATAAAATCAACTAACAAGATATGTGTAGCGTAGTGGTGTGATAGTCTCATCAAAAATAGACCGTGAAGCCAAACTAGTGTTACAAATATCATACAAAATAGAAAGTAATGAACGGAGCGCTCGACCTTGAACACCTACACGTTTGTTATTTTATATCATTATTAGTATTAAACATGATATGCAAAATAGTAGATAATTGCAAAACCTATTACTTCTTAGCTTCGCAATTCATAAGAACATTATATAATGTAACAAGAAGAATGCTATATTAATGTGGTAGGACATATGGGTCGTGGTAGACCAAAGAAGAGATGGATAGATTATGTGAGACGATATGAGTAAAAGATGAGTGACTGTGGAAATGACACCCCGTTGGGCGAGTGGTTAGAGCAGACGCCTAACGTATCATGGCTCAACGAGGCTCGGGTTCGATTCCTGACAGGGACAGGCATGTATGTGATGAGCAAAGGTAGAGGTCTGTATTTCTGGGTTTGGGTGTGTATTAAACATATTCGAAGTACTTTATTGTATTTGTATTGTTGTCTAACACCTTAACTTAGGGGTTAGATCAATTTGTGTAATTGGTACAGTGATATAAGATGAGGGCTAATAATAAGCAAGAATGAAAGAGAAGTACATGTTGCAATGACCCCACATAAAGTGAGAAAAGGACAGGGAGACGATGATGTATAATCCAGTACCAGACAACACCTGAGCTAATAATGCAATAATTTTATAAACACAATAATTTTAATGTATGTTGTGCTCGTTTGCGTACATCGATCTCTTTCTTATCTTTCTATAATGATAACACTTCTCATAATAAGACTTAATAATTTAATAGAGTTAATTATATAGAAATCTGACTAATTATAATATATTCAGAGTAATAAAACAGAAACAAATATACAATGAGATCTTGAAAAAAGGTTAGTAAGCTTTTTAAATTCATCTTTTATAGTTTTATTCTATCATCAACGCTAACTAAAATTCTGAGCATTGTAAATTATAAAATTCTAGTTTTTAAAGAAATGAATGCTAATTGCGTTTCAGCTAAAGTAAAAGTGACCTTTAAAATGAGGGCATTATGCGTGAACTGTCACGAAAGTCAACTATTAAATATGTTAAAATTAAATATAACCCAAGAGGCTGACACGTATCATTGCTGTCGTAACGAGATGCGGTCATGAGGGAGGGGGTCATTGGTGTCATCCCTTATCGTAGAAGTTCATTGAAAAATCTAAAAATAGGGAATTAAGAAAAGTATCGACTTCCTGTTATAATCGTCTTAATAAAGAATACATAAATACCATTTTTGATTTGATTATTAATTAATCATTCTTATTACTTTAATGAAGGTTACTGTGCCTTGATTGATTGACTGACTTCAAAGCGATCAATTATGAAGTGTTCTCAATTTACTTTTTATTTGAATATAACTAAATTAATCTCGCTAAGACCGTTACCTACTTGTAACGCATTAAAAAACAACACATAGAACCTAAATATATACATGCATATTAATATGTGTCTAACCACTTGATCATAGTAAATACCTAAATCAAATTAATTACCAGACGCGTTTTAAATACTATGTAATCGTTTTCGAGCAACATCAATTTTATATTAAACATACATTTATGTATACTCTTCAAATAAATCACAGAAACAACATCATGTATATACAAAAATATATTTGTCAGACATTCGTAGAAGAAAAAATTAAAAAAGTAAGACTTCAAGAATCACTTCAACGAATCCAAGAAGCCATAGGACAAGGGTAAGAAAATTTTACACCTGACGTAGGTATGACGACAATGGATTCTCGGTCACGCTCTATCAATATCAGAGAGAGTAGAACAGGAATATAAAATACGTTACCTGTAGAATACGCTAATTCACGAATGTAAAAACTATTAGACGTAAATAACATCGTAGTTAATACTTTTATGAACTCTACTGCAAAGACAGGTGCATAGAGATGAGACGGTGAGAATTTTTATACTATTCATCAAAATGTTGCAATTACTTAATATTAAAATTGTAATATAAACAATATTTAATATAAAAGATTAGGGGTGGTCGTGGCCTAGTTCCTACTATCGAGCCATTTCACTAAAGCCACAACGACCTAAATCAGTAACATTGGACAAGATATTTATATACCTACGTGCTGTAGAAAGCATTTCATGGTAACTTCGGTATGCGCAAATATTTGTCTCAATCAACGTTTATTCAACGTACATGCGCTTGTTGAATTATGAATCTAAGGAACGCCATAAAATCTAACTTTGGATTCAGTTGATGCAGTATTGATATCTGATATTTTGGACCTATTCAATACAGTTAACTGTAATCCGTAACTATGTATTATTTAATTAATAAAATATAGTAAGACAAACTACTACTAAATACTATATATGTATATTATAAGATAAGTCTATGAGACATTTCAGTCTCCTGCCGCGTTACAAAAAATGAAGTACTCTAATAATAGCGCCGGTCTGCAGCTGTCGCCGGCAACTTGCCGAAAACGAAACTATCTTGGATCAGTCAGATAATATAGCTTTTAATGCACTGGAAGATTAATAAAATGGCATTATAAATTGAAACAGTGTTTTATCAAAATAAACATGTGAAGTGGCGCCTTAGACTTGTTTCCATTTTAGGTGCAAGTAGTTTTTTTCTATAATCGTAAACAAAGTATGTAAGTATGTAAATGTTGTTTTAAAAAAGATTATGTATTTAAAAAAAAACGGTATGAAATAAATTTTTCATATATAGAAAATTTAACAAAAACCACATTATATATTAACTTCAATATAAATGCATTTCCGTATAATCATAAATATAGTAAACAGCCAAATTAGGTTGAGTGCGGTGTACGAGGTACAAGGTCAGCAGAGGACCCGCGGAACACGTTTTAGAATTTAATTTATTCTTACGAATATTAAACTTGTTTTCCTTTGATTAATACAATACACAGTCAAATGCATTTTAAAATGTTACTAATATAAAAAAATAAATCATCAACACAGTACATTTTTGAACAATGTTTTTGAATAAAATCATAAATGTTTTATTTTTATTACTATTCTTTAAATTTTATTATATTTTTTCTTTTTTTTTTCTTTACTGTTCTTTAATGATTCTTGGTAAGGGCATATTTAATAAAATTATAAAGAGAAGATCGACAAGAAATGTACTTGTAAATATTAATAAATTGTTTCCTGTTGAGTATGGACCTACTTATAAAACGTGCGTCATAAATGTTATTTACGTATAAAAAGATCATAAAATAATCAATTACAAACGTAATACACATACATATATATATATATATATATATATATATATATATATATATATATATATATATGTATATCTTACTACACCTATAGACCCAGTGAACAACAGTTGACCTATATGATTGTAGCATTAATTATAGTTTAAGTATGTTTATATACGTTGATCTTTATTTTATAATTTGGCTTTCAATAAAAAAAAACTCCTAAAAACAGAAAAATCTCTAGTTTTACTGATAACAAAGCGTTATACATTATATATATATATATATATACGAAAACAATCGTAAAAAAGCGCAATGTTGTGAATAATATAAGGTTCGAAATCCTTAATTTTCACTGATATTACAATCCGCGCGTCTGCACGTGTACCGACAGCACAAAAACATTATTCCTTTGTTCATTACACGCCTCGTTGGTCGAGTGGTTAGTACAGACGTCCTACGTATCCGGCGCAAAAGAGCTCGGATTCGATTCCCTACAGGGACATGCATGTATGTGATGAGCATAAATGTCTGTATTTCTGAGTTTGATCGTTTATTAAATATATTCGGCGAATTTATAATGTGCATTTCTATGTATTTGTATCGTTGTCTAGCACTCTTAACACGAGCAAATATTTTATTTACTTTGGGTTTAGACCATTTTTTCTTATTTGTGCAGTGATATTATTATTATTTATATTATTATTTAATTACGTGCCTTATAATTCTATAATATTAATATCTATAACTAATTTGAGAGATATATCTATAATTAAACCCAACATACTAGACTGTTTTATTATATATTTTATTTTTTGCATCACAAATATTAAATATTTTTTATGTTGACGATACCGACCACCCAGATGGGTGGAGTGTGATGGGCGTGTGAAGTAACTAACAATATCCTATACTCTTTAATCTGAAAACCATTAAAACAATATTATTTTATGCCATATTATATCATGCTATTTTAAGATTTTTTTTCATAATTATTTCCTCTTATGCATTTTAGACGCAAATCCAATAACAAGTACACATTATGAACTACAATAAAAAATAAAAAAACAACGTGACTGTACATTAAATACATATTCTCCGTTTATCTAGACAACGATTTTTATTATTATTGTAAGGAAAAACTGATTGTTTGTAAAGTTACTAATGCATAATGCAAAAAATAATCAATAAACGTACGAACACAATAGGTGTTATTTTTTCAAGACGACAATTAATATATATGTACATGAAAGTCTTATTTGTTTTTCGCAAAATTAGGCCATAACCTTATTAACAATGCGAACTTCAAATTAAACTTTAATTTTATTTAAAAAATCCAAATGTATAAAGACAATTCTAACAATTAAATTATTTAAAATAGCAGTTTTAAAATAAAAGTTATAACAATTGCATAAGTATAGACATTTGACTGGTAACATTAAATTAAAATTGCAAAACATCATGTTAATTTCGAGAGGAATGTTATAAGTTAAAATGTAAAATTTAAATGATAGTAAAGAATTCACATAATTTGTTTGTTAAATTTGTAGTTTAGGGGTTTGCGAGATTACTGTTAGGGAGAAAAAATCAGGTGTAGGCAACACCGATTTTAAAAAAGCTTAACAATCTAAGCATGTTGAGATACAATTTCAAACAAGTTCAGTCTAATGTAATGTTGAATGTGTTCCTATAAAAACAGATACAAACACAGGAACAGAATTTTTATTAACCATTGTTATATTATCATTTAGTGTTATTGAAGGTCTAAGTCTAAATACATAGGTATTTCGAATGCAAAGACATTAGACAAGTCCTTTGTTCGTTAACGACTCTTGAACATTGTTTTTGATCATAACTTATCGTTATATTATTTATTCTGTCGCTTTAGTTTTAATTGTTAAAAGTCTCGTGCAAGGCTACTTGTAATTTAAATGTTATACCTAACTAAGTAACAATGGTGTATTTATAAATAATCTAAACCATTAATCCGATTGTCTACTGAAAGCATGGTTTATAATTGGTGATAGTAATATATGTACGATAACTATCACAGGAAATCTATTCTGCTATCAATTTTTCCTACATTATATTTTCTAATACAAATTGATTACTATCATTGAAACATATTTCCTTGATGCAGTATTTATTTTTATACAACTTTAAAGGTCCTAAATTGATTAATTTCTGCAAAACTATTTTGAAACTTATTGCCTTTTTCCTTTAAACAGGATACTGGTAAATGTAAAAAATATATATGTACTATGTATTCATATTATTCGTGTTCTAAATGCTAACCTTTATCATGCACGTATCAATCATTGATATGTATTTAAAAATTCAACATAATCCCCGTTTTAACCGAACATAAGCGAACCTCAAAAAAGTTTATTGCTTTTCCATTGTAATCTAGACAACCCAACCAAATGAGAATGTAAGCCTAGCGGGTGCGCGACGTAGTTCCGAACACTTTCGCCGGCGCTCGGCTATTGTCGGTCACGATCGCTTCCAGCTGACAGCCCGAGACACCATATGGCATACAAAGCGCGCGAGACAGGGACCGCGCGGGGCGCACCTCCGGTCGCCGCCATTTATTTCTTTCTAGTGCTCGACTCCGTCGTAGTGACAGCGTCCTAATATCAACGCGATACCATATCGTTTTATATGTGAAAATTGTATATTAAGTTTCATTCATACATTATTATAACTGTGAGTTCTCGTAGTGATAATCGATAATGAAATCTAGTGTGTGTTATGTATAAAATGTGACGTGGTGGAACGCAAAGATGTCTAGCGTTCTCACATCTGTTGTCATCACGAAATAACGTGGATTATGCAAGTTGGAATGAGATGTGGACGAGTATTAGGTAAATTTCGTATCTATATAACTTTGGGAATTCGATGTATACAAATATTTTGCAATTAAATATCGATAACAGGAAAAATATGTAGGTATAACGTGGGTAGCAATACCGATGCAAAGTGTAGGATACACATCGAGTACTTGGTCTTCCCGAGTTAAAGTAAATTAATAATGTGCAGACAAATACATCGTCAGTCATCCTTTTGTAGACACAATAAATTTACATGCCAACATTACATAAAAATGTACTTTTTATATAACTGAAAAAGTTACTAAATCTACCCACAAAACGTAAATAAAACTAACGATTTTACAGCATTTATACTTCGGTTTTTCTCATTAAGACTGGAGTAACAAAATATATTAAACAGTTAATTAAATAGATAATATTTAAAAAACTAAAATAAAATGACATTTACAACAAAATGTGGCAATGGCAAATACAAAGAATGTTATAATACATTAGATAAATATAAGCAAAATACATCGCCTTTTAAATATTAGTAATTCTTGTATATTAGCATATCTGTTTATTCCATTCTTTCAAGGACATCAATAATTGTAAAGAGCCGGGGTTCAAAATTACTTATAATGAATTTATATATTGACACAAACACGTTTGAGTTTTTTTATAATATTATTTAAATACACATCTTTACTATACTTAAACACAACTATTATACATACATTAACAACACAAAGATAAGAAACTGTTTAAACTTTAACTAAACCAAGCATTCTCAAGATAACTGGAATATTATTCAAGTAATTTAAAAAAAATTACAAACATACCTAACTACTTTGAAGAAACTAAATATGAATAAAAACAAATAAAAAGCTAAATATTTTTTCTCTTTGCAGTCAATAAGACTATGAGGGTTATAAAATAATGCAGTGGCTGCACAAAATATTGACGCTGGCAATAATTTGCGCAGCTGTGGAGGCCGAAGTGTGTCCAACTTCATGCGTGTGTACACCGACAACACTGGTGTGCTCAGACACGCCGGTCCCTGGCGGCAGGGTCAGCAAGGCCGTTTTAGCCAATTATGGAAAATCCCTTCAAAACATCACTTGGACCAACTCGAACATTACCGCCATAGACTATGATTCGTTTGAAGGGCTATACGATCTAGAGTACATCGATTTCAGCAGAAACGAAATAAAGAGAACTGAGCACGAAATTTTTTCTAGACTGGCCCGGTTGATCCATTTAAACCTATCTAGGAATGCAATTGATGATATACCTAGATTTACATTTGCAGGTCTTGAGAACTTGGAAGTGCTAGATGTATCTCATAACAAGCTCCAAGCTATCCCATTCCGGGTCTTCGGACCGATGACTAGATTAAAGTATTTGGATTTATCTTATAATAAAATTGCTACTTTCTTAGATTACTATTTTAAGCCTAATCGCCAACTGAAAACTCTGTTCCTAAACAATAATAGCCTAGTCAAAATTACATCTAATTCTCTAGTCAATCTTAAGGAATTGGAAACGCTCGATATATCCAGCAACAAATTAGATCATATACCAAAAGCTATATTCGAGAGTCTAGAAAAGCTGAAGTATGTAAATCTAGGCTATAACAATTTAGAAAACATATCACAAGATATTTTTAAAAAACTTCATAAGTTAGAAACGCTTAATATTGGTGGAAATAGACTGAAAGAGTTGCCCCCGATGCTCTTCCATGATAACGAAAATTTGTTAACGGTCTACCTCGATTACACAGATATAACTGTTATACAGAATACCAACTTTAAAGGATTAAAAAATCTTAAGCGATTGTACATAAGACACAATCTAATGTTACGTGAAATTGAACCCTTTGTTTTCCAAGACACACCGTCTTTAACGCACTTAAATATAACGGCAAATGCATTAACATACTTGCCTCTGTCATTGCAAATGTTAGATAAATTAGAAGAATTGAGCATAGGTAATAATTCGTGGGGATGTGACTGTCGGATGGCATGGTTCGTGAATTGGATAGAGAATAGAATAAATATAGTTAAATCGGATCTAAGCTGCAGATGGGCGTACAAAGATGACATGTTGAGATATTTAAATAGTACGAATTGCAAACCACCTCAGTTGATCAATAGCAGTCCCTTGACATTGCACAGACTCCAAACAGATGCACTTTTAGAATGCAAGTTTGCAGGAAATCCGGCCCCTTCCATAACATGGATCACCCCCACGAGAACCGTTTACCATTGGAACCCAGATCCATCCCTGCCAGATATATTCCACAAACACGGGAACGCTCACGATCAGTATTATCGCCCTATAGATGATAGTAAGTCTAGAGTGAAAGTACGTGAAGATGGATCGCTCTTTATATCCGATATTCATAGAGAGGATAGTGGAACTTATTTATGTCTTGCATCGAATCCCTCTGCCAATGTAACCGCCGAAGTCATCCTTAACATAGATCCTATGACAATGTACGAAATTAAAATCTACAGTTTGTTATGTGGAGCGATATGTGCAGTGGGTTTTTTAGGTCTCACTTTACTTGTGCAAGCTGTACGTTATATATTTTATAGGTTAGTCACATATTTAATTTATTCCTAAATAAAAATATATTTATATATAATCGTCACGAGGAAAGTTTAATTAATGTCATAAAAATCGTTATTTTCAGATTCCGTCTCCTAGAGACTTGCTGCAGTTGTTGTTCTTGCGTAAATCGTGACGCGCCGCGTACTAGACAAATTTATCATATGCTCGACAACATTGAACAATATAAAAGGCAGCAATTGGAAAAACTACGAGAAAACTACGCAGTTCAAGTAAGGAAATCTTAATTATTCGAATATTTTTCATATCTCTGGTTTCCAATGTTTAATTAATATTGTTTTGCTACTAGGTGCATCGCATCAAAGAGAACTGCACTCAGCAGATGGAGTGGATTCAAAGTAGCTACTCGACACAAGCCGCACACTTGCGAAATATCAGAGATATCGGCACAAACCATTTGACGGCTATGAAAGATCAGTACTATGATCAGGTAGCTATTGATGTAAATATAAAATTTGTTATTTATATTCAAATTCATTTAAAAGTTGCATGTCATATTAAATTTTTGCTACCTTCAAAATGTTTACCATTACGCTTTTTTCTTTAAATGCATATTGAAGCGTCGAAAAATATAACCATTCCCACTGACGCGCCGAATGTTTACGCAGGTGAAACGAGTCCGCGAATACTCCACCTGCCAATTGAATTGGGTGCGAGAAAATTACGTGTTCCAAAGGAACAAAATAAGAAAATTTAGCGCGCATCAAATTCTAAGATTGCGCGAGTCTTACAAGTACCAGCAGCAGACCCTCAACAAGGTGTTAGAAAATCTGCCCAGCCTGTACTTCGAAAACTGTCGTAGCGGCTCCTGCGGAAGGAGCGACTCCATGGCCTTCGACCCGGACGTCGAGGTCATCGACATGTATCTCAAGACCAAGATCGAGAAGTTGGCCCGCCTGCCGACGCACTTCGACGAAGAGAGCAAGATGTCCGTCTACTACACGCCGACCGAGCGCTCGGCGGACTCGAGGCGCGGCTCGCCCGCCGGTGCGCCGCCCGCCGTCCTCATCAACATGATCGAGCGCGGGCCGCCGCCACCGCCCAGCGAGCCGCTACTGGGCCGTGTAAGGTTGGCGGGCCCGCTGGGCGAAGACGTGCACATCAATCTCATCGAGCGCGCGCCGCCACCGCCGTGCGCGGGCCGAGCGAGGCTGGCGGCCAGCCTCAGCTCTCCCGAGTTGCGCGAGGAGGGCGCTCGCGTGCTGCTGGCCGTTGAGCTGGCGCCGCCCGGGCCCTCTTAGTACCGGGCGCGCACGCGCGTGTTCGAGCTGTACGCGCCGGGCCGCCGTCGCCCGGCGCATTTCCTGTAGCGACCCCTCCGCCGCCGAGCGACGTGCGAGGGTGGACTCTAAGAGCCTCCCGGTTCAGTGTTAGTTCGAGTTGAGAGTTAGTTTAGTGATATGTGAGTCGTTATCGTCGACGTGATCGTTGCGGTTGGTGTGTTGGTGTATCGGACCGCGCGCGGCTGTGGCGGTGTCGGACGTGAATCTCCCCGACGTCGGTGAAGACGGACCGCCGTCTGTGACGCGATATATATTTCCGAACCGAATGGGTCTAGCGGTGATATGCCAAATACGACAACAATGGTTATATTGTATGACGTTTCTTAATATAAATTATACAAATATTGTTGAAAATTTTCTAAATATTATAATAACGAGAATAAGCAAATCATGAAGAATAAATTATTTTTCAATGTACCTTAATTGTTTTTAATTTATTTAATTGATCATTTATATTCTAACACAGCCAATGTATATATACATGTATTTATGTATATAATATGTAATTATTTAACGGATATAATATATTGTACATATTATAGTGTATGGAGGTGTACTTTTGATAATTCGATTCAGACTAAGAAATAAATATACAATTTACAAATAAAACTCCCAAATTCTTCAAAATATTTATTTTTCTGAAACGCTTTTACCAACACTAAATTGTAATAAATATATTAAGAAAACACTAAATTATTTAAACTATACACTACACATCTATATAGTAACATCAAAATCTATTAATACTATTTGTGAATGATAGTTATTTGAAGATGCGCCTGCGCAATAAATAAATAATGCAAGTAAAACAACTTATGATATGTTATTATGACATATTTATACCCTATGATAATATATCATCTATTGGAATGCAAGTTTTTAAAGAAACTTTTACACTTAAGTAAAAACGTTTTTAAGGAAAAAAATCTGGGAACATTTATTTTCCTACTCTAACACTCTATAAAGGTTACAATAATATTTGTGAACTATCCTATTTAAAGAATGGATACTTTTTATCCTAAACATTAGTACATATAATAAAGGAAACTAACGGAACTGAATAATGAACTTTATGAGGATATTTTTACGTTATTAATTTTTACATTATTATATTTTATTTTGAAACTCTTGTCCATAACTAGTTTTATTTTTCAAGATATGTTTCTTAAATTATTTTGAGTGAAAAAATTACTGGCTGTGCTTACTTTTTAATTTTTTTAATATACATCTAATAATAAAATCTTCTTTAAAGAACCATAAAAAATCAAAATAATATGTCTTATTACTTACATAAGATAATTTAATTGTCATTAGGTTTTATTTTGTGATATAGCAGCAGGGTTCACTCAAATAAAATATAATATAGGTATGTGATATTTACTGTATCATTAATAATTGACTTTAGAAACTCTTTAGAAGTTTTGACCATAAATACCGAGCGGTGATAGAAACCACCAATCCGATTGGCTGTACAGATTTTGATAAGTCATTGTTAAATATTGTAATACCAATATGCGTTCTTTTCTATTTGCGTAAATTATGATTAATACACATATTTATTTAACATTACCTAATCGAATAAAATAATGCAATAGACGTACGTTTAAGCTGATTGTATGAAATGTGATCAGTTGTATAAAAGTGCATTGTTCACTTTATAAATTCAAATAATTTTTAAAATCGTTACGGACTAGATATCGATTCTTGAATCATCATATAATAAACATAACTAATGTTATGCCTTCAGATAATAAATTATTATATATATTATCTCGATCAGTTAGAGCTAGAAGTTACAACACTAGTGTTGTATTCTGATATACTTAAGATGTATTATTGTTTTAGTAGAACAATTAGAATAATCTTGATTTATTATTATGTTTGAAAAATTCTAGTCAAACAAATATAATAATATAACCGTCAAATATATCTTGAAGATAATTACTGAATTATTATTTACTTTAAATTAAAAATATATATAAAATATCAATTATGAGCTCAACTCAAACTTTGTTGATATATATGGACCAACAAAATAAATAACATAATTTCAAGAAATGCTATTTATTTCCAGATTTATGACTGCCTCGATCTGTGACAATTTCATATCACAAATAAGCATTATGTTAAATAAATTAATAATAATTTAATACAAAATGTTAAAATATTGTATATTGTTTCCATAAATATAGAAAAAGACATGTTTGAAAACATATTTAAATAATTTAATGCTTTCTTAATGAAAAAAGATACCTAATCTATGAAGTTATTTTAAGTAAGTAAAAGACATAAATATTATTATTAATACATTACCTAATGTTAAATTATTCAACAAGGTTATCCATTTCACATCAATGCAATAAAAATATGTTTTTATTACAATTAAAATTCTGAACCTGAACGCTAATGCAAGAAGCTTAGTTACTTGAATAGAATAATGATTGAAAGTATAAACCTAGAAAAGTATAGTTATAAAGTGTAACCTGTATAGAAACAATGAGTTTATTTTTTGAGTAGAGTTTTAAGTACAAGTGTTATAGATTATAATAATTAATACTTAGTACGTTATTATTTTGATTAAAAAAGGTATTCATTTATTTATATTCTTTGATGATATTACAATGATTTATTAAGTTTATTTTATTAATGTTAGAAAGAGGCACATCAGTTCACCAATATATATTTTCTATCACGATAATTTCTCATATTACATAATATCTATATGTAATAAAATCAAAAATATTTTGTTATACAGTTATTAGTTAAATGAAAAGCCAATCAACACTTTAAGTACAATTTTCTTATTTTTTGATTATCCAGAATTTAATGGAACACCATGTTATATACCCCCCCCCTCCCCCCGGCACCCCAGCAAATAGTCACAAAAGGTAAGCCCCTCAACCCTGCTACAAACTCTATCTACTATTAACATTGCACTATAAGCCCTTTCCTTTATAGTTTGCAAACGCATTTCGAATATGATATTTAAAAAAAAATTAACTAACAAAATTTAAAAAAAAACAAAGAAAAACAATAAAAACATAACATAAATGATCAACAGAAAATTCTTCTCCATCCAAACACGTCCTGTGCCTTTAAAAATCAATTACACCTAAACTAGTGAATTATAAACTCCCAACAACCTCTTCAACGTCACCTACGAAATCAACGAAGTCAACATCCAGATGTTTAACTCACTATTCAGGGGAGTCAACATAGTAACCTGGCTCTGACGTAATTAGTCTCTAATCGTTCTGAGATAATCCTCATCCATGTATATAAAAGTCTACTAACCTTGGCGGCCGTCCTGTTCCACACAAGCACTTTGTGTCCTGAATTTAGGAGGTTCTTCACGATGCCGCTTCCCATGATTCCGAGCCCCAGGAAACCGAACTTCATCTGACTGGCCTTGATGTTCTTCTCCAGAAGTGTCTCTGACACGTTCTCAAGATCCAACGGAGGAGTGTCCTGGAGGAAAGAGTTTGGTATTTCACTATAGGTTGATTAAGGGCAACTTTGATATTATTTCTTCTTTGATTGGATTTCTTAGAGTCTGGAGCGAGATATTTCTTTTATATATCTAACAAGAAATATATAATTCAAATAATGAAATATTTCAACTTACAGGTCTAAGTATATTGGAGGGACGGTGTAACAGACTGGACTTCTTGGAGAAGGAGTGGTTGAGCATCGAAGGCTTTTCATTGGCCAGGTCAGTGTCAGTGAACGAGCGGGAGATGCTCTTGGCCTTCTTCCGTGGCGTGGGCTTGAGACCGGCGGACGACGACCGCTTCACTGGCTTCACCTTTGAAAATCCAAAACGTATCTATAAATTGCAGAATGGATGAGTGATGGCAATAATGGAATGGTTTTAAAATAAAATATGTAACGGAAATTGAATGCCGCATCTTACTTCATTACGTTTAATAGTCTTAATCATACCATTTATCAAAGATCTCTGATCTGTGTTCTATGTTAATCTGAATGATCTGACTGCTATTGTAATTATTTGTCAGTTATGATACCAAATGAGGTGAGGTATGGTATGCTACGTCATTTGTTCAGAAATTAAATGAATGAGTACCATGTAAAGGATGGAAGGAGCATAAAGTTTTTTTAACTTTTTAGTATGAAATCGCTGCGAGCTAGTTTTGTATTAGGGGGACTTAATGATCATGAGTTTAATGATCATAAACATGACAGGTCTACTGTGCAGTTTAAACTTATTGTGTGTAGTTTGTAACAGGTGGCTATACATACGAATATGATAAATTGTTATGTATTAGTTTACGTTTCATCGTCTTATTTAAATAGGACAAGTAATTTAATAAATGAAAATAAGTATTGTATTGTTGTACATACTTCTCTGTTTATTCTCAATTATTATTAATATTATTAAAGTAAACATGGCATTCGAGGATATGTCATTTTTTTTAATAATAATCATCCCATAGCATGATTTGAGACTGTTTTCTAAGGAATTTATTTTACATAGTGTATTTATTTGCCTCGGTTAGTCCCAAACTAATTAATTAATAATTTTTCTCATTATCAATTAAATTATTCACATGTATTATCAACAATTTGTAGAGTTACGGTATTTTTACTTATAGTTTTAGTTTACTGAAATGTGGTTATAACTCAAAAATATTATGTGTGTAAATTCTAAGAAAATTATATACATATTCCTAAGTACTTCTAAATAATTGTATTTTCTTGGGTTCTTTGGTTTTCTTGGGAAAGTAAAAACCAGGATACCATATCAGTTTTGATTATTTTTAATATGTATATTTTCGTATACATGGAACGGCACGATTGTTAAATTATGTATTTTTTGTTAAATAACATAATTCTAACTAAAAATAACAGTAAGAAGCAATTCCACAATTAATTTCACTTTCAAACTATAATGTAACAGTATTCAAATTATAGTAACTCCGAATTGCATCAATATTCATCGAGTAGTTTTTTATAAACATGTCTAGATACGACTTCTTCTTAAAACTACGTTCAATATAAGAAACCAGAATTTTTGAAAGCGTGTCTTACTCTAGCCCTAGAAGTCTTTGTTGCGTGTGTGTATGTATGTGTGTGTATGAATAAATGGGTGTGTACGTGGGAATATCATATCTAAACATTCAAAACATATAAGCCGTTTTTCCCTAGTTACCGAAATATTTAGGTAAATTTAGTTATATTTTACAATTAGAAAGCACAATATCATATTACTGGCACCATTCATTAAATACTCTAATAGTTGGCACTGTTTCAACCATGCAACATGCAACACTGAAAACATGGCGCAGCTTTGTGTCAAAAATATAAAATAATTGTAAAAGTTAAATAAAAATTCCGTAGGTCTTAATAATCATTTTGTTTCCCATTAGTGTTGGATAATTTATTATTTTTGTTACAGTTCCCTAATATTTCAACTTAATTTAATTTGTGAATTTTAACAAAAAAAAATACCTAACATTTGTCAGTTTCTCGTAAAAATTAATTTAGAAATGTAAATAATGAAAGGTCACAATAAACAAACAGCCAATAATTTTAAAACTATTGTTTTGTGGTTTCTTACGTAATTTACAAAAAGAACTTACTATTCAAAACATATTTAATGTACAGCTATTTTATTATCTGTATACAGGGTTATTTGTAATTAATTGCCCACCTCTTGTAAGCAGCCTCTCCACATCAATCCCGACAACATTTATTCTACTTTTTACAAATCTTAATAAACAACCCAAAAAAAACGAAACAAAAAATGTTTGCTCCCTCTGTTACTTATTACTCTATATTTTATAAAAAAGTACCTGAAAGGTCAACGCCCGGCTCCATGCCTCCGCTTAGAGTTAATGCCAATACAGAGGCAACAAATAAATTTTGTATGGGAAAACTTAAATTTTTAAAACTATTAATTTTAAAATGTTTTTGTTATTGATGTAGAGCAACTGCCTGCAAGAAGTGGCCA
Organism: Napeogenes sylphis; assembly: GCA_959347405.1. NCBI lineage: Eukaryota > Metazoa > Arthropoda > Insecta > Lepidoptera > Nymphalidae > Napeogenes > Napeogenes sylphis. The sequence goes on along the minus strand of OY365777.1, from coordinate 27,779,739 downwards.
ATTAATTACAAATAGCCCTGTATATAACATTTCGTTTATGTTCACCAAATTAAAAGAAATGAAATATACTCGTTCAAAAACTGGTGTCCGTAATGAAGTTTGATGTGAATGAAGATTAACGAATGTATAAACCGCCGAAATGAAATTGCCAACTTCCTTTGCGTTATATTTTCTGTACCTACTGTATATTTTCCAATGGAATAAAGTTATTTGTCAAAATATCAAACTATTCTAACCGCTTATATCAAGTACAAAATGACAATATATAAAAAATGTAAAAAAAATAAAAAAATACTTGTAAAAAAACTTCAAAAACATTTTTTATAAAAAATCGTACTAAAACAAAAAATAAGAGATAAAAAAACTAAAAATGAAAGGACTATAAGAAATAAATGTATTTTATTAAAAAATGCGTGGGGTGTAGGGGAGACCGGGGATGGTAGGCTATAGGTGCAGGTAGACTAATCAACGATAACTCGCCACTATCACGTGTTTTTCATCAACTAATGATGAGCGTTGATACCTTCCCGGGACCCGCAAACTTGTGCGAAGTCAGCCGCGACTGTCGCGAGGCGTTTGCGAGTAAGATCAGATGTTGTGTTTTTGGTCTGCGGTTTTAATTTTTTTCGTTCGTACTTTTTTTGTGATTGTGTCTATAAATCTGTTAGAAACAATGTTGTTCTTATGCCAAATTAAAATGTAATAGTTCTTTTATATACAGCACAAAATTTCTTATATGTTAATGGCAGAGTTTACACGTGATTAGCAAATAAAATTCAAAATGGCGTCAGGGGATAGTTGACTAATTGTGTTTGGGGTAGGTAGACTAATCTTATTCAGCCAGTAAACCTGTGAACCTTAACAGTGAACAGTGGCTTCAGTACATTACACATAATGTGTAAGTTATGTGCTCATTCTAAATGTGCAAATGGTAATTTGTTATTTTACCAATGTAAGAACTGTGATTCTAATTTAGAAGACTGATATGAGAGTCTCAATTTAAATAAGTCTTTAATAAAAGTAGATAACGTGAGACAGGTTGAACTCAAAATAAGTTTATTTTTGAAATATAAGTTTAGAGTTTGTTTTAGATTTTTGGTTGTTTTAGATTTTTATATTTTCATAAATAAATTAAGTTGAAGAAACAGAGTTTTCTGTTTTAATGGTTTATATAATTAGATACTCACAAATTTATATACTTATGTTAAATACATATTATTTTCAATTACATTGTCTGCAATGTAATTTTTGAGTAGCGATTTATTACAATAATTTAAGTCACAAATAAGGTTGGAATAGAAAGTACAAAGAATTAATCTTACTTATTGTAATTTTCAAGTTTTTTTTAATCTTTAAAATAAGAGAAATTAAAAATTGTTACATTTATCAAAGTTCTTTGTGAATGGAGATTGGATCTCAAATTTAAGTTTGTTTATTTTTAATAGTTTCTATCATTTAGTAAATTTTGGTGTTTTATTTTATACTAATCGTATTAATTTACATTAATCACTGCATAGGTCAACTTACCCCATGCTTATAGTCAACTTACCCCAGTCATGGGGTAGCTTGACCAAGCGTCAGGGGTTTTCAAAATCGGCTAAATAAGTATTATAGTGATGAATATATAGGTCATTTTATATTATTTTAGGTACCTGAATAGTTTTTCTATCTGTAACCATTGTTTTTTTTGTCATATTAAGTGAAATATCAGAGATATACGAGCTTAAGTAAAAAGTTAGTCAACTATCCCCGGTCTCCCCTACAGTGTCGGTAATTAATAGTTATAAATATTTAATTGACAGTATATCTGTCATTACAATCATTTTGATATGTAATATCTTAAAAAGCACCCTACACTTACTTTACAATTAAATACTTTTTTCTTATAGTTCTTTCATTTTTAGTTATTTCAACTACCTCTATTTTAATTTATTAGTTCAATGTTTTTATAAAAGCGGACTTTTAAGCTTTTTTTAACAATTTTAATAAAAGTTTTTGGTTATAATTATTGCATTGTCATCGGTCTTTGATAGGAATGCAAAAAAAAAATATATCCGACAATTCAATTTTAGTCAGAATCACGTTCAAAGATACATTTATCCCAAGTTAATAAAAGCGTATTAAAATAGGCTGTTTCTTTACGGGAAATTGAGCCATATTCAAAAATATAAACTTCTATTATCTTACTCTGTTAAAAAGATCACAGTAAGCTTGTTGATAAGATTTTTACCATCAGATTAGACTTTAGTGCAGCTTTTAGGAAATATTTTCATCCGTAGGTATGTACCTACGAAAGAGCTACCTAAGTTGAAAACAATGATTTCAAATTTGTAAGGACCAAGATTTGTTAATAATAACATATTTAAGGCTCATTGATACCATAAAATCCATACATCATCCAATCATTCCAGCTACAAAGTCAACAGTCGGTACCGGTTCAATTATTGAACATTTCAAGTAATCAAACACTCATAACGTAGCATTGATGCTCTATTACTGGTTATTTACGAAGAATTGAGTAGTCTTTCTTAGCTTTTTAAAAGGGTATAGATAGCGGTAAGATCAATCGAAGTGAAACGATTCCGTTTTATGTCTCGCCCGTGCTCTAGAAACGGCAAGGTACGGTTCGTTATATACTGTTCATTAGCTCGTATATGCTTTTTTTTTATTATTCATGCTGTGTCACCCTACATGTTTATGAGACACAGTCCTCTACAAGCTCTTATGTTCCAGTAAAAGTCGCATTAAAATCGGATACACATTACAGTTTATAAAAACTTATGAAAATAGTTATGTATTTTGAAATACAGACAGACACTTCTATTTTATTTATATGTACTTATTTATATATTTAACACGTGCTGTAAATTTGCGTGCTGTCAAAAGCGACCGCATCGCTTTCTGACGTCATATAAAGGTTTGACGTAAATTAATCAAGTAAAGACTAAATTGACAGTCATTGGATGATAAATGATTATTATTTAACATAGAGCAATAATATTAATATCACAGGACAAATTACACAAATTGATCTAACCTACCAAAGTAAGCAAATTATTTGCTCGTGTTTATGGTGTTATACAATATACAAATATATACATATAAATACACATTATAAATACTGCTAATATATTTAATAAACGACCAAACCCAGAAATATAGACATGTATGATCGGTCTACACATGCATGCCTGTACCTTCGGGAATCCAACCCGAGCCCCTTGGCGCCGCTACGCGTTAAGCGTTTGCGCTAACCACTCGACCAACGGAATAGCAACGAGGAGTTATTTTACATAGAGTAGAAAAGCCAGCCTAAAATCCATAGAAAAAAAGAGAAAGCAAATGAGGCTACCTATCTGTCTCTCTTTCTTGCATATGCGATTAGACAAAGATAAGTATCGGTCTCTCATCTCGCCTCTTATATTATTTGTCAGACACTGACACTCATAGGCCTGCCTATCCGAAGTTTTTTAAGCAGTATACTTTATATCGTAATGACAGTTTTAATTTAATACTTGATTACTTGTGAGAAATATTTACGGTAAGATGGCAAAAACTCAATTTGATTGAATTTCCTAAATCCGTTAACGTCAGTCAATATTTTACTACGATTTAACAAAACGTTTTTACATCTTCACAATTAAAATACTAATACGTACAGAAAGTTCTAGAAATATGTTAATATTTCTAACAGTTATTAACGTGTTTACGAAAATAATAATATATGACATTTGCATTTCATATACATAACTAAAAAGTAATAGAATAAATAATAATTGACAATTGAACATAGCAGATGACAATCGTCAATGTGTGTCTTCAATTGGCATATGCAAATACCGCTCATTCAGTGCATGCATTTATGCAAAACTACTAGGATTTTGTGAGAAACGTCCTTGACCCGCGACCGGAAACATTGCATGATATATATAATAGCGGACCAAATAGTTTAGTAAAGAACAAATATATAATAAAAAAAATCTTATTTGTTTATCTTTAGGGAGGCCTACAAGTTGTTCACGCTTACGAAATGAGTTTCGGTTTAATTCGTTAAAAGAAACTCATTTCCTGATTTAGAAAAAAAGTTATACATATTATTTTGTTCGATCGCGATCCCTGGCATGGTAACAAAGGTTGGTGGTAAAGTAATATCTTTCTTTTAATCCAGTATCAAGATAAGTTTCTGAGAAATTTAGACTATCTATATCACAAGGGCCAAATTGACCAATGAAAATCTAAGACCAAATTTAACTAATATGCTGTCAAATAAAATTTTAACTATTCCGATTGGTTGATGTAATGTGATGGCCAACCAATCAGAACTCTTAACCGCGCTTTCAAATCTTTTTTACTTCATTTATTCTTCCAGAACAAGTCGTCATTATTTTTATATTATTTAAAATAAAGTTTTGATATTTACTATAGAACACACTGCTCCTATTCCAGTACACGGTCTTAATGAGTTTTTAACTAGGTATACATATTTGCATCCTAAAAAATGTAAAATAACGATGTATTTATATTTTAAGTTTTGAGAAAAACAATAAAAAAAAAGTCAGTGTGTAATCTGTAGTAAGTACAATATAATTAATCAAGGAAACTGTTGATTTATTAAAGACCAAGAAAATCCATTCATAAATCGTTATGAACTATCTTACTATTCTACAACTATTCTATATTTACATGTGCATTGAACCATATTTTAAATTTAAAATCATCTTTATTTTAATAGGGGATGAAAAATGTCTACCATTTTTACATTTTCGAAATATGGAGCATTTAAAATTATTTTTAAACTTTCAATAAAAAAATATTTCAAATAAAGAAACACTGTAAAGAAAACATTTTATAAGAGTTTATAAGAGTGCTAGAAGCCGCCGACAGATATATATGTTTAAAATAAAAGCAGTTTCGAAGACTAGCTGGGACAAACAAATAGATAGAGAAATAGTGTTTTGTACCGTGAAAATAACAGTATGAAAGTAATAAAATTTAATTTTGAAGTTATCAATCGAAAACTAACTAAACTAACGAAAAACATTCATCAATAACATTTTTATATGTTATATAATGATAATATGAAAGGTGAAGTTAGTTCAAACAAAAATTAGATTAATTACCTTTGGAGTGGAACTCTTTTTCTTCACCTCGGGAGTCGGTTCCTCTTCTTCCGGCTGTTTTTCATCAGAACTATCTTCTTTCATGACATCCTTTAACTTATCAAACTCCTCCTCGGGGTTGCGGACGTGGTCGTCAAAATCCCCCCATTTCTAGTACGATAACAATGATAGGAATTTTATACTACATTTTATACTAACGTATTTAGATTTTATATAATTACTCGCAATAAATAATTTCTATGAATTAAAACAAAATATATATACGAGAACTATAAAAAAATCAGTTAAGAATAATTTACATAATAATAGTAACTTCTCGCGTCTTCGTCTTGAAATAAATAAAGATATTTCTCGGGGTAAAAGCTAGCTTATCTTATTCTATTCTTCGTGTATCTAGAAATAAAATCTATATAGTCTACTAATATGTAGTTACATTACCCCCCTCCCCCCCCCCTTTTCTAACAGTGACGCTGTCAAGACATTGATTGTGTATTGAGTTAATACATAAACTACTTTTAGTGTAAAATCTTTTAAGATTTACATTTTAGATTAAAAACTAAATCTAGTTCTAACTATGTTCTATATCGTTGAACTCACCTCAGGATTCTCAATATATTCTTCAATTTGGGCAACAGCTTCTTTGAAAGCGGCAGTTTTGCACGACTTTATCAACTGTTCCTTGTGTTCTTGATACGGCTTGATGTTGTGTTCTTCGATCCATGCACTGTTGACAAACTTAGGGTTAGATCATTATAGATTTGTTAAGTACACACTATACATAGAATATGCAGATCAAGTAAAGCACATTATATTTAACAATGAGGATCGCATCAGCCTGGTAAGAACCAAGCAGTGCTGACTCCGCAAGTGACGCGTAAGAACAAGCTACATGCCGCATATATTCCATAAATTGCATCTCTTTTGAGTCTAACATCGAACAATTGTCAAATTATGTATTTTACTTGAAAATACATTATGTTGAGTGAAACATTTCTATGAAAACACAAGTTGAATTATCTCCATAGATATGAGTTTTGTTCGTAATAGCGTATTAGACGATTATTTGGGGCAGAGATCGTAAAGGGAAAAAGATAAAAGATAAAGTCACTAGGAATGACTAGTCTTGTATATATCCTTACTAGTTTTATGTACCGAGTATAGTTAGTACATTGGACATATCCCAATAAAATTAAAAAATATCTTGTCTCTCTGTAAAAGGTACAATTCTTTACATAAAACTCCCATTTATGGAAGAAATTATATATACATACATATATATATATATATATATATATATATAATTAATCTACGAAAAATTTTAAAACATGAAATTTAATAACTCTCTAAATCCTAAACCATGATTTCCTATTTATATTACCAATTAAATGAAATGACGAATGCTCAATTTCATTCTTTTTTTGTTCAGTAAAAGCAATATTAATAATATTATTAGCAAATACATATAAACTAAATATTTCATACTTAAATAAGTTTTTTTAACTTCATTGTCTCAAAAACACAATATACTCTATTCTTTCAATTCCACAGCAATATGTTGCTGTACACTCATTGCTTCGTATATTTCTACACTCATTGCTTCGTATATTTCTACACTCATTGCTTCGTATGCTTCTACACTTATTGCTTCGTATATTTCTACACTCATTGCTTCGTATATTTCTACACTCATTGCTTCGTATACTTCTACACTTATTGCTTCGTATACTTCTGCACTCATTGCTTCGTATGCTTCTACACTCATTGCTTCATGTATTCATACACTCATTGCTTCGTGTATTCGTACACTCATTGCTTCGTGTATTCGTACACTCATTGCTTCGTATACTTCTACACTCATTAACTCGTGTATTCCTACACTCATTGCTTCGTGTATTCCTACACTCATTGCTTCGTGTATTCCTACACTCATTGCTTCGTGTATTCCTACACTCATTGCTTCGTGTATTCCTATATTCATTGCTTCGTGTATTCCTACACTCATTGCTTCGTGTATTCCTACACTCATTGCTTCGTGTACTCCTACACGCATTGCTTCGTGTATTCCTACACTCATTGCTTCGTGTATTCCTACACTCATTGCTTCGTGTATTCCTACACTCATTGCTTCGTGTATTCCTACACTCATTGCTTCGTGTATTCCTACACTCATTGCTTCGTGTATTCCTACACTCATTGCTTCGTGTATTCCTACACTCATTGCTTCGTGTATTCCTACACTCATTGCTTCGTGTATTCCTACACTCATTGCTTCGTGTATTCCTACACTCATTGATTCGTGTATTCCTTTCTATACTCATTGATTCGTGTATTCCTACACTCATTGCTTTGTATATTCCTACACTCATTGTTTTATATAATCCAACACTCATTGCGTATATGCCGGTAAGTCTCGTCTAGCAATGTCCACAGACATTGAAACTTTACATGTATTTAGATATTACATATAATGGATAACATTATGTTTAATGTAATATAATGGAATTTACAATGGATTCATTGGTCTTAATATTTTAAAAATACCATCTTCTACACACTATGAGTCTAAATATATCTTTAAAGCATATAAATTTCATTTTCATTAATAGATATCAATATATTTATTTAAAAATATCATAAATACTTTAAAATATATATTTCACTTAGTCGCCATGGCGGATGAATAAAACTACTAATAATTTAATTACATATGTAACATTTCCAAATTATTTTTTATAACGTGAACACTAGGTAAAAAATACAACAATATTAAATAATAAATTACAAATAACGAATGTGGCGGGGAAATTCAAATAAGTGAGGGAAAGAGACAGATATACAAAAGAAATATCGTTCATAAATGTCGCACCCGTTGTCAAAACGGCTTAAATCACTTGTAATCTAAATCTAGACTTTGTATTTATTCCGGTTAATTCAAACCATAACAGTATTACCAGCGGACTTTACTCTAAAATAGTGTTGTAGTGTATTGAACTATATGGATGGAAACTTAAATTAACATTGGTAGGTTATTCATTGACTACATAGCTTGTTTTCGTAAACGAATTATTTTTGTGACACGGCGCTGTGCCTCAGGATGGGTAATTTTAAAAATATTTTATGAGTGTACTAAAATTTAATATCAATATTGGAAATAAAATAACATTAATGCAAATATATATTACAAAACATTGCATTATTAATTAATGATCTTTTATAATGATAAAGTTCTTTGTATTTTAAATAAATGAAATGATATTATTTTGATACATTTTAAATTGTGTGTATGATTTTAAATTTAAATAATATTTGTTCAATAGTAAAATTATTATGAAAATTATATGAGAAATATCCCAAATTATCAACATTGAAAATTAAAGTAAATAATAAAGAACCATAAAATATGACTAAAAAAAAGCAAGCAAAATAATCCAAGAATTTCAGGCTTTACTTTTTCCTGTGTAACACCAAGTAATTAGCATTTGTTAAGTTTTTACTGGTTTTTTAAGGACTTTAAATATTCCTCTGTTTTATAAAGTTTGTTAAAAAATAATTTAGTATTATAAATAGCATAGCATAAACATTTAAAAATGAAATAGAAATTTCAGATAATATTTCACCTCCTATTTGCAGACCCTTTGTGGTTTCATTTTAAAAACTTCTTGTGTACTGTGATAGGAAAATGATATATAAATGTTTATACATCTTCATGTACAAATAAAAAATTTCTTCAGTGATTTTTATTCCATTTTACCCCCTTAAGAGTAGAATCAAGTAGAGTCAAGAAGAGTCAAAGTAGTCAATAATTAAAATTATGCTACCATACAATCTCTAGATGTAACTTTTAATGGTTTATGCAAAAATCGTTGAGAAAGCACTCAGACAGCAGACTTTTTTTACTTACTAGACAAAATATTATATTCTATCTTGAAAATTTGGCACTGGCTTTATAAAGTAATGCCTGTCATAATGTTATGTATAAGATAACACTTAAAGTTTCATTTTAATCTATTCAGTAATTTTTGCTTAAAAGAATAGCAAACATCTATACTCTCAAATTTAAAAAAGAAAAATAATTACAGTATAAAATAAATCAATTTTCTATAATACAATCATTTAAAATTAAACAAATCTTACAACTATTACTATGGTAATGTAATATAAGAATCATTAAATGCTGCATTGACCACTTAAAATATTTAGAATCTACATTATATTAACTTATATTTAAGAAATTTAAACCTATTTGTTAAATATACATTACTATATTTAGAAAACTGACAACATTGCTACAAATTGTTTTTTTACGCAAACAAAACTTCTGCAAAATTTTACAATAGTTGTACCTTAGATACTATTATAAGAAAGATGATTGGTAGGTGCAATTTTTTAACATTACTATCAAAATAAGCAAATATTATTTGTATTTTAACATATTATTACTTACTAGTTATTTGTCCCAAAGAAGTAAATACATTGCACATTCATAGCCTTCTTCGGAGGCTTTAGTTCCGGAGTGGGAATTGCCACCTGAAAACAGATATTTAAAATATTATATTAGTGTAAACACTAAAATAAGCCCATGATCTATCTCTCCTTCTCTAACAATATATAATGATAGAGAAGGACATATAATATGAATTTCGTTTGTTTACTAAAAAACTTTATCTACTTTTCGAAAGCGTGGTGTCAGTACAGACGTTTTAATATAGGTGAAGAACTGTGTACAACCCATTAGCGTCTCATACAACAAAAAAATTCCCGCTCATTAGTTTTACAGCGGTAAGTTAAACAAACATAACTTAAAGTGTAGCAGGATAGAAGCATGTATTGTCAATAAATATTTTAAGTATATAGTTTTATTTATATTAGCTTAAATAAATTTATAATAGGATAAAAAAGTGACATACCCGGCCGGGCCAAGGACTGAACCCCTTCATTTTGGCCCTGAAACAAAAATATGTATAGCGCTAATTTTCACTAACGACCTTATAAATGGTTTTGTGAAATTAAATTAAAATTTTTACAACATACCAAACTAAATCACCAAGTTTATAAGCAACAGACATGATGCACGTCCACTCTACACCAATTTCCACGACGAACTAAATCATAAACAATGTAGTATCTACTTCGACATAAATTTTTCCGCGTCTAATAATAGTCTATGGTTGAAAAAATTGCAATTATTCAATAGAAAATGGGATTTAATGGGATCATGTTTTAACCATAATTTTATGATACAAAAATAAATTTAATCACACTCATTTTAAATAAAGTCCTTTAATGCACTTCATATTAAAAGTACTTTAAATTTTATTGTCTGTTGTCTTTCTATAGTCTTTTGTCTGATATATTGCCATCGTATATCATAGTACTATTTTTTAAGGTAATTTTATTGTCTCATGTATTATCAAGCAACTTAGGCAGACTAACCCTAGACTAGGTTCGTACGTTTGTTTACAACAATTTTACTGCTAACTACAAAATTGTTTATAAACTTTATTTTAGAACTTGACTTTAATTTTGAAATCTATAATAAAATAAATATGAGTGGAAAAAGAGTATAGTTTTATTGATCGCTATCAATGTTAACCTTTTTTCTTAGAAATTATTCAAATGTTAGCAATTATTTAAAACTTGTAAGATTTTTTATAAATTTTGATAAACAACACAAAAAATGAAACAAGAAAAATGAAACCAGAAAAAACTTTGCTTTCTCGATTATTTATTAAAATGACAACGCCTGGACGCAATACTTACCCTCAGAATTAATTCCAGTTCAGAGGCCAAAAAAAATAGTTGTATGGGAAAACTTAAATTAAAAAAAAACCTAGAACAAATGTTATTGGGATTGATGTAAAGAGGCTGAAGCAAGGGCTGGACCATTAATAATAATTAACTCTGTATGTATATACAGTTTTAATTTGTTATATTGAATATAATTACACAGTAATTATAATAAAATAAGAAAAATAAAGAGCCAGAAAAAATTTAAACACATCAGAAGTAGGAGCAGGTTTCCCAAACTTCGTACGTGATAAATCAACTAACCTATAGTTAAAAAATATGCGTTTCGCGCTGCCCTCGTCAAGATCACATGTGAATGTGATCACATATGAATGGTTAGGCAATGACAAAAGTCGCCTATCGTAGTAGTAAGAAGGATTAAATTCATAATTTTTATAAACGTATATTTTGAAGTCTATGTAGTTTTGACACTATATTTTGATTTATGTATTTTTGGAATATGTATTAACCACGACTAGTTTAAAAGAATCGTATACAATACTGTCAGTTTAATAGTTTACTGACAGTCTTAGCTTCATAGCATCATAGCAAAGCAACCTGCTTAAAAACATAATTCATTTTTTTCAATCGATACAAATTTCCAATGATTAGAAGTTTACTGTGAAAATGTTTTTAGATTCTGCCATTTTAATGTAAATTCTTTTGAAAAACATTAGTCACATCTCTTTACCATTTTTTTTATCTATGTACATTTTTGGGAACAAAATAAAAGTTAATTGCCTCTTTTTTTAGCTGAGCGTAAGCAAAGCTCTTAACCGTTTGGGAATAAATTTTCTGAGGCAACATCAAAGTCAAAAAGCTGAATCTCCCATAGACTTAAACCTAACTTAACCTGCGCGCGCTCACCAATCGTTACTCTTAATTAATTAACCTTTCCAGTGCCAGCAACTTCTTTGGAAGTCCTTGGGCGGACCGACTTTAGTATTTTAAAAAAGGGGGAGAGCGCTCAGCTAAACTCCCTCAGCGTATTGTGGCGGATTATATTATGTGGCTATGTGCTCTCCGTTATAAAGTTACGATGCTGGTGATGGTAGAAATGTTTCGAATGTGATTTTAAAAAAAATTACCCCGACATATTATACGAAAAATAAATTAATTATTAATGCAGTTTTATGTGAGATAAATATATTTTGAGCCCCTTTACAATAACTATTTTTGTTTTTTTTTTTAAATCGTTCATCAAAATTTGTAAAAAGTCGTAGAAAAAATGTTATTGGGATTGATGTAAAGAGGCTGCCTGCAAGAAGTGGTCAACTAATTACAAATATTCCTGTGTAAGTATATATTACATATAAGTTAAAATAATATTAATATAGGAATAAGTTATATATATATATATATATATAATTTTTAATGTATGCTTTTAAGGACATTATAAAACAAAACCTTGCAACATCTAGTTGACAATTGAGAACTGGGGAAATCAAAAAGCGCGCATTTTAAAAAAGACCCATAAATATAAAATTTCAGTTTTCGTGTTTATATTGTATATTTTCAAGTAAATAGTTACTTTTAAGGGGTGTTATAAATAATACTAGTTATGAGTGTAAATAGCGACGGGGGAGACCCCGTCGAAAGAGCAAAAAAACGAAAAATTGTTGGCGGTTGTCCAGAAGGCGTCGTAAACTATAATATATTTAAAAAGCCATTGTATAAAAGATTGTTTCTAGAAAACCACAGTGGCGATTGTGTGGTGTATGTGGAATCTACTGAAAATGAAAAAGTCGGCAATAAAAACCCTATCGTCCTTACGAAAACCTTTACGGAAAACGTTAAAGGAATAGTAGGAGTACACCGAATAAATGCCTACAAAGTGGGCGTTACGTTTAAAAAACCCGCGCCTGCCAATAATTTCTTAAATATGGATAGTTTTTTTATTAAATACAAGCTCAAAGCATTCATACCAGCCTATATGACTGAAACTATTGGAATAATTCGATTTGTTCCCAAAGATATGTCTAATGAAGATATTTATAAAAATATTGTTGCTGATGCAGAGGTTGTATCAGTCAAGCGATTTATGAAAAGAGAAAACGGAAACTTAATACCCCTGGGCACAGTTGCAGTAACTTTTGCCGACACTGTTTTACCACAGTTTACCTTTATTAGCCTATTTAGGTACTCGGTACACACCTATGTGCCACCACTCATCCAATGTTATAAATGTTTAAAATTCAACCACTCCGCGAAAGTCTGTAGAGGAGATCAAATGTGTTCCTCGTGTGCAGGTCGCCATTCCTACAAAGAATGTGATGTAGAAGGCATCACTTGTATAAATTGTGGAGGTAGTCACTTGGCTATCTCTAGAGATTGTCCTGTAAAGCAGAAGAAAACGGCAGAGAAGAAAGAAAAGCACCGTCATCGTTCCTATGCCACTGTTGTGAGTACCCCACCACCCAATATAACATCTAAAACATTCCCCACATTAAATGAACCAAGTAAGTCAGTATCACAACATCTTTCTACGGTAAAAAATGTAAAAACAGCATCAAATTGTATTGATGCTGAACAAATTATAAATAATGATATAATTATCAGTGCATTAGTCAAGTCTTTAGTTGCCCTTGGTAATAATAGGGATGGTATACCTTTAACAAATAAAAAGATAAAAGAAATATTATTACATAACTTAATAACTTAATGGATACTTATTTACATATTATTCAATTTAATATACAAAGTTTAAATAGTAAAAAAGCATTATTAAACAAATTCCTTTTAGAACAAAAAGTTGATCTATGTTTATTGAATGAAACCTGGTTAAAAGATACTAGCAATATACCTTCTTTTACATCATATAATTTTATTTACAAAAACTCTAAAGATTGTATTTTTGCAATACCTGAAATACCAATAATTATTAATCATATTAAGGATAATACAAACAATATTTATAGGGATGACATATGGCCAATGTATAGATGTAATTATAATTCTTTAATAAACCATTTACATATTAGCTGTAATCTAGATTCAATCCAAAATAAATATGATTTTCTAGACTTTATTAGTAAGAAAACTCATTTCTATACAATATACACAGATGGTTCCAAAAATATTGATGTTGTCACTTCTGCATTTTATGATCCTCAAATGATGGTTTCCAAATGTATTCAATTAGACAAAAATTGTAGTGTCTATACAGCAGAAAGCTATGCCATATTGACTGCCTTAAAATTAATAAATAGAAATGTAGATATTAAGAATATATTAATAGTGACTCCAAAAGTGTTCTAGCAACTTTATGTAATAATAACTTAAGTTTTAAACAAAATTACATTATATATGAAATCAAACATATGTTGGACCACCTGATTAAAAGTAATAAATTTATCGAGTTTGTGTGGGTGCCATCACACAGTGGCATATATGGAAATGAGGTTGTAGATGCTGCAACTCGTCGAAAATGCGACGAAGACCATTCGGATTTTATGAAAATCCCATATACTGATTTTTATTCCACCCTAAACAATAATTTCATACAAATATGGAGAGAATATAGAAAGCACATCATTCAAACAAAAGGAAAATGGTACGCAGAGGTCCAAAAAAGCTTACCTATTAAACCCTGGTACTATGACCTAAAGTATTCTGGGAGAAAATTCATTACAACAATTAATCGTCTACGCTTCGGACATTGCTTAGTTCCTGCCCATCTTTTTAGACTTAAAATCATAAAAAATAATAAGTGTGCACATTGTTCTCAAGAAAATGCGGATATTAAGCATTTAATTTTTGCATGTACGTCATTTAACGTACAACGGCTGATTCTTGTCAGTGACATTAGCGAAATATCGCAACAGAGTTGTATAAGTGTTCCCCGCCGTGTTCAGGAATTACTTTCAAATAAACATTATTTTAAGTCTATTTTTAAGTATATCTCGAATACTGTTGAAAATATTTAAATATTAGTGTAACTTGTAAGAAATTAAATATTTAATTTAATTATTATAATTTTTAAGAAAAAAGAGAAGTGTAATGAAGCTATTTTTACTGTCATTGCAATTCAATGTTAATTATTTTTTTATAAATGCATTTATATTATATTGTTTAATGTTATATTAGTTTCATGATTTGACTTAAATATCATACTTTAAAAATAGACATGAATACTGTTATATAGCTAAAAAAGATTTAATGTTAATGTAATTCCATGTCAACTTATTTATAAATTATATAATTTTATTCTATTATTGCGACTGAAGGGCTTGTACTCATGGTCATGAAATAAATTAAAAAAAAAAAAAAAAAAAATTGAGAACTGACATGTTTTCAATTTCCATTGTTTTGGTTTCCCCTTTGCAGGTTACTTTCTACCTAAAACATATAAACCTCAAGATAAGGTTTTAATATGGTTCAAGACCTGTAAACTGTTCTTAAGAATAATATTATAATGTCCAAACGACATCTATTCCAGCACCATTTAGATAAACGTAAAAAGGCAAAACTTAATGTATCTGTATCAGATTACAATTTTCCTACAAGTCAAAATGTTGACTCTAGCCAAGGTAATTCTATTTTGTATTTGGTTCGCATACAAATTTTAATAATTAGTCAGACAATAAATATTACTACCTTTTGTTTCCTAGACATGGACATATGGGGTGACGGAATTGATGACGAAATGCTGCTACGCGCGAGTCAAGCTGCCGAATATGCAATAAGTAGTCAAAATGTTAGTGAATTACCAAGTTATAGTATATGTATGGACCCTCCATCGACAAGTACCCAAATACAGCAGCCGACGCCAAGCACTTCTAAGAGTGGTTTTCAATTTAAAGTACCGAGTTCAAATAAAGTTTTAGCCACTTTGACCTCAAAGCTCAATGATAAATGCGAAAAAATATCTTCACCCTTACAAGGCATTTCCAAAGTGTGCAATAGTAATGACATAAATATCAGTGATGACTTGATTTTTAACAACAAGATATGCAAGGGTCAGGATTCTGATGAAGTTTATAGACAACTTCTGCAATTAAAAGAGGAAAATCAAAAATTAAAGTCGGAAAATGGTAAACTTTTAGAAAAATGTGTAACTAAAGAAGGTGAGGCATCAATATTAAGGACTCAGTTAAGAACAAGCCAAATGGCTGTAGATAATGCAAGAATGAATAAAATTAAGGCACAAGAAAAAGATCAAATGGAGTGGTCTGAGAAGTTAAATTTTGCTAACAAACAATTATCTGATTTGAGAACACAACTAGACTTCAAGGTAGATTAAAATACATTTATTTTGTATAAAACTTTTAGTGAGACTAATAATAATCATGTTAATTTATTTTAGAACCTAGAAATAATAAGCACAAAGGAAAAATGTAAAATGTTGGAATCAAATAAGGTGAAACTAACACATTTGAGGATGACTGGAAATAATGGTTGTTTGAGGTATTTAATTAATATATGGTATATAAATATATTTTATTAATTATAATATAATTTAGTGTATTAAATTGTCAAGTAACAGTTAATGTTTTTCAAATAGTTATATCCTAAATAGTTGCTTTTTTTTATTTTTTTATATGATCTAGGGCAATGCTTGACTACATTCCACCTGATGGTAAGTGGAATGTAGTCTTAGGTGGTAAGGCACATTGCCCTAGCAACCTATTCACTCTTCTCTTGAAGACACCAACATTATATTTGGCCAGAAATGTTGATGCAGGCAAATTTTTTCAGTCCTTCACTGTACGCACTAAAAATGAGGAAGCAAAGCGCTTTGTTCGGACAGATGGAATGTCCACAACGTAAGGATGGATACCTGCCGTGCGTCGGGACGTCCGGTGATGGAAGGGGGACGGGTGAACTAAGTCGTGTAGTTCCTGAGCACACTCACCAAAATGTATCCTATAGAATACTGAGAGGCTAGCAATTTTACGCCTGTGTTCAAGGCTTTGGAGGTCGGCTTCGGCCAATTCGGGATCGCCGATAAGCCTCTTTGCTCGCCTCTCAATTGAGTCCAGAACCGCAAGATGAGACTTTGCGGCACCAGCAAATATGTGACCACAGTACTCTACAAATGACCGGATCTGTGCTTTGTATAAAACAAGAAGCTGTTCTGGTGTAAAGTAATGCCGAACCTTCGCTGAACTGCAAGCTTTGCTGCTGCTGACCAAAGTTGAGGTTTGAGGAAATCTCTAAGCCTAACAACTGAAGCCAGTCACTGTATTTCAAGGATACATTCTGGAAAGTAGGAGCCAAGGTGAAAGGGCTCTTTTTGGCGGTGAACAGACACGTCTGCGTTTTGGTGGCGTTGAACTTGACAAGATTGGCATTGCTCCATTCGGAGACTGCCTGAAGTTTGTCATTCAAACGTTGCACCATGGCTTCTCTTTCAGGCTGTACTTAATCTCGACTAGCCCGCGTACTCGACCGATATCTTTCTACAACTGTGCTGTCGTCTGCATACCCATAGATACCGGGCTTCAACACATCGTTAATGTACAGCAGAAAAAGAGTTGCAGAAAAAACGGACCCCTGAGGCACTCCGGCATTTATTGTCAAAAGTTCCGAGGAACACTCGTCGACAACTACTCGAAGATCTCTGGTTCAAAAAGTCCGTTACCCAGCCGATCAGACCAGGAGAAATATCGTACGCTAAAAGCTTGCTTATAAGGCTCGCATGCCAGACCTTGTTAAATGCCCTCGAGACGTCCAGAGAGACGGCGACCGCTTCTCCGTTCTTCTCGATGGCCTCGCCTAAAATGTGTGTAGCATACACTAGGAGGTCCCCAGTAGACCTATTACGGCGAAACCCGTACTGTCGGTCACTGAGGAGATCGTTACCTTCTAGGTATGCTAGTAGGCGCGAGTTCAATACACGGTCCATAATCCTGCAGAGTATGGAGGTGATTGAAATCGGTCTGTAATTGACAGGGTCGGCACGGCTGCCTTTTTTGGGCACGGGTTGCACATTAGCAAGCTTCCAGGATTTCGGCACTATTCCAGTCATGAAAGAGAGGCGATACAGATGTGTCAGTACAGGAGACAACTCAGCGGCGCATGTCTTGAGCAAAATGGCTGGTATACCATCAGGACCACTGGCTCTTTATTAACATCTAAACGACACAATGTTCTCCATACCTCTTTGTTAGTGATGCGGATTTCAGGCATCGAAATACCGCAGTGAGGAAGATGTGCTGGAGAAGCATTGCCAGTGTCTAGATGCGAATTATCAGCAAACAGAGAAACAAATACATTCGATTTCTCTGTTGCTGTGTGGGCCAGGGATCCATCTGGCTTCAGCAGAGCAGGCAGTGAGGGTTGGCAGAAATTTGACTCGATCGCTTCGCAAGAGATCAGAAAGCTCGACTGCTAGTTGGTCTGACAGAGACCTTTTCGCCATTCTGAGCGATTCCGCAATGCCTTTTTGTAGGACTTGGCAACTTGGTTAAAGGCTCTCTTCTTCGAACTTACATCCGGAGTTTTGCGGCTTCGAGCATCAGCTCAAATGAGATATGCTGAATGTTTTCGGCCTTGAGCATGACCACATTCGGCATTAAACCATGGGCGAGCTTTGCCACCGATGGGTACGTCAGCAAAAGGAATAAAATACTCCATTGCCTGGTGCACCACATCGGTTATAGCATCCGCGCAACTCGACGGATCCAAAGAAAAGAAGCAGATCTGCCGCCAAGGATAAGACGCAAAAAAGTATTACATCTCATTCTAATCTGCTAACTTGTATTTCTATACTCGCCTAACACCATGAGGTTCGAAAGCTGGCGGGGAATATGTAAAGACAGATTTCACCAGACAGTGATCGGAGGTTCCCAAGGGGGAGGTGACCTCTACACAATACCTGTCCGGATCAGTTGTCAGCAGAAGGTCCAGGCAATTGGCCGTATGGCCTACCACATCTGGTACCCTTGTCGCTTGCATCACCAGCTGAAAGAGGTCCAAGGACAAGACAAAGTGCCGCGCTTCTCTTCCAGCATGGTCGGTCTTCTGGTACGGGAAGAGCCAGTCCTGAAGACAGGCATTGAAGTCCCCCAGAAAGACGAACTGCGCTGAAGGGTACTGATACAGAGCGATTTCTGCAGCCTCACTGAGATACACAAATAAACGAGTTGTCTCCTGGTCACCGCTGTGCGAACGATAGACACAGGAATACAGGATTTTTTCGTTTCCTGTGTCTACTAAAACCCATAAAGAAGAAAAAGTGGTGTTTTCAAGGTGACGGAGACGCAGGATACAGAAGTCGTTCCGCGCGTACACGCAGACTCGGGCACGAGAGCGAAAGTTGTGCTCTAACGTGTATCCGGGATAGTCCAGGTGCGCAGCGTTTAAAGGATATTTTATCTGCGTCTCCGTCAAAAAGAACAGGTGCGGTTGCTCTGTCTCCAGGTGGTGATGGACAGGTAAGATATTAGAGTGCAAGCCCCTGATATTACTGAGGTGCACTTTAAATGAGGAGGAGTGCAACCGCTGTACAAACTTGTTCCTTTTTTGGTTTTTCTTCATAATAAAAAAAAAAAAGTGAATAGGGATGGGAAATGGCAGTTGAACGAGGCGGTACGTATTGTACCCAACGTCGAAATTGGTGATGTCTTGCCACTGGGAGGCTAGCCTGGAGACTGCGGGGACGCCCGAACCCCCCCAGGGATCGCCATCGGGCCTCCTCGTCTGGTCGCCAACCAACACGATGGAGCCACCCTGGGATTTTTCGTAGCTGGCGGGGCAGCCTTTCGTGGGTGGCTAACCCACTAATTGAGCCCCCAACTATCTGCGGGCGACCAGCGGAAAGCCGTCGCTTCGGATCCCGCTATCCTCCTCGACTAGACACCCGACAAAACAAACACCAACGCGACGTCAACCGGTTCGCCAACGTACCGCAGCTGTTCAGACCCATTTACCAATAACGGCTTCATCGAGCAACGTGCCGGAACACGACTAGTTCGCTTTGCGGCACGTCTTTGCCCGATGCGTGGTAACTTTGCCGGCGACCCGATGTTATGGTCTACCACCAATAAATTGTACTTTGCTTTGCTTGATAAGTGATTACTACAAAAATATATTATATACCTATTATATACATGAAATTTTGACATTAAAAGTTTGATAACGAAATTTCATTATTCAACTAGCAGTAGCCCGCGAAACCTTCCACATGTTTATTGATAAACAATGTTTATCTTTCTAAATTTTTTAACTTCACACTAAAATATTTATTTTTAGTAAAAAGTATCCTATGTTATTTACTAATACCTCCAAAATTATGTGTACCAAGTTTTTTATGATTGGTTGAGAAGTTTTCGCGTGAATACGTAACAAACAAACGTACATTCGCATTTATAATATTAGTAGGATTACAGGCTTAATTTTCTCTGAAGCTAGACTGGTTTAGCTTAATTCCAAATCAAATAATATGATAAGTTGAGGTATAATTTTCCATAATCATAATTGCAGTCAAACCCATAATAACAACAGATATGGAACAAATGACACCCAATCTAGAAAAATTGAGACCACATCAAATGCAGTTCAGACTGAAGACAGGTCACATTTCATTAAACTTAATGTTGGTTTTCATACAGGTAAACATATGATTACTAATACACACAGTTACACAGGTAAACTATTACTAATTTATATAATTTAAGATTACATATTCATATTATTTTTGTTAAACATTTACCATATTACTATTGCACTAGAACTTCCTACCATATGTATCATATATTAAATTTAAATACAACTTACTGATCAGTGGAGTATATTAGTATATATAAAGTCCAATTTTAGTCGGAACATATCCATCATATTAAACTTTATTAATAATGAATACTCCTTTTTTTCAGACTATACAAGACTAACAGAAATGCTACCCATCATAATAGATCCCACATATGAACAATGTTCTATACTAGAGTATAATGACAAATTAAAACAGTGTGAGTCATCAAATAAATTCCGTATATACACAACATTCCATAGATTACCATCCACTGGTATTGTCAAGCAAAGCAGACAAAAGTTTAACTTAAGCTCTATTTATGAGGACCTAAGTTATATTTGCACCACCAAAGAAAGTAACATCAAGAAGTGCCTACATGTTAGTATATTGCAAATTTTATTTATGAAAGTGAACACAACTTAAAAGCAAAATAATAAGCTATGAATAAATTGAACTTAATTTGTATTGAAATAAATTAGAGTTATCTGAAATTATTATAATTAATAGGCTAATCAAAGATAGTAAAACAAAAACTGAAAACAATTCTTTATAAATTTTTTCAGATAGTTAATTTTGCAAAAAACATTTTACAAGATATACAATATGAGCTGGAAAACATACAGCAGAGGATCACAACAGCTTTCTCTAAAGAAATGGATGAGGTATATATGGATGCAACAAAAAAAATTGTAGAAGTATCTCCACAAGACCTGTTAAGTGGCAAGTATGTATCATAACAATCTTTTAATTCTGCTTAACATATTAGATCTGCTCTGACTCCTTCCAAATGCTCTATATAAGGGTTTTACGCATACCAATTACTTTTTAAACTAGGCCAGGTAACATAATTAACCACATCTATTATAATTTAAGGTTATACAGAGTTATTTGTAATTAATTGACCACCTCTTGCAGGCCGTCTCTCTACATCAATCCTAACTACATTTGTTCTACAACTTTTTACAAATCTTGATAAACAACACAAAAAAACAAAACAAAAAAATGTTGGCTTCCTCTTTTACTTATAACTCTGTATTTTGTAAAAAGTACTTAAAAGCTCAACGCCCGGCCCGCATACCTAGGCTCTGAGTTAATCCCAGTTCAGAGGCAACAAAAAAAATTGTATGGGAAAAATTAAATTTTAAAAACTATTAATTTTAAAAATTCGTAGAACAAATTTTGTTGGGATTGATGTAGAGATGTTGCCCGCAAGAGGTGGCCAATTGCTTACAAATAACCCAATAACCCTGTGTAGGAATAACTTGAATCTGAGTTCTAGAAAAAACTATTTTTTATATTGATAAAAATAATTGAATTTCAGAGCCCTGTATAAAGACGAACAAGGCATACTTGCTAGACGGATAACAACAGTTCTAGTTTACATTTTAGAAGATATTAGATATAGAGATGTCCAAGAATTTTTGTTGGAAGACAAACAGACCGTAAAACAAATTTTGGTAGATTTAATTAATAGGATATGTGTTTTGACCGACCAAACTGTGAGTACATAGTGATGGTTATCAATATTTTAATTCTTTTTATTCATTAATTAAATTATATTATTAAAATGTATTTTTTTGAAGTTATGAGAGCTGTTCAACGTATCAACTATTATTATTACTATTATTTACTATTTTAATTTTTAAATATATATTTTCAGACAACTGCCGTCCTCTACAGTGGATTACTATTATCAATAACCTTTTTGTGCAAAACATTTCTAACACAAGGCAATATACACATTCTGGGAATTATGAAAAATATCATATTATCTCGAACCATGGGTTTTGTGAGTTGTAAAATATTACAATTACTCGAGATGTTTTCCAAGCAGAATGTGTTACAAGAAATGTGTTGTAAAGGCGCTGTGGGGAACCTAAAACTAGATCATGAACAAGGCGTTTTACTGTATAAAAGAGGTTCGGGACAATTTATTATTGGTTTATAAAAACGTTGAGTGAATAATTAGATAAAACTATTTTAAACAGACATACCTCTATAATACTATTATATAGTTAAGTTCGTTGTACATACAGAGAGATACACGTACCGATTTCCGTGAGCCCAATTAGTCCATTTGTTTCAAACTTTGGGTTAAAATACAGTTGTAAACAATATAGATATTTGCTAAATGCGTTAAAACAATATTTATTTTCATTAAACATTGTTTTAACAAATTAAAAAAAAAGTGCCTTAGCACCCTAAATGTATATATATATATATATATATATATATATACGTATGATACAGACAAACATGTTTGTACTATATACATATATGCTTTTTGAATAGTTCTTGAATTAAAATAAAAGATATTATTTTTAGTTCGTCTTTTACAGATTCATGTGCTCTACAAATTCTTCTTAAACAAGTAGAGGCAGCTCTAAAAAGTATAGAAAAGCAATATTTAGTGACACAAGCAGTTGATTGCGGCAGAAGTATTCTAAAATTATATAGTAAATTAAATAGTTTTGGCCAAGAACAGCATGATAAATCTAGGTAAAATTCTACAATTGATCAATTATCAAATGCAGTGTAACATTAACAAGTTTTACATATTATAAATTTACATCAAAGGTATTGCAGCTTCCTCATATTAAATTCTTTCACTAATCAGACTCGAACAATTGTAAGTATTACAACTACTTATTAATAGATTAATTAATGTAACGTAATTCCAGATGTGAGTGCCAGAATGTGTTGATGCAAGTCATGGTGTATGCACTGAAAATATGTGCAGACATGTGGACTAATAAAGAAAGGGTAATAGGTAATAATATTTTATGTTATTTGAGTATTCCATTAATATATAAATTTATTACACTGACAAAAAAATTGGTTATTATGTTATCTTCTTACTTTTCACAACACATATACCAACTATCCTATTTCTACAACAGGTGTTAGAGAACAAACAGCCCTTCATGGGGTTTGTCAGAGTGGTGTACAAATATTATACCCTATAGTGAGTACAGAGTCAGATACTCTGGCACACTGTGAGGGACACTTGCTACAGTTGTGCGAGATCAGCCAGACTAACTGTGATGAACTACATTGTAAGTATTGTGACTGAAAACTCAAGACATTATTAGTGTAAATTTTCTAAGTATACTAAATACTCCACAAAATTATAAAATAAAAATTTAGCATATTAAAAAAATAAAAAAATATTGCATATACAGTCACCACACAGTTCATTAGAAAACAAAAAAATATATATAAGGAGGCTTGAGTGAATTTAGCAAACTTTAAAAAGTTTATAAATAAAAAAGTGTATATTTTTTAACAATGCACTTGACAATATTAATGTTTAATTACAGGCAACATGATATCCGAGATAATAAGTATATTCCAATCTGGTACAGAGGAAGCTCCACAGAGCTACAACAAGCAGGCTTGGATCAAGAGCTTTCAGACTTTCTCTATAGGCGAATGAATTAATTACAATTGTAAATATTATTTAATACAATATATGATTTGATTATTTGTGCTCTTATTTATATAAATAAAAATACAAACATTATTCTTCCATTTATTGGCTACTTACAATAAATAATATAGAATGTCAATATACATTTTAATTCAGTTGTATCATAGACAATGCAGCACAGTTGAAATATTTACTATCTGAATTGAGGAATGTGAAATTCCATAATCTATAAATTTAAATAAATCTAATAAGTTATCAATAATTATATTCATAAAATCTTGAAGTATTAGACCTAAAATTAAAAGAATTTATGCATAGACAATTTGTAAATAATTTCTAGTCATTTACACTTTAACCGTACTACTGACAGGAGTAGATACAAGTGTGGGTATAACATCAGCTCCATCTGGCACATGAAAGAAATACAACATAAAGCCAGATGCCAGAAGGAAATGGAATGCAAGTATGGAACCAATTAGAATTAAGGAATATTTAGATTTCTTTAGAGCTGGTAAAAGCCAGAAGACAAGTACAGCGCCCGAAACTAAGGCCGCCATAAGAACAAACAGCCATTGCAGCCAGGATACTTGAATGGTCCATAAAATAGCTACAGGGATGTATATAGATAATGAATAACCATATAGGCAGAATAGGGATATCATTGTTGGTGTTGTTGAGGCCTGAAAAAAAAAACTTCTTAGAACATGTCAGCAGAAAAAAAAAACAATCTATTTTATTGCCATTGAGAGTATGTAAAATTTGCCCAAAAGTAGTCCCATAGTCCCATTAGATTGATAATGATTGACATTTACTTGGAATCTGTTGTTTTTTAATATAATATGTAGTATCAAAATTTAAACTATATTACACCTAGAATTATTAACTGAGGACATGTACCAAAAAAAAATGTTGACACTAGGAGTTATACAAAAAAACAATGTTAGAAATATCAGACTACTGTGTGCGTACTGACAAATTTACACAATTTATACCTGATTTTCAATTTCATCTTGCCCTTCAGTGACTGTGGTCCACTTGAGTGCAGCCCACAAAGCCAGTGGCACCAACCACACATAACAGAAAATAGCAGTGGCAGCATATGAAACCAGGTGGTAGTTGTACCTCCAATGTACAGCTTCTTTGTTTGCACTCTGAAGGTAGTTAGCTATGTTACCACTTACACCTATGGTAAAAATCTGGAAAAGTTGTTTTTATAAAAAAAGATATTGTTTGGAAGGACCAAAAAAATCATAGCTCATTAGGTAGAAGTTTTTGTATAACGTCTACAGTAGGTTTAAAATGAAGCTACTAATAAACATACCAATGTAATGGATATCCAAATAGGTCCATACAAATCTGGTTTGCCCTTGATTCTTTCATCAAAGTAGTTGCGAGATACCTTCTGCGGCAAAACTGAGGAAACAATTCTCTCCAACACCTCACTTGTTTGCACATCAAAATATTTTTGATAGTACTCTATAGTCCAGAAGTTATGATTAGCTAAAAAAATCATGTCATAAAATAAAAAGAAGATAATACTTTAAGAAGTGTGTACAAATTTATCAACTATAATTTTGCAATGAATAGTAAAGTATGCTCAAAAGGACGAAGAAACGAATTTCTATGATGATAGTATTGTTTCCTAACTTGAGTCGCTTACTTTGGGGTGTGGCCTGCTGTTCTACTTCGACAGGAGCTTTAGGTTCTTCATACGTATAATTCGAGTTAGTCATGGAATTATTGTATTGATTTGTATGAACAGCTTCCACGTCGATTCGAGCACTTCTCTCGTTGTGTTCGGGAGAATAGTCCTGAAAGTTCAATAGTTCACCGGTGTGAACGTTCGCCATTGCATTAAATTAGTAGTAATCTTATAACAGTAAATATTATGGATTTTTAAAGAATAAAGACTGGATAGATAAAGTTTAGCAAAAAATGATCATCACAAATTACTATTATTGTCAAATAAATTGACATTTGACAACAATTTATCAAGTGCCAACTGTCAAACGTGAAATTTGAATCATCCCGCATCCGCCAATCACAGAGGTTAGCGTTACTGTCGTAAACTCAAAACTGAAGTGGAATGGACTATGGTGTGTTTTGAGCACAGACGTAAATAGTATATAATATAGCGAGTTAATGAAAAGAAAGCAAAAGATTTAAGAGGTTAATTTTTAATTGGTAAGGCTTAAAAATACATTTAAATAATTATAGATTACATTGATTTATATTGAAAAATTTGATAATTAGTGGTGTATATAATTATCCTAAGTTTAAATATTATTAAAATGTCTTTAGCGGCAACAGTTGGATATTTAGTGATGCGTCACAATAATGCTCCAGAAAGTAGCAATTCATCCAGTTCAGATGAAGAATGGTCTACAATTTTACAAAAATATGATTATAAAAAAAAGAAAACTTTGACCACGTATTATTGATTACGATAACTTAGTTTATAGTTACTCAGATGATGAATTCAAAAGTCATTTAAGGCAAATGATTTTCCAAAAGCTGTATTTTTTTTAAGCTTGTTTCATATAATTATATTTACCTGTGGAGGCACTTTCAGCATCAGCTGAAGAAACATTCACATCTACTAAAATACACTTCGACCCACCTTTTCAGATGGGTCGTTGTGAGCTCCTAGTGAGCGTCAGTTATGACGACTCCCCTGCCCCCCCCCACTCTCTCGTCGGTACGGCTGGGCCCTATGACTGGGCCCATTTCATTATTCGATCTACAAGCCGAATTTGTTCAGCGCTTAGTATATAATATTATTAAACTACTGTCTTAGAAATAGGAGAAGTAAATCACCTACAGTTATAGCCTAAGAAAACTGGTGGAAAGTTGGCCTGCGCCCTGCAGTGAGAGGGCGCAGGCCCTCTTTGCCGGGGCTAGCTGCGGGATCACTCCTGGTTAGCAGAGTGGACTGTGGAGTGGTCCTGCAGCTGTATGGGGGGGGTGCGCGGCGGCCTCTTTCTTGCTGAGGAAGAGGCGGTCTGTGTCGTTTAGGGGTCAGGATCTCTTTCTACCAAGCATTGACAGAACATTGCTTGGTGGGGAGACGGTCGGAGACGTTGCCTGGGTTGATCGTTGCCAAATGCGATGTAACGGTTGCGCTTGACGATGGTTAGCCTGGGCGTGGTGGGTTCCCGACTTGTCGGGTTCGACGTTGGGTCCTCTGCCTTGAGCGGGCTTTGGCACCGTCCGGAGCGTGGTTCGCGGTGTGACCAGAGTCGCTGAGCCCGCTGGGTCTGGTAAAACCGCTTATCGAGTAGGCTTGACCGGTAGTCTCCTCTCGGGGAGACTACCGCGGTGGGGCCGGACAAGGTCAATGATGGTCAAGTCGGGTTTTACACCTGATTCAATGAGACCGAGTCCGGCCAGAAGGGGGTCTCGGCCCACTTCAGACGAAGCAGGCTTGGGTGGGGGGAAGGGGATCCCTCCACAATCTTCCAAGCCTGCGAAAAAGGGGTGGGTGCTCCCCGTTGCGGTGTGCCCTCTCCGTGGATCACGTTGGGGCATCGCGGTGAGTGCGAAAGCGATCCCGTGGTGTCCCATTATTACGGCGGCGGCAACCGTCAGGTTTAGTGAGTAGGAGTCTCACATAACCACCTCCATCATAACCTTGAATGGAGGTGTGTATCCTCGTAAGGTATATCTACATTATACGTTAATGTAATTTACGATAACAAGAAACTCTATACTGATATAAAGAAAGTTCCGGCTGAAAAGGCTTTTTTAAACTTATTGTGATAGAATAGGGCAAAATCAAACTACTTTTATAATGCAGACTATATAGTGCTTAATAAAAGTATATAGCAAAGTATAATTGGATCGAAACTATTATAAATGCGGATAGCACTGTTCACACATAGTAAATTTTATACGTAAACATATTAAAATGTAATTGTATCCATTAATATGACCCCTTGTGCCAATGACATTTTAAATTTGATTATTAAGCTCTAGCTACCCATTATATAGTTAGATTTCTTTAAAAAAATATTCTGAAAACAACATAATTTTATTATATTTAAAGCATAAGGTAAATTTTTAAACAACACGATAAAAATGGAAATTCAGTATATTTATGGTATTTTTTATGTACGTAGTAATAAAGCAAGTAACATGTACGAAGTTGCTGGATTGCTACTTGCTACACGATGATCGATATTGTAAAAACCATTAGTAATAATTGAAATTTATACAACATCATATATCAAATAACAATCAAAATCAAAACTCATTGTGCACACAAAGTACTGCTTCTTCCAATTTTTTGTGATATTTTACTTTTAAGATTATGGCTATTGTACATTGCAGCCATTCAACTATTCACTAATGTTTTAGTTATATAAACATCTCTAACTTATATTCAATCTCCATATTAGTATCTAATTTTAATATAAAATTCGAATTTAATAGAAAATCTGTTGGATATGCATACCTAATATAAAATAAATCAGAGGTCTGTGGACGATACCTCGCATCCATACTATAAACATTAACCATATATTTGCTATTTTAAATCATTATCAGTCATAATAAAAATTTAAAAACCCCAAGGCATGGTACTAAGCTAACTCTTAACTTAGAGAGCACAAATAAAGAAACTATTTTATTTATTAACTATAAGCATATGTAAACACTATATCGGTATTGCAAGTGGCAACCCACAACAAGGTATTGGCTCCTGGCTAGAATTATGAAAAGTAAAGTGGGGGCTATCGATATTAGAAAAACATCGATATTAGAAAGACATCGATGTTGACATCGATGTCATAATCGAAAGCCCAACATCGATGTTCGACATTTATCGGAAATCGAACATCCATGTTGTATAACATCGATGATTTTTTAATAATAATTGACCAAAAATAAAATACAGTGAAATCGTTACAACTTTATTAGGAACATAACAAATTATTTCAAATTCCAATATTTTTTATCAACTGAAGGAAAAATATTAAATAGTTGTATTATTTTTTAAATAAGAACCTTTTAATCTATTCAGAATAGAACCAGCTTTAGAAAACAATCTCTCAGATGGTGCTGATGTATGTGATGAGCTTAGATGCCTGTATTTCTGGGTTTGATCGTTTATTATGTATGTATATTTGCAGTATTTAATGTATATTTCTATATATTTGTATTGTTCTATAACACCCTTAACGCAAGCAAATAATTTGCTTTCTTAGGGGTTAGATCAGTGTGTATAATTTGGCCTGTGATATTATTATTATTGGTAGAGTGTGAGGCCATGAGCTCACATCTATAATGATTCCGTTAACATCGATGTTACGATATCGTTCGTACAGCAACATCGATGTTTTTCCTTTTAACATCGATGACCATCGAACATTGATGTTAATCGAGCATCCCTAGTTGGGACTTGGGACGCCATTTTGAGTTAAGAAAAGCTTGAGGTTACTACGTATCTACATCAAGAAAACTTTTAATCTATATAATTGTGTAAAATCATACGTGCTTTTATTTAATCTACCATGTGTATATCGTTTTGTACGTGAGATAGTTCATTAC
This sequence comes from Napeogenes sylphis, assembly GCA_959347405.1. Lineage (NCBI taxonomy): Eukaryota > Metazoa > Arthropoda > Insecta > Lepidoptera > Nymphalidae > Napeogenes > Napeogenes sylphis. The sequence goes on along the minus strand of OY365777.1, from coordinate 27,750,161 downwards.
ATTATTTAATAATTGCCTACACGTCGTTATCTGCGATAACGTAAGTTTTCTGAAGATTTGGAAATTTTACGCCATATTGTTAAATCGAGCCACGTAACTTTAAATTATTTTTTATTACAGTGATGTGCTGTGGAGTGCAGTGCTTGGTATGATAATCAGATCATCAGTGGAAACTGGGCATCATGGCGAAGGAAATAGCGGACGAGTACGAGTCAAGCTTGTCGGATTTAACTGTAAACAGCAAGCCTCTTATAAATATGTTGACGATTCTTGCGGAAGAAAACATCGAGCACGCTGGTGTAATCGTTGAGACAGTGGAGAAGCATTTGGAGAAGGTGAATTTGCATTTTTAAATTTCGGCATCGTCGTTGGATGGGCACGATATCACGTGAGTCGTGAGCTATCGGGAAAGTGTTACAAAGTTAAGATCACAAATGACGCCCATTCGGTGCGTGTTGTGTATATTGCGGCTAACATCTTTGTAACCAGTAGCTGGCGTTATAACAGGTATCTCCTAAATTTTTTTTTACATAATTGCAATCTGCTTGTAACAATCGGGCCAAATTTTCCTAATATCTTACTGTTCTGTTATATATCTCAAACATGAAATAGTAATTATTGGTCAATTATTAAATGCTATATACATTTTATTGATTTAATATGTTTTACTGGGAGGGACCCATTTTTAACTTTAAATTTCTAGTTCTGAATAAAAAAATATTTACATCTTTTGTTAGTGTTAAATAAATCCATGAAGATTATGTTGTATTCTTTTTTAATATGTTTTTTATCATTATATGACATGGTTTCATGTTATGAAAAGTATGTTTAAACGTTTTCAGACTGTAATTGAAATAAAAATTTGGTTTTGTTTGACATGTATTTTGTTCTAGTTTTGTCCATTAGGAGATACCTGATTATGTTGTCATAAAATTCTCTTACACTGGCATGTATTTGGATTGCCATACCCACTGATTCATCAGTTGTGTACTATGTTGTAAAATAAAGGTTTTTTTAAACTGAGTTCTTATTTATTTTCAAGTGTCGATACATTAAAATGGTTGACAAAAGAAAATTTGTATTATTCTATCCTATACCACAATACCAAGAGTTATGAAGAACTCAAGAAGTCATAGGACCTAAGGACTTTGTCCCAAGGTTTGGGATTAGACAATATTTATTCCACACAGGTGCCTCCGGACATCAAGCTGCCTGTCCTCTATTTAGTAGATTCCATTATCAAGAATGTGGGTGGTGCATATATATTGAAGTTTGCGCAGATCATCGTTAACATGTTTACTAAGACCTTCAAACAAGTATGTATATAAAAATAAAATCATACATATTTTTTTGTGTAAATTTTCTCTGTAACATAATACTGTTCGCAGGTGGATGAGAAAATCCGTTCCCAAATGTTCAAACTACGTGAGACATGGCACGACGTGTTTCCATCTACAAAGTTGTATCAACTGGACGTCAAAGTGAACCTGATTGATCCCGCCTGGCCCATCCAGGCACAGCCACATCAGTCTAACATCCATGTAAATCCAAGTTTTCTGAAAAAGGTGTTTTTTTAGTTGATTATGTTTGATACTGTTGTTAGTGATCCATCTCATATATGTGTAAACTAGTTGTATATGTATCTTTTACTTGGAAGAAACAGTATTTCATTAATTTTTTTAATATGTATTTATTTACGTTCATTGCTTGTTGTTAATTATTTTAGAGTATTAGCTAACAGTAGATTTTATTTTAACAATTGTACAATACAATACTTAATATTTAAATTACTGACAACTAAAAATGGGTAACTCGGCTAAATATACCTAATACTAAATACTTTCCAACAGCCGACACCCACAACGAGTACGTCAGTTCTTACGGAGGAAGAGGAGAACATGCGCGCAATCCTCGCCAAGAAGGAGCAAGAGTTGCTAATGCTCCAGCGGAAGAAGGTGGAGATGGAGTTGGAGCAGACTATGAGACAGCTTCAACAGACTGTGAAAAACCATAAAAAGGTACAAAATGAGAATTTTGTATAAGGTTGCTGCTTAGTCAACTTTATACAAAATTCTCAATTTATGATTATAATGATATATAAGCATATTATATCATATATAATTGAGATTAGTATTGCTTAACATAATGGTTATGAAGACTAAATCTACACATGCATGATATTGTTCGTTGTCCCGCAGCCACCCGCGGCCCCTGCAGCCGGCCCGCCCCCCGCCCCGCCCGTGGCAGCAGCGGCCTCCCCCGCGGAGCTGCTTCCCACCGTACACTCCGTCAACGGCCCCGCCCCCTCTGACCAGCCCGTACCCGCGCCCTCTCTCCTCTCTATCAAGCAGAGGCTTGGACCTGTAAGTATTTATAATATTACTTCAGTGTGATTGGTATTGTTGACTAAATCAGTTAAAATTCTCATCAAATTTTATCTACAATACAATCAAAATTTTTAATATATTATTTGAGAACTGTGCACATTTGTATATTTTTAATATATTTAATGTATTTACTTGGCCTAGTAAACTACTTTATAGTTTTAATGAAAATTAGTTTAAAATGACATTTCTAATACACACAAAATGTTTACATAAGTAATAATACATGAGTCACAAGATGGTACTTAGTCTTTAAAAATTACAATTAATAACTACAAACATGTATAGTTAAAATGATACATATTTAATAAGTTCTCCGTCGCTAATATGACCGTACAGTAAACCAATAATTGTAATTTGTATATTTAGATTTTTTAATAATATAAAAAATATAGACTGATTTGTCACTTTTCAAAATTTTATATAAACTTTGTCGGAAAGAGACGCACGCACCAGTCGTATCATAAAAAATATATTAATTTCGTCAGAAAGTGAAGTGGTTAAGTTGGATAATATGTCATCAACACATCAAGTTGCATGATAGACATAAAGATCACTGAATTTTTATATTATATTACAGTTCTATTTTTTTTTCTTAAATTATGTTACAGTAAATGAAAAGAATTTCTAATTAGCAACATGCACAAAAACTAAAACATTAATTCAATCACAAGATAATATTTTTTTTTATTAAAAACATGTTGTACTTGTATTGTTATATTTTTAATTTATGATTGTAATATATGTTTTTATATATTCTTTAAATATTTTACTTGACTTCTTAATTTTATATTTTATTATCTTCTTTTTATTTAATTTAACACTTTTCCACCTTGTATCCACCTAGGAGAGTGTAATGCATACATAAGGTAGTTTTTTGGCATGGATTTAGAAAGACCATTATCCATTATTAGGAAACTAAATGCAATCAATATAAACATTACACATAAACATATATTAAAATTTTGTATAATAGACGCCATCGTCAACGTACGTACAACGGTCCCCCGACGCAACGACTTGAATAAGTACATAATAATATTATTTTATCCTTTTTAGACGTTTTAGGGTTTTATTATTAAGTTTTATTTTTTTTTGCTTTTTAAAATTATTTTATTTTTTTCTATGTTGTACTAAATTAAACTACGAACACACTAATTTTACTTGGTTAGGATTTTACTATCAATATGGTATAAGAACCTTTCACTAGCATCAATAAAAGCTTCATGTCTTGGAGAAGATTGCTCCTATTTCAATCAAACGTAGCTAAGAACGGTCTCGACGAATCAGGCTTTCGATTTAAAAAAACCGCATTGAAATCCGTCCGTGAGTTTAGCGGCTACGTTGCCACAGACAGACACACAGGTCAAACTTATAACACCCTTCTTTTTGGATCCGGCGTTTTTTATAGAGTAAATGATAAATTGAGAATGAATTATTGATTTGAAATTCAGGTCTCTTTTTTCCTAGTTTATTCTTATGGTTATTACATCAAATAATGATAATACTCTGATTGTTCATGACAAAAAATCAATTTTCTCTTTCCTTTTGCTTATTTTGATGACATGGAGGTATTTGATTAGGTCAACAATATTTTATATACTAATATTGAATTAATTCCTGAAAATAAGAAAGCACTTCTTCTAATGCACATGGCATATAAAAAGAATTGCTTGTCATTACTGAGAAATTAGTGATCTTCATAATTGATCTCATGGTCATACTATATATAATTTATGTCATATTTGATAATTGCTTCTTATGAATCAATAAAGTAATTAAAACACTTTAAAATATGTCATTACTAGGGCTTGTGTGAGCATAGGGGAGGGGGGTAAGAGATATGATTACTTTTGGTGACATGGGAATTTTTGAAACTACAAAAATACCATAAGTATTGCACAATACAAATACAGCTTATGTATCAAACAGTTTTTTTTTTTTTAACATTCGTATGAGTTTTTTTTATAAAATAAATATGCAACCTCAAAATATATAATTTAATCTGATATTACAGACATGAGTTATATTGATGGTATACAAATGTGTTATAAATTTACTCTGAGGTTTTTAACAGTTTCAAATAAATGTAGAAAATCTTTCATTATTAATTACAAGAAGAAAGGTCATACTAATATTATTAGACAGATTTATAACATTATTTTTAGCTTATTACTCTTGTTTTTAATTAAACTAAGGGCTGGTTTATCAGTTCTCACTTATGATTTTTAGCCACGGAATTAATTGTATATTTAGACAATAGTAACATTTGTAAAATATTTTGTCATTTTCAAATTGAATCTTTGCGCAGAAAATATTTGGATTAAATAAAAAAAAAAAAATGTTATCGTCATTTGATATTGGATCAAGTGTCTGTTATGCCTTCCTTTGTAATAACCTTAAAATATATCGTGACTGCCAACAATCCCCGCCTAACGATACAATTTTTTCAGGAAAACATTGTCATTCTAATTGAGTACCACAGGTTCATTTAGATACATAGAAATTTTGTTCATCAATTTGAATATCTTGTATATAACAATTTCAATCGTCCTCAGCCGGTACACAAGCCGGGCTCCGCGGGCCGCATCGCCCCCGTCAGCGGCGCGCTGGCGGCCGCGAGGCGAGACCCGCGTCTGGCGCGCCGCCCCGCACATCCCGGGCACCCCGCCCGCGCCACCCACACCGCGCACGCCGCCCCGCCCCCCACCGCCGCGCACATCGCGCCGAACGTGTTCGACATCAAGCCCCTCCACAGGGCCACTAAACGGAACGCCGCCATCACCATTGAGGTCGCCCCCGACGCCGGCGACCCGCGCCTCGGCCGCGCCAGAAACCGCAAGCAGGAGAGACGGAACGAGCGAGACAGAGATAAGGTCGAGACCGCGACCGACGATAGGAGCTCGATGGATTCGTACATCGATAGACTCCAGATCCCGGATCCCGAGAGGATCAACAGGCTCCCGCCCATACCGAAGATATCGCGCAACGACAGGGAGGATCCACCCCAAAAGAGGAAGAAGGAGCCCATCAGGGAGAGGAAGAAGCGCCGGGACGCCAAGGATGGCTCCGGCTCGTCTCCCGAGAAACGTCAAAAGTTAAAGGAGAAAGACAAAGACAAAAAAGCATATCCGAAAGACCGGATGGAAGTCGACGACAAGCAGTACTCGCCGGAGATGGTATCCTTTAAGGAGCTCAAGAACTTTAACAAGAAGCACTACATGCGGAGAAATAAGGAAAAATCGGAGAGTCCGGAGAGATTACTTAAGGAGGACGAAAAACCTCCCGAAGAGTCGACAAGTAAGATATCATTATTTAGAATGCGAGGGTAGATTCAATGTTGGAATTCTAGTCTAACTGTGATATTAGGATGTAAGACACCGACACTTGTGTGGAAATAAAATGTTTATCAACTCTTGGAGTATTCATATTAACTAAATGTTAGGACTTTGTACCCTCTACTTGTAAGACTAGTTTTATGAAGGAACTTTGCTAACATTTTCTTACTATCCTGTACAAGTGATGTTGAGCACTTCAAAATCTAATTAATCTATTGTGTGATGTTACAAACTTTATTTTTATTTATAACACTAAGTCTGTGTTAACATAACTTTTAAAGTCAAGGAAGTGCTTCAAAAGCTTCATTAAACAAATAAATATTAGCATACCCAGTGAGCTGACCAAAACAGAATATAAATTTTAATAATAGCAAAAACTATCTAGTCACAACTACCAGTATATATGTTACTAAACATTTTCAGATCTTTGGTTATTGGTAACGTTTCAACAAAACATTACAATTATTTGTAGAAAACAACAAGTTATTTTTTTAAAATAATGTAGTCAATATTAAGATAAGATAAAAAACTTTATCTGATAAGAATATAGTAAAATTTTAAAACTGTCAACAATGAGAGCTTTACTGCTACTGTTGGTTTTAATAATAAACAGAATCGACTTCTGAAGGAGTAAAGGAACATCCGTTATGCAAGAAGTTTTTCAAACAATATAAGGTTTTAATCTGGACTACTGAGAAGACTGAGAAATGGATTTTAAAAGAACAATAAAACAAGTATTTTTTACAATTAGCTATATGGTCTATTCTATTTTTAAGTTTATAAATTTAAATGGGTTAACCGGATATCAAATTGCATGGTTATATATATATATATATACCATTTCATTTTGTCTTCAATATTTTTATTTCACTTAGATGATTTATTGTTTGGGTTATATCTTTATTAGTTTTTTACAAATTTCTTCCATCATACTAATGGTGGTTTATTCTCTGGACCTAGAACAGATAGTTTAATTTCATATTTTTTATTGTTATCTTTGAAGCTCATTTGAAGTTGTCATTTACATATTGAAGATAAACATTACTATTGCTTAGAGTCTGGAATTCACAATCAATTATATTGTTAGTTTTCTTAAATTTATTTAAATTTAATTCAATTTATATTTATTGAGGTTACAAATAATCCTTAATTCAGTATTAAAGTATCTTTGATTGCTTATAACATAGTAATTCAAATAGATCATATAGACTCATTTATTTGATATAAATAAATTCCAAAGAGAGATTCAATAGAGACCAAGCAATTATATGGATAAAATATTTATCAGTAAACCATCAATCACCTTTGATCACCATCAATTGTTATTAGTACTTTTATACGACCAAGTCAGCAAGCTACTGTCGCACACTAGCTATATTAGGAATTGCCTTTACATTTCGGTGCACTATATTTTTAATGAAAAATTTTCATTAATATAGTAGAAATGTAATCTTTATTCAGTTAAATATGTTTATAATTCTGAACTCGGTCGTCAGCTCACTGGATAAGAAATTTGTCAATTTTGAATATTTTTTTCAAAAACTTCTTATTTTTATAATTATCTTGCGGCAAAAACCACCAGAACCTTGCAACGCTTCGAACAATGAGAGTCTTTAGAACACAAGTGATTTGTTTGAGACAGAGGAACCAGGTAAAAGTGTCAGGATAATCAAAAAGACTTTAGGCTGCAATAAATAGAGTTGTGTTTACAGATCCACCTGAAATAATCGGGGACACTAAAGATGTAGATCTGCGAGTTTTGCATCCCGTTACTGCAGAAACTGCTGCACCCATTGTCCAAAAGAGACCTTCCACTGAAATGCTCGAGGGCAAAGCGAAGAAAAATAAACTTGATAAGTTTGATATGTAAGTATTCAATTATTTTAGCTTATAAATAATTCATGATAGTTATACAATTTTACTTTAATTTTTGACTTGACCATTGTTATTCAGTCTTTTTGGCAACGAAGACGTGGATCTCCGTCAGCTGCCTCAAGTAGAAGAAGCGACTGCGCCTCCGCCACCGTCAATATCTGAATCTAATTCTGTACACAAAGATGAAATAAATCCTAAAAATTGTGAGGACACGATGGCCTCCCCGACTCGTTCTCCTAGAAAGGATTGGCAAGAAGTTAAAGAAAAAGAAGAAACTAAGAAAACTCCATCAAAATTAGATCTCGTCAGAGCTAAGTTAGCAGAAGCTACTAAGGTTAAAGACGGATTGGGGCGTCCGTTACTATTTAGCAAGTCACCTAGTATGTACCTCATTACTATTTATATAAATATTTAAAAAAAACAACGTATTGTTATTCATTGGATGTGATTTATTTTTCAGGTGTAGAAAGAGAACGACGTCGTACATTTAGTTCTGATGAAACTGAAACAAAAACAGATAGCACGGAAGAGTTCGATGCAGATGATCACAAGAAAACCATATCCATAATAATGAATCAAGCCAAGGAACAACTATCTGATGGTCAGTTGGATAAAAATCAGTACAATACATTAATGTATCAGGTGTTACAACTAAATGAGAAGCTGAAGTTAAAAGAAGCTAAGCAAAGGGAATCTCTGGAAGTATCAAAACGAAAACTGAAAGCTCATGTAAATGATGATAATAAAATGCCTTCACCTAAGTCATCCCCTTCAGAGAGGAACAGATTCGGTGATATTGATGAACGAGTCGCTTTAGGAACATTTGCTGATTCTGAAAACCAAAATAATCACCACGATTCGGATATGCGAGTAAATCATCACGGGGACAATATAGACGGAAACAAAGGTGGTTTCCCAATGCCGCCGATGATGCCACCTATGTACATGGGACCTTTCCCTATGTGGCGAGGACCTCGACCAAGAATGGAAGAATTCGGCCCTCGACGATTTAGGGGTCCGATACCACCTTACTTCAGAGGAAAGTTTGATAAAAGAGGACCAAGACCACCTTTCGATATGAGAATGCCTCTTCTTCCAACACCTAAACTCGGTATGTGTCAGGGTGAATGCCCGCTCCAACCATATGAAAGGTCGACATCGCCGCCACCTCTCGGCACTCCCGGATATAATCTGCCTCCCACGGATTATAAAATTTTAGAATATATTAATCAAGACCCAGTCAAGACTATACAGATAGATGGCATACCTAGAGAAATCAGATTCTACGGGGAGACTGCTATTATCATGCTTGATTGGGACGACCCTCGTGTTATCAAATTTTTACCGGGATGTCGGCGAGTGACCTTTGATAATAAAGATTCCGTAGTCTTGTCTTTCAATGAAGGATACAAAAAGGTGGAAATAGATGATCAAGTATTTGACATCAGATTTGGAGCTCCAACTAGAGAATTATATATAAACGGCAGATGGTATGAATGTTTCTTCGGTGGGCAGCCGTTAGGAGTGATAATAGACGGAAAGCCCCGTCTAGTACATTTAGAAGGGCCTCTGCCTCAAGTTGACATAGGTAAAACAAAACGAACTGATTTAGTTGCTGGTAAAATTAATCTTATAATTAACGCAACTAACATTTGTCCTGTGTATTTGGATGCTAAAGTGCAAAAGTTTCACGTGAATGGACAGTTCTTTACAATTCGATTTGTGGATTCACTGCGGACTGCGCTTATTAACGAAAAACCATTTAAAGTCGAGTATGGTGATCTTCCTAAGCCAATATTTGTTGGAGGAGAGAAGTATTTCGTGCGATTCTCCTCGTTGCCAAAGAACATTAAACCTGGACAAGTGGAGATTGCAGATATGGAAGGTAAACCAACTGAGTCTGCCAAATCTGATCCAGTGCTTGAGAATGAAAATGTGCCTATGGAAACTGATTTCGAACCGCCGATAGAAAATCTCGTGAAGCCTCCTAGTCCGGAAGGTGAAATGAAAGGCAAGTAAATATTTTACGAGTAGAAAATTACAAAAAAAATATCTTTATATTAATATTTTTATTTTCTGCCTTTGTATTATATATATTTTAAACTTACATTCTTGTTTACAGGTTTGGACATGTTGGCCAATTTCATGCCAAGTGACATGGCGCCGGCTTCTAGTTCAGAATACAGCTCTGCGGAACCTCTCTTTACTAAATCCGAATTTATACCTGGGTTGGAAACGCCTGTCGAAGAAAAACCTGCCAGTGCCCTACCATTGCTGGGCAACATTAACGTTAACGATTTATTTGCAAAGTTAGTGGCCACTGGCATTGTGCCAATGCTAAACGAAGTAAAACCAGAGGCGAAGATCGAAGTTCCAGAAATTGAGGAAACTAAACACAAACCAAGAGAAGATAAAACTGTTATACACAGAGTAGATCTGTTAAAGCCAGAAACACTGCGCATGTAAGAATAACATACCATTCTTAATTATTATTACTTATTTCATGACCAACTACAGTTTTTAATATTTACTAGATATAAAGGTTTATTTGTAATTAATTGGCCACCTCTTGCAGGCAGCCTCTTTACATCAATCCCAACAACAATAGTTCTACGACTTTTTAAAATAAATAGTTTTTAAAAATTAGGTATTCCCGTACAAATGTTATTTGTAGGCTCTGAACTGGCATTATTTCTGAGCGTAACCTTTTAAGTACTTCTTACAAAATACAGAGTAAAAGAGGGAGCAAAAATTTTTTTGTTTCGGTTGTTTTGTCTTGTTTATCAAGATTTGTAAGAAGTCATAGAACTAATTTTTTTGGGATTGATGTAAAGAGGCTGTCTGTAAGAGATAGCCAATTAATTACAAATAACCCTGTATATCATATATTAAATTTGTTTTCTGATATTTTCTTTTCATTACCTAGTTTACAATCAGTCTACAATGTGTTTGAGCTACTTATACTTATTATTATTTTATGCTTAACAAAAGTAATTTAACACCTGCTATAAATAATGAGTCACTGACAGACTTATAAACATAATTCACAGAAACAAATAAAACACATAAAATATTCCATATGGCACCAAACAGACCTGGGATGATTATTATTGATCGTTGTGGCGTTGTCCCGCAGTAAGCAACGTGCACTGGTGCTGAAGCTGTACAGTGGCATGCAGTGCAGCGGTTGCGGAGCGCGCTTCCCACCGGAGCACACCGTGCGATACTCGCAGCATCTGGACTGGCACTTCCGACAGAACAGAAGAGAAAGGGACTCGGCTCGACGAGCGCATTCGCGACACTGGCACTACGACCTGTCTGATTGGCTGTTGTACGAGGAGCTGGAAGACCTGGAGGAGAGGGGTGAGACTTTCTTTGGTTAATTTGAAATCCAGATTCAAAAGTAAAACGCCCTGAAAAGTAGTCTTAATATAAAGGATTAATCAATAATTCTGATTTTAATCTCAACATCTTATTTACAGAGAAGAGTTGGTTCGAGACCGGAGGATCCGAAGAAGCCCCGGTCAATCCTGCAGAAACTGTAGTTGAAGAGAGTCCCAGTGCGGCCGCAGGCGGCGCTCCGCAACACAACTGCGCGTTATGTGGGGACAGGTTTCACCAATTCTACAACGAGGATCAGGAGGAGTGGCATCTGAGGAATGCTGTGAAACACCAAGAGAGTTATTACCACCCGTTATGTTTGCAAGATTATAAAGTAAGTCAATAAATATATTTTTAGTCTAACTATTGTTACTTTGTCCTATTAAAATAAGTACAACGCCTTATATATATTATATTTTTTTTTTACCACCAATCTGCAATCCCCAGGCCTCTCTTACAAAAGAGGAACCACCAGTAGAAGAACCAGCAGTAGAAGTAGAAGACGAACCTCAAGAAGAAGCCATAGAGATTGGCGATGCAGCAGAATTGTCAGATACAGAGTCTGTGGTAGAAGTACTGGAGACTGAAACCCTAGAGCCAGTCGAGGTAACATGAAAGACACTGTTTATTTCTTAAATAAATAGATTCCAGATTTCCACCAACAAATATTAACTTAATTAAATCCTATTAACGCCAAAAATAATTTTAAATATGTAACTATAAACTTGTATAAACTTTGATTCGAAACTTTGCTTGTACCTTCTTTCATTTTATGTAATCTTCAAACTTAACACATTTTTCCTTTTATTTATTTATTATACCGCCACCACAGATCGAGGTTGAGGAAGAAGGTGAGGAAGACGATGTGGTGCTAAATGCGGAACCAGTGGAGCAAGTGGAGGTGGAAGATGATGACACTGACGATGAGACAGTCGCACAGCGCGCAGAGAGGGACCAACGAGTCGAGATAGATTTTGCTAAGGTCAAGATTAAACAAGAACCCATTGACCCCGGTATGTACTTTATATTTTATAGACCGAGATATGCACTATCTTCCGACTTCCATTTTTATACTTTAAGATTATATTTTAAATTGCAAATAATCACATTGTTATAAAAAAAAGGTATTTTTTTTTCTAATCATATATTACAGCTAGCTATATATACTAAATAGGTGTTGAATATTGATTTTTTAATAAGATTTCTCAATTAGCTTTTAATATTATGTATTGTTTGTTAGTTACAGAAAAATACTACAAAACATTAATTATTGTCACTGATGCCTTAATTTTTAATAGATCTATTAGATTCCTATATAGCATTTAGATTTAGATCAATAAGCATATTAATATTGCATAATTTATTATATTTAAAGGCGTAATAGATACCTAAAAAAAGATATTACTATAAAAAATTACATGTAGAAACCCTTTGTTCTCAAGTTAGAATCAGTTCTATAATGTTAATGATGTGCAAAAAATTGTTAGTTAATTGTAAGAAAAATGATGTTTCATAAATTATTTTCAATTTCCTCAGATGATGAACCCATTATAACAGCAGAAGTAGAAAGCATTCCACCCACAATAGACACAACGCACACAACCGTGACATCGTCCATCGACGGCAACGTGCAGCTTGACGACGCCACGCTCGCTCATTCCCTACCTCTTGGGGGCATCCGTATTAACATATCCAAAACCATTTCCAATTTTGTTGAGAAAAACCAAGAAAATCAAGATAAACCATTCGAAGATGTAAGCACTGAAGATGAACCTTTACCCCCTGGAGAAGAGGTAGAGATTGAGTATGAACTGAAACCTTCATTAAAAGGCATACAGTTCACTAAACAGCCGCCAGTACAGAGAGGAAGTGAGCTTTCAGGATTATGTTCTATTATGTGAAATATTAGTTTATATGCAGCTAATGTTTTAAAATGTTCTATGGAAATTTTCGGTTTGGACTATTGTTAATATGGTTAATAAATTTTCAATAAGAAATTTCTAATGTTTTTCAAATAATGAACATGTTCTTATATTATCAATATTAGAAGTACTTTTAATCTAAGGTATAAAATTGCAATGAAATTGTAAATCACAAAAGTCATACTATGTGTATGCTTGTAGTTAATATTTGTTATATATAATTTACTAGTGTATGATATTTTATAATAAAAAATAAAAAGTAATAAAACAAAATAAAAAATTAAGTGCTCAAAAAATGTTTTTACAATTTAGAAAATAAAAAAAAATGCACAGGGACTATAGAAGGTAAATAATAATTTTCTTTTCTTGTATTAATTATTTTATGTTCTTATTTTTATATGGCCTATCTACTTTCTTTAAGGTTCTCAAAGTTCTTTCATTTATTACATTCAGTCAAAAACCATAAAACATTGTTCTTTTAATGAAATTGCCAATTTATCTTAAAATGTTGTCCTTATAATTTCTGTGAAAATAACTCCTTATAATATTAATATTCTACGAAAGTAAGTGTTTACAATATGTAATATTGCCTATTAGTTCCAACCTTACAATTTCAACACAAGTAAATTAAAACACTTCCATACATACTGTTTGTTTAAAAATGTGATATTAAAATAGGAAACTTATAACATGTAGATAGATAAAAACTAGCCATTATATCGAATGTAAATATTTAAGTAACTGTAAATAATTTATTTTATATCTGTTTGGCATTGTAGGTGTTTATAATTGTATGTTGTATGTCTTAGATTATTTAAAGGAATCTCTACTAATCTTCCTTAAATACCTTTGATACAATAAAAAACAGGTTTGTATACCGTAATAATGAAATTCAACAATGTGACTTATTGTTAGCAAAAATAAAATATTTTCTTTTTCACAAGTTTTGTTTTAATTATTATTAGTTATTTTATTGTGTACTTCTAAATAAATAAACATGATTAAAAACAATTGTCTTTTATTCAAAGCAATTTTTTTATGCCCATTTAAGTAAGATTTTGGTTATGAAAATAGTTGAAGTGTTGGATAATAAATAATATTTAGTGTAACAAGATTTTATTAATATCTACAAATATAGCTTATATATAGAACATTACATATCACAATTATGTGGCCACCTTGGAAAAGGCAAAGTGTCTTTTATGTTTGGTACATCACATAATATTTGCATTATTCTTTCTAAGCCAAGCCCAAAGCCTGCAGTGGGTATGTTACCAAACTTTCGTAATTCTAAGTACCAATTCAAAGCATCTGAGGGCAGCTTTAATTTGAGTTTGTCGTAATCATCTTCTCTGAGACTACCACCAACTACTTCACCAGTTATAGGGGTTAGTAAGTCTAAAGCATCAACCTGAAACAAAAATTGAGAACTGTTATTAAACATTATGTATCATTTTTTTTATTTTGCTTCATTTTTATATGAAAAACGAGAATATACAATTTAATCCAACCTTACTATTGTCCACGGCTGATTCTTTCATATAAAATGATTTCATATTCTTTGGCCATTGAGTAACAAAAACAGGGACCTGGCAGTGATCCACCAAAGCTAATTCTTGTTCCTTATTAATTCCTGCCTCTTGTACATTAAAACCTTTTTTATTTAAAATTCTTCTTGCTTCATCATAAGATATAGAGACAAAATCTTTATGAAGCCAGCTTGGAGTTACATTACTTTTATTTATCAGATGCAAATCTGCTTCATTGGTATCTCTTGTTTTAATAAATAAAAATTTAAACAAGTCCTCAATATTTACCTGCAGTTTTTCTATACTATCACAAAATGCTATTTCTGCTTCCAGCATGTAAAATTCTGATAAATGCAATCTAGACCTTGAGTTCTCAGCCCTGAATGTGGGGCCAAGAGTATAAACATTACCCATACCTCTACATATTGCTTCTAATTGTAGTTGACCAGACACTGTTAAGTATGTCTTTCTACCAAAATATGCAGTGTCTTTAGTTTTCCCTTCTTGCATCATAGCTTTTATAGTCTCATCATTCTCTGGCTGTACTGTAAAAACCTCACCAGCTCCTTCACAATCATTAGATGTAAGGATAGGTGTGTGAATGTGTAAATAATGATGTGTTGCAAAGTATTCATGTATGTGTTTAGTAAGAGCATTGCGAACCCTCAACATTGCAGATATGTAGTTTGTACGAGATCTTAAATGCAAATACTGCCTGACATATTCTGGTGGATGACTGGTGCGAGGATTAAAAGGATATCCCTCCAAAACTACACATCTCCCAAATACATTTACTTTATCAGCCACAAGCTCGAGTTGGCCTTTAGGACTTTTAGATAATGTTCCAGTTACGTGTACGGAACTACCGTACATAAGATCCTCAGTTTTCAAATGTTTCGGAATAAGAATTTGTAATTTTTGTGAGCATGAACCATCATTGATGTCTGCGAAGATATATTCCTTTTGAACTCGAAGGCTTTTGACCCATCCCTTAAAATAATAACCAAACCCTGATTATAGTTTTTAAAAAAATCAGTATCTAATTAATAAATTTGTTAACTTTCAACCTTTATTTCTGCAACCTCTCCAACATTCGATTTTTTTAAGACCGATGCTATAACACTATACTTCTTTGTACTAGTTCTATGTTTGTTTAAAAAGGGAAAAAACTTTTTAAACAGCATAATTTATTCAAATTTAAATATACTTAATTGATAAAAATATTAATAATATCAATCTCCTTGAAAAATAAATTATAATATTTATTTTATTTTTTGTTCTTCTTCTTCTTCTTTATTATTTAGAAGTTGAGTTTGACAAGTTTCTTGTGTCAATGACTATTGACAGTTGACTATTTGTCATAAGTCATAACATATGGCCGTATTCCGAAATACGAAACAGTATACTGGCCAGTGCTGATAACGTCAAAATTCGACGCCATGCTGGTAAATCGTTCCGAGATATGATGGCCAGCACTTAGTGATGGTCAACTCGAGTTACTAACTCGAGATAACTCGAGTTGGGCGTAACTAGATTTAACTCGAGTTGAATTCTTCCCAACACGAGTTTAATATTTCCTGCCATAGGGTATGAATCACTTTATACACTAACCATTATATACTTTATTATTCGTAAATTTTTCTTAAAATCATTAATTATGATTGACCTAAGTCCCAACACATATTTATCATGAATCTTTTCTGCACTTTTTCATATTTTTATAAAGCTAGGTTATTAAAATATTAAAACACAAAACTAATAACATACTGCGTATCATTCAGTTGACTCGAGTTGTTTAACTCGAATTACGAAAAATTTAACTCGAGTTATATCGAATCGTGTTTATCCCGAGTTGGCACATCACTGCCAGCACTGAATACTTTGACAGCATAAATTGACACTACTGACAGAGTATTACAAATTTCTTTTCAATCTGTGACTACATATTTATTTTTAATGTTAGACACATTTTAGATAGTTGTACATTTTATTACATATAATAATAAAGTTACAAGAGAATGGAGTTACAAAACAATTACAACAAAAAGTATTGTTAATCAGATATTTAATTCTAAACAAGTACAAAAATTATTTAGTAAGACTATGATTATAATTAATTAATAGTAAATGGTGAGACGAAAGAAATAAAATAGCATTAAACCTAATAAGAACGAAAATGAAAAAAAAAAACATCTATTTACCTTAAATAAAATTTACTGCATAGATACTGTGCATTTATGTTATTGTAACTGTTATAATAATTTATAAAACTTACAAATATAAAGTATATATATTTTTCAAATATTAGAATGATGAAAATTAAGTTGTCCTTTATCTCTAAAGTATTTCTTAAAAGTGGCAACTTTAATTACTGTTTGAATATTGTTCTGCATGTGCACCAGTACAATATGGCGTTGATGTTATGACGTCATTAGCCCTGGCCAGTATGCTGGTTTATATTTCGGAACACAGCCATAGACAGCTGTAGATAGATAATATTATAGCAAATAATTAACCACCTTAGACAGAGAATATAATACATAAAGCTAGCTGATAGCGTGGACATAAATATTGTAGATGAGGTTAATTGTTATCCTTAAAATATTATGAAGAATACTCTAACATAGATAATTCTATAAAAAATGCTTTTTTATACTCTTTTTTGGTTAAAATTGGTCAAGTGGTTTTCCTGTGATGTTGCCTCAAAAAATTGATTCCCAAACGGATAAGAGCTTCGCTAACACTCAGTTCAACTAAGAATAAACAAAATATGTAATATAATGTATATTTTTCGAACCCAAAATTTAATTCTTTTCACTTAAAAATGTGTGACTGTCAAACGAAGTTATTATCCAAATATAGCATTATTTATTATTAGAATATGCATGTTACATTCTTCAACTGGTTTAGGATGACTGTAGATAGGCATTTTAGAACGCGAACAAAGCATCAAAAGAAAAAATCACAAAAGGTGATATAGATCAATATATTGTCGTAATCTATAAATTACAGAAGTTTAAATATCATGTGTACCACTATAATTACCGTTTTCATAACACATTGTGACAATCTGTTTTATGAAAATCCCTTTAAATTTCGATAATTTAAAAACACGCATAAGTATTAAACTTGCAATTTTTTTTATTAGGTAGATTTATATTTTTATTTATAGTTGAATTCGTCTTGGTAGTTGCTAGTTGTTACTTTATTTATTAAACTATTATGTTATTATAGTGTTGGTTAGCGGATCTGCTGGCCGTTGGTGGGTTGGAAGCGACCATGGGTGAACGTGTATGTATTGTTTTTTTTTTGTTTTTATGGAGCTCCTCAATCTTGGATAAACCCCCAGGGTTTTTGTTAAGATTGAGTTAATATTATATTGTAAATTTCTTTGATATATAAATGTTTGAAATAAAAAGTAAATTATCAAATGTTTCAATTCCTAGATTCTTATTTTCACTTTATTACACCTGCAATTATAACACCTCTACGATACCTAAATAAATACCAAATATTATCGAATAAATCTTGGTGACCATAGACTAAGGGTGTTATGTGACGTCAAACATATGACGTGTGTCATCTGCTACTGTCATTTTAGCAAATCATGTTCATGGATTCATTGCACTCTGAAATTAAATAAAGAAAATAAATAGTTTTAATTATCGAGTTATAAGAAGCTATTATTAAAATATGTGAGTATACTTATGTTTTATATGTCCAAATGTAAGGTAACACGATAATTAGGACATTTTTGTTCTTTATTTAATTGCCCTCATATAACTAGTTTTTTCTACGTCGAACTATTTAAAATGTATGAAAATAACTAAAACACGTTTCAGTTTTCAAACTTATTTTTCACTAACTCTTAAATTTAGTCCCTGTATTATTAATACATTAATACCTTATTTATAAATGATGAAACATTTATGTACCATTTTATTTCCAACAATAAACTAACATTAGGAATGGCAGTAAAGTTATAATTAATTTATCAGTGTTACCAAAGTTTAAAACTAAATCTATGAAAAATTTGAATGCATCTTCATCTAATGATCATTCAATCATCATCATTATATGTACCAAATTCTGTGATTTTGGTTTTTATCACTCAAAGTCTTTTATCTACTGATATAAGATATCACAAGGTAACAATGTGTATACAGCACTTTTAGTAATTCATTTATCAAACATCTATAAACTGTGTCAGTTTGGTTGGTCTGGTCAGATACTTATTTAATTAAGATAATATAAAAGAAACAATGATTGAATTGTGTATATTGATGCAATAGTTCTTATAACTTATAAGCTTTTATTGTTTTTTTTTAACAACATTTAATTTCCAAATTTATTTTGCTAATGAATATGACATACTTTTTATATTTTTTGGTTTTATAATAACTGGTCATGGTTCAGTTTCTTAAATAAGAAAGTGAAGGCATTACTTTCCGTGACACACTTTAGAGATATTAAGTTATCATTTCTATTTTCCACTGCACACTTTCTACTTCAAAGAAACATTTTTTTACATATTTACAGAATAAATTCAAACATCCAAGTAACTTTGTATTTTATTTTTATATAAAATAATATCTATTAAAAATATTGAACATTTATTTAAAGCACATTAAAGATATTCTATGATTTCAAAATGTTTTATGATTTAAAGATATTTTATGTAATCCAAAGTCATGTTTTTATTTTGGTTTGCACATATTTATTCAAAGAACATTTAATAATATTTCCAATATGAAGTTTGAAGTGTTTTTAGTAGTTATATATAAAAATATACAATTCACTTAGTTAAGTTATAACTTCAATAATATTAAAGATCAAAAAAATATAAAGCCAAGTATACATATAATTTTGTATAAAATACAATTGTGTAGATTTTAATGTTTGTACATTTAATAGAGTATGATGAAGATAATACTAATGATTTATATTTATTATAAAAGTAAGATTACATTATATTAATTATCTTTTGTAAATTAATTATTAGTATATCTAACAGTATTTTCTATAATGTTGTTTAAGTATCATTAACTATCAGTGACTTTGTCCACATAGATGAGAAAAGGCTGTTTGTTATAAATGTGGAATGTTAGTTCAGGAAGTTGTATCCACATTTGCCACATTCTTGTATTCAATATGGTTTTTAATGCTAGTTGTAAGGATTATTATATAATATAGCCTATGCCCATCTGGACTATATTTAATAGTTCCATATATTCTTCACCATATAAACAACCTGACAAAGTACACTCTTTTAATTTATGATATAAATTTAGATATATTTTATGAGTATTTAAATAATGAAAAAGTTATGAAATATTTGTATTTCTGTAGAAAATGGCTGAACCTAATCCTCAAGCTGGTGACAGTGGCCCACCAAAAGGCATCCCTGCATTAAAAGCACATGTGATTGCCAACAAAATAGATGTAGCTCTGTGGGGTATCCGGCTACTTACTATCTTGTGCACTATTGGATATGTGTTGCCTGTTTTTAACAAGTAAGTTCTTAATTGTATGTTTTGTATGAGATTCCTAATGAAGATAGTATGCACATTTAATAGCTGATATTTTATTGCATTATCTATATATTGATTTCCACACTCCACATAAGATAGTTTAGAGAAATAAATATACACAATGACCACATTGGTCATTTTCTTGTTCATTTTTAAGTTTTATGGTTAATACTTCATTGATATTTATCTTTCTTTTTGTTGTCCTCGTTGTTTGTGACAACAGAGATCACGTTAATATAATTCATTTAATATTATACATATGTATAATAGGGAACATGCAAAAAAATTTAAATGGTCTCAAATATTTTTTTTTCGATTACTTTTTATCATCTTATTATAATAAAATCATTTTTTTTTAATTTACTAATCATTTAAGGCCATAAAATAATTTATGAAAAGTGTAACTTTAGGGAGCGAAATTCAAAATTCCAAAACGCGCCACCATTGGTCGAAAGGAAATGTGACGTCATTTGACACACCATTCAATATATCGGCGTTTAAGTTCATACTGTGGTATCAGTGTGACTGAGAAAAATAAATAATTTAAACCTATATTTTCGTGCTTAAAGGTTTTATTAAATGATACAATTGTTTAGGTAATATTAAAAACATTTTCTAAATACTCAAACAACTCTTAACAAAACAAATACCTACAAACTCTTTTTGAATAGCAGTTAGCATGCTACTACACAATACATTTTTAAAATGTTTCTGCCTCTGAATCATTTTTCACTTCACTTGACTCAGATAAATAACTTGGTTGATAATCACTAGCAGATATAGAAGATATAAGATGCTATAGAAGTATTATCAGCTGTGTTTTCAGTAAACAATTTTCTTTTTAAAACAGATAGTTTTACTTTTAAAACTGTTGTGTAACAATGTTGTGTGTTAAATGAGGAAATGGTGACAATGCTACATTTTGTTTTTCAGCAGGTATATTTACATTGACACCTTTACTTCCATACTTCAGTTTAATATTAACTTGCACAGCTTAGTCACTTGGTAATTTATCTTTAATATGCGAAATCAAGGCTCTGCCTTATGATCATCACATTCAATAGGAGAAGTACTGAGTCTTGGCTGGTTAATATCACAGACATTTGTATGGACTAGGACTTACTACCTATATCACTTCTTCGTAAAGGTCACCAATTTTTTTAAACACTACTTTTGATAGCTAACTCTTAAAAGGTTTCATTAACCGATGTCAATCTTTGCCTTTTGACTATGCACATTCTCATTCTATCAGCTGTTGTTTTTGCCACAAAAATATATAAGGAACAACTCCTTTCTTCAAACTTAGATTACATCTTTCTCCTTGTTGTTTCGTTACACATATTATATTCAATACAATTTGCTGTATCTTCCTTAACCTGAAATAAATAGACAGACCATAAAAATTGCGTAAAACAAAAAAAGATTACGGTTTTTATAGAAAGTTATACTGAAATTTGTAAGATAGGTTAGGTTATTTTTAAACTCAAATTTTCTAATGTTTAATACTTACTATAAATTTAAACTATTAGATTAAACTTATTATAAATAAAGTATACTTACGTTAAATTGATCTTCACAACCATATAAACACGATTTAGGACATATATTATCCGTTTTAATTACCGTACACCATTGTTTTTGTATTTTAGCATCTCTTGGAATACAAAAAACACTTTGTCGGGTGTTTTTCTAATACTATTTTTGCACTCCGGTACTATACAATACTCGTAAGATGATTTTTATCTTCTTCCATGACTTGTAAAGCAATTAAAACTTAAAATATCTATGAAATTGCTAAAAAGTTCATAGTAAACATTCACTGGATGTATCATTTGACGTCTAGCAAAGCGCGCGCAAAATGGCGGTGTTTAAACGGGTCAAATTTACTCAATGTTTTAATTTTCACTTTGAAAAAGAACTAGAATCTTTTCAAGCCTATTAATATTTTTTTCTACGATATAGAGAGGTAAATGATTAATTTACGTCAAAAAAAAATACGTGAATGTTCCCTATTAGTCAGACACAAACATAAACACACACATACACACGTGTTTAAACATATCTATATGCACGATCTCTCCTAGCCCCGTGTCAGCATTCTACAAGGCCCTCCTCGCCAACGCGGCGACCTCCGCCCTTCGTTTGCACCAGCGTATCCCAGCGCGGGAGATCAGCCTCTCCCGGGAGTTCATTAGCAGGTTCTTTCTGGAAGACAGCGCGCATTATCTCTTCTACTCGCTCATTTTTATGAATGTCGTGCCTAATTTGTGTATCCTTTTTAAATTTACGAATAAGGTATGTGACCTGTTTAAGTTTCCCTTGGGGGCTATTCAGGTCCCCCCTCTCAGTACTCGCTCACCCCATCCTCTTAAACTATTGAAGCCAATAATATTATAAAAAAGATAAATGTGTAAGTATGAGTTATTTTCGAGTAGTCGTAGTCGTAATCGTTTACATAATTTTATAATAATAAGTTAATGTTCTATTTTGTAATAAGGTAACACGTGTATAAAGTCATATTTTATGAAGGTTAAGGAGACTCGGAAGCATGATAATGAATAAATAAAAATAATTTACAACTTCGAAAAAATGGATAATCACATTCCGTATGTATAAAAAGAGTTTTGATGTATTCAAGTGTTTTAAAAATATCTTTGAAACGACTACACTGACCTTCCCTAGAAACTTGTCTTGGAAGTCAAGGTAAACCGGTTATAAACAATAGTAGTTATTTCATAAATGCTTAAACTAAGTATCGATTTAACTCAAATAAGAAAATATTTTTTTTATATTGAGTTTTTGTGTATTTATACATCGAAAGGAAAAGTGTGTAAAAAACTATGCTTTACTGTGTCACCAGGACAAATTTCATACAACATTGATTATTAAGCAAAAGATTATTAAAACTTTTCCTTATGGTAATTTAGTTAGATTTTCTGTGTAAATAAAAAGTACAACATTGCAGGTGAAACTGGCTTGGAGATTCTTCTAGAACAATTGTCAGTCTGACTACATACCTAGTAGAAAATTGAAAATTTTATTATTAAAAGGCATTCCTATATTGCGTGGAATAGAACGTTCCAAAGGGTAGTATAGTCGAACCCAGATAAGTTAATGTCCAAGAACAGGAAAATACTGAAAGTTATCGAGTTTTTATCTTATAATTATTTTTTTATAATTATTTTTTTATTAATAGCGTTGGCACAGCGCAGCACAATTGTGCTTCGCGTCATTCTATTGAGAGATTATATTTTATATATATACCATGTAGGTACTTATTGTGTCTAGCGTAGCAGGTTATGAAATTCTAATATGTGGATAAATAATTTATTAGAATGGTACTAGTGTACTACTAAATTGTCATATATATATTATTTATAGAAAAATTGGTAAAACAGACATATTACATAAAAGTAAAGTTAAGATTTAATCTACCGAAAACTTTTGATTTTTTAATTTTGTATGTATCTTAATTTTCGTTATTTCATTTTACTCAAGTCGCTTTCATTTCACCGTTATTGACACACCCATCTTTCTTAGCAAGAGATAAAAATAAACTAATAAATAAATAAACATTTGGTTTACTATAAAAGTTAAATAGTGATTTGTAGTGAAATGAGCACGTAGCAAGCATGAAGCAATACAGACCTTTTCTTTTGTACATTAATCGAAAATGACAGTTTTCGTTACAGAGGTCGGAGTAACATTTCATTGATTTACTTTGGTCAATACTAAAATTTATAATTTAAGTTATACAAGTTGTGTATTTAATTTAATAAAGGTTTTTTCGGTCAGTGGGAAGGGAACAGAATATTTTTTTAGCTATGAGTGGTTTTTAAACTATCGAGGTTCGACTGTTTGCTGGGTTAAATGACTATGATTAAATATTAATATCCTGAAGGTTTGAATTAGAGTACTAAATGTCGTTTCCCTATTCTCAGATTCGCTGTTTTATTATAAATCAACGTAATCTAGATAATGACTTGTCTAGTACCCATATACATGGGCGTACCCAGATTCTATGCTTGGAAGGGGCAAATCAGATTTTTTAAATATATTTCTGTAGTTTTGGAGGTGTAATTTTAATTATCTGAGCATGGTGTAACAATGAACGTCTTTAGACTTTAAAGCTTAAAGTGTTTCCGACAAGTTTTTTATACGCTTAGATAAATTTGTCTCATAATATTTTCTGAAAGATTCTTTACATTGAATGTTTTAACATCTGTATTACTTGCAAAGATTATGGTCTAACTGGAATGCTATTTGTGTCAAAAAGCATTAACTTAAAATTAATGTACTCTATTATATCTACAGATTTCAGCAACACTTAAAATTTATTAACAATTGTTTATGGTGCTTTTATAAATACATATTTTGCCCTTAACCATTGAACAGTGATTTTGGCGCCAATCTTCTTGTTTGCTATGTTGCACGCGGCTTCCTACTCGCTAACGATTCTTGATGTAAGTATTTGAACATAAACATTTACCACTATAGTTAAAATGCTAGGAGTCGATGGCAGTTAAACAGTAGTACAAGTTTATATTTTAAATGTCGCCTTTATCTTCCAGACTTTGGGTCAGAATTCGATGTGGGTGGCGCGTTTGTTAATTTCGCTGGTAGAGCTTCAGTCGCGGAACATACTGCGTGTCGCCGCACTCGCTGAGATCGTGCTGTTCCCGCTCGTAGTTGTCAATGCGTTCTTGTGAGTATCATCTGCGTGTTTATTTACACATAGACAATATGTTTACTATCCTTCATGCTGGTATGCCGCTGCTAATTTTTTTTTGCCCAACAGAGGATCAAATATCTTTGACGATTTCCTCATTTCACCAAAAACTTGGTTTAAGGTTCAATATTTTTTTAGCCATTTGAGTTTGCAAAATATATAGATTATATATGAAAAAAGAATAGATTAAATAATTCCTGTACGTTAACTGTAGTATTATTAGGTAGTTATATTTTTTTAGTCCTGTTGTCCGTAATACGTTTTTTTCATATATGTTTAAATCTGTCACTATCTGATATGATATCTGTATGTTCAGTCAATCAAAATCTTTAAAACATATATAGCGCTTCTATTAATTCATTCGAAAAGTGAAGCAAAACACAACAACGTAAATTAATATCAATTGGATCTAAACATCCCCAGCGGCTACTCCGGGTTGATGACCCCGTTCGTGTACTACTACTTCGTGACGTGGCGTTACACCTCGCGCCGCAACCCGTACACTCGCAACACGTTCCGTGAGTTGCGCGAGGTGGCGGAGCGCACTGCGGCGCGGCCCGCGCTCCCGGGCGCACTGCGGTCCGCCGTGCTGACCGGCGTGCAGCTCGTATGCCGCCTCGCGCCGCCCGTAGAACCCGCGCCGCAGTGAGCGAAAAACTCATCACACCTGGTTTTCGATTCCCACAGACAAAAAAATTCTCACTAGTGTGTTTCCGGCTCGCAGATATAATTTTTTTAGTTAGTTAAATGTCACGGTTTATACTATACCGTTTATTGTCCCACAGAATGATGCATTTTTTCACCAACTGTTTTTTCTTAAATGAATATTTTTATTAATATAAATACTACACTAGTGACCGACTATCACGGTCTTGCTGATTATAATTTATGACACGATAATCTCCTTTAAATAAATATTAAATATCCTCGGTGTTCTTCGACCCTCACGGTATTGTGTCGAGTGCTCGTGTATTTTCGCTAGGTTGTATGTTCATAATTTTATTAATTAAAGTATTGTTAACGGGACAAATAAGGTATTATATTAAGTTTAATTTAATTTAGAGAAACGAGCAATTTCGGTCCAATTTAAGTTAGAATTAGTCAAGGATAGATATGTTATTGGCGTGGAGGCAAATAATTATTTTTACAATATATTTGTCTAGATAATTCTACAAATATCTCTGAACGGGCCGTCACGAGTCATTCCTATATATGTGGTAAATTGAGAATCAAATAATATAAGACATTGTACTTTTCTATTACAATTCATAAATTACATTTTTTGTAATTTGTATTAAGTATCATTGCACGTGGTTTGGGATGAATGTAGCTTGGATTTATAATAAAATGTTGGTAACAAATTGACTTTTATTTTTGATATATTACTGTACTTTTTTATTGGGGCAAAGCAACCCAATGTTGTTATCCTAAAATTATTGGCACCCTAAACTTAATAAGAAGAAATTTAACAAACTGTCATTACATGTAATTAGGCTTAGGGCTATCCTATTTATCCTCTGCTGTTTTAACAATTATCTTTTGACTTACATAAAAAGGCATACATAAAATAACAGGGAACATATATTTATATAAATTTAAATAAGCTTAACATGGCTATACATGTTTATAGATATTTTCAAACAGGGAACATAAAACATTAAAAATTAAATGTTCTATAATCAAGCTTAAGAAGATATTTTAGGATTAAGTTCTCATCTTTCTAAAGAAAAACAATCGTCAAATGTTAGGTTACACAAAAAAAAGCTTAAAATATCTAAAATTGGATTCTGTAATTTTAAAGTGATCTAGAGTAACTCGGATCTGATTAAAGTTATTATAAATTACATTAATTGTATTTTTTTTCACTACAAGTGCTGTACAACTAATTTTTAGAGGTGCAAATTATTTGGTTTTGGTGCCGAATATATTCATTTTTTTTGGCTACACGACACGTTAAAGAATAAAAAGACAAAACTAAGATTTATGTTATACTAGAAGTCAAAGAAATCTTATAAATAATGTGTTGAATAAAGCTTAATAATATAAAGCAATTTAGCTTCAAATCAACCTTTTTTTGAAACATATCTAGTATTTATTTTAGTATTGCTAAACTACAATTAGTATAACATTTATGTTGAAACTCAAATCAGAATTTATTTTTAAGCCAAAAAACAATATTTTTAAACCAGTAAACAACATTCTAGCCAGCAACCACACGTAACGTAGAACGTACATGTTAAAATCTGTTTGTGACAAAAAAGAATAAAATGGTAAACCGAATAGTTCGGCCGAATATTCGGTTTGGGAAAGGTTAAACCGAATAGTATTCGGGCATTTGGTGAAACCACTATTCGGCGCAGCTCTACTTATTTTATATTGTCCTTTTTATGAGAAAGATTTCGAATTTTATAAGCCCAGATTGCGGATTCTGAAATAGTAACAAGAGTAATTCTTCATTAAACATATTGATAAAATAATAACTGGCTGTTTGTAACTTTTTTTATATGCGATTTGACCTACTGTATTGCGGCACGGGGTATGCCAGGTTAAGTGAAGTGGTTAGTATATTTTCGTCATTATAAAAATAAGCTTATGGATAAGTCTAAGATTTTTTTTTGCGCATCTAAAGTCCTTCCCTCTTCCTCTTATCTTGTTTGTCTCATTATCGAAGCTGCTAATTTCTAACCACATATATATATTGGTTTGTAAGTAGCACCGCTGATAGAATAGAAAAGGGATCGTTTATATGATCATGTAATTAATGCCCAGGCATGGGAAGATCTGGAATGAAAATAATGTGACGAGAATGAAAGAAAAGTCTCAAGTGTGAACGGAGAGAAAAGTGTTAAATAGCAAAACATGACCAGAGTGCGTGATAAATAATATGGCATTTAAATTTAAGTACTTAAGCTTGTTATACAAAATAAAAAATCTATATAACAAAATTATATAAAAAAGATATGAAAATAGTCCTCAAAAATCCGAACTTAGTCTAGCGACAAACATGCCAGCCTGGATGGTTAACCCAGTTAAATTTTCAAAAATATTATGTTGAATTACGTACTGCATTTTGTACAAGATTTTACATTAAACTTACCATTTTACAAGTAACGAATTTTCTCGTAATGTTTCTCTAAAATTGAGAATTGTATGAACTTTGATACTAGAATTCTCATTTTAGGAAAATTGGTATTTTAGACGCAACATAAGGGTACTTTCAAGTGGTTTAGCCAGAAACGTCAAGCTCTTACAACCGGTTATGTAGACTATACTCCAAATTGCAAAATATAAATATTAAAAAGGCACATTATATTTTAAGGAATACTACATCCTGAAAAAACTACTTAAAATCATATTCTACATCTCTACATTTTGTACAAGTTATAATTATAAACTGTATAACTGTAAAGATTTTTCAAAAATGGAACTTAAATCATAATTTTGTTCAAAATGCTAGATAAAAGTAATCCCCATGTAACACTAATAGTAGAGTTGTCAGTAATGTGAGTTTCATAGCTTTTCAACATGTATCTGGGTACATTTACTTTGGAGTGTGCAGTCTCTATGGTTAAATAATAAACTATAACTTATCTATGGTTATCAAATAAAAGAAAATAATAGGTTTTATATATATATTAGCCTAACAGCTAGACAGGTGCGGGCACGGGCGCAGGGGCGGGTGCGGGAGCTAGCGAGCGCACGTCTGAGGTGGGCTCGAGGGGCGCAGGTTCGTCCTTGGGCTCTGTCACCAGGATGTGGTCCGGTTGGGGTTTCTTCGGGCCGTTCTTTCCTTGTTGGTCCCACGGCAACATGATCTTTACCTGTAACGGGTTGATTTGTTGTGGTCAATCAATGTTAAAATATTTTTTGTGTAGTACATATCTATTGTTATCCAACTTGACAACTAATAACCATACTGTTCTGTAATAAGTAACAAACTGTTTCCTTTGTTGATGAGATCCAAATACTTTCTTATGGTACATCATTCAAAAGCATTCTAAAATGTATTCAACAATTGATTTTAATATTATATTATTTAGAATGAACCATTAGGTTGTAATTTTAGAATCTCTTTAGTGGTGCGACTCAAGTAGTAATTGGTGAGTTGAACCAAACAAGTAGATTTACTATATCTCTTAAAATAACTAAGTACAGCACATATGTAAGAAAATTAAGAAATTAATGAATGAATTGACATCTACACGCCACTGACTACCACCCAGTGCACTGTGTTGACTTGGTAACTTCAGTGCATAGACCTGAGTAAATTCTTTATTCACACAATAACAATTTTAGCAAATTTACTCAAGTCTAATAAATTGAGTCACACCATAAAATCACTTGCATTATGACTTCAAATTTATAATTGAATTATATTTTATTATAACTAATAGTAAGTTCTCTGTTAAACACTAAAGCTACAAGTATATGATAAATGTACTGTACAGCTTGCACCGACAAGAGCTCATACTGACAAACCCTCCAATAAACAAGCTGTTCAATTTTCCACAAAAATTAGGCTATACACCATTAAAATGTGTACAACCCCTGATTTTGTGGAATTATAATATTACTACTTGATACTACAATCCATTAAAATATGTTTAAATTAAATTTGAAGCAATATTATTATTATAAATAATCATTTTTAAATTACCACATACCTTGATTCCAAGCACTCCTTGTCTCAACAGTACGTGTCTGGTGGCCGTATTGACATAGTCATTGCAGGGGTCTCCAGAGTGGATCATGAGTCCATCCACGAACTTCATAGACTTGGCTCTCTGACCTCTCAACTTGCCAGACACAACAACCTCACATCCTCGGGCACCAGATTCCATGATGAACCTGAGTACACCATAGCAGGCACGACGGACTGCCAAACCTAAAAATATACATTAAAAATTTAAATTTAAAGACTTAAATTAATTGTTTTAAATGTATGATAAAAATTTGTAGTGTGTAAAATTTTAAGAATTGAGTTGAGAGTTAGTTTAGTTACGGGATAAATGGAGTGAGCTATTAAACAATTGCATTGAAAAATGATCTATTCTTATATCTCACATGAAATAGTTAAATGTAATAACTCAATATTACAAACCTCCAATGAGCTTGTAACGAAGAGACTCAGCCTGGGCAATGGCACAAAGACCGCGAGTGGCGACCTTCTCGGCGTAAAGCTCTACAGATTGCTCAGGAATATTGAACCGCTTTTGTACAACAGAGGTCAGTTCGCGAATTCTGCGACCCTTCTCTCCCAATACACTCTGTGTCCTAGTAGCCATAATGATGATTTCTGAACGGGTAGGTGTAACGCGTACCTCCACACCGGAGTACCCATCTTCAGCGAGCTCCCGTGTAAGGAACTCATTTAATTCAGCTTTGAAAACTCCGTCTCCGACGAACTGAAAAGTACACCTAGAGGTTATGTTTTGAATATTACATTTATAGCACTTTTATTTTTGGCACTATATATACAATCACGAGGATGAACAATTTCAGTTTTTTTAAGTTGTTTAATGCAATAAGTATCGTGTAAACTAATTTTTGCTAAACACAACATATCACATCCACTAACATCACAGGTTACACTACAATATTTTTTACAATAACCGTTTATTCAAATACAAATAACTTGAGGCTAAAGCCTAGTAATTATATTTTGTCGGTATATTGACGAAATTCTAACATACTTTTCGCTTTTTGGAAATGTTGTTCACCGCCATGATTGCAAAAGGAGCGGAGAAACTTAGAAAGACAGGAAACAGAGTACGAAATGTCAAAGTCAATTTATTCGACTCGTTCTGAAACTTGATATATAAAATAATATATTGAATTTTTTTTAAATAACGTGCAATACGCATATTGATTAGAACTCGAAAAATAATAATGTTTTAAATCGGTGAAATTCTATTTTTTTAGGCAAACTATCTAGTTTTTTTTTTTAGTAGAAATGTCTTATTTAAAATTATAAAAAAGAGTTATTATGAGATAAAATTGAAGAATTTTAATTCTTCTTTTAGAAAAAACTCATTGAACTGGATTTTATGAATAATCGATATAAAGTTGATAAAATCCGCAACAAAAAAAAACACGCCCGCCTTGAATTATTTGATAGGATTGGTTCATTGAACTTACTTCTAAGTTCTAACGGATTGTGTTTAGACAACGAAGCTTCTTAGCATTCCATGTATTCACCGTGCCGGTCCGGGCCCATCGCTTTGCATGGAGAGGAGTGCAAACAGTGCCTGGGCCATGCGACACAGGTGTAGGTTTAATGGGCTCCATTATTATGAGCATATACTCTTGCCTCCACCATCCAGACTACATACCTATGTAACCAAATTTGAAAAGAACCTATTAATGTCGCCTTTGAAATACGTTCTTGAAATGAACCGGTGCTTGTTTTAGAAAGGCCAAGGTATTTAAATAAGTTATAGAGAGATTTTGTTTTTATACCTCCCGATCCCACTTCTACCGCGTACAAACTATCTATAAATTTATTGATTCGTAATACTTATTAAGCTTAAATGTGTGATCCCTGGGAATGTTTGTTTCCCAGGGAACAGTACGCACAAGTATCAAGCGCCTTAGATGTTTAGAATACAGGAATAAGTCCGGTCTGAATGACGAATCATCAACATCGATCGTTTGGTGGTTGTTACAATCTTACGCGGTCTTGCTACTAACAGACAAGGTATGTCTGATTTTTTTTGTAAAATTCTTGCAAGTGCACACGAATCTTGGTCAGATTTTTACTATATGGAAGAGAGCTTAAAACTAACAACTTATCGGGAATCCGCAAAACTCAAACATAGACAGGCCCATTTCACGAGATGATGATGGATTGATCATCAAGATACTTAATAAGAAACATTGTACTACATCACATTTGACTTCATTTAGCGTACTCCAGACAATTTATCCGTCAGTCAACATTAGAATCTGCCTTAATTCTGCCGGGGCCAAATATACATATAAAGAAAATTGTCAAATTTTCATATTGGTATTATCCTTGGACAAAATCAAGT
The DNA here is from genome assembly GCA_959347405.1 of Napeogenes sylphis. Taxonomy (NCBI): domain Eukaryota; kingdom Metazoa; phylum Arthropoda; class Insecta; order Lepidoptera; family Nymphalidae; genus Napeogenes; species Napeogenes sylphis. Next base: position 27,718,441 of record OY365777.1, on the reverse strand, counting down.
TCACTTGTCATATTCAGGGTTAATCTCATAGGTCATACCTAAATGATATTTAGATTGAGTGACAAAAAAATCACCAAGAAATAACGTTGCAAAATAATCACCGTTAGCAGAGGCCAATCGAATTGGTCTCCTTAGCACGCCAATAGTAGTCGGTATTAGCACTGAGGCCATCTCTTTTTCTTTTTTGGCTTAGTAAATATTTAAAGACTTTGCCTCTTTTGCTATCTGTTTTTTTTTAATTTAAATGAAATATCAGTTTATTATAATATCGATGGGCAAAAAATTAAGTTTCAATTGACTAAAACATATATTTCTTAAAATTTGAAAGATTTTTTCTTCTTGGTTCATTTTAAATTCAATTGATTACATTAAATTGGTCAATACAGTCAGGCTGTATGTAAGCTACCAGCTCGAAAGGAGCAGCAGCAAGAGAAGCTGCGAAGAGCTACCTTTACCTTTTTGAATTCTGTGGAAACTGTATATATACTTATTTATGGCACAAATAAATATTTAAATGGCTTGTAATTTTTCATTTCTAATAGAGTTCATTGTAAATATTAATTCCTTTAATACAAATATAAATAAAAAATAAAAAGCTTTTCTACAATTATAATTTTATACTTGCTTAGGGCAGATTTTTTTCATAATAATTAAATAATTCTAAATTCTAAGTGGCGTAAGCTATGACAACAATGTTTTGCGGTTTAGATTTGGGACCAACGTAATTAATAATTAGTAAATTCTTGACAATATTTTAGAGAAAAGATAGTGATAGTAGATCTTACTATAGAAAATAGAAGAATTGTAAAATTAAGTCTATCTATACAATTTAACTTTTATTTCAATAAAAAACACAAAAACAAAAATAATAACAGTAGGATAGACGGGGCACAGTTTTGCAAAGTTACAAGGACAGTCGTCATAATTTCGAAATTATATGAAATAGTGCAAAATGTGCAAAGGGAGAGGATGGGAGTGGCTTACACCATTATAAGGCCATTACGGGCGATAATGTAAACAATAGTATTGGTCCATGTCATGGTATGTAATTCACATTAAAGTGTATTTGTTATGAAAATGGGCACTAAAGAGAATTGGATTGCAGTAAGTAGCCCCCTGCTTAGAGGTTAGATGGATGTGCTAACATCTATCCAGTCACCCGATTATATCGTAGGGTAGGCTTGCGGCCTCACTGCCTGTCGGGAAGTGAGCGCGCCTTGCAGCTCCGGAACCTTTCATGGAGAAGAGGTAGCTTGGTGGTCGCAATTGGACTTGTCTATGTCGCAATTGGACTTGTCTATGTCTACCAATAGCCTTGCAAGCTTACTAGGCTTATAGTGCCGTTGTCGGACGACTTCGGAGGTCAGACTTGCTGTATAAGGGTGGCAGCGGTAAACCTTGACCACATGAATAGCGGATCAACCTTTATAACCGGAAGGGTTAGTAGGGTTGAGAGATAAAAAAAGAATCATTAGGACTGAAGGAGGCGAGGGCAATATGTACAAAGTGGGTAAGGAGTCAGCCGACATTTAATATACATTGAAAAAGCTAGGGATTAACCGAATGTTTGTGTTTCGTACCATCCAAAGGTACACTGAAACCATGTTCGTTGATGACCGTGGAAGATGAGGCCGACCGCGGTCTATTTGAACAAACCAGGCCGTTAATGCAGTCAAGGCCAAAATTCGGCAAAATCCCATAAGCAGAAAATCCATTCCAGAGAATTGAGAATCCTACCGATGTACCACTTTTACGGATTATCAAACAAGACTTAGGTCTAGGGGCTTACCGGAGATATACAGGACATACTTTAAATGATGCACTAAAACAAAAGAGTGTCGAAAGGTCAAAACAGCTATTAATTCTCTTTACCGATGAAAAAAAATTTACAATCGAAGAGCAACAACAACAAACAAAATGATCGAGTGTATACACACAGCTCTAAAGAAGCTTGTGAGGTAGTGGCCAAGTTCAAGATACCGTGTTAGAAGCAGTACTTAAACCTCTCAACAAAACCTTATTCAAAAACGAAGTGTGGACATTCCAACAGGATTCAGTCCCGGGTAATCACTTACTTAATTCTCCGTGAACTAAAGAGTATTAAAAAAGGAAGAAATTTCCAATCCTCTTTTATGCTTCACGATTTTCCGAGGAAATGAGAATTAAAAAGCATTCAACTTTTAAATTCTTTTTTATTTTTTTCAATTCTCCACGAGAACAGAAATTGCTACATTATTTTAGCATTAAAAGTAATTAGTATTAAATTTTTTCAATTCTTTACTCTTTTGAATTTTTCTCGAAAACAAATTGCTACTTTATTTTAGAATTAAAAAGCATAAATTAGGATTACAAATATTGAATTCTTTTCTATCGTTTTCCATCCTAAAATAATAATATTTTTTTGGAACATGAAGGAGAAAAAAAAAAATCATTTCAATTTGATCTTTATTCTCCGGAGAATTAAGAGTATGGAAGAGTAACAATTGTATTCAAAAATGTGTTTTTTCAATCCTTTTGAATTCTCTTTTTTAATCAGGGTAGAGCAAAATATTCCAGACTTTAAAAAGGCTGATGATTGGCCTTTGGCTAATCCAGAATTAAACCCTTTGGACTATAAATTGTGGTCTGTGCTAGAGAACATGGCCTTTTTTTTTTTTTTATCGTTGGAAAAATGCGTTTCCGCATCGTCACCCAGCCCAGGAAGGCGATGACCGGGCGGTATGTGCGGCACCCGGCGACTGCCTAAGGCACCCCACTAAAAAACCAACGGCTGCACACGACGCTGCCATGGGACGTCACGGGATCGCTTTCGCACTCACCGTGAAAAGAGAACATGGCCTGCTCTAAGCGTGACCAAGTTTCCAATGGAAACCATTCGTAAATCCATCGACGAATGGCGAGATCGTTTAAAAGCGTGCGTTAAAGCTAAGGGTAGACGCTTTGAATAACTAATTTAGTACTTTAACATATTTTTTTTCTGCTACATAATCACATATAAATCTTAAAAATAAAATATTTTTTTAGATTTTATCGGATATTTTTTTAAGTATCTACGAACTATGAACATGTTAGCCATGTTATTTTTTATTTACAGTGAATTTAGAATTAAAATATCATTGACACGGACAGGACTAGAGAACACTGTGAAAAATCTGTGATTGCAACATCGTCCTTCTGCAAAATGAACTACCGTCCAAAATAAACACTCCGTTCCTACCAAGACCAATTTCAGGTAAAACTAACTAGAATAAGTTGTAACTAACTGACTAAGTCTGTTGTAAATTCTAAATTTATTATTGTAAATAATGCACATTGCTCTTCTGATTGCAATCTCTTTACGACACTACCATATCTTCAATCTCTTTACGTCACGAACACTTCCTTTAAAACATGGTAAAGCCAGTATCCTTTAAAGCGAGTTTTAAAGAGTATATTTGCTTTTTATGTTATTTTATAGGTTTAAGAAATCGTGTTTGAAATTGAAAACTCAAAGGTATATGAACATCTAAATAATGGACCGAAAGTTCGTGTTGATCAGTTGATTTCATCAATGAAAAGTGGATTATTATATAGTCATTGAATAAATAAATATTAAGTGGTGGGATGATAACTAACTAAAAGTATAAACTATCCAGATATGTCCAATACAGATATTTATATAAGTCGCCGTCGGTCAAGTCGTTTAGAACAGAAGAATCACAAAACATGTTTTCACCATAATATGTATTTATATACTAAGATATAAAAAATATATTTAACATTAGGTAGGTAGGTATATTTAAATTGTTGTTGTAAAACAATTTTAAAACAAATGTATGTACTTAAATCTGAAAAACTTGTGAAAATTATACTCTACTATTATTTTCATTTACAACGGAAGTCTCTCATTTTAATGGCAAATAATAAAAACTTAATTGAACAATAATAACACAAAGATGACAACTGCACGGGTTACGTCAAGATTAAGTGTGTACTAATTATGGGTAAGCGGATTCGACATGTAGGATTTACACTTAGGAAAAGTTTAACATACCTACTTATTTTATAGTATACTAGCTGTTGCTCGCGACTCTTTCCACTTGTTTATTGACAAACAATGTTTTTATCATTAAAATTTCTCAACTAAAAGTAGTCTATGTTACTTCTAATACCTCCAAAAGTATGTGTACAAAGTTTCATGATGATCGGTTTAGTAGTTTTCGCGTGAATGCATAACAAACAAACTTACATTCGCATTTATAACATTAGTAAGGTAGAATAGGATAGATAAATTCTTGTTGGCCTTAAACACACTTAAACTTTTGGAGTGGAAACCGGACATGTTTACATCATTATGTAGGTACCTAATGATGTCCCTGTAGGTTTAAATTCCCGACAGGGCCAGGTATGTATGTGATGAGCATAGATGTATGTATTTCTGGATTTGGTCGTTTATTGAATTTATATTCTCAGTATTTATTATGTGTATTTTGAGGCCTGACAATTAACAACTTAATAACAATTTGGGACATGTGTACCCGCTTCTGAGTGCTGTAGAAATCTGTGGACACAAGTATAGGCGAAATAGAGGAATTACTTACATAGGATGCTCGAAACAGCAATAGGCTCGATTCAAACCGATTCAAATGGATCGGGAACAAACTAACTTTGTATCAAGCGGGCTGTGAAGCAATACTTACTAAGTAGATTGAATCTTTATCTTTTTGAAGTAACTTTATACTGAAACTCAACGGGGCCATCGCTTACACTGCTGAAGGGATAAGAAAACTGTTGTTAACATTTCATTGTCGTTGATCATCAACCTGTTCTTTTTTATTGCATTCATCAAACGTAAATGCTTCTAAGAGACTGCTATCTTTAATACTTTCAATTACTGCACTGTAAATAGCAGTCAGTAACTTAAAAGCTTTAAGCACTTATTGTAAATAAAAAAGTCTTTATTTATTTATTCAATGCAATTTATTACTTACGATTTTTCAATACATACAAACGCACCATATACTTAGCATAACAATGCATTACAGACATTCGTCCAAAATCTAAGATTAATCTTTAAATTTTTAAATTATAAAAATAACATATTGCAAATCAGACATACATATTTTAAATGTTTGCTTAATTGTCTAAGATACTCAGAATTATATATTATGTGAATTATTAAAAGCATGTGCAAAAGAAAATTATCATTTAAATACCGTTTGTAGAACGTTTGCAATTAATTCAGCTCTACATACTGTACTCTACATACATAATTTAAATAAAATAACATTTGTACATATTTTCATTTAACAACATAAATTCAATTATAATTTTAACAAATATTCATTAGCACAAATTATTACTTAACTATGTCTGGCTGGACCAGAATTACAACAAAATGAATGACAGCAGAATTCTATAAAATAAAGACACTTTTAACAACCTTCGCAATTTCGGTCAGTTTATCTAGACTTGGTAGCATCTACAACTATAAATTATTCTAGGCTATGATTGACTACACGTTCAACAAGTTTACATCATTAACCTAAACTGAATATATGAACAAAGGCAATCCATACAAAAACTCTTAAAAGTAATTTTCTCTATGAGCGATATACTAGCATATTTTAATATTATGTACGTATGACAAACAAGTTTGAGTTTCTGAACGTTTTACCCTGCGCGGGGCGCTGTGACCCTTCACAAGTGGAACAACTGTCATCTAACTGTCAAGCTAAAACAATGAATTATCTACCAATCGCTTTTTTTCAAAAAGGCTTATTACATCTTTCTAAATTTTGTAATTCTTATTAGTTCCTTAATTGGGATAAACAACTTATAAGAATCGAAAAACGTTTCTTATTTAGCATCCTAAGTGAAGCGTTACTATATTTAGTCATTCTTATGCCTGCCAGTGGTGAAAAAGTCAGTAGAGTTATCGGGAGAATTATCGAGCTTTATTATTGAATATCGTCTCATGTAGTTGACATAGACATGAAAAATTATAATATTTCTTGATTCAATTTGGTTAACTATCATCCGTCGTTTAAGCTTTACGGAGTTAGAAATTTAAAAACAGAATTAGCAAAGTAAATCATGAGGTTATAAATTCCCTTTTCTTTAATAAATCTAGTAAATCCATTCTTGATTATTTTTACTCTAGAGATAGAATGACTGAATTTAGAAATAGGTAATAAGCCTTCATCTACGTACCTAAATCGCCAAAGTGATACTTGTCACTAAATGAACCAGACATAATATAAATATTATACAAGTAATCTTATATTATGAAATAAAGAGCTTAAATTCTATGTCAACATTAATTTCTTATAATACCTTATATTAATGGACAGATTTGCGTGTAGCGTGTTGTTGGCGTGCTGCGGGTGAACTCGAATTATTATAAGGGAATGATATTATGAAGCAATTTTATTTTAATTTTCGTTTCTATATAAAATCATTACATTATATCTATCTTAAAATATATAGGTCTAGAAAAATGTTACCTAAGTGAATGCTAAACCGTATTCGTGGCAATGGTTAGAAGCGTTGTAAAAGTTAGAGCAATGGTTAAATAGAATATGAAATTTGAACACATGAAATATCCTAGAAAAGTTGCCAAAAAAAAGTTTTCCGACGTTTGGTTGTTCTTGTCTTTGATGTTATGACGAGCGGTCTCTTGTGTTAATTTAACTCATGCAAAGTATTACAGTAAGCATCTAGCAAGTTACATAAACAAGATGTCTAGTGAAAATAAACATATTGACTATCATAAGAACATTATTATAACTATATAGACATGAGCGCTAGGGCGAGTGCCAGGCTCTTCTAGAGTAGACACTACAGTGGGACGTGAGACAAGGGTTTAAGGATTATTTGTACAATTTTCTAAAAGACACTACAAGAATTTGTAACTAGAATTTGCTAGAAAGGTTCTTAATACTTAGCCTAAAGTTGCAGAGACTTGGGAATAAAGGCAGAGCAGTAATTTTTACTATTTTATATAACCAATGTCTGTAATTTACAATAGTTTTGGCACAGATATCAGAAGATATATTATTTCTAGTGTGCAATTAAAGCCTAAATCACAGAACGGAAGGAGCGGTGCCGGTGTGGATGCAAAAATATAGTATTTAATTGATTTTTTTACAATAAATACAATTGTATAGAAAACTAGTCTGGTGTCTTCCCAGCCGTGACACGATCATTAGCCCTAAATATTACCTACATTATATGTTATTGACATTTTTTAATTAGCGAATAATAATAGCATTTTTCCTATCCCTATAAACAATGAACGCACATTCTTTCTATACAAAAAATGGGTATGTATGTATAAAAAAAGGAAAAAGAAAAAAATACAACATAAGTCAATATGACCATTTAATAAAATAAAAAAAGAAAAACATTACAACAATAAATTCCATTAAGTACTAGCCGACCCACCACCGATATAGAAAAATATAGAAGTGACTTGGAATGTTTTGAAATATAAATAATACTTTGACAGGAGGGAGAAAATTAAATCAATACAATTAAATACTTTCAATAAATATAAATACATTATTGCACATTAAATTAAGTACACGAGTAAAATAGAATAATGGACGTCAGATAAAACAATCTACTTAAATATATAAATTATTCAATACATTTCACGCAGTCAAAATTCTTTCCTATGGCACTAATAAAATAATCTTGATCCTCAAAACAACTCATTTTATACAAATAAAAGTTAATTAACACAAAATTGGAATGTTAAAATGTAAAATTATTTTACTTAGTCTACACGCGCTCGCGTCGGGACCGCGTCGTTCAATAATTGTATGCTAACATAATCAACATTCATTAAATCTAATATTAACTATATTTGCACAGTTCTTTATGAAAATCTTTATACCTCATACAGTAAGATGATGTTTGAAAAACTATAAACAACTAAAAATAGCATCAAACGAATAAAAAAATGTGTGTTGCAGAGGCTTCAATACAGAACAGTGCAGTCGGCAACATCGCGTGTAAAAAGATAACTTGCGGTACGCCAATAAAATTATTCTCACTACGAACGCGTCAGCAAAAAGTAATTCAAACAAACATTCTCAAACGGCAACGTTCACACTAGCCATAACTAACTCTCAACAGTATGTATCTTACTGTCATAACAATATTTGCCATTTAAGAAAATTTGCGTCATAAGAATGTAAATAGCAACATATACTTATAACGCTCCCGCTGTTTATTTTCCGTACGAGAGCCATAATTATTAAAATAGAGCGTATCGTTCTATAACACACGCTGCCACATTGCTATAAATAATAAACCTAACTCGCATCTAATATCGCTGCTGGTACTCGTGGTGCCATCTGTTGAAGTCTATGTGGAACACTACGAGGGAGCCGTTTTCTAGACCGGCCAGGAGGAACCTGAAACAACAATACATTAATGGTGTGACGTCACTTATCCGCCGTTTGGGTGTGTGCGTGCGTGTGTGCGTACCGTTGGTCGTGCGAGAGCGCGAGGCTGGTGACGGGTGCGCCGGCGGGCGGGAAGGCGTACAGCGGCGCCAGTGTAAAGGCACGCCACACCTCCACCACGCCTGCGTCGCCACCACACACCAGGTATTCGCCACAGCGAGACAGCACCAGGCACTGAGGACAGGCACGGGTCAGTACACAACCATAGTGAACGGTACCCAAGCCCGTGGATAGGGAGGCAATTACAGAAAGGGAAGGGTTCGGGAAGTAGGTACGAGGAGTGAACTATCGGGTTCCCACCTGGAAGTTGTCGTTGTGTGTCTCATGACGCAGGCGGCGGCCGTTAAGAGTGAAGGCGGCCAGGTGACCCCGCTCGTAAGCGACCACGACCACGCCCTCCCGCGACAGCGCCAGCTGCTGAGGACCCAGAGCGTCGCGCGCGCGCAGGGAGCGGAGCAACTCACCGAACGTCGTGTGGATTAACACCGGACCGTCTGGGGAAGGGATGTAGTTAGTCGAGGATGAACTTTAAACTTAGGATCTATCCTTACATCTATTGAAATATAAATAAATATTTACCATTTTTGATGAAACCTTTTAAGTGATAAGAATATGATAACTATTAATTTTAAGGCTTTTAATTCTCTCAATATTCTAGATTAGGCTATAGACTATAGAAGTGTCGCAGGTTAGGTTCGTTTAGTTTAAACATAAGGTGCGAGCATTTTTAAGACTTAATTCTTAACAAGTTATGAACATGACTCACTGATGGAAGAGGATATGACGAGCCCCAGTTCGGCCGACACGAGCACTCCGTTGAGCGGCGCGTCGTGTCCCGTCAGAGATACGCGCGGCGCCGGGGCCTCGCCCTCGCCCACTATGCCGCCGTGACGAGCCGACCTGAGGGAACACATACACTTAGAGCGAGATGGAACGACGGTTATCTCGTTCTTAAGGCCCAACTCGAGGCCCTAATCATGAAAATTTGGGTTTTCGAAAAAAAAATCATACAATCAATTCAACTTTATAAAGAAGGTATATCAATTCTCTTATTTTTAATTCAAATAAACTGATTGTGATTTCAAACTTTAGTAACGAAATTTAGATCCAGATTGTCAGCAGTGTGTCCTGTCTATAGTGGTCTGTCAGGGTTATCACTCGTGTCTTCACTCTATGTTAGTCTGTCAGGGTTGCCACTCGCTTGTTCTCACCAGTGCCACAGCAGTACGGTGCAGTCCTCTGACCCGGAAGCGATATAGCAGTCCGAGGTGATGTTGCACTCCGACCGGGATACGCACGTCACCACGCCGTAGTGACCGAAGATTATTTGTACTATCTTAGCTGGAATTGAAGGTAGTCTGATATTATTTTATGTTACAAAATCTAGTAAAGATTTTGTTTACTTCTCTAGATATTTCATAAATTTAAGACGCATACCAAATAGTTAATTAACTAGTCGTATATTGTTTGGGGGGAGAGAATATTATTTCACTTACCGGTTTCCGTGGAAAAAACTCTAAAACTGTTATCCCAAAAACCGGCAGCTATAAGAAACCGTGAGTCTACGGTGGTGACAAAACAGTTGCTTCTCGCCTTCACACGCTGTGAAAAATTGTCACCCAACTGTCGTCGCGACAGAGCCTGTGCGCCTCCGGCCGCTGGGGAAAATAATATTGTAAACATTAATTTTCACCCATGACAACGAGACCTATTACATAAAATACGATACGATTATTAAAATAATCTGTAACAACCGTAGTATTATCATTGTATCACGTTTATGTTATTACGCCTGTCTTTGCTTTGTAACAATATCAAATTATTTAGTGTCTATAGGCGACATGGTATGTGTTCAGGTGTTTGTGTGTGTGCGTGTCTCACCCCACACGGGGTCCATGACGAGTGGGTGGTGTGGCGGCGGGTGGTCGGCGTGCCTGGCCGGCGCGGCGTGGCTGCAGCCGCCGCCCGCCCAGCGGTGCGCCGCGAAGGCACGAGCCGCCGACACCTGCAGGGGGAGGGTATGTTTAAAGATACTTTTTACCCAGTACTATCATTTAAGATTAGTTAGAATAAACGAATCATCGGCCAATCCATAGATTTCTATATCTATTTTGTTTATCTATATATCTTCTCTTTTTCCCATCGCGTATGAAATTATTGTTGGTTGCCAGTATAGATTTTGTAATAATATAAATCTGGAGTAAGTAGTCAAAAACTATTTCCGTTGTCACATTCATTAAATGAATGCACGTCAAAACTAAACTCTGGTCTAAAATATTTTACTTAACACCAAGCACAACAATTAAATATATTAGAGAGTATACATACAGTGACGGCGGCCGGCATCGCCAACTGCGGATAAGTATTCGCCGAGACGTGAACGACTGCAGCATTGGAAGGTAGCTTCAATCTCAAACATACGTCATCAGGGGCTAAAACAGCAAAATTAATGAAAAATGACTTTTATTATGAATATCTCGATTCACAGCTAACAGACCAACCACTAGCCAATGTCTGTTCCCAGCTGGGGTCTGGGCTGCCATGCCTCAGCTGGGAACGCGAGCTGAGGCATGGCATGTACTGTACTTACCAGCAGCAAACATGAGCGGCGCCAGGTGCATGGTAGAGGCGCGCGGCGGGTGCGGCTCGGCCAGCAGCTGCGCTGGCGTCTGGCCAAAACTCCGAATCTGGTCCTCAACAGCGGTGCGCGTGAGTGCATCCGGGATGTGCTCTACGCGAGCGCCGCCCTCGTACGTCAGGTAATAGAAAACGTTTGTGGCGCGGACGGCCTCGGGCCCTGCGAGAGAAAAGTGTTCGTATTGATTTTGAATTAAAAATTATTATTGAATTTGTAATTCCAATGTTGCCGATATTGAAATTACAATTTACACCCAGGAGGGCTGAGTTTTCAAACCCTTACCTCTTTGTTTATATCCAAATATTAAATCGATCCATTGATGCAACTGACAGCTTACAAACTCGGATTCTAAGGCCATCCTATTAATCCTCACAAATTCCTCAGCGGAAGATGCCCAAGGGGGGAGTAACACGTCACCATTGGGGGATTCGGATATACCTAGTTTGTACCCGGAACTGTTCACTAGCATTTCCGGCAAGAAGAATAGTTCTGGGATTAGCTCCTGTTAAGAAAAAGTTACGTTTAGTTATCTTTCACAAAAGCCAAACTAATAATAAATCAAGTCAACCTGTTAAATGTGATAATACCAATATAAATGATCATTTATAGGAAAAAACAGATTTAAACTTAGGTCTTATATATATATATTGATATGGGTCTGAAAATTATCCTATACCTTAACGTCCGAGGTATCTCTCTGGCAGTTCTTCCAAGAAAGCGCGATGGATGAGAACAGTCGGTTGGGGTGGTCGAACTTGCCACCGTGAAGAGCCAGGAACATCGTCGTCATTGGTTCCTGATATCGTGGAACTTAGTAATTTATAGCGATTTTTAAGGTGATACATATAATAGACCTATTATACTTCTTGTCAACGGTAAAATATTATAACTATTAAAAGATCTTCATCAGCATAAGTAACAATGTTACTAATTTAAATGAATGAAAAAGAATACACAATTAAGACATTCTATTTCCATTACATTCAAATATGTTAACACTTTTACTTTCACCGTCACATCTAATCTACGGGCTGCGCGTGCGCATCTGTCCCGGCGTGTCGTCTCTTGCCATGCGATTGTTTTGACGTTGTAAGAGTCGCGTCTAATCAATGTAATTGTAATTCACTATGAGCACTCTTCGCTACAAGTTATGCTTTGAAAGGAAACCAAGTTATGGAAAATATACAAGTAGAGATATAGTCATATTTATTAAGTTTGTAAATAGAATTAGATCTAAGAATACCTACGTATTCTGAGCAAAAATAATAATAAAAACACACACACACTTCATAGGCGCATATCTCAGTATTTTAGGAATTTTATAAAACAAGAAATAGAAAACAACTCTCCTCTTCAGATAATTAAAAAAATTACTCTGAATACGAAAAGCAATAAACAAATCTTAATAAAATATTTAATGGAACACAGCTATTAAAATTAAATAGGAGCATATTTAAGGGTGAATCTCGAAGGGCCAATATATCATTGCACTTTTTGTACGGGCTTGGTGTGAAAATGAACGAATGTTGGTCGTCGGTAGTAAATCATGCGCGCGCGGGTCATACTTCATTACGCTTTTAATTTTACGACGCACGCACTCGTAGAGTGGCAACAGTGATAGCGGTTTAAGCAAGCATTAACTGCATTTAAACGAGAATTAAATTATAATAAATTATAGTAATTTCTTTTTTCTTCAATATTGTAATTATATAAATTACAATAAATTATAGTTTAGGAGAATATATTTAAAAAAATATAAATGTATATTTTGTTATATGTATAAAGCCTGGTCAAACGCGAAAAAAAATACCGTAGTGTTTTTCATAATTATAACAATGTGGAAGTTACGAACACTGTATCGAGCTCACCCGTATGGTAGAGCGCGGTAGTAACACAGAGTATATTATATGTACTTATGTATAGTATAGTATATATGTACTTAAGGGTCATACAACTAGACTAATTGACTAGAGCGAATTGTTGCCAACCCATCCTGTTTTGTTGTCGATCCAGTGCATATGATAATAAGTTCATTTTTTGGATTTAAATAAGCTTAACATGGCTATACATGTTAAAAGATATTTTCAAAACTATAGTTACAATAATAAAATATATTAAAACTTGAATATAATACTTCCCGTATATTTATATATATCAAAAATATATTCAATAATAGTTTTATATTTATATATAAAAGTGTGAATTTATATAAATATATATTTGTGAAATAACACTTTTTATACTTTGCTATAAAAGATATAGGTGAGGATTAATGGTGTGGTACTTCTTGGTGGTAGTACTTTGTATAATAGAACAACACTAAATTTATGTAATTAAAAAAGCCGGTTCTATCGATAAATGTGATGGGTTTTATCGATAAACATTATATTGTAAGTACAAAAAGGTATAATAACCACAAAATAATACTATTTTTAAGTGATTGCGATACTTTAGTGTGTTTAATTATGTACTGAATATTTGTATTGTTCCGTGTATAGTCTTGTTGTCATTAAAGCTTGCTCTAACAGCGTACTGAAATTAACCACCCTGGTTTATATTTCACGACAAAACTCGCGAACGATTGGGAATCACAAATGTTTAATGAATATGTAATTTCGTATTTAATTATTCTAAACAAAGATAAATGAATATTTATATGATCTCCATTAATTAAATTCTTCACGATTTTAAGAATAAATTTATTTACAGTTTGTGTTATTATTGTAACGATGCAGTAGTTATATATACTGTCTTGTGCTCACAGCATAGTAATTGATAGTATAACAGTGTTCCTTAAATATACTTAGTTTATTAGAGCTGAAGTGTTGAGCAAACCTGTTGCGGGTGGCTAATGCGTGCTGTGTTGTCGAGCCTGTCGGTGTTCATGATCTCATATGTTCTACACAATGTGGTACAAACACAAGATACACTACACATACTTAATAAAAAAATATATATATGGAAAATGTTTGACTTAATGATTCATTTATAAATTTTGTGTCTAGCTAGTGGACTGCTAATTCAATGATTGTTACACTCCCACACAGATCAAATTCTTGTAAAATCCACAGACTTAGTATATATGTGAATTAATTAAGATATTGAATTCTTATTATCTTCAGGTAATAAGTTATGATGTTATGCTGAAGATTAATAAAAGTAGGTACAAATATTATAAATAGATAAACGTAAGTAATACTATCTTTATAATAGTCTCGCTGACAACATAATGTTCTGTTGACAACTAACCACAATTGCATAATGCAGAATAATTATTTAAATACTGTGTAACCAGGAAACACTGTTTATCTTCGTAAAAATTACTTTTTAAATTATTCTATGAACAAAAAAAATATTATTTTTAATATTTTTGCTAAGAAAGAGTTGGTTATCCTCCAAAACTCTCCTCTTATTTTATTGATAGTTACATTTGTTTATTATTTAGTTATGTATGATAATCGCTATAAGTGTGGCCCCACCCCACTCAGTCACCTTAATGGCGCATCAGGAGTGCTTTATTAAGGCATTCACATTTCTAAAATGAGAATTAGACTAAAATCAACAGCACAAAAGAAAACGTTGAAATGAGTAATACATATTCATTTTCTTATTTAATGTGTGGTTTAAGTCATATCGTTGTTATCGCATCAACTGCATATAATTGATACTATCTTATAATTGTTATGTTTCTGTAAGAATAGTAATTAAACAGCTATTTAAAAGGAAATTGTTTCTAATTAAACCGTATGTAATGGGGTTTATGTAACTTTAAAGTTATAATCAAGATAATGAAGGTAAGTCCTCTAAATAGCAAATAGACATGACAAGGACTTTGCATATTATTTGAGTAACTTTAGCCTATGTTTTAAAGATATTCAAAATCTAATACACAAAAACGTCGATTAACAAAAATAAATTGTCTTTTAGATCGTATTAAAGTGCGGAAAGTGTAAGTGTTGTAAGTGTTGTAAGTGTTGTAAGTGTAAGTGCTGTAAGTGTAAGTGAAGTGTGAACTCACAATGCGCACGAGCCAGTTGAGTACAAAGGCCGCTGTGGAGTAATGTGTGCCGTAGTGGAAGGGTGGTGTGGACTCGTGTTCCCAAGTGTTGTAGCGCTCCTCGAAGTAAGCTCGCCGGCTGGGGTTTAGGGCTCCGATGGGCTGAGGCAAGTAGGATTAGTTATATAAAGTTACAAGTCTTCACTGAGTGAAGATTAACAAAATTGATTTTTAATCTTCATACTTATGAAATTTACAATTAAATAATATAACCTTACCTAAATAAGAATTTAAAAAAAAAAATATATATTTTAAGATATAAAGTAAAATAGTTTTATGTTTTATTTATATACTCAGCCAGGTAAACTTTTACAAACACTACATAAATACCTTAGACAGATCTCGGTAATTTGAAGGTTGACTGAGATCCAGCTCTTCGCTTTCGTAATTGGTGAGCACCCATGGAAACACTGGGTACTGGTTTAGATCGTTGTATGTTCGACCTGGTGACAAAAAAACGGTTTAAGCAAATATAATTGTATGAAAATTTGTTAAAAATTTTAAAAAACTTTTTAGAAAACATCAAGTGATAGATTTTTCCTTGCAATTAGTATGACAGTATAGTTATACTTTTCTTATTAGAATTATATTTATCAAGTAGAGTCGGACATCAGGTGCTATGTTATCACCTTGCAGTGTCCTCTACACTTAGAGTAATCTTTTACTACTTGATAAGCTATATAAATCATATTTGTAACGATTGTCTTACTTAGTTACAGGAAACGGTTTTCGGATATTAGTACTCGAAATACTTATTAATGTGACAGTAAAATGTACATAAAAAATAAATATTAAAGTTTTATTTATCACTCATATAAATTATTTCCGGTTCAGAACTTGGTCTAGTATTACCAAGTTATTGCTTTTAATTTTATTATTCCTCTAAAGTGTTCAGCAGTTCTATAATCAGGTGTATAAAATGTAATACATATTTTACATAATAACATTAATTGTCGACATTGAATTGACAAATTATTGAATTATAAATATGTGATACTTGTTAGAAATTAGAATGGTGTTGTTTGTAACATATTTTATATTTGCATTAGTTTTTTTTTTAAACAATTCGCACTTTAGAAAAACAATCTTTATGTAATTTATAGAATATGTTGTTAATTCTTGATGGAACTGCATTTTTAATTACGATTAACACAATTTTTACTTTCTTGTACAAAGTTCCACTTTATTTAAATATATGATACAATTTTATATGCGACCGGTTTCGTACATCATCATCAGGCGACTACAATTAATTAGATTGCCGGAGGATAGGATCGGAAGTATTAATATCTACCTACATAATACAAAATAAAAATATAATAACGTTACAATGTCTCTAAGGTTCAAATTAATGTCAATATACAAATATAATTATGTCAAAAGAATAAATAAATAAATAAAT
This sequence comes from Napeogenes sylphis, assembly GCA_959347405.1. Taxonomy (NCBI): domain Eukaryota; kingdom Metazoa; phylum Arthropoda; class Insecta; order Lepidoptera; family Nymphalidae; genus Napeogenes; species Napeogenes sylphis. The sequence continues at coordinate 27,701,891 of OY365777.1, read as the reverse complement.
TTCTAGTTATTTAAATAAAATTAAATGTCATTAAAATACAATAATAAGGGTGAATTGGACAGGTGGTCTTGTTCGTTTAGAAGCATTTCTGGTTTATCCTTATGCTTATTCACTTCAAGTGCTTCTAGGGAATTTAATTTCCTGCCTTTATTGCATACATGTAATATTTTAAAATTCTTATCCGGATCAAAGTTATGGTTCTCTTCTAATAAATGATTTGCGAATGTTGAGTTAGACTTTTTATTTTTCCAACAAGAGGTATGTTCCTTTATTCGGGTTTCAAATTTTCTTCCGGTTTGACCAATATACACAGCCTGACATGTATTACAATTTAGTTTATATATTCCGGATTGGTGTTTGACTGGAATCTTATCTTTATTATTAGTCAATAAACTTTTAATTGATCTGGTGGTATAAAAAACTGTATGTCTGTCTGTATTATCCAAAATGTTTTTAAGTTTTTGTGATATTGGTCCGAGATAAGATATTTTGTTATAGGTTATAGGTTTCTTTTTGGTGACATTATTACCACTGTACACTAGTTTTAATGCAAGTTTTTTGCGCTTACGTCGCAAGATGTTCTGTACAAGTTTTTCACTGTAACCGTTATTAAATGCAATGTTTGTTATGGTACTGAGCTCCTTGTCGAAATCTTCTTTGTACATGGGAATACTAAGTAACCTGTGTATAAGAGAATGAAATACTGCATGTTTATGGTTATCTGGGTGTCTTGATGTGGCTGGTATAATGTTGTCACTGTATGTTGGTTTTCTGTAAACCTTATATAGATGTTTCCCCGTGGATATGTCTATAGTTAAGTCTAGAAAATTAATTGTCTTATTCCCTTGTTCCATTGTAAAATGAATGTTCTGGTTAAGACCGTTAATGTATTGTAAAAAATTATTTAATTCTAAATTTGTACCAGTCCATAAACATAGTATATCGTCAACATATCTATACCAATACAATATTCTTTTTTTAAATTGAGAAAACATTATAATTTTTTCTAAACTGTCCATATATAAATCAGCGCACAGAGGTGATAGTGGGCTGCCCATAGCTAAGCCATCAGTTTGTAGGTAGTATTTTTCATTAAATTTAAAATAGTTTTGCGATATGCAAGTCTTTGGAATGGCTTCTAAGTCAATTATTTGCTGACCTTCAAGATTAGATTCATATAGGTGTTCACTTAATATATTTAAACATTCTCTAATTGGGATACTCGGAAACAAGTTACAGACATCAAATTCTCTGGAATTCGCAGTTAGTGTCATTTGATGTCTGTAACTTGTTTCCGAGTAATTCCAGAGAATGCGCAGTTAGTGTCATTTGATGTCTGTAACTTGTTTCCGAGTATCCCAAATAGAGAATGTTTAAACATATTAAGTGAACACCTTTAGGAATCTAATCTTGAAGGTCAGCAAATAATTGACTTAGAAGCCATTCCAAAGACTTGCATATCGCAAAACTATTTTAAATTTAATGAAAAATACTACCTACAAACTGATGGCTTAGCTATGGGCAGCCCACTATCACCTCTGTGCGCTGATTTATATATGGACAGTTTAGAAAAAATTATAATGTTTTCTCAATTTAAAAAAAGAATATTGTATTGGTATAGATATGTTGACGATATACTATGTTTATGGACTGGTACAAATTTAGAATTAAATAATTTTTTACAATACATTAACGGTCTTAACCAGAACATTCATTTTACAATGGAACAAGGGAATAAGACAATTAATTTTCTAGACTTAACTATAGACATATCCACGGGGAAACATCTATATAAGGTTTACAGAAAACCAACATACAGTGACAACATTATACCAGCCACATCAAGACACCCAGATAACCATAAACATGCAGTATTTCATTCTCTTATACACAGGTTACTTAGTATTCCCATGTACAAAGAAGATTTCGACAAGGAGCTCAGTACCATAACAAACATTGCATTTAATAACGGTTACAGTGAAAAACTTGTACAGAACATCTTGCGACGTAAGCGCAAAAAACTTGCATTAAAACTAGTGTACAGTGGTAATAATGTCACCAAAAAGAAACCTATAACCTATAACAAAATATCTTATCTCGGACCAATATCACAAAAACTTAAAAACATTTTGGATAATACAGACAGACATACAGTTTTTTATACCACCAGATCAATTAAAAGTTTATTGACTAATAATAAAGATAAGATTCCAGTCAAACACCAATCCGGAATATATAAACTAAATTGTAATACATGTCAGGCTGTGTATATTGGTCAAACCGGAAGAAAATTTGAAACCCGAATAAAGGAACATACCTCTTGTTGGAAAAATAAAAAGTCTAACTCAACATTCGCAAATCATTTATTAGAAGAGAACCATAACTTTGATCCGGATAAGAATTTTAAAATATTACATGTATGCAATAAAGGCAGGAAATTAAATTCCCTAGAAGCACTTGAAGTGAATAAGCATAAGGATAAACCAGAAATGCTTCTAAACGAACAAGACCACCTGTCCAATTCACCCTTATTATTGTATTTTAATGACATTTAATTTTATTTAAATAACTAGAAATTTATTTATTTATTTATTCTTTTGACATAATTATATTTGTATATTGACATTAATTTGAACCTTAGAGACATTGTAACGTTATTATATTTTTATTTTGTATTATGTAGGTAGATATTAATACTTCCGATCCTATCCACCGGCAATCTAATTAATTGTAGTCGCCTGATGATGATGTACGAAACCGGTCGCATATAAAATTGTATCATATATTTAAATAAAGTGGAACTCTGTACTAGAAAGTAAAAATTGTGTTAATCGTAATTAACAATCTTTATGTCACTGTCACATAAAGAACACCCGTACTCGACAAAACAATCTGTGGATTTCACAATCAACTGTTCCGAGTGGTAATCGAACCTTTGGCTCAGCAGCAAGACTACTAACCACTAAACCAATAGGCGTTTAATGAAAAATTATTTTTATAACAATAGTTACTTAAAACATATACGAAAATATTGCGATAAAAGTAATAATATTTTTACGAAATTTAACGCTACGATCAAACTATATAATGTTTAACAGGAGTGACAAATGACAAACTCTCCATCACTGTTTGCAGAAAATTAATTCGCGTATATAATCCATGTTATGAGTTAAATAAAAAAACTTTTTTAGTATTAATGTCAATAGAACAACCAATACATATACTAAATAAATAATTTAAAATTAAAGATAATTTAATAAGATAAATTATATAATACTAATTCGTTTGTAATCTCTTGCACTTTGACCGTCACGAGATGTTAGTGGGTCATATAATACAGACACTTATCCACTGTGAGTCTATTGTTGTTTTCATATGACCGTCTCTCCTTTTCCCAACTGATAGCCAAGCATTCAACTAACGGGTGCCTACTTTCGCAGTCGTTCGCGACGTCAAAGACAATTTCAGAAAAGAAAAAACTAAATAAGTGAGAGTGTTTCTAAACGAAAGTTAAATTTCATGTTCTGTCAAACTCCCGTGTCACAGGTATGAGGTTAACTTTTTGCGCGCGAAATTCTTTCATCCGTGGTTTGTGTATTTTGTGAAATGAGATCTTCAATGGAAAGACTGAAAAGGTGAGTAGACATATTTATTAATATAATATGGTTTAGGTGTACCTTTTATGACAAGAAGCACAAATGCAAATGTCATTGACCTTGCTAAATGTAAATTATATGTTAGTACACTGAAGTAGCTTATACTGGTATTGATTATCGTGAAACTGAGTTAGATACATGTGATAATTGATGTATTCATGTTCATGTTATACCTCTTTGAAAGAGAGTTACAACAACAGATAGTATTTTTATTTAATTTTTAATAATGGTTTGGTTAGGTACATTTTACAAAATAATAAGTACATTCACAAAAATGTATCCTTTTGTGCTGGTAACATTTTAAAATAAAAAAGTAGTTTCTCTACAAATAAATACCTGTATATATCTTAGTATAAATAGTACTATAACTTGGGTCATTATAACCAATTTAATCGCCCCGTTGGTCAAGAAGTTAGCGCAGACGCCTAACGTATAGCGAGTTCGATTCCCGACAGGGACAGGCATATATGGGATGAGCATAGATGTCTGTATTTCTAGGTTTGGTCGTTTATTAAATATATTAGCAGTATTTATAATGTGTACCTCTATGTATTTGTATCGTTATCTTGACTTAGGGATTAGATCAATGTGTGTAATTTGTCCTATGATATTATATTATTAATGTATAAGTCAAACGTTCTTAAATTTCATTTTAAAAGCATGGAACTCTTAAGTTTCTGGCCAGTTCTTCTCAACAGAGCATTCCGAACTGGTAGTAGCTTATTTACCGACCGACTATACTGACCAATTTAATGTAACCATTGAAGATTCATAAGTGTGTGTAAATGCCTACTTGAATAAAGATATTTTGAATTTGATTTTGAGTAATATAATAATTAAATTAAAAATATAATAATTAAATTAAAAAATATAATAATTAAATTAAAAAATAATTGTCGACAGAACAGACACTAATGATGAATGAGATTTATTCTATAACAAAAAAAAATACAATTTTAACTTTCAAACTATAAGAAACCATAAAAATATTAAACAGACTGGAACCGTTGCTAAACGTGAAGAAATGGTGCGGCCGATTTGCGAAACTTGCCAATTTGTCAACCGACTACTTATAATGACCCTGTGTACATTGTATACAAAGCATTGTGCTGTCTAGTACCATTATACTCAATTATAATCACTATTGAATACTTAATATTTATATAACAATATTATAACTATTAATAATAAGCATTATTGAAACATCTGCGTCTATACAATTACTTATCTATGACATTTTAATGAATTCCGCTGACCTTGTTTAATGTTCAATGTTTCGGTCACTAGTTCAATGTCTTGTCGATGAGATAGTGTGATTTCTAATGCTATTATATTCTTACGTCCACGTTTCTACAAGTTAAAAAAAAAATAATAATAAAAAAATAAAATAAAAAAAAACAGTTTTTGTCCACCAATTACAATAAAAAAACAGTTCAGATTGCTCTATCAGTTAAGCCATCTCGAAGAGTAGGACGTTGTCTAAAAGTAACAGCCTAGTCAGCTCAATATTCTAACATTAAATTTATGTAATGATTTCATTGTTACTTTCACAATCTTAAGTTAGCGTTATCATTTCATTAACTTGACTTAGCTATAGATGGCGTAGCGTATGTTTATGATGAAAATAAATCAATCAATGTTTACGATAAAAGATCTTCTGTAAGAGTTACTCGTTGTCTCGTTTTTGCTCAATCTGTTGCAATTGACATAAATTAAAAACCACACAGTTACAGAACATTACACATATTTCAGTAACTGAACTGAAATATAAATATCTTCGAACTTACATCATTTAAAAACTATGGACCAATTGTCTTCATAAAAATCTTATATCGACTTTAGAAGAAAGAAATTTATGAAAAGTTTTAAGATAATAAACTTTTTAAGAAAAGGACTCACCTGTACAGTCTAAATCTAATCACTCTATAATCTCTAAAAACAATTGCTATTTTAAAACGGTAAGAACAATTTGACGGGTCATGGCCAAAGCTGGGAGAAAGAAGTTATACGGAATAAAATCCATTATGTAATACCTCCTTAGTTATTACCTCTCCGTCATTAACAATAAGCCGCAATTATCGCATTAAAGCATTTACGTCCCATGGAAAACGACAAGTTCCTCATTAATATGGCAAATTGCACGTTTAAGACGCTTATTAGCCAATATTGTTTTGATCAGCCGCGGACGAGAATAATTTACTTGTTTGTTATTATACAGATCAATTAGTGTAAAAATTTAAATTAAACATATAAGTGATAATTAATCAATCGACAAGTTTCGAATCTGCGACCTTTGGGAACACTCACTCCGTCAATCTACTGAATGACCTACCGCTTTTCTGAATGTTTTGATGAATTATAGCGTTCTATATATAAACGGTTTTATCAGGACGGAGGCAACATCTATTAGGATTATTCCTAAAATTCTAACCAACGTTTCTAACTTTGAATATAGATTAACATTGAAAAGATGCTACAACCGAATATTATGAATTAAATTATTTATAAAAATGTTAACAATTAATGCAAGCTATTGAAACTTACCACTTACTGAAACATCAATTAAAATAAGCAACGTTTAATTAAAAATAAAACAAAAAGGGTATCAATAGAGTTAAATTGAGGTCACTTTTTTTTTGTTTTGGAGGAAAAACCTTTGTTAATAAGTAAACAAACAGAAAGTTTTTCAACCATAATACAATTTTATAGACCTTCGCGTTTGATATAATTGAACTGTATTTTTTATTATTTCATAAATAAAATTACGAAATTGTAAAATAATCAGTCTATATCGGATGTTTTCGCCAAGGCTCAACTAACTGGATACTATCATCATGACCACTAACTGTCAGTTAAGAGATGCGGGAAGACTATGATAATTTTATATACTATCCTATAACCTTTGAGAGTGATATATAACAGTGAGTGTATCAGTGCAGTTATATATTCATGTGATAAGTTTGAAACGGAAAACAATTGTGAAACGATTACGTAAGTCTTATTAAAAATATGTTTACCCGGCTATATTCACGTTGTTTAATCGGAATTTTACTAGTTGCGACTCCATTAGGGGTTCCTATTCACGAGCTGCAAGCATGGCAGACTCATGTTAACTCATGTTTAAGTCTTATTACACACATGTTTAGGTAATAAAATTAAATTTTGTTTATAATGTAAGTAAAAGTGTTTTTATTAATAAAGTTATGCGAGGTCTATTACTGCGACACATAAGTTTATTAGAAAATGGGCTTGTAAATTGCATTGGAGTTAATTGAATTAATGCAGTTGTTCGCACTAGCATGCATCCACAATAAATGCCACGCTTGAGAAACGACCTAACAATTTATCCTAAGTTAATACAATATTAATTTATATGCATTTGATAATTAATTATTGTATAGTAAGAATGTTGTTACGTTTGCATTAAATATAATATATTAATACTTTTTAATAATCAAAGTAAACTATATAATGTTCATGGCAGAAACGCTTGGGTTTATTATTATTCTATCTAGTGAAATTAACATAGAAAGTACAAAAAAAAAACAGAAAATAAAATCATTTGTTATAATTAATTATTAGGTGGTTAAACTTTCTCTATACCCCTTATGTATTTTGTAAATATAAAACCTTTCAGTTATCATGATAGTAATTTATGACACACATATCTACGTATTATACAACGATTATTACTTCACATGAGACACACAACACATGAAAGAATTACATAACGCAAAGGGTAAACAAATTTGCACATATTTCAAATGTCACCTTATATTTTGTAAGTAAAGACGGTTTGTTATATGAACATATTATTGTAACATCACTATTACACATAAGAACTATAGGTTTTAAGTAGCCAGTCATGACTGTATGCGCAAGCGCATCCGGTGTTGCACTTGTATAAGTGCCACCGCTAGGTTATAGTTCACATTCGAGGTTCCTCAATGCTATCGAGCTTAATAAATTTGAGTTCCACATAATCTCCATCGTCTTAAAGAATTACCATTATTTAGCTATTGATGGTTACAAACTGCGGAAACTAGAAACTTGTTTCAGAATAATTCTGCAAGCTTTTGCAAATTTGAATCTCATAAATACCATTGGTTGAGTGTCAACTTTAAGGCGGAAAACAGAAACTTTTTTTAGAAGATAATAATATTCTTATGCAATGTTGCAACATTGTTATATCACACAATGAGTCATTTCTATCTTGAAATTTTGCTTTACCGTCAATAATCGTTAATAACAAATATTCATTAAATTCTTTAAGAACTAGCCATATTAAGGTTCTTTTCTCCAGTTTTTATAATACAAAAAAATATAAAAGTACTCAAAATTATATAAAAACGAAAAAGATACAATAAAATCATCGTTGTTAATTAATGATTATGTAATATAATTGAACTATTTAATAATTTGTCATTCCAGTATGCACATTAATAATATAGTAGACATAACATTCAACAGATTATGCGTATTAATTAAATTAGAATCAGAATGCAATAACTACATTTTTCGCATGCGCAAGCGCAGTGAAGACAATTAAACAACACCACGGGGTATTAGAAAATTGTGCCAAACGCAAACACGAGAAAACCAATAAAGGAGACGGATATATCTGGGCCTAGTTTGTTAAAGATTGAGATTTGGTTTAAAAAATGGTAATTTTTTAAAAATTAGTTTGTTAAAAATTAGCTCTAACAGCAATCTGAGTTCAGCAAAAAGAGAAATCACAAAAATAAGTTTTGCTGCACAATAAAGGGTAATCGATAAAACTATAATCGATTTTTGAGAATCATTAAAAAAATGGGAATTTGTACATACTATTTAAAAGTATTTGTTGATTGCAAATGATTAATTCAATCAGTCATAATATTATAATCATTTATTAAAAGAAAATAAATTATCGATTTACGTTTAATTAGTCGATTTGACATTCGACTGACAGTTGACACGACAAGCCACCGTCAAAAGCATTCATCAATTTATGGCATCCTTAAATCTGTGTTTTTAGTATTATCTGACCCACGTTTCTCGACTTGTGGTAGCTTGGAAGTTAAGGATGCCACCTCGTGATTAACAAATGTGATTTTAAAAACTGTCTCGAATAGCTGATTCGCATTAAGCTAGCGTACTGATTAATGCGTTTCATCTTCGTATCAGAAGAATCCTTTTCACAGCAGTGGGACTACAAGCCTGTAATATTACCGACTTTTATAAAATTAAAACATAATACCTATTTAAAAAATATCAATTGATCGTATAAAAGTTAACTGTTACGCTACGTAGTAACATAACCTTCCTTTTACTCAATGTCTTATATCTCCGTTCTCAGAGTGCCAAAATCCGTTAAATTTTCAGTGATAGTATAATATTGTATTTAGTATTAATTGCCACAACTTGCATCTCATTACAATCTGGGCCCAAGAATGTATGAAAGGGTATCCGTCTCCTTTCGTAATTTTGATCATCACTTACCAGCGATAGTGTTGAGGAACATGAGATACTCGAAGTTTGATATCTCACGGCGCTGCCACTTCTGCGTCATGTTTGAGTTGCGCATGAGTTGCCGAGGAGACATCATCGATGCACGTCTGAGAACAACGATCGTACAATATTAATAAAACTAGTGATGACATAAAGAAGTAATCCTAGCGTATTTAGGGAAATAAAAGGAAAAGTGTATATTCATAATTGACTCCAATTGCTGTTAAAACAGGATAGTAGATTTATAGAGAAGCGCGCTGGCAAGTAACTTAAGGCATACTCTGATTATTAAAAATAATTACCAATAACAGAAGCTTTGCTTAATGAACTTCCTGACACCGAATATGTAAACAACGGGAGTTTAAAATATTTCGAAAGTAAAAGTAAACTTTAAAGCTTTATTTAAAATCATATCAAAGTTTGATAATTGTTTTTAGTCATATTTGGAATTATAGTATTACAATAATTTCCGGAACTGTCGCAGTATAACAAGAGTCATAAATAGTTCCACTATACGGTTGATGTTGTCTCTGTTAATTCCAGACTGGCTTAAAGGAACAGCAAAAGACCTTCGCATTTAAGGTTTGTTAAATAATTTTCTTTAAGGAAATTGTATCGTCTTGCAAAATATTGGGCCCTTGACCAACATACTTGACCCACTGGTGACATTGAGGGATGAAATTCAATCAACCTTTACTAACTAGATTACATCAAAGTGATAAAAAACTTTAGTACATGGTTCGGTTTAACGACTAGAATACTTTTGTAGAAAGAAAATAATTCGAATAACTTGTAGTGCAGGTAAAACAATTCAAATTATTTGATATTTACGAGATATTATTATATACCACAGACATACAGCAGACTTGTTGTTTCACATTTATCGATATTAAAATATTATTAAACAAAACTATTTGTTGTATGCCTTGAAATTGCAAAACCAAGAAAAAAAACAAGCTTATAAAGATTTTTTTTTCCTGTTGCCGAATTATCCGAATTGTAAATAATTGTATTCATTCCGTAAATTTATAATTATTGTAATTAGGATTGTATTAATATATTTATTAAGAAAAGAGTAAAATACAATATAATTCAACAAGGTTACCCATATTTATTATTTTAAGCGACAATTTATACATGTCTCTTGGAGATATGAAATACAAAAACATGTAAATCTTATTGTATTGATATGATAAATGAAATAGAAAAAAAGATGTAAATATTATTGCGTTATTATGAGCAAGGTAAAAGTGTCGAAGTGTCAGCGGTCACTTCCTAACAGTGGCGCGAGTGGGTCACGGCCAGCGGGTTGACGACCCGAGACGCGCTGTCTGCCGCCAATATACTGATTATATGTAGGTATATGTTATTTGTAAATAAATTGCTAATTAAATCAATACATATGTAATAATTATTAATTAAACTAGCAGTCCTATCCTAGAGTAGCGAATAAATAAGTATTTAAGTCCCGATTAGAATGAATGTAGAATAACAATTTATATAAAAATATAAATAAACGCCAGACTCACTGAACAATTGTTCTTTTTCGTCAGACATATTTAAAAATAATCTACAATTATTGATAAAAGATGCATTAAAACTGGTAAAATAACTTTTAAAATTATAACATTCAGAGTCAGACGCGGCGAGATATTCGATTTACACTATTTTATTTATTTTATAATAAGTATTGGCCATATTAATTTTGCGTTAAAGTTTGTCAAGTTTTGAGCAATGTTTTTGACATTAAAAAAGTGCACAAAACTTAATGAAGCCATTATTTTTTATATTTCCTCATAATGTCAAGGTATAACATACATTGAGAACGAACTGGTTATAAATTGTTATTTCATGTAATTTGTAATTACAATTTACGAAGCGGTCACAGGTCATTGGAGTCACGAAACTCTGAATAAGACAATTGAAATTGTAATCTTGGTCGACCAAGCAAAAAAAAAACCAACTCATTATAAAATAAAATATATATAAACGCCATTTCTAATACATTATAATAATAATTTGTAATGATATTAATTTGTTTTATATTTCAAAGGGTCACTGAATCTCAAAGATCAAAGTTCATAAGTTTTATTTGTGACCTTATTTGCAAAGCATTAAAATAAAACAAACAATAATTTTACGGAAGTGCCTACTTCCTATCGAAACTCGTAATTTATCATATAACCGGAAACCGCACTGTAAGGATGCCTATGCTTTTACGACTTCGTAGAACCTTTTGAAGACCCGTCGTTACTCGATAACGATTTTTACATATTATTTAATTTTCTATCGAATTCTAATTAATTTCTAACATTGAATCAAAGTTATTTGTTTTATATTTCTCATAAAAAATAATAAGGAGGAACAATTTTCAGTGGGATAATGTTTTGATATTTTTCATTAAAATAAAAAAAAAATGTTATACTTGGATAATTCCATAGAAAACTTACTTGACCTTAAATTTATCCTTAGTTTAATAATAATTATAAGTCACAAACACTCAATACCTTATAGGTAAGAGATCGCTCATAAAAACTGCACGAACTATATATTGTGTCCGGTTGTCATTGACAATGATTTCAAAACACGCGTAGTAATTATGATAAGAAACAAAACCAATAATAAAATAATAGCAGTGTGTTTATTTGTAAGTACAACGTGACATATGTACGAATAATTTTAAGTACAGTTGTAATGATTCACCTCCTTTGTTACGGTGATACAATTTGACAAGACTTCTATTGAATTTAGAGAATTGAGGATTTATAAAGACTAATATACATACAATGGAGTTGTTGTTTATTTACATCGGGAATACAAAGTGATGTCAACAATAGATGTTCGCATCTCACAAAATTATAAAATCATTTGACATACACGGACATTGCAAATAAATACTTCATTGCAGATTTATCTAAGACATGATAATTATACAGAAGTAAGAGAAAAAAATATTAAATAAAGAACTTACAACCTTCCAACTATTTTAGAACTACATTCTGTGCCACATCTACATAGTAGGTATAGTAATGTGTAAGCTACAAGTATCTCAATCCTTTAGAAAAATATTTTTAAAAAGAGAAAAAAAAAGTCAAAATTATAGTACTAAACTAGGTTTTTTTAATATTATATAAGAAAGATTCAAGTAAAAACGTTTATGAAGCTCTACCAAGCTAGTGATTCGAAACATTTTCCTCTAATTCATTTAACAGGAAAATGAATTACAATAAATGTTTACTGACAGTTAGAAAGTGGTGTCATATGTAGAACATGAAAAAATTTATTCAGGTCAATAATCTGTCTCAAGAATTAGTGTCAGTTCATATCTTATTTGTAACACTTTTGCTGTTTGTACTGAAGGTCACGTGACATATTCTGGTTCTATACACATTAGTAATACTAATAATACAAGAATTCTAGGAAGCAATATACTTAAACACATTTGTATTAGAGACGGAAAATACTTATTTGCTGGTTTAAGATAACAAAACGCCATACATTGTTAATTTAAAAAAATAATGACTGACGTAAAAATTATGGCATTAACTTTCCGTCTATAGAAGCCCTTATATACATATTTTGTCAAGAGTTTAGAAACAATAATAACTGTCAAAACATCATTGCCATTTCAATGCCAATCTAAACTATTTATAGGTCTATAATAGATAGATACAGATAGATATATTTTCATATAAAGTCGTTTCCGGTAAAAGCGTTGGCGTATTATATGGAGTGCGGAAGAGCGCTCGCTCCTGTCTTTATTTTAACGGCTAATATATATTTGTAAATTTTACATTGGTTTATAAATTACATGATCTGTAATTATAAATATAAATTACATGATCATTAGACAGTGTTTTTACTGTTTAGTGTGTATATCAATTACGTTAACTTACTTAAGTACTAAGAATAATCATCAAGATTATCTTTGAAATAAAAAAGCTTAAGTATGAATAAATTATTAGTTTTATAGATTAATTGTTTAACAAGAGTAACGAGATACCTAGTTATAATTTCTAAGTACACTTTAAACTCGACTCAAAAGTGATTCAAAATAAAAAAACCAAAAGCTGTCATCTTTTTACTTGGAATATTTTAAGCGACTCAATTTATAACATTAACCTATTTTAAAAGACAATACAAACAGCAAACTGTCTTTGATATTACTTTATATATTACTTCAATGTTAGTCAGTATGTCCACGTCACCTGTAACTAAATTCTTACTAAACACTTACAAAAATAATGAGTTTAAGGAAAAAATATTTTAAAACTTAAATTTTTGCGAACATGATTGTTTGGACGTGGTGTGAATTAGAAAGATAACAAAAAAAACCCAACGTAAATACTAAAAGGAAAAGGTATATTTAACAATTGCTAAAAAGACAACTTTGAAAAACTCTAAAAAAATATTTTAGATCACGATTATAAAATATTTGAAGCCTACGACAATAACTAATAACTAGAACTATATACAAAATTAATCTTAATACCTGAGTTGATATTTCTTTTTAAATATACTATATGTAGTTTATTTACATTTTAAAATATAATAAGAAAAAAAAGTTATATAGAACGCACTGTTATCAAACTAATGAAAGTTATGATGATTGAAAATAAATATGTAATATAATTAATTTAGGGCTCATATTGCTTAATAAACGTTGAATGGCATTTATCAAACAAAATATATAACAACATTTCAGTTTTTCATCAAAGTTAAAACAACGATAATTTCTTCTCGAGAAGAACAATGTGTCAGTGAAGTTAGTACTTAGAGGCTATTAAAGTAACTGCTAGTACAATAGACCTATTACTAATAACAACAGACTCTCATTCAATATATATAGTGTTATTACTTTATATATATTATTATTTAATACAATACAAATTATGGCGAAAATATTTCCATCATATTATATATAACTACATAGTTATAATGTACATTATTTATAGTTTTAATTTAGGTGATTATAGTTCAGAGTATAACTGTACTAGTGTAATTAAAATTACTTTATTGACATTATCCCGTAGTACTTAAATAAGTAATATTTTCTATTAATTGAATGAAGCCATCACATCCCGCTATGCTTAGATATGAAACGAAATAAAATAAAAAAACAATATGCTTAAAATGTATTTTAGTTACTTTTAATTAATTTTCAAAAACATAACTGCAATCTATATAACTCTGTATTCTTTCCAAGTAAAGAACCAACTTAATGTTTTAGACCTTTACATTTTATATTTCTTTAATTATGATTAACTGGTTAGTACAATTAAATATAATTAAATCATTTTACGATTTAATGCGATTCCTTACCCATTTTAATTAAACGTTAGTTTTTATATCTACTATATATTTTCGAAGAATAATATAATGTCCTAATAACCTAGACACCGGTCAGTATTTACCTACGTCAAACAATTTATACCTAGATAATACTTCTATAATTTAATTTGTTCCTAAGAATTATGTATGTCATGTCCATTTATGATTTGATAGATATTTTTTTAATTGATATATATTATTTATTATATTGATTTTCACTTGACCTTTTTTATTGACTCATCTAGTACCCCAAATAATTTAATCTGGTATCAATATTTCCTAATTAGTAGTAAAAAACATTAGTAAAAAATAATAAGTAGGTATTACCCAAAACGTAATATTTAATTATGTAATTATCGCCTAGGAGAGAGTGATTATTGGGTTTTTACGCGTTTGTCATCTTCACGCATTAACCTTTTGTATAATATACAGAGAAATTATATTTAATAATAAACGTAATATAAACCTCTACTTTATAAATATCTGTAAACAATCTCCGTAAGACAACTCAGACGCAACGTAATTTGATATTTGTAATAAATCTCCATTAATTACGTAACATCATTGAATCAAATATAATCACCATGGCGGTATCATTGTTAATTTACATGCTTATTGTTCATATTAATACTATTTATTTCCCTGACATTGTGTATGTTAAGTCTAGAATTTATATCCAATAAAAGCTCCAAAGCAAAACAGAAACATATGGATTCATCATTTCCGTTTAAATTTTTCTACAATATTTTTTTTATTATTGTCATGCTGACTCATCGCTTTTATAAGTTACTTATTATATATATTTATTATTATTTTCTTATCTTAATGATAATGAAGATAATATTCTCGGTAAAGATAATACTTTATTTCTTTTATGTTTTTTTTTTATAGACGTTTAAAATATGAACTAAATACATGTAGTATATTTAAAAAATAACCAACTTATGTATTTAAATCTTAGACTATCTTTGATTATTTTTCCAGTTAAAAGTTAAAGTTGTAATCCTGGAGAGTTGAATAATCAAAATCTATGCTGTGAAACATCGTTACATATGAAGATGTTAGAATTTTTAGAGCGGTCTTTTCAGCAATTATTAATTATATATCTTTTGCTTTTAGTATTTACATTGGGTTTTTCAGGTTTCAGGTTTACATCTTCTAAATTCATACGACGTCCAACTAATTATATTAAGAAAAACTATTATTATCATTTCCTTTAACAATTGTTATTTAAATGTTATTATTATTGAGTTGTTTAAACTGTTCTAGTTAAAAGAGTGTCCGAGTTTGGATATTTATTATTAAACTACCTACTAATAAGACGAACTAAAAAGAATCCAGATATCATTACTTGGTATTTAAGAACTCGTTCATGTAGCATATATTAAATATGCTACATGTATTTTTTACGTCAAAGAAAAATATAGATTTTTATGCCAACTAACTAATTTATAGGTCTAAACTATTTATAGATCTGTAAAAAATAATACATTGTCATATAAAGTTGTTTCCGGTAAAAGCGTTGGCGTATTATTTGGAGTACGGAAGAGCTGTCGTTTCTGTCTTTACCTTAACTACCAATAAATTGAATTTTACAATGGTATATACATTATATGGGGCTATTTTTGAAAACACTTTTTCTTTCTAAAATATAGTTGGTGACTATAAGAAAAAATATATAAATGTCGAGAATATGACATTACTGTTTAGTATATAACTACTTAAGTTAACTTAATTAAGTATGTGCTAAGAATAATATACAAACTTATATAAGAAAAAAAACTTAATATAAGAAAAAAATAAAAAGTTCTAGTTTTTTTTTATTCTATTTCGTTTCATATCTAAATGCATGGCGGGATGTGATGGCTTCATTCAATTAATAGAAAATATTACTTATTTAAGTACTACGGGATAATGTCAATAAAGTAATTTTAATTACACTAGTACAGTTATACTCTGAACTATAATCACCTAAATTAAATTATAAATAATTTACATTATAACTGTATGTATGTATATATAATATAATGGATATATTTTCGCTATAATTTGTATTGTATTAAATAATAATATATATAAAGTAATAACACTATATATATTGAATGAGAGTCTATTGTTATTAGTAATAGGTCTATTGTAGGGTAGAGCGGGGCTAGTAGAGCGTACGGGTAAGTTGGGCAATCAAAATATCTCGAAAACTATCCACCGCACGCGAACGCAACATTTAGCGAAAAGAAGGGGTTCCAGGAAAGGAACCCATCCCTAGAACAAAAGTAGCAACTGGGCGATCGAGAAAAGTACCCAAGCGCATTGTTTATTTTGTTATTAAAAAGTTAAATCATCTTAAGCCGGGATATTCCGTCTGTGATACTCAAATTTTATCCGTTTTCAATCAGGTAAGTGTTAATATTCGATAAATTTATTGCAGTTTTGATATTGATAGAGAATCTGTATATAATTCTAACCAGTTTTGTATTAATTCAATTTTGCTTTAAAATTTCGGGTTGGGGTTAGTTGAGCTACAGTAGCCCAACTATCCCCATGATAAAAACAAATGTTTGTTTTTTTTATTACCATGAGGACTTATAAAAAAAAGACTACTAGAGGTTCCCATATTAGTCAAGACTTAAATGGGGCTGCCAAAGCTGTGAGGGAAGAGGGAAAAAGTGGCTTTGCCGCTGCCAAATAATTTGGAATAAAACGGATGACATTATCAAGGTTTTTAAAGAAATTAAATGAAAGCGGTGATACGTCCATGGGTTATGCAACATCGAGGCAAGTATTTTCTGCCACGCAAGAGGACTCTTTAAAAAATACTTGTTACAAACGGTATCAATATTCTATGGATATTCTCTAAAAGACTGAAAAATTTGGCAATAAAGTTCCACCCTCTTGGACTGTAAATATGATGGCCCAAAAAGAACGGCTTACCTGACTCCATGATTTCTTAAATATTTTATTTTACTTTAGGTATAAGCTATGTTGAAATAAATACACAAATATTAAAGTCTGAATCTAATAGTTAAGCTAAGTTAGGAACGTTGCTGTTTTGTAGATTCTGTTTTTACCTCATTGTTCCAAGAAATGTACTTTTAGATTTGATGTTTGGTCACTATAAGATTATAAATAAAATTAATTATCAAAATTTTATTGTAAATCTACCTAACATAGGAACTATGATTTGGGTAAACTTTTTAAGTGCTCAACTAGCCCCATACCCTTGCTCAACTTACCTCACATATGGGGTAAGTTGAGCATACTTGACTTTTTGCATTAAAATACATGTAGCTTCCAAATTCGACTTGTTAGAAATAAATTATTATGGACACTAAGCTAAGGGATAAATTACTCGTCCATCAGTATGCATTATAAGCCATTACGAATTATCGTTGAGGAACTATAACTGATTAAGTGAAAAACTGCTCAACTAGACCCGCTCTACCCTACTAGCAGTTACTTTAATAGCCTCTAAGTACTAACTTCACTGACACAAGATTATTCTTCTCGAGAAGAAATTACCGTTGTTCTAACATTAAGGAAAAACTGAAATGATCTTAATATGTGTTTTGTTTTATTGAAATCATATGGGTCCTAAAGAATCTGAACTATAGTATTTATACGATTCATAAATAAAAAATTATGACTTTAGTATAATTCAAAATAAAAATTGTCATTACTATTGGATGAATAATTTATAAATATGTAATATAATTTAATATAATTTATATTTTAATTAATGAGAGTTGGCGTTTTCATAGCAATTAAAGTATTATATCCAGTTAAAACACAACTCGGGCAAAGTTAATATTACATATAATGTTTATATATAAAAAATTAATGTTTCGTATATTTTAATGACAAGAATAGAATAAATAACTCACAAAGTTGTGTTAAAAAACACGTGTTTCAACGACATGTTACTATATTATCGATATTACTTACATTTACATTTAGATAATTGTTAGGACGGAAACAGATAATATTTCAAGGTATACAGATGGGATGAGATGAAGTAATATGTAGTATTTTGTATCTATAAAGATTTATAAACAATTTTTATCTTTATTATGTTTTGGACTGATTTTTTTAGGTAACTTATTTTATCACCATGGGAACAGTAATGGTTACAGACATCAAATACGATTTATATAAGTAAGCTTTTGTGTGTTTGCTTTAATTAAGTGCAGCTTCAAATGGACTTATACTATATCTCTATAGTATAGGTCCATTCATAATTTGAGGACATTGACACATATAATTAATTTTTGAGAGACAATAGTGAAATTATGAATATGAGTTACAGACTAAAGGTTGTATATTTAAAGTTATAGAGGTTTTGTGTTCTGAAGAAAAGAAAACAGATTTTTTCAAGTTATAGAAATTTTAAATTTATCTATGTTCGAGCGAAGTACAGTTATTGTACTTATATTATGTTATATTTGCACT
Source organism: Napeogenes sylphis (assembly GCA_959347405.1). Classification (NCBI taxonomy): domain Eukaryota; kingdom Metazoa; phylum Arthropoda; class Insecta; order Lepidoptera; family Nymphalidae; genus Napeogenes; species Napeogenes sylphis. The sequence continues at coordinate 27,682,968 of OY365777.1, read as the reverse complement.
TAACTACAATAAATAATGAATGGAGTTTAATCCTACTTGTATTGAATATTTATTGTAAGTAATAAAAATTCTAGTTACTTGTTATACACCATATAATACTATTGTATGGGTTTTGAATTAATTAAATAAATAAAGGTAGATCATATTAAATTAATAAACAGACTTAAAGTATGTAATAAAATTCAGTAGCAGTGAATTTTGTGTTAAAAGAATCTGTTGTCCTTTCTTGTGTTAAAAAAATCTAATGTAATAAATTACAAACAATAATTTTAATGAATATAAATATGTTATTAAATAAAATCCTAAATAATGTATTATCAATAATGTAAGAGAGTTAAGTAACGGAATATATTTAATAATAATAAGCTAAAGAAAGTAATGTTTCATTGTTTATATTATGGACGAACGACTTTATGATCATGTAAAAGGAACGAACATCAACCCAGTAGGTTCGCTGCCAGTGGGTTGGCGGGTTATCTTATAATAAATACAAATCGATATACTATCAAAGAAATTGTTAACCAACTGTTGTTAATAATATATGTAAGATCAATGATGAAAAATTTTAATGTATGTTTGTATGTATCTTGAACTCTATGTCCGTGAAACGACTCTACCTTCTAAGATAACAAACTAATGGGTTTCATTGACGTAGTTACACTCTTTTATTTTTTTCTTCCAGAGAGAATAACTCTTGAGCCCTTTAGTTAAAAGACAAAATTTATATATATTTTATATATATTTATTAATGTGCTATAAAAGACAAAAAATATGTTAAAGTTTTAATTATTATATTTAGAGATAAAAACACTCTATAAAATTATTAAATGTGTTTACTGGAGATTGCGTTAGGAATAATTTCAAAGATAACAGAACAGTTGCTAGTATCAGAGTTATTCTTGAAGATACGAAACGTATTCTTGTTTATCTCGGAACCTTTTGTGTATGAAATAATAAGGAAATATATAATTTATGACACGAGTTCGGGCAGATTCCTCGCGGTCGGTATCTGTATCACTGGCGCTAGTAAAAGTCGTAACAATAGTGCGTTATAAAACACGCTACGTGAACGAAAAGCGACTTCAGTGCGCCCGAGAACAGCGCAAGGTCAAGAGCATACAACCTCTTTCGAAAACAGTCGATCGCCGGGTCTGTTCTGTGAAGTGACAGTCTATATATCTCCAATAAAAAAATAAAATTAAAAAATAAAAATAGACCAAACTCTGTGCCCAATTCGAAGCGACCAAGAGCGCATGCGCCGTCCTATATTTATACGCTGTGAAACGCGAGTTTTCCCGCGAAAACATTGTGTGAGAAAGAAAACTTGTGTTTTATTTTAAAACTTTTTCATAATATTTCGGATTGGACTGACAATTTCAGTCTTTAAAAATCAAATTGGGGACCCCCACGGAAACTAGTTCAGAGTAAGTTATGAATGTATATAAATAACTAATTTATATCATAAGAACAGAAATTCGAAATAAATAATAAACGAAACAAATCAATCAAAATAGCATAGTTGTTTAAAAAAATAATATCGTGAGATCAAATATATAACAATATTTTTTATGTTTATATATAATTTATAAGACGCAATCTTATTCACGTGTGTACAGACAGACAATGGATCAATGATGCTGGAACCGTGTCTATCGATTTAATATTTCAGACATTGTATTTTCACTAGTTTATTATTTTAAAGCCATTTTCTCTTAAACTCACATGCAACAAAATCGAGATTCTCATGATGTTAAAATTAATATATTTAATGGTATTTAAAACCACAATTATAAAAAAATAACTAAAAAATATTTGCTAATATTAAAAATATATACATATTGTAATTTAATAAAATATTTTAATGTATATAAAATACATACGCAGATGTCTGATTCCATTAATAAGAATCCAATTTCCACGAATAAGAAATATAAATAGATTCATTAAGAAAAAAAAAATTGGAACTAAAAATTATAAATAATGTATTTAATATAAGTATATGTATATATTATATAAAATTTATATAATAAAATACATTGTTCTTTTATGAAATGGCTGTGAATTACAATTGACGGACAAATGTTATTAAACATATATATGTACAATGAACAACAATAGCTTACCATATTAAACATTCACGAAATTATAACTAAATATAATTGTAATGTATAATATGTATAATAAATGGGTATTTTTCCGGTGTAGAAATACAACAGATCGAGCGTCCATTTGGTCAAATTATTGCAATTATTTTAATAATTTCTTAATAGACTATTAAGCCTGCGCAGGCGCAATAAATTTGAATAACATCATACAAGTCTGTACAATAATGATATTTTATGTAAAACGTTATTTCTCTATTTTAACATTTTATCAATTATTATTGTGTTTATTTATTTGTTTGTTCGCTCATAACGTCAAAAGTACCCGGCGATTTTTTATGAAATTTGGTATATATATATATATTTGGCATTTAAGATATGATCTATAATTATAAAAGTTATAGATTTTTATAGTTTATATGGTTTGGGTAGATAAAAACAAACAGAATCTTAAATTAAAACTATTTATATACATCTGACATTTTTAACTTGAAATATAAGCATAAACAGCAATAATAAATATCCACATGGGCAAAACTCGAACCTGGAACCAATGGTAGGTATATAAAATATATATACCATGGCTTGACATATTTATGGATAATATCAAACACAATGATATTAGTACAAATAATTTATCTTAATTACAGAAATAACTATTTTAAAGTATATTATGTAGTCCATGTAATTAGAACTGTCTGGTGAATAACGAGATTTATGATTAATATATTTGTATATTATTTGTTTATACAGATACATTATGAAATATTAAAATTGTTACTATTTCATGTATTTATGATATTTCAAACGAAATTCCATATCACGAGAAGTCGTTGAAAAAACCTTCTATAAAAGTTTTATTTGGTGAAAAATATTGTTTTATTTAATACAAACCATTTAATGTAACAATACACTGCAAACTAATATTTAGATTAATCACGCTTCACGGCTACTTTGACAAATCAAACCAGACGAGCTGTGATAACACGGGTTTATAAACTAAATTATATTTAATATATATTTAGGAATCATTTAAATAATATTACTATTTTTATAAACTTACGGTGTTAATGATTAAATACGATTTTCAAAATGATTTGATGAGTACAATTATCGAAGAATTAACTAAGAAATAAATGTACGCGAATCAATAGTGATACAATTTAAAATTGGCACAGAGTAATAAAACTATAGGTATAGTAATAATCGTTTATTCCATAAACATAATTAATCGAAGTAGATACGTAAAGAGATACAATATGCCTCTGACATGCAACAACTGTAAGCATCGATTCATTTTTTCCCGCGATTACAATGTAGCAAAAATGTATAAATGGTTTGATTATCAACAACATTATTATCTCATAAAAGATGAACTCGAATAATTAAATTAATTTACATGACCGAAGACCTTAATTCGATTAAAATAAATAAATAATACATAAATAAACAATCCACGCAAAATTAAAGTGGTTACTTGCAACAAGAAGAAACAAAATAACCAATTATATTTAAACTTCGCTTATTTATAGATATAAAAGATCAGTCAGAAAAAAAGAAAACAAAAATATTTTATACTTCTTATATACAATTAAATTTTTCGATATTTAATTTGATAATAGCTATAATTGTTTAGTAATGACTAGTGTTTACTTTATATTATTTGAGTGTTATTGTTAATATTTATAGTAAATAAGACTATAACAGTACGGAACAGTATGCTAAAGAGGTCATTGGCGCGTAGTCGGTGATCATTTCTATTATTGTAGCGACCTCAGACAATCTTCCACCGATACGCAGAAAAGACGAATGTCTGATTTTGCTTTCACATATTATTTTATAGTATTTTCAATACAAATATCTGTTTTTAAAGCGTCTATATAAGAGGTTAGTTTTATATATATATATATATATATATAACTATATACAGGGTTATTTTAAATAATGGACCACCTCTTGCAGGTAGCCTCTTTACATCAATCCTAACAACATTTGTTCTACCACTAATACGTAATATATAAATATATATATATATTATAAAAATAATTATTGTTGAGATCCGGACAATATTTCGCATACGACATTCTCGAGTCGATTGCAATTACTTAAAAAAAAAACTAACCTCGTTTTGTATATATTTAAATTGTTTGTCAATGTGTCCATTCCGATCCTTTAATTACACATATGAATTAAAACAAACAATAAAATTAAGTAACACGTTCATGTTCTCGGAGAACTTGATCTGAATACTTCCTCTTAGTAGTGACGGAAACAAACAGTAATAATAATTAGTTGAGGAAGTGAATGTACTACATACAGTTATATATGATAAATATAGATTTAGATTAACTATTGTTACTTCAGTTTTTAATAAAATAACCTTCGCGCTTTTTAAATATAAGAGACAATCGTACAAAATATAAATAAATACATACATTAAATTCCATTATAAATTTTGTTCTTTAGCTTAATACTTGTATATAGTATACTTTTTTGTCCATTTCTTCCATATAATGTACGTTGCGCTATAAAGTTTTAGAATTACAAGACTTTTCTTTTACCAATAAATAAATCAACTTTTCACTTTCTTCATAATATTGATTTTTGTGTTTAAACTTTCGTGAATCATAATGATTATCAAATATATATTTGTATGTGTATGTGAATATAAATTTTAAATTTATAAGTCTATATTGTTCCTATCACTAAACCTGGGTACCTGTTACCTGTATACCTATCACTAAAGCCTAGGTTTAGTGATAGTGAGGCTACACAGCATTTGTTGTTGTGTGCATTTTTATTTATAAATAGAGTACATTAAAGAATTTATAAATAATTTAATAACATTTCCATATTTACATAAGCAAATACTTTTAGCGTAAAAAAAAGTGTATGACACTTAGATAAATCGGTCGGTTCGTTGACCTCAACTGATAAGATTTGAATCTGTATGTTATATTGACGGTATAAAAAATCTTAAGACGAGTTTCCTTTTGTGAGTGAGCTGTGATTAGTTAGATCCCATTTTTTCTGTATTTTTGTATATTAACATAATGATAATTCTTCCCAGGCGGGTTGCGGCGGTGCGACACCGGCGCGCGCGCACTATGATCCTCAACATCAAAGGCTTCTGGAAGGTGTGCCGCTATGGCGACTTATATATGGTAAAACTCTTCTATCTACATATTTTCTTATACATTTTATTTATTATAACAATTAACCTCCGATATACTCAGAGATATGAAGAAATTATACTTGTTTAATAATTGATTAAAAAATAAATATTTTGTGAATTCGTTAAAAATAAATAGTTTAAATTTTATAGAAAACCATTAATATTAAAGACGTTAAATATAATTAACAAAGAAAATAGCTACAAATGATACGCCTGACGTCCGAATACCTCTATTGAACACGTACATTAATATCCGCTATTTGTATAATCAAATCAAGTACATTATATTGAGAAAAATCACGTGTGGGGACATAAAAACACAGAAACATTTGTAAAGCTGTGTGTAATATGAATTTCTAATAATAAAATAATATAAAATTAAATAAAAAAATAATTTGAAGAGGCATTTGAAGCTTCAAGAAGAAGTTATTTTGCTAGCGAGATTGCGTTCTATGGACGAAAAATATCATATTGGACATGTGATATATTATTACATATTATTGTAAAATTAAAATGTGTTACATTAGTGTATAATTGTTAACAACTGTTAGAACTTGCATATTACATATTGTGTAATAAGATAGTACATAAAAGTAAATAAACAAGACATAATAATAATAATTAAATCTTGTGCAATATTCTTGACTACAATAATTCCACTGTATATTTTATTATATAATACCTAAGTGTGATATGGTCCTATACAGCTTTACTATAAATGTTATTTTTTCAGTTTTGCTAAGCTTTCGTTTTGTAGAGCCATTTTTCATAAGCTTATTGCACCACTACTTAATATTAAGAAAATTAAAGTTATAAACGAGAATAGAACAAAGAAATGTGAATATTATTAAGAAATAATAATACTATAAAGGTAAAAATATAAGTTTAAATCTAAATTTCAACTTTTCTTCTTTTTACTAAATTATGAAACGTAACTTTTCTTCAGATCGCAAAATAATGTATAAAAATGATTTAATTGAGTTAAAATTGAATTTATTATTGGGTTTATTTTACATTGGACTAATGACTTCAAAATAATAATTATTATTATCTAGATTGAAGTAAATGAAAGGATATTATTATTAAAACTTATCTTAACATATTAAATTCAAATGTTATGACATTTTCCTCCACATCAAATCAAATGCGCAACAATTTTATTTTACAGGTTTATTATATAATTTCTAACATAAACATGATTCATAGAAAATTGAGAATTCTCGAGGTCCGATTAAGTAAATGATAAGGTCTAGAAATAAGGAACCTTAGTGCATAATAATAATAATATTAAAACATTTTCCTGCAATTTGTGCAAGTTTAATAGATACAAACAATAAAAACAATGAGCGCAGTACCGACGTGGTTAAACTTAACAAATATAATAAATGCATAAAAATATTTAATTAAGAATTTACATTTGTAGTTGTGGCTTCTTGAACATTAAGATTGAATTTGATAAAGTTTTATATAAAAAAAATGTAAAAAAACACATACCTAAATTTTAAATAAGACTTTCAAAAAGTTTCTACACTTTTAGAATGTCAATAAATCAAAATTAAAATTAACTTATAAAAAAAAAAATATAATAATAATTGTCAACATAAAACACTTTTAATTTGAGGTTTTATTAATTATTAATGAATTAAAACATAACCACAATATACTATGTTATACTATATTATATATAACATTTAATCCCTATGTCCCCTTATAGCAGCGTCACCCTACAGCGGCTCGACCAAATCAACTAATTCGTTTTTAATATGCTTGTTATTTGTTATAAAATTTAGAAACTTTCACGAAAAGTATGAAAATTTATAAAAAAATTTAACGACCATATTATCTTAATTCTAATGTAATCTTAATGCTTTTGTCAAAATTGTCTACGTCGTTGGAAAGTTTTCGTGATTAAGTTAAGTAATATAAAATAACGCCATTTTTTTATCATACCAATTCAAATGCAATATTACCTTCCTATAAATAATGAGCATTCATAAATGACGTCACACGAATTGCATGCTGCATACGTATATATATACACTCCATTTTTATGAAAGATTCCACCTTCAAAAAGTCCGTGGGCTAGCCTATTTAAAATCTGAAATACACACACACATGCACCTACTCTCATACACCCACTCACACACACCTAGACGGGCACAGACCCACGTCACCTATCCATGGTCAAGAGCTTCATCATTGAACTTGAACTGCGAGCTCAATGTCGTCGGTGTTGTTATACTTAATAGCGATATGTATGTCCGTGTGTCTAGTCGTTGTATTAGGACTTGATACTAGTAAGATAGCACACTAAATACATAATATTAAATCATGATAATTAATATATAATTAATAACGAAATTTCACTTTTCTACGATATGTTTTGAAAGTATATAGACTAATTTGTTTTATAATTTATTTCATATTTTCTTTATTTGTGTTATTTATAAATAATTGAATTTTTCAATCCTTATCTGACGAAGAAGATCAGCCAACAGAACAGAATACCTACCTAATTTAATTAATATTGGTTAATTATAAACTTTTGGAAAAAATATGGACAAATTTATATAAGAAAGAACCGTTATTTTATAACGACTACTGGTCTTAGAACCATTAGCAGGTAAATGCGATACATATAATAATAATACAACGGTAAATAATTAATTATATAAGCAGCGCGTTCTGTAATAAATTATGAATCATCCAGCAATCATCTTGGTATTTAATATTATTTAACTTACTGCTTATATTAAGCCTTAGTATTACATATAGTACAAATTAACATTTTTATGCTAACGATTTATAAAATCGAACATTTTTTTCATTTTTATGCTAACGATTTATAAAATTTATAAAATCACTATAAAGTGAATATAAAAAAAAAACATCCACTATAACTAGAGTTGAGTTGAGAGTATAGAACTATGGAAAAGACTGAACTGGAGTCACTGGACTACCAGCATCCCTCAGACAGAAGACGCATGTACAGTACTACATATAGGACATCATACCATATTATCGCAGGGCCAGTGACACAACACACAGTCCTTTTCAATTCTACAATTTGAACAGGAATTACTGTAATTCCTGGAATGGAATTATTGTTAATGTAAATCTTCGTTGTTGTTTTGTCTTATCTTTTAAATGTGTTTGTGTTTTGAGATAGTAGGTGTTATTCGTATTTTTATATTATGTAATCTATATAATAATCAGGAATAAAGTCCGAAAAAAATATATGAAATTTTGTAACATACAATATTATGCTGGAGAAATATACAACATACGAAGAGAACACAATATGTTAAATGTCCGTGATTATTACTCGCTATATATCTGTACTATAATAATAAGTATTAGTAAGGGTGCCCAAGAGGGGATTTGGGGATTCACTCCAGCGCGTTATATAGAGATCCAGGAGATTCCTTATACCCAGTTGAGTACTTTCAGAAAATATAAGCTTCCTATACATGGCCGCGGCTCAGATATAAGCGGTCAGATTATTAAAAAAATATATATCATCAGAAGTTCTCGAGCACCTAAGATAAAGAAATGGGGGGTTAAATACTTGCTAAAATGTCTACATTCTACTAATCTGACAGTTTAAGAGTTACGTAAAGAAGGAGGAGAGCTACAAACTTGTAAAAAAAAACTCATCTTGACATTCTCGAGGGTGGCAATTTTTTTTTATTTTAAAGGTTATAATTTGAGGATAACGAAAAATATAAAATCTGACGATTTTCATAAGCCAAAATAATAAAACCTCATCGATAAAGTTTAATAATGAACGCAGCTGCGCTATGCTTATTTTCTCCCCCCACCGATGCAAGATATACATTATATACCATTTTTTTCTTTTTATTATCTAAATTACGCAACCTTATAGGTCTCTATGAAGCTCGAGTAAATCCCCATTTAGCATCGTGGGCTTCCCTGCTATCTGAAGAGTTTATGTTTTACATTGAACGCGATAATCTTATTACAAGTCGAATTTGATAAAATCTTTTTCATATTAATATCTCATTCCTTGAGTTTTCAAAATGTGGCAAATATCTTAAGTGCTTTCTTTAAAATACATTTAATATCAGTTATTTTGCGTTTTCAATCAGAAGCTCAAACCGAAATGGCCGCTAATACCTACCTAATTCTTTTACTTCCACCTACCAGAGCGTTAATCTTACCTACGCTAATAATCTATTTTAATAAACCCTTTATTATAATCTACATACGCACGATAATTATTATCTACAATGATTAATATAAATCATGCGCTTACAACTTCTAAGGTGTTATTAAACCAAGGTTATACATGCGCTTGCGCCGCACTACCTGTAACTAAATATCCCTTCTTTGACATTTCATAATCTCTGCAATGTATACCTAATAATACCAATTAACAATATAATAAATGTAGTTGTGTGCTTTTTGTGAGTGAAGTGATGTTTAACTATTATGAATGGATTTGATGTTTTCTATTCGGCAGGTATACTTTGACGAATATTATATTCAAATAAGAGGAAACATTTTACTAACTGTATAACATCTCTGGACTGTATAAAAGATTTTTATTATTACATTGTAGTACAAAGCATATTTAATTAATTTATCAAGAGACTTATGACTCCTTTATCAAGTGATATAAATACATGTTAATATGAAATAAAATATAAATAAACATTATAGTGTTGTGAATAATACGCGTGGCTCCTTGACGTCCAACATAAAATACACAAACAACTGCCAAAAAATACACAAAAAACGTAATAATGTGAGACATAATGACAATAAAACTCGATAATTATTTGCAAAAATATCAAACGATTTATATGATTTATATAAATTGTAGTGCGAAAAAATTAAATAAATAGCGTGTCTGAATGTCCGTCATCACAAATAATCAGTGTTTTTCATCACATCACAGCAGTTTGATCGTTACGGTGGTTACATACGATTATTATATAAACGACTCCATGTACTCAGATTGCATGATTTGCGAACAGTTTTACTACAAAGTAAAATTGTACAATGTTCAAATAAAATAAGTAATCATATCAATCTGAACATCATTGGATAACCGCTGTATAAATAACATTATATTTAAATCAATGAAAATTTCATTATGGATGCAATAAAAGATACATTTTAGATAATCTATAAATAATATAATGAAGATTGATTACAAGGCGAAACGATATCGCAACAAAAACACTCCTATTGCTGTTGTAAGAAAACAGATAAATAAACTCTTATAGATAAGAAGCTTTTAATAACATTAATACTTTACTATTATTATTATTATTTCATTAGATTTAAAAAAAGATGTTATATAATATAATAATGTGTAAGGATGGTAAACCCTACAATTCCGCGAGTAATTCGCTTTTAATACACACACAATAACATCAGACCAGCTATGTTATTCTGTAAAAACAGAACACGAATTCGAATCTCATATGAGTGGCAAAATTCACTACGAAAGTGAACGCTTCTGTTTACATTCTGGCATTTCTGATCAAGAGATTCGATAATGTCAAAATAATTTGTCCAAGCTTGTTAATAAGTAACAAAATAACTCATTAATCTTACAAATCTTACACTTAAATATCTCCTAATCTCGTTTTCACACCTCAAAATGTGTGCGGTGTCGTGTTTTAGAGAATACAAATTAAATATTTCACCGCGGATTCCGCTTCGAGATTATAAAATGTTCTTACAGAATAACACTACTGCATCAATTAGAGCTGTGGAAGACGACAATCTCTTGCTACACTCATGCGTTTCTAATTTACCATACATATATAAACATTTCTGATTGTCTGTTACAAGCAAGGAAAATTAATAAATTTTGTAGAAGTATAGAATCCTATGAATCCAATCCATTGAATACCTTCAAATGTCCATACTTTTATTTAAAATAAAAGTAATACTTATAAGATATTATGGAGCAATAGTATCAATTATTACCAGTGAGCAATCATCAATCATACATAAACAATAACAATCATAACAATAAAAACATTAATAATCGTGTTGAAGATTCAAAAAAATTTAAAAGAAAAACCGGTAAAATAGCATTTGTTCTCCCGTCACACAGTTGACCACGTGCTAGCTATTTACAAAACGGCTATTTGACTCGGTTTGTGAAAAACATGTAGTTCTAAACACGAAGTCGTGAACATCTTGTGTTGGCGAGGGCGCAACAACGAATCAGTTCGTGTCAATGCTCTGAGAGTTTTTAAAATAAATTTACTTGAAACAATACTATTTTATTTTTTACGTATTACAAACTTTAAGTAGCGTAATCATTTAAATATGAATATAATTGATATAAATAACATTTCACATTTATTTATTCATTCTTATCAAAACAATGGTTGGAATTGGAGAAACGATAATAGATTCGTCAAAAATATTATTTTATGTGGGTATCCAGTTTTTTTGTTACATTTAATTACATAAAAAAACTACATGTATTAAAAGACGGTTTACTTTAAAATTGCAGCTAAATATTGTAATATATCAAATTGTTATGAGACGGAAATGAAAATGGGATTTCAAAATAATGGCACAACCAATTATTATTTTTGAGACATTTTAGAGAATGATCGATAGTGATTATTATAAGACATCGGATTTGTTTGAAATAGTAATAGTTATAAAAAATATCGATTATTAAATAATAGGAACGTTATAGATTCGTTTAAGTGTATATGTTGATTATTATACTATTAACAATTATTATTAGTATTTTTGGTCTAGTAGCTAAAATGTCATTCCGATTCAGAGGTTTCAGGTTAAGATAAAGTGAGTGTGTTTTTCATTTTTAATTTTATACCAGGGGCTCATAACATTGCAGGTACTAGCAGCTTTGGCGGCACAGTCAATAAACATATCAGTTGGATTCTGCCAAGGCTTCTCCGCAGTGCTGCTACCCCAGTACACTCGAGATCATCCCGAGATATCCTCGGAACATGCCTCATGGATAGGTAACGGATCTACCTTCATTGTATTGTTTTAAATTTAAATATCACTGACGTATACGTTTAAAAAACTAAACAAGATTTCCTTAAAGCAAATGTTATTCCCCTTTTTTTTTTTAGTAAATAGGCCATTTAAGTATCATAATATCATCATTGAAAATTGACACAATTATTTTAAAACTTACATTAGCTGATGACGTACAAACAAACATTATCTAAAATATTGTTTTACGTTCGAATGCGTCAATTGTTCTGTACCTTGACGACATGTTTACAAAGCGACTATTTAAAATGTTAAATATAAAATCTTTCCTCTAAGCAACTGTAAACATGAAACTATAATAAATAAAATTACTAGAAATGGTAAATAATATTATTGTTACATATATAATATGTTCTTGACGTAAAACATTTATAATATCATTCATGTCGCATTTCAAGACCATTAATTATTTATTTGCTATATTGTTATGCATTATTGTTGTGTGCAAAGAAAGTCGAAAGATAAATAGAGCTGAGTGTGCAAACATTTGATAACAAGTTTGTTAACTCAATGTACAATGAACAGAAGATAAAAGGGGCTCTGAGCCCATACATTTATTTGTAAGCACGGTTCTTTATATCGGGTTAATATAAACAGCAGTTATTGTTTAAACACGGAGCGGTGGGATAATAACAAAACTATTTATAATTTCTATTTAATATTTTTATAGACAATATAGACTATTTATATTAATTTAGAAGTCTACCTACCACATTTATAAAGAATATCAATAATTTATTATTTTAAATTAACAGACTGTAAAAGTATTTTAGTGGTCTTTCTCTTGGAATCAGGCCACTAGAGGCCTATGTTTCAAAGGTGCAGCTGATTTTGATTTTGGTATCAAAGTACACCAAATTGGTTCAGTTTTAACTTAAGTATATCGTTCTATTTCAGCAAGTCTGGGAGTAATATCCAACCCAATAGGAGCTCTATTGGGGGGGATGATGGTAGACGCAGTGGGTCGGCGTCTGCTTTTGCAGTCTATCGTGCTACCAAACCTGATTGGTTGGCTCGTCATAGCGTGTTCTGAAACTTATGTCTTCCTTTGTGTGGGACGGTTCATCACTGGTTTTACTATTGGTTAGTTTGATTACATGACTTGCAAGGTATTCAAGTGTTTGAATTTCATAAAAATAATATATATATTTCGTTACAGGAATGTCAACAGCTTCTTACATTTATGTCGCAGAAATCACGACTCCAGAAAAAAGAGGAGTGTTAAGTGCTCTGGGACCGGGTTTGGTTTCAACTGGTATTTTTATAGTTTATTCACTTGGGGCCTTCATTCATTGGAGAACAGTCGCAGGCATTTGCGCTGCGGTATCTTTACTCACGCCATTTTTAATGTATTTCGTCCCAGAATCTCCATTATGGCTAGCATCCAAGGGACAAATGAAAGAAGCCTATAATGCTATGTTCTGGTTGAGACAAAATAACAACACCGCGCAACAAGAGCTCATGGAATTTACCAAAGACCGAAAGATTGACGAAACAAAAACGTTCCAACAAAAACTTGGATTGTTCAAAAGAAGAAGCGTTTTGAAACCATTCGCTTTACTCATCATTTTCTTTATGTTCCAAGAAATGTCAGGGATTTACGTGATTTTATACTACGCCGTTGATTTTTTCAAGTCGGTAGGCACTAGTGTAAATGAATTCACAGCCTCAATAATAGTGGGTGGAGTGAGAGTTTTTATGGGGGTGGTTGGAGCTTGTCTCATCAACAGTTTTAGAAGAAAAACTTTGGCCGCTGCCTCCGGACTTTTGTTAGGAATCGCAATGCTAGGAGCAGCTGTTTGCGACAGTATGAACGGTCCACCATTAATTAAATTGGCCTGCGTTTTGCTACACGTTTCCTTCAGTATGGTCGGGTTCCTGCAATTACCTTGGATTATGTCTGGCGAATTATACCCTCAAGATATAAGAGGCATCATGTCTGGAGCCACTTCTTGTTGCGCTTATGTCCTCATCTTCTTCAATATAAAAACATATCCACAATTAGAATCACTAATAACTAGTAATGGGACATTATACGTTTTTGCGATTTGCGCGATCCTAGGAGCCGCTTATTGTTATTTGTTCCTACCAGAGACCAAAGGAAAATCCTTGGCGGAAATTATGAGACAGTTTGACGAAGAGAAGAAAGAGAGTGATCCAGAAACAGGGTATGTAAAACAAGACAGTACCGAGGGTAAATCCATTCAGAGAAGACATAGTGCTGGGGCAGCGGTGTCTTTGGAGAAAAGCAAGGAGTTGGCAAAACAGTAGATTCAAAACAGTTGCAAAAAAAACTAAAAATACTGAAACAAATAGTGATTTTTAATTGCAGTTAATATTTCTGCTCAATTATTCTTGGTGTGGGGAGATTTGTGATTTTTATAGTTCCCTAAGAGTGATGTTTTTACTATAGATGTATTAATTTAATTTACATAGTGATGCGATCAGTATTATTGTTAGAGTGACTGAATTAGAGTGAGTAGTATAAGTGCGTGATACATTCCATTGTGATAGATAATAGTATACAATGTTACCTTCGGTTAATAATAATGTATTTAAGATAATAGCTATTTTTAAATGATTAATGTAATAATGAAAACTATGATTTTAAATTTAGTTCCCTATTTAAAATAATTTATTCAAGATCACCTATAGTGTGGTCTAGATAAGACTGGAAGGTAAATGGTAAAACCTCAGACAAATAATATTTATGTACATTTATATATTTGAATTTTACGAAATGAGAAAATGATTCTGATTGGACGTGATACTTACGAACGAACAGGTCACAACACTTATTAAATATTTTGGATTTTATTTGGATCCCGCAGAGGTGTTACAGGGTGTTCGAATTTTGTTACCATTATTATATATTTATTACATTAAGTAAACGTTTATAGCTCTGCGATTATTTTAGATATAGAATGTCGTGTGAATAAACTGTGTTGTTTTTATAAATTTCTTTTTATTTCGATTTAATGATGTTAATTAGTACATTGTTTTAATTGAAAAAAAAATCGGGTAAATTAATTAAAACTAAAGGTTAATTTATATACGTAAAGTTTTCCAGTTATATCCCAATGTAAATATAATTAAAAACTAAAATATTTCTGATCTATCACGTAATTATATTATTAAAAAAACAAGAATGTAGATAATCGTTCCTTTTCTACAAATTATTAAGAAAATAAATGGAACATTAGAAACAAACAATTTTATGGATAATATCGTACAAACAGCATAAAAACCTATTTTGATACTTACTATCTTATTATTTCGTAAGATTTAAAATTGTTTTTAAACTCAACGCCATCTATTGAAAAAATGGGGCAATAACTAAATGTTAAATCGTTTAAAGAAGCGTTGCGCATGAGTCACAATAATAGAGCCTTTTAATGTCACGAGTATCAGATAGGTGGCAGTGCTGGTTAGAAAAATAAATTAAATTGTTTTTTTTTTAAAAAGAATCACTAAATTACAAATTGTTAAACTATTTTTAAAATAAAAAATAAACATTGAAGACGAGTAGCACCAAACATTATTTTTATTCCAAAAAAATATACAATTAGTAAAAAAATACCTTAATTTTTGCTATCTATTACTTGGATAAACCAAATTATAAATGCTAAACACTGTAACTGACCTGGTCTGCGGGATGCCGTACTTGATGCCGACTCCGACGCGCGGCAGAGCCTTGATCACCTTCTTCACAGTCGCCTGGTCCGGGAACGCGAAGAATATTGATGCTGGAATATGAGAGATACATTTGATTAATATTTGAAAATATTTATAATTTATTATTTTTTAAAAATAACAAAAATGTAATAGATGTTACAACCCGAAAAAGACTATCATATATATAATGCTTGACGGGACGGTTTCCCAGAGTCTCGGTTTATTTTTCCTTCTATATTTATATACATTTAAATTTGATTAAATATTATTATTTAGTAGCCTACTTTTTTCGATAAGCAATCAACCATGACTTCGAATTGCACTCGTAATATTAAGAAGATAAAAACGAAGGTAATAACAATTTAAATAAATCTGAATCTGCCAAAAAATTTAGTCTGATATAATAACAGACAAATCTTTGAATAGTATCTTTATATATTTCCAAATAATTAATGACAATTAAAGGTAGGAGTTCATTAAATGCCTACTTCGGCTGGCGAGGAACATCTCGATGGCGACGCTCTGCAGCAGGTAGCGTCGCGAGAAGATCGCGCGGATCTCGCTGAAATACCATTTTCCGTGCAGGTGTTCACAATACTTCAGCACCTGGAAGAGACATCATGTTGTTTAGACAGTGTTTCATCTGAACAGATCTACATCATCTGTTAGTAGCTTTTAATATAGTACACCTTTAAAATTATATGCTAAAGTTATTCAGTGAACACCATATGAATAAGTTTTTTTTAAACTAATAATAATTAAAATACATAGGAATACATTAATTTTATAGTATTTGTTTTACTACTTAATAAACAATATGTAAATAAGAAAGATGGAATCTGAACGAACTTTCAGTTAGTTTTGATCTTAATGCATTTTTTATTATAAAATTATACATGCTTTTGCATATATTGAAAAACTATAATACAAGATTTTGGACGTTTTTATTATGTGATAAATAAAATAATTATAAAAAATAAATAAATCGATAAAACAAAAAGAAAATGACCGTTTTATAAAAAACTTGTTAAAGGAGTTTGAATATTTTATGCTTCAAATAATTAATACCCAATCAATATAATACTAGAAATTAAATTATGTTTCCTTCTGTATCAGTTTACTTTGTTAATGACTAAGTATACAATGCATTGTTTTTACAGAAAAGTTTTATTTTAATAGCGTCACAGTCCCTAACATTAGGTACCCTTCGATAATTCAATTTCCTAAAAGTAGGTACCTTATCATATTAAGATAGTGATTTCAAGTTAGGTACACTAATATTTATAGTAAGTGTTCAATAATTAAATTAAACGAATAGTGTACTAATCGTTTTCATTAGAATTCTTGAAGATAACAATAAAACATATAATACATAATAATCAATTCTAATCAATTATGTTAATTTAATATAGTTTTTAATGAACACAACCAAAAAGAATACCATATTCGAGGTTGTTAATATTTAATATAATATTATTCTCATGTCAACGACCTTATTAAGATAGCGAGCGGTCAAAAATAACATGTATACCTACGGAAGAGTCGTAAAATGTTTGTTAACACTTAGTATATTTTTAAGGGGCCTATATAATATTTACTTGGAATGATAAAACTAATTGACTTATCGTAGAAACGATCTCTTATTACGTTAAGAGAATTTTAAATTCTATAAAAAAAATCTATTCACTATTTATTACCTTTATTAGGTAATAATTTTATATATTTAAATAAAATAAATAATTGTAGAGCTGTGACCAATGCGTAATAACATGTAATTATAAGTAGATATTATTAGGTTTTATTATTCTATGTAAAGTTTATTCAATACCTCACTCAAAAGTTCAATTAAAGAAGGAGTAATGAAACTTTATATTATTAAGAGTTATTGTTACAAACTAATACAACACAACAACACGATCTATCTCTCCAGTCTCGTGTTTCAACCCCGGGGGATGGGGTGCAGCTTTGTTACTGAGATACAATATAATGAGTGTTTGTTTATTTGTATTCAATAGATATTATTGTTAATGTAACACGTCAAATATGTTCGTTATTATTATTTAGTTTCAAAATATTAATTACCTTATTAAATTTTGGAATAAACATAACTATTTATTGACAGTATTGTAAGCTATTCTTTTAAGTTACAAAAAGGTTGTTATATCTAATAGCCCTTTTTAATATATAATCGATCTAAGGAGTGCTCGAAAAGAATAATACAAAACATAATCGTACAAAAATCCAATCTCTAGTATTCGTTATTTGTTTCTAAGCATAGGGCGAAGGGCATAAAACGTCCAATTCAATTGTAATGCAATTTGTCACTCGCCCTCTCGTAGCCCTTCTGTTTTAGCCCCTTGATGCAAGGGTCGTAATTATGTGTCTAGATATGAAGAATACAGAAGTAAAAACTTTAAGGTTTGTCCTGTAAAGCATCCGGAATATAATAGAACCGAAAAACAAGTGGCCCAGACTAAGATGCATTCAATAAAACCCATTATAAGTGACTGCATTTACTGTATCGATACAATACTACTACTAAAAATATAATTATACTATAGAAGTTACGAGATAACAGTAGAAGATTAATTTAATAAAAATAAAGAAGAATAAAGACGATGTAATCGATTATTTATACAAAATAATAATTAACACTGCAAATAATATATCTCCAAAGTTCAACAAATTTAAACACACATTTATACATTAGACACCTCTCTAGTTCACACATTAGCGTCATCTCATCTCTAATGGTACTTGATCACGCCACTTCGGTGAATGGGAGTGGTATCCACTGTTCAGATTGTGAGAAACGACACGTGTCTATAATTATTGTTATTGCTGGTTAAGTGCTTTGCAGTTTTTGTTTTGTTATGTGGGGAGTAGATTTATCTTTATGATTTATTATTAAATCGTTTCATTCGCGTTTCTCTCACATACCCTCAGCCGATTGTTATGGATTGATTTGAATTACGAAATAAATTATTATTATTTACAAAAACGTATCAAAGTTCAGTTATCAGATTATAGAATCAGATAAGTACCAGGAGAAAATAACTTGTGAAAGTATATCTATTTCTAGCCCATTCGTACTTTGTATGCGTAGGATGTTTGTTACAAGCTGAGCAGGTTGATATAAATTCTCACATAACTTCACAGTTTTCGAAAAGATCCACAAAACTGATTAGCTTGAATTATCTATTTACTGTGTTACGAATACTGGGAACGCAGAGTCTACGTGCAGATTTATTTTATTTCGATTTTCACACGAACAAAATGCTCTCTATGCATGTTAAAAACTTGCAGACAATCTATTTAATTTTAACGTCACGTCTTAAGAATAGTAAACATTATTTATAAAACTCGATACTTGGCTACCAACAAAATGTGTATCAAAATATTTTATTACACATATTATTACAATAATATCTATACATACACTATAACTACAAAAAAAAATATGATAAACATAAAAAATATAAAACAATAAATATTTATTAGAAATTAAAATATTTTTTAATTAATCAAAGAAGGTAGTCTAAAGCTAATCGATTTAAATCCATATCGTCGTAAAATTAAGAACTTCGATAAGATTAAGATGGTTATCAACGCTATGTGGTTTAAGGTACCAGGCGATCAGCGCCGGTGAGGCGGTAGATGGGTATCGCGGCTCGTAAATAAGCCCCGGCCCGTGACAAGTGCACCCATTAGGAACCGGCGAAAAAACGAGAGATCTTAGTAAGGTTAGCAAAAAAGATACGGCGCCTTTTTAATTACATTATTTTAAAATGGTATGGCACTTTAGCTTGAATTTAACTTCAAAATTATATTAACATTGTTGGCCATAATAAAAATGTTTAAACACAGGATTTTATGACTAATTTTAATTATTACCATTATGAGATAGGGGATAATATTTTCTAATGTAATCACAATTATTATTTTTATGAAAACAAAAATATTTAATAGAAATCTGAATATTGAAATGACAAAGATAAAAGATGTTTGAATTGTTTTTCCGACGTTACTCGATACCTTGGTTATAGGAAATGTAAATGACTAAACTGTCACCAGCTAGTCCCAGCGCTAACTAACGAATAGAGCAGACACCCTGGTGCGTAAATGTTTTAATAGACTATTAATGTTAATAGTTATCTAAGATTTTTGAGTGCTTAATAAAAATATTAGGCCGATTTGTAACATTATAAAACAAATATAAATCCAATTAAAGATAAAAAAGTATATCCTCAATAAAAAGTGAAATCAATATTACCCGTACCATGAGTAGAACTAGGAAAAGTTTTAAATAATACAACACAATATACCAACCTACATAACATCTAACGAACATGTAGATGTTTAACAGTGAGATGTCATCTCGTGGGACTGAAGCCGTCGCGCAGCTTCCACGTATCCGCGGGGAATACCACATACAATATTCATGTTACATGTTTAAGGTGGATTTTGTATTTTTTTTAGGATTTTACGAGTTTTTACAATTTCCAATTACTATGTTCATAAGATTGTTGTAATAATTGGAGCAGTTTAGATATAGCTTCATCTTATACATAAGAATATATAAAAAGTAAGTAAGCTTGCATCAAATGTCTTACTGACTGCAGATATTTACTAACTGTAGTTTCTTAAGATTTACGTTTAAATAAAATGCTTATAACAATTATTTTATATTATAAGTTTAGGTGCTCGTTAATATGATTTTTATTTGATAGTTTTATTGTATAAATAAACTGTCAGCGTATAAACTGTGCGCGTGTTATTTGAAGTGTTGATAAAAATACCAAAACATTATACTTTTATTTAATATCTTCGACTTCCTTTTAAAATACGCACCTAAAATGAGACACAAAATATATTATTATTAAACAACATTTATGGAAATCGAGCGACACGAGGACAGAAACGAAAAAATACCCCAACTCCAGAAATATACGGATGATGACAGGGAATTTATGAACCATTCCGCGTGACAAACTGCGGAGTGAGGCGAGACCCCTACCACGGGCTGAAGTGAATACTTTTATAGTGAGAACTTAGTGACTTTCTGAAGTTTTGGTGACTCTTACAAATATATATTATACATGTTTCTAAGAAAATAAGATATTCTATTAAAGAGATATATCTATTGCTAAAAATAATATATTTAAACATTGGATTCAAATGTTTCAATTACTTTAGATTTTTTCCATTGTTACAATTAGCTACGTGCAGCTATTAAAAAAATTATTATTTTTCATAAATATTTATATTTATTATAGAAAAAGTGATTGACAATCGAGAATATACAGTAGCTAAGCCACTAATAGGTAGTGGGTTCGATTCCCGACGGTGATGTACGAGTATTTAATTAGGACTTCCTTTGACGGCCACCGAGTCTCACTCCGTTGGAATTAGTTTAAACGCATTTTAATTATTGCTTGTTTTATTTTTCACGGACAGACGTATGAAGTGTTTATTTTTATTATTATTAAATAATTTAGTCATTATCTTTCTGTTGGGGACATATGGAAATAAACTGTATCTTAGTATAAAACACTCATTCAAAATAACATTAATTGTATAAAAACATATTAAAATTAAATACTGGATACTTTATTTAAAATTTATTATTAACTTTATTATATATACAGTCTTTCTTTGTTTAATATTAATAATACGTATTATAATTAGCAAAACGATTATATTGTAAGTCTAAAGGAACCGTCGATACAGAATAATATCGTCGAATATCTATAATACAAATATATTAAAAGTTTTCTGCAATGTTTAACCATATTTTATTTATCTAATTACGTTATCAGATAAATAACGACGTAGTCTAATAACGTAGTTAATGACATAACTAGGTATCTATTATGTATTATAATTCAGTAAATGTAAATTGTTGAATTTAATAAATATATTCTAAATGTTATTTCAATATATTGTTATCTATATATTGAATATGTATTTGGTTCACGTCCGTATATAAATTTTATCTTTAACGACCATCAAGCAATAAAAATAGAAAGATATTACTAAATTAAGATGTTTTTTACATCTGTTAGGTTCTAAAATAAGACAGATAAGCTCTAATCAGCGATGTAAGGTATACTATTATGGATAACATAATAAATGGATTTATTTATCTTTGTCCTCCTTTTATAGGTTCTTGTTATAGCGATAGTGGATTTGGTTTTTTCTCAATTTACCGTTCTACATACCTATATATCTTTTTAGAGAAGGCGCAGGATAATTATAGTAGGTACTTATGAAGTAAATAAATATGAAATGTAACTTTAGTACCTTTGCAGTAAATAAAGATGAAATATTATATTTTTATTGTGACCATATCATATCATATATATGGATCAAAAGGGTAGGTGTTGGAAGTGGAAAGATATATTTAACATACTTCTTCAAGCACCTATGTAGGTATATGAAGTGAAGTAATGTTAAATACATATATGTCAACTAAACGTAATATTTTTTTTATTCAAAATGACAAAAATAAAATCAAATATTAAAAAAAAAATCTTTATAACAGTAATAAAGCACACCGCACTTAAACCACAGAATGCGAAACATTAACGCGCGGGATGCGCGGGCGCAGCGCCGGCTGTCGCGTAGGGATTAGCAAGGATTAACAGTTTCCTTCAGTCGCAAATGTTAAATATTGAGGTAGATTAATAGCGTAGGTAGAAAAAATAGAGCTATTACGGATTTATTATTATTAAAGATTCAATTAGAATTGGATTTTTTCCGATAAGATGTAGTTTAATTACAAACAATGCCAATATTGTAATTTTAGTTAAATAAGACAAGAATAAATCTACAATGACTAGAATTTATGCCTGTCTTTCTCTTACAATATTTATTTCTATAGATAAAGTATTAATTATCTTTGTATAATTTATAATTGGTGATCGGTTTATAATGATTTTATTGTGATTAGTGTAAAATATATAAAATAACAGCCTACCTACATGTGCAATATAAATGTAAAATATTTAAATTATATTAATGAATCTCTCTGACCTAATAATGTTTTACGACTTTGCTACTTCAATATCAATGTATTTCATAGTTTCCTACTTAGTCAATATAATTATAAAAAGAAAAACTTTTGCTCATAGTGTAATTTTAATAATAGCTTCATTATATATAGATTATCTCAAATTAGACAACATAAATTGGAGTTATTTGTACAGATATTGACATCTTATGTTTGATTTGTATGATTGACGAATTAACATAGGTATCTATCAAAAGTGTTTGACTATGTCATTATTTATTTATTTATTTAAAATTTTTTGCGCACATCCTGCAAAGGCAAGCATAATGCCACAAGCATTCTCTTTTAGCAAGCCCTCAAATAAACAGTAAATACATAAAGGTGCATAAAAAACCCAAAATAAAATAGTAATTATAAAAATGAGAACTAAGAAAAAAATCACGAATAAATAACATAAACATTGATCTTCAAACACAATTGTTGCAAAACCAACAAAATCGATTTAAATATTACATATTTAATTGCCTCTATTTTGTCTATCCTATAGATTAAATCTACAACTATTTTAATCGAACGGTAATAAATTAAGAGCACATCTTAACAACACAGATAACTCGTTAGGTCGGGGTGTGAGTTAAGCCTGCTTGTTCAGATAACAGACCGCTACTCGACTTAGGATTAACAGTCTCTTTGACTTCGAACTGTGACAAATGTTTCTAATCCAAGCTGGTTAAGTTCTTTGCAAACAAACATTATTTAATATTTATTTTTTCTCCCACGATAAAAAAATAAATTTATTTATTTTAGTTTACTGTAATCATATTTATATCATTGTACCTTTAAAAATAATATAACTGCTCAGGTTGTCAGTTTGGGTCATCACTACCATCTGGTTACTAATATGCTAGCGATCCTAGATCATACATACAATTCTTAGAATATACTAGTTGTGGCCTGAGACTCCACTGCACAGCAGTGCATTGCACTTACATTTATAGTGGTTTATAATACCTTCAGGAGTTATATTTATACATGTAATTAAAACCTAGTAGGTAGGTACTTACAATTAGGTGTAGGTACATAAATGGTATTTTAACAAACTACAATTATTACTTCAAATGGGTTCACTGGACTAAGGAAAGTAAGGGGAGGGAAACAATTATAAAATATCTTATTAACAATAATGTTTTTAATCACAATGTTGCTTATTATTGTGGTCTACTATTAGAGAAGTCTAAAAGTACAATATTGTGAAGGATGTCTTACCAAAAATACAGTTCGGTAGTTCTCAAAGCGAAGTGAATATAGATAAATTAGTTAATTCAATACACGTGTCGAGACACATGCGCCGGCGCCGGGCCTTCCGGACTACGGGGAATGTAATATTGTACGTAAGACATTAATATTTTTAATTAAATTTAGATATATCTTATTATCCATGCATTATTTATTAATGAACACGTGATTTTATGTATTTTATTATTTTTCTCAATAACATAGTATTTAGGTAAGTAACTACCCTTCTATCTACCTATACCTACTATAGGTATATTCGCGCTGAAATGGAATAATAATTTATGTTGTTAGAAAAATAATAATACTACAGTCAGATACATTTCAGAATTATTTATATAGACTAAAATAATTAACTTTTAATGACAATAACACATATGAATCCACACAATGCGTTGGCGTCATAAACAAATTAATTATGAGAAAAAATTAAACCAAATTAATGGCTAAAGAAATAAAAAGAGCAATAAATTCAATTAAGGATAGCCATCTGGCAAGACTTCTTTATAACTATATCGAGCTGCATTGTTCCATTAAAATTTGTTTTCTTTAAATGCACAAAGCACCGCTAAAACTTCAACAAAAACAAAATAACACGAAGACATGTATCTTTTATCTGGAATCTTTATAATAATTACACGAGACAGGACGACTCAATCCAAGCATATTTTTACAGAAGCGATGGTGCACTAGGATAAAATATTGCACACCAGAATGATATCTACGACAAACACGTTACAGACCAAATTCGTACATACAGTAATCAAATAACGCCTTGGTTTTGTTCTCCTGAATCCAATTATCGTACGCGCGGACCGAAATATCTTTGCATTGCAAGTAAAATAATTATCGAGAAAGAATACGTGTCGCGCAACCCTAAATATTAAGAATAACAGCAGCTTATATGAAATCGTGTTTAAAAGAATTAGTATAGAGTCGAAATTGTTTCGTAGGAGGAAATGGAGGTAGCGCCCTTTGTATTCCTGAGATTTTTCACTGGTGGGCGGGGCGCTATCCCCTCCCTTACAGGCCAGGGTGGAACGCTGTCAGTCGCTCGTCGGCGGTGGGGGAAGACAGATGTTCGTCCGGGTCCATCTTTCATACAACACGATAGCAAATTCAATACACCATAAATATCAGCGCGTACTCCTTTTACAACTCGCTCCGTCATTCTGTTGATACAGGCGTCGGTTGATCAAATTTAATTTTTCTTCACGCTAATGCGCTATTTTCGTAATCACACGAGTGACATACAAACAGTTTAGCTATATTAATAATGGACGCACTTTGTGTATCGGTACATCGCTCGTAAATTAGGCAGATCCTAAAGACCATATGTTTAATGGAAGTGATTTTAATAGCTTAAGATCGTGGGACTCGTTTGTAAAATTATATATCGTTATTCAAATAAATTTATATTACGGTTTTAAATTTACGTCTGTGTGGTGTTTACAGCAGTTTAGCAGCAACAGGCTTTTTCATAACTTGTCATGCCAATGAGTGCGATTATCTATAATGTAATAAGACAAGATTGAGGATAGCAATTTAAGAGAACTACAAGTTGGAGCAATGAGACAGATTTTACTAAATATTGGACCTACTTCAACCGTTATTACCGATATTATAATATTTAATAAATAAATGTTTGGCGCGAAGTATCATTTTGTGTTAAGATGTTATTTATCCACACACATCTTAGCTTCATTCATATTAAATGTTACTCAAATTAAATCCATTCATATTAAATATTGTAAAATGTTTACTTAGACAGTTATATACAAAATTATAAATGAAGCATTGGTTTCAATACCACTTCTAATAAAATTTAAGGCCTGAGTAAACACAGCAAGAGATAGACCTCCCTAATCGTACATTAATAATGTTAAAGGTTAGGCTTATGGGGGTACGGACATCCGGCGGAAGTAGGCGGGGCTCGAACGTCGCCATTTTGAAAACGTCGCGCATGCGCGCCGTCGGATACAGGAAGCTATTGAAGTAGATATACCTTCAATAAGTTATGACTGTAGTCATACCTACAGGAAACCTTTCAGAAATTTTAAGGATTATTGAAAAAAATACTGACAATTTTATCTTACTTTACCTTTAAAATATAAACTACATATATATTTACATAACCAAATATTTCAAATTAATGTAGGTTTTTAATTAATATTCCTTCTTACTATGTTTAACTAAAATTATTTAAAATGAGACCCAGACAACATCGAAAATATTTACAAAATAACTGAAAACTCATTTCCAAAAAGGAACATAGAAGTCTAAATTCAGCATCCAGGTACCAGGCACTCATGAATCGTCAGGAGACGTCGTAAATCAAGCGAGCTGGAGTCATCTATCAAGACGCCGCCCGCCATCAATTGTGCACCGAAATAGGCATTCACTGGGAGGGAAAGCTAAGGAATGAGCTCAAATATGCGCCTAGATGCCTTTGTTAATAGATCTGTACGCCTGTGATGTTAGAAATATATTCGCAATTGAAATTCACATTACTTGAATGTTTTTGTTTAATAAAGAGATTCATTAGATAAATCCATTACGGTATTATTGGTTATAGATAGGTAGGTACTTACTTATTTGCAATGTTGTTACGAGTTATGGCTGTTTTTTTTATTCACATAACAATTACCTACCTGGACACAAATAGGTAGGTACCTGCTTTTTTAACAATGTTAATTATCTCCTAATAATTATAATTAAACGTCAATAGTCCTACTAATCAAATATTTATATTTCTGCAAGTTTACCTACTGTTTTCGAATCGAAACGAATTCCCATTTCTTTAATAACGAGCATATTAATATCAACGGACTTATTTGAAGAGATGAGCTTTAGATATATTTTATAGTAATTATTTAGACACATTGGTGTTTTTTTGGATTTTTTACATTATTTAAATTAGATTGATCAAATATTAATAAGCTGAAGTATCGCCTGTTATTTTTACAGGCAAAATATAAAAAATTGGATCCTTGTAAACATAGACAAGAGTTGGTAAATTTATAGTTAAAAGAAGATACTTACATTTAATATCATGTAAAAACTAATAAGAAATGTTTGGGACTTTTATTTGGTAAAGTATATAATTAAGTAGGTAAGTACATAGTAGTTTAATGATAAATATCTGTCTATCTTCACATTAGCTTGTGTGTAAATTATATGCAGCATTTTATTTAAATGGAAAATATAAAATTTAATTTCTTGATATTTAAATTCGGTGTCGGACCAAATAAAATTTTACTTCCTAGTATAATATCTACCTATAGTTATTAAATATTATATTTATTGCATCGTTAAAAACAAAGTAGGTAACTGACTATTTATTAAAACCTAATACAATAGGCATATCTACCAAGGGAACCTACAGAATGGATATAGGAAAGAAGTACCTATGGCATTAATCAAGAGGATATGTTTAAAATCATGATATAACTGGAAAAGATTTATTCTTATTGTTTAAATGTTTCTACATAATTATAATTAAATGCTAATATCTAATAATCTCGACTTTATAAGATCACTTGGAATGTCATAATAAATTCAATTAGCAATTTTTATACCTACCTACTTATTAATTATGCAGTAGGTTTTTTTACAAATACATGCATATAACTAAACTCATCTAGCAATTTGTTAAATTACTTTTTAAAACTCCATACAAAATTATCCATAATAGGCAATTATTTGCCGTCTTTACGATATTGGTAATTAATGTGTACCCAATGACTTTATATTATAACACAAACAAAATAAATTTTAAAAAAGGATAAGATAATTTCCTTATTACCTTCAGATAATTTTCCATTTAACCACATTCTTATAACAGTTTTAAGATAAACAACTAATATCATATTAAACTTAAGTGTAATGATATTAGGAACTTTAATACAAAATGATACAAATTATACGACATATGATAAAATGTACCGATATTCGCACGTCACTAAATATGAAAATATACGGGAGGTATTACAAGCAATAGGCATTTGATATCAAAAGTTATGACATTCGTGACAACATCAAATTAAATATAGCTTCATAATTAAAAACATGAACAAAAACAGCCGACCGTCGGGATGTTGCCATTAATAGCGCCAGGCTCATTGGGCTACCGAATTAACGAGGATCATTCTAAACCGATCATATAATTACGATCCACTCGACCTCAGAATACCTACCTCGGCGAGGCGGGGCCGCTCAGCGATCAATACCGTGGAATCGCTAAGTACACAGACTCTCGACAAGATAAACATCGCCGTCCCTTTCTCGTAGAGACGAAACCACGCACGCGCGAGCAAGAGAACGCCTCTCGCCCATTAGCCGTCGTTCCTCCCTATGGGCGTACACCGTCTTCACAGTACGGTAGCCCGTCATGCTCAGTCTCAGAGCGACTGCGTTCCGTGCGCGTGCGTGCCGCCGGACCATGCGAACCGGGTGAGGGTAGCCACCATGCTCGTGCCTCCTGAGATGATGGCGGCTCAATCAAAACTAGTCTACCAGATGAACAAGTACTACAATGAGCGCGTCGCCAATCGTAAGGCGCAGATCGCTAAAACGATCAACGAAGTATGCAGGATCGTTCAGGATGTGTTGAAGGAGGTCGAGTTGCAGGAGCCGAGGTTTATATCCTCGTTGACGGATTATAATGGCCGGTTCGATGGTTTGGAGGTGGTGTCACCTCACGAGTTCGAGATCATCATTTACTTGAATCAAATGGGAGTCCTCAACTTTGTGGACGACGGCTCCCTGCCAGGATGCGCCGTGCTTAAGCTGAGCGACGGCAGGAAGCGCTCCATGTCTCTCTGGGTGGAGTTCATCACCGCCTCGGGATATTTGTCTGCTAGAAAAATACGCTCACGGTTCCAGACCCTAGTGGCGCAGGCTTGCGACAAGTGCTCCTATCGTGATTGTGTTAAAATGATCGCCGAAACAACGGAGGTAAAATTAAGAATTCGTGAACGATACATAGTGCAAATAACACCGGCGTTCAAATGCGCCGGCTTATGGCCACGATCGGCTGCTCACTGGCCGCTGCCGACCATACCCTGGCCGCATCCCAATATTGTAGCCGAAGTGAAAACTGAAGGTTTCGATTTATTGTCAAAAGAGTGTCTCACCTTACAAGGCAAGAATTCCGCAATGGAAGGAGATGCATGGGTGTTAAGCTTCTTTGAAGCTGAAAATCGTCTCCTACAAGGCGGCTGTAGAAAGAAATGCTTGAGTATACTTAAAACTATTAGGGACCGGCATCTAGATTTGCCAGGAAACCCCGTGACATGCTACCACATGAAAACGCTTCTATTATACGAGTGTGAGAAACATCCTCGCGAGCACGAATGGGACGAAGCCGCTATCGGGGACAGAATAAACGGAATATTCCTTCAGTTAATATCATCACTCCAGTGTCGTAGATGCCCTCATTATTTCCTTCCTCACGTGGACTTGTTCAAAGGCAAGTCACCAACAGCAATGGAAAACGCAGCTAAACAAGTCTGGCGACTGACGAGAGAGATGCTCACGAATTCAAGGGCTTTTGAGAAGCTTTGAGCTGACTGTGTAAAGTCCTCAGTGAAGTGAGTGAAGTGTACCGCTAAGTTAATCCAGTCATTTTAGATGTTTAGTCGGGTTAGTTAGTGCGTTAGTTCTAATGAGTAAGGAGGGATGTGACTCGTATCTTATTCCATTGGAGAACAGACTGTAAGTAGACGTGATACTACTAACATTAGGTCCTTTCAAATATTATTTGTGATATAATGTAAATAGCTTACTTATTGTACAATTTTAGTGATATTTATTTCGATGAAAAGATGCGAAAAATCGTGTATTTATTTGACTGAAAACTTTTAAAGTATGTAGGTGTATAATCTATATTATAATAAATAATTCGAAAGAATGTTACTCTTTTTATTGAATATCTCATGTTTAATGTTCTGCAGTAGTTGGTGTAAAAATATATCGACATTTAAAATGCTTTTAAGGTGTTTTTTCACTTATTTTTATGAATTCATTCCAACGGACAGATAAGGCTTTTATTACCATTTTAAAATCCTTCCAACTTGGTTTCTTGTTACGTTTGAATTAATTATAAAATAGAGAAACAAAAGCTTTATTTAACTAAAAGTAAACTCATTAATAAATAGGTAATTATGTTATCGTTGTCGTAAAAATATTTAATACGATATACAATGTTGATATTTCATATTTTTTAACGATGAAAGATAACTAACTCAATTTACATCAAAATACCTACTTATCAAAAATTAAAAACAAAAATCATATTTGAATGAATGTCTAATATTTTAATGTAGTTATCATGTTATTAGTATTAATTAGGCATATTAAAATTATACTGAACAGTAAAATATATTAAAATATACTATATTTTATCTCAAAAAAATCGCCTATGTGAATTATAAAAGTACTAATGAGTTCATTTACCTACATCAAAAGAAATCTGTAATTTTAAACAAACCTCCTCAGTGAAAAATAAAGGATTTCAAATATGAATATTTAGAGATTTGTTATTCATATTATAAAAGAAAATCTTCACATATATATTTATTATAGTGTATGCTTTATATGAACACCTATGTAGTACCTACCTAGTACTAGATTAATATAATAAATATTGTTTGGTTAGTAACAAATTCAATATTAAATTTACAGGTAGTATAAAGAATATATATGTATGTAATATATGAGAATGTATATGTATGTAAAAAGTTATTAAGAATATAAAAAATATATATTACTATTAGGTTAGCTAATAATTGACTCATGGTTTCATATATAACTTAATAGAAAAGAAATAAATTGGAAATATTAAATTGTAATTTTTCATGCATAAACCATTTCCCCTTAAAATACCTTCATAGCAATTATAACTTGTATTATAATCAAACCATGCACGTAAAAATATCATATATAAGTTAGATATTAACGACATTATAAAATAATATTCTCAAGCATTATTATTTATGGTTAGTTTAACAAAAGCAAATCAATTCAATACTTGAGGCGTGCTAAAATAAAAGCCAGCAACTCAATCGGCTTGCGTCCTACGTATCGTGTTTCCTGCCCATATATTACGTACCTCGAGCACTTTGTATAGAGCACTTCTATATAAAACAGTGAATAGCTCGTTTAATTTAACGATAAATTTGTTTGTTTAAAATCATGTACCTTTCTATTTTCTTACATAAAATAATAATTTTGAGATTTTCATCAGTAAAAAAACTGTGTGAAATATATTAATATTGATTAGTAATTAAAATATAAATTGAAGAAATAGGAACACATATCATTAATGTCGAACTATTTAAAATTTTACAATTCCTATAATATACTTATTATAGGAATTGAAATAGTATTTGAAGTTACTACTTCAATCTTCCATAATGTAAGGTGGTAGAGAATATCAACTTCAGATATCTTTTATATCTTCATGGTAGAGTACATATTTTACCATTAAGACCGCCATTTGTACAAATTGGTTTTATGTATAAAGATTTAATTTAATAAGTAAATATAAAACTTTGTAAATAAACCGTAGCCATGTGAACTAAGCTACATTCCTTTAGCTATGGCTGTAACAATATATAATTAAAAATATGTTATTTTTAATCAATTTTTTATATAACTGACGATAACAATGCAGATTTTGTTACTTTAAGATTTAAGTTTTTTATATTAAATAACCTGAGCATTAAAATCACGTGCGAATTAAAATAAAACCCACTCAAATATAAACAAGTAGGTATCGACTCATTCCGAGATACTTTGAAATAATTGAGAGAAAAATAAAAGATCTTAAATGAGTGAAACAGGACCAAATACGATACAATTAAATACATTCGCATAAAGTGTACAGTGAACCGAGAAGTGCAACTAATGTGGTCTTTATTCCTTTTATAATAAGTTTATATTAGTCGTGACCTGCGCGGGAGACCGTACATATCTTGGTCCGGCGGCCGTTGCCTCCTACGCGCCTTGTTTTTAGCTTTTGTCCTCAAATTTATGAGCACTTCAAGTAAAAACTTTAAGAGTATACTGTGTTAGGTTTAAACATTTAATTTTATATTAAAATATGAGCGCAATAAACACAATGTACGTACAAGTCCTGTCAGGTCTAGTTGAAGTTTCTGTCATTTATTTCACGAAATAATATTTATAGTTAATATATGTAATTAATTTACCTTGTGAATAAAGCTATAATAAACCGTAAGGAGTAAGATTTTTTATTCGGTTTTTAAAAAACACAAAAAAAGTTGGTTTAGTAAAGATATCAAAATTAAAGATACTAAGAATAGATATCATAAAAAGGAATAATATATATACCTATGTATTAAGAAAAGTGATAGATTTTATAAAAAAACAAAATTAAACCCGAAGATATAAACAGTTTTAATTTTTCCTTTTACCTAAAGGATATCCAGCAATCGAAGCGCAGCAGAAAATAAAAACATAAATACTTATTCCTTATACAAATATAATAAAACATAATACGTCACCTCTAGCATCACAAACTGGACAAGAAGATTAGCATTCAAGTAATAAAGTTACAACACGTAGTCGGTATGCACATACATATGTACCTACCTACACACATATATATATACGCATTTATAATCAGAAACATGACCATTACCTACAACGCGGATAAAACACTTAAATTAATATTCCTTGATATTTTATTAAAATAACGTTAATGTCACCGAACAAAGCACCTACAAAGTAGAGCCAGTTTGAAATAAAGATAACAGAACATTAAAACAATCACGAAGCAATAACCTCAATAATAAAAGTCCTACGACGAACACCGCACGGGCTACATATCTTAAATGATTCAATTTCAACTTTAATAGCCATCTAGAATTTAATTTTATATCTCCATTTTAAAATTAACATTACCTATCGTTTAAGATAAGATATACTATTCGATACGATGTAAAGATTATCGCAGACGAGATATCAAGTGTTAGAGGGCTCTTGTACAGTGCTTCCGATATATGGATGGAAATAGCGATCAAATTATAATAACAGAACTTGGATGAAGTGGTCACTCTTACAAATATTCTTGCGATTGTTTCCGACTTATATTTTCGAATTCGAATCGGACGCTGTGCGTAAGCGACCTTAGATTGCAAGGTATAAAACTACACTTTATAGTCCATGTAGATAGTGTAGGTTTATTTCAAGTAGGTACCTGGATATTATAGCCGATTTATATACTTAAGACAAAAATATTAATCATAATAAATGTTTTGCCTATTTCATTGTACCTACATATTTAGAGTTTTTGAAGTGCAATAACAATCTAAATATTAAGAATATTGGTTCAATAAAAAAGCATGTTATGTTGCAAATCTATTCTAAAAAAATTAAGGACACAATTGTAACATAAATTAATTTTCTTATAATATTTTTGACTGACAAAAAAAAATCTAGTGGTTTTTGTCTGATTATTTCTAAAAGGAACATCCATTAGGAAAGCTTGTTATTACTAACAGTTAAAACTACAACACTGGGCGGACGTATCGCCGAGGAATTGAATAGTTTACAAATTATCGTAGTAACGAGGAGGCAGGCCGGGGCGTGGAAGCCGTCAAAACATGGGGCACGGACACAGAGCATGGCGGCGACCCGGGTGATGCTATGGACTACTTTAAACCATAATGTACCATTTGAAGGTGTAAATCATATCTCCTATTTAGGTTTATTCTTTTATTCATTTTTTATTACTGTCATTTACCATATTAAGTTCTGAAAGGAGTTTTAATGACGTGACGTTTTGAGACGTGCTTACAATTTTCAGCAATGTAGTAGCTTTATATATGTTTTGATCTACATGCACACACACATCTGTACACACCAACAAAAGATACATAACTTTGAGTCAATTCATCGGCAGCGGGACTTCGATGGATAAGTAAGTATTCTAGAAATGCAATCATAAAAAAATAGTTCACAGACTAACCTCAACTAATTAAGGAATGAAGCAGAATAAATTTAGGCCTCATACAATTAACTGCCAATTACAGATATCGGAGTGTGTGAAGCGATCGTAAATCTGTCCTGGTATTTATGTGTTGCGTGTACACTAGGATACATCTAGCTTTTATAATACTCGCACGGCATCACTATAATAAATTAATCTTTTAAACAATTATTTCAGTAATTATAAAAAAAAGCAAAAAACCCTCATTGTTTTACAGTTTTTTAGGGTTTATATAATGATTAAAACAGTTTTATTTATACAACCTAGTCAATATAAATATTTGATAGGCAGAGATCTTAAAACCGTAAAAGGTTACGATAAAAAGTTAGTTATAAATAATTCCAGGTAGTATTATAGTAACGGTACACTAATGTTTTATTATTATTATGGGTAATTATATTTTGGTTTTTATATATTAAGAGATATATCTGGTTGGGGAACATGATCACATTAAGACTGCATCTCGAGTAGGTTTCGTTATGTGCATATATCGAAATAACTACGTGGCTGACTCAATATACTTTATTGGCAGTATGACTAAACAATTGGACATCTATACTTTTTGTCATTTAAGCGTACAGTTAGTCACTCATCAATTTTTTTAG
Source organism: Napeogenes sylphis (assembly GCA_959347405.1). Taxonomy (NCBI): domain Eukaryota; kingdom Metazoa; phylum Arthropoda; class Insecta; order Lepidoptera; family Nymphalidae; genus Napeogenes; species Napeogenes sylphis. The sequence goes on along the minus strand of OY365777.1, from coordinate 27,648,068 downwards.
AAAATATTCATAAAAATTCTTGAAGAATTTTGTTATTAAGCTTTCGTGAACCACGATAACTATTATAAATATATTTAGCACGCTATAATCACGTAAGGTAATCGGAATTTTGTCGACTAGTTTAGAATCCATTCGGCGTTCCTATACATGAGCTCGAATCCAATGAAACCCAGAGACATGAGACTTACCTACATGAAACCTAAGATGTCTTTCTATTACTGGTACATTGTACCAGGCGACCATTAGTATCAGCCATCAGAGCATAGCGAACTTGCGGCGTGAACTCACAGTTAATTCATAATTAATCATAATAATTCATTTAGTGTATATAGCCTGGTAAATAAATATAGTCAGTCTATGAAGAAGACCATTTTCTGCTGATTCAAGTCAAGAATCGCATTTTATCTAATCCTGAACCGGAGCAATAATTTAGAAAGTATTATAGAAATTATGGAAAACCTAGAATAGAGAACCCTTACTCCAAATTGACCATCAATATATCTAAAAATAATGACAAGACAAACAAGCTCCTACTTCTTTCAAATCTCTCTTTTTCTTTTACTGTATCTGAATATAAAGGGTACGTTCTTTTTTTATCATTACTTCTATTATATTCTTGCCCAAATATTTAGAAAGAAAATAGTAAAACACCTGAATTGAAAAACACTTAAATTGAAAAAAAAAATCAAGATTCATCTGCTGTACCCTCAAACAATTCCATAGAGAACACATTGGCTACCGTAGAATCCAGAAGAAAGGTAAAAGCAAGTTTTAAGCGTGATGAAGTAAATGTCTTACCAAGAAAAAAGTTGGTTTTTTTTTTGCTTTTTTTTTCATCTTTCATGGTTTATCTCTCTCACTCTTTTAAATATATGTTATAGATGAGGTTAAATACGTTTGTCATAATTAATTAATTTTAGATTGATACTTGATTTCAAAACAAGTGTAGTTACAACCATATGACATTTTGTTATTAAAATAAAATATTTAATAGACAGTTATTCAGTAAACCGCTTTCATGTTGAATCACAAATATTTAGACATACTTAATTATATAAAATACACACACATAACTGATAAATTTAATACTATTTATTTATATTAACTATTTGGTAATATTTTTTTATAAAATAATTTACATTAGACTTTCAAATTCTTATATGGTGTAAAATGAGAACATAAATATGCACAAGAAAATAGCAATGCGAGAAAAAATAGATATATAAATTTAATTTCAAAATTTATAGCATCAACAATTTTTTAAAACAATTCGAATTCTAATTCAAAATATCTTTATTCATTCGTCAATTACATTAAATTGGTCAGTATAGTGAGTGAGTACCTAAGCTACCATTAACTATCTCGGCAGCAATTATTGCAATTATATTGAATTTTAATCATTTCTATAACAATACTATCATAAAAAATTATTACATATCAGAGTGTCGGTAGTAGCGCTGGTGCCGCCATCGTACAGGTCAAAGTTCTTATTTTACGTGACAACAATGATAATAGGACTATTAACAGTTTTATAATGAAGAGAAATATGCCTAGATACAATATACCTACATTTGAAAACATGAACTTAGGTTCTTCTATGATATAAATAACTTTATTAATATGTATATTTTTAATGAAATATGTACTCATTATATTCTACTTTTTATTAATATATCTAAATAGTTATTATGTTAAAATAGCATTTGAGTTGTTTTAAATCAAGCAGCTGCATCGTTTTTGCAGAAAAACTTGTCAAATAAAATACATTTTGAAAAAGTGTACATAAAGTAAGTATTGTTATATTTATGAACTTTGAATGTAATTAATATTCTCAATGTTTTTTTAAACTCTAAGGTGATTATTTAAGTCAGTGCAGCTGTGTATCCTCATAAAGAAAACGAATAGTGGGACAAAAAGATAAAAATTATGCTTTATTTATTATATTTTTCGAGCAAATAAATATCAATATATATAAATAATAATGAACAGGACATCAATCAGCTATACCAACATTACGTAAATTTAGACAGCTCTTTAAATATTTATTTATTTATATAAGGCAAATTTTGTGTTGGCATTATCTACCGGTTAATCTTTATGGATGGGTAAGAAATTATGGGTAATCTTTGTGGATGGGTTCAAATAACAAATATATAATCAATATTTTGTTAAGTTTCATTTTCTTTGATGTTATTTGGGCAATAATTGTAGTAGGGAGCAAAACCACGTGTACCTAACTTATTTCAGTACACATATATTCAGAGTACGTCGAGTGACCGTCTTTTATATTACGGTAAAATTAAATTAAAATAATCTAATCGACCACAAATTGACGGGATCCCACTTCGTGGTTTTGCAAAAGATTATACCTTAAAATAATGCTATCTAAATTCATAGTATAACAATTTTCACACACTGCGAAAAGGCATCGAAGCGTACGGCGAGAAACCAATGTAATTTGTATAATATTACTATTCACTATATGAATTATTCAATAACGCAGCCACGACTCCATCTTTATTCGATTACAACATCATACACGGCCACCAGATGGGTAACTAGAGATTCAAGTAGACTGCAACCAAGAGTTCGATATTTAGAATGGTAGCTGGGTTTGAAGGGGTAAGGATTATCATATGACGTGTTCATAATCTGCGCATTTGAAGGTAATGAGAGATATTCAGGCTAAATATGTAGAGAGGATAAAATGCATTGATTATTGATTAGAAAATTTTAACTCTAGTCAAAGTTATATGTCGATCGTATTATAATAATGTTATGACAAATATGAAGGAAGGACCTATAAAGAACTTAAGTTGGTAGTACCTTATCTTTGTATTTCTTGTAATAATAAATCCCTTCTCCAATAATAGCAATGTTTTTTCGATTGACGTCATTACGTTGTTTGGATCCTAAAAACCTAGACGACTATTCGCGTTAGTGTCCAGTTATTGTATTACAAATACTAGAATACATTATACTGTCTAGACATTCAAATTATTGTGGACCTAGCATTTTCGTTTTGTTACTAGGTATGCCTGTTTTGATAAAATTCATGTGTAATTATAAACTCTGCTCTGTTTGAAATATTGTAATTTAATTATTACATTATAAATATATGATATTAAGCAGTTCAAAGGATAAGACTTAGTATATTTTTTATATTTAGTTACATTTATGGATATTCCATACAAAATAATAATAAAAAATCTGATATTTGCAAAATACTAATAAACTGACGAAACATACCCTAAACTAAACAAATACAACAAAAACACCGCGATCAGTAAGACAACACCGTAACATTTAATATTTAGCGAGAAGCCGAGCGGAAGCGAAGCGCTCGAGCGGGTAATGCGGACCGACGTGTGCCGGCGGGGCCACACTGACGACGTATTGAAAATATATTATTACAACAGTCTTTATTACTTGTTATTACTTTGAAATTATATTTAGTATTATTTTTTATTTGTAAAACGTTAAAAGTATTTTGTCTTGTGATTTCTTGTACTGACCCAGAACCAAGTGAAGTATTTGTAACAAACTATCATCATTTTGGTAATGTGTCTTATAAGTAGATTTGATGGCATTGTTTGACAATTGATGGATATTAAGATCAAAAGAAAGTGAAATTTGTCAGTAAATAGAATGAAAAGGACAGAGCAAAATAATAATTTAATATTTTGTTGTTAAGCAACGCTAAGAAACGAACCCTACCTCAACTTACTTCAATACAATGCGGTAAATTTTAGAAAAATGGATCAACTTACATTATTATTATAAAGCATAATGTTTATTACAAAAAATGTATTCATGTTATTGATACAATAACAAATAATAGAGGGATTACTTATGATGCTTTAAAATTATCTTTTGTGAAGAGAAAATTATTTTTCATAACTTTTTTGGGTATAATATAGACTGTTGTATCATTGAGTGTTCATAATACTAAGGAAAAATATTAAGAATAACATATTGATTATTAACACAAGCGTACTTACTTACTTTTTTGTTCGATATATCAATTTGATTTTGGTTTTTTCTTGTTTAATGTGCATCTAAAGTAGGTATTACATAGAATGTATTTTTTGTCTAAAATTTGTAAGTTAAAAACTATTAAATTATTATTTCTTATACTGACCACAATCGCTTCGAAAATCAGAAATATATTTTAAAAATAAAGTTGTAATAAAGAATTAAAAAATATAGAATCAGTAGCATTTTAATAAACAAGTCGTCAGTAAGTTTTATTTATCATTAACTGAGAAAATCTGCCGAAAGTTTTAAAGGACTCGACGCCCCTTTTTTGTAAATAAAGTTAATTTATAATTTCCTTTAAGAATTTGAATACAAAACGTAGATAGCACATCTCGGGTTGTTCGCAAACTTTTTTTAATGCTTCTCGATAACGGCCGACGGTTAAAAAGCATTTCTGTGTATTTTTGTTAAAAAATATATATAAAAAGACCGACCGTGACGCAACCGAGGACATTTTTCAATATCGACAAAAAAAAAACATATTAGGCGAAATATAAGTTTAAAAGCAGCCCACTATCGTGTCTCGCTTGACATGCCTTTTATCGGAGGGCGATTTTTCAAGGCACCGAAAAAAGAACAAAACTCCGTCTCCTCGCTAAAAGCGTAAGGTTTGAATTTCAAAAATACGTCTTTTTGAAATTTCATCGTTATTGTTTTAAGCGGTTGACGCAATGGCGGTTCGAGGGAGACGACACGTAACTATTATACATATCTAAAAGAGATGCATATATGTATGATAGACGGTGCACGTCCAGGGCTGAGACGTGGGCCGTAGCTCACGGCGCGCCACGTACTTTCTCATACACAATCCAAAATAAACCACCATTCAGTTTTTATGTCCGCCTGGTATATTTAGACGACAATGTCGTAGTTTTGAAGTTAAAAAAAAGTGTTAAGTGGATGATTTATATAAAGTGCGTCGTCACATTACGGCTTCCGGAGTAATTATTATATAAAACTGCTAGGAACGCGTCTTCGGCGCTGCGACGGAACCCTCTTGGAATAATTCATAGCATTTTAAGAAGTACTTTTCTTTGTCGGTTAGAACGGCTACTGAATGTGTATTCTGAAGAGTCACGTAACTTAATTACACCATTGTCTCGATGTCACCCTCTTGAATACATGGTACAATTTAATATTTAATATTGAATACAATCATAATATGCATTCCTTACTTATTTATTTGACATATCAACATGGAACTAATACTAATTAGTTTAATAAGTTTTGAAATAAAAAAATATTAATTGTCCCTTTAGTAATATATTTACCTAAGTCATCATGAATAAGATTCTGTCTCAAAATTGAAAGTTTGTTAGGTTCCAGGCTAATTAAAATAGAACAGGTGCACGAAGGACAGCGCTTCTTATCATAAAGGCTACTTAGTTCATCCAATATAAAAGATAAGAGACTGCTAAAACGACACTCAGTCGTTTTATAACCCTGCAGGTGTTTACATGTGAATATTAAATTACCGGAATAATTGAAAAAAACGAAAATACATTACAAGTTACGACGATTAGTTGTTACCTACTTATCGGATAAAAAAATTAAAGCTCATATGAAACATGTTCGTTAGTATCCAAGGCTTATTATAATACTAAGTACCATATTGACAGTTCTATGAACGTCAACCCACAAAAGTTTAATTGCAATCGAATGAATGTTCAAGAATATTATAGATAAATATACAAATAAAAAAATAATATAGATATTTGTGAGATGACGTCATTTATTAATGATAAAGACAAATATAATCAAAACCACTTTTTTGATCAACTATGAGTTAACATTTATTTATTCGTAGCGCTTTCGATCACAAATGATCAGAATTCAATTACAAGAATCTCGTGATAGAACAGCAATGCCATCATTATATCTGTATCTATATCTATTATGATAGTCCAAGAGTATCTAATAACTACATGTAATCTATGTTAGAACACGTCCGTCCGTAGACACGCGCCAGGCGGTAGGCGCCGCGTCCTCACTGCTGGGCTCTTACAAGCTCTTCATAAATCATTTCACTGTTTGTTTACACCAATTACAAATATTTAAAAAGGAATTTCATAATTGAGACCTAAATCTCGTGTTTTTATTTTTTTTTTGTAATGTTAATTATGCATTTATAAACAATAACGCTCTAATAGATAATTATCCTAATGTAATTTTACATGTCGTTTCGTTGATTTTTTTTTATTAAAAAAACGAACAGAACTCGAATCTGCAATCTCTTAAATGTCATGCCCGTCACTCTATGAACTGAGCTACCATGTCGAAGTATTTTAATTTTTTCAGTTTTGTAATATTATTAGTGGTTATATAAAACGTTTTAAAGGATTAAACCCCTTTTATTTAGCAAAAAGCAAACATTAAAGGAAAATATACGTACCTACATCAAAGTAACAAATACACAAATAAAAAATATTTGTTTAATTTTGTTTATTTTCATCAGAAATGCAAGTGAAGGAAGAATTTGGAATACCTTAACATTTTTGGCAAGTAAAACGCATTTACATTGATTGTGTAATCAACACACGACAAAACACGAACTGTAGGAGAGGCAGGCAGTAAGTTCTTTATTTTATAAGCTACATTATGCGGGGAACATAAAACGACAATGGAATGTGACAGAAATATCAATGGATCTATCATTTTATATATTCAGGCGTTCTCTAAGGACGTCCAACGGTACTTGAGATAAGTGCACTCAAGTGCAAGCTGCAAACAATATGATTACGGCAATGGCCTTCTGAATTTCTAAGTGGGTGGCGGCGCGTGCCCTCTGTTTATTTATTTCTCTGTGCATTTTGAATAACATTTAGATGCATCTATTAATTAAGGGTTTTATAATTATAATCTTTTTTTATATTATTTAAATTTATTTTACTTCAGGTTAATTAAAAAAAAAATCCATTCTGTCCCGGCTGAAATGGACTAGAAGGTACGTTTTTGTATAAAAATAGCAACAAAATGTCAACATACATAAAAATATAGAAAATATAGCATCAACATTTACTAAATCACCGCCCAGCATTTTTATGAACGCTATTCTAATAAAACGTATAAACTTTGACGAGATAAACTTCCAAAACTATTTATAATGTTATTTTCCCGTCTGATATATTTTATATATAAATGTGCTGCATAAATAAAATAAAAACTAAATTTAAGACATAAATAGAGGTAGTTCGTATGAGAAACGTCAGAAATATTTTCCTACCCTCTGAAATAGTAGGATTATGACGTTTAATGTTCATTTTATAACAACAGAACATTTCGTCTATGCAATAAAAATAACACCGTGTATTTTTAATTCAATAAACACTGATCATAAATATAACAAACAAATGACTCAAACTTTGAAAAACTGTAAACATTTTTCTTAGGGGTGCGAGTAATGAAAATAAATGACACTAAAGCACTTGTGTCTCGTAAAAAATTTAATTCATTGCCGAGACCATCTTGTCTAAAGTATGCTGTATACATATAAGTATATAATGTAGATGTTTGTGTTATTTTCTATAGTTATGTAAATATTGGACGGTTGGTTTAAAAAAGGCTAATATATATTTAGATGTATTTCATAAATAAATGCGAATTACAGTAAATTTCTTCTATCAAAGTATGGTATGCTTTGGACCACTGACCAAATAGTTAATCTTATTTAGAAAGATATTAAAAGTAAAAGGAACAGATAATAATATTTACATTTTATGCATCTGATTTATACTACTACTTTCTATGACTACTCTTTTCGTCTTTACGTAATTCTTTGTACTTTATGTTTTCGAATAAATGCTCTTATTAAAAAAAAACAGGAGTCGATTTTTAAGCAATTTAGTGATAATTTATTATTCTTCAACTTATTATCGAAGTACGATATCTTAATCGACGAAAAGATTTCAATCCTAAACCACGAAACACAATGTTTTTATGACAATTAACATATACATTTTCTAGTAGGTAGGTACTAAAGAACACAGGTTGTATTAATTAATAGCAGTAAATATTAAAAGCTTGTAAATTAAGCAGACTATAAATTATACTTTTATGCAATATATTGCAATATATAACAATTATATTGAAAACTATTTTTAGAAAAACCCTATATTTCCTAACGTAAGAAATCCCAAGCAACACTATATTTAATAAATAATAAACTGCATTCAGTAGCTATCTATCAATGTCTATAAATTACATCAAAACTGTCACTCACTAACGCCAACCAAGTACCAGGCGCCCATAGAGCCTAAGTAGGTTATAATTTACTGCATCTCCTAATGGAAGGAGCGCATTAAAAGCGTCCTAAAACGTTTAACGTATTAATAGAATACAGCGACATTACCCGGTCGCCAGGTGCTTTTGGTTGAAAGGTAACGCTTAATGGCTGAAGACACTTTACTAAATTTGGAGCTCGCTATTTTTATGACACAACGGAATAATTTATGTTATTATGTTTACTTATTAACTGTGAGAAAGATAAGACTAACTTGATAATATTTGCAACATAATAACTTAAAAGAAAAATAAAATAACGACAAACCACTTTTCCAACAGTCAACCCTATTAAATATGCTTTCTAAAAACAAATTAAAACACATAAAACAATTCAGGGGCCATCGTTAACCCTTCCGCGTTTGAAATAAAATTACTCCGCGAATTAACCCCCAACCCTTACCATGCGCTTTAGTAACCCCAAGCTTTTAAATTATGATGTATTACTGTTAGGTGACTGACAATTTGTATCAAGCTTTTATTTTAATTTGTTTCAAAATCTTCTAAATTGATCTTCAAACTAAAATTTTGTTAAGAAACTGTTTTGATGATTGGCTTTTAATTTATTTTATATATCTTATGTAAACAGTACTAGGCATATTATACGAGTTTTCTCATATTTTCGCGATAAAAGTTAGAACATAGAGTGATACATTATTTATATGCAAAGGGAACTAAAACATAACTGTAAAATAAAATGCGACCCGTCACCTGTAAGTGGAGAGGAAACCAATTTAATCTCAAAGTGATGGGGACAAAAAGCGAAATCCGCTCAAATAAACTACAAACATATGCTCTTGTTGCAAAGTAAGCCTTATCGTTTTTACATTAGAGTTCAGAATAGAGTACGAGAGCCGCAACCCTCAAGAGTATAATTCGGAAGAGCCCTTGAGATAGAGGATCTCTCTCGCGGGAGTCACTCTCCGACAATTTGCAAAGAGCTTTAGGGTTGATAGCGAAAAGGTAATTTCCATGAGATATACCTATTTTTTATAAAAAAAATAAAAACATTCAAATAAATCAATATATTATATAAATTATTTACAGCGTGCTTTTAATTGAATGTGTAACTTTTATAAAAAATACTTACAACAGATGTGAGAACAAAGAGTTTACTACTATGAATAATATTTAATAAATATATATGTGAAAATATTTAAAAATCGGGAATTAACGCCTACGGAATGGGTATCACATACCTTTTATTTGTCTGACGTTTCGACCAAGTTGCACCAACCGTGTCCACCGGCACCGATTTTTAAATAATTATAATATATTATGAAACGCGATAGTTTAAAAGTTAGTAATATATATGTATATATATGAACTAAAATCAAAAATAATATTTCATTATAATGAGACAGCCCTAGCAGGCGGTGGATAGTCCCAACAGAAAGCAAACATCGCGCACCCTGCATGTTTTGACTCCGCCGCTTCCCGCCTATAAATCACACGCCTAATGTATCGAATCGAAGCAGCCAGTGTGTAACCACCTTTACTACATCCACAAATGAAAATAGATTCTATCTGCTAGAAGTAGAATTCAAAATTGCTTATTACAATGATTTTTATATTACTACGACGTTATCCTTACCATTTTATGTTATAAAAATGATTTCTAATGTCATTCATTAAGGTTTAGATTTGTTTGTACTCAATAATAAATCCGCGATTCGACAATGCCAGTGCCTAGTGAATTAAAAAATATATTTTGAACTCTCGGTTATATTTAAGAGTCCTTATTGTTTAGTAACAAGGTTCAAAATTGCATCTGTAAGTATGTCTTGTGGGTATTGTTATGTTTCAAAGTTCAATCCACATGAAAGCTTTCAGATTAGTGTTTGATGACATCATTATTTCGCGGGTGTCGGTCGTCCTCTCTGCCGGCGCGAGGGACTCACAATGATTTTTTTTTACTCATCCATCATTATTCAGTGATTTATTGTTACAATGCAATTTAGTAAGCAGTATATTTGAATTACTTTTAAATTTACTTTTCGAGAAAAAAAAGGATGGAAAACAAAAATATTCAAAATATCTTCTCAAAACATTTTTTTGTCGTTCTTTTCATACAATAAAGAGATTTATGAAAAAAAAATAACTGCATGAGAATACTTAGCTACTGCCTTCAAATATATTTCACTTGCCATGTCTATGGTATCATAGCGCTGATACTAAACACACATGATGCAAAACAAAACAACTGATTTATTTCCTAATAACTATTGTAAAGTCTTCTAAATCTCGTAAACCTCATGGGATTGGAACATCCCTACATTAAAGGCAAACAAATATCGCTCTTATTGCCTTCAAAGTAGATTTATTTTTATTTATAACAAATAAACTTTGTATAACATTATAGCATATATAAATGTAAGTAGAAGTCAAAATAAAATGTATCTTATGTCTTGAGACATAGAGCTGTTATAAACTGCAGGATTCATTTGTAATAAATAACAAGGAATGCCCCTTGTTTCAATTTTCCAGATCAGCGGCCCCAAACGAGCCGAGATCACAGTAATAACAAATATAATGCTGAATTGCTAAAATGTAATTGGATTTGACTAAAAATTGGGAAATTATGAACAGATTTTGCGAAGTTTGTTCACAAGTTATATCAAAATCGGTTCAGGCGTTATTATTACCAGATATTATAAGTCTACATATACAATAATATTTATTATTGTAAAATCTTAAATCTAAACTCATTTGTAAATTCTCCCTGAATTAGCAACATCAATAATATAACACCAAATGTTAGTGGGGTTGTAATCCACTCTCTTGGGACTCGTAACGCGAGACCGACGGACAGACAGATAAACTTGTTCGAACATAACAGTACGTTACGTCCCCGTTCATCCCGTAGGTACCATCCCGTGCATACACTCTGGATATTGATTGTCACTCATTTTGAGATTACACGGACAGAAACATATTTATATATCGGATGATAATTTTTTTTAAGAAATCTACTTTTTTTTTCTTATGAGGAAATTAGATATTATCCCTGAGTAGCAAGAGGCTCCATAAACATATAAGTAACAGATGCGTACAGATGTACTCGAAACAATAATCAGTGGATTACACAAAGAATTGTCCCGTATGAGAATCGAACCCATAACCTTTGGTTCAGCAGTCGGTTCAGCAGTTACTAAACACTGCGTCAACTGGTATAGAGAGATATTTAGATAGAGAGCTAATGATATAATCAAGAAACTGAATCTGGATCTTTTCGTGATTTTTTAATGCTACTAAGTAGTAATATATTCATATGTTATACATGTATTTGTGTTAACTTAGAAGACATCGCGTGATCGAAGGCACGCGACGTCACTTTTGACTCGGTATCAATTTCATGGCAATCCAATTTACCTATTTTAGGTTTTTAACTTCCCTTCTTGATTTTCCCTTATAATAAAATTAAATTCCCCTCTAATTCCTTTGTCATTTAGAACCAAATGAACGTTCTCAAAATAAACATCTGTAGCGAGCATATATTGTGTACTATGTACCTCAAGAGTATGCATCATTAATTGTCCATTAACGACTTAGGTACTTACCTGTGGCATTATCAGCGGATCTTGAATCTTGGTAAGTATGTAAATAAGTTAATACGAGATTCCCGTGCGTCTAAATGTTATCTGCGATCGAACGTCGGGTTGCCATGATTTAGAACAGATATAAAAACAACGTAAATTATAAATATATAAGAGCGTTATGTAAATCAAAATAAATCATAATAATATATCATAATGTTCAAAATACCTAAGGACATATAACCGTATTGAATAATACAAATACAAATAATAAACTAAATTTCTACAAGAATAGATATTCAAAAGAATCCATGACAATATACTACAAATTGGTAACCCATGGCAACCCTATCGATGCAGTTCATACGCAGTATTAGTTACACTGGTAAGCTCGGATTTCGTCAACTTACCTGGAACAGATAAAAACACAATTTACTACACAGCGCAGTAACTCCAGCAACAAATTAACATCAAAATATTGTGAGAGGGTGTACAGATATATACCTACTGAATATACCGGTTACATATCGTTGGTTGCAATGAGATTACTCTGTTAAATGATTATTGTTGTTCCGATTAGGTACCGCTTATAAGGAAAAAAGATATAGTTTTTAAATAAGGTAAGAAAGGAATCTGACTAATTCTCATTTCAAGCAATTCTAGAACCAATACAAGCTAATATAAAAATTATCACAGATTTATTTTCCTATCTTAGCATTATGTTATATTAGTATTCGTTTAATTCTATTGAATTATAGGTAACATTTAATTTCGCGCTAAAATTATATGGTGGTTTAAAATATTCTTTGTTTATGCGAAACAAATAAGAAGCGTTACAAATGAAAAACTGAAGTAACGCTTCATCATTATACTGTTTTAGATAATAAAGTAATAAAACGATAAGTCAATTAATATTACAGCTCATTAATCAGTACACGAGTTAAGAAGTGAGGATAGTACTTTTATGGTGGGGTTTTATGTCTATAATAAATTATTGACTGTTAAATGTTAACTTTCACTTTTTAATTACCTTATTTGATGTAATAAAAATGACTCAGATTTTTTATACGTTTGGTATTTATTGAATAAATGTTTCGTTTAGTGCAATAAAAAAAATTGTTAAAACTGTGTGACTAGACATTTAAAAGTTTGTGAACAATAAATAACGTCAACGATCGTCGTTTCCGAAGTTAGATGATCCGCGATAGCGTGTCACCAACTCACCGGATTATAAAAAGACAACCAACAAACACTCCCAAGAAAGAGACGCATAAATATATCAAATCGAAAACAATAGGAGACATCGAGATATCGCATCACACGCCACTACCCACGAACATATTTCAAAAATGGACACAAAAAAACTTTAAAAAAATAACCAACATGATAAAACCAACGTCGAAAAAAATACGTGATGGGCATTAATTAAAACGGACCCACGACCAGGATTCCAGAAAAACAAAGAAGTTAAACAAACCTTCACAGTGGGAGCCCTCGCAATGATCATCATCTCACATTTTTAATCATCGGACGTAAAAACATAACCGCCGTTCAAATTTGAACTTTACAACGAACGACATAGAGATAAGAATGTATTCTGCCAGTTGGTGTGGAGCTGTTAAAGAATATTTTTTGGTTTGTTTGTCACCGTTGTTTTAATGGTATTACGCATTGAGGAAGGGTTATCTCGCGGATCCGATCTCGAGGCAGGTACGGACCAAGATTGATTGGACACGACCCGACGTTTTTATGGCCACGATTCTCAGGTGTCGTCGACTCTCTTGCTGAGGCATAGGTTATTAAATTAGTGGAATCTATCAAGCACATAACGACCATTAACGCGTTTCTTCGGGAATTTAATTCGTGTATGTGATTAAGCATTTGTTTGTGTCACGAGAAAAGCTTACATTTATAATACGTGTTTGATGTATTGCTTTTAGTAAAATGTCTAGGGTAATCAGTATTTAAATGAATTCAAACACATGTAGGTCAAACAACTCGTACAGCAGGTATTTGGAAATAAATAATGCAAAAGTTCTATATAAAGGCACAGTTTCTCCTTCAAAGGTAAAATTTTATGGTAAGTTTAATTATTTGGAAACTAAAAAAATAAATTTAAAAAAATATACAAATCATTATAAAAGAGTCGGTGATATAGATAAAAAGCTGCGCAGGCGCACACCGACAATACTTGTCAACACAAAGTCATTGTACCTTCATAGTATGGGCGGGGGTTGACAGACAGACGGACAAAGAACCAACGGCTTTTAGCGGTTAGGGAGAATGAATATATAAAACCGTGTAATAAACCTTTTGTAGGTACTTATGTTTTGATGTTTTTATAAACCGTTTTTGTGTATTTTGTTACCGATTGCATAAAAAGTAAAGGTATGTTGTTTTCTATTGCGATAAAAAGGTTTGAGAGATATGACATTGGTATTCGAAAAAACTATATTCTATATTTAGGTAGTGTGTGGGTTATAAGACCAAAAAAAGACAAATTATGCTCACAAATATGTAGAGTTAATTATAGCAGAGAGATCAAAAGATCTAACGAAGTAAATTCACTGTATTTTATAAACAATTGACATTTCAATCAGCCAGGTGCCATTCCAACAGTCTAACTAGTGCCAGCATTTGCAAAGATGATCCTGAACAAAAATCTGATAGGAGAACAATACAATATCACATTACCTCTTAAACATTATATAAAGGTGAACAAAAATGGTACTATCGGGAACAATAGTCGATAGATATTGAAGACGGGATTTGGATTCAAAGGGATTTCGTTTTGTTTCTGGACGGCTTTTATAAATCCGAATCTGGAGGTAACTGGTGGTAGGGTATGGTTGCAGTGTAAGCGTATACATTTGATAACTGAAATAATATTTTATTTAATTGATGTTATGCAATTGCAAGTATATACTTAAGGAAAAACCTAACACTGAAAGTTTAAGTTTCAATTATTTAATAGTCCATGGTTATTATTTGTTACTAGCGATAATGCTCTATTGTAGCTCGCTCAATGTATAGTCGCACCTTTACAGGAGACTTAGTGTACTTTAAGATTCTTTCATCGGTCGGCACCGCTTTGTGCAAAACTTGAAAAGGCGTCTGATCGTAATACCGAGTAATGGGTATTTTTTTGCGCAAGCGCGATGTAAAGGCGGCGCTCAACCGCGCGCGCACGCCTCTACTTTAATTGACAACATTTCAATATTCCCTAAACAAAACGTTTATAACTTTGAATTGTAAAAAATAATTTCATAATTTTGCAACGTAAATATATGTATATATATATATATTTTTAAACTCGTCATACATTTTTGTAATAAATGTAACTAAAGCTTTGTCCAATACCATAATCAATTTCACGATCGTTTGAAACTAGATCCGATAACGTCGGTTTTGATGAAACTCAATCGTTCAAAAGGCGGTTCATATATGATGTTGTTCATTCGCCCGTGAGAGAGTACGATAGATATGATAAGCTGAAGACAAAGGTCTATAAGGAAGTGATCAAGGAATCAGTTATTGGGATTAAGTTTAAAACCTACTGCGACAGTTTAACTCAGACGAACAATGTTATCTGATTTATCTATATTAAAACATTTATCTCTATCATATCTCGGATAATATAAAAGTTTTATTCTTACCTATTAAAAATAAACGATTGTTTTTTTTTTCTAGTAGGCGGTTATATCAAACATTTTAAAAACTTTGCAAAGTGTATAAATTACCAGACTGTTAATTTTTTTATGAATATACTAAGACATCATAACCGGCTGAGCGTGTAACTTGAGCCGGTCGCGTGCATTATGCAGTGCAGCGGAGCGAACGCACGCACCAGACCTCAAGTAATGCCACCGGCGCCGATAGAACACCTTGCGAGACCCTGAGTTTGCTGGATGGCCTTAACTCAAGATATCAGTTTAAAATAAAGGATAAATTGTTCAATATGAATTGTTTCTGATTCTAAAGAGAAAATTTCCTATCCTATACCTTCGCACAAAGAACTCTACAATGCGCGCATCCATTCCTATATAGAGAACACGTAGGCGCCGTTATGAGAAATTCGCCCTAGGTAGCTAAAACAAACACGACGCACATAAATTGAGCAAACCGTGTAAAGTGTTTACATTACTGAGCAATGAATATAAATTCAACGTTTCATTATGTGAATAACTTCGATGGAATTTTCAATTGATATTTAAATGTATCTGAAATAGGATACGAGGATGAAGAAAATATTTGCGCATACAATTTTCTTAATAGCTAGACGCATAAGGCTCCAATGGCAGTTATTGTTTTAACGTATATATATTTTTTCTCTTTATTTAGCTGAAGTCCTTTATTAATGTTATTTATAAAGACAACATTGTGCATTTGTATGCAGATGTTAGTGATTAAGACCTCCGAGGCATAAATACTGAGGTAATATTAATATCAGCGCCATTAAAGGTTCTCGAATATTACTGTCATTTATCAAAGAGGAAGTACTGTAAGAAATATAATACAAAAAACAATAATAACAATTTTAAACATGCAGCTTAAAATCTGATACATGTATATTATAAATAGGTAAAAATTGCTTGCACTTTAATTTGTATACATGTTATAAGATACCTATTATGCACAAAGTTTTCAGTCAAAAGTTTTACATTTTTCTTATATGACCAATGCTTAGTCATTTCACCGGTCAAATAAAAAAAAAAGGAAAGTTTTTTATCGAAAAGCCCTTTAATTTATATTTTATCTATTATCTTTTGGTTACAATTTTTATTAATTTGATCAAGGAATGTAAGTAATAATATTGCTTGGTTTAAAGCTTTTATAAATAGTATGAAAGACAACTATAGCTGTGCGGAGTAATTAAAACCTTCCAGTACCAACTATAAAGTAGCTAGAAGTAATTTCACAACTTTCTGGTAGGAAGCACCCCGTTGAGATTTTATGCGCCTGCGCATACCCGTGGGCAGTGCTGGGTTTACTTGTTTATGAGTCAATTATATTACACAGGCTACTGAATAGTAAAATAGTTATATTTATTAAAAATACAATTAAGCTCTCGGTTAATAAAATTTATAGATAAATCGAGACACAGGAACTTTTAGGTCCATATTTATTTATAGATACAAAAAAACAGTCATAGCAATTTGTTAGCGGTACAAAGTTTCGGCCGTGCGACCTTCACGGAACATCTTAACGTACATACATACTCTTATCGATAAAACGATCACGCAACAGTCAGTCGACAAGCGACACCAGACCCCGCCCACCACAGTGCGCGTGTCTGCGACGTCCCTCTCTAACTCGACATTAATTACTATTAACGATAATAATGAATTAATCTTTAACTACATACACATCAAATTGACAGTAGGTTTTCCTAGTTGCTTGTAATTGAGTTTTAATAATATAAACATATCGTCCTGCGGATGGAACGAAATGAATGGCGGTATATTTACATATTCTGATAGGAATACCATAAACGTATTTATTATGACAGGAAAGTTACTTGAAATTAATGTAAAATCTGATTTAAAAGATAATTCGATAAAATAAATAACCACCACGTCGTAAAATGAGCTGAAATCAGGACACTTACGATGCAGATGTCACAAATGTTTCAGAGACAGCGATGACAGCTGGCGACAGTAAATCATAGCATCGTACAAATCCGGGGATTAGAGACGCTTAACACCATACGATTTGTGGCCGCGATGATACAGTGACTGGCAATACATTAAACAGGCTATTACATGTGGAAACAGTCGCTCTCTTTGGGTAATCTTTGATAATCTTGATACATCACTATCGTTATTTTATGTGGTGATGATAATAAATATTCTTAAAACTAGCTAGTTTTAGTATAAAAAATTTACGACCTTAGTGAAGTGCATACCTTTAAAATAAATATACCACTATCATACCGACTGGTTAAAAACGTTTGTAGTCCACCAAACTGTAGTATATCAGCAGCGCGGGGTGGGTTTAGCTTATAACCTTTCTTAATTATTAAAAGGCAGTCTATGGCCTACCATGCGATATGCACACTGCCTAGACTGATAAATGACTTCTCTTTATTTTAGGACTTACAATTTTTAGTTCCTACAAAATCACTCTACATATCAAGGTGATTATCCTCAAAGATGTCAAACATTACTGACAGTGAACAGGTAAATGTAAAGTATAACAAAAACCCCAATTTCACACTGTATATTTGAAGTGATTGTACAAGAAGATTGAATGATAACCAGCAGAGCGTATTAACAAGCATCTCATTTCACGGATGCGGGTGGAGAGACCGCAGCGGATTGGGACACGCGCCTTCAAAGACTGTTTTAGTGACTTGTTACGCTTTTATGGCCCTTGGTCACAGTTTTTTTATTATAATAAAAAAATTATTTTTGAATCTCGAGTTTATTTTTGAAGTGAAACTTCTTTAGGCGCATGAGGGTAAAATTTTTACAAATGAAACGTCACGCCGGTATGCAACGGAAGTGTCGGAAAAGAGAGAGAGTGATCGAGACCGATTGAGAGAGAGTAAGACAGGGCGAACGTAGCATGAGCCGTGGAGCGAGAGTAGGGAGCAAGCGAGTGAGAAAGATTGAGAGAAAAAGTGAGACAGAGCGAACGTCGTATCACGCATAGTGCTATGGATCGTGAGGTGGGAGAGAGCTATAGTGAGAAAGACTGAACAAGAGAGAGAGAGAATATGGGATATCGAGAAAGAATACACGCCCTATTGGTTGTGTATTCGTTTAATGGTTAATTATTAGAACTTTAGATGGCATTTCTGTCGCATAGCGTAATATTTACAATATTATTAGACACTTCTACAGTGAATAAACAGTAAGTGAATTTTATAAATAAAAACTTTGTGAATAAATTTGTAAGTTGTCCTGTATCAAGCAATTATTCGAAGTAAGTAATATATCTGTTATCTTTTTGTTAATTTACAATTTTTTATGATAATTGGTTTGAAGGTTAGGTAGTTTTAATATTTACAAATAACATGTGATATTTCAACTTGCCACTCGTCATTTGATAATTTAATAAATCATTTACCATAAAATAAAAATATTTCATAAATTCGCTTTTCTAAATTTGAATTCAAAAACAAAACTTAATTAATAATTTCTAATATTGACAAAAACACGTGGCATTTTTATTTACAATTCGTCATTTGAGATTTCAATAAATCATTGTGCATAAAACACTAATAACAATATTTCATAAATTCTTTCGACGAAATTTTAATTTAAAAATTGGAATTTCTAGAGTTATCATTAATTTACAAAAATTTTGTATATATTTAAATTGGATTAGGTATTTTTAATATTTACAAAAATCACGAGGAATTTTAATTTAATATTCAACATCTGAGATTTGACTATATTATTTTTCAAACAATATAAAATAAATTTATTTTAATAATTCTCTTTAATTATTTTTATTATTAAATATTAATTTCAAATAACTTTTCATTTTCAGATTGCAATGCCAAAAATTGTGGTGCGAGAGTGTGAAACACTTAAAAATAAAATATCTATTAGACGGCCAGCTAAAACATCAACAGAACGTTCACGAGAATTTAGAGACCGAAAAAAGGCTTTAAAAAATGCAGCTAGCCAAGAGTTGAATATCTCATCGTCCATCATTACAGAAACTACACCAAAAACTCCAGCAGAGCGTAGTCGTGACTACAGAGCTCGAAAAAAATTATAACTTACATTAATTTTCAACACTTTTTTTATTTTAATGACAATTAAATTCCTAACCTATCTTCCTTTTTCCCTTACTCTTAATTTTGGAAATTTAAAGTTTTAGATTTGTATAAATATAAACAAGATTTATAAATTAGTTCGCCAAAGAAGTTTCACTTCTGACATGTGTACTTTGTACGCACGCATGTTTTTTATTTTTATCAAATGGTTTATAGATATAAAATCGAAATTATCCCCAAGTTCAGACATTTCAATTATCAAGATATTTACCAAATTTACCTATTGTATGTATAAGTTAGATTTATGCCATTTAATTAAAAATAAATAAAATGATATACGGAATAATTATTAACTAAAGCGATCCATTCCATCACTCATAATGAGATCAAAAAGCACTACAACTAACTCAATAACAAAAACAGGGACGCAAATGAAAACTAATGTCACCGAGGGAGAGCCTTGGACCGGAAATAATCGAGAAAGTAATCGAATTTGATGCACCCTCACTAATGCACCCGCAGTCGATGCATCAAATGACATTTGACGTTGATTCATAGAAAAGTTTTAAAATGTAAAATTAAAGATATGATAACTAAGGAACTCATTCAAACTGAGGATAAACCGATCGTGTTTATTTGAACTTTGTAAAAAAAATATTGTCGAATATGACTTCGTCGTATTCAAAGTTTGCATCCTCTAATTCAGCAAAAATCATGTACTTTATCTACTTATTATTAGATACTGTTCAAATACCTGAAACAAGATTTAAAGCATGGAATTTTCAAACATTACATAACAAGTGTGCAAATCAACAGTCTGCTCTCAAAATGAGTATTTTGTTATATTATTATGTATGCTTATTGTCAGACTAAATAAATCAAATTTGTAAATCCGTCTGTCTGTATGTTACGATATGTATGAATATATCTCCCATACATCACAGATCATCGAGAGCGCAGCGCTCAGTAATCAGTTAGTAAGTGCAGTGTAATCTCGTTACAGCCCCAACCCCGGCTCATTAGATCGACTAATCGAATTCAGATTTCATTACCGGCCACCCTCGTCTGCTTTGTGTTGTCTTTATTTCGTGTATTGATATTAAGGAATCGTCTGAATCTCTAGGACCATCATTGAATGGGGAAAATATATTTTGATATGTTGTAGATGTAACAAAAAAAAATATGAAAAAAATACCTGAGAAAACATCTTTCATCTTCTTATCTGTATTTCAAATATACAAATATTATAATAATATTTAATACTAACATAAATGGTCGGCAAGATCAAAGAGGCTTTGGCTGCGCCTGCGCAGGGATCGTGCAATATTATATTGATTGATAAATCAACGAAGAGAAATAATATTTACAAAGCTGTCACGGTTTTATAACAAATATTCAAATAAACTTTATTTAATAATGTTATATGCTTCTCAAGTTGTGAGCTCTTCATGTTTGTGATGTATATAAAGTTAAAATAAAACAAATATTGCAGTGAGTCTTAGCAAATTAAAACAGCCAGTAGCGACAACTAAGACTCATCATCTGCATAGCACGATGCGTTTGTAAATTGATTTATAGAGAGCCCAGCATCCGAGGACGTCTCCTATAAATTATTATCACGGATATGATTTATTATTACAATAAACAAAACCGTGGAAGTGATTGAATGTTATAAAAAACACGACCAACATTGATTTATGTATACCTAGTGCGAAGTACAGTTTCAGCGAATGGTTGAAATTAATTAATACATATTGCGCTTTTATATGTCATGAAATTGTATAAGATACTAATATATTTATAATGTACTTTAGGGTGTTGCTTTTTAAATAAAACTGTTTGTAACAAATTGAATTTAAAGAACATTTATTTACTCCCATCCAAAATTTAGTTCGCCCAGACTTCGCCCAAACCAGGATAAAAACAACTATAAATATTAAATAAAAGTAACCTCGTTGCAGTAACATAAAAAAAATATTATATTATTCAACAAATTAGAGGTGGTAAAGTGATATTTGTGAAAAGTGATGAATTGTTATATTTATACTTATTTATTTGTAATGTAACTAAATGACTATTGGGAAAAAAAGTACTATACTAACTTTAATGGTCAAGTAATCATTGGTCTGGCCTGTGTAATTATTATGGTCAAAAACAGTTGATTATCCAATAATTTGAAATCGTTTATGTTTAAAAGTACTGATATTTAATAAATATCCAATCCCTCGCTATCTTATAAGCTTGTTAAAAAGTAAGAAATTGTCAACACTTATTTAGGTTGGTTCTTAAAAGGCAAGTTTCCCACTAAGGCCAGCATTGGAAGGTATTCGAGGCTCGCGCAAGCTCCGCCGCAAGTATTTTAATGCCGGTTGAACGAGGCGCGGATGAAGTTATTATTGTCTCTGTTTTTTGCTAGCCGGCGGTACGTCTTATAATTTAACAGCAAGAAAATTTTAAGGAAAATTTCTCGTGACAAAGTTTAGTAGATTGATTCTTCTAACGAGCCAATTTAAAATGTTTAACATTAGCCAAACAATGTAAATCAAGAAAAAAAAGTTTACGAGGTTTTGAAAATGTGGACAAACAGACTGAACAGAAAAAGAAAAATCTAACTTAATAACAGTACCAATCCTATATTTGTAGAACTAATCATTATTTTTGTCTTCATCAAGTACATTTGAGATATGAAAATATTCCCAAAACAACTCCAAAATGGAAGGAACTTAGCGACTCGTAAAATAAATCGTGAACGATACTATCTCGGCAGGTCTCGGTAAAAACGCAATGTTTTAATTCCATCCTCGAGAAACTCTAGATAGCTCCGAGATAATACTCCTTTTAACTATATTATTTTTTAACATTTGACGGTCGGTATGCGACGACGCGGGTGATTTTAATATTGAGGAAGTGAAGATTCCGAGAAATATTATTTATGTAAAAGGGTTTTAAATATTTTTTTTTCTAATACCTTAAAAAGATATTGACCTAATGGTCCAGTCTTTTTTAATATAGAAAGTCAGAATTAGATTGAACCTCAGACATTTAGACATAGCTACGTTTGTTTTCTCTAAAGTTTTCCGTAGTTCCGAAAGCCAAGTTAAAAAAATATATATATAATTACTATTAATTTATAATGTTAAATGTCTTGTTTTGTAGATCTATAGACCAATTCGTGTAACTATGAAACGATTAGCTGTTTATAACGGGGCCTCTCGCTGCTTGATGGATGAGTCGCTGTACAAACATACCGACATACACACTTTATGGCTTATGTTTTACATAGGCGCGTAGAGAGTATAATTGATTATTGTGTATGTTAGTAATCAAAAATAGTGAATCTTGTGAAATAAGATTACCTCATTCTGAATTTATACCAATTATTTGGGATCAGCGCAATATGTCCATAAAGAGATTGACTTAAGTGTATACACTTTTTCATTTTGACACTTTTCATATCTAAGATTTAGCAAAACTTTTTAGGTTTGGCTGACAGGCCTGGCGTCAACACTTCTTTAAAAGCATGTTGGAGTATTTTGGATAAGTGATAAGCATTTTTTTTTCCTCAGCCGACACTTACGGCTTCCTTAGAAAGTTATTTGGCATTTTTTATAAATAACATTTTTAATAATGTCTTAACTATTAAATACCAACTATTAACAGGACTTAAATCCAACCGAAATGTTATTAATATATATAATAAGGAATTCAACTGGCAACTGAAATGTGCTTCGCTGCTTTGGTTGAAATATAATTTGCTAATTTTATAATATACAAAAACTACCTGAGTATTTGTGGATATTCTAACTATTAAAATGGTTATTCTTATCACTGTATTACACAGTATTGCTTTTCTTACATTATTTTCTTTACATCTTACAATTTAATATGTACTTAATTTAGGAACAGCAAAAACACAGTTCTTATTACATAAACTCTATGTTGATTTCTTAATACTTCTTATCAATACGTCAACTGGGTATTGTGTATTTCTGTCACAGACTATTCAACTATAGTTTTAATTAAACACATCATATTCGAATGTAAGAAACAATTTAGGAATCAATACGGCTCCCGGGAAAACGCGCTCTTCACATGAGTTCATCGATAATGCATCGCCCTGTTGGACGTCAGCTCATCTACAACTTTGAAATATACCAACAAAATTTACAGCTAATTTGTTGCAGATGTCATTGAAATAAAATAATTTATAAAAGCTATGTATGTTCTATCAAAATTAATAATAAGAAATGGAAACAATCATTATTTATTGAAGTGAAACTTCTTTAGGCGCATGAGGGTAAAATTTTTACAAATGAAACGTCACGCCGGTATGCAACGGAAGTGTCGGAAAAGAGAGAGAGTGATCGAGACCGATTGAGAGAGAGTAAGACAGGGCGAACGTAGCATGAGCCGTGGAGCGAGAGTAGGGAGTAAGCGAGTGAGAAAGATTGAGAGAAAAAGTGAGACAGAGCGAACGTCGTATCACGCATAGTGCTATGGATCGTGAGGTGGGAGAGAGCTATAGTGAGAAAGACTGAACAAGAGAGAGAGAGAATATGGGATATCGAGAAAGAATACACGCCCTATTGGTTGTGTATTCGTTTAATGGTTAATTATTAGAACTTTAGATGGCATTTCTGTCGCATAGCGTAATATTTACAATATTATTAGACACTTCTACAGTGAATAAACAGTAAGTGAATTTTATAAATAAAAACTTTGTGAATAAATTTGTAAGTTGTCCTGTATCAAGCAATTATTCGAAGTAAGTAATATATCTGTTATCTTTTTGTTAATTTACAATTTTTTATGATAATTGGTTTGAAGGTTAGGTAGTTTTAATATTTACAAATAACATGTGATATTTCAACTTGCCACTCGTCATTTGATAATTTAATAAATCATTTACCATAAAATAAAAATATTTCATAAATTCGCTTTTCTAAATTTGAATTCAAAAACAAAACTTAATTAATAATTTCTAATATTGACAAAAACACGTGGCATTTTTATTTACAATTCGTCATTTGAGATTTCAATAAATCATTGTGCATAAAACACTAATAACAATATTTCATAAATTCTTTCGACGAAATTTTAATTTAAAAATTGGAATTTCTAGAGTTATCATTAATTTACAAAAATTTTGTATATATTTAAATTGGATTAGGTATTTTTAATATTTACAAAAAATCACGAGGAATTTTAATTTAATATTCAACATCTGAGATTTGACTATATTATTTTTCAAACAATATAAAATAAATTTATTTTAATAATTCTCTTTAATTATTTTTATTATTAAATATTAATTTCAAATAACTTTTCATTTTATTTTAATGACAATTAAATTCCTAACCTATCTTCCTTTTTCCCTTACTCTTAATTTTGGAAATTTAAAGTTTTAGATTTGTATAAATATAAACAAGATTTATAAATTAGTTCGCCAAAGAAGTTTCACTTCTGACATGTGTACTTTGTACGCACGCATGTTTTTTTCTTCTTATACGATTAAAGATATAACCATGAATATACGCTTTGAATTGAGTCTATACTTAATTGTAATACAATGTATTTTATCAAACCTACTCTGTTTAAGTGAGATGAGATGACAAGAGATCTCGTCGGCTTTTTGTAATCATGTTTAAAACATCGGACATATGTTGGCATGATTGTGTAGACACGCGGTCTGGCTTTTTGCCTGACGCATTTAACAATAGTATCACGTATATATTACTATTAATTTAAGAAATTAAAATTGTAAAATTAACGAATCTTTTAAGAGAATATTCGTGGAATTTCTTGTCGGCTTTTCTTCTTATTTTTAAATCTTTTGAAGCAGTGAAACTAAAACCGAGTTTTTTAAACGGAGTGTATTCGTTACTGTATTAAAAAGATCTCTGTGACATCTCAGCTCTGGCATATAAAAATTTACTAATAATTCTTTAAGTTATGAGAAATATTAGAGAAGATTTGTCTTTAATAAATATAAACTGATAATTGTAAAGTATTATTTTATAAGCTTTTCAAATACAACAAAAGGTTACATGAAAGGTTGATACATAAATGAACTTAAAGTTAAAATTTTAATAAGTTTGACATAAATTTATACTTCATACGCGTATGTGTGTCTATTAATTCAATATCAGCATTTTTGTCAGTTAGGTCTTTGAGAAACATGAGGGTTTCAAGACATTTAAATGAAATAGTATCAAGCCGGCTGAAACCAAATAAACTTATGTTTCATTACTCGATTTAAATCTGTGATATTTAATACACATCTTTTTGGTTACTATGGGTGGACTATTACTATTATTTTTACTACTTTACAAATTGTCTTCCATTAACTCTAAACGCTTTTCACCTTTTACTTAATACGACTAGATGCACCACTTACAATAATATATGCATAATAAATCATATTTCGAAACATCCTCAAATCAGAAACAATAGAATCTTAAAGAGGAACTCAAATAAAAATATAAGAAATGGTTAATAATTCGACAACTTTTTGTCTCTTCTCATGGCTAAGTCCTCACGCTGCGGTTACAGACAGACGGACTGACAAAAAGTGCATTATTATGTAACGGATGGTCAAACGAACGCGTTATAGTATGTAATGCGAGTTGATGTGATTTGGTCTGTTAATTAGTTAACTGTACTGGATTGTTTTTTACAGCATTCAGATTATTGATTGATAACGTCTGATGGAAAGATATTGTTTTTTAACGGGATAGAATACAAATAACTTTAATGCGATATATATAAATATAAATAACATAGCAAAGTCAAAACAAAGGAATTATTTAATTTGCATAGTTCTATACCTTCATCCCGTCTCGTTCCGTCGCTGAGACCCTGGTATCAACAGTGTCATGGAGGACAGACACGCTTCTGATTTACTACGTATTGTTTCTGATTTCGCAGGTCCGATAGCTAGATACGAATGATGCTAACAATACAAAATACAATAAATGGAATTTTAAACTAACAAAGACACCATAAATTATATGTGATAAGTTACCCAATTTAAATTAATTTACCTAAATAGAGTAGCTTATATAGTTTTTTAAATTATAACATGAAAAACTTTTAGTATGCTTTGAGACCTAGAAACCATTTTGGTATATTTACATGAGTTTAAAATTATAGTAGGTGTTCAAGGAAATGAGACATAGGTAGGTGTATGTGTGTGAGGTATTTTTTTATTTGTCATTTTACATGTAGTAACTCTAATGACAAGTCAATTATAAAAAAAATAACAGCTAGGTATTGTATAATTCATAACATTACTATAAATATAAAACAAATTTATTTATTAGCTCATAAATTATGTAACATGATATTACCCGCATATTTAATATTATAGCCGTGTTACTGAAACTTGATCAGGAGATTTAAAACAAGTATTAAAATACTTTATCATTTTAAAACACAGTATATTACAGCAATATACAAAATTGTTGTGTTTTTCTCATATTTGTAATAGGAATAAAAATAATTTGAGATAAAAGGCATAATTTTGATAATGGATTCATTTTATCATTAATTTAAAAAAGGTATTATAAATCAGTCCTTCACCTACTAACTTTAGGTCCATGGCGAGAGAGATGCCGCCTTTATACAGCGAATTATAAAAAAAACAAACATTATCTATTAAAGAATGTAAACGGGATTGCGCTTTAGATTCTTACTGAAAAGTTGATGTAAATATAGTAAAAAGAGCTTGATAACATATTTATAAATTTAAAAATTGTCACGATTCAAGATCAACTGTTATAACCTTTCTCAAACAGGAATATTATCAATTGACAACAATACTGAAAACACACAATAATTCACGGACTGTAATACGATCTCGCAGCGTCTTAAATCTTAAGAGAGACCCGATCGCGTGATCGTCCGGCATTTAAGTTAGGGCGCCATGATAATTACAATCAATAATATCTTTGGTATATAAACTGAATGTCTGACATTAATCTCCAGCTATCGGCAACCCGTGACCCGCTCTGCGAAATTACGAAGTGAACTATTAATAAGAACCTTAAAACTATCTTAACATCAACGAAATAAGATCTAAAATGCGTAGTGAAAATTCATTGGTCCTTTGGAAGAAGAGCTGTACGTGATAAATTTTGTTTAAGTAGCGACATAGGTACATGAAAGAGCGAAACAAGTTTATGTTAGAGATACAGGGAGTGAAGGAGAAGGTAATACAGTTGAGGAGTTAAGGTTGTATAAAACAAACATAGCGGGCAATTACATGCGCCCGCGGTGCGTCTGCGATGTGCGCTTTACTTACGACGAATACCAACAAAAGAGTATTTTTTGTGTTCTATAATTTATATTTCCGATAAAGTAATTATAATAATTCTCTCGCGTTAGTCCTAAAATAGATTATTTTAACGACGTTAACAAAAAAAAATATTTGAACTTTTAGGTTTTAATATGAAATGTTATATGAACATTCATCTGATCATATTGTTTGTATTTTACTATGTACCTACTGGTTGTTATTCTTATCTACATTCTTAGTTTAAAGAAAGGCCATAAGAAAGCACGTTGAGCATAAAACAGACAACCATATCCCTGAACGTCTTCTAATGTGAAAGAGTTGCACTAATTTAAACCAGAGCAAACTATCGACCAATAATTCACAAAAAATAATTACATTCGTAATAAATGTTAAGGACCTCGAAACAACAAATATAATTACAAATACATATATAAATAATAATATCATACAAATATTATTATCATCAAAGTACCATTTCATTGAATTACTATTTATTATATTTTTAATACTTGGAACAAGTGTTCATAAAAACGCAGTCGTAGTGTAGCTAACGCCATCAATCCCTGGCGTGTGGACGGCTGTTTGTTATAGCTGCGATGACTATTTATAAAATACTTTAATATATTTACAATTAACATAATAAAACATTGAATTGTGGGTGGCGTGAGTTTCTTGCGAGTACCCTATACCTTGCAATAATAATTTAAACGGTTGTTGCAAGAAAATAATCAATCATCGTTGAATATAGAAGGTTTTATTATATCGTATGGTTTTAGTATTATAATTAAATGAATAGTCCCCTACTATAAAACAATTAATAGCGTTTATAAAACAAAGGTCCATTATGTGAATAAATCAGAACGAGAAGGCTTGCGATGAGGAAGCGGTCAATCATCCCCCTACTATAAGAGTCAGAGCCACGAATATAGCGGGTATATTATAAAATCCAATATATAAAAAAATATATATTATAAGCACATTTGTTTTTAATAAATACACGAAAATAACATTTGTGAAATTAGAATGCACTGTAGGTTTCATGGCCGCACAATGTACTGCAAACGTTGATAAAAAAGAATGGTACATCTTGATTTCAAACCCAACAGAAACGATTATAAATCTATTATAATGGTGTACAAGAACAAACAAACAATAACCGCTTTATATTTTATTAGCTTTTTCGAACTTGATTTATTGTTCATTCTAATATAATGACTAAATGATGATTTGTGATATACCTTATCATCATCATCGTCTCAATTATTTAAGGTTGGTATGTGAATCTCATTTCACTCTTTTGTTTTGCATACGGTTTGACAAAAGCCAACTCTCCTTGGATGAACTAGGTAGGGATGAGTATTGGCTGTATCCGCAATCTTTCGGATAAGTGATAGAGGAAGTATCCACTTGTATTTTGTTCCTTAGCGGACCCGTAATGACACCCTCGGGATGAAATGAGGCAGTCCTATTCTAAGCAGGGATAGCACAAATATGTAATACCTTTTACTTTATAATGCCCATGTATATCTTCAAATAGATTACATGTGATAGACTACAGGTGAAACAGTTCTTTATAAACGGATAGTTTATTTCTTTTAACCAACTTATTTCAACTTCTAATTGACAATATATTTTATTTTGAAGTTCTTTCTTACAGAATTATTTATAAGACAGTTAGTTTTTTACTTCATTTCTATATACAGTGAACATAATCCACTTTTTCTAGATCCTACTTATTTATAGATGGAAGTAATATAAAAAATAATGCTGAAAGTAATGGAATAAATTTGATACTTATTTTTTTTGTAACACAATATTTTATTTATTGCAGCAGCTGAAATTATAATCTATACTTTGATGGACACAATAAGCTTAACTTATTGTCATTATAAAACACACAAAGCTCGTGAATAAATAAAAATATATATGATTATAAATATTAAAGGCATATGAAAAAAAATAAATAGATTTTCTGATCTTTTATAATATTAAACGAGTACATAGTTTATCTACCACGTGGCAGGTTTTCACCAGGGAAATTGCAAAATCGTTGCTGGAAACGCCTTCATGAAGACAGACCTTTTTTAAAGGTGGAACTGTTATTCACTTGCAAATACCTACTACCAAAGAAAATAATTTTACATCTTTGATTCGTAGAAGAAAGTGAAAGAAATCACATTAAAAATAGTAGGTACGTAACATGTTTTTTCCAACAACATTATTATCTGTGTAACGAGATACGAATCTGATAATTTCATTACTAACAAAAACCTTTAACCTTTTTCTACATTTAAACATACAAAGGGCATTAAATTACATACATTTCAATTACATGTACAGTAAATCTATAGATTACCAGCGGACTGTAGTATTTAATGTATTGTAATATACCTACTACATTGTATAATACACGGGGCGCCTCATTAGCAACGATATGAAGGCCGCAAGCGAAAAATATATCGATGTTCTAAGGAATTTAAGGTCAGGGCTACATGCACATGTAGGTCTTTATATTATAGTGTATATCGAAAATTATAAAAAAAGAAAACTACTTTTATAGAAATTAAAAAATACTCTAAAATAATAAAACGATAAAAAAAAAATTGAAAAAGTTTTTATTTATTGTCAGGTCTTGTAATTCTTTATATACATTATTTGTATTTTATTCACATTACTTCACCGATTAAGCACCACTAAATAAGTTAAAAAGTAAAGCAAAATTAAAGCTCAGTCTAAATTATGCTAATAGTACCATCATGTAAGCCAAAAGCACAATTGCTTTTAGCAAGCGACGGATGACCGCTCTCTGCGGACACCGGCGATATCGGCTTCAAACAGGCCGCTAATAACCAATATAAACAACACACATACATATACCACGTTTGACAAGTCCAAGCTATTATCTCCTCTGCACACATAGCACAGAGATGCTAAAATCCCATGCAATTTTGTCGCAAATGGTTAACCAAAACAAATATTTGTTTTAGCACGCGAGCTGGCGTTCGCACAATATGATCACAAAGAAATAAGCGCTTTATTATAATCAAATACAAGTTATAATTCTGTATCAGGATTATATGTAGATTAGGAATCAGCTTTTTAAGGACATTCAGTTTTTTTTGCAAGCAAAGAGTTTGCACTTAAAAGCAATATTATCAGTTACAACATTGATAAATGCTGAGGAAAAATTTAGTTACATCCAGTACACTTATCGTTGCACTAAATATCGTGAAATTTATTCTGGTGGGATTTCTTTATCGTACTGCGAGCAAAGTGTCGCATTTAATATATACTAATGTATTTTCTCGTTATAATATTTTAAATTAATCTGTTTAAATTACTTATATTTTATATTTATTTTTTATCGCTTTAAGCTTAATTACATAGTGGTATTCATTTTATCTGTCAATGATATTAACAATAAGATATATATTTATAAATAGTTGTATTAACAAAAATAAACAATATAAGTAAAGATCTCTAATGATTGCGGTTAAAGCTCATAAACAAGTTAGCGCCAGCCGCAGGCGCATCTCATAATCGCTGGGAGTTATGTTCGCATCTCTTGTTTACTCAGCGCTGGTGGATCGGGATAAAGAGAGTGTGTGGCCTTAGATAATTATTGAAGAAAATACATTAAAGTTCAAAGGTCTTAGTCAGGTATTTACTTAAGATATTCTAATTTACTTAAGATTTTTGAAATGAAAGTAACCCTATGTTTTTACTTGAAAACATATAAAAAATTTGCAATAATTTGAGAGGATAAATTTAGCACTTAAATAAATGGCCAAGAAAAAGCTAAACTAACATGATGGCCAACGAGCAAAATCCTTTATAATGGCGGAGGCAGAGTCAACAACCGCGGCCGCGTGCGCATCACTCAGAGTGTTTATTTTTCAATTCAACCCGTCAGCGGCTATGGCCCGGTACTTCGGACCTCAGACCCGATCTGACTTAGGGTCGCCACACACATCGCCGACAGTTTACACACGCCCTAACGTGGCGCAACACTTGTCAGGGATAGCCCTGACTAATTTGTGGTTCAGTTTAATTGATATTTGTGAATGGCGTGATGTGGTTAGAATCTGTGGCTATTAATTGTATGTTTGAAACACAATAACAGAAACAGCTATCATTATTTTTTGGGGTTCGGAATGTGATTTACAGTTGTTTTTTGATAATATGGACAGATGGTTCCTGAGATTATTAGTTGTTAAGTTTAACGTTATCTAAAAATCACATATTCTTTTTGACACTATTATACTACTATACACGAGATTTGTGACTATTTAAAATATATTATTTATTTAACCTTAAAATTAAACTCGACAGCCCTTGAGCTGATCACAGCGTTTATGCGAGGCGTCGTGAACCTACAATTAGGCTCGGACCAAAAAGACTTCGACGTTCTGTTAATACGCACTTCACTAACTAGTTATACGTTTTACAAACTAATATTATAGTCCCAGCAAAGAAATTGCATCTTTATAATAAATTGCAAAAGGATCTCTTATAAGCGTACTTAAAAAATTGGGGGTGAAAAGTACCACCGCGGTCGTCGGCAGAGTTAAGCTGCAACTACATCTGGTGGAGATGATTCTTATGTAGAGGGAATAGAGTTTATAATACGTTGTTTAGTAAAATTTGAGAGCATCGCTAAAACAGCACGTCATTGTTTATTGGTAGAGACCATGTTCAAGTTATTACATCAAAAATTACCGTAAAAATTGCAGGTGAAAATTGATTTTTTACAACCGCGCCAAGACATTCATTGTAATGAAGGCTTGTTCCAAATTAGGGATCGTAAAGAGTGATGGAAAACCATCATAAAATTTGACAAGACGCTGTTGGGTAATGTGAGTTCACCTCTTGAGTATTCAAATTAAATAATAAAATAAATTGTAGACAGTATCATGCGCATGTTAATGATCAAATATATTTTAATATAGTATTAGGAATTACGTTAACTGCAATATATGAACACAACAACGCATTCTCAGCTTCTTACCATTAAAAATCAACTATCAAAATCAATTCTACTATGATACTGGTGCTAGAGTTTAGTCTGTACTACTAACCAAAATTCATCATCACCGGACCACACAAGAGGCAGGTGGTAGCGACGCCGCGGGCCAGCACATAAACAACCATGTTACTCGCATCCACTGGATTTTATTACAATTTTATTAGAAAACCAATAGACTAAACAGATTTTATAATTTGTAAGTAGTTTTATCTCAAACGCAAATAGACAATTCGATTAAAAATCTCTTCAATTCGAAATCAAAATTAAAACAACCTAAAGATTTTTACGACAGTATTCCAAATAATACGTTAAATAGTGTATTTTCCGCTAGTAAGGAACCCAAATGTCTAAAGCGGCTGATAACAGTCTTTACCTACATGATGAATGCGCCGGCGCATGCAGACGGTTGCCTAATTCGAGAAGACAGCTGTAATTACCGCTTGTTAATACAAGCTTTACATTTAGTATCAACTACCAGTAATGTTTACTATATCAGTGAATGGGTTTTAACAAGAGAGATACTATTAGTGAATTAAATATTTTGGGATTGGATTGATGTAAACTATTTGTAAATTATATTATTTGTATGTTGGATATTATTTGTTTCTTTTTCACGTGATATAAACTAAAATAAAAAACGTCTTATATATATTTCGGAGGCAAACGAGCAGACTATCCAGGGGATTGTGTATGGAAACCGAAACTCATGGGCATAGACATGGGAATAGAATGGAAAATTACAGACATTTTATCACCGATGGGGAACACCTCATAACAAGAAGGATGAATAAAAGTAAGACATAGAAAGGGAGGGGGAAAAGGTTTGGCTTTCTTTCGGATTTGTCATATAATATGTTATTAGTACATATAAATTCAAGCCATACAGTTAAGAAATACTCAAAATCTATTCAGTTGTAACAGGATATACATTTCAATGTCGTAATTTATTCCATTTTTTATTGTCGAACCCATCTTAATAACTATTTTGATAATGCTATACCTACATAAGTTAACTTCGATTTTTACGTCACGACTTTCCATTTAGTATATATAAGTAACTCCAGCTGGTATTTAATAAAAAATATATTTCTATATTTATATAATTAAATAAAACATGGCCATACATGTTTATAGATATTTTCAAACATATATATTTCTAGTTTTGCATCATACCTTCCGTGGGCTTAGTTAATTTTTTAGTTTGAAATATTATTCGAAATTATCTGATATTAGAATTGTTTCATCTTCTGTTACAGTTTTGTTTTTTATTTTATTTCGAATAAAAGCTTAATATTTATAGTCATACCTACTTACCTGCGCGATCTGCAGTTATGAATAAGATTGTCAATGATATCGCTTACCTGAAAAAGAAAACATGTCATAAACATCCAAATAGAACTTTAACATATATTATAAAACTTTCGAGACCATTCTATTGTAACAAAGTTCAACACTTTGTAACAACAGACGTGTAAAGCATATTAAATCAAATCACTCTAACAGACAGTCAGCTGAACTCATAAAGGTATATTTAAAAAATTAAAATCCCATCAACAATAATGGCGTCAAAATCAATTTTCTCAACAAACAGTGCCATGAGCGGAGCATTAAACAAAAAATATAGTCCAGATTGATTTGTTGTGTGTATAAAGCACACAGCACAGGGACTGTGGCAGCCCGCCCTGGGCTTATTGTTTTTTAATGGCCGCCCCGCCCCGGATCGCCCCCCCATCCATCATATTTGGATGTTAACCTCGGACTTCGAAAAAAACAATCTCCGCACCGAATTCCCCGCGGCGATTCGGGCATTCCTTAGAAAGTTTTTAAAAGTACATTTAAATTAATAACTCAGAGGTAACGCGATGGTAAGGGTCGTGTTACAACCGCACGATTGTTTACGATTCTATATATCAATGACAAATGTACAAATGTATACACCCTAAGAAAAATGGATGGATACACATAAAAATGTTATATGAAAGTGACTTTTCCAAATTGCACAATAAAACTCTTTTTAGTGTCTACATACTTATTGGAGATATTATATCGTATTCCATAAGATGTGATCATTATATCATATAAAATAAGGAAATGTCTCTAACCCCCTTCTGTCCTCTAGGCGACCACTTAACGGAACCTTTTACTTTGAATAATTAATCCACGTACATAATACATCAAATGTTATAATGATTATAGTCAAAATATATTACAAAATAAAATTAAATGGGTAATTAGCAAAAAGGTTGAGGACAAAACTTAAAATGCTAATATCGCTACTTCATTTAGTTAACTCCCTATATCAAAATTTACATATAAGCAGTCGGATATATTTTTTACTTGTTATCGTGAGCTGATCTCCAGGCGCCAGCTGTCCCACTTGTCACCAGTTACTGGCCCATGCTTGTTTACGACTTCACATAATGTATATTCGTGTCGAATAATTAAACGTGTTTTTTATTTCATCGTAGACAATTAAGGGTTATCTATTTTGAATTAATTTATTCTTTGTTTATTTTCATTCAATGACTATTAAGTTGAGATTTCAACAATTTAATTATTGATGAATTATTCAATGATTTTTTAATATTTCAATTAGTTTTATATTATTATTTTTCAAAACTTGTTAACTAGCACTATTGTGTAGTTTTGTATAAAAATGTTTCTGTCAGAACTAGCAAGAAATCATAACATAAGTTTATTGTTATAAGTCATAATATAAAGAAATAAGTTGTACTGAATACTACATAAAAAAGTAGGTACACATTGTCCTCCGTGTAGTTTTTAAAAACATGTTAAGATATTTATAATTATAATAAATAACACATTAAAATTTCGCATAATCGTTACTTTCCCCTCTCTAAAAGTATGCAAGCTTTAGGTCAACACAAAAACAAAAAAAAAACTGACCCCATTATGATATCAGAATAACGACACTACAAAACACCCAACACCACTTTGCGTATTAAGATATTGAATCTGACCCTAAATAAAAACCTTTTTATATCGTTGGCGGGTCAAAGAACCGATACATTACATTAATTATCTGTTTGTTTGTTTGTCGACATGTGTTTGCAATCGACTAAAACGCGGTGACATTCGAAAGGGAGCGGACACCTGTCGCTATGTTTTATAGCTATTAAATTAAGTATATCTCTATTGATCTTATTAAATAATGTATATAACATCTTTAATAAATTAATTAAATTCGTTTATTTATTTTTTATTATGAATATTACACAATAAAAAGCATTCAAGGTTTAACCCCCATTACAGAAGTTAATCAATAAGTTGGTACGTACTGTGCCAATAGCAGAAAACACCAACCTATATAACACTCTTTCAATCACTCACACGGATATAAAATGGGAGTAGGTATTTGAAGTAAATATTGAAAACGTTAAGTAGAAGGTACATGTCTTACTTTTCGATCTTACAGCAGTGTGGAGAGGAAATAGTTAAATTAATGCAAATAACAAATTATTAACATGAGCGTAAAAATATGAACCATAACCTATTTGTTCACTATTGTCTATAAAATATTGCTCACTTATTTAAAGTTAACTACAGCTGTTTCATCTGAACAGTGACATTTTAAAGATCTCTATATAACATAAAATGTTGATATATTGATCCATATTTTAAATTTAGTTTTACCTACTTATAGAAAGAGTCAGGCCAAATTTGAAATTCTTCTTAATGAGAGGGATTTTTTTGACAAATGTTGAATGAACTGATCCGTCTGAAGATCAGTCAATTCGATCCGCTTATGTTGTTGTGTAAAAACAAATAAACAGACAAATCACTATTTAGGAATCCAGTGTCCTGGATGAAGTCGAGAATGAATCAGTTACAAAGGGAATCCAAAGTCTACGAAATACTAAAGTAGTATTTTAACGAATAGATTGGTAGGAATTTAACAATCCAATTAGGATTTGGATCTTGATAAGGTAAGGACTATGAACTTTTCATTACACTATACTTATCTACGATAAGACACACATATATATTTTCAGCCTGAATTCGAATTAAGATTACATTAATGAGATAATATAATAAGTATATGATTATTATTATAAAGCCAGAAAATTTTATATACTTGCAAGAGGATTGTCCAATTAAACATACAAAAAACAGCAAAACTTTCATACAGGCAAAACTAAATTTGTAATCTAAATTGTAAAAAAATATATATTCCTCCAATGATTCCTATCACAACTAACGTATCTTTGTGTATTTGTTTTTTATACTGATAACATATAATTTTGTTTAATAAATTTGCAAGGTGCTTTTTTCCATGGCTATTATTCTCTTTATTATCTAGAAACACTATTACTACAAAAATATATTAGTACTATACATTATAGACATAGAAAGCAGCATATATTTTGCAAAAACTAAATAATACATTTAAGTTAGTCATTTTGAAACATCTATGAGACACATCTTGTTATCTTAAATATTATTATGATTTAATAAATATTCATTGTCTTAATCTATGTTAAATAATGGAATTGATTAATTTAAAATAATTAATTATGTTATCCATTCATTTATGCATTCAATTTACATATTTAGATACTTATTTTTACGAAAATAGACATAATAAGAAGCTATCTAATGACGTTACTAAATATTTGGAAAACTTTATTTCTTCTTTTGAATTCATATTAAATTATCTACAGATTTGGAGACGCCTAAAAATATTATATATTTACTTATCATATGTCCGAAAAGATGTAGGTACTATCGCCAAATTTTACCAGGAATATAATATAGGTAATGTTGAAAATAATAAATAAACCCCGTATGAGCAGTTTATCCATCTCTCAGCCATTTATATTTATAAAAAAAACCTTTTAACTTACCTCTTTAGTACGTATATGCTCCTTTTATCAATTATTATGTAGTCAATTCGGTCAATTAGGTATTATTATATTTCTATTGACAAAGAATAACTACAATATCTACTTCAAGCCAAGCTACTAAGAGACAATGATACCACTGGGCAGGAGTCAAACATTTTCAGCCAATTTCTACAATCATAACACCTCTTACACTCTATCAGTCAATGATCAAGTCTTATTAAGTAAATTGCAGATGAAGTTAAAACATCTTAAGAATTAGATCAAACTGATATTATTTAGAATGAGGGACATCATTAATTTCATTCGTCAAATTAATGTTACAAGACAACACTAATTTCGGACGCAGTAAATGTGTGTGTATAACGACGTCTTAACAAGTCAAGTTTTATAACACAATAAACCGACTTCAGCCGAACCTCATAGCCAATTACAAAATAGCAATTAGTTCTTTCTTTTTTTTTTATACAATAAATAATTCATTTTCAATTTGCGTAAAACTCGCTACTCGTAAAAGTTTGACGAGCACCTGTTGGAATTCTTCGATGTGAAATAAATCAACAGCCCTATCATTGAATCATTCATAGGGTTAGTTAATACTGTAACGTATTTTAAATCATAAATATACCTATATATATAACCTATACATTATTGAACTTGTAACACCATTACCTCCTTATAATGAATACTTATAAAATTATTTGAGTACCTTGGTACTTATAAAATTCTAATTAATTTTGCAACGATCCCGCTAAGAATTATTATTTCAAAATTCTATAAAAAAGAAGTTTAGATGGGGATGAAAGTTTGTTTGAAACTTTGCGGTTTTCCAATTTATAACCATAAAAATTTGTACGAGAATGTGCCTTCAAGTAACAAAATATATTATACGGTTTTTAGCACGTTTGGAAAATTCAATAGGAGGGAAGTTTCCGCCCGTACGAAATACAAACAAGAAATTATAATTCAATGCTGTTTCATATTCACCATCAAATAATACAAACGTTATAGTCATATTAATAATTAAAATGCATATCTAGTGAGTTTGGGTGCGCATTAATCGTACGCAGAGTTATTACGAGTGACGGCCGCCCGCGCTCCGTTTTACATATAAATTACATATCAGAGTCGTGAAGAGTTAATATTTACTAGAACTGTTATTACCATTTTCTTTAAAAAATGTTTACATAATGTTTTTTATTAATATTATTATACGCAAATTCTTTTGTAAAACTTTAAGTGTTGGAGATATTATGATAGCGGCAAATGCCAGCTAACGATCAAAGAAATTTATATCTAACCAGTTTGGCGCTATATCAATTACGTTGTAACTTAACAAGGCGTATAAATTGTTATTATCAATACACAGCTTAAATACAATTGAACTTTACAGTTAATCCACTATTAATAACGATTTCTGTTCATACAATAACGACATCTGGAATGTAGGAAATAAATAAGGAAGACTTTAACTTATTGACAGACATTTGTATCGTGTCTATCGCTTCCAAAGCCGTTATCGGTAGCCGATTCTAATAATGAGTAATGAGTTACTAAGAATGCAGGATAATGACTTGTAATAGACGAGATGAACGTACTTCCAAAACACTTATACGCGCCTGGTACTTAAAACTTTGAACACACCCGCCTAATTAGTTCTGTGATTGATTTTATGCCAGATCCCAAGTACAGAAGCCGCTACTGCAGTTATATTTC
Source organism: Napeogenes sylphis (assembly GCA_959347405.1). NCBI lineage: Eukaryota > Metazoa > Arthropoda > Insecta > Lepidoptera > Nymphalidae > Napeogenes > Napeogenes sylphis. Next base: position 27,608,587 of record OY365777.1, on the reverse strand, counting down.
TAATTTAGCTTAAAGTTGCTCTATGCATATAATTATAAGTAATAAGCTGTCCATGTTTATTTATATAAGAAACAAAAAAATAATTGAAATGAAGAGTCAACTTTTCAGCTAACAGTGCTGGTAATTGTCTGATTTAACTTAACTCTTTTTTAACTCTTATTGTTTATATATTTTTTGTTTTTTTTTTAATTTTCTGTTTTTTATTTTGGTAAGTAACTCAAACATTAAATATATGCAGCAAAAAATGTTGAAAAGCGTTGGAATTCAAAACGACACCTTATTTCGCATTGGGATAATGTGAGTGGACTATGTGAAAGAATGAATGTTTTACCAGTGGCTGATGATTACACATCACCCAAGTGTCATACAAATAGGGCAGATTCAATCAAACCAGGCTGCCATGGACCGACAGGAGGTCTTTAGCGCTCTGACGGCGGCCCACCCGCGCGCTCCCGCAGGCGAGCACGCGCTTGCAAAGTTTATACCTAGTAAATTATGTTGTAATTGCCAAACGGTACCTGCTATGCTATGATCTCCTGGTAATTTTACGGGCTTGCCATATCTGATGGTCCTAACGGAAGTTGACAGTGATCTATCTCCATAAGAGGTCTTATAGGTTAAAATCAATTTACTAGCGAGATAAGGATTGAATAGAGAAGAAACTTAGTGTAGGTTGGATTTTTGTTAGTAGCCATAACTTTGAAAAGAGTCTAATTTCTATTTGTATCATACAGTGAAGTTCGTCGAAATACGAACGCCACACAAAAGAATGCAGACCAAATCCAAGTACATATTTCCATATTACTGATATGATTTCCACGAAAGCTACATTAATTCCATACTTTGCCTTTCCCGTCACGTACGAAGATGACTTTATTTTGATATTGCACGCCTGTTCTTTATTGGCTATTGTTTTTTTTTACCTCACTACGTTTTTTTACCTCACTACGTGCATCGATGCTGGCGCCTAATACTTAAACAATAAGAATATTTTAATAATGCGTAGGATAACCAACATTCATCCGAAAATCATTCTTATTAAATAAAAATTCTTGTAGTTTAAAATTCAATAATTACTTTTTATTTTTAAACCAACATATTTGATGTTTTTTTTTTCAATAATGACATCTTAGATTAATTATAGTTCCTTCAAGCTATATTTTTTTCTTAGTGTTGATCTTCTTATAATAAACTACGCTACATCATGGCTACCCTAAACGTCTTATCATAATTCGTTAAGTGTACAGAAATTATGGTTTGGAATGACTTACCGTTTTTATAAATTAAAAACAACTAGCATGTTTCTTTTAATATTAAAAACACGTTTCAAAAACAGTTATGCATAAACAAACCGTTTAATATGCTTGTGACAACAAATTACTTTTTATTAAATACCATTGGTCATCATTGGAATATTATACTATCATGTTTTATATGCTTAGTTTTATAATATTGTTATAGTGAGAATTGATGGGAATGTAAAACAATACATATTTTACTTCATTTGACAGATTTATAAAGTGTAAAAAAAAAAAACTTGCAATATAAAAGTATATATTGGAAAAGTCGAGAAGTGTGTCAAGAGTTCGTTTCACACGCACGGCATTATAAAGAAGAGCATTATAAAGAAACAAAAGCGATTTAAGCCTTTATGTGTGTTCATCACGACATTCTCTCCTAAACTTTGACTACTTGTGATATATGTTGAAATTAATTTATAGTGAGGTACTTTTTATGGTGTTCATGGCGTGTCATGAATTACGTATGTAATGACTTTATTATGTATGTATTGCTAAATAATAGTAATTGATAAGATAAATGAAATTTATGCTGACTTTTTTATTTAAAAATATTTTAAGTTTTATTAATTTTACAATTGGTATAAGTTTTATAGAAAGTTGGACTCATGAAGATTTATATTTAAATAAATAATTTAATCCAAAAATTTATACAGTACCTACACAAAACTAAGTCTATACTACCTATGGGTACTTGCTACAACAATTAAGAAATAGAAGTTATACGAACATCAAAAGTACAACAATTTTATAAAAGCAAACTTAATTCTAATGTATAGACAGTAGAACCACTTTCACAGCCACAGCAAAATTAAAATACTTCAAGATGTCAGATTCTAATTAAAATAGTCCCTAGGGAGCATCCTTACCTCAGGGAGGAAGTGCCCTAATCAGTCACACGTGAACGACAAATCTGAGTTTTTCCTACGTTTCATGTTTATCTCAATTAGGCGACATTCCACAGTTCCGCCCTCCCGTTAGCGCTCCATACCAATTAACATTTTCGCTTTCATTTAACTATTTTAGTAAAATAGGGGGTATTTTTTTATTACAATAGGATGTATTGATTTAAAAGGCTGAAAAAACTACAGATAAAAATTATTTGTAGGATTAGGTATTTGTATTAAATTTACGGTTAGGTAAGTAGGCAGGTACTGATATTGCATTGCTTACAAGTAAATGTTATTCACGACTTTGTGGGTAGGTACCTACTAGAGATAATCATAATTTTGTAGCTCATTTAAATTTTATTTCCAGTCCAGATTTTATAAGAACTCGAAAAGACAAAAAGAAGAAATATTTTCGAAAAGCAGAAATAATTTCGAAATAAAAAATATAGAATTGTTCTTTGCAAATTCGTCTCTGCCTGTAAAAGCTCAATCCAACTGACAAGACATCCCAACTCACATACTTATATATCGGCATGTGAATATAATATAAAAATTGAATGATAAACTTTTAGAATCTCATCTGTGTTATATCAGTCGGTACTGCAGCCGGCGCCCCGGGGCTCGCCCGCGCGCCTTGCATACCTGAACCCCCACCGCGGTATGCAGCCCTGGTAATTAGCCCGGAACACTAATTTCAAACTAATAATAATGATTTATTTATATTTGTTTTAAATATTATGAAATATGAGTAGGTTATATTTGATTTACTTTTTGAGACACTAAGTAATTTATTTGTTAGGTTAGCTTTTTGTTCAGCTGTGTAAAATTCTTTTTAGGTTTTGTTTTATTGTACAAATGTACATATATAAATAAATACTGAAAAATGTCAGTATTATAAAAAATACTAAGATCACGTTACTTCTCAACAGGGGTAAAGTGATGGGAAACAAGTTTTATCGATAGATCGATAAGCGTAGATTCTCTGCGGGAGGTTCTTATCGTAAGCATCTGGCGCCTAAATTCCTACATGCAACCCACACTGCCCGTGGAAAGGAATCGCCACTGACGGACAGACGTGATAAGAGAGCCTTAGTGAGATTACTACGGACCTTAATATTAACTATGGAATAAATTGTTTTGTTAAAATGTTTTTTTCCCCAAAATACGACTTTATATTAGATATTTAAGTCTGCCTTAACAGAATATAACAGAAACGAAATCAAGTTATTAAATTGAAGTAAGTAAATAAACCTACAAAATTATCTGGAAATAATATCTATAACAAATGTAGCGTATCCATAACAGATCATCGTAAAGTATACAAACGCTATCGCATTTCGGAATCAAACATTAAATATAATGCAGAAACGACAGGTAGGTACCGTATGCCGTGCGTACGGAATATAAAAAACGAGACTGAACTTCCTTAACAAAAAATAAAGAAAAATGAACTTAATGGGTACGTTTTATGGTGTAAATTCGTTCACAGCTTTACATCAATAAATCTTGTGCTATGATGACACGTGTCAGGTATCCCGGGAGCTGTCAGAGTGACGTAATATGTTTATTTATGACGGGACGCGTCATCGATGACGTGGGAATATCACGGACGATATGGATCTGAGATGCTTCTTGTTTAAATGTACCATTACAGTTTTATTACATATTTATTGTTAAACGTATTCCAATTATTACTTATAATAAATATAATACCAAAAGTGTTTTTATGTTACCACCAACTGAAAACTTTCTCTAACTACTTATTTCTTTAAATATAATATTGCGAAGTTTCGAAAAAGATACATGTTCTTTGAAAACGGGACGGACGAAAAACGGAAGGAATTATTCGTAGCTATTTTGGAGAAATGTTTATGTAAGTATTTAGTAAAAATTATCACGTTATTTGAAAAATAGCTATAATTAAACAAAGAAATCAATTTGTAGATAGCACTTATCTAGATAAAATTAAACAAAAAAATTATCAATTAATATTGTGCTTTGAAATAATCTAATACTAAACTACGATTGTCTGTAAGGTTTGAAAATTAACGGCCATTATCGCATAAAATAAACATTTATTATACGTGTAATAATATTCTGATATTAAAATAATTTTATGGGTATCTCCAACGCCGTATAATAAACACGAAGATTGATTAAACATTATAATATTGGAGTATCTATAAGAAGGCTGATTAATAAAATATCATTCGAAATGGCCATAAAACAAGCGAGGAACTATTATTAATTTATCCGACGTTTCAATAATGACAAACGATCATATAAATCAGAATAGTTTTTAGAGTTCTGTACCCAAAGGATAAAAACCCCTAATACTACGACTACGCTATCCGTCTGTCTGTCTCTAGGCTGTAACTCATGATCAGTGATAGCTAGTGAAAATTTCAAAGATGATGTATTTTTGTATGTAACAGAATAAGAAGTTTCTTTAGTTGGGCTTCCATAGAACAAACCTGATTTTTTTAAAAAAATGGTACGAAACTCTTCGTAAGCGACCGACTCGCACTTGGCCGGTTTTTATGTATATAGTGGTTGTCGGTGTCCATCTCTTTCTGGCCACACATACGACACGGATAATTAAAAACATGTATTAGCATAAACAAATAAAATGCCCTATTACGAATTCAATTTACAATTTCTGAAGTCGTTTGAATTAGTCGCAGTAAATAATACCTCGGAAACAGTCGGTGTAATAACCCCGTGGTCTAAGATGTGAAGAGCAAGCGATTAATAAAATAAGTCAAATATCATCAGGTTTAAATATAATCATATGCATATTCATTTGAATAATAATATGATCGAATAATAGTATATTAAAATTTAAGCAAAACAGGTCGTTTATAAGTCTTCGTGTCTGCTTTAAAAATCATAATTATGTAAAAATAAGCAACGTTTGAATTCATTAAATATAAATGGCAAAATAAATATTACTAATAGCTCCACAATTTGTAACATCGCTGAAGTTATGACCCTGCGCGACCGCAGACAGATCCCAGACGTGAAATAAATAAGTCGAGATCTAAACACCGGTTTACATTTAATACGAGACAATCAGCAATGGTTATTAAAATATGTATTAAATATATTTTTTAATGATATCAGTTATTTGGATAAACAAGTATATTTAAGCATTTTGTACCACTATCGGTCAGTACGGTTCTAGGAAGAACGGCGTGAGGCACTGCCGGGGCGGTCCCTCCCCGCCGCGACACACCGCTGAGGACTAGGGACGGACGGATGAACGGATATCGATAACGACATCGACTATTATTACAATCGATAATATTACAACATTGAACTATGTGTAATCTCTTATTAAATTGGTATTAAAAATGCGATATTATGTTTGAAATACCCTAATCATTTTGTAAAGGTAATCTTATATCTAAAAATCAAAGTAGACTAACACATTAATAAGTGTAATAAAGAAGAAATATATATATTTTTACTTATACATAATTTGTACGTATATATTGTAGTTATTTAATATATGACAATTAAAAATAAATAAAACGGAAATAATTATCTATAACTTAGTAAATACGAGTCCATCCCCACGCGGCGCCTCGCGGGTCTCGCCGCGGGGCTGCATTGTCCGCGTTGTTAAAACTGCCTCATATTCGGTTACCCACTTTTATTACACACCTATACACACTATCGATATCTCACCCCGCCTGTCACAAAAATCCATAACTCACTGATACCTACTAAATAAATTCAACCTAATATCCAAAGTAGCACGGTCGACTGTTGCATGTCAAATTCAACTAAAATACATCCTTCCGATGGCACTCACGTACGACATAATTTAAATTTTACTACATTTTGAACAAACACGAGACAATAATAATAATAATAAACCATCGAACAAAGATCCAACGTCACACCATATTTGATATCGCTTTTGACGAATTTAACTTTTGAATAATATTATTTATAACTAGCGATCGACCTCGGCTTCGCACGGGTCAAAGTCAAATACCTTTATTAAAACTGACTATTAATAGCGACTTCATCTAGTACCTCATAACTGAAATCTGGAAATGCAAAATCACTAAAATATTATACACATATATGTTGAGTAAGATAATAAGTCAATACTACACGACATTTTATTTAAATTTATTCAGTGGCTTTGTTGAGAAATGAGATAATTTTTGCAGTAGGGTATAGTATAAGTATAGGGTAATAATATTATGTTGTCTTACAATCTATAACATTATTAGATTTAAACAAAATTCTATCACTAGCTATTACGTGATGAAAAAAAATCACAAAAGAACCGTTAATCATACAAACAGATACAAATTAAAAAATATATTGTTTTTACTTCTGTGTCATATACTCAAGACGTACGAACAATTTGTTTGTCCGAAAGCTTTATATACGGATTTCGACTCGTGACATTTGACATGATCATTTAGAAACCATAGGGTAGCAAAAGCAATAAACTGTAGTTTATGATTTATCGCCTTCACACACATTTACACATATAAAAAGTAATTTATTCTTCAGTATTAATTTAGCAACAGCATACCTCTGGGTCAATTTTCTTGTACTCAGGGTCTTCCTCGTCCACTTCGAAGTACATTTCTGTGGAGGTGAGAGACACCGTGCCGGGTGCGGCCAGGCCCGGGGCCACTAGGCGGGCGCGCGTGCTTATGTTGACGGGCCCTGGGTAGAGAAAGGGTAAACTGGTTATTTAAGGGATAGAGTGTAATTTACACATTTTCTTTTAGATATTTCAAGGGTAATAAATACGCCTCATATATTTGGAGTGCATTACGATAATATACAAAATTGCTATGATTTTTATGGCAGGAGCTAAAAGTATTGTAAATTTAAAAATCATGTGTATCTGTCCTACCGCTAACGTCCTGGTCTTGGTCGCGCTCGTCCAGCAGCAGCTCGGCATCGTCCAGCAGCTCTGCGGCGGGCGCAGCCGCCAACGACGCACCGCCCGACGCTTGGGCTATGCGCGCATGCAACTCCTCTGTAGCCTGAGGAAAAAGTGAGTTATGGTTTTAAAGTAAAATTTAAGACAGAGTCAATTGCAGGCAGATGCAGTTGCAAGAACATACTTCGTAAAAAAATAAAATAGCTTATTGACGAACTCCTCTGTAATTTCTCAAAAAATTACTAGAGACAGTTAGTCTGTCCGAGATCGATACTGACCTGAAGTATGGCGTCAGTAGGCGGTGCGGGCGGTGCGTGCGGAGCGCGTGCGTGTCTACGTCCGCGTGCGTCCGGCACCAACCGTCGCCGCCTCCGTGCGTCGTCCTCCCACGAATCCAGTTTCCAGAAACCGCCGTCGATCGACTCGCCTTCGCTCACACTGGAACGCAATGGATGTGAGTAAGAAATGTTGTCACAAGGATCAAGTGTCATACAAATTTATCTGTTTAAAAGGATAGGTATCCACCCAGATAGAAGTACATCACTATGATGATTTTATAGAGGTGAATCAGAAATTGAAAAGTAGACGACTTTTTCTTCCACTCATTGAATAGATCTGTATAACTCACCCCTCCCTAGCGGCGGCAGCGTGCTGCAGTCGGTCCATGAGTCTGGCGGCGGCGGCCTGGTCGCGGCGACGCGCAGCCGCGATGAGTCGCTCGCACGTGCGTTCTTCGTCCGCTCGCTCAGAGCACGTGGCCGCGCACAGACACTGACGGATGCGGCAAATATATATAAAGATTAGTCGTTACTATTATTATTTGTTAATTATCGCAATATTGGCTCGCAAGCGCCTACACTCTCCCCGATAATAGAAAGATTACGAGAGCTTCGATAACCTCTAAACGATGTCTAGACTGACCTCAAAATCGGCGTGTTTGAGAACATCGTCGGCTCTCATCCTGTTCAGTATAAACTCAGCTTCGTTAGCGACCCTCACGATGTGGTCCCTCATGGCGTGCGACAGCAGCCTCCCTTCGTTGATCAGCTCGATGAAGGCGAGGCCGGCGTGTTTCTGTAACGAATTCTGCCACTCTTGGGAACAGAGCAACATCACAAGCTCCACCACCGACGTGCTGGATTTGAATGTTTGGAGACCTGAAATATAAATGTAAGGATTTACCACAGGAAATCAAATAAAAGATTATAATTTAATATTCAAACTAGAAGATTCTCACCCTCCATGAGAAGTTCCTGTCCGTGGCTGCCAACGAGCGTCTTAGACAGGAAGGGTGCGAAGTCCAGCATGATCTCCCTCAGCAGCGGACATACGGGACCCAGCGCCGTCTCCAGCTTATGAGTGAGAGACGCCTCGCGGGTCGCACCCTCGCACAATGGGGCCAGCGCCGCGCCCGGGGGCACCTCGCCGTCCTGCGGGAGGGAGAGTGACGTCAGTGTGTGTGATACATGATTGTGCTTTTGTTTCAAAATAAATTTACCGAATGTAAATGTCTCTGTGCCGTCTGGAGACTCCTATTCTGTCTTTGAGCGATGTGGTGCTGCTCCGTGTTTCTCATATGGATTTGTTTGTCAATATCTGCAAAGAAAATTGCAGCAACATTATGAAACCATCATCATCGATCGATAAAGTTCTTAACCGTGCAGATTATATCTTCACTTTAAATAAGATAGTTGGTTTTAATCAACATCTGTTACCTTCATGTACGTTTCCTTCGTGGTCCCTCCTCCCGGTGATTGTCGCGGGGCCTCTCTCACCCTCCTCGTTGAGGTTCACGTCCGTCCACGACTCGTCGTTGCTCACCTGCAACGAAATATTTTTCAATCTCTTACTATTGTTATAAGTAAAAATTCATTAAGAAGACTAGACCGTCCACAAAATGTAAAGGGGTTTATACATATAGATGTGATATTAATATATAATAACGACAAAATAGTGTCTTTTCAAAGTGGTTAAGCCTTACTGTATCCAGAAGATCGGTATAAAGTTATATTATATCTGCTATTTATATGGTTATTGACTTCCCTTCGTACTTTCAAGGCCGTCCAAACATACACGTATATTACCACTAATCATAACATTGACAGTTCTCTAGCTAGCAAATATAAATTAGAACTACTCACGGGGTGTTTATTATCATCCATGGCGACATCGCTGGAAGTCTCTGGGTCATTGTTGGTGGTTTCGGTGGAGTTGAGGTGGAAGGAGCCCGCGTCCTCTATCGAGTCCACGCTCTGGTATGTCATTGGCAATTTAAAATATTTACTCAACATGCAATACTGTCTTTGCAATTGTATTAATTTTATTGCGTTTTAAATTACAATTTTGATTATATTTTTATATTTTACATAACTCTTGAATATAGATGATATAATATTTGATAAGATAATTGAAAAGCTAGATACAGATAATATTATTATTAAAATAATTGGCACATATGTTAAGTGTAATATTAGCAGGTATGGAAACTCATGCAAACTAGATTGGGGTGATAAAGCAAGCAAAGCACTAACCCATGCAATACACATACTTAAGATATACTTTAAGAGCTAATATATAATGCATTAATTTATCAAAACAGAAATTAATACTAACTGTGGACGGCAAAGTACTGAAAACAAGGGAAGGATAATATTTACTTAATTTATTAGGAAGCCTAAAAACCTCAATACTTATATAAATGAAACAATTTCGATATTTATTTCAAATTCAAAAATTAAGATACTTTCACAATTAATATATAATAAATAACAATAATAATAATATATCTGTTTGTTTATATAGCGCGTGTGTGCTGTAGTAACGTTGCAATGTATATATTACTTTATAATTTGTATATACAATATCATATAATTTTATTTGTGACCATAGCGTTAGCCAGTACTGTGTTTTTTAGTGTCAGATCACCTTCAATGAAAAGCTTGTGTTTTTCGTGTTAGCGTTGTCATGAGTTTGGAAGCCAGGGACATTAGATTCTTTTTGTAGGTGATGTAAGTTTGCCTGTTATTGTACCAGGCTTCCATAAATCTATGAGGTGTTCACACTAAAACGTGTGTAATACAAGTTTACAAACCAGGTTTACAACCGACACCGTAATCCCCGATAAAGTTTTTGACCTTGCGGTGGGAGGCTTACAACAGGACAAAAATATTATTTTAAATATGTACGTCTCTATTAAAAGCGAGTAGAAATAATACATATGATAAAAAAACTTTTTAATCTAATGTTAATATATTGAACACCGGAAAACCTATAATCTAACGAAGTATTCTATGAAGAATGAGAGTGACAGACCCATGAATCTAGAGGATATCAAACACCAAAAGATCCGAAAGACCACCAACGAGAAGAAGTCGCCTACGCTAATAGATGTCCGTCCCACAACTAACCTTCGGCTTGAGCTGCGGCCTGAGCCTGAGGCTGGACTGGAATAGCGGCTCCTCGCCGGCGCCCGACACAGCCAGCTCCATGACCTTCGACCTTTCACCCGAATTCGGTTTCACCTCGTCCGTGGTCGTCTCAATCTTAGCCACTCCCTCTTCATTCCCATCCTTTATGATTACACGCGACGGCAAAATAAAAACGAATGTGATAAGCCAATGTGATAATGATACCACATTTACGTTTCAGCGACAACGAAAACCAATGGCTATGTACTAGCAAATGATAATTGCCAACATATCTCATGATGTATTAATGTCTTCGGGAGGGGGCATGCATCACAACTAGGGGATCCTATTCCTATTTCTAAATTCTCGTGAATACTAAACTACAGTATTATTAAAATAACTGTCATCCAACTGTATTATTAACGCATGCGCAGGATTTTTTTAATACATTACCCTTAATTGCATTTTGTAAGAAATAAAGTATATCATTTTCAATCTTACATAGGGAAATAGGTAACAAATTTATTTTATATAAAATAAAATCTAACTTACACCAATAAATAAGTCTATAAGAACTATTTCAAGTAAAGTTATGAAAAATGTTACAATCTATGGATACATGCCGAATATCAATGAAAACACATAAGGGTCTAAAACAATGACATACGAATATACCTAAAGCAGTTCTGATCTCACCTTCATTGAGGGCGAGTCCAACTCATTAATGGTGGAGTTGTTCTCGTCCACTACAATCATGGCGTACTCCACGTCGTCTCCATTGTGTTCTAAGAAATCGGAAATTAATATATTATAATATTTTGTTCGTGGCACAGTTATAATTAAAGCTTAAAAAAGCATTTGACAATCTACTGGTCCGGTAATGTCTTTGGGTTATAAGGGTACAAACAAACTCTTTTAAAATTCTAAGACATTCTAAATATAATCAAGCTAAGAAAATTTTGATTCACAAAAAGTGCAGATTTTTAAAAAATATTTTTTCAAACTCCAAATCTACAAAATCCAAAATATTAAGCAATATTTTTTTTTTACTATACCCATGACCGCAAAATCTCACACATGCAGTTTGATGTTGGTGAATTAATATAAAATTTAGAATGATGATGCAAATCATAGAAAATCAAATAAAAAATATCCAGCGATGCCAAGCCGGTGCCAATACACTGTTTTGTCAGAAACAACACCGATGCCAACAAACAACATTGGTACAACAAACATATTAATAAAACACAACACATTTATAAACGTTATTATTTGGTCGTTCGGTGATGCAATGTCCATTAGATGTAAAATATCTGTTATAAACTAAATTATATTGTCTCGATATTATTATTTTATATATCTATAGGTATCCGTAAGTTAGTGTTAAATGAATTCAGTAGTCGTAGACAAAACAGCGTGCGCATACATCGACCACATTGACGTGATATAACGTTCGCATTGTAATCGTTTATTCATCAAAAGAACAACGACTCCTGTTAAGCATGTAAGCGCCAAGCCACATCACTGACGCCGCTGCTCTTCTTACATAATATTACAGGAGATTTTTAACTTGTAAATTTTTTACCCCCATGATTTTTGATAAAAAACTAAGTATGTATTAAATTTGTAACGATTTTCCCGCAATGCGAACGTCTGGGCGCGTGTACCTGCGTGCGCGCGGTGGTAACTAGCGATGCGTGCGTGCGCGTGCGTGTTAGTGTGTTGGCTGCAATCGAGTTTGCAGTGCGTGTGGCGAGCTGGGTGCCCACCGGGCAGGAACTGAGGGTACACGTGGTGCGACCACTGCGGGAACAGCGGCCGCGACCCTGTAGACGTGCACCCATGGGATACGAAGGGGGGAGGCCACGAATAGGGAGGTCAAGTGGAGAAGGAACACAAATTGATATATGGACGATTGTATGATTATTAATGATATCAAAAGTGTAGAAATGATGTAGAATGAGTTTGGATGGTTTTGTGAAGAAAATAATTGAAAAGATTATATAAAAATGGATAAAGCCAGTAAGTGTTTCAGTGAAATGTGATAAGGCGTGTGTTGTAAATGTATGGAGTACAATAAAACCGTATCGACGTGTCGCGTTGAAAGTAATCGCAGTGAAGCGAGTGATAGTAACAAAGGTTTTACCAGTGTCCAAATCGTGACGCGATATCAAGCGGCGTGAAAAAGAATTGAAAAAACACCACGTCAGATATATACAGTACAAATTATATTTTTGTGTGTCTGTTCGATGATAAAAGGAATATATAATATGGAACCTAGATAAAACACCTTCGGTATTGCAAAATAAAATGTTCATAATTTATCTACTGTAATAAGTCAATGAATATGACTGTAGGCCGCAAATATTACTATTAAAATTGTTTCTAATTATTACTTTAATTATACACAATTGAAAGAAAATTTATAATTGAAAGTGCGACTAAGCGTATTGAAGAAGCAAATAATGAATCTACAAAAAAAGTTTGATGAAAAATGAAGAATTAATTTCATATAATGTCGTATGAAATAAAAACATACATATAATCTAAATTTAATATTAGGAAGAGATATAAAAAAATCTATACAATTAAAAGTAATTCCTGGTTGACGGACTTTAAATATTTTTTTAAATACAATAATCCTATCCAAAAATAAACCGAAAATGTCTAAAAATATAAAATAAAAGAACCCAACAATTAAACATAAAATGCACACTCTTGTTTATTATTATTAAAATTATAGCCACTAAACAAATAATTACGATCTACCGAAAGATAAAAACTATTTAAGTTCCAATCCGTAATGGTCGCGTTAGAATACATAAAGAAATTAAAAATAAAACGTAGTGGCCAGTATAAGGACTTGCACCAATTTAAAAAAGGAATAGTTCATCGTACCGTGGTGGTCCCGCGCGGCGAGCGGGCGCCGAGCGCACTCGGGCGCCGCGTGCGCTGGCGGCTCCAGGATGTCGCGGTACTTGGACACCATCAGCACAGAGATGAAGTACACGATCGCCAGCGACAGGAACTGAGCTTGCTTTGTTTCCTCCTGTCGAGGTTAATTTAGGAATAATTGTAATTTATACCTAATACTATTTGTTGCCGGAGACTCCGTTTGCTTAAAAAGTAAGCCATCACCTAAAATGTACACAAATGAATAAGTTTTTATTTATATTGTCTAAAACAATATTGATATTTTCGCATAAAAATGAGACAATTTTCTAAAGTAAAAAGAGTCGTTTATGTTGAATAGCGAAATTAAATATAAACACACCAAAATCTATGCGAAAAGAAACAGATTTAAAAAATAAAATGTCTGTACATGTACTTAGCACTCGAACTATTTTTCAAAAGAATATTTATTTATTATTATTTTTCTTTTATGTGTAAAGATATTATGAAAAAGTTAATTTTATTATTGTAATATACTAACGACATCTCTGTAAATGACGGCACGCAATCTGTTTACGTCCATGTCTTGGAGTAGTCTCTCCGGATCCTTAACGGGACTCGAAGCATCAGCTAAGCTCGCTACTACACTCTGTAATCCAAAACAAAATACACATATTATAATAAACTTTTACTTGTGATTTTTACTTTATAACATCATATAGTGACACTGTATATAAAACAGTTAATTACCGGATTTTTCAAAATGTCAGTAACTTATTTATTATTATTTTTTAATAAACTAATAATTATAAAAAAAATACAGTAGATTCAGACATATAGAAGTTTTAGAGTTTATCGATTACAAACAAACTATATATTTTTTTCACTTTTATAATAATACAACAGTAGATAAATAAAAATATAGAGACAGTAAATAATAGTATTATAAAACTGAACACTATAGTAGTGTATAAAAAAAAATAATATATCCATAATTATTTATATATCTATCTATACATTTTTAGTGCCACAATTATTTTTTTTTATATAAACAAACAAACAATAATGATGATATTGAGAGTGATTTGAATAATCTAGAGCAAGTTACCAGGCAATCATAACGTGCCAGAACTTGTTTTGAAATATTAAAAATATACATGACGGTGTTATTTCTTAAGATCGTATACACAAGTGAGTTTATCCGAACATATAAAACCTAAATCACACAATAAACAAATTAATAACAATAATGTCATAAAATATATATTTTCTCATACAGATATTAATTACAACGCTATTATAATTCGACACCTCAATATTTGAGTACCAGGCACCCATAAGATAGAGGGAGCATACCTTGGGCGAGGGAGAGTCGTTGCGTCGCGCGGCGCATCGCTGGCGCTCCTTGCACTCCAGACAGTTGCGCACGGCGCACGTGCACACCTGCGACAGTGGGCGCTACAACTACCGCTACACTACGCTATGGCGATACTAGCTCTCACCAGTTTATGCGTTCCTAGTAGCTTTTAATCGTATTTAATTTAATAATTAGGGAAAGTATCACTAAATAAAAAAAATAAAAGAAAAAAAAATACATTTATTAAACATGTTTTCATATTATATATAATATTCCATCTAATACAATGAATATTGTTTTACTCCATAATGAAGGATCCAAAAAATACATTGAGTGAGAAAGTTTACAAACAAATTACAAACAAATCTATGCTAGTTAAAATGATTATTATGCTTTTCAATTCTAAGTTATAAAATTTTAAAAATAAAATGCTAGGTCTTGATATATAATATATTTAATAATTCCAATAATCCTTCTATGTACTATGAAGGTATATATTTTTTTACTATTCAGATGAAATTATATTTCTGACTATATAATATGATGCTTCAGAAGTTCTAAAGTTAATAAAAAAGTAGAAGAAATTAATAAGAGGTAACCTAATTCTGACTTTAAAATGCTAAGAGAGCTAACGGTCTTAAGTTTCAACGTCATCTATCTCTATTAACTACAAAAAATATATAAATGGGCAAACCTTTAAACTAACTTACCAATCTCAAGCACTGTCTCAGTATCCCTCCACTGGACATATTCTTTTCGGCTTCCAATTCGGCAAAGTTCAATGCACTCGCAAATATAAGTACGTCAGCCATAGAGACGAGTCGTTGTAGGAAGGTGACGGCCACTTCCACCGGCATGCCTTGAGTCGGCTCGATTACATCCAATTCATTCTAGAGAAAGGAATAACAAAATATGTACATTGTCATTTTAATAAGAGAAAATAATTGCCACTTATTTTGGATTTTTTTTATTAGATATAAAATTTTCGATAGGATTGAAATACAAAACATGGGAAAGGAAAAGCCCTAACAAATGTCATACAATACAATTATTTATATATTATCAGCTATCGGTCGCAGCTGCACATGCCTTTATTGGATCAAATACAGCGCGACCTATCTGGTCTAGTTTCTGAGATAAACATTTTTAGTACATACAGTATACATAATATATTTTATACATAAACCGTTTTTGTCACAAAATATGGAATTTAAATATTACATCAGTTTCGATTGAGCCCATATTGGAAAAAGTCCATAGTAAAATCTATATTCAACTAAACGTATCGGAATTTGTTTAATGTTTTAGTTGTTAAGTTGAACCAACAAACAGACTCACTTATTATAGTTTTATAAAACCTAAGAAAATACAGAAGAAAATGAATGATACTATTATCTTAGTCAAAGGCGGTGAGTAAGTCCTAGAGAGAGAAAGAAAGTATGTCTGACATTGGGTGAGGTAGCGGAGGCCAGCAGGGGCAGCAAGCCGCCACACGCGATGATGAGGTTGTCAGCGAGCTGACTGATGAGGTGCACGGTATTCACCACGAAGATGGCGTTCTCGCTGCTATTCACGAAGTCAATCACCGACTTGGTGGAGTGACTACGCCACACCTGCACCGAGTTATATCAAAGTCCGATTAAATATAATTATTGGTTCCTTTACATAGAGTTAATTGTCCTTATAAACCTGACTCCGATACGGTTCCGAACAGGAACGATATTAACACTTTTTATTACATTGAATAACTTTATGGGAAGTATTATTACAATTGTATTTCAATTGAAAATTACGAGCGACGAGAGAATAAACAAAGTTCTCACGTTTACAAAAATAGTATAATTCTAAATATAATTAAAAAAAACACAAACAAATTACAATTAATAAGGAAGATACTTTATATATTTGAAATGAATTAATAAGATTTACAATGAAAGTAATTGACATTTGACGTTACGAGTTGAGTTTTTGTTACCTGTATGTCGGTCTCTAGCGAAAACAATACATCGGAGAGCAGTCGCTGGTGTATGTAGGACCATCTGAACTCCGGGATACGGAAGGGCGGACGCGTGGGTCCCGGGGAGAACATCGGACGACTGCACTTTGTCGGACGCTTCTTTTCTGTTTAAGGGTTATTAATTATGATTAACAGTTCACACGATTGTGTGACTTAATTCTGATTGTAACATGATTCTATGATCTAACTGTTACGGAATAAAATTACAATCATTTTCGTAAAATATGTACTTATTATGCATACTTTACTTGACATAACATAGATTAATATTGCAATTAGATAAACCTCGTAAATAGGTATGGAGGGCTTAAAAGTGGATGATGTCACATATAACAGTACTTCTTCGAAAACATGCAGGCTCACTTTGCTATCCTTTACTGACCAGTTCCGAAAAAATATAAGATTTATCTTAATAACTTGGTAGAGCCCTGGATCGTACCCGTAACCCGTTAATATCTACCTATTAACACTATTTTAGAACCGTTATTCTGAACAATTAAAAAAAAAGTTATTAAACAACATACCAAAGTGGTTAGAGTCCACCTGCGTGCTGGTAGAGGCACTTCGCGGGCGCCTAGGAGATGCGGAGGTCACGCCCTGCGAGGAAACCCCATCGCCTCTGTTGCCATCCTGCTTCATCTCGTCGTCACCGGGCAAACTGACGCGTCGTTTGTCTCTCTCGTTCTCACACATCCTTTCTTCATCTTCTTCTTGTTCTTTTTTATTTGCTAGTGAAATATTTTCGCTTATTGTGGATATTGGAGGTATTTCTGGCGTATTCTGTTCCTCCGGTGCCGTTTCTGATTCTGATCTTTGGCTTTCGTTTTTGGCATTTTCGACGTCGACTATTTCGCCCGTCGGGAGGTGTTCCAACTCAGACATATCTTTGGAAGTAACTATAAAATCTCCGTCTAAGGGCAAGACGTTGCTGTCATGTAGGGATTCCGATTCAAAAGCTCTCTTTGGGCTCTCTGTATTATTTTCGACAATGTTAATTTCTTCATCCTTTGACATGACATTTGATATTATATCCATTACTAAATCACGAGCGATCATTTCTGCAGCTTGTTTTTGATCTAATATGTCTTCGATGTCTTGTTCTAAGTCCTCTCGACCATTGGGTGTATTCCCTTCTGACTGTAATCCTCCAGATATGGCACCTGAGTCCGTATCGTCGTCAGTCTTCGATCTCACAGTTTCTAAAGCAACTGTTAAAACATCATTGACAATATTTATCGCAATGTGTTTAGGATCGTCACTTGATGCTTCGTCTGGAATGCTTGAGTTGATTGAATCAGTCTTATCTAATACTTTTCTAGGACTAGTCGCTTCACTCGGTGTTAAATACAATTCAGAGGGATCTGACAATTCGGATTCTCGTTCGTTTGCTAAGTTTAAAGCATCGGCTACTCTTTCAGGACTTGCTGTTTCGCTTATAGACAAACTAGAAGGTAATCCTTCACTCTTATCTGTGTTATCATCTTTTGCTACACTATCACCTACATCTCTAACTGGAATGTAATCAAGACTACCCTGTCTAGTCAGGGGCTTGTCGCTTTTCTCCAAATCAGTTCCTATAGTTCCGATTCCAGATTCAGAACTATCTAAAAGTTTGTTTTCGGTGATCGATTCTACGAGCTCTGTATTCGGAGTAAGCACTTCTGATTCGACGGCTTCTTCATCAACAGCGTGTTCAACTTCAGTATTACTAACATTATCACAACCTTCATCATCAACTTCCTCATTGTCTACAGTTTTCATAGGGCTATGCACTTTACACACTTCACTATACACTACTGAAGTCCGACTATCGTCAACTGGTTTCCTACACCTGCAGGCTTCCACATCTCTCAGGGAGAGTCCCTTACCTATTTCGGTCTGAGCTCCGTGATTAACATTATTTTTCTTGATAGGGGTGACATCGCTTTCTTCCGTATCTGGCAATACTTTGGTTTTGACGTCAGAATGTCTGTCCCAGCCGGATATAGTGGAGATAGGTTTTTGTTGCCTCTCCTTCGGATCGGTGATGTTGTCTGCGCGTCGTTGTTCGTAATGTTCGTACATTTGCGCAAATTGGAGTTTAAACTCTTCGTAAGATACCTGTAAATTAGAATCATAATTACTTTTCGTGACAAATTTACTAAAGCTTGACTAATTAAGAAACCATAACCATTTAGATAACTACCAAAATATTTTACCTTGGAGTGCACGATGGCCAACGTATCTACCCAAACCCTCCAGCCACCATACTCATGCTTAATAGCATGGTGCAGCAACATCCTGAATAGCGAGTACACCATGTCAGATATCTTCTGTTCCTCCGCATTTTTGGGGTGTATATACGCCATGGCTATCAACCACTCTTGCCAAACCGACATTTGTAGGACGGTTCTTCTGTTTTCTCGATTGTTGCTGCAGAGTAAGGTCATATCCGAAAGGAATAGTTTCTTGACTTCCAGGAGCTGTTCCGTCTGTTTCGATTGGCGGATCAAAGTTGCGACTACTTTTAGGATCACTGGAGAGTAATACAATTGTAATCAGTATAGTGAATACGTTTATTAGCTTGAAGTGGTTAAAATGGAATAAAGAGATTATCGATTTCCAGTTTTCTATACAAGAAACATAACATAGGGAACAATGCTAATCATTGTTTAGTAATGTAACTAAAAACAATATCCAGTCATCGAACCTGAATAAAATTAATATCGTAAGATTTCTAATGCCTCGCTCCGCATAATCTAAGTACAATAGTCGGGTCTCACTCGGGTTCTCCAGTCGGAAGTGTGGTTGTGGCTCGGGATGGCTGGTGTATAGTATCTGTTGTCCGACGTGCTCGGTGAGTAGTTCGTACAGCGCGTTGTATGCGGCCAGAGGCAGCGCCTCGCCGCCCGCAACCAGCCGCGACGATAACAATGTGTACAGGTTGTGGGGAGACATCACGTCGTACTTGCGTCTGAGAAACAGATACATATGATATATATATTAGATAGATATGTTATTACGTATGTACACATAAGGTAAGTCATTCCAAGAATATATCGCATGAGGCCTGACTCAGTCAAGGGACGAATTACTAACATTATCAAATTATTATTTTTTTGCATGAGAAAATGTAAGGGTAGGTACTTAATACTTTTTTGACTTTTTGAGCTTTGGTGTAAACTATAATTTTTATAAGTAGATTACTAATAGTACACACAAAAAAGATAAACTTAATTTCTAACTATTTTATTATTTATTAAATCCAGTTTATTGGATAGAAAACATAACTCTACCAAACTCGATAGTAACAGATAAAGTTTTATTTGAAGAAAATATAATACTATGTTAAAGTAATCGTATCTCATTTTATATGATCACACTTACTTATGAGTGCTTCTGCTTAGGAAAAATCCGAGAAGTTTAAGTGCTTGCAGCCTGATGAGTTGACTCTCGGACGATAGTAGCTTGAAGATGGTCCTCACTCCGCCCTTGAATACGATACAATTAAATGGCATTTCAAGTATTTAAAATGTTTAAGATATGTAATTCAATATTTAGAATTAAAAATAATCTACCTTAGCATCAAAAGCAGGTACCATAGAGCTGGGGTGTTCAGACATGAGAGAGATCAACATCTGAAGCACGTCATGGAGATTCTCATCCTATAACAAATACATAGTTTATACATGAGACACATACATTATATTAGTATATAATGAAAAGTTCATAAAAAATAGAATCTGCATCCTGGCGAGTTCCGCCTAGTCATTTTGCAAACTAAACTACCGCGTCGTTGATGAATTTACCATTCTTTATATCATCTTTTCACATACATTTTTATTTAAATTCTACATTTATATCATAAATAGCCTAGATGATTATAGAAGATCAACCTCGTGCATGGTGGTGAGGTAGTTGAGCATGGCCTGCAGCTCATCCTCCTTGACACCGCTCCCCACCATGATGAGCTGCTTCAGGAACAGCAGGATATAAGCGCGGATGGTGAGTATGTCCTTGTGCTGGGGACGAGGACCCTCTGGGGAAGATATATCATTGTAGTCATAATAATACTGGTATATTTTTTTTTTTAAACAAAATTTGTAAAATTTAAACAAATATGTACCCAATCCCTTGGGGGTAATTCCGCTTTTCGTCCTGGGATTGACGACCCAGTAGTAATACTTCAAGGTGTGCACGGTCTGCAGCACCGTGCTGACTCGCCTCACGCTGCCGTATATGTGAGCATCAGCCAGGAAGTCTGTGGCGAGGTAGCAGTAGAGCCTCGCCTGCACGGCTGCGGGGGTGTGGATCCACAGCGCCGGGTTGAAGAGGATGTGGTCCAGCAGCTGCCACGTGATGAAGGATTGACAGAACGACTGATTAGCATAGATTGTGACTGTCCGATGATTGTAGCTGTGGCTTCTCTTGCTTCGATAAATTTTGTTTTATTTAATAACATTAAAGTATTTATTTTCATATATATACACAAAATATTATAATATACCGACGAAATGTTTTATCTAAATTAGTTATCTGATATTGTTCATTATTAATATATAAGTAAGTATAAGTACATGGTTTGTTTTTAGATATTTCTAATACACTTGGTGCTTATCAATATAATTTTAAGGGTCATACGCAAAATGGTCCTAAACATTTTTTCTAGTTTATAACGTAAGCTTTTTATAACATACCTCGTAAGTATATAAGAAAAACCGGAAATCTATATTGTAAAGAATTTGCCACAAGCTCTTATAATTGTGTTTGATGAATTAAAAGATCTTCTGAATCCTTTTTCATATTTTTTTAAAGTTTACCCATGATCTGTGATAGCGTGAAGCGGCAAAATAAAATGTACTATCAATAAAATATGTTGCAAAATATAGTGTAGGTACATATATTTAAATATTGCTATACTCGTATGTACCAATTAGTGTGTGAAATCCAGTTTTAGGAAAATTCAACTGAAAGTAAAACAAACATAACGGTTTTATTTAAAGGTAAAAAATTATCCATGTGAAACATACACTTTAAAAAACTCGATTTGCGCCTTTTGGATTTGGTTTAAAAACCGTACAACGAGATAGGTCCGGCACGTTGAATCTATAGAAAGTTAAGAAGTTTCGTCTCTGATAAGACGAAAGTTCTACTACAATACAATTCTACTTTGTAGTTGTCTACAAGCGATAAAATTGTAAACATCGAATTTGTTCAAATGGATACTTACTTCTGTCGTTCTTGTCGTTTGAACTCACCTGTATGACTTCACCCACGAAAGTAAGAAAATCTCTTAGCATGTAAATTTAAGATGTTCGTAATAAGGTACTTTAATGACGTTATCAGTTTTTATATTTAAAAATTACGTTAGTGCTTCTCTTTCCCATTTCAGTCATTTTACGAATAGTATTGGTCTTTTATATTTTTACGTTAATTTGCAGCAATTCGTAGTGTAAATAAAATAATAAAATCATCCGGGGACGACATATTCACAAATAAATAACAGTATTTTTTGTTGGCATGCTCTGTTATTCGATCAATAATTAATTAAAACTTAAATAATAAATACAATATACAAATAAAATTACTATAATTATAATTATTATTTTTAATCACCGATTTGCGTTTGACCCATAAGCATTTGCAGTGTATTAGCAACAAAACCAGCTAGAACTAAAACTAAACTTAAACTACTCTTTTAATATTTTTATACCAAATCCAACCCTACCTTTGAAAAATAATCCAATCTTAAATTAAATATCCATTAGGTGTCCAAAAAAAGCGAAAAACTAAACAATATACAACAAATTACAAGGTAATAATAAACGCTGGGCATCGTGCAAGAACTCGACTAGTTTCAGTGTAAAGTGGGCGGTGTGGTTATTATAAGTGTACAGTATAACTGTGATTTTAAATAAATAATACACACAATGGGAGTGTGAAGCAAGAGGAGCGTGCGCTACAACCATCCAAAAGTAATAAAACAATATATCTGGTGAGACCTGCTTCGCAGCAACATATCAAAGCATTGATAACCGTATCGTTCTATTAGAAAGTAATTTGGCAACATTCTAATAAAATCATTACAGTTTGTTGGTTCCTTATAAAAAATAAAATTATCATGCAACAGTTTATTAATAAAAACATACAGAACATAAATACACGAAATTGTGACATCATAAATATTTATCATGAACAAATATATTACAAATTTCCAGAAGGCAATTTTCTCTTATTTATTGAGCAATTATAATATTGCAATTATACAGAGGAATTACATAGGCAAGGATTTAATCACAAATTATTAATACAGGGCGTTTAATGGGAATTTACGCTCCCTATTTCGTACAAGATTTTCAAAGTTCGAGAACAACTCGTAATTAAACGGTCCGCTAACACGAGTTGTGGTTTATTACTTCAGTGTGTCTTCAGCGTGAGGAATTGTCATCCGAATAATTCGCAAAAGGAATTCAATATATGGTTTCATATAATTAAAATTAGATTTATTTAAAATCACTATTACTGAGATTTTAAATAAAGATTTTACCTGTTTGAGCAGGAGGTCGCTATTAGGGGAGCAGCAGGTTACAAGATGCTTCGTGAGATGCAAGAAGGAGGCGAGCGTGTCGGTGGTGAGGTGGTCGCGGGCGCATCGCGTCAGCATGTGTGAGATGACGAGGAAGCCGCGGCACTGCAGCATGTGCTGCTGCACCGTGCCGCACGACTCCACCATCGAGCACACGAAGCCTAGCAGCTTTGAACTGCAACACGTGTTTCATTTTTATTGCTAAGATATCTGTACTGTGACACTTCTTAAATTATAGTTACGACCTTTCGGGTATTATGTGGATGGTTGAGAGAAGTTGTAGGTTTTTTATTAAATATTTTTATAAAAGGAACTGACAAGATAAAAAAATGCATTTGTTACTCGGTAGTTAACAATAACTACGTCATTACGTAGTTATTGTTGACTACCGAGCATCGTAGGGACGGTTTGAGCATTCTCAAACGGTCCCTACGAAATCGATTTCAGATTTAACTTATCCGCGGCCGGATACAGTAGAGCCATTACCTAACTAATACTCTTTACTCTGGAGCTTACTTTAAGTCTGTTAAAGTCTAATTAAAAGTACTATCCTGTATCGATTATCTGTAGTACGTACATTACTCACTATTATAGGTGTATAGTTGGAAAGAGCGTTATATATCACATGCACTAACGGAAATTAGCTGTGTGGAAAATTTTAATTATTGTAATATTGGATTACAGGACCTTTCGGATATTTTGGTTTTATTCTTTAAAATAAATTATTCGCATACTTACACTAGGACAAACCATATCCACACAATTTTGAACAATTAAAATTAACTGAGTATTACTTTCACATATGATGGTACCATGAAATGACGTAAGATATTACATGTAATGATAATGATCATATTTAGATCCTATTACTCTTACTGATTAAAAAAAAAATGAAATATTTTTTTTTTTACTTCGTTAGTTTACTTTGATTCATACTTTTTTTTTAATACGTTTCGAGCGTTACAATACCATTCAATACAAATTATTGATAAATAGACTCAATGAACTAATACCGAGATAATGTTAGATGATGAATATCTTGCATGAAGGTTTAAAATATTAACAGCTGTTCTATCTGAAACTTAAGTTGTTTAAGACCCTTCTAATCTTCTTAAATCCCTCATTTGTATTGTAATCTGTACCTATACGACATGACACTTGAGTACATCAATTTACTAGTGGACTAACCTTTCAAGTGGGTGGGTTTGCATCGGAACAGATTTATCAAAAAAGGTTGAGGAAAAAGATTCGGCAATAGACTCAACAGTAAAGATTAATGGTATATTGTTCCCATATTATTTATTTTTCATTTGTATATAGAATGAAAAAATAAACCGATGCGGGCAGAGATCGAACCTGCGACCTTTGGAAAACCGTCCCGTCGCTCTATCAATTGAACTACCGTATTGCTAGACGCTATCCGTATCCATATCGACTCAGAGGTCGCCGGTTTATTTTTCATTCTATATTTACTAAATTTAAATAAGCTTAACATGTATAGCCCCATACATGTTTATAGATATTTTTCGTTTATCAGTTTCAAAATGATAACACGGGTTCACTTACAGAAAATTAACCATTCATTTTTATGAAAAATATTATAATTATCTATTTACTTTTATTTATTTATTTATAATATAATAATTTAATATTAAGAAGTAAATTTTATAAATAAATTATTGATGGAATTTTCAAATTAATCCGATATTATTTCAAGTAAGTCCACCCGGCTAACCGGGGTTGGCACCAGGCAATTAGGAGTTCTGAGGAGTTAGTTATTACCCGCCCGACTGTAGATGGTCGGTTAACTTAAAGAGCGATTAGGTAACGACATAGAAAACGCATTTACCCGGGTTGGCGTCCCCAGTTACTTGGAATATTAATGAAAGGACTAGAACTCGTATCTAAACTCAGTGGTATGATTTAGTTTGGGAATTTTAGAGCCAGTTATCTTAGTCTATAGAACTAATTCAACTCTAACTTGATGCTGTTACCACTTTATATCTCTATGGAGTTAACGAATGTATCATATTGAATTTTTATAACTTGGAATAAAAATGTCTTAGGAATAATTCTAATATTCTTTCAGTAAATATAAATAGCTCTTCGACCAGGGTAATAAGCTAAGTGTCTGCTAATTCAGACACGGAACAAATATTTGTTTTATTCTATCATAGACTTCTAGTTTTTTTTTAATATTCAACGAAATATAAACATGATTTTTTTTTAAATATAAACTATGTAATGGTATTCCGTTTATAAAATATAAAGACACCGTAGTTTGATAAGTGTTAAATTAAATATACGTTAAAAACAATAGAATAGAAGGAATTAATAAAAAATATCTCATAGACCAAATAGAGTTTCTAATACAAGGCACCAGGAGATCATACCATAGCATAGGGTCTCGCTTGGGGTCGGCAGCGGGCGCATCATGCGGCAAATCGAGCTGCGAGAACAGTGGGAACAGAACCTGCACGCCCCCTATCGAATTGAGTGCGCTGTGGATTGAGTGCGTAACTACAGCTTTGACTTCCTGGAAAACAATAATATTATGCTCTAAAAGATTAAGTATAAAAAACCTTTTTTATCATTTCTTTTTGAGCTCTATGAAGTGAATGGCAGATATTTGTACACCACAGGAGTAGGAGTAAAATATAAAAGGATTCCTTCCCATTATTACAAAACTACTTACATTTTTTTTATAAATCAGTTTAATAAATGTTTTTATTTAAAGAATAAAAGATTTTCGTACAAAGATTAAAAATAAATGATAACTAACTAACTAACTTAACATATTTATTGCACAAATATGATCTAAATTACTCGTTGAGTACCAGGAGAACATGGCACAAAGGTGTTACCTGTAGCATAAGGGCGTGAGGCGTGTGCACGAAGTAAGACACGTTGCCTTTGGGAGCGGACTGTAGGCACAGCTGTCCGTCCGTTGCCACGGGGTTGTACATGAATACTATAGCCGATGATAGTTTGCCATCGTATAGTACCTGTTCAGTTAAAAGATAATGAAAGCCGTTGAATTAAAAATAGAACTGAAATAAAATATTTAATAAATATATCTTCAAAGCGGTCTTATGATCGGAAAGGAAACATTGAATTTGTTAACTTCAAAGCCGGGAAAGCTCAGCACTATATATTAAATGCAGAATATTAGTTATTTATATAAAGTAGTTACTATAAAAATTATCAGTAATAAAATTAACATCTTTAGTAACACAACATTAACCATTAATAAACAATAATCTACTGGGAGTTAAAAAATATAATTATTATTAGATAATTAAACATCAAGCAAATTAAAAAATACAAACGTGCATTCGAAATACAAAAAACATAAAATAAAATACAATTTAAAAGAGCACAGACCACAAGACACGTGCAAAATACAAACTAACACCCGTTACCTTAAGATAATGAAACAAATATAAATGATACGATTTGAAACATACCCTGTTAAAGGAATAGATTTGTGAGATTTTTTGTTTCGAACATTATGAACGATTTATTACCGTGAAGTATAATACGTCACCGTCGCCATCCCCTTCCTACTATGTCTGGAGTAGTCTGGACGAACTACTGTATCTTGCACATAGATACATCACTATGTCGCTTCTATAGTTTCACGAGCTCAAACTTTGTATACATTTTGTTTAATATCAGTATTACAATAGTAATATTAGTATTACAGTAGTAATAGTACCCACCCTGTCAACACCGAGCCTCGTCTTCCCACGCTTTATAAAAAATATATGTATGTTATCTTTATATACATCAAGTATTACAATCTTACCATCCAATAAAAAGAACTCAAGCTACACTGCTAACAATGAACAATCTTATAAAAAGACTGTTTAATATTAATACTTTAATGTTCAAATGTATATATATAATCCATAATTTGTACACGTTCACAATTGAAAATCAATTCAAAATAATACCAAATAACCAATGCTATGTTGCGGTTAGGAGATATTGATTAATTAAATTTTGGCATAAATTTAATTACACCAAACTTAAACATATTGCACGTTAATAAATATATGAATAAACATAAAATTTTACGAAATTATATAGCGAGGACATACAGTCTGCTAATGTGTGATCGAAAAAATAAATTTTCCATTTGATTGAATGCAAACTTTCTTATAATATGAATTTCTTGATCCACAAAATAAAACGAGATGATCGTTTGATATCTTTGTTAGATATATTAATAGCAGAATTTAGTTGATACCAAATTATAATAACAAAATTGTATATTTATGCGTTTTAATAGTATCAGTTCAAGACAATTATAAGTAGGAGTAAGGTATCTAAGAATTATAATATAAGTAAGTATTGTAGACTGCCTGAAGTGTTCTCACTGATCTCTTACTGATCAATATTATTATTTACATAAACGTATCTACATGTTTATAATAACAAAAGAAAAAACTTTATATTTATCAACATATTGTATTTTATTTCGCTATCAAATAGACCATTTTATCTGAACTGTTTTCGCGATTACGTCGATGATATCGTCCAATATAATTCTGTTACGTCATGATATTGCTTTTCTGGGTGTTATTCCTATGCAGAATTTATCTAAAAAAAAAACTAAATAAACGCAATTTCTTTATTTATATTAAATTTATTTTAACCTACATTACAATAACTCAATATATTAATACCAGAGAACACATTAGCAATAAATCAAAAAGTTGCACAATATTTTTCTGCAACGCAGCGTTCACAAAGAAAACAGTTCAACTTTTAAACTCTACTTAGTTAGAGCGCGGCGTGCTGTGACGTCACGGGTCACGTGACTCACATTAGTGCTGTTTGTACGAACTACGAAGTTATCTTGTTGACAGAATCATATATGAATCGGTTTTCATTTTGTTTACTAGTTTACGTTTTTAAATCAAAGTTTGTTTAAAAATACAAGTTTTAGATATCTGTTTCAGAGAGTCGGTTTTATTTATGTATACGTTTATTATATTAGGAATTTTGAATTTTAAACGAATATTTATAAATAAATTGAAATTTTACCCAAATAAGCCTATATTCATAGAATTATAAGCTGAACATAAGTCTAAGATCTTATAAAGGAAGGTAGTTTTAAACTATGACATATAATTCATAAAGATCTGAATAAGACTCTGAAGTGAAGTCGCGTATACGTGAGGCGTTTTGACTAATGTTATAAGTTAGTGAACTTACGTACTTGTAACTTAAAAATGTTCTTATTATAATAAACTGAAATTTTTGAGTATATGTGTATATATTTTAAGAATACAACTTAAAGTATAATGCTTGCAGTTTTTATTTTTTATAATCTTCATCTTAACATATACCTATTATTGCGGAGATTAGTTCATAGAAATTCAAAGCCCATTATTTTTTTATTGAAACATCTCAACCCTATAAAACATCAGATTCTACTTAGCAAGATGATTTCAGAGTTTCCATACTTTACTTTTCCCAAAACTCAACTTATTTATTCATTATATCTTTAATGGTTTTCAGAACTTCAAATTTATGTTATGCATTTTTAATTCAAAAATAAACCCAAGTTTCTGATAAAAACTATAAAAGTAGACTCTTAGCAAAGAGTTGTTGAGTTAGTAAAAGTTTTAAAAACCTACTGATAGTGGTTTAAGGATACAGAGTGCTCATATTTCAGATGTAATATTACTCTGTAAAAGTATTTCAAGGAACCATCATATATTTTTTTTATATCTATTATTGTCTCGTATTTTCATCCGAAAAAAATCGTACTGATGTTTTGTTTGTAATGTTACGAAATCTATGCGTCAATTTTTTTTTAGATATTACTTAACTTATTAGATATAAAATTTCATAAAATTTAAACTGATACCTAATGTTTACGTTCAATTCACGTGCGTTTCTAGTTTCTGAAGCACTTCTGAAGCTATTCAAATTATTATATTTAATGACAAATATAAACATCTGTATTCCGATGTATCTTAAATTAAATCTTTTAACTAAAATGCGAATCTTTCATATAAACAAAACTTATTAGTCTCTAAAATGAGAACAGTAATTAGAAAAGTTTTATCTGTTTTCTTGTTCAGGTATCGAGATCTTCCAAACGACTAAACCGATAAGAACATAAATATAAGTCATTTTTGATCTAACTTCTTAAATAGGTACTTGAATAATATATATATAATTGTGAGAAAAAAAAATAACAGTCGGGTACTTTTCTACCACCACCGGGCATTTACTTATGGAAATGCTTTTAGATTTGATAGTTAATACCACTTACATAATCATTAAAGATACAAATCACAACATTGTGTAAGAAAGTCTAGAACTAAAACTTAAAATTGCGAATCAATCTGACAATGACAGTTCGTAGAAAAACAAATGTTTCGAGTTTAAAGTGAATAGTTTAAATATCAATAACACAAACATTAACATAAGCTATGCGAAGTCATGCCATGTTAATTACTTAATATAGGTACTTCACGTCAAATGACTTGTATAAAAGTCAAACATTTTGGGAATACATATTTCATTTGCCATCAGTTATAACTGACGTGTGTATATAAGACGTTGTAATAATAATTAAATAACTTTTAAATTAAATTAGATTAGAATAAGTTTGACTGTAATTCATGAGGTGACATATTACATGCTCAACGGTAAATGAGTTCTGAAAACCCGATTTCATTATCGTACTAATTATTTTTTAAAATTCAATTACGAAGTTTTATTGATAATTAAATCAGAACTGACCCAATTCAGGAAGAAAGATGGCGCTAATTAAACTTTTAATATTCTGATGCTTGAGGATTATGTTTAAGTTATGAAATTAATCATTATCACATTTTCTTTATAACTCCAAAACTTTCTCAAAAGTATCAAGTTAACTACTTATTAATGTTTTAATGAGTGACCTCAAGGGTTAAATTCATATAAAGGACAAGTCATGTAACATTATAAACGTTGTAATACTAGGAAAGCATAAATATTTAAGAGGAGACGGCGTTAGAGTGCACTGCGGGCTTTCGCATCGCCCTGAATATTTAAGATGTCGTAGAACCTTCAATCAAGGGATCTCCCTTGAGGGACCTAACTCTCTACGTCGGCGCTAAAAGAAAAAGAAAGCTCTTTATACATCCCTAATGTAAACGGAAACGTCTATTTTCAGAACCAAACAAAAAACGGCAACTTTTTCTTTAGAAAATTTTCCACTTCAACACATTTTGTTGGAAAAAGCTTACACAAAGTATTTTTGTTTCGTAGGAGGATTTTTTAGAACCCTTCTCTATGTCAAAATAAATGTAAATTAAAAAAAAGGGCGTACTTCGAATGTTTTCAAATAGATATAACATTTTATACATGAGACGTTTAAAACGGCAAAGCGAGCGTGAACTAACCACAACCTTCATCAAGAGACACTCAAAGCAAAATAGTCTTTATTATAAAAAATTAAGAGCTAAACTTGCGTAGCTCAGTAGAATGTTAGCGTATGTAGTAAAGAGTTATATTCCACAATGAGGCATCTCGGGAAGGAAGCTGTGTCGTCACGGAAGCTTACTTCCCGAATCGTGTAATTACGCGTATGAGGGTGCGGTGACTTCGGAAACGGCGGTTTGAATCACGCGAATAATATACCGCGTTTGTACATCAAAACATCATAATATAATTGATTTATATTTAACATGACATCCATCTGCTAGTTGACTGTTTTTTGTTTGTTAAATAATTAATGTATACCACTGAGTTATGAGATAATACTAATAAATTCTAACCCACGTAACACTACACTTGCCAATCCGACAATAAATAACTCTGTAAAAGACGTCGCTTCATCTGAAAGATCTAAGTATTCGCGTAACAAATGACAGTCTTAAACTCCTTCTTGAAGTAACAAATTAGTTTAAAAGTGTTTCAGATTCACCTTAAACAATAAGGCCGTGAGGAAAATAACAAGAAACAAACGAGACGCGCTTAGAATTTCAGACGAATTTGTCTCAAAGTGTTGTTTTGTAACTAAGCAATTATTACTTCGCTCCGGTAACTTTAAAGTTATGAAAGAAAAACTGTCTAAATTAATTATTATTTTAGAATATTTGATGCATGTTCTTTACAGTAAATTACGATTAAACATGAACTTTTAATGTTTTACTGTAATTTATTTTATATTAATATAAAATGTACATGAAATTTTGTTTAACTCAGAATCATAATTCTATCCAGAATTCTTAGATCCGTAACAATTTTAGTAGAAACGTCGTCTCCTCGGTAGGATTAACTTTAAAGACGTCTTTGTTCCTTTAGCGCGTCCTTTGTTGTTTTTAATGTCCCTCAAAATGGAGACTTATTTATCTTCGGAGTTAATTATATACTGTTTCTATAGAAAGTCTCTTGAATCCTTGACAAATCCCTTTACGCATGCGATTATCAACTAACTCACCCACTCACAAGTGTACCAGGAGACCATACATTTTAAAGTGTTATATAAAATATCATTGTCTGCGATCAACCTTTTGTTAGTATCCCGAGGACAAAGGACAATCTTACGTCATGAATATTTTGTGTAGGATCGTGGTGGAGCTCCCCAAAGTTGTCCACTCGGACCTCTGTGGTCGGCAGCGGTACACGGGCCTCGGCATCAAATCGAAACTGACCCTGGCACCACACATAGAAAGTAACAAACACTTTTATGGTGTTAACAACACAACGCGTGATGTGCTATAATACAAAATCGTTGGTTTCGAAAATTTAAATTAGGCAATAAAAATCAATTTATCTATACAGAAACCAAAGACCCTGTACTAACAAAAGCGAGACAAACATATAGAAATGTAACGGGAGCGAGCGGCGCGACATGCTTACACGCTTGCATGCTTCAACATCTACGAGCAGAGCGGCATGCGCGGCTGCAACTTCGCGCGCCTCGTCGGCCAGCCGGCGCCCGCGAGGCGTTGCGTCCTCCGAAACTACGCAAGCTTCATCGCTCGCTGGCACCCTGGTATCCTCGACTCGCGAGGCAGGCTCGGGGGATTGGGTCTCGGGAGTTTGGGATTCAGTTTCGGGATTTGGGGTTTCGGCGTCAAGCATGAGAGCCGCCGGCTCGCTCACCCTTTTGTGGTTCTCCGGCAAACTGATGTTGCATTCGTTGTCGAAACGGAATTGACTCTGTCCAGGGTTAGCAGGGAACAGAACACATTTAACTTTTAACATATCATCACTAAATAATATAATGACATCGTCGTAAAATTGGCTGTAAATTAATAAAAAGTTAAAAAAACCTGTAGGTTCTAAAAAAATGTTTTGTAATAACCTAATAGTTTTGTCGTAAGTAGCACCTACCTTATAACCAGGACCCAGTCTGTGCATGGCGCAGATTTGATGCGTGGAGAGCGCCTCCCCGAATAGGTAGATGGCAGCCATCTGTCCGCAGAAGACGCGTTCCTCATCCAGCTCAGCCGTGGCACCGATGTAGCATTTGTCGAACGGCTGACAGTACAGACAAAATTAAAATTGCTTTACTTGAGCGAAAATTTCCTCGTGGGAAAAAAATAAACGAAAACAATATGAAAATTTAATTTGTTAAATGCTTCATTTTTTTTAGGATTATAATTGTAATCTAAGAAAATATTTCCTTGTCACTTTGAAGTGAGTTTTGAAACGGGCGTCCCTAATAAAAGATTAGCGTCATATTTCTCAACAAAATAAAACAACAAATAAAACTTCAAATAAAGAAATTTACTTTTTTTTGTGAAACCATACAAATATTCAATATTTTATACTTACAAAACTTAAAAAGCAACAAAATTGTCTTATATTTTTTGTTTATGGTAAAAACCATTGAAAAATTAAAAAACCGTAACATTTAAAAAGTGAAATCACTATATAAGTAATCACTCCTAGCCTATTTGACTAACCCAAATACCTGACAAAAGCCGACAAAGCAAAGAGATTATAAACAACTAGATTTTGCCCGCGACTTCGTTCGCGTGGACTTCAGGTTCGTCCCGTCTAGTCTAGTAATAAGTAAGAAATACGGTAACTAAGCACTGCAGAGCCCTAATCATAGGCCTATAGGTAGCTACTGCAGTATGCTCCTATAAACTACATTTAACGATCTTTTTCCTTCAGCATAAACATGCAGATTCTTCGCTTTGGAAACACGTGATCTTTATTAAATGCACAATGTATTTAAGATACTTAATTGGATATGGATTAATACTGTATTGCTTAAAATCGCTTCGTAAATAAGCCATTATTTCTCGTACAAAGTAAAGGATAAAAAATGGTTATTGTGGGTTATTCCTAAGAGATAAACATATACCATCACGGACTTTTTTGTAGACCTTTTTAAGTTGTACAATACTGTAGTAAATTGTTTTATATATCTTGTAGGATTCAGTCAGTGTTTTTTTACGACCTCACATTAAAAACCTCAAAAATTGTAGCCTATGTGTTATTCTGATGTATAAGCTATAGCCTATGTGTTATTCTGATGTATAAGCTATATTGTTGTAAAGTTTCATTCAAATCCATTCAGTAGTTTTTACGTGAAAGAGTAACAAACATCCATACATCCATACTTACAAACTTTCGCCTTTATAATAGTAGTAGGATGTTAGAGACAAAGGAACGGTAATATATAAAAGAGGCACTTCTCTAAGGTGTTTAACGAAGTACGTAATGAGAGCCTCAAAGTACAAAGTTCCAGTATGGACAGTTTTCGTTAGTTCAGTGAGGTTGGGTAATTTTTATATCTATGTTGACTTAAAGGTCCTAAAAATCTTTTCCCTTCTCTTTAAACTCATAGAAATAACGAATAAAAATCAAAACAAGGATGTGTAGATAATTTTTTTTTTGTTTAGGGATCGAACTTAGGTTTTATCGTATTAAGGCAAAGACTAGAAAAATTTGAATGTAGACACATATATCAGAACGCAAATATATTTATAATCAAACTATAACGATAGTAATAACATTCAAATTACAAATACTTCAGTTAATATTTCATGGCAACTTCACGGCCACTATCAAAACCGCTCGTTATTCTAGTTGAAGGCAGTTAATTTATTTCCTTGGATACGTTGGTATAGGTAAGTTATAAATACCATATTATAAAGCAGTATCGGTATGTGTCTGACAACTTTGGAATTCGGAATGTATTTTGATTTCAATATTAATTAGAAGATTTCTTACGAAAGGATTATTATTTAATTAATGTTCTAGAATGTTCTAAATATTGGAGAACATTCGAGGTTTCTTACGAAAATGAATCTAATGATGGTTCTATAAAAAGTTTCAGAGTAGGTGTTTAAATAGATTCAGGCTAGTTGGCTATTGTGTACAGCTATCGAAGGACTGTTAAAAAAATCGTTTCCATAAAAAATAATAATAAAAAAGGGAGAATGTTATAAGCTCCTTAAAACAATATGGTATTGATCTAATCAAGTTACATAATATGTTGATTATCTTGGCATTACCTTAGAAAATATCACATATTTTAAATTCGGTATACAAAATAATCTATTATGTACAACATATAAAACATATATAATCTTAAAAAAGCAAAAAACATTAACATTTAAAAAAAATTGTTTAAAAAATCTAAGGCGCTTAACCGATTGTAACGATTTTTGGCTACTTTTTTTTCTCAAAAATCATTAACTAATAGGGAATGAAAGTTAATAGATAGATAGAGAAATAGTGATTTATTTTATTTGATATATGTATACTATACCAAACGTTTGGCTTTAATCTAAAATTATTGTTTTCCAATGCTTATCTACTTTTGAGTAATCTTATCTAATAAGGAGAATGTAAGTTTGTTTGTTTGCCACGCGTTTAAATCAGGGGTACAAAAAAGAATATAGAGAACAATAATTCCTTAAATAGTACTGTACTAGAGGTATAGTAGAAAAATCTTCTATACAAAGTAGCTGTTTTTTATTACCTATACAGTGCGGGCAAAGCCGCTGGGCGAAACTAGTAATGTAAAAAAATAAAAACATTTATAACACGAAATATGTAAAAAAAAGCTTCAAATAACATTATCTTAAAAGATCTCTTAGCTCCTTAATCCCTCAGTCGTTATCAAAGAGACACGTAAGAGGGTAGTCTGTCCTCATTCCATCTCTAATGACATGTAAATTCCTATTTACAGCCGAGATTCGGTCTTTAAGGTTTCTTTTAAAAAATAGGAGGGGATTTATTTACGTATTACGTAGGTGGTTTCGATACACTACGTGTTGATGAATAAACATACACAGGTATCATCAAAATTATCCACAAAAAAAAATTATATTGATTGTTTTTAATAATATAATGTTGAAATAAATTATTTATTTTTTTGGTCATGATCAACCATAGTTTTTTTAAATGAAGCTTTTTTCAACTTCTAGCCCTCAGAGCCATAGAGGATTTATCCAACGGTAATTCAGGGAATCATGTAACATAATAATGCAAGACCACGTCCCTCCTTGAATATTCATTCCCCGCATATTGACTGGCTGCAGTCGAACGTACTCGCTACCATCAATGCCGTAATTGGCGGTTTATATTACCGATGCATCGATAATCACTCGATACATATTAACTAGCTTTCGAACATAAATAATAATTGAGTCAAACTAATATTATCATTGTAAAATGAAACTACATAATTATGCTACATTATTTGAACCAGATGTAAATCTTCATTGTTGGAGGGTCAATAGAAAAAAGATAAGTTCTTACGTAAAGCCTACTATATAGTTAATTGAGTCAAATTAATAATAGAATTGTAAAATGGATATACATAACTGTATATAATAAATATATAAATGGAGATACATAAATGAATGTATATTTAAATAAGATGTAAATGTTTATTGTTAGAAAATCAATAGTTATTACTTAATTTAGTCAAAATATTATCTGTAAAATGAAAACATAACTATGTACCTATATTTGAATGAAATGTAAATCTTGATTGTTAAAAAATCGATAGAAAAAAGTTAAGTTCTTACGTAAAGCCTACTTGTAACTAGAGGGTCACGCACAATGCAGTTCCCCTTCATAAGTCGATATAAAGCTCTGTTGCATTAATGATCTCCTGGTACTCGAAGAAACTTAAAGAATTTCATTTATTTTTAACTTCTTCGTAATAACGTTAAAAAAAACATTTTATACTGTAAGTGTAGAGATTACTACAACAAAGATTTTATGCAGTGAGTCTTACTAGAACAGTGTGGTGAAATTTGAATGAAAAAAAATACTAGAAAAAAATTAATAGAAACTATTAGTTATTTTTTTTATTTACAATTGTTTAGAAGTGTAGAGTAAAAACCTATAAAAAGTTTTATTTATGCAGATGTTCTTAATTTAATTAATGTAAGGATCGTCTCATCAGAAGAAAAAGACGTTGTTGAACGCTAAAATATATATGTAGATTAAGAGAATGTAATGTACTAAATTATAATTGAAGAATATATTTCGTATGTTTTCATTTCGTTGTAGAGAATCAGTTCGAACAAAGTTAGGATGGGAGAGAGGAGAGCAGTTGCGAGTCTGGCTCGTGTTTATAGATAATTTAAGATATATTAACTTACGTCATTTGTGGAGACGAACCACGCCATTTCAGTACTGGAGGCAAGTTGTCCGTTCACTAAGCATTTGATTTCGCTCTTCGTCCATCTGTTGTAGATATACACGACGGCTATCGCGTACCACCTTATATAAGACATATTTCAAGTAGGATAAATTATCCCAGTATTATAAAATAATTTATAAACAAAATGGATAGTATAGTTTCTAAAAGAATATTTTCTTTATTGCATATTTGTTTACACACAAACAAACACATGATTAAAATTTATATAAAAATTAATCTCACCGTCTGGGCTGGAACTCGTACTTGACACAGTGCTGGAACCCCTTCCCCCGCACCTTCATGGAGGTGAGCACGAGGCAGTTGCCCACGAAGTGTGCCGTGTAGCCCACACCCTTACTAGTCTTGAAGCTGCGTACATAACACGAGTTAATTACTATAGTGTTGTATTTAATCTCTTTCAGATAACCTAAAACCTAGTTCTGTAAATGTTATGAAATGAGTTCGTTTACACCGTAAAAATTAATTAAAAATATGAATATCTCACAGCGTTTCAGAGAACTTCTTATTTAATTAAAATGAAATCTTCACTAAACAATTCTGAAAATCCTTAATTACAAAATAGATAAAAAGGTGAAATGTATAATAATAATGAAAAGATCTCTAAGGGCACGGATACATAATTAATTGCGAAGAGAAAAGCTTCGTCTTGTGTTTATTTTTTATAATTAATTCCCCTGGGGTTTGTACAACTATCACTGCTATTCAGTCTAATTTATAAAATAAATTCAAAGACTGAGGACACACAAATACTACCTATATGTTTTTTATGTAAGTTGAAACAATTTTTTTTGTTTCTTCTATTATTATGTCATGTAATTTAAAGCTTTGATTAAATGTGTTTTTGGACCAGAGGAAAACGGTTCTAAAGATAAAGAACTTAGTATGGCAACAGTAGAGAAGGCCCGGCTGGAACCAAGATTATTGTAATATTTTGCAATATTTTTTGTCAACTATAGATAACAAATGCTATAACAAATAATAAGTAACCATTATGGTATGGGAGGAGCACATAAAGATACAAGTTCTGTAAATTTTATTACTAAATATTTGAATACCAGAATAATAATTCAAAAATATATCTTACCAGGCTAACATAACTGCATAGCAACTAAAGCACTAACCTCTCCATACACATACACACACACACAGACACACACACATGTATAATGTCTGTTTAAAACCATCTCATTACAAGACTCAAAATTCGAACTCCATTGAATTGACACAGCGCGTAGCCCCCGGACTTCGGTATGTTAGGTAATTATTTCAAGCTCCGTTACCTGGTACCTCCGCCAAAACACCGTGTATTTTGAGATTGAAATGTGATATCAAAAGCCCGTAGGCAATGTAGCGAGGTCGAGTCCTACAATTAAACAATTACCCAGTAAGGGTAAGTTTATACTAATTGAATGTGTAATCTAACCTCTCTCTAGAGGAAATACTAATGTTTTCACTTAATTTTATGCTATTTTCAGGTGACAAATAGAATTATTAAGATTATTAAATATTCTCTCAGTGCTCAAAGACGTTGCTTAAGCCGTTTAATAATACCTCTGGGGAAACAAGGCTTCTCTTTATAAAGCAACTTAGTAAGTGTCTTCACATCAATCCCAACATGTTACATAACACGCTCTTACTTCACTCTTCCCTTGATCTATGTTTTCTTATTGTATATTATTTTATTTAATATCAAAATTAATAATTTATCTCAGAGTTCGATTTCTCTTTCCATTTGCAAATGTCATAAAATACACTAATTCATGTTTTTGAACTGTTTTAACTTTATCGACAATATTTTTCTATGAAAATACGAACTTTTGTTCATGTTAATTAAAGGTAGGTCAGAATTTTATGATAAAGTATTTTACATTATAATTATTTTACTATTACTGTTTCAAACACAGTACTAATTAAAAAGCTTTCGCTACCCGTCAACCTGGATATATAAACAGAAAAATCATTGATACAAGCGAGAAAATTATAAAAGTCAGTTTAAATAAAATATTTTAACACGTTATACACCAGCTATATTTAATATAATTATAATTTATAGTAGTTTCAGGTTAGATAGATGTATATAACAAAAAAATAAACGAAAACATTTTATCTAACTTGAGGACCCTACTATTGTACAAAGCATGTAAAAGCGCAACTAGAGAGTTATTTTTTTTAAGTATTTTGGAATTTCATTCGTTCGAATATTTAAAATTAAATATAGGAAACGTTTTGCCAAATGAATGATAATGAATTAAGTATTACTACAGTTAGGTAAATTGTCTATACATTATTAATTAATATAGAATATTAGATATAACAACTCCGTATTGCAGACGAGAGATAGCATATGTTTGTATAATATCATATTAGTCTAATATCTATTTGTAGTATAGTACGTAGTTCAACATACTAGATATTAAAGATTGATTGATTGATTGTGTGATGATGATATTGATATAAGTGTCTCAAATTATACAAATGGTTGATATACTGACTCCAGGTTAGCCGTTTATTTGTCATAAAAATTCTTACCAATATAAATATGGTTTCTCTCGCTCGATGTTCACGGAGTTGATGGGATCCAGTCGAAACCAGGTGGTGAAGGTAAAGCCGTTCTCGTAGGGCCAGCGAGCCAGCGGCGGTAGTACCACCGCCTGCGAACATTAATAATTTTAATATCTACAAACACAGTTTTATTTGTCTATACTGTACACAATACTAAATTATGGAGTGTTATTTTGGTTATTTTAAATCTTGAAATTGAATGCGCTTTTTAAATATAGTTATACAGATAATATTGACTGAAAAAAAACAAACATAAAACATGTAAAACCCAAGTGAATGACTATTACAGAAACAAAGTATCGATTGAATGGGAAGTACTCGGTGAAAACGTTTCAGCCGACGAAAGAGCTCCAATCCGAACAATCCCTTCTTGTAAGGATTCCTTTTCTTATATCGTCAATAAAATCTGCATACGTTTCCTTTATAGCGAAACTGAAGTTCCCTTATCTTTTAGATTTATTCAAAGGCTTTACGGACCGACGTGAAATAAGTAATAGAAAGCCACATGTAGTTTATTTTAAAACTATTACAATGTGTAGGGAACAAGTAGGAAAAAAAATCAAACAAAAATATTCACTGCGTTCAGTCAAGGACTGTACAACATTTCACCGAGTTTAAACAATTTATTTATAAATAAATAAAAAACAGGCAATATTTTTTTTTGAAAGTTATAAATATGCAACAAAGTTACCAGGACTACATAAACGAGAAGCAGTTAAACGCGAACCGTTTCGCACTAAACACTGCTATTATATATTAGCGCTACACCTCTCACGGAGAGGTCTCACGGAGAGGAAATATGGTCTTGGCCTAACGCCTCGCATATTGGGCTCGGCACGTTAACCCCATTTTTATTTTTGACGAAAATTTATGTTAAAAGGTTATTTACGTGGTGTTTATCGGCACTCAGTGAAAGGGCGATATAATATGTTAGTCCCTTATGTGAAATAAATAACAAACATATTAATATTAATTATTAATTTAACACGTTCTAATTTGTTTCAAACAGGTAAGCTGTCATGATAATAAAATAGGAATAAAATAAAATACTCTAATAAATTGAGTTTATTTTACAAACATATAACTAATATTGTTTAAAAATAATTTAAGATATTGGATTGGGGGAACTATTTCTAAACAATTTTGTTTTAGGTAAATGCACAAGGTGCAATAAGATTATTTTTATCATGAACCCAAAAAGACTGAAAGAAATCTTCTTCTAAAGACATAAAGCTCCAGGGGGCAGATAAGAGATAGAAATCTGTCCAATTATGGATTGTTGATATGTGATGCACTATGGATTGAGGTAACAACTAAACTATAAGGTACCCTGGACTAAATTTAGGTTTAAAGAACTTTATTTTTTTCTCAAGGTCGTAGTGTCCTTCACAGTAGTTCAGTAGTTCACTTATGAGCATAGTATGGTATATACAATTCTTTTTATTAAAAATGCAACAAATAATTCGACCGTATGTATTTATGAACAATCATTCAAATATGTATAATATACCTACGAAACAAAATTTTTCTTATATATGAGATTAGTTTGACAAAGTTAAAAGAGAAATGTCCTTTTCATTAAATTATCCAATATAATTTTAGAAACATATAACAAAGTTATTTTTGGAGCGAAGCATTGAGAGGCATTTAATCTTCCCTGGGGAGTCGTACATCGCATATACTCACAAGACTCACAAATATTAAAAAAAACATTTTTTTTTATATACCGTTATATATTTTTGATTCATATTAATACAATATTATAGCTAGATGTAGTACATTTGTTGTTGGATTTCTCTCCTTATTTTAAGTCAAATTGTAACCATCAGATATAAATAATGCATAATAACAGCTGTCAATCAACAGTAAGTACTCAACATACAATATACGTACATACAGACTCGTAAACTGAATATTTAAGCAGCATCTCTGACTGAACATAAATCAAGCCACTAAAAGCTGAGCGGCAAACAAAAATGTTTTATAAACAGCAAAACACTTAGGGAGTTACTTTTGTATTGTTTCTAAAATCTTTTCCTTTCTTTGTTTCGTCTCTTGTGTGAAAATATGATCTAAAACTTTGAATTCAAAGAGACGAGCATTGACGTCAGAAAATGTATCTTTATTTATTATAAGAATAGAATATTAATTATACACCACTTTTTTTTGTTTATTATTATTCAATTATTTGTCTTTTATAATAAATATTAAAAATATTAACGCTATAAAATAACAGAGTCGATCTAAAACCATGACATTCCTAAAATTTAAAATGCAGATACATTTAACAATTCGCTTCAAAGGAAAATGCGATCCGATACAATAAGCACCTTCATTAGCATGAGGACTCTATTTAATTGAACGCTTTTTTCGATAACAGAAAGTCGCATTGAGGCAGATGTTCCGTGTCTAATAACTCTCGAGCTCATGTGCTGATAAAGACAGGATTTTATTAATTAAAAACTTTTCTACTTTTCGGCTATTACATTACCAAAAGGTTCATTGTGAAAAAAAAAAAGGTTTGATTAAAAAACGAGGATTTCTCTTGAAACTATTGATGGAAAAACCTCTATGTTTCATTAACAGAGATTTTGGAATAAATCATTCCTACAGTGTACACGAAAAAAAAACCAACATCATTAAAAATATTTCCCAAAGAGAGCATTCGTAGTCTTGCTCACGCAAGGACTGCGTGTACACAGGGTTTGATTACCGAACATATTTCATCCTCACGTAACATCTCGCCCCGGTATTACCGTATCGCGGGATAAGATGCGTCAGTTGGCCGTCAGATCTTCGGATAAGGTAGACAGAGAGAAATGGTGGATCTGGGGCGGGTCTACAGATAAATAACGAAAAAAACGGACCAGTGTTGAACATTAATTTAAGAAAATGAGGGTTCTGTATCTATATAAATGTATCAGACCAACAAAGTTATTAGGTAATAAATTAAACATTAGATCAAATTAAACTCAAAGACATTAGCTAAGTACTACAAAGATATAAATAAAGTGAAAATAAAAAGAAAACATTAGTTAGGTACGAGATTTTTCGATGGAACTCTAAATAAAACGGACATAAGAAGGTCTATGTCACGGATTACGTCGGCTGCCCGTATTTGAATAAGAATTGCCAATAAGAAGGGAGAAGCCGCTTAAACGATGCTCCCGGAACGTCCTGTTTGCCTGGTATCGATCTGAATGATGGCTTCTGTATATATTTTTTTAACTAACACAAAACATACCAATTAACTTTAGATTGACGAATGAATTTATTTAAGGTTTGTTAAACAAAATTAATATCAACTTTCAGACCACTGTTTCTTAATTTTCCTTTGGATTTAATTTAAAAAAAAAACCATTCAAATTTGAAATCTTTAAGTCCATAAGAGTAAGTCATGTTGTCTGTCTTTTAGTCTGTGTTATATATACTACATGTATCCTCAATATGTTTAAGGTACTTACAAGAAATTAGAAATCTCGGTTTACAACAAATCATAAATCAAATATTCAATTCTAAAGAATATATTAAATATTTATCACGAGAGGCGAGGTGAAATTTTAAATACGTACCGAGGAATCCATTATCGAAATGTATTAATTAGTACCATTTAGGCGCGGTCGGTCCCTGTTGTACTATAAATTACCTCCTATATTCGCTTAGCAAGAGTTTTAATTAGTTCACGCCTCGGAGGAGTTTAGCAAATCTTTTTATTTACGTCGGGACATTTTACATGAACCGTTTTTAATTGCAGCCTTGGTCGGCTGTAATTTAATCATAAATATAAGTTTTTTAGCACGCTTTACTTAAGATAGCATTAAGTAAATTACTAAGCGTAGTAAATGGATTATGATTAACATAATAGTTGTATATTAATTAAACAAAAAATATAAAACATTGCTTATTCTTATTATGATTTTATCATAATTATTAAAACAAATATTTGTTATTCAAGTTCCAAATACGATGTTATAACGACAAACAGAGCAAAAAGCACCCGATCACGAGCCTGTTCGCATCTGCGCCGCATAAAATATAACATCTATATAAATAAAACACTTGCTAATAGCCCGTCGTTACTCTTCATTTGGTCTGAATTATTGTCTCCGGACGGCAGGTGGTCCCCGGAGACGGTCTTATTAAATTCCAACACAATTGGATTCAAACTCGCCTCGTTACAAAACTTACCCGGTGCTTCGATTTTCCTGTTTTCAGGTATAACAACAACTTTATTAGAAACTCGATATTTTGCCGCTGCAATAAACTTTGTTTTGTTTTGATATGAAAGAGTAACAATAACGCTTAATAGTTGGTAGTACCGTGTAGTGATACCAACCTTAATAAATGAATTCTTGATATTGTACAAAAATAAACAATCTACAATAAACGTCCTTTGATGAAATACTCATCACGAAACATGAACATCATGATATTGAAACTTCGAGTATATTGGTAAAAGAGTTCGTCGATTTCATATTGCATTTCGGCAATTGTTCGATTCTTTTTTAATTCTTTTGGGAGTCGCACTAGTTTTATTAAACTAAATTGAAATTCCTGAAAATGTACAATCTTTTTTTAATCAAAAACTGTTTTAATATATAGGTTTTTGTAATAATAAACAATTCAATAAATTCTCAAAAATCCCAACCACTTGGTTGGATATAATAATATTGAAATATGTTTTAAAAATAATAATAATAATAAAAGCCCAGGACAACGTACACACACTGATCTAACCCCTAAGTAAACAAATTATTTCCTTGTGTTTAAGGTGTTAGACAACGATAC
This sequence comes from Napeogenes sylphis, assembly GCA_959347405.1. Classification (NCBI taxonomy): domain Eukaryota; kingdom Metazoa; phylum Arthropoda; class Insecta; order Lepidoptera; family Nymphalidae; genus Napeogenes; species Napeogenes sylphis. Next base: position 27,564,239 of record OY365777.1, on the reverse strand, counting down.
AAATACATAGAAATAGTCAGGAAATAAGTAGGTCCTGTTAAAAAACGGTGGCCGCAGAGTAGTACACGAATATTTAATAATTATTAAGACAACAGACAAGTTGATTTGATTACCTTCAAATTGATAACCGGTTGGTAATTGGTACAGTTTCTTTAATGTTTCAATGACACCTTCCGTTATAAAACGAAAGTGAAACGCAATTCAATGGTTGTTCGTTATTATATAGAATATGTCAACAGGGGGCGTAGCTCAGATGGTAGAGCGCTCGCTTAGCATGCGAGAGGTACCGGGATCGATACCCGGCGCCTCCAAATTTTTACAAATATTTTTTAAATTAATATTTTAAGGTCGGTTTTTGTAACTATTTAAATATATATATATATATATATATATATATATATATATATATATATATTTCGATTATTAAAATGAAACCAAAGTAAAGTTTAGAAGTCAAAGAAGACTATTTTATAAATAATTATGCCGCTACTAGGAATATGATGTTCATATTTACGAGATATGATTTTAAATTAAAATATGTAATAACATATTTTATTAAAACAATATATCAAATTATAATAATATTAAAAGTGGCAAGGGTCAATCAACTCAATTAACTTTATACTATTAAATGATATGTAATGATAGATGGCTTACTATTGATAATTACAGCGCTGATGAAACATCTAGTTTTAGACATACGTGACAAACCAAACGCAACTAATATAAAGGCGGCAACAAAGCAACATTGTAGGTACTATCGGTGACAAAAAAATGTATAACAAAGTATTAACTTATTATATGTATTTTACTTTTGTAGTTTTTTTTTATTTTAGCCCTTGTCTAGCTGGATAGAAACAAGGTTCAATGACCCGCAAATAGAAGATTTGTAATGTTAAAAGAAATCAATCTTAAAATATATCTGCTCATTCATTATGTTCTCCTGGCATGCCGGAGACACAAAATACAACCCTTCAGGGGTTTAATGTTCAGAATAGTTTTTTTCCCAAAAGATACTGCTACTGCTAAGTTACTGGTTGAATGCCTTCTTTCGAATATTTTCCAGGTAGTCTCGGGACACCGTGTCGCACTGGGTTATGCTATCCTAGTGATCGTGAGAATGTGGATCATGAATGATATTTATCCTGAAGATATTGGACATCAGATTTTATGTCTCTTATTAATTTTATTAATATTAAAATTTTAAAAATAATTATAATACCTTATACAAAAATATTATATACAACTTACGTTATATGTATATTCTCTTCTATTATATATATTATATATTTATTAACTTATTTGTTAATAATAATAACTATAACTAACTCAAAACGAAAAATGATTCAGTATGTCATTAAAGTACGAAAGATTATTACGTTATTTTAAAGCCTACTAATAACGGGGGCGTAGCTCAGATGGTAGAGCGCTCGCTTAGCATGCGAGAGGTACCGGGATCGATACCCGGCGCCTCCAAATTTTTCCTTTTTTTACTGGGTTCAAACAATTAAATAGTAAAACATAATTTATACTCGCAAATATTAGAAAAAGGTTTAAAGGTCTGGTTTTTTTTTTGTATAGGTTCTAACAACAGTTTCTTAAATATAATGTTTTATGTCACTTCGACAATCACCCATAATATTGTCATCCTGTTTTACGACAGTGCAGGGGTGTGATTTCGCAAAAGGGTGTTTCAAGTGACTTTCATTCAAATATAGTCTTTCACTTTTAAAAATTTCGTGATAGAACTCTTAATATTTAAATTGACAAGCATTGTTTAAAAAAATTTAAATGAAGAAAACATTCATAAAGGAAAAAGTTTTAGCAATATTGCATAAAAAATATATAATTGCTAATTGCAAAACATGCTTGCACGTTCATTAGTCACTACTCCAATTAACCCAACTACACTCCAATCAATGTATACGTACCTAAAGTAGATATGTTATAGCTTTGTAATTTATATTCAATATAGATTAATAACTCATAAAGATGTAATAGTTGTATATATCTTAGTAACGTAATTTTTTTTTTATAAAATGTTTAACATACTTTATATTTCTAATCCAATTAAAAAAATAACTTAATTTAAGCCAGTGATCTATTTCTTAATATATAATTTATTTGATAAGGATATATAAATTGTAAAAATGATAAGTGAAACTCACAGATCCCTTCCTGCCAGGGAAGCTGAAGAACACGTCGGGTCCATTGCGGTGCGGCATCTGACGCAGCACGTTCAACAATTTAGCGGAGTGCCGCGGCTGAAACAAAGCGACAACAGTCAATTTTGTTATTTGTTTCTGGTAAACACTAATTATTAGTACAAACAACATGACGAAATATAATAATTCAATAACGAAACCTACTAAATAATTCAACATGTGAGAGTTAATAACTATCCCATATCTATTAATCTATCTATTAATTATATATATAGTAAGTTATTGAAAGTGGGGGTAATGTCTTTTATTCATAATTTATATAATCTAAAAATAGCAATAACAGAATTGCAAGGAATATCCATTACATTTATACTAACATTACGAAAATCATGGTTTCTTTTTATTTCTCGTAATAATGAAATGTAGAAGGCAATTTATTAAAGCACCGTGAGATCACCATCCCCTCACGTGTAATGAAAGATGCTCATTATGGTGGTATAATTCTTAGTTAAGTTGAGGAGAGGAAGAATAATAGGAACAAATAACCACTAATTTGCCAAATTCACTAGCGCAGAAGTTAGTATATGATTGCGATAATTAATGGATAATTAAAGAAATCAATACCAATTTATAAATCATTTTACGTAAAATAATATAATACTTTATAGTTTCTTATGTTATAAATACAAAAACACAGTCATAAAGTAATAATAAAACTTTAGTAATGTATTCTTGAGATAAAAAGATACATAGCGTTTTAAAGAAAAAACTAAAGAGTAATTGTTAGTATAAACAGCAACATTTTATAAATATTCTTTGCCTTGCGAATGACAACAAACGCAAACAAAGCCAGTTTTCACAGAACATTCGTAATCCCGCTTTAAACGAGATAACTGCAATGGCGAGCAAGCCAAGCCGAGATAAATTCCACAGCCTCCCCCGCATTGTTTTTCTCGTGTACCAGGCCAACATAAACGGGAGGAGACAGTAATACGCGGCTAAGTACGGGGGTGCTGCTTTACGTTCAATTAGTGAAACCACGAACGCTCTTCAAATTTGCATCGTAATATAGCAGCCGTAATTAGTCGACAGGAATGCCAACCGCCAGGGCTACCCTGTATTTATGTTGCCTTGGTGGAGGCTGGCATTTTGTATGAGTTATTTTAACTTTTGTTTCGCCATATTTTGCGTCCGGTTGGTTGTTTAGAAAACCGGCATCGTTTATTTTTATGTTAAAGAATTATTTTAATTCAAAGAAAAAATACCATTAATTGAAAGCCCCGCGGCTTTAATTAAATAATGCTCGAACAATAAACAATGTTGCATTCATTTATTTCACGTAAACTCGCGGCAAAAAAAAAATCTTTATTATGTATTTATATGTACATGCGTAATTTATGAACTTATAGAAAGACATAATATTTTTTATACATAACAGCTAAAAACCTACCCATTTTCCATTGACTGCCTTCATAGCGTTGAAGAGCTGCTTGAGTTCCTTAACTGTGACGCTGTAGCTCGCCAGCACGCCCAGCATCTCTATGAGTAGATCTGCGAAATTACGTAAACTTTAAGAACAGATATAAAAATACTTTACACTTTTGTGTAATAGTAAATATTTATTATTTTAAAATATATACTTATTATATCTAGAAACTTATAAAAAGTCTTTAAAATAACTCCATATATACTATTTACATTGAGCTGTGGTAAAATATTGTCTGTTCATCATAAAAAGCTGTTTATCATTCATGTTCACGGCTCTCAGTTTCCTAAACTAATGAACATCATTGGACCTATATATTATTCAACCCTCATTCGTAGTCCTATAAACAATGAGCTCACAATCGATCGCATATTATATGAAAACTAGTCCTCGCGTAAAGACAACATTAATAGATACCACCGCAACGTGAACCAACAATTTGCATAATGGAATCACTTCGCTTCCATATCGCGTTACGTTATTCCATTCTAAGCCCAATACAATGTATCTGAATGTTCGCCACTGAATTAGGTATTCGTATCAAATTAATAATTCAAGTGACACATTAATCGGAATACCAAATGGGAGAGAACTGATGCTTCGTCGCGCTAAATGGGGTGTAACGTGTACAATGTACATGTCTGAATATGTAACATATACTATCACATACAGACAGACAACTCTTTAGAACTTTGATAAAAGAAGTTGTTCTGATTTAAGTTGTCTTTGTCTGGTATTCTGAATATTACGTCTTTATTAACCATGTATACTTAAGTTTGTTATACTGACAATTACAGTGAAATTATATTTAATAATACAGTAACATACAGTTAATTAAAAATTATAATTAATTAATTACAGCTTTCATCTCGTGAATGTCTATATCATATACGTATGGCACATAAGATCCTAAATAGCTCTATGTGCATATATATAGTTTTAAGAACTTAAAATGTAAATTTAATTATACACGTGAATTTACAATTTACAATTTATTTACCGCCCCGTTGGTCGAGTGGTTAGCGCAGACGCCTAACGTGTCACGGCAAAATGGGGCTCGGGTTCGATTCCCGGCGGAGACAGGCATTTATGTGATGAGCATAGATGTTTGTGTTTCTGGGTTTGGTCGTTTATTAAATATATTCTCAGTATTTATATGTGTATTTCTATGTATTTATATCGTTGTCTAACACCCTTAACACAAGCAAATAATTTGCTTACTTAGGGGTTAGATCAATGTGTGTAATTTGTCCTGATATTTATTATTATTATTATTATTACACGTAGTATGTTACATCAGACTTTGTCTATACTTTGTGATTTTAACCATATATTTGTTAACAACCGTCAGTACGGTTGTAGGAAAAACAAACGCCTACGTTGCACCGGTATCGGGTACCAGGGTGTTATGAACATAGAAGGTATAACAATCGTCAACATTCGGGCGTTATTAGGTTGACTGGCAACTGCATTCAGCAATGCGGAGCTAAAACTGGATTATAGCTGACAGAGTTAATTTTGCCTATGTTATGCATTTTATAGTTATGTAATAATGAATTCTTAGGTAAAATTTAAAAAATAATATAGTTTTACACATTTTATACTTTACATACAATGTTATAAGTATGTAAGAAATTGTTGAAATTTGTATAAAGGTCTACAAACATGACTAAGGAAGGGGTCATAATAAAATCAAACGTCTTAATTTATATTCCAGAGATACAAAAACTTTCCAAGAAAAAAAAAGAGAATGGTGCGTCGGGCGTCCCATATTTAAATCAATTTCAGGGAAAAATATTAAAATGAACCGAAATTCTCGGTAAGAAAATGTCTTCTTGTTCATTAAGTGAAACAACATCGTCTGCTATTTTATAATTTTTATGATTGTTAGCACTGTTGGAACGTTTTATTGGATTAAATCGTTCTTAAGATTACATACTTAACGACAACTTAACATACTTAACGACAAGTTAGTGAAGGATAACATATTAAATTAAAATATCACGCAAATGTTAAGTCAAATTTAACTTTTATAAGACTTTGCGATCTCTCACAAAACATCAAGTGAATATACAAACAGGATCTCAAGTTATTTATAACAAAGACTTATTTCAACATTGTTGACTTTTATTTTTAATAGTAATGGCTTTAACGGGCATAACTGTTCGGAACAGTTAATTTATTAAATAGTTTGTCACACAATAACGTCCGAATTGTATAACGGAGTAATCCCGGCTAATCCCGGTGAATCGTAAAGCAGCCTGGGTCCGGATTGGACCGCGCTTAGCAAGTTAAATTCAGGGTTTTACTTTATTGAAATAACTGAGTTTCCTCATGTTCTCAGCTTAGCTACATCCGTCTGTAATGTACTATCAAATTCTTATTCACGAAAATAAGGTTAAGAATACTTTGCCCTCATTTAAATGCATCAGCGTAAATTATTTTAATTCAAAATAAGATATAATATTCAAAAAGTAGGTGAAAACGCATCAAGAAAGTTATTTCTACATTATACCTACCAAAATATTAAGTCATAAGTCCAAATATCGATTTCCATTATATATGTATATACATACATATCACAAACGCTAGGCCCCTCGCAGCCAGCCGCCGGCCCCGCAGACAATAGACACTAATGAACTTATTTTGTTGACAGAGCCGTGTCACTATTGACGCATTGTTTTAGATTAAGTGACGATACAATAGCATAATATGTCAATTAGTAACATTTACATACAACAAGTTATTTTATTATTTTCTTAAATTATGAACTGTTTGTTATCTTCAACTAAACAGACATACTTTAAGACTTTTAATTACCCAACGTTAAAATACATGTTAATATTAGAAGTTCAATAAAAATATCATAATAGATATATATAGAATTCTAATTTGAATAAAAAAAAAATATCCACTTTTTTATATTATAAACAAAACTTTATTGTGTAGAAAGTGAAAAGAAAAACCTAGACAAAAAAGAAAAATAATTGGAGGCGCCGGGTATCGATCCCGGTACCTCTCGCATGCTAAGCGAGCGCTCTACCATCTGAGCTACGCCCCCTGTGTTGGAACTGTCCAATTTTTAAACCACTTTCAGCCGGCATTGTGGCCTTTGAAAATTGTGACGTCTAAACTTGAAGAACATATACAACAATTTAAAAGACATGATCCGATTTCCTTTTAGAAACCTATTTTCAATTACCTTATTAGCTGTATTTAAATTAATATCTTATTCATAAGACATTTTAAAAAGGTTGAAAAAGTCAAAAGATATGGTTGTCAGAGAGAAAATTGTTTTCAAAGTAACGAGGTATTACCAGCAATATATTAGGATAACATGTGCATTTTGAAGATAATTAATCCCTTTCTATATTATAAGGATATTATATCAAATAAAAGGGATATTTTCTTAGGATAAACATATATTTATTAATCTTAACAATTTTATTGTTTAATAGCTGTTCTCCGTCACTTAGAATTGTTTTACTTGTTCAGACCTAAAGATCTAACCCACACAAGAGGTAGAAACATGGCGCATATTACATTTTTTATGATTGTTTATATTTGTATAGATAACATTATACAATAATATTTATTTATACAGAATTCCCAGGTACACCAGAGAAACAATATTCGGTTGGATAATTTTCAACCAAAATTGACAGATACCTGAACTACTCAATTTGAATGACCACTACATTAACAAAATAGAAAAATAATGAATATAATTCATTGTCTTTCCAAAACAACAAATAAAAAAGGTGTACTAAGTAAGATTTAAAAGGGTTAAACATTTCACATCACTACCAGGATTGCATAAGTTGAAAGAATAAAAACTTTTGAAGAATGGAGGTACAAATATGTAACGAAGGAGGAACCGATGGTCGTCTGTTTCTATATGACGAACAATATGATATGATAAACAAAACGTTTTAGGAATTAAGTGGTACAATTAATATACCAAGGATTACCAAGATTTTGTTTAGAATTACTAAAGTTTGCACAAAAAGAAAAGATTATTAGCCATATCTTTTTCATAGTCACGATTCCCGGATGGGTTGGGTTTAAGTTAGTGAATAGAATGTGACCATTCTTATTTCAGATAATTAAGTAACTATGTGGGTAGGTATTATGATAGGCAAGGACTTTACCTACAGTCATTTTCAAAAGCTATGATGATAAACTTATCGGACATTTATAAAAAAATACAGATATAACAAAAAGTATCTCGTGTAAGAAAATAATAAACAAAATTTTTCGGTTTATAATCAATATCAATATATATTTATTAATGATATGACACAATTCGATGATCATGATTAGATAAGTTTTAACGAATTCGCACGATTACTATTAAGACATTAAGGCACGTACAAGGTAGTAATTGTCTTTTACTAAGTTTTGACGTTGGATAAATTATTTATAGTATAAAATGATATAAAACAAGACATAAAGACATTGAAAAACATTGAATATATATGAATCAGACATAAGTCATATAAAGAACTAGTATTATACTATGTAATAAAAACAATACTTACGAGTTAATAAGGAAGTTCCTGAAATATGTTAGATACATCCAAGGAGTGAAAATTGTGCTATACTAATACTGCTATAGCGAAACTATTTCTATTACGGCATATTCGCGCACATTCCCAAAAATGTTTTCCTTTTTCTATCTTTACTGCGCTGATACGGATCTCATAATATAAGATAATTTATTTCATATAAGGATAACGGACGAACTCAAAACATTATTAATATTCACATTATCACCAGGGCATCAAAAACTTTTAAGAGCATATCTTAAAAAGCTTAACATGTGTTTTTTTTTTATAAATATCATAGTAGCATCCCTTACATCTGTCAGCTTACATAAAAAGGAGGGTCGGCCGCATTACTAAATACATAAAAAGCGTCGTGAGAACCACTTTAGTAAGGATTCGAAAGGGTTGTGTTTGTATCCCACGACTACCAGGATGACATGATAGACAAGGATGTGTTCTAAGTACAGATCGTTGATAGATTCCGAATAAGGAATATAACATTGTCGGCCTCATCTTGTTTCCGACTTCAAGACTAATAGTGCAAATAAAAATATGGTTGGGCTTTGTTGCTCATATTTTTGGCAAAGCCATTAAATTCGTTAATTACATCTTAAATACAAGCACTGTACATGTTTGATAGATGCGGGCTTGGCTTTAAAGGGTTACGGGTGATATGATGAAAAAAAGATAACACTTCAGAACGGTAATTAATAATTATAACAAGATATATAAATATGAAATATTATTTTTAGTCAATGAAAAACTGTTATGGAGTAAGAATTTATTTATTATAATGTAGTAAGCTCCGCAGTTAAAATATTTTGTTACTAAAATATTTTTGCTTACAGAATACAGAATAATTCGTTTTTTGCTGTATGGACTAAAATACGAAATTTTATTAAACATAAACAAAAAATAATTGGAGGCGCCGGGTATCGATCCCGGTACCTCTCGCATGCTAAGCGAGCGCTCTACCATCTGAGCTACGCCCCCGATAACTAGCCTAACAAATTTCATGTACTGTTGTCGCACAAGTACAGCAAAGTGACAAAGAGGTAGCCGCGGGCAAGGAGAACGTGATATTAAAATTGTCTCTGCAGTGCGCCTTTCGCTTTCCTCATACATCAAATAATAAATGCTTGATGTAGGTATTTCGAGTTCGATGATGTTGTATGCGTTTGAAGAGTTATGCTTACGTTTGAACTTGTTGCATGCGGATATTGTCATCATTAAAGTTATTAAAAACAGTATATCAATGTGATATATTTGACTTAACATACTGATAAAAAAATAAGATGGAGGCGCCGGGTATCGATCCCGGTACCTCTCGCATGCTAAGCGAGCGCTCTACCATTTGAGCTACGCCCCCTGTTATTACAAGTTCTCAATATATGTGTAACTATAATAATAATCATTCTAATAATTCAAACTAAGAAATTAATACTGACGCTTGATGTTAGTATCAAGTTAACAAACAAATACATCTAGTGAGTATGTAAAAGAAGTAGTAAGTGATAAATAAATAAATAAATAAATAATTATTTTTGATGCAAACGCATCAAATAATACTTAAATGTTTACGATCAATACTCTAAGTACTAGGGAAACAGAACATGTAAAGATCAATTTTAAGCATGGCCTACCTGCTTTTATATCAATTGTGCAAGAAACCAAGGGAATCCGTTCTTTTTTTGTGCATATTTCGGTCGGTCTACTTCAAAAAAGGGCCTACTACAACTGTAATGCGTAATGGGTTTACATTTTTATCCCACGAGTAACAGGATATCATAAGTTAAAAGAGATCAAGAGCTGAACCAAAATGTAAAAACAAATAAAATGTTAAATAAAAAAATTGGAGGCGCCGGGTATCGATCCCGGTACCTCTCGCATGCTAAGCGAGCGCTCTACCATCTGAGCTACGCCCCCTGTGTAAAAGTAGTTAGAATTTACAAGGTAAAGTTCCATAAGCAAAATAAAATTAAATTGCAATACCGTGTTGCAGTAAGCAAAATATCTGGAGCTTAATTTAATACTATATTAATTTACTTTGTACGTAATAATAATCAGTATTCAAGAGATTAAATCTTGCGCTAATATTGTTTACTCTAAGTTACACGTATTCGTTTTATAAAGACTATTAAAAAAAATATATTTATTTAAATAATGTTAATGATATAAACGTCATTATTGTCAATGAGGTAATTATGACTTCAACACTTATTTTAAATTTAAAAAAATAGTTGATAAAAAAATTCTTAAATAATATGATTTTAGAAGTCAGAAAATTGTACAATAGGTGAAAAGACTGTAATACAATAAATTATTGTATTCTGTATATGAAACTTTACCTTGTATTTTTCAAGTAGTTTAACACAGGGGGCGTAGCTCAGATGGTAGAGCGCTCGCTTAGCATGCGAGAGGTACCGGGATCGATACCCGGCGCCTCCAGTACTTTTTTTTATTATTGTATCTTTTTGATTTTTGTAGTCCTTCTAGAATAATACCTATTATTTTTAAGTCTTTCCAACTCATTACGGTCATATTTGGTTCATAAAAACTCTTTTCTCATTATATCCCTGTCTGTATTCATGTTACAAAAGCCTGCCAACCCTTTGACCCTTTGCAGTTGAGACGTCAGAAAGGTATTTTGGGATAAAGATATAACGAGCTCTTAGTTTTGTCATAATATTATCTTTTTTTATATAATCAAATTTTTATTTTACAAGACGAGGCCCTGTTTTTTGTTTCAAGCTATTTCATTTACTTTACCTTTCATTTTAGGTTCAGTTTTATTTCGGTTCTTCTTTCTCTGTATTTTTCAGCACCCGTCAGGAGAAATATTTCGTACAAAAGATTTATGTTCTTGCATTTATGAAAGGAATATCGAAACACATTTTATTCTGTCACCTTTTTCCGGGTCTTTGTCGTCTTGAAAGCAATAAATACAAAATTCTAAAGTAATTAAAGGTTTTTCTTATGAAATAGTATATGAGTAAATTATATTTATATATATCGTCGTATATTCATATTGTTCAGTGTTTAAAATAAGTTCCCATGTGTCAAAATCAGCATGCCTTTATCCGAATAGGCCATTATAAAAATGTTCTTTCATCCGGGCGCGCTGACCCGGTTTCCTTGTGTCGCAGGGATAAAAAATCACGAGAGAGGCAAATCAGGCACCGTTAGACTACAATAGACAGGCAGGCAGGGGGCGCGTCGACGTATGAACTATGACAACGAGAAAAAAACATATCGTTTCATGCTTTCCCAGTAGAAATATATTGAATAACATCTATGTACTATCTGAGCTTATACAAATATTTTTCGTAAAAGTAATTCTCTTTTCGTTTTAATTCAAATATCGTGTTTTTTGTTGAAAAAAATAATTCATTAAAATATGAAGAGCATGCACATCTCATAATCTCGTACAGCATATTAATTTGACATGAGAGAATAAAAATTACCTCAGTGATGACACTCAAGGAACAAGAGCTGCTCCATATTCCAATATATGAAACAGCAAATTATAGCGAATATTTTGAATTGAAGAGACCATTAAAATATTTATATTAAATTATTAAGGGAGACCCTATAGAATATTAAACTATTTCTATTAATCATTGTATTTTACTTACTATTACTTTTAAATATAATTAATACTTATATACTTTTAACATAATGAACGTGAAAATAAAAACTTTTTAGGTTTATATAATGGTACTGTAATGAAAAGGTAATATGTAATTAATAAATAAGTAGTAGTAGTAATAGTGACCGAAATTGGACTGTATTTTAGAGTTGACATTTTTATGAGGGTTGTAATCAAAACCGCTAAACATATATATATTTTTATTTTATTATCTCAGACACCAATCAACACTTTGCGACATTTTGACACTTAGGCAGGATGCTGTAGAAAACTGGTTATCTTCTATTCCATTCACTCAAGAAAGAGAGAAAGAAATATATGGTTAAACACTGTGTAGGTGATATGTTTTATTTGTACTAGTTTTTTTTTTTATTTGTTTGACATAACTGAATGCAAAATGCAAAATAATTTTTGACAGCTTGTCATGGAATTGAGTCATTTATATATTGAAATTGTTTTATTAAAATGGCAATCTTTTCTATTATATAAATATTCTATTCTATTAAATAAACATACATATTATAAAGGTGATATATTTACATTATTTTAAATTTTTAATGTAGTTTTTAGCTTTTTGTAACTTAACTTTATATATTATTTTTTTTTATTATTTTTTTGTTGCTTTTATATGTATTCTATATTTAGTGGAAACTTTACTGATTTCTGTGTTACGTATTTGTTATATTTATAAGTTTTATTGTAATTGTTTGTTTCCCTTTAAAATAAATAAATAAATAAATAAATAAATAAAAAAAGCAGTAAATTGATTTTTTAGATTCGTAATATACACAAGTTGCAATCTTTACCGGATAATTGTTTACATAATCTGATATTAACAAGTCTGACATTTAAAAATAAAGCCATTATCTTAAAAAAACGAAAGTTAAGAAAGGAAAGATGAATGAATACACAGGGATTGAAGAAAAATTGATCATCCGTCACTTTTCCCTTTAATTTGTTGCGCTATAATAGCTAATTAAGACCTTTTCTGGGAGAGCATGGTACTAACACGGTAAAAGTACTCCATATTTTGTTAAATATTATTTCTTAAAGATTTTCTTTGTACAAGAAAGAAACTTTATATTTTTTTTGTAGGAAGTGCTTATTTTTTAGACCATTTTCTTAACCCTTTCTTAAGATTTCTTAATGTACCAGGATACAAGAACAAACAAGGAGTTTATTAAGTCGTAAGAAAGAGACGGGTTGCACATGGCGTAGGGCTTGTAAATAAGGGGAGCGCGCCTAAGGAAGGACACATTGCTTAAAGGGCGTGTCAATATCAACCTTTTATACCAGGCTACCATAACTTGTAAAGACGTTTTGAATATCCACCAAGTATGATACTAAACAAGAAAAAAAGATAAATTACACAGTTCGCAGCCTTGTGACATGTAATTTAGATAAATAGTAATAAATAGAAAAATAGACTATAATTAAGTCGGTACTGACCTGCGACAACAGTCTCTGCCCGTGGCAGGCGTTGCAGCACGTGGTGAATGAGGCCCACGTCGGTGCAGGCCTGCAAGTTACGCACACTCTTGCGCAGGATCGCGATGAACACGGACCAGATCTCCGCCTGTTAATATATACATAATGAGTAACAGAAAAAAACAATTATCTATCTATATGTCTATATATCTATATATATCTATATCTATCTATATATCTCTCAACACAAATCCTGGATCCACTTACATAAATAACATAACACATTTCAAATTAAAACTATTGCATTGCATTATTAAAAGAACAGCTGACAAAAACACAAGGAAAGTTACATTACAGACTCGTTGAAACAAGGCGAGCGTATTAAAATATAATCCACTGACTGCGATCGCTCGTCCGCGTCGCAGAACATGAAGCCAGAATTTTCAATTTCAAAGCTTTTCATTTAATACAGCTCGTTTAATATCACAGTTGAGGCTCGCAAAATATTTTTAATGAAAATCTTTTTCTTTGCTAATTAAAATTTTACACAACAGTTATGCACCTGTCCAATTTTGCTCTAATTTATGCTAATGAAACAAGATGAGGAGTTTAAGTCGACTAGAGTATTCTCTTTAATGAAGTAGCAAGTACTTCATCTGAGTTGTTTTTGCTTTTAGTCTGGGAACATAAAATCATTATCAATAATTGATTAGACGGTCTGAGAATAACTTTATTAATATTTAATGTCGATAACTATCAAGTAAATATTAAATAAAAAGTTTTAAAAAATATGACCAATTAATGATATTGCTTTTTATCTCATTTATAAAGGAATAAAAAATAATTATTGTCTATGTCCTTTTACAGTCGCAATGAAGACAAAATAAAAGAAAAGAAAGTAAAGGATTTAGAATTTTTCGTTTTGTTTAAATTGTAGTCATTAGAGACGGGTCAAGCTTCGTTCATATTTTTGTTCCTTTTTTACCACCAAAATTTGGAGTGCCCATTTAAACGGTCAGCACAATGAAGTACCAGAGCACCAGTAACAGTATACAAGTATAGAACAAAGGGAGCGCCCTAACGAGGCCCGTTGTAATTACGTTACATTCCAGAGCCGTTACCGGAACAATCTCGGCGAGATTACGCGAGTCGGGTGAGAATTTGCACGATTCGCTCCATCTAGGAATGCCGAACGGGAATTTTTACTTCAATCGCTTTACTAAGCATCGTTGTTTCAGTTTGACGCTGATTGCGTTGTATAATGTAGTTTTAAAGTACACATTAAACATTGCGGGGGTTTAACTTTAACGCGATCATTTGATATCAACTTGTATTAACTTAATATAGGTACTAAATTATAAAACTCTTGTAGAATTGTCGGGAATATTATCTTATGAGAATATTTCCTCTATCAGGAGTATCATATGAAACGATTTCGTGTTTATAAAGTACTAAGCCAGTATATCGATCCATTAGATTTATCTAGTCTTTTATACAACTGTCGTTCTGTACTAGTATATAAATACAAAGTGAAATAAAAGAGATGTCAAGAATAAGTCTGCAACAATGATAGTACAGGTTTGTTGAGACGGGAAGCTTTCTCATTAATCCGCGACCGCTGGAGCAATAAAAGCTTGCGGCGACGGTCCGTTCCGTCTTGATTACTTCAACTATTAGATCTCTTCGTAGAGTATGCGAGCCGGCACTGACCGCAAACTAAACGGGACACAAACATGGCAAGCCATTTTTATATCAATGATATTATTGTTCGACGGATGTTAAAATTGCCTTGGTGGAACTGTATAATTATAACTATATAGGATAATTTGAGATTTTGATAAAGTGCCTCAATATTATGTCCACTCACAACCGAACAGAAGATACATTGCGTTTTTATATAAACAAGGCACGTAAATTGTTTGGTTCAACTTTTACAAACTTTTTAAAACAATGTCGTTTTTCGTGTTTTCTAAACCCGAATTTCTTTTTATAGCCACTAAAAACTTTTCAACAAAATTCCACAGCAAAAATGAAGTTGGATACAAATTCAGGTAAACAAAGTGCCATCGTTCCGCTAACACACAATGTGCTGGGACATAATGAACCGTGCCACAACTTTTTACTTAGCAACCTAAACTTTAGACAGTGTATTACATATTTAACAAAGGTGGTTTGTTTGATGTTTACTATTATTATGAAGAAACTCTTGAAATCTCACGGAGAGTTTGCTAAGTAATGTTTGTAATTTGTAGAATATTTTGACTTATTGATTGAGATACAAGGCGGTGTTTTAAAAATGTTGAAACATAGCTTTTAAAAAAGAAATTAATTTTAAGCAAAAATAAGAAATTAACAAAAACGAAAAAAATAATTACGATATAGTTGTTTGTATGAACTAAATAAATAGTCATACCAATTTCTTTTCTGTTTTCAAAATAATAGAAACAGATAAAAGAATCGCAGTAGAAAAAAATAAATTAAAAAAAAAAGAAATGAAAACAAAACAGTTCAGTTTCCTATTATAACCAGGATTAGTTTGGAAGGTAGTTTAGATTAAGAAACCAAAAAAAAGCCTGGTTTAATTTATAATTTTATTTATAATTAATTAATTATTTATTATTTAACAGGAAAAAGAACGTAAAAGGGTTAACTTGTTCTACTTTGATACTAGGGCGTCATAACACTCGGGGCAGTAAACCGTCTCAAGAGTCTTTACAAAACTCTTTTAGAAAAAAAAAACTGAAGGTAGGTTCTTGTCTCTCTCTAACAATAATACAAAAAGAGAACACCAGGGGGCGGAGTTTATTTACATACGTACGTTGAAATTGGATCGAAAAACCTTGATTGGATAAATTCATTTCGGGTTCACAAATGTTTATATTTTGTCAGGTTTATTATACATATTAGGTACATATATACATTTATATAATGTACATATGAATACACTATTTTATATTTGTTTTTATATGTAATAGCGATATTATTAAATTAGGTTTGTATTATAAATTGCTTTATGAGATATACACATACATTAATATATAAAAAAAATGTCATAGAAACAACGATTTTAAAATTTAAGCCACGTGAAATTTTGTATTTGTCAAAATATTAGTTATTTACAAAGCATGGTTTTGAGTTGTGTACTAAAATAAATATACAAACTATTATTATTACTAATATAACATTAAAGAAATTTTAAGTAGGTAATTTTTGTAGGTGAGGATTTGTCGATAGTGAATTGAACATTGATTAGCTATCAATCGATTGACAATAATCGATTTTAAAACTATAATATAGTACATTACATTTAAATCAGAGACAATGTAAAACATCAATAAAATACGTAAAATGTATTTTCTTTTCTCCGTATTTTCTTTGTGTCTATAAAAATAGATTAACAATTCCATACAAAGTCAAACAGGCCATTGTATTTCTTATATTAAAGAAATAAAGATAACAATAACAGATCCCAATACATTGTTTATTACATTATATTTCCTTTACTCCGGGAAAGTCGAACCGACTACCAAATAACAATGTCAGTTCACGTTAAACCTTTGTTAACACCAATAATTTACCCTGAGAAGTAATCTATAGAAACCGGAATTACCAAAACAGGATCAGAACACTATGACGATTAGATACAGTAATTAATATAATTATTTGCCTTACTTGTCTGTAAGTATTAAAAACTTATTTACAAGTTATCTAAGATAAAAGTGACTGTTAAACTTTATAAATGAATTACTTAGATAAAAATTTGATAAAATGATGGGATATTTCTGATATCATAAACCTATTTATAATTAATGTTTACATAATCGTGTTTTCCTTATTCGATCGCAAACGAAACCTAAGGGTATTTAGATTTTGTGTTTATGTTGAACAGATTAAACATTACAAGATATTGAACTCGTTTTTAATTTCCTCGCTACCGCCTTAATGGTTTTTTTTTTGTGTAAATACTCATGGTTTATAGAAAATATATAAAAAATGGAGTCTAAGTAAGTAATTAAATAAGTATTGGAGTACAATGTTATGAATGGTTTCATTAAATAATTTATATCTTAATTTTCGAACAAAACATTTGACAACAGTACCATAATAATATATACCATAAAAAGACAAAAAAAACAAATGACAGGGCTATAAGAGTTATACCTTATATGAAACGACATTTCTATAGGCACCTACCACTTACCTGTACTAACATTGTGTTAGCTAGTACCCTTCAAAGAGCGTGATAGGACGCATTCTTGTCACGTCAGCGTCGTCTATCACGCAATGCTTCCGTATTAAGAAAACCCTCACACCCTGATGGCTAATATTTACCTACTTATGTTAGAGAATGTAAGAATATTGAAGGTGGCAAAGGAACATTTTTTCAGGTCACTTTTGTTCAGAGTGTCTTTTATTGCTATAAATTCATTTAGGTGATTTTTTTTTATGGTTATTAATATATATTGGTCAACGTATGAAAACTTTGAGGGTTATTGAAACCAGTATCATCAAAATCCGGAAAGTAAAACCACGTAATTCCTGGGTGCAGTGATGGTGCCGCGTGTCCAGCGACTTATATAACATGTTTGAATGCAAACTTTATTTGAAATAACAGCCGCGTTGCCGATTGCTTTGATTGAAATCTCTGAATTGTACTTTTAAGCTGCTACTTTGTAAAAGCCGCTTATTTCTTGATCAAGCCATTTGAAAGACCTAAAGTACTAAAGTTGTTTTAATATAAAATGTAAGAAAGATTTTTAATATTATTTTTAATTAACTCTGCAAGTTCGAGGTATTAAAATAGGTTTTGCAAAGTAAATAAGGTAGCAAGTATTTAAAACAAAACATCAAAATTCTGTGGAATAGTTATTGGAAGGAAGGTAATGCAGATAAATGATTATAAGAATTATATATGTAATTAAAAACAACTATGTAATTTACCTAAGATCTTAAAAGAATGCTTAAATGACGATGGATGTATACAAAACCTTAAATTCCTCAAAGTAATTGACATTTATAAACTTATTTAATACACTGTCATAAAAATTATAAGTCTACATTGGTCGTTTATGACCTTGATGTTAAAAAACGAAAAAATAAATGAAAAAAAAAATAATAATATTTAAAATAATAAATAAATAATTAAAAAACAAACGGGTTAACTTGTTCTACTTTGATACTAGGACACCATAAGACTTAAGGCGTATTCTATGTCAAGTCTACGAAATCCATTAAAAAAATAAATAAGGTATATTATTCTTGTCTCTTTCCAACAGTAATACAGAAAAGAAATACAAGGGGGTGGAGTATATTGAAATCGGTTCGAATAAAAGGAATTGGTAGACATTGTAATTGCTTTTGTTATGACAATAGTTTTTTCCATAAAGTAAATATTATTTCATTTTTATATAGTAACTTAGTTGGATTCAACACTTGATTTCAACTCAAATATTTTTTCTGTTTATCAAATAAAACTTTGATCGCTACATTAGTGTCTCATTTAAAGGAATCAAACTGAATTATTTTCCTTTTTGTTAGAAAATAAAACCTGCTAAACTTATTTTTATGACGTGGAGAAATTAGGAGGTAAACAAAATAATGCAATATTTCCTACCCTAATGGTGTTTACGTACTAGGTGTTCATAAAAATAAAGGAGTAAAGCTTACAAGTGGGGTTGAAGCTATGTTAGCCATCAAGGGATCACAAGGGTGTATAGCGGAAGTACGGCTAGTTGCACAGCCGCGCTGTGGGGTTTGACTCTTTTGTTTAATTTTAGCATTGTTTGAATGGAGTTACATTTAAGTACTAGTCAGAAATGTTTGTCAAAAGGAAGATCTAAAATAAATTATATTAATAAGTTCATGGATAAAAACAAAGACAGAATACTTTAAAATCAGATATTTTCCAGAAATGTAGAAACAAATTACTGACAATAATTTAACCACCTCAATATAATTATTATCCTTTATTTCATAAGATGTACTTTCAAAAATGTCTCCTTAAATAATTATAATACAAATTATTTAAACGAGGAACAAGCTATTCAAATTAAATATCAAAGGTTCAATTAAAGAATTTTTTAAAGAATGTTTTACTGACTGAATTTTTATTTTACAAGATTTTTATCCAACTGTGTGTGACTTATAATATAAGAATCTTGACCTTGAAAATGTAACACTTTAATGGTGTAGAAGTTTTTGCTGCAGGAGGGCAAATAGTTATTTAACTCACTCAACGTTTTTAATCCCCTCCACTTTACACCACTCCACGGGGGACGAGGTCTGAGGCCCAGCTCTTACCATACATATAATATAACTTTAGCTCACCTGTAAGCTGGGAGGGCAGTGGTCCAGCAGTTCTAACATGTGCTGTATGTTTTGCGCGTCCTGGATCACGAAGTTCAGCTCCATGTCGAACTCGCCGCCCACCAGCTGTAACAACAGAATACGATTAAATTAAATATCATTTAATTAATAAATTCTTCTTATATATGTATTTATTTGTTGACTAGTTTTGTACTTTACTTTATATCAGAAAATATTTATTTATTACCACAAATCATAGACAACAGATGCGTGTGATTTTTATTATATTTATAAAAATATAAGCAATACTATTCAAAGGAAATAATCACACAATAGGTTGAAATATTCCAAAAAATAACTGGAATGCAATGCAAAAGAATAAACAAGATAAAGCTTGTTTTCACGAGGGATAAAATGATAAAAACAAAGTAACAACACAACAGTGCAGTCAGTGCAAACACTGTTTTGTAGCAGCGAAGCCTGATTCTGACAAACTAACAAAAAGGAGCATTTTTTCGAATGCAAAATATACTCGTATTGTATATGATATTTTTAGGCATAATGAAATATTGAGAAGCAAAATTTTGCTTTTTTGCTACTATAGAGATTTTCTGAGCTTATATACAATACTCGTATTTAAAGGAGTGAACTATATTTTATTAGAAAACTGTCTTTAAATAACATGTATATTCAACTTTAAGATTGTATAATTATCCTTACTTTGTTACAAATATTATATGGTTTAGAATAATATAATAATATTTTTTTCTACGGTCATGTTCTTGACAATAAGCGTACAAGTACTATTTCTATTCTAGTCAATGAATATTTTCCTACGCAGTGAAATATTGGCTATATCTTGAAAAGCTGGTGACACAATAGGGAGTTGTCCCCGTCGTGTTCAGCGGACATTCAATTTGCACGATCGGTCAATCTCTGTATAGCCTCTGTGCGCCTTGTACCTAACCCCTTTGTAATCGTCAACAATAGCTTTGGTGAAAGACAAAAAAACGAAGTAGTCCTACCTCAGCATCTACTTCGATATCGTCATTCATACAACATTCAACAACATACACACATAAAAATTAACTTTAGTGAAAGAAGGTTCACACAAGTTAGTCGTGGCAACAAAACATTTTTGTTGTTTGTAAAAGAGTTTTGTATTAATAGAGCTTTATTTCACCAGGAGAGTATGAATTCGTAAGCGGTTAGTTTGTACGCCTCCCACCTATTTATTATATACGTATACCAAGCCTTATAACGCTTTGTTTGTCTAGCAACCCCATAAGCGAAGTCTATGGGAACAATGAATGTTTTACCCTTATGGTGTTGGTGTACTAGGCGAATATAAAATAAAAGAGCTAAAACTATGGGGTCCATCGTTATTTGCTGGCCTAGTATGCGCCAAAGTGATTAAAAAGGCATTATTATTATTTTATCTCGTATTTTTATTTTAATATCCAAGAAAAGAAAGAAATACAAAAATCTTTTCATACAACAGATAAAATTACATATTTTTTCATATCGAGCCCCCTTAATGCATATAATAAACTTAATTTAAATATATAACTTAATAAAATATATAACTTAATTGAAATATATAACACGATTATTAAATTGTTTATAGCGGTAAATGAGACGAGTAAAATGATTCGATCGTTGAAAAAGTAATTGCATCGTCTGAATACGCCACCGATGTCACTTACTCAAACCTGATTACACCGGTAACGGAGGCGCGGTCCGGTAACTCGATTGCACCCCGCCCGGTTATTATTGCCGGCGGCACTATCCGTCTCGATCCGGTAATAACCTTTTAATAATGGGGTCCAGACATGCTCCGTTAACCTCAACTTTATTAAGATATAGGTACTATAATAATATAAATAAATCGGATCTTCTTACTTGAAGTAAGTGGTATCTCTTGCGAAGTGTATGTTCGGGTTTAATACCAACACCAAATGTATATAGTGTCCTGCCATACTCTCAATATAAAAATTTATTGTTAATTCAGATCACTGAGCCAGAATTTTCCTTAAGAAAATGTTATACTTTTGTTTATTGGTTTATTTGTTTTAGTATGACTACTAAGTAGGTATACACAGGTAAAAACCTGAAAAGGTGTTCATGCGATAGAAAATATTTTTATCTTTATTTTTATTGTTAAGTTCTTAATATGGGGACAACATATATATAAATAAGGCGCCATTTTGGTCCATTCGAAAAATACCAGGAATGCATGACAGTGGTAGAAGTAGGCTGCTTCGCATTATGATTCGCAGTGCAATTACGGAGAGAGGCTCGCCCGCTGGGGAAATGTCCTGAGATCGTATTAAAATGTGACGACGTCACGTATCTCCGCTTTATGGTGGCTCGTTGCCTCATTTTCTATGCAACGAGAGTAATAACTGAAGAAAAAGTGCACAATTCTAAAGCATGCACTACATTTCTACGAAGTGTACATAGCGTCACATGTCATAACTTAAAGAGAACATACCTGTAACAAATAATGAAGCGTCTATTAATTTATAACATGTATTACTCGTAGTCCACAAAACTTATGCCTTGCCTTTTTATACAATATATTTATGTTAGTATTCTACTATTAGGTACTATTCTTACTCTCTGAGTCTTCTCATAATGACATATCCTTTTTTTTAATAATTTGTAACAAAAAAAATATATATTTAAAGAGTCTGGATAGTATCTTAAACTAAAAATGTTATATGCCTTCTAAGACTGGAAGCAATGACATAAATAATCGGTTCTTGGAAAATATCGGTTAGCGTTGTGAAAGCCATTTGAGCGAAAAAGGCGTTGTCACACGCACATTAGTTTTGGATGGTGCGAAGAGATAAAGTGGTCGTAAAATCAGACACAGACACGCCACGCTAACGGATTGTTGTAGTGCGAAACTTTTACGATACGATTTTTCAAACTGGAACCTTTTAGCTTTTTAGCCTCGGTATGTTTTCTGTTTATTATTTTTATAACCTGTATCTATATGACTCGTTATCACGTATAGATATATCGCGTATAGATATAGCTGACGCGTCATATATCTGTCGTAATCATTTAAGTTTGAAAATAAAAAAAATCGAAACAAATCAGTAACATATAAAAAAAAAAAATATTTGATTTGAAAATGTAATTTTAAGCCGTTTAATGTATATAACATTGTTAAATTTACGTTGATTTTGTTATACTGGAACGCATACAATGGGCATCATCTACTCACAATGGGGGATTGTGAGTTTATATGCCTTACTTATACGCCCCGGCTCAATAACACGTCCTCCTAACATTTATAATTCCTGGTCAGTCATGATGTCCTAGTAACACGATTAGAAATTTTCTTTGTATTTTATATATAATAAAAATCTAATAGAAAAGATATGAATGAAATAAATGCAAAGAAATGACAAAATAAAAGATGACTTGCATGACAACTAAAAAAAAATATTGTAAATTAATTAATTAATTAACTTAAAAATAGGCGCTGGAAAGGGTTAATAGAGAATAAATTCTACCAGGGTAACAGAAAGCTATAGCAGTTACCCTACGTCGTGGCCTGGAAATCGAGTTCCCGCGGGAGTTCAGTGTTTCACACGGTTATTAGGCGCACACGGAGATGCAGGAGGTATGCAATATCGATATCATTCCCCACATTTTCATGGATGCAATTTTGCCAATAGAATCAAACATATATTTTTTTAATTATACATTTAATTTTTATGATAGGTACGAACCTTGTAGTTCTAAAGCAAGAAAATCGTTTAGCGAATCCCATTCATTCTCTTCGATTTGCGAAAACTAACAGGGTCCAAAATATGCAATGAAAATACCAGGGTTTCATAAAATGCAGAGGGTATCAGTTCGCAATTCGGATGCTGCGACGCCCTGCGGTTAGGGTGCCAACATCGCAAAGCGAAGGGTGCGCCATTTATCCCGAGCCACACTGTCGGGCCGTCTCGTTAAATATTTGCTTAGGCCATAAGTCTTACAAGCGATTGAGCACTCGCTCGGTTAAATTATTTGAATCATTTATTAAGATAAGATCTGTAATTAATAAAACGACTTCACTAAAGTTTGATCCAAAATGATTTGTTGTTGTTATCTTAGTCTACAAAACAATATAGAGAAAAAGATTTATATATAAAAGTTACCCTAAAATATTAACTATAACTATATTTATTAAAATGTATAATATTAAAAATAATTTTCGATATGAATTTATCCAGTACCAGATATACGCTGATATAAGCTACGTATATGGGCTCGTTATAAAATCGGGGGTAAAAGCAGCCCTCAGGCGTAGAGTGTTAGCTCCGGTCACCGCGGCTCATTACGAAAGTGCCACCGAACCCCCGAAACACATTTCACCAACTTTGTTTTGAATTTTAAAAGCATTGTTGATAAAATAAAAAAAATAAAAGACTGAACGAAAGAAAAATCTGTAAAGAATATATTTCAGATTTTCAATCCTGTTGCAAATTCGGTAAATATATATACTTATTTATAAACTAATCTCAAAATATGCTCACTTTGTAAGCATAAGAAACGTGCATTTTAAAAAACTTTGAATATATTCTGAAACTTTCTAAAAGTATATCATAAGTTTGTAATCTAAATAGATTTCAGATAGGTACTAATTTAATCAGTGAACTGCATATTTAACAAAGACATCAACAGGCTGCTCATTAAAATTCTCCTGACGTGATGCCGAGAACAGATTGAGGCGAACAGCTTCATGTAGTTTCTAGAGTAATTAGGATTCTTAACAAGTTCCCCTTTAGCATGAAATCATTAAATATTATTCCAACGTAAACTGGAAACCGTAGAATTTACATAAGACATTTTTGTTTTTGTACCTGACTTGTAAAATACTTTCAGTAATGAGAATTTAATTGGAATTGCAGCATGTGGCCTTCAGTCATTTTCAATAGTGTCTTCAGTTCGTTCGTTGTGACAGATCCGTTCATACAGTGATCAGAACATACATCTAATATCGTGTACTTATATCTTTAGTTAAACTAAAACCCAGATAATCGTAAACTTCCTGATCTTGTTTTAAGTTCGTCCATAGATCTCATTAAAATTCAGAAATTGTGTGTTATAAACGATAATAGTTTTACTTCTTTAGGTTATGAGTTTCCGGAAGCAAGGAGCAGTTTACACTTGGTACAAGGATTTTAATCATCTGTCTGTATCAAGTGTCTACCTTCAGCTTAGGATACTTTGTTCATGTATACCTAGTTATTATAAATAATTTCAGATCGTTGTAACCTACATTTTCGTTGATTCTGAGGATCTTAAAGTAGGTACTCAGTCGTAAACAATAAAGTATTGAGTCTGTGTATTGTAGTTTTAACGGCACTATTGTATTTATTTACACATTCTTTTTGGTATCTAACAATACAATCTCCATTAACCGAAGTAGATGGTATCAGCTTTACAAAGAATTTCTTTTTATGTCTTTTATTTGACCAAGTTAAATTATTTTCTGTTTTATGTAAAGTGGCTATAATTTTCACTTCCAGCACGTAAATTTATGTAATTCTAGCTGTGCCCGCGACTTCGTTCGCGTAGATTTCTATTTTGATAAAACGCACTCTTTGTATTTGCCAATGTATGTAAAAACTATAAACCTTCAAAGTTTTATCAAACTCAATCAAGTAGCTTTTATATTTATATAGGAGTATGTCTAGTTTAATTATGTATACATTTTTAAAGTTTAACTGGTATGGCTTGCATAAAACACAAAATTTAAAATGAATCCCATGACAATATATTCCAGAAACATGTATCCAAATCGATTAATTCGTTTCTGAGATTAGCGTGCACAAACATATGGAAAAAAATATGGTTTTGGGTTCTGTTGCTTAGATAAAAGTCCCCCATTATGAATTTTTGAAAATATTTTACATGTTCAGACGGCGATCAATTAGAGTTTTATTATATGTATAAAGAAAGATTTCTGGAGCACTTTCAACACATACATCTTTTGATAGAGTGAAGAGTGTGTAATAAATGTTAAAAACTAAATGTAAATCAGAGTGACGCTCAATTTCTATGTATAAAAGATTACATTAGCTATATTTTTCTTCGTGATGCGTGCACAACTGAAAGACAAACAGATAAACAGACAAAAAATTTAAAAATGCTGAAAATGGATTTTGTTAGTTATTACTTCACATCCTGGTATATATTTTTTTATATTTTCAACGTATAAAGACTTCTCTACAGATTTATTACATGTATAGGAATAAGATTTGCGTGGTACATATTACGTTATTGACATAACAATAAATGTTAAGTGAAGAATATTAGAATATATTTCAGAAAGCTACATTCAAATAGATTAAACCGTTTCTGAGATTAGAGTGCACAAACATACATACAAAATGAAAAACCATTGTTTTGGGTTCTCTTGCTGTTATAAAGGCCCCCCATTATGATTTATTTTTAATATCTTCAATGTACAGTTTTTCATCAGTGACAATTTTATTATGTGTATAATTCATGGTATTCCAATGTAGCTAAGTCCATTTTAAATGTACGTAAACCTGCTTTATTACTAAATAAACTCCAGTTCCATATCCTACATTATAACGTTATATCATACACCTATCATCACTAATATTTTACATTTACCTTTTATAAGATAATAGAATATTAAATATGAGAAAGCAAAAATTTAAGAGCTTATTGCAATTTATCCAACCTCATTATAAAGGTCGGAGTAAAAGCGAACCCTTCAGCGCTAAGTGCCACTTGGGTCATTGTGGCCCATAAAAGCGCTCCACGGGTTATACTCGTTAACGTTTTGACGCCGTAACATTGTCATTGTGTTTAAAAACGCCTCTAGTAAGCAACAGAAATATTTGAAATTCAAAGGGGGCACCTAGTGTTGATATGCAGTGAGGGAGCAGATGCTCTATTATGTATTTGGGTCATTTTGTTCCGACATGTTAATTGTGCGGTTTCTTTTTGCTTTACTTCCAAACTCTATTTATCATCCGTAATATTTAAGCAGTAGAATTTATAGTATTACCAATTTTGTTCAAACACCAAAAATTGGTATTGGTTTCAATCATGTTTCATGTAAAATACTTATTTCTTACTTTATTTATTTATTTATTCACTTTCAAAATATAACCCAGTTGATATTGTTGTTCAACTATAGACCAGTGCGACATAAACACACAGGAGATCATAAAAACTTGTCCATATTATTGGCCTCGTAACGTAACGCCATTGGTTGAGAATATGTAGGGGATACCGCCCCTATAGACAGTTCTTTAGTAAAACTACTGTTCCTACGTTATGTTATCCTGGTATTACAGTAATGGAAATAGTTGTTTTGTTAGTAGAATAGTTATAAAATTCAAGACTGGATGGATGATATGGATGATTTTCACTAAAACTTCTTTCTTTTCTAGAACAACTATTTTAGGTATTATATTGCTCAGATAGATTAGATGTATTTTTGTTACGAAATTAATAAAAAATAGTTATCTTGTTTAATAACTTTGTGATGTAGTTAATGTGTGTATGTAGTATAAACGAAAGAAATGGAATGGCTGACGTCCTTCGCAGTGGTTCCTATACTGATTAAATCATATATTTAATTTGGGGTTAATGTCAAAATATGTAAGCTATTCTAACTGATAAAACAGTTTTGTCGAAAGTAAAGATTTTTTCGGTACATATTTGTAGTAAATCAAACTTATGTAATGAAATATATAATCGCAATGGATAAAATGTTTTTTTTATCTTTAATTCCTTGAATATTTTTTCAAATATTGTGGATTTTAGTAAGAAAAAAATGTAAGAGAAAAAAAAACACATATACTACAAGGAGTTTGGAGTAAATATCTCATTATACATAAAACAAAGCCCTAAGTTCGAATGAACTAGATTTTTCGACTAGAAGATAAAGTAGCACCCACTGAAGTGTTCATTTTCATGGTATAAATAATATTTAAATCATTTTATAATGATATTAAATAATATAACAACTATAATATGTACAGTAATATATATATACAATCAAATTAGATACACCATTTTGTAAAGCCTTGGTTATGAGACAATAAGCATTATCACAGCTAAATTATACTGGTGATAATTATAGTACAGACTCAAGGACCGCAAGATGACATCTGATCCAATGAAATTACATTAATTATTACAGGGTTAATCTGCCAATGTGTGCATTGTTTACATTATTTAAATACAAACAGCAATTTGACATTTGCAGTAAGTATTTATAATATAAAAATATATATAATATTACAGTAATAATATATTATTGATTAAAAAATTAAGTATTCATGTTATAAAAAAAAATTAATATAAAAGGTAGAAAATATTTTATTAATAATTAGTTCAAATTTCAATGATTTGCTATTTTTTGCTGCAAAACAGGACTTGTGAATCTATAAATGTACCGGTTTCACTTCACAAACTGAATCATAAGGCATCAAGTCATGAGTAAGTAGGAAGTAAGGGAGGTTCAGAAGAGGGAGGTAGGGGGTTCGCTAATGCGTGATATTGCGACACTCATATCGCGAAGTTATACAGCAAAATTGCGACACATGCATTGAATGCAGGCATAATTCACATGTTTGCCATTCTCCGGCGATCTCAAACGTTCACAAAGTTAGATCGAGACGTGACTTAGAAAGCGCTGAGTGTTCCATTATATCAAACTCATTTTCTATTTCATAGGTGCTGCAATATTCTTAGTATGAGTTACAGTTTTATACTTTCATATTACTTTAAAATGACTGACTTTGAAGTGAAGTAACGTGAAGTGAAGTGAAGATTGTCAATCCCAAATTTTATTAAATATAATCAGTTTTATATAAACATCAATTTATTTCTATTAGCAACATAGGTGTAGGTGCTTACTGGCTCACCATTGACAAATGGACCAAATAAATAAAATCCTATCATTACATATCAAAGAAAATTTTTTATTTATTTTATTTGCCAAAAACAGTCAATAACAAGCATGGATACAAGCGTGAGCTTAAAATTATTTCCGTACAGACAAAATAGTGCCGAAAATTACCAAACAAAACATTTTTTTTTGTGAACTACCGTATGGACTGAATAGAAAAATACAATACAAAACTAAGTTACAACAACTTGATTAACAATTCAAACATAATTAAAAAAAAAATAATAATATAATAATAATTAATTTACAATATTTATTCAACATCACGTAAACTTACATAGATTTTATATAATAGTTTGTGCTTGTTTGTGTGCGATTGTGCTTTTGAAGTTATAATTTGTAGTGAAGAGGACGCTGCAAAGAGAAATCTCATGAATAAATAAATATAGCATTATTGCTGATGGCTACACTTACAAGCTTTGACTGTGATTCATAAATGTATATTAATAGTATATTACCATATGGATTGTATATTATACTCTTAATTCGGTTATCTCTTTTAAAACCGGCCAAGTGCGAGTGGGACTCGCGCACGAAGGGTTCCGTATTATCATCTATAACTAAAAATCACGTTTGTTGTAGCTTGGTAAAATCTATATTATTAAATATTCTGTGAAAATTTGAAGCGTCTACCTGTTACCGTTTTTAATATTGAGCAAAAAAACACGTTTATTGTATGGGGACCCACCTCAATATATATATTTTTTAAATTTTTAGTATTTGTGAAAATTTCAGCTTTCTAGCTATCACGGTTTATGAGATACAGCCTGGAGACAGACAGACAGACGGACAGACAGCGGAGTCATAGTAATAGGGTCCCGTTTTACCCTTTGGGTACGGAACCCTAAAAATTACCTTATACTTCGATAGCTATGAACCGTTTTACAGACATAATCGTTAAATAATTAATACGTAAAAAAGTAACTAATAAATGATTTTAAATTAATAATATTTTGTTTTTATTGTATTGCATAAATCTTCAACATTGAAAGAAATAAAATTTTAATTTTTACTGTTTTACATGTGATTAAACAATTTTATTTTGTATGATTGACATACATATAATGTTATATATAGGTTTTCATTAACGTAATTATTTCGAATTATAAAAGAATTATTTCAATAAAGTAAGGGGTATTAAATTGTTAAATGTTTATTTTATATTCTGAAAATGTTACGAATTTAATATAATTAAAATTTATGTAACTAATGTTTAAAATTGTGTTTACATGTATACTAACTAAATAGTTGTATGTATTGTTAGTAATATTTATTTACAATAATTTTAATAGTAAATACATGGGAATTTACATGTTTTAGTTTATAAGTTTCAACAGTAGCGCCACCTACGTAATTAATTATGGAATGTTATTTAGTATTTACTGTTAAATGTTTTAAGAATTAGAAGCATAGGATATTTTAACATAATGTTTAAGCTTTTATTAATTATTAGAAATTAGAACCCGCGACCATTAGAAAAACGTCCGAAAACTAGGCTTTGCTGTACAACAAGGTTTAAAAACTTTTATTGATAACGAAATACAAAAAAACAACATTCTTCAATAAATTTAATAACTCGTAGTCCGAATAAAACTTTATCTAAAATTTATACATGATCTTATGTTGTTCACATATAGATAAAAATATGTTAAATCTGATATGTGGTGTATAAAATAAATTACCTGTAGCAGAGGTAGTAAGGGTGAAAGGGTATGTGTTAATTCACAGATGTGTAATGGATAGACTAAGACATAAATATTATAGGGGTTAAAATATGAAAGAAGCCCTTGACCCAGACTGTGTACAATTTTATTTTGGGATCACTTAGAAAGCATTATCTTGTTACATAATTAAATAATTAAAACATTTCAATCAAATTATATTATCGAAATTTTTTTTAATAATTAAAAATTTTTGAATGTTATTCTAATTATAATGTTAAAAGCCGGGAATTTATTATCGTCTGGACTTTGTTAGAGTTGATGATATTTTTAGAATTCAATATCACACTCTAATATAAGTCAAATTCGTTAATATATATTATTCGCTTTTGATCCTTTTTTACGTCTCATCTCATCAAGAGATAAATTAATTGTCATTTGAAAATCATCGCTATAAATAAAGTATATAAGAAATGGATATATAATATATCCATCATTACAATCAACACAGATAAGTTTCTAGCAAAAGTATTTTCAGATAATTTTGGATCAACAAAATAAAGCATATTGGAAAACCCTTCAAAATAGACCATTAAGCTTAACATACGGGTGATTCAATTAAAATTGAACTCCACAACACAATGACGGTTTGAAACGAAAAACAATGGCATCATATATCACACGGAAATAACACTAATTGAGCTTCATTACTCTGTAAACCTGCGATAACTATTTACGTCAAACCACCTATATTACCTTCCAAGAATTAAGATATATTGGTAATGTAGGGTCCAGCCATAACCAATTGCCTATAATAGCTCTGTTTCGTAATGAGTGAGAGAGTCAAAAACCTAATCTCACTCTTTCTGCTCTACTTTCCTTCGTTCTTTCTAGTTCCTCAATCGTAGCAATACATCTGCAACCTCCCATATTTGCATTTACAATATATATTAGAACATCTGCTCGTTCGCCGCCCGTTTAAAAAATAGTGTGGCAAACCATGTGATTAACATATTATTGTATAATTTTAGCACATAAACTCAGCAAGACCAAATTTATTTACACTGTTCTGAACTACGTGCTCATTTACCCACGACAAAACAAAATTTAAATTTCATTCGTAACTTTTTGAAACATCTAACATTCAATGAAAGTTCTGTCAAATTTTTAGTTTAAAAAAGGTATTTTTATGGGTTTATCATAAATGAGTGAATATAGAATGACTTAACTTTCATCAATTTATTATATGACTTTTAAGAGTCAGATCATGTGTCTGTGTAACATACGTAAAAATGTTGCAAGTGTAATTTGTTACACAAATATATTTAAAGAGTTTATTTTATAGGACGTAATATTATGTAATAAACTAAGGTCGATGGATAAAACAAAAAGATCTTTGAGAATATTTTCTTAATCTAGGCTCGGATAATATAAATGACTTTGTGCCAAATAATTTTTATTACAATATGTACTACATATAGAATGAGCTATAAAATGTAGGTGGAGAGTGTTTTCCAGCCTCCGTTTATAATGCATTAAGTATGAACTATAAAGTTGTTCAACGACAGCGAAGCAGTCCGACCTGCTATATCAACAAGTAGCAATAAGAATTACGGTCATATGAATAAAAAGTCACCAGACTAATGGATTGAGTTTAGTGAGGGTCAAATGACGCAGGAACGTTTTATTGTGTAATGGATGAGACGTGATGTCCATATTATATTGCACAGCAATAAGGCTTTAGTTGCAAGGTGTAGTTAACATTCAAAATTATATCAACAAAATAAATACATGTATAGAAAGAAAATATAATATTTATTGAAATCGAAGATATTAATAAAACACAATCAACAAGATTACAAAACCGGATTTATATCTGACCTCTAAATCTTCCTTTAATTATGCCTACATATCCCTCTACGAACAACCTCGAATTCCTTTGACGAAAGGCATCATTTTGTCAGAATATTCTTGTTTACGGGGAAAAAAGGGACTTCCGAAGGAGGATATCCGCCGTTTCCCCGGGGTTTTGTAATTAAACGATTTTCTACTCCTTTTTAAGCGGTTGTAATTCCGAATACGAATTTTTAAAACGTTCAACTTGAATTTTCAACATTATTTTCCGATTAAGCGATCAAATGGTTACTTGTAATTTATTCTTCTACATTTTGAAAAGATTTGTTTTCTACCTTATTTAACTAAGTTACTCTCAGTAAGTATTTAGTACCAAAATTGAGAAGTAGGTATCAATAGCATATTAGTAGTTAATAAACGAATAAACCTAAAATATGTATTAGTAATATACTAGTATATGATAGATATTGTAATATGTTAATTATAATATGAATTAGCAGAGGTAAATATTATGATTGTAATAAAATCAACCAACAAATAATAAATCAAGGAGCAAATTTCTAAGAGTAAATCAGGATACAGACCCTAATCATAAGCAGTGAGAAAATGGGCTCGTAAGCAAGCGGTTGGGATTTATTGAACAAAGGGACAGGGCCGGGCGCCGGCAAGACAGATATTATAAGCCGTTTATTATTAACAGTAATATAGTATTCGCCCTGGATAAAGGGCCTTCCTGGACACCTTAACATGTAGCCCTATTGTATATAAACAATAATTTTGATAACAAGATGACAATTTTTATTAATAAAGTTCCTTGCTCTTGCATTATTGGAATTCGCAAACCGCAGCTCAATACCAGGCTAACATAAACGTATAAAAGCCAATTGTTAAGAGACAGGGTGGTTCCAACAATAGCGTTAAATCGCGCCAAGAGAATTAGTCCGAGAGGCCGCACGTCCCAACCACTTTGTTGCAATTTGCGGCAATTTACCGCCACTATCTCTAAGCCATTACAATATTCCCCCTGGTACAATGTAATGTGTGTATATCAAAGTTCGTGATGAAACTATACAATTTGCTTAACCGTGAAGGTCGTTCTGAATGAATCTCATTCGACTTACATTACACCTATTTGGGTTTATTTGAAACAACTGAAACTAAAATCAATCCCAATAACCTTTGAACGTTATCAAACCTGTGTTCGATAATATTCCTATTAAAATATAATCAACGGCAAGTTCACTAATATAACTTAACGCTTATTAAGCTGAGGGTGGCGCCTGTCAATTATCCGAACGTTAATTGTATATCCTTCAAGTATAAAAGACCGCTTGTTTCGAAGATAACGAGCTGCTGTCAGCTTCTTCAATGGAATCTCTGCTATTAACAGATTTATGACAATTAATCTACAGATCTAAAATACTCTACAATATTTAAAGTAACATTGTAAAGATATAAATAAACAACTTCAAAGAAAATACTAAGAACGAAGTAATAAGGGTTTAAGCTTAAGGGGTTCAGGTTGTTACTCTGATAATCCTTGATACTCATCAAGGTAGCATGTGTTGTTTGGAGAATGTCATCAAAAGCTTGCCCTACTCCTTTATTGCCATAGTAACGAAAAAAGTTTTAAGAATACAGTACTTTTAAGTGGATCCAATTTTAAACATATTTTCATAAGAACTCAAATCATTCACGAGGAATTTTATAAAAAATACATTATAAATTTTAAGATTTTGCGCATAATAAAGGGGCCCCTTAAACCTACTCCTGGGTCGCAAGTCCCAGGCACTGCTTGCACTCCTCTCCTTGCAACGCGATGGGCCCGGCACCCGCACGGTGAATCCATGGAATGCTAAGAAGCTTCGTCTCTGTTAAAGTTTGGAAGGTGTTATATTTGTTTTCACCATATTATTATGAGTTTCTATTTACACAAATCTGTAACACCTGTCTCATAGGTAGGTACAATATCTTGATGTCAAACATTATTTAGAAACAATAATCGGATATCTATTTTTAATTCACACCCAGAATCTTTGCAGAAAATAGGAGTTGCGTTTACAAAGGTATGATTACTATTTTATTAATAAACTTACAAAAATAAATGTAAGTTTGCATATGAATAGAGGCACGTCATACATGCAAAGAAATAATTGTAAAAACTCTTTTCAAATTATTAACGAAACATAATATGAAGTTTAAAATTTATTTAGGGCAGGCAGAAGGTTTTTTATTAAAACAATATTTTTCTTCTTGAAATTCACGACAGAGAGAGCGCAGTGCGGCCACTTAAGACACATCCTTCAACGACTATTTAAAACGTCTACCGCAAGCTACGGCTCCGGAAACAAAATATTTACACATTTCCTTTAAAAACATTGCACTAACATTTTATAATGTTTTTTAGAAAATAAATAACATTTAGAAAATAACAAAGTATTATTATATTATTAAAGTGCATATAAATTATTAAATGTAAATTTGTTTTTATACAATATAAAGCAAGGCGAGTACCTACCTATATTTCAAATTTATTGTTTTAACTTTAATAACTTTAATAATAACATTTAAATGTATTAATATTAAAATCCGATTTCCTTTATGCATGACCATTCACAAGACAAAACAAGATTTTTAGGATTAGAAATCTTGACCTTTTATATTTTTATAACTTTATATCATCTTTTAAACAGACAAATATTGATAAACCGATATTTTTTTAAGAACAATAAAAATGTATTTTTGTTTTCTTGTAATTACAGCCGTTTTCTGTATTTTTTTGTAAAGTTTGCAGAATGTTCTAAAATGAAAAGTATCTTACATGTTACCTTGGATAATAAGCAGACACCTCTCCAAATGGTATAAATATCACCTATATCATGTAGGTAAACTAACGTTAACTATTTGTATTTAATATAGATAATTTAGTAATTTTATGTATGTTTTCGTTTGTATAATATGTTTTTGAACAAATTAAAAACCCACCTTTATAAGTTGTAGCCGACCTAGGAATATATCGTAATCAAAAACACTCAACCACTAATAGCTGAATTTAATAATTAATTAATTAGACTTAAATAAAATAAAGGTTTTAAAAGTATATTTTAATACAATTTGACCAGGGTCGCAGCAACAAGAGGGAGTATGCGGGCAACGTGCAATATTGATGTGGTGAGCGAGAACCGCCCGCGGCGAACGATCATCGATCAACTTGACACCCTACTTACTACAGGTAGGTAGGTACATAACCCGACGGTCACCATGGTATGTATGTTCACGTAATTTTTTATGATTATTTTGTAAATTAAAACACTTATTAGTTATAGTAAAAACAACGATACAAACCGATTTTTATTTGATAATACGTTAGTCAAATAGTAAATAGCTTTACGATGACCTTTAATAACGTTAGTCAAATAGTAAATAGCTTTACGTAGATCGCCTACATTATATACATTAATTATATAAAAAAATACGTGTCTCTGATGTCTTGTATGACGACAATTACAAGGTGGAGAAATAACTCGATTTGAAAAGTTGATATAACAATCAAATTCTTGTATGTTACTCTTAACATAAATGCATTATAACATTTTCTGTTGAGGTATTAAATACGCGAACAATGAGCATTGTAAATTGTGACTTACGACCTAATATCGGCACAATGCAAGAGATATATTACAGCGAGAATAATAGGAGAAATAGTTTGAATCGATAGCATCTAAGTAATATCGTTCTATTTTATAGCTAATGTGACATCTAGATTGTCTTCCACTATGGAAATTAAAAAGCACATCGGCAACGTTTTTTCCATCTTATTTTTAGAAACAGCAAACTCAACAAATAGTTCCACTAAAATTTTCGTTTAGCAAGCCTGTGTCCGAGAACATCCATCTATACTCATCAGTAATTTAGGTGGACCTAACACCGAATAAGAAAGACGACTCCAACCGAAAACAATATTTTTTTGAATTGTTGAAGTACAATCATCGGAACAAAAATAAGTTACATAAATAAGAAGAGCAACAAAACTGTTCTATTACGAACATCGACCGTTAACTTATTTTAAATCAAAGAAGATTTCGTTGATTTCAAAACGTTTCGCAAGTTAAGTAACGAAGTGAAGGTGAAGTCTTGTTGTAAGCATGATATGAAGAGCTTCATCATCTAAACCGATGATCGAGAGCCGAAAGGGTGACCGACCGCCATAACTCCAGTAACTGCATAACTGTATTCTAAACTGAAGCGACATAGCTAATACTGGAGTCGTTATTCCTATGCTATTCTATTTGCTTGCGCTGTCATCAGCCTTGAAAGGTCATAAGAGAAGATTCAAAAACTCTATTTAATCAAAACTTACTGCATGCCCTGCCATATCTGTGAGATGTTATTGTCACGATGAGATTATATGTACTGTATATCAACATTCATATCTAGGTTTATAGCCATTAATTAAGCAATAGCAATAGATGTATTGGGGAAATGAATAAAATAGTTTTATAAGAGTAATCATCACTAATCGTGGTTTAATTTACTCGCGTATTTGTGAGTCAGGATGTAAAAGCTGAAATGATGAGCAAATTATCGGTAAATCTTCTGCAAGAATATGTTAGGATAATAGAAAATTACTATTTTGTATCACACCTCATCTCTTATTAGTATATATATTATTTGTGATTTGTAAGCATTTCATCCAAAATAATATTATAAAGCCTTGTGTTCGTTCGGTCATAAAATCAAATCATCTCCACTTTAATTATGATGGACCAAATCTAGGTTAGTATAAGGTTAACATTCAACCACTTCATGCGACCCTGGTAATACACTAAAACTCGTAAAATATGTTTTCCTAATTTAGGTGCGGATATAATTTATAATCAGGGCTCCTCGTTTTAAGTGTGTGGTATTTAAGAGGTCAAGATAAATTTAATTATTGCAAAAAACGCTATTATTATCTACTATGTTATAGTCAGTATTTTGTATAAAATTGCTCTAATTAAAGTATATTGTTAGTAATATTTATTTATAATAATTTAAATGGTAAAAACATTGGATTTTATATGTTTTAGTTTATAAGTTTCAACAGTAGCGCCACCTACGCAATTAAGTATGGAATGTTATTTAGTATTTACTGTTAAATATTTTAAGAATTAGAAGCATAGGACATTTTAACATAATGTTTAATCTTTTATTAATTATTAGAACTTTTTATAAGGTATAAATGTTAGCATCTGTAAGTTGGTTATGAAATTGTAAACTACCCTCACCTAAATATTATAGTGTTAAAATATTATAAAACGAGTTGTAAGGGCTGCTCTCGCCCATTCTATTATAGATGGTTGGATATTAAACATTGAAGTGCAAATACTGTGTATTACTGATACAAGTCTTAACAACAGGTACATATTTTACGTTAAAATATATTTTCAATTGATTTAAAAGATAACCAAAGTTTAGAAACCAGTCTTGATAAACTGTTAAAATAAAATGTAACGCTTTTATTATATTAATAAATTAAAATTGGCATTGTTTGTTCATTGGTTAAGGTGAATGAAAGTTCTGGTAAATATCAAACTATTTGCTATTATTATATAACTGTTAACATATTCCAAAATATAAAGTAATAATTAACATAACAGCATGTGCATTAACACTAAAACCGATATATATACTAATTCCAATTATTCGTAATGTTCAAGACCGGACCACCCATAAAGTAGATCAGTGTAAAACAAAAGACTCGTAAAAGTCTCCGAGCGGTCTTTACGATGGCTTCATAATTACTACTTGATGGATACCCTTCTAAATAAGGGCCAAAATGCCCATTGAAGAATTTTGAAACTGTCATTTGTAAGTCTTTACTTTACAAAGCCATGTTACAGTCGGATGGATAACATGGATTCCACAATGAAAGTTTTGATTATCTGTCGTAATAAGCTTTGTACAACGCATTTTTATACAAGTAAACTCAAGGAGCGAACATGGCTCGAATTAATTAATATTCATTAATGTGGCAAATTTAACAAATCTAGAGGAGTTAATCAAGTTTTCTTTATTACTTGTACACACAGTGCCAGCGCGCATAAACTCGGTAAAAGCGAAATCATACAAGTACATATCGTTAGAACAAAACGTTGAACTCGATTTTACCACAAAAGCTCACTCGTTGCGCTGTAACATGCAACTGCACTGCGTCTGATTTGTTAAAAACTCCTGCAAACAACTACACTCCTAGTACATTTCGAGGACCCTTTTGGTCCTGCAGGGGTTATTCAAACATTTTTTATTTATTAAAGACGTAATCAAAAGAGATTATTTGGTATAAACTAAATATATTGAATGAATCTTTATTTCTTATTTAATGTTTTACACTGACTGAGTCAGATAAAATTGATCTCTGTCGTTTAGCTGAAGCTTTCAAAGGTGGAGCTTCTTAACATTAGTATTAAATAAATGCTCATTTTAAAAAGGCCAATTCGATCTTCGATTCAGAAATTTAAGCAACATGCGGCGCTTCAACAAAAAAATAACATTTTAAAAGGCATTTCATATCAATTATTTTTTTTTTCAACACAAAAATATAAAAATAAACAAAAGTTCGTCCATGTTCCACTACAATATTTCAAGTTTCAAGGTTTACAATAAAAAAGGTATTTTAAATGGATTGGGTTGCATACAAGTTCGCGGTACATCTGATAGCGAGTTTTAGATGTCGATGAAGATAAAAATATTGAAATTAAATAAGTTCTGATCTTTGAAAAATTTAGAGTATGTAATTTTTGAATAGGAATGGGGAATATTCATGTTACAAAACTCTTTTCTTTATAGATAAAACAATATTTGGTCACTCTTTATAGAGATTGATACTGAACTTCTTTTGGGGTAGATAATTTCTATAGCTTTTGAACGTTATAAATACTATGCAAATTCCAGGATTAATCGCTGGTATGTTTAAAACAACACCAACAATCTCTCTACCGATCTTTTGTTCTTGTAATTTATCATCAAAAATCATTTGGTTGAAAAATTCAACCTTCGTATAAATACAATGTTATGTGTAGAGTTATGTTTTGTATATGTTATATTATACAATATATTAGTTATTCCATATTCAAATATATATCAGTTTGTTGTCCTTCAAAGTTATACTTGCATCTGACAGTGATACAGCCATAAAGTTCAAAACAACAACATCATGTCTAACTATAGATTGGCCGCTTTCCAAACTCATGTAGGCTAGTACGTCCAACAACTATCAAGTGACATAACTCCGTAACTGACACTTGATACTTAGATCGTGTCTTGCTTCAGTCGATACGAACATTAGTCGCTGCTACCCTTATATAACCACTAATAGTCACTGTACCTACGAGTGCCTGCTTATAGTTACCAGTACTACTGTACCTACCAGTATTAATAATCGATAATAAAAACAAATAATAAACTAATGAACAAAATCGTTAAGTAAAACATCGCTACTAACAATAATTTACTCTAAAGAGGATATCTTGTGAGAGCTTTAACATTCATTTTACTGCGAAATATTTGTCTAAAACATCAAACAACTACATTTGAAGTACACTGGACGGTTCAGCATAGTAGAAGTTTAACGGTATAATAACAGCGAATAATTTAAATTTAAACTTGCCTTCAGTAATTTTCACTAACAAACTTGCGATGCTTGAGATATTGAACGTGTTCGTCAAGACTTGATAACACACGTGTTATATACCACCTAGGAAACTCCATTACCGGAACACCGAGATGACATTGTTTCCTCTCATATCAAAAATAAATAGAGTAGCATTAAGTTAGCTGTGTGACATCTTATTTATAATTAATACACTAAATGAAGAAAGCTTAAAATTATAATTCATAACAAATGACAAAAAATTTATTAAACCAGTCAGTTATAAGCGAGTAGTTATTGTTAGGTAATAAGGTAAAGATAAATTATTTTATTATATTAAATTATATAATAATACAACTGAATTTCCACTGAAGCTAATGAATTGAATCGAATTAGGTTAGTTACCAGGAATGCATGAAGAGACCGCAGCTCACACAGACGTCCGGGGATTCGATTGCATACCTCTTGACGCGTCTGTGGTTTAATGCCAATGCTAGTAGTCAATGCTTTGGGGATAGAATGTAATCGCTTATGCAGGAATACTCGTTATGTAAGAATATTGTGCAGCATCCGTAATTAAATAATATTATACCATTGCTAGTTTTCTAAATAACATATACTTATATAACAAACCATTTCACGATTGTTTTATATAAGAAAATATATAACTTTTATGAGAAAGTTTACGAATACAGACATATAAAATAACGTCACTTTTTATAATTTGTATATCTAACTTAAGCCTTGAATTTTCAATTCCTTTTAATATAATAAATAAGTATTGTCTCGCAATGAATGTTTTATAATTACCTGAATAAAACAAAATTATATTTTGAAGACAATTCGCAAGTGGTTGAAAACTTACAAGTTTTTTGATAAATTAAAAACCCACGGCTGTTATAAAGTATAAAATTAAGATCATAAGCAAAACCAAACATTTTAAACGAAACAAAAAGTCATAAATTATTTTATTTCTACATTAATTTTAATTAGAGTACTTTTTTGATCGTACCATAAGATATACGACCGTTTTTCAATATTTTATGGCGATACGAGCTATTTGGAAACATTCCAGTCTTAATAAGTCATTTTTATCTGAATCCTAAGACTTTGGCGACTTGGACCGTTAAATAGCTGTGATCCTATTAAATATTTTGTTTTATTCCATTAATTGATATAATCAATTGCCGCCCTTAGTGGAGGAACATTTTTCTTTTTTTTATTTTCTCTTTGACTTTTATGTATTCATTGAATGATCACATTTTTTTTCGACATCAAGTTTTTAATATTTTAGAGTAAAATAAAGGCTTGAAGCAACATTTGATAAATTGCATATTCCTGTTAAAACTGCCAGTTGTATATGATGATTTTAATAAATTAATGGGATTCATAGAGTTTTAGTTACATTACAAACTGACTTACTATTATAAAACAAATGGCTTTCAACCTATTTCTTCGGGTTGACGACGACAATGAACTCTTCACTCCTTACAATGTCATTGTGTGAGATTGTTAAAATTAAACCGTGAAGACTTTGATAAAAGTTAAATATATTAGAAAAATTACATAACTACCTGATATACTTATAAAAAATAAGCTTTATATTTGTAAAGTTTATTAAATGATGCAAGAAAAATTAACGAGTCTAATAAGTATTAATTGTATATAATTCGTATATATCTCTAATTAAATTGCACATAACAAATAATATATATTAGGAGGTTCTTATTACTTTGTTCTTAAAAACAATAAAACGTTTTGGCAAAATGTAAAGTTACAAACGGCAACGAATACCAGGAGTCCATAAGCGCAACGTGGTGGTGTTGACAGCCTGTGAATTATACAGTGTCTCCCCTCGTAGCGCCCCTTATGGTAATTTAATTTCACGACATGCTCTACGATCCCGTTATTAACCTACTTAGCTTCTAGAAGTAATTAATATTATAATCTTTGAATGTTTTGAGACTTAAAGAGAGAAATGAAAATGATATATCATATCCTTTAAAATTATATTAAAAACTTGTGTACCTATAGTCTGTACTATTTAAAAAAAATCAAAATATCCAACTTTATATTTCTTATAGACCGTCAAACCCACATCTGTAAGTCATTAACGATAATTA
This sequence comes from Napeogenes sylphis, assembly GCA_959347405.1. Taxonomy (NCBI): domain Eukaryota; kingdom Metazoa; phylum Arthropoda; class Insecta; order Lepidoptera; family Nymphalidae; genus Napeogenes; species Napeogenes sylphis. The sequence goes on along the minus strand of OY365777.1, from coordinate 27,522,425 downwards.
CAATTTTCTCATAAAATTTAATAATTAATATAAATAAAACTTTAAAACTTTACAATTTAAAACAAAACAGAATTTATAAAATACGACGAAGCCTGAAGTCAAAAAGCTTAGTCAACAAGTTCCAACTCACAACTGAGTAAGAATGTTAATGAGTAGGCAAACTTTTAAATAATTCTTAAATAATTTGAAGCTAAACGTTATTTTAATATTTTGATAAGAAAATCACAACCGACATTTTTATTTCGGTATGAATTTTAATGCGGACACGAAAACTTTTCCGGTCAGCCATTATATTTTAAGGATTATTATTAGAAACAAAACAAAAATATTATTGTATTAAAGGGAAGGAAATGTTAAAATAATCACTAGCTAATTATATACTAAAAACGAACTAGATTTCAAAATTACATTTGTATATACGAGTTTTACATGAAGTTACTACGAACTTGTTTGAAAGAAATAAGTGTGAAATATAAAAGATATTAACGCAAGCTAAGCTCGAACCCACGACTTGTGGAATACTATTTAATTATAAATATTTATGGATCTGGTCGGTACTCGCCTTGATGAATGTTCTGAATGAATGAATGAACGAATTAAATTTCTATAACATTTAATCATTTATTGTAGGTATACTTAGGCCCCTCTGCTCACAAGATCAAACGTTTAAAAATAAAATGCCTATAGTTATCATATATATCCAAAAGCTACGAGTGACGTCGGAACGGGGACGCCACGACGTCGCGGCGCCCGAATACAAAGTAGGGCCGATGTACGAACGTACTGGAGCTAACAACCACGACACTTTACATGTACGTGACACGGACGCACATACTAACGTATTATATACATAAATTCAATTCTATACATTATAATCTCTTTATATTGCTAATATAATCAATATTTGAAATCACGTTAAGGTATTCCAGTATTCAAACCAAGTATAATTCTTGGTATAATTTCTTAGTTACTTAATAATAATAGTGTAATAAGAAAATCCGCGCTTTAAAGTAATCCACGGATCTAAACTTGAAACCCTTTGTCTAGAAACTTTAAGCTCCATTAAACCGAGTGCTTACGGCGTTCAATTAATTTCTATGAAAATAACTTTCAACTCACATTCCCAAGTTATTGTTTCAAAAAAGAACTAGATATTCACTAGTTAAATCAACCTTTCAATGATCTAGAGCCTAACTGGCCAGTGAGGACCAACTTTGAAATAGTCACTTATGTATTATCAGTGTCAGGGGTCATCATGCCATTAACGAGGGTACGAATGAAAGAGGCACTGCTAATAGAGTTTCAGTATTTTTTTTCTTACAATACTACTATTTTAGTTTAAAGACCATAATATATGCACGGATGTGCGCTGAACTAATTAGACTTAAAGAAGGTCTGAACCTCTGTTGAGTTGCAAAGCGACCACATTTTCGCTAACAAGATTAAGCTGGCTCAGGCGCGGAGCTTCGAATACAGTGGGGAAATACATTTTTAATTAAGCCATTTCCACATTGAACAATTTTCAATTTGATCTTATGTTATTTATTACTGAATTTAAATGTGAATGTAGGTAAAAAAATCTTCAATTTTATTCATAGTTTTTAATTAATTAAGCCATTTCCACATTGAACAATTTTCAATTTGATCTTATGTTATTTATTACTGAATATAAATGTGAATGTAGGTAAAAAAATCTTCAATATTATTCATAGTTTTTAAAATCATTATACCCTGCTTTGAAAAAATGACGTCATTAAAAATATTATATAGGTGCTAGTGTTTAGTGTACCTAATTGTGAAAAAAAATTGAAATATATTTCAATTGTTTTACATTAATCATTTGATAAATGTATATTTTAATTTTTGTTATACTTTTATAACAAAACTAACTGCTTCAAACTTCATCCGCTTATTTAACCCACTGACAAGACAAGTAGGATATTCTATTATTATACTTCAAAAAATAAAGTCTATACGTACAATTATATTTTGAAACTAAAATATTTTTTTGAACATTACCCACCATAAAGTAATCTTACAAACGAGACCATCAAGTACTAAAACAATATGTTATTGGTTAAATATGGACAAGAAAAAAAAACACAAGGAAAGTCTGTCTGTCATTTTTAATTCAAGCTCCGTAACGTATTAGGAAAACATGACGGCGCACTACTTATCCAATTGCACTGTGAACATGCCCTGACCACTACTAGGACTGCATAAGGCGGTGAGAACTTCTAATTCTTATAAGCTTTTAATTTGAAACTAATTCCTTGATTTAATTTCAAGCTGCAAATTACGATGTCCTCTATAGATCATTTGTTAAAATTTTTTCCCGATTAACTTTTTACTAAATTATTAGTAAAGTTGCTGACAATGACAAATGATAATTTAAAAGTTGGGAACGGAAAAGTTGAGTATAATAGTGAGAAGGTTTAAGAAAATGAACATGGTTATAACAAAATGTATATTTAGCGAAGTAACCGAAGCGTAGTACAGTCTCCATTTGTTGTACACCAAGAATGACTACGCACATAGATATATTTGTGACCAGTACTCATGTCATGTATATCGGCGGTTGGTCGGCATTAACCTGAGGTTATAGTAAAAATCAACGACAATAATTTTAAAAATGTTCATAAATCATTAATACTTACATAGATCAATATTTTATATCATAATTTTTATATAAAACATAGTAATAATTTGCTTCAAAAGGTGATATGGTATTAGTAAAAAAATATTGAAATAAACAAAATAAAACAAATCGATTTCAGTAAATAAAATAATAAAAAAACAACATTGATTGGATGGCTCAAAATAATAATTTGCGATTTATTATGTTTAGATAACGATTACCCACCCATGGGTACAATGCAGTCAGACAATCTATAGATAAGATAATTCAACAACATATCACACTATTTATAACGAAAAAATATAATTGCATTTTTTTGGTTATGGTTAAAACTATAATTCAAAAAAAGGACTTTGTGAATGAAAGTTTTTTATGTTTGAAAAAACTGAATGATTACTTTAGTACCCATATATGTATAGGATATTGTTCTGTATCTTAGCTTCAGGGAAGAGCAATATCTCGCAGGGATGTAGGCAATCCACGAAAATCTATTTACGGTCGCGGATGACACGTTCCGTCAAATTCGGTCGGGATTACGTAAAGATATTTCAATATTGCGATCTTTTTTCTGGATTGCGGCAAATAACCTCGAGCTGAGCCCGTTTTCGAGAATAATACACGGGTATATCAATCCCAAAGTTGTCTTGTCACATAACATGACAGATGTACTCGACAACTCAACCAATGTTTGTTGGACAGACAATTTATCGAAGGCAAAAAGGATTACAAGAGCCGACGGACAATATAGCTAATAGCTCGTATCTGGAATCAATATTTTCGTTGGAAACAAATTGACGTGCAATTTTCGAGAGCGTTCAGTTCAAATTGTTTTCAATTCCCTTATATCCAATAATAGATATTCTATATGTGAATGTCGATTGAACGTGTTTGCCTGCTCAAATATGTGTGGATAAATGTTGTAAGAGTTAATCAAGTTACCAGTATAAGTATAGCGCAAATTCAAAATGCATTGTTTCGCTTCTATCCAGACAACTGAAATTGAATTTAAATTCTATTTGAATCTAGCCACAAAAAACAAACATTTGAGAACAAAACATACGACGTTCTATATTCTTTTGAGTGTAAGTGGTAATGATGTTTGCCTTAGTTAGTGGGCGTTGGTGGGCGCTGGTGGGGGCGACGCACTCACCGTGTTTACTCTCGAGAAAGCCGCGACGCTCGCGACTCGTTCGTCGAGCTTGGAGAGTCGTTCGTCTCGATTGCTACGAGAGCGTGCTGTTGATAGTCACCGAGTCGTGTTTTCATTACCAGCATGTTTCTTTTTTTAGTTTGGAACATGTATTAACAATAAGAAAAAAATAAAATATAATTTTTGAGCATCAAGAAAAACATTAACACAGATGTTTAAAATATAATATGTTAAGACATATTGTTTAAGTTCTTGTTAAATTACATATTATAACTTTATGAACAAATCATAAGTGACCGCGTAATTCAACCGCACAAGACATTAAGCCCCGAGAAAGCGGAGAACAGAAACCTCATCACAGTTGATGTGTGGATATAATAGTGTTTTGTTTGGTCGGCTCCGGCTCAGTTTGCAAAATCGTTTATCTTCGTCGGTCGCCGACGGTCTACTATAGAGTTTCATGTTACATCGCCCCCCGGACTTAGTGGCCGCCTAGTATGTTCATAGGTCTCTGAACCTTATATGGGTTAACATCCAGTATTAATAGAATAATATAGGATTGAGTTATTAACACAACTAACACTTTCTAATAACAGGCATCTTGGCCTATATTTTAACCTTGCATCATATCTTTAAAATTCAAAAACAGTCTAGAACAAGAAATAGGGCAGTTCATTTTGACGTCGCAACTATCGGTTCACGAGAACAATGCCGGTAAATCATTTCGGAGCGAAGAAGAGCTCATCAGGGCGTTATAGAGCGGCAACCTCTCCGGTCGCCGTAATTAAAAAACTTTCAAGATTATTTTCATTAGGAAGTATCTCTCTCTATTTCCTGCGCGCCTAGTGTTTGTTTGGCACGTAACGAACTTTGTTGGAAGACTGCTTCTAAGCACAGACTTATTGTTCTGAAGAAATTATACCAAGTTGGTAAATAAATATCTGTTTCATGAAATCATAAGTATCATATTACTTTTAGAATTAATTACACGATAGCAATTTATATAAGACCTGCCAAGTGAAAGGATAGTATTTGCTTCATAGATTAAATATATTGTGGTTAAAATGTTAACACCTTAAAAAAATATTTCTAATATTAATTAAATGCATCAGAATAAAGTACAGTAAGGTAAAATCGTATTCAAGTGAAACAATATAAGAATGTACGAGTACAAACTAATATAGATCGATTTTTCGCAAAGTAACAAAACAAAGTTTTTGTTCAATTACTCCACAAAAACTCTTTTAAATCCTTTCTTACTTTAACATAACAAACAGTTATTCGTTATTTACTAATGAGTAAGTGAAAATGAAGTGAAGAAGATCATTAGAGCTCATTCTTAACGTAATTAAAAGCAATATAAATCTATATCGATGTTTTAAATTTGTCAAAGTTAAATTAGACAAATAAAAAAGAATGTTAAATTATTGTTACACAACAATATTGTTTATTAAAATTGTATTGCCGATTAATAACTACGACGCCACAAATGTATAATTTATTGTAAATTTAGTACAATACAATTCCCAACAACATTTTAGATTTAGCCTTTATCTTAAAACAACATCGTTCCAAACACGAACTATTGCTAAACAACAAATGTCTAACCGTAAATACTTGACTTTATTTCCACATAAAAGATAAGAAATCCATTTTATGTATTAAATGAAGCGAAAGTTTACAACATCATTACTTTATTGGCGAAACTTCGAGCGTTGGTAATTGGTAGCGTTCCTATATATTAGTCATTAGGAACGCCCTCAAGTAACTCGCACAGTATCTCACCACACTAATTCAAGAGAAACAGTTCAAACAAACACTGTAGATGTTGTTAGACGCCAGAGCAATGTTTTCTTTGAGTTAGAATAATAAAACTCTATAGTTAATTGTTAATCTAAGGATGTGTCTATAAAACTTTCAAAACCTCCTGATTCTAGAATAACTTCTTTTATGAAAGATTTGCTATATAAAAAAATAAAACAAATAAAAAGTTTAATTTATGCTTCGGTTGAATCTGAGAATTAAAACACTTTTCCTCAATGTTTATGAGTAAATAAACATATATTTTTTAATTTATCTATATTATATGTATTATTTATTATCTATAAAAAAGTTTTATTTAAATGTATTTTTACTATGATAAGCATATACGTAAGTATATGCTATATATTGGTTTCTGTAAAGAAACCAATATTTCATAAAAAAAAAACGTTTATAGTTAATAGATAAGTCATAACGATTTAGGATAAGATTTATAACTATATCGAATAGTAGGCAGATACATCAATCAGTTTAACGACTAAAGTCACAGTTCGCGGTGATTGAAAAGCATTTCGCTAAGAATTTTCCAAAATACGTTAAGTCTAGGGTGAGTTTTGTTCCAATTTAAGAAGTTTCAAACTAATCGAACAAGAACAATTAGAAGCACTTGAAATTCAATTCAATTTATAATTAATATCAAGTTAGTATGTGGTTACGTAACTAATTACAGTATAAAAATAATACGACTTACATACATGTTTCAAACATTAAAATAAACATTTTACATATACATACGAACATTTAAATGTTTTTTTTTACATAAACCTGAACAAAGACAATATAATTTTGATGGCTTACCGCGGCTACAGTAGACATTACGAGAACTCCTAAAACAGTAAATCCAAAGATGACCGAGGCATTAAATAAAGGGTGGCGCGCGTTATGAACCGTGAACGGGTTGTAAAAATTGTATTTTTATCGGTATCGCATGAACGCCGAGGGGCTTCGAGAGCTATCTAGCGGAGAGGACGACTCTCGACCTCTGACTCCACTCAGGTGAGGTCAAAACAATCAACCCTGCGCTCGGAAGCACAAAATATTGAAGCTAAACTTGTTAAGCACTTTATTAGAATAGTTTTTAATAAAAACAGTGACCAGTTACAAACAACAGATGTTATATGTAATGAAATATGTTATCTTACGTTAAAAATACAACAATAAATAAAACTTAGATTTGATAATCTTCGTAATATTATAGAACTGAAGAGACATTAATATTTTGCGAAGTTGCGAATCTGATTTGATAAAATAATGTTTACAATGTATATAACATCACGCCACTTTTATAAGCGTTATAATTATTTACAAACATTCATATATGAAGAAATTTTATATCTAAAAACGATATTTTCATAACAACAGCTTTTAAGTGTATGCAATTTGCAATATGCAATTTGTACACCGAATAGAAACAAAATATTTCAAACAGTATTATTTATTAGTCAGTATTATTTATTATCAGTAGGTTTATTTGTATCAATTTAAAACTGCCTTTCCTTAAAATGCAGACGGTTAAAAATGTCGGTTGCTCTGTTTGTTCATCTTTTTATATAGGTCTATAATAATTACTAACATTAGGTATTAAGTTAAGTTATAAAACTGTTAAACAAGATAATCAAAAGCTAGTTGTGTATATATCAGAATTTTGTCAAAATATGTAATTATATACATAATTGTATCTATCTTTCTAGAATTTTATTTTCAATTAGATATATATAGAGCAACAACTTAAGGTCGGAATTTTTTCGCTGACCTGCTTCTAAAACTTGTTAAATCGCATATTACTGAGGGATGCCAACGCGGAATTTCATTTTACCCCGTGGCAATATCCATACAGGCGTAAAATTCTGAAAATTAGATGAGCCAAGAGATAAAAATAAAAACGATGAAATATTGTCGCTGCCAAAATGAACGACACGGGTCCGGAAGCAAAGTTGACCTCATAAATAGTTATTAAGAATGATTTATATATAAACGCGTTCAAACGTTTAATTGATCACAATATAACAAACTCACTTTTGGAGTTTTTATTATATTCAAGTCAACCTACGACTTCCGATAACAAATTTATACTTCATTAATTCCCGAGGGTTTTCGAAGGGTGTTATTGAAATAATATATCTGTTTCGAAGAATCTTTCAAGACAGATGTCACCAACGTTGCTGTCCGTATAATTTTGTTTTGTAAGAAATTATTGGAGCGGGTCGACGCGTCCCGGAGATACAAGATGCGTGCAGCGATCCGACAAAATAACTCGTACGAATAACGAAAAATTAGTGCAACTACGGGCCAAGTAAGCCATAAGATTTACGCTTATGGAGAAATGATTCGTCTATTATTGTATGATCGTATCCGTGACCTTTTATAAGCACACTAATGTGATTGAACAAATTTATCTTTATCTATAAATATAACAAAACTCATTTTTTATTTCTCTGTCTTTATTGGTATTACATATTTTAATGTATCAAATAAAATCAGATATAAATATTACATATGTTAAATATATGATATTCATTTGAAGACACTACTAAATCTATAAATAATTATAATATATCTACAGACCTCATTTTTCGAACACCTAGATATTGCATTTCATACAATAAACCAAATTTTTCGTTTTCATTAAGGTCGTTGTTGACAAGCTTACACTGTTTGTAATACGTCTACGTATCTTATCATTATTTTGAAACACCATGGGATTTTCTAAAGTTCTGAATTTGGAACTTTGGACGAACATTCGTCCTTATCCACCTTAACTGTCCGAAAAAAGTGTTGTCCATCTGAAATTGAATATTATTTTTATGACCGGAAAGGATAACGATCAAAACAGAAAAATAAAGGAGGCTTCTACGCTGTTTGCATCATGTGTTATGTTATTGAGTTTCAGTGCAGTTATATACATTTTTTAATCAAAAAATCCGGGTTTTATATTCGGTATGTACGAATTTTTATTTAAACCCACTCCACCACTAAATTTCTGGTACATATAAACTTATTAGCGAAACGATTCGAAATGGCGACCATGCATGGCGACAATGCACGCAAGAATCATTTTAAAAGCATTATGTATAATAACCTAAAAGATTTAATAATAATAAAAAAAAATTGAGCTGTAATCAGCAAAACGTATATAAATAAATGTTTCTATTACCTGTAGCAATTATTCTTCAAAGATTTATTTACCATCTAATTAGCCTAAAGAGCTCATTAAGATATCAATGACAGATGGCGTACATCCAGTATGAGTTGGTTAGTTTATTTCACGGGCCACTAGCTGCCGACGCCTATCTCAGCTAGATCACGGCTACTGGGCAATTCCGATAAGGGCTAAATTCTTCCCATGGGATTACAGATAATAGTTTTAGTTCCCTAATTTATTGAGTCCTACAGGATTTTCTATATATATAATATGATAATAAAAATATATAAGATGTAAATGTCCCGTTTAATTAAAGTTGAAATAGTCGTACAACTATCATATTACAATGTTCAATATAATTTAGTTTTATTTTATATACACTATATATTACAAAAAATATATATATATATTTATTTATTTCTTTATTGCACAAAAACAAAATAATGTACAAAAGGCGGGCTTAATGCCACTTAGACATTCTCTACCAGCCAACCTAAGAAAGTACAGGAGAGGTTGTGGTAGGCGTGCAAAAACAATAATAATAATAACAACAGAAAAGCACAACAAAATTCTTAAGAAAAAAAAAATAATAATAATAAATATACATTTATTATAAAAATACGAATACCAATAAATATATTAACGCGTAAGGATAATTAATTCTTATAAAAGGTTTAAGATCGTTTTAAATCTTTACCTACAAGATATTTTTATCTAAAATAAATGTAGGTATTAATATATGTAAAAAAAATAACCTAAGCAAATAAAAAGACAAAAGGATAATATAAAATTGATAACAATAGATAAATAAAAATCTCTAAAAGTCTTTGAGGGATTTATGTTCTACAAATAAATAAGTATTCAGAGTCCTTTTGTAAGATAGCTTTAATACCTAATGGTTTCTTATTTCTATATAAAAGATCTTTGATTCCAAGCATATATTAAAACTATATACATTGAAAGCAAGCAACAAGATAAGCTCTTAATGAACTTTCTGAACTTCAAAGGTCTATAACCCGAGCCTGTAAGGAGCTTGTAACTTGAAATTTCATTAACTCAGTCGTATCAATTAAAGCAAACGTGTTTCGAATATTTTAAGACACAATATTCAGAAATTACTCGGAAGCCTCGACTGAGTATTATGTTTAATCCTGGGTCGGTATGATATTGAATGATATTGGGCCTTATCAGCTACAAGCAACAAAATGAGTAGAGTTTCGGAAATTCGAAGACGGATAACCGGCCGGAGACACCACCGAATATACTTGTTTTCATCATACCGGGAACGTTTAGTGAGGATTTCGTATTATTAATTAGTTAGGCAACAGTGATCATAACGCTTGAGTAACTTCAAATACATTAGCAAATGGGTAAATTCTACATTCATAAAGATAAAGGAGATAATTTTCAGAATTTGACCTTTCATTTTAGAAATACTGCCCTTGTGAGAAACGAAAACACATCATATTATTACTTAAAAATGTATTATTTCAGCACATAAAAGACAACATTATTCTTTTAAAAATTGTATCAACATGTTTGGCACTATGGCATGTTATACAAGAAGAATCAAGATATAAGAACCACGTGTTTGACATATATCTTAAAGCCCGCAAGGAACTTTCATAACACGGAAAGGTAACACACAAAGTGACGTCAAATAACTTGGTAAACAATGTTGCTGTTTGAAGTTCGAGAAGCCAGGCGTACTTTTCAGACTTCGCTGGCACGTACTAGCTGCTATGATCGAGTTCAAAGTATTCACGAGAGAATTCCATATTGTTATATAAATTTTAAATTGCAATTCGTTTTGCAATCTCTATGGGATTCATTTAGTAATTTTCATATATGTGACTGTAACAGTAATAACTTATAAATTTTAAATTAACTTATTCGTTTTAATTTGCGGTTTGTAAGTAAGTAAGTAGGTAGCATAAGAGATAATAATAATAATAATATCAGGGCAAATTACACACATTGATCTAACCCCTAAGTAAGCAAATTATTTGCTTGTGTTAAGGGTGTTAGACAATGATACAAATACATAGAAATACACATATAAATACTGAGAATATATTTAATAAACGACCAAACCCAGAAACACAGACATCTATGCTCATCACATAAATGCCTGTCTCTGCCGGGAATCGAACCCGAGCCCCATTGAGCCGTGACACGTTAGGCGTCTGCGCTAACCACTCGACCAACGGGGCGGCAATATTTAACAGAAAGGACATACTTTTTTAATTCTTTATATAAATTTCACTGAAATGTTGACAAGAACACTTCAAAAAAAGAACATGTCAACGAACGTAAGTTTAAAATTCATATTAAACGAATTTTACTTTCGGGTTTACACTGTATACATTTTTTTTTTATTCTTGATAATGACTGGATAATATCTGGAAAAGATGTAAGTACTGTTAAATAATATTAGAATAAATGTGACATTTTAAGTATATAATTATATATTATAAGGAAATTATAATTTTATTTCATTAATTTATGCAATATACCTATATCACAACGTAATTTCCATTAACACATATGTAAATTATAACAAAAATATTAAAATCTATATCAGAGTTACTGTAACAATAATTAAACATTTGCATTATCATTATAATCCTTATAACTATTACATTTTATTTTTGTAGGGTAACAACACTATTTTCATTTCAAAGAAATCAAACTTAACAGAGCACGCAATCGACCATCAAATTAATTTATAACGGCTAGTGAAAAGATTTTCTGTAAATTGTAGTGAGAAGAATATGGTTTTAATGTAAAAATTCTCGAACCTACAAATTAATGAAGATATTTTAATATTCGCAACGACAATAAACCATTAAGGGAATATCGATATGGAATCGAATATGGATATCGATAAAATAAAGCAGATAATTTATTTTGACATTATAATTTTCTTAAATATCTTAAATTCTTTTTTGAATTTCATATCTTAAGTTATAATACCGCTGCTAACGATATTTTTTTTAAACAGAATTATGTCGTTGCGAAAAACTTCTCTCATTCGATTAAAGTATAATTTTATGAAAGTTATTTTTATCGTAAATAAATTTTACATAAAACAGGAGCGTACCATGACAAATTATCAATTCGCCTCCCAGGTAGCTAGCTGTTAACGTAATCAATTTAGTGAGGCTGTGTTTATCATCTCATCTGAAGTCGACCGTTTCTCATGTTAATCTAATCATTGTTTTTGTTCTGACCGACTTTGGCTTCATTTGCCAGTCCGGTCCTAAGTAAACCGACCTCAAGGGAAACATATTAAGTTTAGAGTTGTGTTCGTATTGAGGACACTGGTTCGTCTATGTCCGTAGTAAGTTGGCGTCGTTACAGCCAGCCGCTACTTACTCTACATCTTAAATAGATTACAACTTTGTATCTCAAGGTTTATGCGATATATGAATACTTTATTATACTGATATATATATAGTACTTGTAAGGATTATTCACCAATCGTAACATAGAACTTCTATATACTTGTAAACACTCTTTGATCATCCGTGTATATAGAATTCCATTCAACCGGTCTGAATATGTATAAAACGAAGTTTGTGGCAGTACATCAAGGAACCATCTGACCTGCAGGTACATCAAGTAAACATCTGACCACTGTAAAGCAATTTGGAGGAATTGGCAAGATACTTCCTCTTCTAACAAAAGAACATCGGAAGCTCGTTTCGATTTTACGATAAAATTTTGAGATTAGAACATGCTATGTTAGTCGAAACGCAAATTTATTTATTTCTTGCAAAACTTTACATTCCTTCAGTTGCAAGGTAACTGTTTATCCTTGTTACTAGGAAAAAAGACTTCAATTGGAATATATTTGAGATGAGATATCAGGTGTGAAGACAGCATTATAAGTATCAGTAAATATATAGTTCCGAATATTGAAATTGATAATGATATAAGTACACACAATTATATTATTGGCTTAAGTAATATATAAATTTAAGATAATTGTAATTTACTTTAACAGTAACATTTTTATTTCGTCATACCTACATTATGTGAGAGAAAAGTAACATCTTAAATCAACACAGCCAAGTAAGCGTATGCGAGGAGAGGGCAACGAAGTTAGAATAATAATTATTCATTACGCGTTGTTTGTTTGATTCTGAGACGTGGGTACTCGCATGCTAATCTCTGCTTCTATATATTTTAGATTTAATGTATGAGATACAGTAGATAAAGGTGAGTTTGTTATTAGTTTTATGTTTTTTTCTTACATATTATTATAATATGATAAAATTGAATATATTGATAAAACAAATCTTACAAGATGATACTACTTTCAGGAAACAAATAAACATTTATTTGAAAGAATAACATGCTCTGAATATCAAAAGCTTCGAAAAACAAGAACGCTTAGCAATGAAAAGGAATCACATACGATGAGGTTTTTGTTGTCTTTTGTGTTCCCAAGTATTATTTGATACTAACCTTTCCCGGGCGGTAGTAAAAAAAAACTTGTCTCGATCTCAATAAACGAAAAATATTTTCCGTTAATAAAGCGAAAAAAATTATTCTTGAGGAAAAAAACCTCCCATTTAAAAAGAATTTCCTTCTTACATTCAAGAAAAAACTTTCTTATTTAAATATCGTAAGAATTTAAAAATATTTTTTACAAATATTTTCTACCCACTTCAACCTAGTAAAACATTTTATATTCTATAACCAAGAGAGGAAGGAAAATAATCAATAAAGAGTTCAAAATACAGGTCAATGTTCACATAAATCCATGATCGGGTTTAGAAGAACAAATTTTGGAAAAATATTTTCCGCAAAATTTTATTAAATTTCCGAATATTCGCAGTGAGGTTCCCTTAAGAGATCGGATCCGTCGCCCGGAGCGGGAATTGAATTTGGGCTCGCGGGTACCGAAATTGATTTACATCTCTTACAGACGCGGCGCAGTGCAGATTTTATAAATTCAACTTCTGTGATGACTTCCACGGAGATTTTGCTGACGGACTTCAAAGAGATTTTGCTGCGGGTGAAGACAAAAAACACGGAGAAGTCTCATGAAAGGTGCCAGAAGGTTCAATAGATCAGAACAAAAATATAAAACATTTATATATTTCATTTATGTTTTAAACCGATTGTTCAAAAAAAAAATTCAATTATATTTACTTGAAATTTCCTTATGAAAAAATGGGAGCATAGTGGCCGTGTTCTATTTTTGTCTTATTATTTTGTCTTATTATTAACGTTAAAATATTTTTTATTTCTTTTCATATTTTGTAAGAGACAAAAAACAACTACAACTAAAAAACAACTACAACTAAAAAACAACTACAACTAACAAAAAATTTATGACTGATTTTCTTTTAAGTTTACATATATGTAACCTCTTAGAAACATATGTGTAGTGCTTTGGTAACTATAGGTAATTGTTGTATGACTTTAGTTAACTGTTAGAAAAGCAACGTGTACCTATAAATAAGTCTCTTCCTTGTCTTATCTTTGCTCATACACTATTTATTATGAAAAAATACTTAAAACAAAGTATGCAAGTAATAAAGATAAATTATTACTCCACTCGTGGTAATCCACGTTAAAAAAAACGTCCAGATGGGTCCAAGCTCCTGTTACCCATAAGTTGGGTTTGGCCTTTTAATACCCAAATTTTATATATAGGACTGACATGTTCAAGAAGCTTAATAATGGATAAATAAAAATTATTTTGTCAACATATATCTTAAGTACCTACTTAATTACTAACTTACTATCACGAATTATACGACTTAAGGAACTATTATAATAAATACAGATGATACGGCGCCTTAAGTAATCTTCAATTATAATGTTACTTGAAGGACAGTTCGTTAAACCGGTGTGGCTCAGGTCCAAGCAGTTAATTAACTATGAGCGATAATATTAAAAATAAATACGAACAGTACAATTATTAGGCACATTCGTTATAATAAATGCCCTGTCTTTTATTTCAGTCAACTCTAAAAACGTTTCACTCACAAAATAAATTTTCGTAATAACAATCGCTAAACAATTTTGTTTTGTCAAAGTAATCTAAAGACCCAAAATAGAGAAACAAATCACCGATGACAACAGTTACCGAAATTCAATGTCAGAAGTAAACAGCCGATATTTTTTTCAATTTCATCTTCACTGAAGAGTCATGAACACATATAATATAACACATATATAATATATACACCAACACATATACACACGATCCTAAAATTATTCTCGATGTTATTGATGAATTATAATGAACATATTAAGAGTC
This sequence comes from Napeogenes sylphis, assembly GCA_959347405.1. Taxonomy (NCBI): domain Eukaryota; kingdom Metazoa; phylum Arthropoda; class Insecta; order Lepidoptera; family Nymphalidae; genus Napeogenes; species Napeogenes sylphis. Next base: position 27,507,394 of record OY365777.1, on the reverse strand, counting down.
TACACACCACCTGGGACCATTTGATGAAATTGTTATTATAACAAAATATATATACAAATTTACTAAATATAGGAGAAATAAATAAAAAGCCATTATTATAGCTTTTGAAACGAGAGAGCAGATTAAAACTCGGATTGTAAAGAGAGTACAAAGAGACATACATATTTAAGTTAATCCCAGCATAATGACTCTATAAAATGCTGTTTTATTTCGTGTTTTAATTTATATGTTATGGCCGTGTAAATAATACATTTCAGTATTATAAATAGTACAGATATCAATTCTTTAATCCGTAGCTTCTGTAAGTTTAAATGTACACCATATTACTTTTTAAATATGACCATTGGTTATAGATTTTAAAGTATTTATGAAGTTCTATTACAATTAGTGTATATGGTAACAATAATTATAAATAAACTAAAAGACAGTAAAATATATAGACATTTTTATTTCTCACGTAAGTTTGGTGACCTAAAAATTATATGAAAAAAAATAAACACAATTAAATGTTATTAAAATTATCTATTAAATACATATTTCAACAATTGTTTTAGTTATCATTGTTTATATTAATTTAAACATAGATACTAATAACACAATATTAATTAATTATCAAATTATTAGCAATGTAATTCAATTGATAATTAATTAAACCCTCTCCAACCAGTAATTGAATCAGGATCCAATCACACAAATGATAGTAAAGTATGGAATTATTTAATTAACTAGATATAAGCTCTTAAATATACAAACAATATCGGCAACACTGCTGTGCGTTTGTTTGAGGTCGACACGCGCTACTGGTCTGTTCACTGCGCTCTCTATACAGGATGTTGTGATAAATAATTGTGAATTTTTGAAATAATAATTTGATATAAATGATAAAATATTATTAATTGTTCAAACATTTCTGCATAAAGCTTTCCCCTTCATTTATGTCAACATACATTTAATATTAAATAAGTAGGTAAGTGTATGGTTATTATATTTAAAGATAAAAGCATAAACTCCTCTTACCTCCTTATACGTCCCATTGAATATGCAATAACCATATATATTTCAAAAGCTCACTACCGTAACTGTGCTACGAAACAGAATAACAAAACAATTTATATGTATTCAAGAATATCGTGTCGGCTCACAGAACTTTAAAGTTTTTATTATTTACCTCATGGTATGGCTACTGTAAAGTAAACTATTTATGACGTATCATAAAATACAACATTTAATAAGTTAAACATGATACTATTGAATTGTGTTAACACTGCGTCATGCCTTGAGAGTCTTATAAGCTTATTCTGTTATTTTTATTTTTTACAAAGTTAAAAAACTTTCTCTCAACCACATAATTAAACAACCGAATAGGCTATTCTAGCCAAAAGCCTTTACTTTCATAATGACACGCCCCACTCCATCAGCCTCCGAATTTCTCAATTCTCCACCACACTTTAATATAAGCGCTTTTTGGTTATTAAGCGATGATTACTATCTAGAGTTATTAATATTTTGTTAAGGAAAGATTACAAAAAAAAAATATGAAATATTTGCAAGACAAACAAAGACAAGATACGCAATTGTATTTTATTTATACTTTGCAAATATATTTTAATATTGTCTATTGTATTATTAATGTCTTAGATATAAATCACTTCTTTTTAAATTAAAGTACTAAAGAGGGTGCTTTTGTTATAACTAAAGCTGAGGGTGTAAGCCCCTGTCATATAGTGAACATCGGAACAGTTAATGAAGCCAGGGGTTTACACCGCGAAGACATTTGGTGGTGAATAAATATAGCGAGATGAGACGTGATGTCTTGAAGTTAACTCCACTTTTATTATCCACCCCTACTGAGGCGGGCTGAGATCTACACAGATTGAATGTATAATGTCACAATTAGACAAATATATAAATAAATGTTTGAGCATCTCTGCAAATCAAACATATAAAAAACATTTCAATTGGGAGGACTATATGATAGGAACTATAATATATATCGTACAGAAAGTACAAACCAACAAATGAAAAATAAACCAAATGAGATGAAAGCGTCTATTTAATAACTTACGTTGGAGCCGGGATAAAGACGCGCTCCTACGCGTAGCTACAAGAGAGCCAATCAGAACCTCTACAAACTTGATTAAATCTCGACGACAATACATTTGAAGTATTAATTTAGTTTCACAGGAAATATAAACAGTTTTAGAATAATACATTAATTCTGAAATTAAGTATCGAGCAATATAATATTATTATAACTCTTTATAAAAGCCTTAATAATTTGAGTAATACGAAATCAATGACGTCTGTAAGGAGCTCTTTCAATTTTATTTCAACAAAATGAAGGCACTCAGAATTTCAATTAATTGCAACATTACATTTCAATGACGATTAAATTCCAATATCAATTCTCCATTTGATAATTTAAAATCTTCAGCTTCTATAATTCCTTCAATCTTGCGAATATTTTCCATTATGACGTTATCAACGACGTGATCAAGGAAAATGATTTTTGTATGGAACCTCGAAACGTAAAATATATTTTTAAATTGTGAATTTGATAAAGAAATCTTGGACTTTGTCAGAGTCCAACAAAGGTATTCTAAAAATATGAGACACAAAAAGACAAATTAATTTGAACATAATCATTGTTACTGACATATAGCGTCGATCTTCTCATTTCCCCTGCTTTGAGTTGTATTCACAAATAATTCGCATAAGAAAAAGCAAAAGAGCAAAATCCAATACAAATTGTTTGTCTACGACGCTATTATTCGTGGACATCATTGAAAAGACATGATTATATGTACTAGCAATAATAAGACTTAAAAATAACGTCTGTTGGTTGTAATTATAATGAAGACATAAATTAACAAAGGGTTTGTAACTAAAGACAGGTTAGGGGCTAATTACTGTGAAGCACACAAACATTAGGGTAATCGACAGTTGTGAACGAGATCTGAACTGGAGTTAAACCAGGTCCTTATAGTAATCAAAACAAGTCAACATTTTTTTTGTATAAAAAAAAAAAAAAATAAAAAAATTAAAAGTACTATTTTTAGGCATACTCGTAAGCTGCGCTTATTAAACGTCACACACTACTAAAAATGCACGGCTGCCGGTGAAGTTTATTCAACATCACCAAAACACGCTAAGTGCACCGATAAAGTAGTCGAAATAGAAAGTAGGTACATAAAGTATTGAAATTACTTCACCAGCAATTTTCCAAATCGTTTTATGATTTCATTGCATACACTGGAGTTGTGCCAATAATTCCGTATCGTACAGTAATTCTACGAGTACATTCAAGTAACGTCTATAGTGAATTTACTCGATAATACAAAACGGCTAGGTAGTAAAGATGCGGCAATTCAATCTCGTAGCTATTATGGCTCACTTTACTACAAGCTGGGGGTGGCTTCCCTTGCTAAAACGCAAACATTTATCTACTTACACCTATGAGTTCCTGGTATTTTTATTGCAAAAAGTGACGTCATATTCGAGCAAGGTGATTTTCAGTGGTGACTTACCTGAAATAAAAAAAATACATAATCAATAAATAATACAACATTTTAGATGGTAAATATAGTAAAAAAAATATGTTTACGCTCACGTCAACGTCAAAGGCTAGATAGAGTTATAAAAAAAAGTGTTTTTTTTTTTGTATAATATGTTCCATGAATAGAATATAGTAGTTTATTGGAGAAGAAATGTTTCTTGTATCTCCATACATTTATGGGATAAGACAATTATTTCTAAGGAAACGTTACGTTAACAGATTGGCTGTTATTTTTTTAATTGCAGATTTTTGGTAAGATTTGGGTCCAGGGGTACTAGGGTAGCATGACAGGGCAAGCATCACGTAACAGTGCCGCAGTGCAGACCGCACATGCACTGCGCCGGACGAAATGCAATCTCTTTTTTTTCCTTTTGAATAGCGCTTTGCACTAAACAAACTGAACTTAACGAAGATTTTTTTTTAAATATTCTCGATTTTTTGTCAATTTCTGTAACTCCATAATGCTTATTTGTATAAAACGTTTACTTAATTTATGTTCAGCATGACAAGTTATATATAAAATATATACAATTTCATTTATTCTATCTACGAGTAATATTTTCAAACAAATAAAAAATCAAATTAGTTGATACCAAAAATAAAAATATGAAAAATATTACCATTTTTAATTTTTAAAATTGAAATGAGCTGTTTATCATTTTAACAATAATAAGTATCTAAATTTACCGATCCGCAAACCAATAAATAAATAAAAAAATTGTGCAGAAAACAATTTCATAACAATAAAAGGGTTCAGTTTGAAATCTTTTATTTAAAACACACCGCCTCACTACAAACAGATGTAGGTCAAAAAGAATGCCTTTTTTATCTAACGTACAAAATCACAATACCTAAAAACCAACGTTTTTGATACACAGAGTTATTTTCAACACCAAATAGCCGCAGTGCGCGGAGCAGTTAAATATTAAAACGAATTATAAATTGTATTACTTACAAAAAAAAAATATTTAAGTTTTTGTTTATTTATTTATTCATATTTTTGGTGTTGGAATTGGTTTGTTTTGTGTTCGGATATAAAATACAAATAAGAAATTTAAGATCAAATCAGCTTTGCTTTCGGGTTTCAATATTGTTTTTATTGCTTGTTTTCGCTGTTCGCAGATTAATAAACAAAGAGCCTCTATTTTACGAGGCTTAAATTAATAAGACGCCGGGCTCCGATGCTTCAAACTCTTGTTCATTTCCTTGTAGCTTTATCAAGGTTTACAAGTAAAACGTCTTTATTAATGTTAGGTCATTGCTCTCACGGGATCATAGAGCTTTGAAAATTTTATCCGAAATGTTTACTAAAAAACTGAAAGATGTTATTATAAAATATTTTCAAAAAAGCCTTTCGCCAAAGCAAAAAAAAACCCAAAATGTAATTAGATTATGTTGAAATTAATTTAAGCGGCAATAATAGTGATTAATGATAAACGTGATTTTCTAAAACCATTTTAAATATTTGGCCAGTGAAAAAATCCGCATACACCGAAAAGTACACAATAACAAGGGATGGACGCGTCGACCCGATAAAGTGAGCTCCTCTACACCACTAATTTCCTGGTAACACACAAGCTGAATTACACGCTTTACTGAACATCGCAAAAAGTATGCGAGAACAAAACATGAAAAAGACTAGAGTTGTACAGATTACGCGGCATATTGAATATTAATATTATACAAGTTATAAAAGATTTCATAAATTGTTTAGTATCGAGAAGGGAATTAAAAGAATAATTCCATTAACAACAAAATACAATTTACAATGGAATTGCAGTCAAATAATTCTTTAGCTTTCCTTGATATTCTTATCATCAAGAATCCTGACAACACATTAGGACACACTGTTTATAGGAAACCCACACATACAGATAGGTACCTCAGTGGTAAATCACAACACCACCCTAGCCAGTTAGCTACCGTTGGCAAATCTTTGTTTCAGAGAGCACAACACATGTGTGACGCTGAACACCTAGAGGGCGAGCTGCAGCATGTCATGCATGCCTTGTTCAACAACCACTTGCCCGTACCTCGCCAGCGTCGCAGAAACCACATCAAGCCACCCAAAATTGAGCAACAAAACAGAATCGGCAACATCTTAAAAAAGGTTTTTATAAGAATTATCCACAAACCTCAAATGTAAGTGAACCAATTTTTGAGACCTATTAAAAGTAATATTCCTTTACAAAGTGCTAAAGTATATAAAATTCAGTGCGATTGTGGCTTGCCATACATAGGTCAAACAAAGAGGAGCATCAATCAAAGAGTTAGGGAACACATCTCGAATATCAAGCATAGGCGTACATCGAAGTCAGCCGTGTTTGAACATACCATAGACAAGCCCAAACATTATATAAGATTTAATAAACCTAAAATCCTCGCTAAAGAACAACGTTACATTCCAAAAATGGTTCGTGAGGCTATTGAAATTAAAAAAACATAGTAATTTTAATGGAGAAGATGGTTGGGGATTATCTAACACCTGGGACCCACTTTTGAAAAATATAAAATTCCATGTCTGTGACCGCACTGTAGGACCTCAAGATAATTAACTACGTTTTGTGTGAATCCTGAACTGTACGCCCGGAAGCTTAGAAACCGTTGGAGGTAGATGATTAATTACCTGACTTAGTGACAGACACCTCCATATCGTCTTACCGTAAACACGATTGCTGCAAAGCATTCGAAACGTCGGGTTATATTTAAAATGTAAATTTAAAATTTAATTTATTATACGCGAGTTAATTCCATAAAAATAGTATTATTTCAATATGTAGTACTCGTGAAAGCCTTAGAAAACACTATGAATTAAAAGAATTTAAAGCCCAAAAATGGACATATTATTTACAAAGCACGTGCTCTGTCAAACGCATATTTTAACGGGATGACAAAAGCCGTAATGAAACAACGTGCTCGGCGGAACGCAGGCGAACGCGATCCAGCCTGTTTCCAATTATACCGAGTCGGCGACGGGAAAAACTCATCTAACTTGGTGGCGTCGCCGAGCCACGGAGGTGGAAAATTCGTCAAAATTAATGCGAATCCTCGCCTGTATCTGGTTCCTGCACGTGCTCCCAATTTACATATAAGATATCAGAAATCTTTTGACACGAGCACCAACTTGAGAAATACCTACATTTATATTATCGATGTGTATGATCAAATTAGAAATACAATGGAATATTATTATATCTATTTATATATATTGGTTAAATTTTTCTAATATTACAAGATTCATCAATGCCAATAATCCAAAACAAAATAATAAAAGTATTTATCAGTTTTCATACTTAAATAATATGTTATTGTGGAAGAACGAAAGAAAACATCAAAGTTTGTCTTCCAGTATAAAGCAATTGGAGATAAAATATACGTCTATTTTGTTAGTTTCTAGCGAGCATTGAGACAAGTAATAAAATATTGTGCACATATAAACAGGAGGCTGACGAGGCCGCATTGCAGCTGACAGTGCAATATCGTTGCGCAAGTTATTGCGAAACCACTCGACAGCTACATCTATCTGATCGCTGCCCGCCACCCGGAGACTTCACATCCGGTATGATACTTATATCTTCATGAATGAAGCTCATAACGCCAGCAAACAAATGTGTACAATATTACGTTGTGTATCATCATAACAAAAGAACAGTCTACGGAGTAAAATTCAAAATCAATTTAATCAAGAAGTTCGTTAACAATATGTAGAACTAGGTAATTGTTTCTTCAAAGCTCTCTTTGTATATTCTAATTATACTGAAGGATCGCTGGTAAAGTGTGGAGTAAATATGTTAGTGTCATCCTGACTGTATGTAAAAACATACAACTACCTAAATAAACTATTACACCGTTGGGTACGTTGTGTCGTACGTGTGTTCTTCGGTTTTCGTTCATCATATTAACGTTATTTATAATGCCGGTAAAATGTTTACTGATATCTACATTTAAAAGTGGAAAGATATTTTTTTTGTTTACTCATTTCGAGTAATTTATTTATTTCCTTTTGACTTTAAATATTCACCGTTTATTTTTATTTGTGATCAATGCTTCACAAACGTCAATATTTAGTAAACAATTTACACAGAACTAATAACATCGCAATCAATTCAATGGCTTATTCGTTAGTAAACAAATAATAATATACAAGAAATTTATACAATTAAAAATAAAAAAAAAACCATACCAACTTAAATAATTAAGCTTTATTAATCTAATGTTTTTATTTAAATTTATTAAGCTTTTAATATATTTTTCTTTTTTTAAAGGGAAAAAATTACAAGATATTGTAATAACAAATTGTAAATTGTTGATATTTCATTCAATATTTCTTACAAGTCCATTGAGAAGTCAATTCGATGGATCGCTGTCTCATTAAATTTTCAAAATTAATTCAATGGCACAAAAAGATGAATAATCAAAATATTTAAGGAGTTTGTTATCTAATAATATTATCGAGTTAAGCTTCTGTTACGTGGAAAGCACAAAGATAAAAGGATTAAAATGTTTTCATAGTAAATACTACATACAGTACTATGTAAGCAGTGGTGTGTGTTCATAGGGTTGCAGTATACAGGAACACCGAGTATTGTGGGTTGATATATATTCAGACCGTTGTTCATGTGTATATTGATTTGGGTTTACGCTCTTACATGTAACATACATAACAATAATTTTATTTCTTTTTTACATGTTGATAGATAGTTTTTTTTTATGATTACTGTAACTAATTTATTGGGTATTCATTAAGTCTGATAAAATTATATCTTTTAAAAAGTTAATTAATTTTCAGTCAGAACGTTATAAAAAAAAATATTTTAACCAAAGAAAAAAATCTAAGAAATCTAAGAAAAAGTAGACTTGAAATCCATAGAGTAAAAAGTTTTTTTTTATTTTTATGAACTATTATTTTTAACTTTTTTATTAATTATTATTTTATTTCCTTAACACTAACTATTTTTTTTATAATTACTGATATAAAATAAAAAAGAGAAAAGAAATTGGACATAGTCTACAAACAAAATAATAAATAAGGGAGAAAACAAATAAAATAACTTATAACATTGCCATACATCTACGCCACACCATTCCGGTTCTTCATTTCATAGAATGTGATTTTCTTGATCAAGCTCACGATGGATCGCGATAAGCGACAACGTTGCTCCCAAATGATAAAACTTTTCCAATTTTCACAAAAATCTACACCTCGGAACATTTCCTGTGCGTACTGAACGTGTCCAATCTATGAAAAGAATCTTTTAAATTGGATATTTAAATATTGTATTACTTGAGGAGTATGGAAAAAAATGTTTCATTACCATATTATAAACATAATTCATTCATATTCATAATTCATCCACGTTGTTATTAAATAAGACGAATTGATAAAAGTCTAATAAAAACGTGTCGTATGTTTTGTAGATATTTCCTTATATTGTTTGTTTCCTAATGGTTAATACTACCAGGAGTACAGAGTCACAAAGGCAGTACAAAAGAATGAGAAAATTCCATCACAATAATGGAGCACATGCTTCTCGGCTATCACATTTGCATAGCATCGATTGCATGTCTTGTCACAGCTCTCACACGTTATTATGTGGTTTAACGTATACTGCCACTGATCGTTACGATGTGTATTAAAAATTACATTTATTTGTTCATACGTTGTATTATTAATGAAATATATATAATAAAATTATTTTTGTATTTATAAGATACCTATCACAGATTACATATATATTTATTTTTATTGCTATTTTAAGTCTCTTGAAAGCTATTGTAGCAACACTACCTATTGGTATTGGATAGCCCGGGATATACCCATTGTGGGATTACCGGGACGACCGTTAAAACGGATCATTTCACACGGTTCAAATTCACTCGATTAACTTAAGTTAAAATGTTTATAACGCAATTCGGGCTTTAACATAACAGCATTTTGAATTTAATATTAATGTTTCGTTTATCTTTTATAGGTACAATTCGACGAACCTTCTAACATTTTTGAAATTTGCTTTTAAAAAGATACACTTATCAAAATCGATATTTCAATGGAACGTCATATTTCTTGCTCAATTTATTAAGTTGAAAACCCGATGCTAGCAGCTAACGATGCTGTATCAGTGAGAGGCTTCGAACTGTCGAAATGAAAAAAATCCGAATACTTCCAACTGACGGGAACTTTAATAAGAACAACCTCGCAGAGTTGTTCAGTCGATTCAAAAGCCGTTTATTTTATGTACTGTGTGTTACTGCATCGAAAACTAATTCCTAGTATTGAGTTACTTTTATTATTTATTTTTTTATTGAATTTATTTCGTCCTCAAATTTAGATCTTACTTATATTTGTAAAAGAAGATTTAATAAATATTTTCTAATAACGAAAAAAGTATTAAAAGTTACATATAAATGATAGATATATTCGATCTATTGTAAGTGCATTTAATTTCATTCCTACTGCAGCTAAAGTCAAGGAGTTTTTTTAGTATTAAACAGTTCTGTTAATTTATCACATTTAAAACGTTGTCATAATTCAGTTCATTTGTTCGTTTACTCAAATTTTCATTATTAATTTCTGAATTAACGAAATACTTTTATAATATTAAGCATTTATTTGACTTCTATAGTAAAATAAAAAAAAATACAATTATTCAGTTTTTTTTTAATATATCTGAAACAAATACTCAATTAAACTATGCGTAGGATCATCTAAATCATTCTAATAAATGTTAACAATTTAGTACAAGGCTTATTTATTACATTTACAATGAGAATACAACATGCTTTTCATATCAATAGGTGTCGCAGGACTAATCAACAGACAAAACAAACAATATTATAAGTCAGATATACCTCAATATACCAAAAACTGTGGTTCATGTTATTTCAGTCTGAATATCTTCATACGATGAACTCAAAGCTTATGTTAAGTGAATTTATAAATAATAGTCATTGAATTTGTAGTCGGCTGCTTGAGACGATCGGTAATCCCTTTTACGATAAAGAGATTACAGTTTCCACGAAAATAGCTTGCGGATATTATTATTGCGTAATCCCTTTATGTAACGAGTAACGAAGTAAGCTCTATGAACTGGGCTTTAGAAGTATTACCTATTTCATATGAAGTAAAACTTCTATATCGCATTCCATAAACGATTATCATTTATAATTGACCATATACTTCACTATTATATATATTAAATAATGATGTTTATTATAAAGCTACGTACTCACGGTACGATTCAAAGCACTGAATGGAACAAATTTGAACTAAACAGACCGAGCTTTAGAGAAAGTCGCTAACATCTCTTTTAAGTTCACTATCCTACAAAGATAGAACCAGTTACACTTTAAACTTGATTAAGTTTATGAACTCAAAGAAGGTTCCGTTAGTCCGTGAAGATGAAAACAGCAAGGTAAAGGAGTTATTTAGGAAGAACGTTCTAGATTAAATTTTATAAGCTCGAAAATATGAGATTTTTGAAGCGAATATTTTTATATATTACAATAATATTCTTGTTATGTATGTTATTATATGTACGCTGAAGCGCAAGTAAAGTGAAGTCAGTATATTGTTTGAAATAAATTGTGTAAACTGATCATAACCGCTTCTTAGAATCGGTCTCTAAGGGCTCCCTAAAAGGGAAGGGCTGTTTTTGGGACGATATATACGGTTTCTATGTAAGAAACTCACGACCTTAATAAGAGTTACTTATGCAAATTGCTGTAAAAGAATTAGATGCAGCACTCAATTTTAATAATTCTCTCTTATAAAAAACTCAATTAATAATTATTTTAATTTCGGTTGTTAGTTGTTATTGTACATTTACCTGTAGTAGAGATAGAGAATTTAAAATCGTTGAAAACTTATATAGACTTGTAAGAAACATGTTTTAGCAGTTTAGTTGACTATTGAAAATAATACTCTAAGTAGTTTTCGATACAAAATAATAAGTGCCTAATTTAAAAACCAATTACCAAAAATTAAAGAGTTTAAAAAACGGTATTATTAATAATCATAATATTTTCCACATTTTTCATTGCAAAAAAAAATAGAACAAAAAAACCGTAACGAAGCAATTAAAGACGTCTAACGATATTTCCCCGAGCCGTACCATTTCGGACGAAGAAAAAAAATCATTCATTAGAGCAATAAAAAGAAACAAAACAAATACGTTTTGGACCCGAAAGAGGGTCGCCGAATGAATGGGTCATAAATGACTGGAAGAATTCATTTTTATTAATTAACTATAAATAATCGCCCACCTACAATACTGGATAAAATAGTACAAGACGGTACAAATAAATCATTCGAAACTTTTGTTCTTAAAATTTCTATATAAATAAACGTAAACGAATTTTGTAAAGAAGTTTTCGTTTTGAGATAGTCGTAGATAACGTACCCTATACATTATGCACGGCAAAAAGAGAATAATAAATAATTTAAAACCTTCTCAACGCCGCCCGCACCACTCATACAGAAACTTTTAACTTAACAAAGATAAACTAACTTAACTTAACTCAAACTTTATTTACTTGAAAAGTTAGTAAAGAAAATCGCATAACAGATTACGTTTAGAAGAATGATATCTTTAAATGCAAATAATATAGATTGTTCTCATTACTAAGGTATTAAATATATAAACGTTACAATAAACATAAATGATATCCGTAGCAGATGGTAAAGACTTCGGTCTCAGAGAGCAAATTCCAATAACATTAACCTCAAAGGCAAATTGCAATTAACGTTTAAATATTCATGTGAAATTCTCCAATATTTAAACCAAGCACTCTTGAATACAATATATTCAATCAATATGTTCTTGTTCTTTATTTTTATTTGATATCCAACATAACTTTTCAATAGTATTTGTAGAACGTCAGTTTTTACGTAAATCCCTAAAAAACATTCCGCTTATAAAACGACACACAACAAAACAATATTTAGAAATATATTCCTTTTTAATAAAGAAAAGTTTAATAACTTGATAAAATATAATAAACGATTATTAAATAGATCATCAGATATAACGAGCTTAACAATTGGATTTATTCTCAACCATCAAAATAACATAAAATCAAATTAAAAATAATATTAGCGATTCTATCATCATAAATTGAATTTAGGGTATTATAATCAGTCAGAACGTTATTGATTATTCACAAATAATTTACGCTGTTATTGAATTAATAACAATATCTGTTATTACGAGCCCCGCGGCGTACGACTTAATAACCATTTACATTCATAAACTTCTTTGAAAGGAAACAATATTGCGTGAATTGTAATAAAATAATATTAACACCACCAAAATTTATTAAGGTTATACCTATGAATTTTAACCACATATAGAGGGTATAAGGGCGGAGTCTAATTTTGGATAATTTAAAGAAAATAAATATAAATACAGACTCTAGATAGCTTACTCTCCAAACAAAGACTCGCTGTACCGGCTTGGAATATGATTCAAGTGACTTCGAAAATATATGGAGAAAGCTTATATATAAAAATATGGTCTACGTATGTGACCCAGTTTTTGATATAGAATATATAAACAAATAAAAATCTCACCAGATTTATGAGAAATAACAAAAGTAATACATTGTCCTACTCTTTTGGTAAATGGGTTTTAATAAAAGAGCAAATAGTTTTTCTTTCTTTGAGTTATTCTTTGATGTTGAAATTTGTTGATACACAGAAATGAGATGAAACCCAAATAAATCAACCAAAACCGATTTAGCTAAGATACTAGCTTTTAGCAAGGAGTGGTTCTCGGTAACCCATTAAGAGACCAGTTCTCTTAGGTTAGATTAAACGTATCTACTCCAAGATCATGAAAATAGATTAGATAGAAATAACTTCTTTTTTATCCAGTGTTGGTTTTTGATAATGGAGGTGTTTACACAAACAATAATAAAAATCACATATATAATTACAACAAAAAAAACAAAATAGTACAAATTTGAACAAAAATTATCTTTTAAAATAATAATTGCTCAGTGGTAGTACGTGGTCCGTACATATCACAACATAAAACAATTGTTTTTAATATGTTTGAGTGTTTCAGATAGAATGTACTGCACAAATATTAATTAAATTTTATGGTTAAAGGTTAACGCCCCGATCAACATTTAGGCTCGTTTGACGCTGGATATTTTTATACTTTTTCACAGAAGAACTCTAAAAATATTTGGGCTATTAATACAATTTAACAAAGCTATTGGACGGATTTTAAATGAGAATTGTTGGATTCTAAATTTAAGCCAAAATATGTACTACATATACGAAGATATTCATTAAAATTCATTATTATCAATGAAAATAAAAAAAATAGTTAAAATTGAATAAAAAATGTAGAAATTAGTGTTTGTTTGTACATCATGTGAGCAGGAAATCCCCTTTCCCCTTTTAGGTGCGGGCAATACTTGATAAAAAATAAGAAGTCGCGGGCAATAGTTGATAAAAAAATAAAAGGCAGAGATGCCTGATATTTCCCTCAAATAATTGTATTACTATTGTGAGCATTGTTATGTTAAAAACCGCGAACTTGCGATTTCATTGTGACGAGACAAAAGCTAAAGCCATTGAATGAATTCTAAGAAAGAACTATAAATATAAATACCAACAAAAAAAAAACAACTACTTTGCGAATTTCTGAATTCATTTCAACTGAACCAGCCGAGCGTTAACTTATAAATAGATAACGGTCCATTTCGCATCAAAGAAAGCTGTGAATATTAATAGGTACTAAGCTTTGTTAATTCAAAATGCATTCTCTTAAAAATTAAGAATATTGTTATCGCTAAGTCTTAAGAATCATTTAGACTTCAGAGATTTAAGTCTATTGTTGTTTATTCATTGAAAAATCATTTAGATTTCTTGAAATTTTCTCTGCTGTTTTGCCAACTGGATATTTATTATGGAAATTATAGTTTCTATAAATAAACAAATGTACGGTACATTTGAGATAATGTAAAGTCAAGGAAGCTACACCGTTTTTCTTACTCCCATAACATAAAAAATATAGTCTTCAACATTAAGTGTCATCGGACAGTTCCAACTGCCCGGATTAAAAACATGACTTTTGCTGCTGGTGTTTCAAAAGCCTCGCAATAAAATCGACGGAATCATTTTTGCTATTCCTACCTTCTGACTTCTAAACCTCAAAACTGTATTCTGTAAACACCGCCGGATATAATAAATATTAAGGAAATAAATGTGGAGGTATATTTTTAAACAGATCTTTAGTTCTATTTTTAGCGCTCATGTTTGTTCTTCTTTTATTTTTCTGTTTGTTCGTGTGTCACAAAAATAATGGATTGATTTCGATGAAATAAGATATGGTTAAAGGTTATTGACCCGAACAACATATATAAAAAAAAATACTATGTAAAGTTCTCTCATTTAAAGAATAAAAATTAGGCTGTTATTACAATTATTACAACAATCTTCACAGACATTACAAGAGTTATTTGTATAAAATAAAAGTGAGAATAAGAAATAAGATGATACATTACTAATGATTCGAGTCGAAAAAAGGGTGGGTCGGAAAAAGTCGGTAGCAACAACTAGTAAGTCATGATTATTAAGTAATATTAACAAAACACGTTCTAGATTAAATATAAGGTTTATATAAGTTCATAAATTAAGCGAATCCCAATGGAATAGCTTACGTTTGAGTGGTTACTTGGGTTAATCACTTAGCTGTTATTGTTTCGGAGATTGCAATAAAGGGTCTTTTGAGGTACGGCTAGCTCACGGAATAGGAAATAATATACTTAGGAAATGTTGCTGGACTTCACTATTAAATATCATATTACGGCTTTGTTTTAGTTTAGTTAAAGTTGAGTTATTAATTATACCCAAAAAATACAAACGATACAAGATCCTAACGGGTACATAAAGTGTATAAAACTTGAGTATGAAGGAGTAAGGAAGACGACAACAGAATAATATTTCAGATGTGATCTGAGTTTGAAACGTTAGTGTCTGAGGTGTGACAAAGGGCCAGTAAAGTGACTGAGTGGTCTTTATGCCTTTAATTGGACGACTCTTAGACTAAGCTGTTGACCGACGCTAAGTGTAGAGCATTGATGAAATGAGAGCGCTTTGTTGTGATCAACTGTTGAGAACGATATTTAAAGTTTGCTTTTTGACTTAAATTTGTTGTTATACAACATATTCTATTGATTAAATACTACAACATTCCTCAGAAAGAAAGCGAGACAGAGACAGAGAGGGAGACGTCATTACTATTTTCAAAAAATCTTCAGTGATACACATTTGTCTAACCAACATTAGGTATTTATATATTTTGTTGCACGATAATTGTTTGTTACTCAATACACGGAAGCATTGGGTATTTTTATTTAAAGTGAACATAAAACAATAAGTTTTCAACGTAATCCAAGTTAATTATGATGCAATAGTAACATGAGTAACGAGAGGAACCAGAGCAAGACACGCCATGTCGTAGTAACGTTATCGACAATAATTTAATTTATTATTAGTTGAGCAATAATGAGAAGTTCAATAACATCACTTAATCTTAGAGAGGAGTTTGTAGCTCGGCTTGTGGATTAAATCCTATTCCGCTTCTTCTTAGTTAAAAAATAAAGTTTCAAAACGTCATAAGGCAAAGTTTTTAGAAATGTCAAAACTAAATTCACTTCTGTTTTTAATAAAAAATTATGTTGTAGAAATAAATTAACTGTTACTAAAGATGGGCCTAATATTTGGTAAGTATTCTGCGTATTCGGCATCTTTTTCCCTACTTGTATTCGGGAGAATTATTTGGTTTTGGTGCCGAATATATTCGGTTCGAGTATTTCTATTTTCTTGGCTACACGACACAGTAAAAAACTAAAAGAAAAACTAAGATTTATGTCATATTAGATGTCAAATAAATCCAATAAATAATGTGTTGAATAAAGCCTCATAATATAAAGTTGTTAATCTTCAAATCAACATTTCATTCGAAACATATCAAGTCAAGATATTTATTTTATTCTTCCTAACCTACAATTAGTATATATATATAGTACAGTCAACATTTATTTTGAACCTTTGAGCGTTGACCTTTTAAAAAAATAAAGAGTGCTTTTACCAAATACTTTTTACAAAATACAGAGTAATAAGTAAAAGATGGAGCAAACATTTTTTGTTTCGTTTTCTTTGTGTTGTTTATCAAGTATTGTAAAATGTTGTAGAACAAATATTGTTGGGATTGATGTAGAGAGGCTGCCTGCAAGAGATGGAGAACTAATTACAAATAACCCTGTATATATCTCGGATATCTGAACTCAGTCAAATAGTGAGTGCTTCAAGCTCCTCGTATACATCTACATATAAATTTTGATCCTAATAAAATTACTTAATTTGCTTAACAACAAGATGATGATTAATATACGAATACGAAGTATGCAGACCATACGAATCCTCTTTCCTGTAAAAGTTGAAAAGTAATATTTTTTTATCATTGAAATAAACAACCTAATAAACCATAGAATAATACAATACAAATATTAATAATAATACAAGATGTCACAAAAGTGAACAATTTTATTGTATGAAGAAAAGCACGACAAATATAATATTAAGATAATCCAATAACAATGTAGCACATCAGACGTCACGTTACATAGACGTGAGAGTCAAGAAATATAATCTACGAAGCGAAGGCTTTCAGCAACACATAAATAAGAGGCTGGCGCGACATCAATATGGGCGGGAACTATGAATATTTCAATATCAAATACACATCACCGCAGACGAGAACTGATAAACATAGCATTATCGACGATGTTTTGTTTATAATATTTTATCGACAGTCCATATTAATAATTATAGCAACCTTTTAATTTATGAGGGATTATTAAATATTGTCTTTATGGATCAAAGGGATGATTAATGATGTATGGAATCAATAGTGCGTTTTTATAGTATTTTTTTGGAAAACTATGATGCTCTAAAAAGTTAAAGATTATTATGTTACAAGTTGAATGAATAATAACAATTAAAATCAAATTATATAATATTATAAATCTTGTATTATAAATACTTATAATATAAGCGTTTTAAAAATATTTATTTCAAACGAAAATTCCTATTTTTTACAAACACATACCTACGTCAGTAAGTATATGTAAGTTATGTATTTTTTTAAAACATGTCATTAAATAGTAAAGAAATAACCCACACATATGCATTGTACATAAATTATGTAATTTTATTTCTATCTTTTGACCTTAGTTTATTTATTGCAACTTGTAAATAAAACAAATAAGATCTACGTGTTCCAAAAACATTTCATTCTTTGCAGCATCCAACGACGTTCAGCTCGGGTTAAAAATCACTAGTGGCTTTATGTATTCTCTAATTGAACCCAGAGATTACATCACTACTACATACGATACTCTGAAGGCAAATTGATTCGTTGCAACGAAGCATTTGTCAGTGTCCACAGATGTTACAAACATAAAGCCCTAGTATAATTAATTAGATTATATAGTTTAATCTAAATAAGGAACAGATCGTTCAACCTTTTATATTGAAATTTAATTAATTATTAAAGTCATTACGAAGACTTTGTTTAGAATAATAGAGAAAAAATGGTTCATGGACTGAAAACTGAAGATTAATTGGTATATCTTCATTATTTTTATGGCTGAATCGAGAGAAGGCTTAGACTGGTTGAAGCGGAACGCCTTTGAGGCTTATTACGAGTTATTAAAGTCAATAAGAAATATTTGCCTAAGACAGCTTTTTATCAAGTTTTAATAATAGTTTTCAACTTTATCTGTACCTAAACTATTTTAACTTTAAATACATTTGAATGTTTTATATTCTACTGCTACACGCTGTCCATAAAAAGGCTGTACATAAAAATCTATGCAATAAATTACTTTTTTTTTTAATTATTTGAACCAATAATACAGACCAGACCAATAATAATAGTGTAAGACCACAGATCATCAGTTTTTATTAGAAAATAGAAGATTTATATCAACCGTCATAGCTTTTTTGCATCAGCATCAGCAAAATTCGAAGACATTGACAAAAAATGGAGAAGAATGAATACATGTACCTACACATGGATACATAACATTAATATAAATTTCCGTTTGATCTACAATATACCAACTGGGGACATGAAATTTATTTGAGAGCATAATTTACTTAAACCATCGTTGGCTTTCGTCATAACCCTCGTCAGGTTGTCATAAAGGGCTGTAAGAAGGATATATGCCAGAAATATGAGACTCCACTGTTTTATGTCAACCTGGTGTCCACAGCTAACCTCGCAATTTTATGTATGCTCTGTGATATCAAAGCAAATATGGTTTATCCTAATTTTTAATTCATACAAACAGTAGCCATATTGGCTAATTGGGTATAGCTGTATATTTAAATTTGTTACATATATTTAATATTTATGATTCTTTTAAGGATATCCCCTAAAAAACCCTTTTGCTAGAACCGTCTTCCATTGTACTGTTGATGTCAAAGGACGTTCGATAGTCAACCAGGTGTCACAGTAGGATCGAACATTTCTAGATATCTATTCAAAATACTAACCTATTACATTAGTGTATAACTTACAAGAAGATGGGACATTTTATTTTTCGATACGTCTCTTATTCGTTCAATATACTTTATTTTAATTTCACATTACTGCCACTAAAATTAGAAACACTATTGTAATATCATGAAATAGGATTTATTTGATTTCTTTCGAAATGTTATCTTTCTTATTAAATAACCGTTTTTATATAAGCTTACGTTTTGTAACGGACTATATCTGTGTAGGTATATCATTGATTCGACATTGGAATATCTGTTTAAAATACAGAAATCCAACAATAAATGCACAAAGAAAGTAAGCTCAAGACGAGTTCGTTAATTTGAATAAAAATCTTCTTTGTGTAAATAAAATGGCCTGCACTAACAAACCAATTATTTTTTGCCGTTATTATAAGAACCCGAAATTCACAAAAATGAGTGTTGGAAGCAAACGCGCTTTAAGAACCCTTAGAAACCAAACGAGGAATGAAGTTGGTTTACCAAACGCTTATGGGCGACAGAATATAACAAAGGGAGAATATAACGATTGGATATTTCCGTGTATATCGGATTTATTTTTGATAACTTTCATAATTTTTATTATATCTTATAATCTAAATTGTGATTGTTACAGATGTACAGACGTCAAACTAATTTGATTTTTTTTATTAACCTACCGATTTGAATTTATTACATTAAAAAAAAACAGTTTTTCCACGTAAAAATAATTAAATAACGTATTTGTAAGATTCATTCTTTATCTAGAATTCTTGAAACTTTGATCGCAAAATATCTTTATCCAAAAATAAAACAGTACTTAAGACAAAAATAACTTCAAACCACCTCCGTAAATAATTCAAACTACACCCACACTTAACATTGTACCCAGAGTACCTACACCCACGTATAACAGATTGACATAACCAAACTGGCTCCATTTACAAGTGATGGATTCGTGTTAATGCACGCCACTATCAAACATTTGACATCTGAGCTGTCGGGAATAAGTGCTGCTTCAAATATATTACTACAATGTGCCCATTTCTTTAAATGGGTTTACATCAATTCGGTCTTATACGTGCAACTCCATGCTGAATTAAAAAAAAAATACAACCTCTCTATCCATAGGTAGAAGAATTAAATTTATCATAAGAAGAATAGATATAATATCATCAAAAACAAGTGTTTCATTTATGTAACAAAGAGGAACAAGTTTGAAGATAAAAGGTACCGTTTACAAAATAGAATTAAGACAAAGTAGGTACGCGAAGACGAGTCGTCAATCACCCGTCGAGGTCTCGACGGAATAATTTGCAAGTTTAGCAAGTCATTCACTCATTCACTCGATCTATCTGTCTTTCACATGCTTAACGCAAAAAAATTACATCACTCACTGAACATCGATGGATAATGTTTCGATATTATTTTTTATTGTCTCCTGAAATATATAATTCTTTAGCAGTTTTGTAATATGTTTCTTAAAAAAATATTAAATAATGCGTCAGTTCTTAGAATTATATAATAGCTAAAGTTATCTCAGGATAGAAAGCTAAGAATATTCTACATGGGATCTATTATGTTTACGATTGTTAAGTGAAATTATTTAATTGCATGTCCCACGGGATCCAATTATACCCGTTTATACAAGAAAATTCAATACAAGTAGGAGACTACATCAACGAAACAAAGCCGTGTTGAGAGAGCACCGGGTAATTAAGACGTAACAAGTCCCTGGAGTATTATTGCACCGCAAGCACTTTCAATATTAAAATAAATAACACGGTCCATGATACAGATGTTATGAGAATATAAAGTTAATATGTAGATGAACTTTATTATAAAACTAATATAGCTGTTGATCTTTTAGAATGCTTCCTTCAATATCAAAACATTTATAAAACTTCTAATAAATTCATCAACAATTAGAGCAGTCTTCTGGAAAAAAAAATATTCCGAGCCAAGATTTTGTTACTGACGAAGGGCATGTTTAATTTATGCAAGTATTTTCAACGAATAGAAAAACAAAATACAATAGACATACAATGAAAAATTAACATTTCATTTCTTCAACTCTGAAGAACTGTATGAATACATACATACATATTTTGAATTAAGGTGAAATAACAAATTCATCACTAATTAATAATTATTAAAGTTTTTTAAACTTTGTATTTCTATTAAAAACATTCTACTTGTCGAATTTCATGTTTTTTTTATACAGGTTTCAATAGTTTTGGGTAATCCAGTTGGTATAAGTGAGAATTAAACAGAAAAATATAGTTCACAATTTAATAGATAAGGGATGATATTTAATAATCCTTTTCCTTACTCCAATTTTAAGTTTACCTCCTAAATCCTACTTTTAAGCTTAGGTCATCTGCACGAAATCTATCTATTTATTTATATCAATCTAGAGAAAACTTAAGGAAAATAAATAATACTTGGCAATAACTATTACATAGCAGTCCTAATACAGAAACATAACATAAGAATAACACATCAAATTGTATTGACACAATAATATCCCTCAGTACAATATCACCAGATAACGACGTCCGAATTAATAATAGAAAAAATAACAAAAACCAAGGAAAAAGAGAAATCCTTCAAAATAAAATAGCGTAAAACATAATCCACACTCATGGCCACATCAATGGTAGGATCGATGGGGACCATCAGTCTCCAAACAGCCAATTATCCATGACCGATGGCTAAAACCCGTAGACCTCTGGGCGGTCAAAACCGATATTTATTAGGAGCGGACGGGGCATAATACTATAATACCACATACATTTTTATATTATACATCTGTTACATTTTATTTTGATTTATAATAAAATTCAATATAAACACGAAAGAGTGGAAATAATATTAAATGTTATATCCTTCACCTATGAATAAAATTACACATTTACCTCAAAGAAAATGAAAATAGTTTCCATTTACACGAAATGCTGTGAATTTTAAATCTTCGAATTTTCCAACTTCATTTCTACATTTATAATTTAAAAATATCTCGTGGGACGAAATTCCAATTCTCAACTCGTCCGGTGCTCAGTTCGTCGGCATCGTCCCGCCAAAATAACGAACCCTCGCCAAGATTCGATTTACACTGCATTCACTAAATCCTCAGCAAGATTACTGCAGACTAAGCCGCCGTAGATACGATATTTACGTGACAGTTTGGAACATTTCTGCTGACAGATACTGTTGTTATAAATTGTTCATAATATTAAAGATCACACTTATAATGTTAGTTTTAAAATCATTCGATATAAACAATATAACGGATTGTCTGTTACTTTGGATATCAAATAAATGTATTACATTTATTGTAAAGCAAATTGCTGCCAGTAATAAAAACAAATAAATCCTAATTTATAAGCTTTTGGTTTGCCGAGGGCGGACTTGTTAAGCGGAACAAAAGTTATTCTATTAACGGGATGGAAAACAATGCTAACAGTTTAGTTTGGACCCTTTACTTTTCGAATAACATTCATAATACGAATTGTTCTCACTAGTCACAACTACATTTTAATTAAGATACATTCACACTCGCGTGAAAATGGACCAACGAATAACTGCGCTACGTAAAATAATTTAATTAAAAATATTTTTTCGTAATTGGAAAAAATATATACAAAACAAACCTTGTTAAAATCGTTGCAGAACCTTGACATGAAATGAAAAATATGATATTAAAATTTAAAATATTTTCAGTGCAGTGCAGAGGTCACGAGGCGACTGACAGCACTTCAATATAAATTATAATCAAAATGAAACCGCGACACATGATTCGGGATATTAATTAATAGTCTCATATTCTATGAAAAGCATTAAATATGAACAGCAATTAACATAATGAACTTTATTATACATGAAATATTCGCAAAACAAATTGCTTACAATTTATTATTGTATCAAAATATTTTTGGTATACATCCATTCCAACGTAATAGAAACGAGCATAAATGTGCTCAGGTATTGCATACAAAGGCAACACTATTAATATGCAAACAAGGTGTACATTCATTTTCTTCTCGGTGAAAAGCAATTTGTCGCAATCTTCTGTAGTATAGACTTCAATTCGCAAATTAAATTATTAAGTAAGCGCGGGTAATACTGACATATACGTTAATATTAATGAGAAATATGTATATTTATTTGCATGTATGTTTTAAATTGTAAATTTAAAGTCTATTCATAAATTTTAAAGCATATCAGATGACAATTTCAATCAGTAGATAAAATAAACATTTCTGAAATTTTAACGAAAAATACGAACTATTAAAATTACGATGACTACCGGAGTAATTAACAATTTACGAATAAATTTAAACTACGTAAATTTAAATCCTAATTAAAATATATATTTTTCGACCTGCATATGTTTTATAGTAATTTTTTAGGGTATTTCAATCCAAAATTTGCATAATGTTAAAAAACTAAACACTTGTTATGTGTAAATAATGCTAATTTTCTTTTTAATAAGTAATTTTATATATAATGAAGTTATATTTTCCTCCAGAATAGTTATGTTTTGTCATACAAATAATGTTTTCTCTGATATACTGTGCTGATGTTTTCATTAGATATAAATAGGAGAAAATTTAAAGTTTTTGCGAAATAGAAATTATCTAAAAGAAATTTTTAAAGGCTACAATTTTCATTCTTTTAATCTTTTGCATCAAATTTATACTTTCGGAGATATAAGTTAACAGCTGATATAATTTGGTGACGGTATTCAACATTGCGAAATTGTTTCTATTTACTTAAACCTTAATTTTTATACAAATCTTCATCGTCATCGTCAATCGCTGGTAAAAAATATACCTTTACATATTAATGATCTAAAATCTTTCTTTTAAAAGGAGAAACAACAGATTTTTCCGTTTTTTATTAATTTCGTCTTTTCCTACTTAAAAATGCACCGAGAAATATTCAAAGAAAAGTACGGCATACTATTAGTCATTATATATATTTATTATTTACAGACCGCTTCTCTTTAGCTCCAGTAGTTTTTAAGAAAGTGCTCGACCGAGGTTATTAGCTGAGCAGGAAACGTTTTATTTTCTGCAGTAAATAACTAAAGGTTGTAAATTGAGCTTTATTAAAATGAGGATATAGTTGCTTTTAAGAAAAATATTTTCGATTTTTAAAAAATGGTAATCATTTTTAAATTGATACTTTTAGTCCCGAACACAGGCTGGCTGACTTACCTGAAACAAAAAATAATGAGAAATATAATAAGAACAGTTTAATAATTATAAGGTTCATTATTATCATCAGTTCTGTCTTCGCGACAAATCACGAAAAATCTTTATAGTTTTTTGAATATCCAAGTTAGATTCAAATTCTTGTCGGCGTTGCAAAATCAAATTTTCATTAGTAGTATAAATTTCAATAAATATGGCGCGTAACGGAAAAAATGTGACTTAGAAATAAAGAGGGCGCGTAACAGAAAAACGTTAATTTTTTTTGATATTGCTATAGAATGTCTCCCATGCGTCGATAAAGAAGTTTCACTTAAAAAAAATCGTTATATAGAGAACATTATAATATAAACTGAATACATGATAAAAACCATTATCACAATGAACATATCTTTTGATAAATATTCAATTCTACAAATAAAACAAATTATACAGAAAAAATACTGACAATTCAAATGAAATGCTTAATAATATGAGAAACATAACCCAAGACAAAACATCAAAGCACTTTAATAAAAGATACAGAGAAAGACAAAAATAACTGGTTATATTAAATTTATTTCCAAACTCATTTATTTATGTGTTATGGACGTTTCCTCAAATAATTATATATAAATGACAGATGAGGGTGCGTCAGCGGTCGCGGGATGAGATCAATACGCAATCAAGCTGTCACTAGCAGAGACTGCAAATATTTTCCTTTCACGCTTCGAGTCAGTAGGAACGTAATTTCATTTGGAGAGGAGGCCCAAATTATTTTCTATTACCGAATTTTGATGGCCTCGACTCGACAACTTTGCCTCGTGAGGCAGAATAACCGCAAAGAAAGAAATTACCCGCCAACAGTCGTAGACGTTGTCCGCACTCAATAATGGTTGACTTATAAAAACCTTCCAATTACACATTTAGTATTTTCAATTTATATAAATCGTCTAAATGGATAGGTGTCACAAAATACTAAATATTGGGAAAATTTTATAATATTGAGTTTTAAATCATAATGTGGCGTTTTTTTAATGTGAATTATGATAATTCATGTTATTAACGGGACATTTAACATATCTCCATGATCATGGCGCTGCAACAGCGCCGACATTTCGGAAACATAATAATAAAGAAACACAAGATAATAACATTAAATAACAGACAGTGATTTTATTTGACATATATGAAACATCATAAATGAACAATGATAATTTTTAATACATTTAATCGAGATCGATTCAATATTATATATTTTCTTATAAACAATTCAAATTGTTCAGAGTATAAACAAGTTCAAACACAGCGGTAGATTTACTACAACAAAATATAACCATCAAATTATTGAACAAGAACTTGGTGCTATTACAGTTCAAAATTGTAATAATAACTAATCAAACTTTACTGAAGGGCAAGGGTGCGCAATAAATACGCCGCAGGCTACATCTCGAGCTGCTAATGGTAATAAAATAAAAGGTTTCCAAGTATCTGGATAGTAATCATTTTATAGGATACTTCACGCCGCGACTAGATTTTCACCCCTTGGATAAATTGTATAAAATATAATGTTTTCCTACTTCAAAATAGAAAAACAAATTTTCTCTAAAAAATCCCTTTTCTTTAGATTTAATACATAGTTATACTTTGTTTTCTTGTTAAAATGTTGTATTTGTTTTTTGTTTTGAGATTTTTGTAAAAAGGTTTTCTAACTTTATCGCAACAAAATATCCAAAGGAAACCACGTCTTTCAATCTGAACGTAATGAAATCATAAAATGCAAGTCTTATGGAACGGTCAAAACACAAAATGAGAGGACGCCCGATTAGGAATCAAGGAAAACACGACTTAGCTAAGAAAAAAATCCCTGAGAACCAAAGTTCAAAGATATAAAGATATTATTATATTTGACAAGCGCAATAAATCGAGTTCATATGAAAATTAAATGATCAAAGAAATAAAATGGAGCAATAAATTCCAAAATATTTGTTCCTAAATGATTCGTTTGATTTGGTCGTTAGCAACAGATTAGAAGAACGATCACAAATATTTAACGTTTCAATAATAAAAAGGCATTAAAAATAATTCTTCCACAGTATCCATATATTTAGGTTCCTAAAAAATATATAGTTACTTAAAGCAAGATCATTAAGGACTTTTAAAGTACATTGCAAGCTGGAAGAAAAAATGTTTTAAGTAAATCATAACATAATTATTACAACCGTAAAGCAGCAAAATTTTCTAAATAAAGATATTGGATTACTTGCTAACAAGGAAAGGAAGTCTGTAATCGCTCTCCCTTAAAGTGCCCTTTAAAAATAGAAGGAATTATTTTACAAAGAGCTGCTCTTATATAAGTTTTATATATAAAAAAAACAACCACTGCTTCTTCTTTTATTGCAGATAAAGACGATCGGTTATCAAGGCTTTATTAATAAGATGGTATAAAATCCCTTATCTTGCTTGAAAGCTTCGTTGGGAGCTTATGCAGCAATATATAGATAAAATACGGATTTTTTCAATATCTAACTAGCTGTTGCTCGCGACTCTGCCTTCAGTCAAATTATTGTGATTCTCTTGTGATTTTATTGTTAGCACTGAGTCCGCATTTAATTGTAGATATTACTTATTTTGATCAAAAATTTAATAAAAAAAAAACCCTTATACAGAGAAAAGAATAGAAATAATATTATTATGTACTTATTAAAGAAGCGTAAGTAAGCGTAAGGACCGTTGTAGGTAAGTTGATGATGGTGTCAATTTTACGACGTTAATCATTGAGGACTTAGACTATACGATTTGTAATCGTATCTTCTTTATTTTCCTTGGTAACTTACTAGCATTTTAATTTCTTCTTTTATTAAGCTGTCCCCGATGCAACGACTTCAATAAGTAGATGATAATATGATTTTTTATCTTTTTAGAGGTCTTTTTGTATCGGAGATTTTTTTCTGTAATTTAAACTTATTTAAAGTTATAATATTGTTAAGGAAACTAATTCTTTATTGTATCGTTTTTTATTGCTTTCGATTAAAAAAACCGCAATCAAATACGTCCACGCTTTTGGCTGCTAGAATGCCACAGAGAGACACAGAGATACACGAATCGACAGATCAAACTTAAACACCCCTCTTTTTGAGTCGGGGGTATAAAATACTTTTTTTTTTAAATATATTTCAATATGTCATCAGTCACACCTCAGAACCATATGAACCATATTCTTACATAACATCACATATGTAATAGAAATTAAATAAATATAGCAAGTTAAGTTAAGAACATGGACAAGACACGAAAAGTGATACCGTTTTGTTGGAACGGACATACGGGACGTTATCAAAGGGTCGCAGATCTGAGGCCTTATTATATTAAACTTACATGTAATTAACATAGTATTATTTAAAGATTAAATTTCTATTAACATAATATGTTGATGCCCTTATCGGTCTATAAATATTTTAGAAAATGAATTAAGTCTTGTAAATAATAAAGTTATGATTGAATGTCATTTTTCTCAGTGGTTAGTTTTGTTTACTTAACACAAATTTCGACACAAGCAATTATTTTGCCACTATTTTTTATTTTATTATCTAGTCATCATTTATTTTGTACATTCCACTTACCTACTCTCAATGATAAAAACTACAGCCAGTAAATATTGATAAAAAAAAATATTATATAATAATTTCTTAAATACGATAAAGAAAATACAGTTTGAATTAAAGATTGAATTATTAAATTTGTATTAGAACCACAATATTCTTAATTACTAATTAACAACTTAATAATTATCCCGATAACAGTTTAAAGTCACTCTTTTGTCTCTAAAGCCAGACTCGATGTCTAGATAACAGGGGTTCACGAAATCAAAAGTAGTTTAAAATACCGCTAGGCGCTACCGTCATGTTTTATTCATAATCTAAGCAGAAGCCTCCAGAGCAGGGATTTGATAGAGTCCATTAAAATCCCGCCACAGTGAATTTCAATGCGGTCGTCACCTTAGAGGTGTGGCTGACGAGGTCACCTTTAAGTCACCGGGACAATATTACAATTAATGAACTAAACTGAGATGCTTTAGCAATTTCATGCAAATCATTGTCAGTCTGTCAAAGTATTAAACGAGGTTCAAAATATATTTGATGATGTATAAGCAGTAACATTGAGTTGCTCGATTAATGCGCCTTACCACCTATGACTACAATTCCACTTCCCATTAGGTGGAATAATTGTAATATTATAAACTTTTTGCGTTGAATTCTTTATTTGGATAAAAGTTTTCATTTCAGTAATTGTTTTGAGTAATTGGATGATATTCACATTGAGTCTTCATAAAACACATGTTAGCAACAGATCACACACATATATAATATGTGTATGCAAGTGTTGTGTCTGTTCATATGAAATACCGGAACACTTACTCAGAACAATACGTTGTAGAACAATAAGTATAACAAGTACCAACTGCAAGTGCATAATCCATCTCCTGGTGACCGGAGCCAGGCAATTTGAATTGTTCACTTCAGAACTATGAGTTTGAAATAAATACATTTGTTGCAAACTTTCAATGTTCAATATTTACTTTTCATATTTACACAAACTATGTTTATATCAGTGTTTGAAGTTGAATGGTTCGGTTACCTAATTTTAATTAATTTATATTTGCTCAACGGAAGCAAACATGATAGTGGTAACATCTAGGTAAGTATGTAATCAGACATATTTATACATAACTCCATGAGCTTTAATAACAACTGGACTAACACACTATACGATATATATTAAAATACGAATATACCAAATATAATACTGTCACTGTATAAAACAATTAAGAGGATGACGACGTGTATGTTTATTTTTAACGAGATAACATTATTAGTAAAATAATCATAACGGCAGAGATGTCTTCAAAACAGCGGAATCCACGTCATTTATTCAAAATTAACACATGTGGAGTATGGACACAAACTTGCACTCTGTAATTTGTAAGTGGTAAAAATAGTCGTCATTGTTATAGAACGTAAAAAAAAATCTGGAAAAAAAAAACTATTTCTTTAATTAATCTGTGGGGAGATTCAAGCAAGGCCGGGGGGTAGTGATTAAGTATGTACTAAGAAAATGTTTTAGTGAATAAGTGGTGATTCAGTGGCTGTGTGTTCCACACGAGGTATATACCTTACTCTCGTACTACTTCTTCTGAACTTGACATGGTTTTCTATATTTTAATATATTTATATAAAAAATAATTCAAGGCATACACAATATGCATTGAGAGAGTGTATCAGAGCAAATTAAAATATTTAATGCTTAATTCAAAGTATATTATTTAAGCTTATTAAAGGATAACTAGATAAGGTAAAAATATAATAAAAAAATGGTTGAATTTCTTTTATGAATCTTACACACACATAGTAGATATCATTATTTTAATCGTCTTTGATAATAACTACTTTTATGGCTAAGATTTAACATAATACATTCTAGAATATTATAGTACAAAGGTAATCTAGAAGATAATCTTCCCATTTCACACAATACTCTAATAATACCTACGTATATATTCGTATTACACGGGCAGAGCTCACGTGTACTCAAAGGGCTATTGTAATCCGATCACAAGTGAAACAAAACACTCGCCGGCGAGCCAGCCTCCGCATTTAGAACCACTCAGATTAGGACTACATACACTTCACCAATTAATAAAATACACCTTCTGATACCGTTATTCATTACATTGTTATTCAAAATTAACAGCATCATCGTTTTCACTGCTCAATTAATTACGAAAACGCATTTGATTACCTACAAATTTTACGCAAGAGTCTTTAATTACTTGCAAGTTAGAATTGTTCAGGAAGTGGAATAACTCAAGTTAAATTAATCTAATTAGTATAACTCAACGAGTTACCAGTTATCGCTCCAGCACAAGGCGGATTAAGGTATTTTATGGTATTTGCTACAACTGTTCTAAACTTAAACAATGATAAATCTGGAGTGCGGCGGTTGTCAGCTAATATTTATCAGCATGTATGTAGGTACCTGAGAATGTTCCTAAATTGACAGGCGGCAAGTCAAGTTTCTATTGACCCTAACTCCTGTGAGTTCTTGTGATGTCCGCAGATTGTCCTTCCGAGTCTGGAAGTACTTTATATATGTTATCGTAATGTACCAAATAACACTCACTTATATTAAAATTGGTTTGTATAATTAAAATAAATTATTAACTTTGCCATGAGGAATTATCTAATTGTCTTAAAAACAGCTATTTTCTTATTGGAACGTAGTTCCTTATCGCGCGTTGTGAAAGGGGGCTAGACGGTAAAAATTCTTACCAATAGTTGGCACGACATGTTTTGCTATTTCTCTCTCTCTTATAGAAAGCAAGCGAGATATTTTCATTTCTATCATTATTATTTTTTGTTAATACAAAATTATTAAATTATTATTTGAGTTCTTTATTATTTATTAGATATTGTAGTTTGTTCTTTTAGAATCAATTTGCAAAAAAAGACAGTTTGAATGAAAATAATAATACAAATTTGTGATCAAATATACTCGTAATGTTTTGTAACAACGCCATCTATTTATACCTTTTTGAAACATAACTATATCTGTTATATAAACATATCAGTACAAAGTGAAACCGCTAGGTGGCGGGACAATAACTCATGGGTTTATTGATTAACACTTTTTAATTTAGTTATTCATTTTATTTACATTTATTATAAATTATCGGCGAAATATCATACAAAAATAGTATACAAATATTATTCATTAGCATATTAGCTTATTTTATAAATATATATTATTATATAATATTTTATATATTTATAATTATATTAATAATTTTATACCATAAAAATTAGAAATGTATCGTTCTCTAAATGGAAATATAAGTCTTTACTTAACTATATTACAAATAATAAATATTGTAGGTTTTAATTAATTATTTTTATTATTATTTTTTGTATTATATTAAATTGCTTAGTAATTCTTTATTATTTATTTGATATTGGAGTTTGTTGCAATTTGTAACAATGCCATCTATTTATACCTTAGTGAAACATAACTATATATGTTATATAAACCTAGTGAAACCGCTAGGTGGCGCGACAATAACTCCCGGGTTTATTGATTACCCCTTTTTAATTTAGTTATTTTTTTTTATGTTTATAAAAAATATTAAAAGCTTTTAAGATATTTTTTTATTACAATTCCTTAAATAATCAATCGAAAGGAACTTCGTTCCATCCGGGTGTCCTTTGACACATCTTAGTTTTATTTATTAAAAAGTCTTATTACTATCCACTATTAAGTAAGATTTGATAATAAGTCCTTTTATGAACTCAAAAATACCATTCGCTCCTCAGTTCTTAGCTAGTGTCTGTTTCTGTCTTCAGTAATTTATCAACTGTTCCGATAGTGTTTAACCGCACCGCACCAAAGTTATATTATTGTTAAACAACAACTAAACTATTGTAAAGTGTCTTAAAGTACCAATGAAATAAGTAAAATAAATATTGTGTTGTTAGAACTATAATAAATTAATACTAATTAGGCTGCAAATTCTTTGCAAGTTCTTCACCACTCTCTCAGAGAGCGAGGCAGAGGCCTACCAAAAGTTATTACGTAAAATTAGTATCAGAAGTAAGACGAGTCCAGTTATAGCGGTACATTTAAGTGAGCATCTACAGCCAGTACAGGAGCCGTAAGTGTTAACAATTGAGAAGTTCGTCTCTAGAGACGTGGTCGGTGAAGCATCAACCAAGCTTAAACATTACTATAGTCATCTTGGTGATGCTGGAGAGCGGTGGTTCTGAAACCTCGAGATTAACAACAGCAAGCAACAAGATATTTTATAATAATTATACAAATTTAGCAAATTCAAAAAATTTATTAGGTACCTACTAAGACAAATTCGCTCAGTAAACTAGGTGGATCATCGATATTAGTGTAGCTAACAGATGAAAACTATATAAAATGGAATAAAGCTGACATACATGTCATTATAGAACCACACCACAATTGCAACAATGGCCATTTTTTAATAAACCCTATTTATAGCAGGCCTTTTATCGCCTGTTTCCCCCCAATTTAACTAAATATTTTTATTGTTTGGAAAGTTTAAAAACCAACTATTTCAAAACTATTTCAAAAAGTGGATAGTTGCACAATGACAGAAATGGTAATAGTTAAACTTCTTTAAACAGAAACATAAATAAAATATTAACCTCAACCCGCACTTAAGTATAAAATTAACGTCTCATAAAACCATCCAGCTTAGAAGAAACCGATATCCATTGCAATCCCTGAAGTACAAGATATTAAATCCCGTCAGAAAATTAACGTCAAAGATTTTAAAGAAAGACCTAAAGAGAAAAACTGACTTTTGACATTAAATTTCATAATAACTTTTGCTGGGCATAGGACGAGTGGTAAAATAAAGTATTTATGAAACAACTTACAGTCTCACTAGTGGTAGTTTATTATAGTTCTAACAAATAAACTTCACAATACATTATTTGTTATTTAACACTAATATAACTTTTGTGCAATTTTTTTTAGATAGAGAATAGTTTATCAAAACTGAAGACTAAATGGCTGAAGAAAGATCAACAACTAGTCGAGAACCGAGGAGCGAATGTGTTATATGACCTTATTAAGAATCTCTTATTAAAGTGTACTTAAATAATGAATGACAATTAGACTTTAGAATAAACAACAACAAAATAGTGAGTTATTGTGATAATTAGATAAATCCTCAAGGGAAAACTAATTACTTATTTCTTTATTCAGTTTTGTTAGTCTGTACAGTTCATTCCTACCTCGTTTAGAAGAAAACTTAAAATACTTTTCCACACTCATAATATCATAAAATATTCTTATCTGGTTTCTTAGTTCAGAATACAATAAAAACAGTAAGATAATCTAACATACCTGACACAATAAAAATGACAGATAAAATAAATATATATTATACAATATTTTTGATCACAAATTCTTTAATTGAGCTAGCTATTCGAGAACTTCTACGTAATGGAGACGATACCGTTACAGATTCTGAATAACGAGAACTCAGCGTGGCTGCGTCTGTCTTTGACTCATTATTGGCAACTCGAATAGTTATACAGTTCGTAATTCTATTACAGCAATACCTGGAATCTTCTATCGCTAACACCCTATCTGTGTGATACAATATAATTCCTTTTTATTGAATACTGTAATCTTTAAATCACACATAAAAATAATAATTTCCAATACAGAGGTCATGTACAACAAAATAGTATTAATAAGGAGTTTATTAAATGTTGATTCATTTTTTTTCTACAATATCTATACAATATTATTAATTTCACCTAGATTACTCTCCAACTCCATATGATCATGATTTTTTTATATATTTAACGATTTCACAACACTAGTCACTCTTATGTAACGTTCACGGGTGGTAAAAATGAATCATTATTATGTCATTAGCTAGCTATTGTATTGATGTTTATTTTGAAGT
Organism: Napeogenes sylphis; assembly: GCA_959347405.1. NCBI lineage: Eukaryota > Metazoa > Arthropoda > Insecta > Lepidoptera > Nymphalidae > Napeogenes > Napeogenes sylphis. The sequence continues at coordinate 27,473,582 of OY365777.1, read as the reverse complement.
CGAATTGCTTAAGTAAGTAATCAAGTATTTAAGTATGGATAGATAAGAAGCTCTTTATTAGACATACTTTATTATTGATCAACTATTCCGATAGTGTTTGTTCGTAGCTCTTAATCGACTGAACAGCACGATAAATTAATTAGTAGCTATTCCACTTCATAATGTTTTATTAATAAAGTGTTGTGGAATTTATTTGTAAGAACTATAATAAATTACTACAATCGTGACTGAGTGGTATTATACATACCGTTTCACAACTCACTCTCTATCTAGCAAGTGCTATTTATTGCACATCTTATTTATATTCTTTATAAGTTTACGAAAATCAGTATTAATTAGAATTCAGTTCAGTCAGATATTTAAAACGTATTTCTAGAATCAATTTTTAATAAATCTTAATATAACTATTCGTTTTTCTAGTCAGAAATAAAAACCTGTGGATTGGGCTTTGCAGGAAGCCATGCCATATCATGCCATGAAATTGACTTCAATCTAGATTGTAGATCGTATATTTATTTCAGCGCTTAGTCGATTATACCTTAATTTCTAGATATTTAAAAAAACGTGTATCTATAATTCGACTAAACATTTTATTCTCTATCTAGGGTTTTTTGTCCGTCCGAAATAACTAATCTTCTTATTAACATAGTATCTGTTTAAAAAAAATGATTGTTTCTTGTTTAATTTATTTATTACAAAGTGTTTAATTTCATTCTGGGAGTTCTCTTAGCAGTAATGAAACTAAATATATATCGATATTATAATTTTATATATAACAAGATACTGAACAAATTATTAAATTATGTCTGGAGCGTAAAAATACATATTGTAATATCTGAAAATATGCAGCTAGTCGAGTCAACGTTGGATTTTAATATTAAAGTTGTAACACTGAATAATAATACCATTTCTCAAACTTAAACGAACTTGCATTTTGTTATTGTTCAATTTCCAAAGTACAAAGTAGGGTACGGTGTAAATATTTTGCTACAATATTGCAGCTATCTTTATCCAGAATAAATATTTTGAAATAAATTAACACATATTTTAAAATTACAATCTTATACAAGTGCTACCGAGAGATTTTGCTATAGATAATAGTAAATTTAGTTGCCATTAATGTTTCTCTATTTAGAATTGGTAAATGCAATGACATTTAAAACAAAGCCTCTAAATCAAAGCAACTGAAATTCAAACCCGAAAATGTTCAGTAGCTTTGAGTAGGTAAGCGGGAAATCCTTTAATCGATACGTACAACAAGCACAGCTCGTGACGAAAGTAAATCAAATTAAAGGAGATCCCTACAGAGAAGCTACACTAATGACGAAAAGTAACGTATTGCTTTTACAAAAATATGTTATAGTCATCCTTATTTGAAAGTAGACGTTATTCAACTAATTTAGTATAATATTTAAAAAAAAATCCCTGGTATTAATCAGTTAAATATTTAAACCGTTAATTTTGGTTGTAAGTTATTTATAATTCTTGTATCTTATCAACCTTCGCGAATACAAAAACAAAATAATAAAATACATAATATTATAATAATGTCGTAGATATCATTATAAAAGAACAGAACAATCTAATTAATTATAAATTAGAGAGCTACCGCTCTTCATAATTTTGCTCCTTTGTTAAGAGTAACAAAAGAGGAATGCAGTCAATGTTGTTTTGTGGGATGTATAATATGAACTGAAAACTACGTCACTGCAAAGCATTCCAGCCTTAGAGCTCTTCGGTTGTGTGGAGGCAAGTTCTTTTATTTTCGTTGTATTTTTATGAATATCCTTACACTGCACCTCAAACAATGGCAAACATTTCATGTAGCGGTCTCGTGTTAATTATCAGCAACTTTTCAGCAACCTAATTAAAAACCAGACATACAAATAGAACAGAGAGATTTATTTTGCCCGCGGCCACTTAAGAGAGATTTAGATGTTTAATTATAAAATTTCATATTCAGAGTTTATTTGTATTTCATGTTTTTACATAAAGGTCAATAAGGTTGTGATAGTCACTGTTTAGAAGTTTTGTACGTGGGTAGTGTGACGTAAATGCTCCCTCTTTCAAATAATAATTCAATTTACAAGACAGATGACGTATTACATCCCTTCTATTGAATAAACAGAGGTCGCCATTGACATGACATATACCCCATTTCAAAAAATAAACAAACTGTATTATCGAGACTCATACTCATTATGTTTTCAAGTCTTTAAAACTATATATACACCAGTTTTTTCCTATGTGTAATTTAATTGGTTTGAATTGTATATGTGTATATATGTCTGTGTGTTTGTGTGTAATAAACATTGACTATTGTCATTTATAAAATCCTAGATGACTAGATAATTAGTGATAGTCAGATATTTCGAGCAAAATCTAATTGATCTACGAATTAATATACATTTAAGTCAGAACTATTTTTAATAATTATTTCATTTCAATTACCAACATTTATTAAAATAGTTCCCCAGGTAATTTTCTAAAATCTAAAGGTTTAGGGTTTAAATCTTATCATATTGTTTACATAAAAATATTAGATTGCAAAATAAAGTATTTATCCAAAATCATGTATAATAAAAAACATTTTATTATTTTTAGGTGTACATTTTTTATTAAAGTTTTTATACATAAAGCTGGAACTAGAAGCTGGAATAAATATAAAAGTGATACATTGAGCATATTAGGTACATACGACTAATATATACGTCGCGGATTGCGATTAAAACACAATAAGTCACTGTTTGACAGTCGTAATAGCGATCACTTGGTAGACGCCGTGACGTCACAGCTCACGTGGACAGACTCGCGGTGTGGGAGTTGGTGGAGAGCTGCAGACCCTACACGGGAGCTCGTCTGAACAACATCTCCAGATACAGACAATAGTTAAACTTAAACAAATTTAATAGTGAATAAAAATTTTATAGTGAAAATATTAAATAAATAAAAAAGACATCAATTTTTGGTTCGGGCTACAGAAATAACAATAAGACGAAATTGTATGGATTGGTAGGAATTATAAGTAAGTCATAATATTTTATCGGTGAGGGGGGAGGAACAGACGAAGTTGAAAAAGCGTTAGTTTCTAACATATTTAATAATATATATAATTTTATAACTTAGTTCATAATGTAACCTTTATGTCGTAAGTTTATGCCGCGAAGATTTAATTGAATTATATCCCGAGGAGTAATCAATTACAATAATATAATATCAGTGTACCTTCGTCAAAAAACTAAACTTTGTCAAAATTCCAAATCTCCAACCCCAGTGGTTCAACTTTGTTAGATCAGTTAGGACAAGCTTTGTTATATATATAGATAAATAGGAGGTGTTAGGTTTTGTAGATATTTTTATTAATAAAATGTTGTCTGTTTAACGTACTCAATACTTTTTATGAACACTTAAAGCTGAGTGTCATTCCAAAAATTTAAATGGTAGGGTCATCTGAAAGTAAATTCTAAAGGATACAATTATCTACCGTTTAATTTTTACCGCCATTTAGCATAATTTCGCAGTAATAACTGATATTCAACGTCATGTTAATTTGGTGACGTCATCCAACATTGCGACCTTTTTCTATATACACCTTGGTTTTATAAACACCTTAATCCCTATAGACCTTGTAATGCGCCCAAACCATTACGTCATACCTATATCATAGTCAATCATTGATCTAAATGTCCACTCTACTACTTTATATTTTCCAATATTTCGCAATACCATATTCATGATCTTAAGTTTTTTCCACAAAAGAGCTTTTTCCAAAGAAAGTTACTTCAACATTCCTATTTATAACAAAATAATATGATCAAGAAGCGCCGAAGTAAAAGTTAAAACTATAAAATATAAGTAATTGGAATAGCTAGGATCTGTTTCCACATATATTGAATTGAAAACGAATGAAACGAATTCTTTCTTTATTTGCATATATGTTATAACAAGTTGGTTTTATTCTCTAATTCTACTTTTTCGAACTTTTTCATACTTTTCAGAACCGAATGATTTACAGCTATTTTTTATTTCGACTAAGTCCAGCCAGGCATCACTTACCGAAAAAGCCTTTAAAAAGACGAGGCATTGTATAATTCCTTCCATGGTGTCACCAGTGAGGCAGAAGGTGCCAGTCAAGTGTCGTCCCTTCTTATCTCCTAAATGCGGAGCCGCGGCCAGGCTGGCGTGCACAAGGGCACCCCGCGGCCGAGCATCCCTCGTTGCGCCCAGCACACCGGGTAAAGGAGCGCCCTCCATTAGTCGCGCGAGCGGGTCCATCGCCCGCTAACCACTACGCTCCACACATCCTCCACATACCACAACACTAATGTATATTAATTCAAATAGTGGTCACAGATCACTTTTGGCACATATTTCAGCAAAGGTCACGTCTAATGAGCGACAAAATATAAAAGTTCTACTTTTGGCACTTTTAATTACACTTCTGAGAAAAGTTAATGATTGTCGATAATAACAACCAAATTACTTACTAAACTAGTAGACCCTCTTACATTGAAGATGGTCTATTTTACTAAAGAATTGTAAAGTATACCGAGATAATATGTTCAAACTAAATGTACTTGTTTTTGGCACTTCTTACAGAAAATGAAAGTAGAGTAGAGAAAGAATTCACAATCTTAATAAAACATTATTTTCCTATTTACTTAAGATCGCTCGATAACGTCAATACGAGATGACACTGAGATAATAGAAGGCGTAACCAAGGTAACGCTTTGGCACAAGCTCTTGCATTCCTCACAACGACACTTCTCCTCTGGTTTCCAGCATTCACTATTGAGCAAGAGGGTCACTAAGGTGTATATCAGCACCGCCATACCGACTATCCAATATATTTCCATATTGCACACCTCAACCTGGCACTTTGTTCAAAATGTGTGTCATTCATGTTACATTTTTTATTTGACACTCATTTTAGGAACTCTGTTTAAAATCTGTTACGGTAATAACGAAAATTAGAAACTACATAATAGATATATCTACTGCACGTTTCAAACTTGAGTTAAAGCTACAAAATCGGTATACCAATAATAAATTTGATAGATATTTTTTTTTGTATTAGGGTTTTTATCTCTAATGTAGATAGATAGATTTGAATATTTTGACTTTTATAGCCCAATTATAGGGAAGATTATCGGTTGAATAGCATCACACCCTCACAAAGAATATTAGAAAGAGACTGAGTTATTTGTTCCCCGGATTCGATTATTATTTCCGAATGTGTAAAATTCTTCCATAGTCGACGGATACTCGCACAAAACTATTATCATATAAAATGTCCAAATCATAAAAGCGATATCCAAAATTATGACGGGTTAAACTATTAAACAAGATATTCCTTAGAATGATATACCAAAGCTTATCTGTGTCAATTTGCGTGTAAACTAATTGGAAATTTCATGCGATAACACTATCCAATGCTGTTGAATATACTTAATGAATGTTATCCACAAATTCAGACAAAATGAAAATTGTTGGATAAAGCTATGTAAATGAGCGCAATTAATAAACGTAACAAATTAAATACCCGCACATTCTGACTACAATATTGGTAAACTGTTTACTATCAGGCCAATAACCCAGCACTGAAACAACAACATAACTATGGAGATACACCCAATATAAAAAAATCTTCCATTACAAGAAATAAAAACAGACAATTCGTAATATATCTCCTTTTCTCAAATCAGGATGTCCCATCTGACTGGGCTGAGAGACTCGTAACACTCATATCATCATTTGCCGTCTTAAATAACTTTAACCCCAGATTTTATGAACACTTTATCTCACCGAAATCATGCACATGCATGTACCTACAATTGTAACGCTGCAAACTTTGTAGACATTTTTTTATATATAAAAAGAAATATTTTATATACGTCATGTTGTACTCCTCTCAAAATAATATTTAATCTAAAATTATTTAACTCTTAATCTCCATTCAAGATCCAATTATCATGAGAACATATATTTAAGTCAATAGTCTATAAAATGACCTACTCCATTACTGTAATCTCGACTTCCATTTATAGTATCGTTTAGAGGCAGTTAAGTTTCCGTCGAACCTTCAATTCTCCACAATTGGGTAGTTCAGAGGAATATTAGTGTCTTCTTAGACGTTTTAACAAACTGATTTGACGTCTGATTGCTTCATTGTGGCGCAAGATCCATCGTCTATATCCAATCATCTCCCATTCAAGCCTCGCTATAGAATGTCGCATGGTATGACAAATCAAATTATTGTGGCAAACAACTCATTCCAATGTTTTCGTTTATTTCTAATTTGTTGACAATGTTCCGTATACCTGTACGTACTGTACCATAAACCTGGCCAATTAATCAATTTCATTTTCAATTTTACAGATACATAAGCTTATCGATGTAAACGTTTTAAATATATTTTACCCATTCCTATTAAGATATTTAAATAAATTTAAATAAATTGGTTCTCAAAAAAAATACTTTGTAGTTAAAGTAATAATTTAATAGTATAATTATAATATAAAATGAAATATAATTTAAAATTATAATATTGTACGCCGGCGGCTCCCTTCGTGTCAAATAAAATTACTTTCTCGACAGTAGGTACCTACTGAATGTCAGACAAAATTCTGATCTAAAGCTTTAGCAGTGTTAGAACCTTCAAAATTTTTATGAATTTTTGAACAGTAATCCAAAACAGACTACTATAATTAAAATAACTAATTTTGAGGTGTACAAAAATACTTGTATGCAGTATGCTCCTTTGTATGTTGGTTATAGTCACATTTTAGACAAATATGTAAGTATATAAAGTTGGCTATAATAAAATACAAATGTCAGATAACGCAAATGAAATAAAAAAGTTCACCACATAAAGGGATAAAAAAAAACGTAATAACTGTGAGCTCCTAGGGTCGTTACGATTGTATGTATTTGAACTTCTCTGAAATTAATCACGAATACCCTTTTAACAATTTATCCCTACGAGTTTCGGCTACGTAGCTTTATCGAATTGTTTGTATAAGTAATATTATATATGTTTATTTATTCATTTAATCTTTATTGTTCCAACGAAAAATGTAATAATGGGCGGACCAAATGTTAAATAGCATTCTTTAACAGTCAACGGTTTATGATTTAATAAGAAAATATACATTAGTAATAAGTTCATATGCTTAAATACTTGCATCATATTTTGCATATAAAAATATTTTGCAAATGTAAAAACAGGCATTCGGGACAACAGTGGATATCCGGAACAATACTCAGTTCATCACTGTGTCCAGGAAATATCAAATGTGATAAAAACATCGTATTATGTAGTATCCTTTAAAAACATAAAATATATATTTTTGTTCATCTTTCCCCGAATGTCAACATACATGCGTTTTACCTTTTAATTTTGATTTTAACAACCGTTATACGAAAAACATTTCGTCGTAGTCATAGTACCTATTACCCACAAATAATAACATTTCCTAAATATGTGATATTCGTTTTCGCTAACATTTAAATTATATTTTATCTTTTAAATTAAAAAATAACAATACATGGTTTTCGGGAGACTAATGAAGGTCTCAAAGTAACGTCTAATTATATATATATATTTATATTATATTATTAATATTTATCTACTTGTTGATTAGCTCTTTGAAAATAAATCTTATATTTATGTAAAATTATATAATTATTTTTGCCTTGATCATTCCGATTTCTCACATCGTAGCAACACAAGTATTATAAAAATGTTATATTTGTATATTTAAGGAGGCAAAGAATGTATCTCTATCTCTTAAGCTGTTAAGACGATTGGCCTCACTTTTTTTACTGACATGACAGATGAAGGTGATAGAGGCTGCTTTCATCCCGGTTAAGCCCCTTGAAAGTAAGTAGGCACTAAAACTGGTATCATACATTACGATATGGAGCTATGTATCCAATAAACACTATTGGCATACATTCTTCATTTAGTTTCATCGTATATGAGATATGTTCCATTAAAACATTTAATTTAGGTACAACGCTAATCTTACGCTCGATATCAACTGGGAATCATTAAAAACATTTGAATGTGGAAAGAGCGAAATGAGTACCTACTAACGAAAATACGATTAGTCCGTACTAAATGCACTCCCAGGAGCAAGCAGGTATAGTTGTTAAAATAAGTATAATCTTAATACATATGTTTTTTTATATTTGCCTACCAAATGACTCCACTCTTCTTGATCTTAAGCAGTCAGTGTAGTCTAAGAATGGAGGCCACCATTCTCATTCCGCAAAATAGATTGCAGTGTGGTGGTCTCCACTATGGCAGCCTTAAAACCTTCACGCTTAAAAGACCGCTTAAAAGACCGAGGATCGAAGTGGGAAGGAAACATTTTGGTCAGACCACTTTTTAGTTACTAATCATAACTAGAAGATCTACAACAAAGATCTATTTCATAGTGACAATAAAATTCTTCAAGCCAAGAGAATAAAAAACCGATTCCTTTATTGTTATTGATATACAAACTATCAGACTGTTATCCTTACGGAAAAAATAAATCCCCATCGCAGACTATTGTTTACGACGTTTAAAGCGACCTTAATTATTAATCACTTAATGGGTTTCCACCCGACAGATTTCCATCGAAATAGATGTCGAATCGGTAGAATATTTCGGTAAAGCATTGGCGGTAGCGGGTAGCGGGTAGCGGGTAGCGGCGGACGACGGGAAAAACAAACGCAAGCCCCATAGCAGTGCGGAGCCCCGCGGGTATTGATCACGGCAATCCATTCCGAACTTCCGGCCATCCCTCAATTAATCCTCTCCGGCGTCATTTTTAATGGCTCCATTCCAATATTACTTTACGGTTTAGTTACCTGAATGATTCTGTGTATGAACCATTTTGTAACCATGTTTTGTTTGAAGAATTTACCTTTGAAATCTTTTTTGAGATATTTTCTTTTCATTTAAAAAAATATATATTTTTATCTGATTCCTATTATAAACTTCTGAAAAAATGTATATTTACTTTATATCCTAACTGATTTTCTTTTAAAAATCAATCTGCCATCAACGTCTCAGAGACATCTCGGTGCCCTTCAAGGCGTAATCTCGAAGGGGATGAACACCCGAAGGACATCAGTTAGGACGGCCTTTAAAGAAATTTTCGCGCTCCGCTAAACTTTCTCAATTAGGACCGTAGGGCGACCGGCGACGCTCAGCCGCTTTGCCGACGATACTTGGGAAAAACTTACCCCAACTCGCTCAAACTGTGAGGCATTCAAATTGACTATTCAAATCGCACTTTTCGATTTATCAAGTTGGTAAGTATTACTCATATATTCTATTACAAACTGGAATAACTTTAAAACTTCTGGAGTGAGTTTAATTCTATATAAATTTCAAAGAAAAACACAGCTGCTAGCTGTTGAAATTAGGAACACAATTTTATCCTTCATTTATTCCGGCTCATGTGAAGTGGTAAACGAAAGGGATCACATTCTTGGTTTAAGCAGCACTTAGCGGGAGCAAACACACCAGTTCGTTTGATGTTCGTCTTTGTGATGGCTTGATTAGCGTCGGCTTCGAGCGCGAGTTTAATTGATTAGTGCTGGAGGCGCGCTTCATTACACACTTGTTACATCGTTTGTTATGCTTATCAGTTTAAAACACAGTGAAGCTTTTGTAAGCTTTGGCTTTAAACTTAAACTTTTTTATTTTGAATAACGCAATTGCTAGCAAATAAAATAAAAGAAAAACGATACGGTAGCTTAATTGGTAGAGCGACTTGACGGTTTCCCAGAGGTCGCGGGTTCGAGTCCCTAGTCACTTCGGTTTATTTATCATACTATATTTATTTAAAATTAAAAAAAAACTTGACATGGTTATAAATGTTCAAATACATTTTTCAATAATAAAAGAAAACTTGAACATTGTAATGTAAGACGCCGAATAAATATCAGATCTCATGGATTTAGATCAATCGGAATAAAGTTATCGTAAAGACCAAAACATCATAATCAAATGTCTTCACGAGCCAACGAGCGCCCATTAGTTATTCTGAGATATTGTTGAAAGAGGCATTTAAGATAAATTTCTTAAAGAAATGCAACCTGGCACAAAATATTCTATTTGTCTTAATATTTTACCATATAACTAAACTATTTCATTTCAATATTATAAAGACAGAAGTTATTGATGAAGCGTCGTTTGTACTTGTCAGATGAAGGAAGAGATAGTTTATTCATCAGACAGCAGAATACCTGACTGTCAGTTAACGCTTACTTTTATTTTTTAGGTTTATTACACAACCATTTAATAGAGGAATAAATCAATCTTACTGTTTCTTTAGTTAATTAAGTTCTTAAGACATTGTTTATACAATGTCATTTTTCAATGCCTACTGGAATATTTCGATGTAAATGTTAACATTTTAAATAGTATAGGAGTGAATTGTTGAGTAATCAGCTAAATTTATAAGATAACATTGATTGTCAAGAGAATTTTGAGTATATTTTTCAATCTAATATTACAAATCTGTTTCCGCTGTAGGAAGGCTTAATCAGATCAAATTCAAGTTACATCTAAATCTAACGAGATATTCTCCAATTTCCAAAAACCTATTACGTCAAATTCAATTAATTGAAAGAATAAGGCCGACGCGAATGTAGTACCTATTGTTGTTTCTTAAACAGAAGCTCATACTTTTAATTTTCAGTACTATTTTCAAATATTTAAGAGACCGTCGCCAATTTGATTTAAATAGTAGGTAGGTATAGTTGATAGCAGTTATGGAATTTGTAGTTTATAAATATATTAAATTTAATATCTATTAAAAAGAATAATCTTTTTTTATAGTAAGTAATTTAAAATACTTTCTCAAGTAGTATCGAATATTATAACAATATATTTTTGTTTACTAAAAGTACATATCATCTGATATAGAGAATATTATTGTAGGTGAAACATAAGCAACGTTTGAATATTAATTATATGTGTATTCAATTTTAATTGAAAATTGTCTTTTAATTGGTAAACTATCTCCTGGCGTGCATAAAGCAAAATGTTTAACAATACATCACGCGAAAGCCCTTTGAGCCTGCGAGCATTTCCGTATAATAGAAATTTAGACAATAGATCCAACTAATATCATATAACAGAGCCTCTAGCTCACTGATGTATTTTCAAATTTCAATATATACTCAGTTGTAAAATAAGTGTTGAAGTTTTTTAAAGTGAGATCATAAAAATATGTTAGTATTATTATCATTACAATTACTGATAAAAAAAACGTACTTCACGTTTGTATTACAATATTTACCTACTTAAAAAATATATAGTTATTAAAGTGAAAAATAGGCCTTCCTAAATAATGCTCAATTCAGAAAACTTGGCCCCGACATTCATAGAAGAAAATCAAGCATTGAATGATTAATTCTTAGGCAGTCAAACATTGAGAAATCACAGTCTAGGGAAACATCGGTTTGTTTATCATCTTATTATAGAAACTGTACATAACATCTGCGATACATGTTTTATATATAACAACTGTCAAGCTAGATTTCTTAGAAGAGGGAGCCATATATTTAAGAAAATCTAACCTTATTTTCCACAAAAAATTTAATAACATTCTGTAATACTATTGATAATATAATTTCTTACTAACCCTTACTAACCGTGTCTATCCTTGAAATAACAGTCTATATATATATGAGATAACTTATTACCACATACCTGAAAGATCATTACAATAACGGCCTGATCTATTTGTGTATTTTTTTATTAGGATAAGTATCAGGATAATCCAACGAGAAGTCAGTAATTTGAATGATTATTTTGTAACAATATGATAAAAACGTAATCCTCGTTCTGACATTTTGACTGAGTGACAGACAACGCACAGCTTAAGTATTAAGCATTAAGCTTATAATAAAATATACATTATTTTCTTTTATCTAAGTGCACTTCATTTTATTCTTATGTAAATTAAACCCGAGCAAAGACAAGGATGAACGCTAGTTTGAAATAAAACAAAATTCATATTATGGAGAGGATTACTTTAACAATGAAATTCGGAGGAAGCATAAATATCTATGTATATATAACCTTCAAAGGAGTTGCCGCAATGGTTCAGTTCTGCTAGCTGGTTTAAAACTATAACCGACTACTAGATCTCTGTCTGTGTGCGTTAATGGCTATTAAATACACGTATATAATGGGTATTAAATACACGTCCATATATTCCGTTATGTTATGAGATCCGAATTATCAGACAGCTTGGAAAACGTTTGTTTAAACAGAATATTTTGACACAAATTTTTTTTATACCAATTCACAAATTAGATTTGAAAGTAACGCTATTCTGATATAAATAAACATAATATTTTTTATTAAAAATGTTTTCTCTCGAAATATCGGTTTTATATTTTGAAATCTTTTTAATTGTGAAGACTGATACGCGTACTAATGAGACAATAATTATAAACTTTTACTTTAGCCATTATTTGAGTTTAGCCGTTGATACCGCTTACAAGTAAATTTATTATGTTCTTTGTTAAATAATAGACATGTAACTTCAATACATACAAGTCATGATATGTTTGAAACTTTGAAGTTGGTAGAGCGTCGGGACGGTTTCCCAGTAGTTGGCGGTTCGAATCCCTGCCCATATCGGTTTATTTTTCATTCTATATTTATATACAGTCATGATATATAAATCTTTATACTAACATAATGCTATGCCAATCGGTTGCCATCAAGCTTTTATATTATGTAAAAACCTATATTTTGTTTAATAGGCGCATGACATGAAAGTTGGGGGATAACAAGAATAGCTTAGCAATTATTGTTTTTTTACTTTAAGTAACATTAATATAGACTCATAACTAAATTATTATTTATGATTCAAAATAATCAACAAATGAGCATGTAAAGAAATTAACTGCATAATCAAGATGTCAATACGAACACGATACCGATTTAGAATACTAGATTATTATACAACTACACTGTAAGCTACAGTTTGTAAAAGCTTTTTTGACATGGTACAATGTGTAAAAACCGAGTTAAAATTAGTTAAAACTACAGCAACACCGACTGTGGGTGCACTACCAACTGAGTCGGTCATACGTCACGTACTATTTAACGCCACGCAGATTGGTGTGAAAATTGTTTGAGCTCGTAGCGCCCTCTACGCGTAAATCGTAGCCAATGGGATATTTACGGGCTACGGATATTTGTCTAATTGATGTGACTGTAAGTTTACATTTATGGATTTAAAAAAAATGATTTAACATTTTATGTGGCAGTTTAATTATTTGTTAGTTTATTAAATATAAACGGCATAATTAATTTGGTCGAACAGAATACAGCAAATAAAATGACTATAACTTTAATTATTACATAATACTTAATGAGCTATAAATATTAAATGAACGAATGAACCCCATAAATATTAAATGAAAGCTATATATATAAAATGAAAGTTATAAATGGTAAATGAATATTTACTTTATAATAAATGTTTTATAATAAATAAGAAAGAGATCTTAAAACATTGAACGTAATATGGATAAGGTAATTTTATTATAAAATGATATGATTCAAACGTCATTGTCTGTCGAGCATATTTAAAAAAAGCATAAAAAATCAATACTTTAATAATAAAGAGTAGTTACCTTATTACGGTAAAACATTAAACCACAATACCCAACAGGTTCGTTAACCTGTTTATTATTAAAGCACCGAATGATTTCACAATTACAATATACTACATAAATGCATTTGTGATTAAACTAGTGAAAAAAAAAACATAAAGCGACGATTGGAACGCCAACATAATGTATATCACGTGTATGTGTAAATATGATAAATTTCTTAAAATAAATATAATTAAATATAGTTAGTAAAAATACCGTTTTCCTAACGTATTCTTCTATATCAGAATGACGTAGGTTACACTTTAACTTGTGATATTGAAGAATAATGAACAACAGTAAAATAAAAAATACTGACCTTAAATTTAATATGTCTTTACTTGCTACAAGTAAAACAGCTACGAATAACTAGTTCAAACGTAGAACAAAGACTTGCCTTAGTGCTATGTATGAACAAAATAATATACTACTGAATACTCTTATTTAAGCTTTGAATATATTAAATAAAAAAGGGTATTTCGTCACAAAGGCGATTTTAAAACATTTTATTAAACAAAATCATATGTATTAGATTACTACGTACATAAAAAATATATGCGAATTAATTACACGTTAGCATTTCAATAAAACATTTCTTTTGCATAACCACCTTTATAACACAAAAGCTTTATGGAAACACCCTATCCGTGTTTGAAAAACAAATAATTTTTTTGAATATTTTATCCTGTTACGTTATTTAAAAAAGCAAACGATTTAATGGATACACAATTTATTTTATAAATTAATAGTCTCTTAAAACGAAACAACTTAATATATTAAGCCGTTTAAAATTAATTAGTACATCAATCTTAAAAGGGTTATCCTACAAAAAGTGAGATAAAACAAAATTAGAGTTAATACCGAGAGATAATAAAAATAATCCCTAAGTCGTCTGTTCAAGGATCGTCAGATATAGGCGACTCTGTCGACTGTAAACGCTTTTTGCTCTTATCCTTACATAAGACGTGACTTCCACCTAAACCCTATTGATAAACGACCTTGCCTATTAATTACCCCGACGTCAAATATCACCACGCGACGTGTTTACTTCAAGCTGAGCTACAGACCACTTATATACGGGGAAATTAGTTTTCAAGTTTCTCATTTGATCTCGTGCTCACGTGTGTTAACGTGTCAACTTATATTAGCTGTTATAATTATTTTTTTAGCAGAAACAAACGCTTGCAGTAAATAATCTATTATGTAATTTGAACCTTCCCACAAAAACTTCTGCAATACCAAGGTTTCCGAACTTGATACTGAAGACTATAAAAAAAGGAGTTTCCTAACCGATAAGATGACCGTACTGTTTAGATAAAGCGTTTTAAATAGGTTTAAAAGTCATCCCTTAGTGAGTTAAAGATGTTTCGTATAACTAGGAAAACATGGTAAATCAGTCGAATGTGAGTATGCACTTGTATCGCTATTAAAGCGAGTGAAGCACGTTTAGGGTGCACGTACAAAAAGATCGAAGATCACAGAGAGGTTATGTCGTCCTGGTATCACACGCGTCGAATAGGGCGGCGGCGTGCAAGCGCCAGGGCGGGCGGCCGATCACTGAAGGCGTCCCGGGCGCTCCCTCCTCTCCTCCGCTCCAGCCCCGCAGACTCGCTACAGAATCTCTCAATTATTTTATTGGGAAAGTTAATGAGACGAGAGTCATCGACCGGATCGTAGTGTGATCCCTATGGTTACATCTAAAGGACCGTCTGTGTCTCGTAATGTAAACAATGTTTTGAAAACAAAATTAGCCGTTAAGGATGATATACATCATTAATTGGAAAATGCGAACTATATATATTTTTTTATATATAAAACTATTCAATCAGAGGAAGGAGAAATCCCTTTCCATCCGTTAATTTAACTTGTTATTTTGTTATCAATCAAGTTGGTTATTACTTGTCAGGTTCTGACACAGCTATCAGTTTTTGCCAGTGTCTTTTATACAGTGTAAATAAATTGCATCCTGCACATTCACAGATGTTGACTTACAGAACTGCAATACATATCCAAAACACAGATTAGCAGAATAAACTTTTAAAAGGCTTTTCACTATGAGTAATTTTTTGTTAAATGCTACTAACATACTAAAAATAAATAAACAAATGATAACAATATTAATTTCATTTATTAAATAAATATGTTAACGGAACTTTTCTTGAGTAAATATAATTAGTTTAAACATATTTTTTCATTAAATATAAACAAAATTTATAAAAAGAATATAAATTATACATAATGACGTAGATTGCGATACGACAGCTACGCCATCTCGTCATAACACAGACCCACATTACGACGAGTTAATAATTTAGGTTTTTTTTGTATTTCATTTTAATAAGAAATATACTTTATTCCACATATCTATAATGCATACTTTATTTTATGAAACTAAATATTGTATGAGATCAAAGTTACACATTACAATACTTATCGATCTTTAAATCTTAAATCAGAACCTTTCCCCACATAAATAATGGATGGGTAAGTAGAAACAGATTCTAATTTATACGTGATTTGTGTCGATGTGATCAAACATAGGCGCGGCCTCCCGGGGAGTGTCCTCTGTCAGAGAAAGGGACATGGATTGACCGGCGGTATCCCCTCCACGGCCAAATTGTGTAGATACAGCATTAAGAAAAATATATCAGAACCAACGAGTTGTATTTAAGGTAGCTATATTATTGTATATTTTAGATTACTATATAAATACAATCAAATATCCGTCTCTCGTAGAGCTAACCCTGTAATAATATTTTTATATTGTTTAGAGAAAAACCTTGGTTCTATGAGGTATGATGTGATACTTTAACTTGTTGTAGGTACTCTCTGGGTTGTAGCAACAAAAAATTAAAGAACATGACCTTTCATAGTTCATTATTTATTGATTGATTAAAACAAATATAATAAAGCAGGGTAACACCCAAAAACGGTTTAAATTACTGTCCCATATTTTTACAGAAAAGCGTATGTATGTATTACATGGACATTTGATACTTTAAAACCTTTTATTTATATTATAAAAATACTAGGTTATCATAAACTTTAGTAGGCTGTCAGCGAGCGGAGCCGGGATATCATCTTTTTGAAAACGCGCAGCCATGAATATGCATGGAATGAGCGAGGACGGACCCGGTCAAACACAATGGGGTTAAAAACTAACATGCAACTACAATAAAACAACGTCAACATATGGTAATGTTGAATACATTTTGGTTTGCAAATACCTTCTATTTTTAAAAACTTTTATTACTTTCTATAAATATCACATGTATGAAGATTATGAAAAAAAAAAAATAATATGAAAAATTGGATTTTTAAAAGATTTATGTACCGTTTAGGATTTTTACATAGTGTGTAATGTGTTACAAGCACATAAGTTTTATTTAATTTATTGTAATGTTGTTTTCTAAATTGCTTTTATCTTTTATTAATGTTTTTATGTTTTAAGCGTCTTACTCTATAGTTACTATACTATACTAGGTAGGTACTATAGACTGGTGGAGAATGCTTTTAAGCATAAAGTCCGCCTATTGTACTAGTTTTGGGCCAATAAAGTCTAAATAAATAAATAAAGTATATTTTGAGTAAATATATAATTTTAGGTATTACGTACTTTTCAATTAGCACCGCAAAGTGATCCACATTTATATACATCCCCGAGTTCACGGAACTCATTAAAAATTTTGCGCAAATGAAGGTTCAGTCGTGAGCTCATTACAACTGTTGCATTAATACTTTTTGTAATGTTTACGATTTATACAATTTTAAAATTACTTACTTAAAATTAAACCTCACAAATACTATTAACGACACAATTAATTACCTACAGTAAATATTCCAATTCCAGACAAAATCCCAGTATTCTTGTTTATATTTATAAACACGCTTTTTTACCTTCAACTGTCAACATCTCTGAATATTGATTTTAACTGACGAAGTCCAGCTTCAAAATCATTATTACAAAATCAAAGTTATAACTGCTTATGATGATTCATAAGCAGTTATAACTTCTTAATTTCAACCATTATTTATATAAAATTTAAATAAGCTTCACCAAACATTAAATTAAGTAAATAATGTATAAATAAAAACAAATAATTATTTATATATCTATACCCAGTATCTACTCTTCAAGAAACAAAGAAAACTGATATAATATGAAAATTACGTTATGACCAAAAACTAAATTTATCATAATATGTATCGTTAGTAAGATTTAGTGGCTATTAAATTTGAATATACAATTTTAAAATTTTAGTACACCACCCTCCTAGAGAGAAAACAAACCTAATGCAGGTATAAATTGAGGTTAACATAGCACTGTGCCAGATGTGTGTATGTAGGTGTATGAATATATGTGTGGATGTGTGTGTATTGTTCAATACGAAGCCCGGTGTTTTCGCGTGCAACGGATATTCGAACTACCTATTACCGATTAAAACACTCTGTCATATTGAATAATAGCATTGTGGTCTACCAATAACTGTACTGTTTCAAAATCGATTTAAAAATACTACAAACATTCACGATTTTATCGATCTCTGTATAATTAAATAAATGTGTTAAAAAAATTAAAGTTTCTATACAAAATTGTAAATACGAAAAGAAAAGTATTTTATATGCTAAAAGAACAGGCCTGAATGCTCATAACGTAAACAACGTGAAATAGGCTTCGTAGTTTGGCGAAACAGCATCGGAAAGCCATTACAAAGGTGCCGCGGGGCTGAACCCACGACCCCTATTACCATTCGACGTGCGTACTGAGTACAACGATTGCGCCCTGCTTACGTACGATTCAAGAATCGACTGATCCATCATCTGATGTTTTAAATTGGGCCTTAACAATGCTCTGACCTCTGAAGTTAATATATTAGAAGTATATTATGTAAACATTATGTTTAATTTTATAGTGGTCCAAATAAATCTCAATAATTTGCAAAAAAATATATAAGAATTAAGAAGTAATCTAATGGTAGATTTTATAAAATATGTGTCATTAAAATAATTACTAAATTACTATTTAACAGTTTCTAGTAAATTAACATATCCTTAATAAATATAAAATGAAAAATTCATAAACATTTTTTTGTTTTTTTTAATTTTTTTACTACTTTTGCAGTTAAGAATAATATCGAAAACGTCATAAACAAACTTAATCTGCTCGCCCCCTTCCAGATAAAAACGATCAAATATAAGAAATGTAAAATTTATGAAGACCGGTACATACACGATAGTGGCAAAGATCACAAGTTCAAATCTTGCCCGTATTGATGAATTTTTCATGTATTTATTTAGAGAAATAATAAGCATATAGCTAACACAATAAACGATTAAAATTAACATGTTATTTTAAAATCCTTTACAGTAGAACCTAAATATCCTTTTTCATAAACCATGCGGACCCGACGCAGTTACAGGCTACAGCTACTGTTTAATACAACCAATGATATCATCGCAATACATACGATATAAACAATTAATATAGAATTGAAAACATTAATTCATTTTTAAGCTTCAAAGCAATTCCATCGCTACGTCGGTATTCGAGGCACGTATGGCGCGATTGCCAATACCTGGCCTGAAATATGCCGTAAAACGTGTTGTAAATAATATATATCAGAGTTTTGTTCGAAACGTTGCCATTTCTATTGGTACATGGTGTAAGTAACGGAGTACGTAGCAAACCAATATTATATCCTCTGAATTACAATCATTGGTCAGGAAATCTTTTTAATAAAATAAACCGAGCAAATGTTAACAAAAAAATATGTTATATGGTCCAACTAATTGTATATGGTCAACTAATTGTATATGGTCTAACTAATAGTATATGGTCCAACTAATTGTATATGGTCCAACTAATAGTATATGGTCCAACTAATTGTATATGGTCCAACTAATTGTATATGGTCCAACTAATTGTATATGGTCCAACTAATAGTATATGGTCCAACTAATTGTATATGGCCCAACATATATGTGACTGTTGGATGATGAATGTGAGTTATGAGTCGTCATGAGTGGATCACTTCAATAGTATGACGATATCATGGATAGGTATTCTAAAATGATTGCTTTTGAAGCATGTGATAGGTATTCTCGAATGGAGAGCATTGATATATTGTACTTATTTAAAACGTATCTTTAACATTTTACGTAAAATGTTTTTGAAAGTTAAGTACAGTGAGCGAAAACTAGGGCTGTGTTATTAATAAAAGCAAAGTGTCGATATTATATAAGTAAAATTCATAAAAATGTATTACACGTTTTAATCTTCTAATGATTACGGCTTTACAAACAGTTTATGTATTAGAGGACAATATCCCTCTTATTTGCCATTCGAATGTTTAAAACAATGGATAATTATAGGAAAATTAAAACACTTGTACCTATAATATAGCCCAGCAGACTGTGCTGAGTCATGTTCTAATATAAGTGCAGGTTCAATTTCAAGGCATTGGAACAGTAGCTATGTAAGTTAAAATGCTGCATCATCATCTGGTAGGAAGTGTAAACACATGTGCTAAAAGTAATAAGCAAAAAAAATCATACTTGAATAATTATTATTAACTACTAATATTCTCATAACGACTTGCTAGACGGTACTTCAGCAGTACCTGGCGGTGACTTGCAAATAACAACAAAGCAGATGAGCAAAAAATCATTTTCAATTTTTTTTTATTATATACTAATGCTTTTTGTTGAACAACATTTTTCTTCAATATCTGAGGTGTATAAATGTTGATTATTGGCCAATGTGAGAACACGCAACACTTCCTAATAGTATTAAAGTGAAGTAATGATTTGCGAAAAAAATACAAAAAATCTAGAACTCGGTTCCAGCGCCACCTATCGATTCCAAGTGGGAATCTAAACCATCCAGAGATCCACATAATCACATAAAAAATGACAAAAATGTGTCCAGACATGACACTACTGTACTTCTGTGATAAACAAACGAATAGAATAGTTACATATATTTTTTGGATAATTGAAATAGAATTTGGCATGTTACGAAAAACTGTCGATAGCTTTTGCAAACTGTAAATATTACAGTCACATCTGTTTGTCGACTAGCACATTCTTACGTAATACCTAAACGCTTAAAAATGTGGTAAGAAACAAAGAATCAAAATAACACACGGTTACATTTATTTTTTATAACACTTTATCGCACACAAATTGGTATATGTTAAACATGGTATCATGGTATCAAAAACAACAAGTTAGTGGAAAAGTCAAAACATTTGGTACAAAGGTGACCTTACCATTAAAAGTGATCTCTTACAGGCAACTCACATGCTCTTACTAACATTTAATTACTATCAAAATGTGTATAAAAACTTGTAATGATCAAATGTTATGTAAGCCTTTCTGTACCTATAGAGAACTAAAATTAAAAGAAATATTGAAGACTTAGGTGTTTAAACGATGTGTAACTTCATACCATTTTGGATCGTATCAAAAATTTCTAGATATAGATAATATAGTTTGCACATTTGATACCATATTTATGTATATATGTATTCAATAACATCGATATATCTAGATTGAAAATATTTATTAGGTATAAAGTAATCGTTATAATAATACATAGGGGTTTGATCACTCAAACAAAACAAAAACCCATTTCCAGAACAAAAAGATTTGGATATTTAGGTACCTACATAAAGTATCATCTACTGGGTACTTTAAAGTGATGTCATGTTGTTATATTAAAGTAAAGACAATGACATAATAACTTTTATGATACTATAATACAAACATTATAAAACTGAAAAGAAAATTCTTATAACAAATATTAAGTATGGGCCAAAAATTAAAAAATAAAAAGTTTTATTACGATACAGATTTTGTATGGACACCTGTATCATAATATTACTTTTTATTCATAACGATACACCTATACAACCTCCAGCTGGACCAAGGAGGTTGAACCTCTACTTTAAAAAAAAAGGTTTTAATGAACGAGTCCGCGGCGACGCAACACGCATGCGCAATCGATGTTTACGCCTTGGCGCCAACATTTGACATTTAATAAATCTGTTGTATTCAGCGTTTTATTTGCAATATTGTTTTACGTATTATAGTATAAGAGTAGATAAAGTAGTGTATGACACTGTACATAACTTGGTCCTACAACATTTGTGTGACACTATAAAAAAAACTCGCCTGCGGCTCGTTTTTTTAAAGCACACTCGTGTTATAAGAACCCTTATCATGCAACAGTATCATAATCTACTATTAATAAGTTTTGAATATCTTAACATTAAAGGTGCATAATTTCGAATGTAATAAAACAGGGGGCGTAGCTCAGATGGTAGAGCGCTCGCTTAGCATGCGAGAGGTACCGGGATCGATACCCGGCGCCTCCAATTTTTATTTTAAAAGTATTTTTATCCTTTTTCCAATTAAATATCACATTGCTAACTCAACAATTTTTATTGCAAAATTATCTTTACAAAGTTTATTTTATATTCTTAGAAATATCTTCCTTATTTTACTCAGTAACGGCACGAATTGACAAAAATTTTAACCCTCATTATCGATTGTTCTGTTTTTTATAGGCTTTTGTGGATGGCTGAGTACAAACTACTGTGATTAACCAAGTTCATATACTGATATATTGAATAAATATGGAATAAAAATGTGTCTACAGTTTACACCAAAAACTCTAACTCACTGAGGGCGACAGGGACGCGACGGTAGGAATCACGCCACAGATGCGAGTCATGTACGTGAGGGAAATTGTTACATTCTATTCTATATTTATCAAAACTAAACAAATAGATATTTGTGACCAATTTATATTACTGCGATATTGTTGTATTGTTGACATTTGATATAAAAGAACTAGATCTGCTTATCAAATATTTCTAAACGATTTAATCCTAATATAATTTTATTTTTGTCAGGGTAGGTACCTACTGTCGCGACCATTGTTAAAGTTAAGTTAAACCAAACATAATTTATAAATTTAAACTAATATTTATTGGAAGTCAGTATTATTTACAATAATATCACGAATATAAATTTAAACTTTTTATTTGTTATATTATTAAAGCGTCGTCCTATTGCAATTACTAATACCTAAATAATTCGAAAATACAATAGAATCCTTCATTGAAAAAAATACAAAACGTAATTCCTGACAAGTAATTCTCACAATATAAATATGGTAAGGAATATTCTGAATGGTTATAGAAGACCAAAAAAAAAGACAATATTACTTTATTTTCTATCGAGATATTTATTCCAATATCTTCCTTCTTATTTTATTTCAAGAATCAATATTAAAGGATCGCAAGAAAAGTTTTAGAAATGCAAAACAATAGATTCCTGCGTAAAACAGAATAATATAGAAAAAACTTATTTAGCATAAGGAAAAGGGACTCGGGCGTCTCGTGGGGTAAATCAGAGGCTCAATTGAATTTAGTCGCGAACTAATTTCAATGGACGCTGAGACCCAGCGCCTTGTCGCGGGGTATCGATGAGGGGACCCGATAGCTTCACAATTTCGTTATAGGTATAATTCTAAAACTAAATGATAAAGTATATGAGATCTTGTCTTCTATATATGAATCTCTCTTTGGCTAAAAAAAGACATGAATTTAATATATCAAAGATGGGAATGTTATAAGAAGAATGTGTAGAGTAAGAAATTAAGTGGTTTATGTGACAAATAGTGGCAGATAGTGATCGAAATAGTATAA
Organism: Napeogenes sylphis; assembly: GCA_959347405.1. NCBI lineage: Eukaryota > Metazoa > Arthropoda > Insecta > Lepidoptera > Nymphalidae > Napeogenes > Napeogenes sylphis. Next base: position 27,450,189 of record OY365777.1, on the reverse strand, counting down.
GGTAGTGTGATGTGGACGAAATGAGAAATACTTGTCGAAGAAAGTTATGTCAATGTGGAGGTGCCATAAGGAAAAACGAACCTCTAAGAAAATATGGCAGGTTATATGAAATATGATAGATGCGTTTGGGATTTCTGATTTTATTTCTAACAGAATTATGGAAGAAGTTGACATGCTAGGTTAACCCAATGTAATTGAGAAAAGTGCCATATAGGTTTGATGGCAAGCTTAAAACAACCACTTTTCGATAAAAGGAAATTACAATAAAAAAACAAAACTTTAAAAGAAATATCTATAACGTTCTAAATGTAATAAAATATTTCTTTTTCATATCATACAAAGTAAAGATATCATAAAATTATCAGTAAAGCAGCACTCTAAACAAACATTCGAACTGTTAAGTTTTGCAAATTTTAATATTCTAAAACATATTTTTCTTTCTTAGTACATAAATCACAACTGTTTTTTAAACTAATATTTTTCTTCAATTCAATTATTTATTCTGCATCTACTTAATTTATTTGTTTGATCTAATAAAATCTTTCTCTGGCCGCAGGGAAGACATGCAAATTAGGAGCACGTATGCGTCGAGTACCAGGGCGTCAGAGATGACAAAGAGTTCAAGAGTGTGTGCTACACTCGAGTCCTTTCATATAGCGCAACTTTCAACTACAAACAAGGGTTCTATTTCATTTGTAGAACGTAGACTGTGACTTCTAAGAATATAAACTAATTCCAATTAGCAACTTATTAAATAAAATAGTCATAAAATTATATGCTAATTTTAGTATGGAGCATAAGTTTATAAGATTAAAATAGTACTGCTTTGGGAGTTAGAAAAAATATAAGTAAGTAGTTGAACAAATAACTTTACAATAAAGCGTTTTTTTTTTGTTTATTTGATGTTTTATTATTTCTATTCAATATGAGATATAACAAGAGAGTTTATACGAGTGTAGAGTAACTAAAAGCCTTCTTATTGCTTTATACTTCATCATAAACTTATGACATCTCGTGGATTTATTTGGAACCTGGATATCGAAGACAATAGCTTTCATGTTGCTTTTACCTTAAACTCAAGTCTGCAACCAGCGCCATCTCTGCGTTGACGAAGAAGCTTAGTGAGTTTCAAAAACACGAAGCCTTTACGAAAGGTATGGAAGTTTAGAAGAGAGCACCTTAACCAAATAATTCAAAGCAACTTTGCTAGATGGCGCTAGTGAGGCAATTTAAATAAACCTTCCCTAGGGGTCTTGAAATATGATTATTCATTTTATTTTTTTTCTTACAATATCTTTCCTGTTACTGACTATGACAACCACACGTCACTTACCTGAAATATAAAAACATTGAAGAATATTATTACTTGTGAATATTTTATTTCTATACCTAAAAATTTTATCAATTTACAACCATTCAATATTCTTCTAACATCTGTACGTCAATTAATAGTCAATAGTCAATAGTCATTTATTCATAATATACATTACATGTCAAACAGTTTTGGATACATAATTATTTATATGTCACAATTACACATATAGTTCCATTGTAATTTTAAATTGTATACATGTCAAAAATATTATTCATTATATTATGTCAAAATTATATAAATTAATTAAAGATAAAGATTTTTTTTTTATAAAAAAGATTATTCAATCTCTGATATTACCTTTGAATGTCAATTTAAAATGATGTTATATATTTAGTCAAATTTTATATTTAAAATTCATTGTAGTTGTAAAAATACCTTTTATATTAAAAGTAAAATTTAATTGTGGGGTTGTAATAATCTGGAAGTTTCTATCTATATAATATCTATCTTTATGAATAAATACTCATGTCCAAAACAATAAATCGGTCAGTTTATGTTTCAATATATGTATCAGAACATAAAAGTAAATAGAATAGAGGTACGTCACTGGTCCCTCGGGAAGTTGATCGGAAGCTCACTCGTGGTGGACAGAGATAATACATTGTATGAACTAATGTTTCTAGTGAGATAATAATTTATTAATGTATCTGAATTAAAATAATAATGTATTTCTTTTTATAATTAAAACTTATAAAATTATAACTTTTTCCATGTATTAGAATAGTTTGATTCCCAAACTAATAATAAAATCTATTTAAACATAAACAATTTAATATGTAATTACAAAACATTCTTGTCCAGCCACATAACAGTATTACCTAGACATTTTAACAAGTTACCACAGGAATGTTTGGCTGCCCTAGTAACGTAATTGACAAAAAGGGTTCGGCCACAAAAAACAGCGAGTGAGCCAGTGTGAAGAATGTGTAATATGTCTATTAGGTGGAGGATTTCACCGCGGACAGCCACGTGTCAACTAACGACCCGCACAATTTATCACTACAGCTCAGATAGTAATCTATCAGGTCTCTCATCAGAAATAGAATCCGCGTTTTTATTGGTATTTAATACTTGGATTACATATTCTGTATACCTGAGCTATTATTGCAATAGGTTTATACTAATAAATTTAACACAATTCATAGATAAACATCTGTACAGATAACAGTAAGTAATAAGTAAAGTAAAATAGTAAATATAAAGACAACTTTGTGTAATATGATTCTTAAATAGTATAAATATTGTAACTTAATCTATTAAATCAATAAATTAATTGTTTGTTATAAACACGATGGAGCTGATAAAAGCCTCGTGGATAAAAGCTCCCTTTTAAAAATTAAGATAATAAAAAAAAAACAACTACCTTATTTTTATATTATATACTACAAATGGCTATTGATTTATTAGCTGCTGTCACTGAAAGGCAAAAAAATGACTACGCGAATAGGCAACGCATTCGGTTGGAGCATCAAACTGAAAGTTTTATGACCTTAATGGATCACAGGCAGAAAACGCACCTGCTGCTGTAGTCAGACAATTTTAGGGATTTTACTAGCAATCAATGAGTACCAGATTTTACATATGGACACTTATTGTGGGGATGAATACAGTCTATTCTTAGGATGAACAATAGTTTTAAATTGTATGCTAGAATAAACTATAGTTGAAAAAAACAGTTTCTAAAAAATCATTTTTAGAAATTGTTGTTATTTTTGTATTATGATTATTGCATAGGCCTGGTCATAACACTCCTTCTACAAATACTACTTAATCCTATAAATATTAATTTAACAAAATATAGAAATACTGCCTTGCTATAAAATTAAGGTTTCACAAAAGTAAGCGACGTATTTTAATGAAAATTCGTATGGTGATGGCTTATAGTTTAATCCAACATAAAGGATTCTTTTCATAATGGAAAATTATCTCAATAGGGTGGAGTGGAATGGGGTGTCAAGTAACAGAATCACAGTTATTGTCTTGCACTTGTGGGTCTAGTCAGTCATTTAGTAGTGGGCCGTCAGTCATTTTTAAGACCCTTCAAAAGCTTGTTCAGACATTGATAATGAGTTATATAACACTAGGGGTCGCTCGCGACTCCATCCGCGCGTTTTTTAGTGTTTCCTCAGCGCACGCGAGGAAAGCTCTCAAAAAAGCAATCTTTTCCCGTTTTTGCAGCATTTTTCATTGCTGCTTGACTTCTATAAGTCACAGCGAGATGACATATAGCCTTCCTCAATAAACGGACTATTCAACACAAAAAGATTTTTTCAATTCGGGCCAGTAGTTCCAGAGATTAGTGCGCTCAAACAAACAAACTCTTCAGCTTTATAATATTAGTATAGATAAGAATGTAATTTTTTTCTATTTGAAGGAATGTAACCTTGTTACTTATATATACATCATTTTTCATGTTTCAGCAAAAATAACAATATTCAAAATCGACAGTCCTATCTTTTAGCTTAAGCATGGCCAGGTATGTTTTTTAAAACAGACCATATTTTAGTAGTTCAATTGATCAAATAAGGGACGAGTGTCAAATCTAATTACGAAAAAAGATAAAACCAATGCAATTTGCTAGTTGTAACGATATTTGTGGATTCGATTATACTTGTTAAACTGGCTTACAATAAATTATTATACGTATGCCTATGTCCATTTCCTAGAAAATTTTTAACGCTGCATTTAAAATAAGGAAATCTGATCAAAGTTTGGAAGCGATATACCAGTAACTTACACCTCTCTATACAAACTTGCAAAAAAACTGAAGTAGGTAAGTGACTCAGGAGATTTTTAAATTACGAATTATCTTTACGACGGTCAGATAATATTCAACATGTTTTAGTAGTCCAAAAAAACACGATACAGCTTTACGATTACAATAAACGACAATTATCAGATAGCGGGTGTCAACAAACACATATTGCACACATGTACTTTAGAGTAATATAAAACTGTGATATAACTCTAGATAATACTTATCTAATGAAACTTTTTTTTAACAATTAGGTACAAATATACAGGGTTATTTGTAATTAGTTGACCTCCTCTGGCAGGCAGTTTCTCTGCATCAATCCCAGCAACATTTGTTAGACACAGTAAACACGAAACAAACAAATTTATGCTCCCTCTTTTACTTATTACTCTGTATTTTGTAAGAAGTACTTAAAAGCTCAACGCCCGGGCGCCATACCTACGCTCAGAGTTAATGTCAGTTCAGAGACATTAAATAAATTTTGTATGAGAAAATTCAAATTTTAAAAAGTCATAGAACAAATGTTGTTAGGATTGATGTAGAGAGGCTGCCTGCAAGAGGTGGTCAACTAATTAAAAATAACCCTGTATATAAATATATATATGTTTTTGTAATACTATGATTATTGGACAGATTATTTCTGTAAAGCTATCGCCAACGACAGATATAGGCCTGAAACCAATGTTGGCTTTAACAACCAACCAACCTACATTCCCAGGGCAATAAAACGAATGTCGTTGATAGGTTTTCCGACATGCTAATGGCATCTTCCGTTGAAATGAAACGTTCACATTTAATTATTGATATATCATCTACTTTAACGGCAAAGTGAATCGAGTTTAATAAAAAACTTTAGCTTCTCAGAATTTGATAAAAAAAATTGAAAACAAGTTTCCAAGAGATAATAATTAATATTGTTGAAGGAAGTAAACTTCAAAAGACAAATAATTGCGTTGAATTTATTTAGAATATCTGTCAATATAAGATTTATAATCGATTATTATGAAGAACATTCGCAGGAATTCGTTTAAGACGTTTTGAAATTTTTGGTACAATTTGTATACGTGTACAACATCCAAAATAAACTTTTTTTAAAAGTATAACCAAAAACAAAAGTTAAATATATTTTAATTCAAAACGGTAATATGTAATTAAAAAATGTGATGTTGATAACACAAAAAATAGAAGACTCTTACGCACAAAAAAGATAAGATACAAGTCGAGATATAAATTTAAACTTAATACAAAGTTAACTTGACTAATTTGAAATTCAAGAGTAATTAGGTTTTAACAACAGAATGACAACGGGGGCGTGATAGAATTTTTCTCGTTCTTTGTAGGTTTTTATAAATCAATTTGCATTATACTTGATTCCTGAACGTCGTTATGACATTTTTTCTTTGTAAGTAGTCTCTACTAAATAGTATTACTAATATACTAATATAAGATTATATTACACGATTAATAAACCTTATATTATAAAATAAAAAAAAAGTAAATAAAAGGGATTAAAACAGTTAAATAAAACAATAATGCCTACAGAGTACATTTCCAGAGCACTGTAAAACAAACATTGTTAAACTGAAATTTAACGAAAGGCAATACAAAACATGCAGTTTTTTCGTATTTAAGTTAAAAACTAAAGTAGTAAAGTTTGAGAATTGAACCATTGAAGTCGTTTACTTTTTCATTGTATTTTGTTTTATTCAAAAACGCAACTGTGATGTCAATGCAATTTATGTAAAGTTAAGAGTATTCTAAACTTTAATAGACACAATATATATACAAACTAATGTAACAAGCAGGTACCTACACGTAGAATAAATGACACATATAAACAACACACAAACACAATGATATATATAAAACTTACGGGTATGAATAGTGTACCGACCTCGCATATAACCAATTCATAGGACTGAAATAGTTTTAAAAATAATTTAAACTTTAAGCGTCCAGCGGCGATATGAAAACATGAACTTGTAAAAATTGAAAATCGCAAATCGTGACGGTACTGAATATTGAAGTCTGCATGGAATTTATTTAAATAGATTGTGAAATAATAAAATAAAATTTATTATAGATTATTTTTCTTTAATATAAAGGAAATAAGAATAACAAATATGATTTATGTTTATTAATTCTAACTTTATTAACTAAATCTACATATTTAGTCGTAGCCGGTTTAGTCGAAGCGAGTTCACGTTGGATATTGTATGAATAAAACAACTAGCAGATGTGGCTTGGCGTTGCGTCGGTGCTCGGTGTTACATAAGACGCCACTCGTACCATAGAGCAAAGCGGAACGTGTACGATGAATGAATGAATGATTTAATGTGCGGTCAACATCACTCTACACAATAGAGACACTACACTATGAAACGTTAGCATATTTCCATTATTAACGACTAAATGCTTCTCTCCTCATTATGTGGAATAAGTACATAATCGAATCCGGATAAGATGGGATAACATTTTGATTATATGAATGTAACTATATTTCGTTACTCTTCATTTATGAAGCGGATATCAAAAGGCAATATTTACTTCATTCTTATTTCAGCATCGCTGTTCGCACGCCTGTAAAAGACTAATGCTTTCTATAAGTGAGAATGGTCCGCGTATAATAAAAAAAATAAGCTAATCTCCGACGAAGCGGGCATCAAAGGATAATTTAAACGTATCATAAATTTTGTCGATGAAATGAAAGAAAGTAAATAGGATCGCTTAATAAAATCTCATCTCGTGGAATGGTTTCTACTGAGCGACGGCTGACTTGGCGGGCAGTCCGGGAGAGCAATAGCCCAGGTCTCGAGATCGCTCGTTAAGTAAAGGTTGACGCAATCCACAATAAACCCTAAGTGCACTAGCATAAAGCACATTATCACGAAAGAAGTAGTAAAAGAATAATATAAATGAAACTTTCAGATTAAAGTGCTTGATTCCATTTTAACTATATAATTGTCGGGAAAGCAGACTCCATTCTGGCTCATTTATTTTAACGGCTATTGTGATAAATTATTAATACTGCTTAAAGGATCTTTTTGAGCAGATGTAATTAAAATAAATATTATCTTTTAAAACAAACTCTAATATTAAATGTAGCAATATCGTTATTAATTTGACTTTTTAATATGCTCTTTATATAGTGACAAAAGGACAATGTAATCTTTTTACACCAGTTAAGCACCAGAAAAAAAAATATGCATTATAAACCGTCGTTGTATCAGATGTTGAAAATGTCCTTTGTTTTAATTATTTTGTTAATTAAATACTGAAGGAAAAGAAACATCAGGGCGTATGACAGTTGCCAACGACCGGGCACACACAATTATTTGTTTGGGTCCTGACCCACAATTACGAGCAAACAAGGCGATTACGAAAATTGTGGGACTGTATATTTAGACATATTAGTTTTTTTAAGTCAGAAGAGTAATTAGAAGAAATAAATACCTACTTTAAATATGCGAATAACAGATACCTATTAGGTAGGTATCTGTTATTTATATAATATAAAACAATATTTAATTTAGTAATTGATACGGATATATTAAATGTAATAATTTGGCAACGATACTACACCATTATTAGTACACTATATATTATCAATAGCTATTTTGAGGTTTCCCGCCAGCAATAAATATCGATATTGCGTGTCAACATCAATTTTAGGTGTGGATACTACCATTAACAAAAAATTATACAAGAAAACCTCAATTTTATACTATGCCCATTAGTTTGTTCCCAAATTTGTGAAAAAATATTATAAATAATAGTATTACTTTTTTTTATTTATCATAACATTTTTCCATACGTAGTACCAGGAGATAATAGACATATAGAAGGTTACAAGTAAGGCTATTGTTATTCCTGGCATTAAAGCGAGGTCAGCTTTTAGATACAAACACTTAACTTTCCTGTACTGTTCACTTAACGTTTATTTGTTCAAATTGTCTGAATATTTATCCACCCTTTTGCCTTTTTAGTCAATTATTATGTTTCCCTTTTATTTTCCATATTTCATCCTTGGAACGTTGCAAGGATAAAAAAAAGTGATAAGATGGATAATGGAACCCCGCAATACTGCTCAAGTAAATTTAAATTCAAAACTCCAACTCATCCGACTCTTGGAGCGAGGGCGGAGCACAGGTTATTGGCTCCCGATGAAATATTGATGAAGTTACGGCCGATCGCTAATGTAAATATAGACCTTACGTTATGAAGGTTGTTGCCTACTTAAAACTCAAATTTATGTTTTAAATAAAGAATATGAGTTAAGAAAGCTTAGATAATAATCTCTATGTTCCTACCTATGTTCTATAAATGTAATGTTCATTTCTAATATTTATTATGTAGCATTTTTCACTTAAAGTTTTTTAATCTATTCTACTATGTAAATTGACAGTTTAGAAGGGTTTTAAAAGTAGTTTAAATGTTTACCCGGGTATTTAGCGAAGCAACTACGATTCTACGAAGAATTTAGATATGTATTTACTTTGTATAGGTACTTAGTATTTAACGTGTATGATCTTAACAACATGAATATTAATATAATTAGAAACTAAACTAAATCTTTTCTGAAGTAATTAAATATTTTAAATATATATAACATATTCCATGGCTGGTAAGCTCTAAAGTAATAAAAAAAGTTATAAGTTTTAAACTAATTAGAATTAGAAAAAAAAATAAAAATAATGCACTTTTGGTAAAAGTAATAGACAGATAATGCAAATAAATAGTGTATTTGTTGTATTTGAATTTTTACACCAATAAAAACCAAAGCGGTATTCATATTCATATTAAATTCAAATTTAGAATTTGCAATTCTTACTCGAGAATCCGAAATAGCATTGAAAGCGGCCGGCATACAAAAACCCTATCAATAAATTATACTCTCAAAACATTTCCATGCACAAATCGTATAAATGATGGAATCGTTTGTTTTTCTACAACACGTAACTAAACACTGACTCTTGAGTATAAAAAGTCCATTCCATTCCATTCATTCATTCATTCATGCATTCCAGTCAATACCTGCTGCTCTTTTACCAATAGTGTTTTACGTTTGATCGCTGCGGCTTTACACACACCCATTTTAAAACATTTTCACGATCCTCAAACATACAATATATTTTACCACCGCCTGGAACAAGTTTGCGCAAGCTTTAATAATGGTTAGTCAACAAACTAAACTGTGGGTTGGATCACAGGCGTACGAAATAAATAAACGGCGGCATTTATACTTTAATAACGTTTTAAACATACTAAAAAGAAACATTTATTAAATATATTGGTTAGCGTACGGCAATGAAATATCGTTTTATATCTGTTAAATTAATAAAAGGTTTTAATTAAACTAGCGCACAACATTTCCGCTGCAGCTCCTAACTTGAGGCATAATCAAAGCTCTATTGTTCAGCTCAAAGTTCCGGAGCGGTTGATGAAACTATTACGGAGTTGTTGCAGCCATCACTTCGATACAAGCAATTTATAGGTAAAAAGAAAATCAGCTTTTAAAGTAAAGTTAAAACTGCAAGAAAATAGTCCATCGCAAATAAGTATACCTACATAATAAATAGCGTTATTTTGAATCACATTATTAGGTAACAATATAAATAAATAGAACAAAAATCAGTTTATCCAGAAATTTCGGTGAGTGAGGTGTTTTAGGAACAACAACTTGTATTAAATTACTGTCATGTTTCTTAGAAAAACACAGTTAAGAGGCCATTACTGTAGCTACGAAGAAAAGATTTACCTTCCTACGATGAGGGTAGATTTAGAAACTTGCCATAAATGGTTGCAGTTAATAAAATGTATATTAATTTAATTATATACAAAGGCATGATTACTTTATCATAGACGTTTACTTTTCATAACCCTTTTTATTATTAAATTTCCGAGCGAAATCCACAACTCCTGTTGAATCTTTTGACATAATAATTTATACATTGCACCCGAAGCTATGGCGCTACGAACGTAGCGATTGTAGCGTTGCAATATGTTCGTAGATAAGCCGACGCGACGTAGCAACTTCACTGAGCTACGAGACGGATTCTACAGACTTCAGCTAATTCAAAATGTACATAACGAAATACCACATAACTTGACGAAACAGTATAATATACATAGATTTTAAATATTAGAGGAATAGTCCGTGACATGAGTTTAAAAAATTATAATGTATAGAAGGAAGTTCCCGACTCGAAACAATAACCTATGGATCACATAAACAATTGCAACTCATGGAAAACAAACCCACTACCGCCAAAGCCACTTGGTGTAGACTAGACCAAAACGTCGTCAATATGAAATAATTTTAAAAATATATGGTATGTTTCTATTTTTCCAAAAATATTTATTTGCAATAGCTCACATTTACAAACAAAACGGAATGAATGATACCACAAAATATAAATAGTATTATATCAGTTAGTATTTTTTAACCACCCCGTTGGTCGAGTGGTTAGCGCAGACGCCTAACGTGTCACGGCGCAATGGGGCTCGGGTTCGATTCCCGGCGGAGACAGGCATTTATGTGATAAGCATAGATGTCTGTTTTTCGGGGTTGGTCGTTTATTAAATTTATTCTCAGTATTTATATGTGTATTTCTATGTATTTGTATCGTTGTCTAACACCCTTAACACAAGCAAATAATTTGCTTACTTAGGGGTTAGATCAATGTGTGTAATTTGTCCTGATATTATATTATTATATTAATATTATTATTATGTAAAACCTTTAACGATTTGCAATGATTGTTTTGCCTGGGTTATAACAACAATGTTAGAAATCACATTCGGAGAAAATAAAACATACTTGACATATTAATTCTTATTTCAAGGGTTAAAAAGGTTTCTCTATAAGAACCTTGATAAGATTTAACTAATTGTATATTATTTATTATATACCTTCTTATCACGGTAAGATATAATGAGCCATCGGGTTTTAAACTGCCTTGCCCACAGAGATGTTCCAAAGATCATCATCCAATAGCTGTATTTAAAATCAATGTAAAACAGGGTTATCATTTTATAAATCACGATATATTTAGTGCAGTGGATGCTGTACTGTATAGTCTGAGGGGAGTAAGTGAGGCGTAGTGTAGGGGGAAAGGAATTAGCAAGCTGTTAGCACGAGATCGAGAGGGTTGATCACTTTATCTTATTATGTTTGAAAGCTCCACTTAGACTTGTGCTTATTACTGTTATAGATTTTAAACGATCTGCCATCTAGTTATATTGTGTTTAAAGCTATTATTAAATGTCAGACATATTTAAAGGGGTTTAACTCACATATATTTTACGTTACAACTTAACGTAAATAGATAATTTTATTTTGCCGTATTAAATATAAACCTGGTTTTATATTTATCTAGTAATATTTGCATAAATATGGAAATCCATAATCGTTCGGGTTGCACTTCCAATATTACTTACTTCATGAAGTTTACAGAAATCCTCATTGTCATATAAATTGTTCTCCAACAATTCAACTTCTTAAGATAAGTATTTCTAATAATCGTACTTAGTTTCTGTCTACTTTATGAAAGAAACTAAGTTGTGCTTTGCGGTAAGTAAGCCAAGACAAGCCTTCTATTTATACATATATTAAGTTATAATTTTAGTACAACAAAAACATTAGTTTTTTATTATCATTTAAGTTATACTACAAGTCGTACAACACTAAATGAAATGCCTAACGAGAAACAACTATAAAGACAAACACGAACATTATTTCGTGAAAGAAAACAAAACGACTACTATGTACCTATAAAGAATAAAAATATAAAATATTGCAATACATATTTTAGAGAGACAAAATCGAGACTATTATATAAAAACCACAATAAAATATTATTAGAACGACTATTGCGTTCGGATGTAAATGATTATAGGAAATAATCCGTATCCTGTGAGTTTTTACAAACATACCAATAACAATTGGATAAACAATAGAGTGTCAACCCACAAAAAGTGATATTTGGAGATATTTTGTATTCTTATAATGGGTCAACTATTCTACAAACCACTTTAAGTCATTTAACTCTAAAAGATAAAAAGAAAATATTGTTATCACACATTACATTAAATTCTTTAACACATTCGTCAATCAAATTAGTACCATCTATTATCACTGTAAAGATGTTATGATACTTGATATTTTATTTCGAAATATCATTCAATGGTCCAGTGAGTGGCAAGAAACAAACCTCCAAAAGTATAAAAATGAACTTGGTAGATATTTTTCATACAATGAATTTAAAATTCTTGTAAAATCTTTAGACACGTTTTTCTAAAAACTAACTGTTTGGATTGACACACTATTGATTATCAGCATCCAATTCACACAACTTAAACCCAGAACCACATTTCTAAATATATAAAAAAAATATACTTTTGTCGAAAATGAACGCACGACCCTGGCTGAAGAACCTAAGCCGAGAAGATTGGGACAATAAATATTTATGTAAACAACTTCTTAATTATATCTTCATAGAGTTGTTATATATTTTTAAAGTTGTGATTCCAATATTCATTAAATCGAGTTATTTTATATCTATGCATTGAGGTTGGGCGAAAAGCTTTTATAAATTAAGCTATCACTTTGTCATATTGCCTCGCCCTGTAGTTCAAAAAGTATACAAATATAATAAATCTTGGCGACAGACGGGCGCTTGTTGACATGATGTTTATGCTAAACACTCCCCCGTCTATTCGGAGACGTTTCATTCAACAAAAATTCGCTAAAGCGAACTGGACGCCTTTGAAAAGTTTCATTGTACAAACATTTTGTGAACAGAACCTTTTAAATACTTCTTAAGCAGTGAACGCTTTGACGCTGAGACTACCCCTCATTTTGTTTTAACTGTGGTTTCTGTGAGCAAAAAAAAAACATCTTTGTATATTTTGTATAAATTAAATGATAAACATCGATATGAAAGATGTCTGTTACATATTGTTAATTTGGGATGTTTACTCCCTCCTCAAGAAAAGGGTGCTGGAAAGTGAATAAACCTAGGTAAGGCGTCTTCCGGCATTTTCTCTTTTAATAAAAAACACAATTATATTTAATACTACTGATTTTTTCAAAAAGATTAATAATGACCCGGACAAGTCATTATTCGGTAAATCTCGATAGAGCAAGTTTTAAACAACGCATTCTTCAATAAAGTATGAATAGTTGTTAGTTCGATACAAATCGTTACAATTTCTATTGAAAACGTCGTTATTAAGGACAGAAATAATTATCTTCCAATGTCCAATAGTTGGTATATTTTGACCAACATCAAAAGCATTCAACGCAAAGTTTTAATGAAATTTAGTTTAGTTAAACAACTTCTGCAATTGCAAACAAACTCATTTTCAACGGTATATATATACGTTTATTTCTTAACTTTTTAGCATTCGGAATGAAATACAAATTCTATAAACGTGTTAAAAAATGCGTTTCTTTGGAAGATAAGAAAAATGTTAAAAGTAAGATTTGCGAATAAAAACACGAGACAAGGAAGATTAATTTGGGTAATTTGGAAAGAATACAAGCAAAAGTTAAAAGTGCTAAACGAGATATTCCGGCCTCCTCCATCTACCAACTCGCGATAAAGTCTTCAATTCGCTGTCTGATTTTTGTCAGGGATCGGAACTTTTAGACCATTCGGCAAGCGCCCCTAACGAGCGTTTGAAAGTACTGAAAACACATTGTTAGCAAAACATATTATTTAGGTGTAGCTATAGACTTCGGTCATTTACAGACAACGCAAATACATCGCCCTTTTGTTGAAGATTTCGATGCAGTTATCACTTTTTATCAGGAGACCGATTGCATGTATCTAACGTCGGCAAATAAAAAAATAAATTATTTATATTTATGGTGTATTAAATAGAAAGTAGGCACAGCGATGCTGTTAGAATCCCAGAGATGTAAGGTTCGACCCCTAGTTGTTGGTGACTTTTTGATTCTGTACTTATTTACTTTAACTTGACATAGCTTTCAGTATTGTCAAAAGTAAAACAAACTCTGAATCTTCAGTATCTATAGGGCTACATCATTGAAAAAGCTGTCCTATACTATTTATACCAATAAAAAAAAAATATTTGCAAAATTTGTTAAAAATAGGTTTATATATGAACAAATAGGTACTTTGTTGCTAATTTAGTGTTATTTAACATATACTCCCGTATGTCTGTTTTTAAAATATTATATATATATATATATATATATATATATATATATATATATATATATATATATATATATATATATATATATATATATATATATATATATATATATACATATATATATGTATAAGCATTGATTGAGTTATCTTTAAATTTTATCTATTCCATACAACAATCGGGGTGTTTGTGGGATAAATTTTTCAGTGACTCGGCGGCAGTCTTTTGAAATCGCTTAAGTCTTGCTTAAATCTTGCATCGTTAAATTTAATTAACTCTAATAATGCAGTTGGCAATGGAGTCCTAGTCTTGTATTATATCTGAGATGTTAGACTGATCACAACTGGTCCATAAAGTAACACCACAGATACTATCTTAAATATGTATTATTTATGAGGATAGAAACACTTCTTATGGTTAAGGTTCGTTTAATTTACTTACCGGAGTTCAATAATAGAAGAATGATACTTAGGTATGCAATGTAAGGTATTGTACTTATTTTGTATACCTACGAGAGAAAAGGAAGCATGTCGAAACAATTTTAATTAAAATAATAACATGAAAATAGCAAACTGTTGTTATACTAATGTTATACAAACTAACAAAAAACCTTTAACAAAAGATAAATAACATGTAAACACCCGTAATACATAAATTTATTTTTATTTATTTAACATTTATGTACACACAGAATACTTATCAGATAAACGTATTTTAACAGAAATCTCTTCCAGCAGGCTTGTAAATAAGTTAGTGTATTGTAAAAAATATTTGAAAACAGCTACGAAACTCTTTGCAAGGTTTTTATTGAATCCTTTCTATTCAGTTTAGTTAGCAAGTCGCAAGTAAGACTTTGAAATAAGTAACAAAACAAAATTTTAACGATTACGTTTGTTTGCCTTTATTGCCCTTTTTGTTTAGAAACGTTGGAGCGGTTTTAAAACCCTTTCAAAAAGACAAAAGTTAAAATAATTACACTAGAAAAAATAAAATAAAAAAGCAAGTGTAAAATATTTTCTGTTACGCATTATTATACAATCTATATGTTATTTTTAATTAAATTCAAGGTGATAAAAAGATAAACATTAATCAATAATGTACTAATAAGCACTTAATGTACCGGTAATTCGTTTTAAATTGTTTAAATACAAATTTTATATTTAACATCATTTATAAACACACTAGGTACCTACTAAACCAAAAACAACAGAATTAAAGAAACTACTTAATTAAAAATTGCTGTTGATATTTTCCTTTGCCAAAAAAACTGTTAAAAATTGTAGGATTGTGTTGAAGTCTCCTTATTTTCGTTTCTTTGTTGTATAATAATAATAGTAATAACAAAACAAGTTTCAAAATATTGTTTTGAAAAGCTTGAAGTGTTAAAGTTATAAAAATACTTGTTTTAATTCAATTAGTTAATATGGTCTTCATAATCTAATATGTAAAATGTAGACAATAAAGAAATAAAAAATATATTAGCAATTTCTTTCACCTGGAAGTCCATTACACCATCATTGTGAACATTAAAAGATTTTATGAAGAAAGTAAATCCCTCAAACATGGCGCAGGGACGGACCGTTATGAGCCGCGTTCGGTAAGTTTATTAAACCAAATGGTTTTATATTATATTTAATTTTATGAGATGGAATAAAATAACCTCTTTTTGTACTGATACAATCATAAAATAAAAGAAATCTCTCTGAGCTAGGATATCAACATGATGGAAAATGTTTATAGAATTAGTATATAATATATATATATCCAAAAGGTTGTAAACCGCAATTATAGATTATTGTGTGCGAGGGTGGCGATAGGCGTCAGTTTGTGACATTTAACTACAGAGGCTCGGCCACTCGCCCTTGTAATCAGTGACCCTTATCACTGGAATTGCGAAAACCGAGTGACGTCACACAAACTCGATATAAAGTGATTAATCTTTTGGGTAACACATCGTGTTGAGTTTAAAATATAGATTGTACATTATAAATAATAAACTTATAATTGTTTTCACAATAACGTTCTAAATATAAATGATCACTTTACTATCTGCCCAAAAATAAAAATAACGAAGGTCGCAGTTACAATATATAATCTGAATAATAAACTCATAAAAGATATCGAAGCGACTTAAGCGGCGCGGCAATCTAAAGACCCCAAAGCTAAAGGTAAGTCTTTCGTAGAATCCTTAGTTACAGAAATGGTTTACAGCGAAACCATAAATATGGAATATTAAACGTTGAATTATCCTTGTTTGTTTTCGAAGGGTACTTGTTTATTTTAATTGTATTGTACAATATGTTAAAAAAGTGATCACATTCTAACCTTAAACAATCTACAAACTATCTCGTAATTAGCTTTTGAAAACATATCAAACGCTTTACACTTACATATTACTACAAAACAGAATATCAAAATCAATTTCATTATACATCCTAGAAAACCATTCACCTTCCAAATAGAGTGAATATATTGAAACATGAACACGATTGATCTAACCTCTATTCGTGTTCAATTCAATACTATACGTCATGTATTGGCGTACATTAATTTAAGCCGAGTCAAAGGTGACAGGAAATATATTAGACATGTATAATATATATATTAGACATGTATAGTATATGTATTATACATATAACTGTGTTTTGATTACAGTTGTTAGTTACTACACAATACCGAGTGTAATGTAACCCGGGACTTGCAAAAAAATTATCCAATATTGATAAAGTCCTGTTTACATCACTCGGGTTTCAATTTTTTGCGCAGTTAAAGTACACATCGCTCAACGTTGATCCTCTCAACATAATGGTCTGTACACACTCCCGGGATCAATGGGTAAATATTAGCTATATATTGCAAACGATAATACTGCGCTTTTTCTATGAACCTGTGTTAAATATGAACGACATTGATTACTACCTAAATATGATACGTTTATATTTGTAACACAAAATTTTATAATCTTCTAATCTCAGGGGATCTATTCAACCAATAGGCATATTGGCGTCTAAATAGACTGAGCCCCCGATCCCACGCAAAGGATTTTAATGTCATTTATAAGCTTCTAATTTATTTATAACAAATTATAGTAATACGAAAGGACTGTAAATTGGATCACTTAAAGTGATAATATTCTTTGACAAACTTCTTGTATTGATTTAATCAAACAGTTTTTATTTTATAAGCAACTGTCTTTAACGACTTCGTCGGCGAGTTCTCGAATAAATTAACAATCTTTGAAGTGTAAGTTGATTCAGATAATACGATAAAACAAAAAAAAAACAGCAAAATCCGTGCAGAAGTTTTGTTGTGTTATAATTCTTAAAGAAATAGTGTTATTTTTTCCCGAGAAACTGAGAAAATATTCGAAAGTAAAAATTATCCTATATGTTAACCGAAACAATAAACTATAACGAAAACACCTTTCATCCAAATTTGTCCAGTAGTGTGCGGGTAATGACTGAAAAAGCAAATAGACTAAAAGAAAACTACAAAAATTGTATATTGCACTCGCATATAACTACGTATAATTGTATATATACAATTGTACACAATTATTGTATATACCTATACAATAAGTCGTGTAAGTATTATTTTTACAAATGAATAAACATGTCATAAGGAAATGTCCTAATTGTAAGGTATTTACAAATAAAGTCTTCTTCATAACGGATTGAGGTCGCATATATTTTTGTTTTGCACATATGTTTTATTTTAGTTATCATTTATTTAATCAATATACATTTAGTGTAGTAGACATATCCAGTGCATATTACAAAGAGATGTAATAATCCTAAACATTTCTCAAACGGTCAATATTGCTTTGTTTAGGAACATCGAGGACCGTAGCTAATTTATTTTCATATTATAATAAGACTCCCGTTGCTCAAGTGTAGTATAATTTATTTATTGTTTGTTGTAGCGTTAATAATCGCGGGAACAATCCGTCTGAGGGAGCCGGAGACGCTTTATTTAATTAAAACGACGCGAAATAAGGAAGAATTCGACACCGTAATCTACAGTCTTATATAAGTTACTTAATCTACATTTAGGTTTAGATGTTATTATGTAAAACAAGACTAACTTAGTTACTTACTGTTTACAGCACTAAATGTTCTCGCAAGTATAACTTACCTGAAAATAAATATACAATTAATCAAATGTGAAATAGATAATTAAAAAACACACACAACTGTCTTACATAAAATTAATAGAGCAAGATCTTAAATCATAATATTTACATAAAGGAATGTTTATATGTAGTTCAATCCCAGCTATGTATATAAGAGCAGTTTCTCATTGTAGTACATGAAGCGCTCGACAGACAGCTCTGAGCATTTGGTGGAAGCCGCACTCTAAATAAATTCATTTGCTATTCATAAATCTAGTAAACATGGCGATTAAATGCAGTCTATTTATTTCGTTTTGCTTTTATATTCATTAGTCGGTCGGCGGTTATACTGATGTTTATAAAATTAATTGGACTCAACTTTTAAAATAGATAACAAAATACTATTTCGAAATGAATTGATATCAAATAATTTTCATAAGGCAATAATAATAAAACACATTATAGTCGGTTCACCACCGCGGAAAACTTTTCCGGGGGATAAAATAATCACACTCAAGTCCCAACTAAGTTAGTCAAGAATCACGAAAGTAGTAACTAAGTAACCAACTTTGCCTCAGAGATAAGATCAACAAAACCCTCGATCCGAACGGGTAATTACCTGATTACGAGAAACATTGACACAGCAATACTAAAAAAATATATTCGAATATATTTTTCCTTTTTTACACAAATAAATTCAGAGAGCTAAATTCAATTTTAGTCACGCACTGTGATATGCAAACGTCATTTCTAAAAAGAAATTCGTTTGATTTTTGTTCACTTAAAAAGAAAAAATACTTCGTCTTGAGTATGACGTAATGATTCAAGGGATTCATGAGAAAGTTTTATATATAAACCGATATACCAAACAAAAAAAAACAATTTGAACTACAACTGCTGATGAGTTTGCAAGAAGAAGAAATAGGGAAAAAATAAAGAAGAGATATAAGAGATGTGTGATATACTTTAGTCATCCAAAGAGGATCAGGTACATTTATTAGTTGCTTTAAGCCTTATGTTTAAGAATTTAATGACTTTTAGGTCGAGTCAGCAATAATGCAAGCAATTGGTATCGGTCAAGTCTGTTACGTGAAATATATAGTATTTATTAGAACTTTTAAACAAAGTATGTCCACAGTAAACGTTATTTGATGGTCGAGTCACAGGGGAAATCACTGCCGCTTAGTGGCTGTCGAGTTCACTGTGGATAACTAGATTAACAGCTTTGAAAGAGAAGGAAGGGTTGAAATTATATAAATTGTGCTTTTTACCTTCATTAATTTTCATATTATTTTTGCTTTAGTCTAATTATACATTATCTTTTACCAGAACCCATATAACGTCAGGATTGGTTAATTTATTATTTGTAGCGTTTGTCATGCGAAAAGATAGAATTTCACGATAAACCGTTATTATTTTTAAGCCGTTCCAGACTGCGGGATAGATTTTGAATAAACATTTCGTTTTACTATTCATAGCTGAGGAACATAGCTTTGTACCTTGTGCCGGGTGGATACATGAAGCCAATACAAAATAGTTGTTCGTCTCCGCTTAGTCGATAACGATGTTTCAGACCGCACCACTCCATTTTGTTCAATAACTTCGTTATTCTGCGATCAGAACAATGCTCTGCCTCCAATGGCATGCAGATAAGACGTTCCGGTTTGTTTATAGGAACAAGTATCTTATCTGTTCCAGCTCATATATATTGTATGAGATATCGGTAAAATTTATTGTATTTAAACAAGACAATTATTACGAAAATTTCATTCACGAAACATAATAACAATAATCTGTACTTCAAAAAAAAAAAAAGGGGTTACATCTTTGAATTACATGACTTTTACAAAAATGTTTTCAGAAAAACTAAGTCAAGAGTTTATAAGTCCATGTATATTATTGTTATGGTCGAAAAATTTAAAACGGACACTTTTATTTTAATGAGTACCATTCGTGGAAAAAAAAAGTACTATAGTAAAACCGCATAAAGTAGGTATATCTCCACTTACATCAAGTACGGTTCTATTTAGTAACATTTCCACCAGGCCTACATAAAGTGGAAGCGGTCGCCGTCCACCGGATATTTAGACGAGAGCAACCGAAATGAGGCTGAGTTAAAATGTGTGCTTATTTAAACTTTAAAGCTGTAATCTTTTAAAATGTGCACAAACACGATTCAAAAATTTAAAATCTTCGTATATTGTGTTAAGTTTTTATTCGTGGCATAAAATTTTCTACCTTTAACTTGTGAAT
The DNA here is from genome assembly GCA_959347405.1 of Napeogenes sylphis. Taxonomy (NCBI): domain Eukaryota; kingdom Metazoa; phylum Arthropoda; class Insecta; order Lepidoptera; family Nymphalidae; genus Napeogenes; species Napeogenes sylphis. The sequence continues at coordinate 27,429,513 of OY365777.1, read as the reverse complement.
ATAAACCATTTTTTATATTTAATAATAAAGCTATTTATTTGTAAAGACGAGAAAAGAAAAATATTATAATTCCAGAACGATTTAAATGGAGAAACCACGGCCACTTTTAAATTTATGCCAAAATGCAAAATTGACCAGGGCTGCATAAAGTGGAAGCGGGTACCGCAAATCGAATAAGCTATACTCCAGCTTTTAGATTGTAAATGTGTAAATATGATCCTATAATAAAGGATTTTCTAGATTTAAAATTGCAAAGAGAATCGACAACGAAGGTGGACTTTGTTATACACGAAATAATTTAAGTGATGTTTGTCAGTGAAATTTGAAAAAAAATACCTAAACTATACACTAATATGATAAGACACTTATCTGAATTGTTTTATGATGTATATCAAACAAATTACAAAGCCAGCTTTTCTATCAAATGAAGTCTAGTGATTCTAGTGCTATATTACATTGCTCACAAAATTACTATAAATGATACATTTGGTTACTGTTTTATATAGCTTTTGTCAGAAATGATATTTTGTGATTTAAATAAAATATTAATATAATTTTTCCTTACATCGTGAACATTAATTTTGAATAACTAATTCAAATTTGCATATGGATTTTAATAGCAAAAGAGTGAATAATATCCGATGTGATAATCTGTCCGAAATCTGTTAACGACTGACTAATGAAACCTAATAGTTCGTTTGATATACACGGTATATTGTTTGTCAAAACAAAATTTCTAAGCAGTAATTCTACTAAAGAGACAGTACATAAATATAAATGTAATTTTATTTTGAACACTTCTCCAATAAACAGCACTTAGCTGTATAACTACGCATCTCACACTATTAACACTCAGAAGGGTGACAATGTTACCGCTCCTACCCGTATAATTAGCACTAATAAGGTAATATTCTTGTAACAGATACACTACATTCATTCAATTCTTCAACAAAACAATGCTATTTAGTGGAAAAAATGGCGATTTTTAGCATTAAATACAAGCTTACTAAATCTAAATGACAATAAAGGTAAATCTATACATATAATAAAATTGTCACTGATCCATTCCGGTACATGGAAAATATTAAAAAAAATATCATGGGGGCCTTTATAAGAGCAAGGGAACCCAAAACTATAGTTTTTTAGTTTGTCTGTTTGTCTGTATGTCTGTATGTTTGTGCACGCTAATGTCAGAAACAGCTTAACCAATTTGAATGCGGTTTTCAGAAATATGTTATTACAGTCTTCACTTAACGTTTAGTGTTTATTTCGTCTAAATCGGTTAAGAAATAAAAAAGTTATGTCATGTTATAAATCTGTAGAGGAGTAGTCTTTGTACATTGAAAATATTTAAAAAAATATACCAGGATGTGAAGTGATAACTAACAGAATCCATTTTCACCATTTTTAAAATCTTTGTCTGTTAATCTCTTTTTGTTAGTTGTGAACACAGCACAAAAAAAAAATATTTTCAAAAATTCATACAGGGGGACCTTTACATGAGCAAGAGAACCTAAAACAATGTTTTTCATTTTGTCTATTTGTCTGTATATCTGTAAGTTTGTGCACGCTAATCTTAGAAACGGATTAATCGATTTGGATGCAGTTTTCGGGAATATATTGTCATGGGATTTACTTTATATTTTGTTTTTTTTAACAATCGGTTCACAAAAAAAAAAAGTTAATAGTCTCTTATTGTAGTACCATTGCTGCTTACCAGTTTGAAGGTTTATAGTTTTTACATACATTGGTAAGTACAAAGGGTACGTTTTATCAAAATCGAAATCTACGCGTACGAAGTCGCAGGCACAGCTAGTTGTCAATAAGTTTACAAACTCATTAAAAACGTTTACATTTCATTCGTGAAGCATAGAAATAAATATTGTGATTACAATAATGTTACAAAGCGTATAAAAAGAGGCTTATATAAATTGCACTGCGATGACCAGTTTTATCATAATAACTATGTCAATACATACTAGGTCATTCATGGATTTTACATTTCATATTATAGATATGTATTATTTATTGATGGATTATATATATTAACTTTAGAAGTGATATGTGGGAATATAGAATATTTAATTAATAAGAAAGACTGACACATATCTGATATGATCTAACTTTTTTGACCGTATTGTTCAATGCCCACTAACTACTTTTATCGTTTCAAACCCATTACAATACATATATGACCAAGTTACACTAAAGAATAAGAAATAATTAGTTACGCAATTTACGTAACGATTTATATATAATAAAACAATGTTTTTTTAAGGACACACAACCTAACCTTGCTAACAAAGGTCCCCGTCTTATGTTCTATTTAGATCTGTCTAGATTGTCTTTAACCTCACAATAGAGATGCTAGATAACCCTACCTAACAATAATGAGAACGCCTGTCCGATGAGTCTGATTATAACTTTTGTTTTTGGTAGATAAGATACCCCGGTTGTTTCATATAAACTTTATCTACATTATAACATGAATATATTTGTTAATTGAATTTGGCAAGGAGTATGTAATGTCTGCCAAAACAAACTATGCCACCAGTTTTTAAGGAATAACAAAGCCAAAATCCTGCTGAAAAGTTACATAACGATGCGTACTCACTTTGGGTTATAATTTTTTTAGGTAAATCTAACAACCAGTTTGTTTTTGCGCTACAACAAATTGGCAATAAATCGTGAACCGTTTTCAATCACACGTCGCCAACGCGGGTAAGACACGAGGACAATCGTAAACTCTCGTGAGGGAACCAGAACATTTTCCTATAAATATTTTATAGTGGATTAAGCTTTAAGGAAAAATAACAGAGTAGGTACATATACTTAAATGTAAGGAATGTATTAAATGCGGGTACAATATACAAATATTGATAATGTTAACTCCTACTATTGAATATATAAAATGAATAAAATATAAAGTTAAAATACAAACTAATTACTTGCCCTTCCACTACAACCTCATTCGATATTAAAAAAAATAAACTTGACTCATCATGGTCACATGAGGTCACATAAATAGTTTCAACTACTAACAAAGCATTGTTTTTCCTCGTGTCAGTGTTTAAGCGGACGTCTATAGCTCGTTTCACCTTTATAGCCTCCCGGCGCCGCATTGTATGCACATGTTCACACTTTATACTGCTTTATGTTAAGAAAGAGAAATAAAGTTTTATTTTATTATTTTTATATGCTCTTTTAAGTAACAGCAAAATATTTATAAAAAAAGGTTAAAACTAACCTGCCATTGCTAACCATTTATTATTAATTATATTAATAGATACTATAATTTTGAATATATTTCGCTTTTTAAGGATTATATGTAAATATAATTTTTTCTTTCTCCAAATTTATTATAATACTTTAGGTTACCGTATAAAAAAATATTCTATTACTAATTCCTACCAATATATCATACAAAAAGTCTTTAGATTAATAAAACGAGTTTCGGAGCTGAAGAATTCAGAACAAGATAAATTACCAAAGTTGGGACCAGTATGAAAAACGAATCTACAAATCACTGTAACGAGCAATGAGTACCAGGGCGACAAAGAACGTAAGAGGCACACAGCCAGCGTGACAGATGGAGCGAGCGGTCACCGTGTAATAGAACTGTCACGTGGACGCTCGATAATGTCGACTCATGTTTGTCTGGCGCTCATAAATATTGAGTAGACTAACATAATATGTAAGTAGATGGATCAACTGGACAGAATTTAAATTGGAAGACAGTCATACATAACATTATTTTAAAAATGAAATATAATTTAAGATTAGGTTAATATGTCCATGCTTCTAGAAGCGGAAATAAAAACTTCATCAAACGGTTTCAGGTAAATGATAAAGACAGAAAATGAAAGCGGGACGAGGGATAAAGTGGCGGTATTCAAGTTTTGAATACGTTAGGTAGTATGAAGGGCGACGGCGGTGCGACAACGTGAAATGTTAATACGCTCGCGACACGGCCCGAATCAGAAATGGGACAAGGCAATCATTTTAAAAGGCAAGGAGTACACTCACCGCCTCAAGTGTTTCACATGTGACGTCAAAGAGTTTAGTATTACATTGTAATTTTAGTGTATAGTAACAAATATTGTGTTTAAAAACCATGTCGAGTTCTATCAACACTTTTTATTTTATACACATATGGCTACTAATTATATGAATTTGAAATCCTTAATTGTTTAGAACATTAAAAAAATAGGTTTAATTATTCTAGCATAAAGTTATACAAAAACATAACTTTATAATATTCGAAATAGAACAATAAGACTATGTCTTTGAATATACGTCTAACGAAATTGTGCTTTCTCTCGCATTTGACAAGTTAACATACAACCTTTTTTTATTATACTTCTTGTTTATTGTAAGCTGAAAATATTTAGTATATAGTCCAATCCGTTATCTTAGATAACGCTTTGGAAAGGATAAAGTTTAAAAAAAAATATTTTAAGAATAAAGGTTTATTGTTTTTTTATAAGCTAGCGTTACAAACTGTAATAATAATGTTATCATCATAAGGATAACAAGGAGTCCTCTCTTCTCTTATTCATGGTTTTTATCCACTCTTTTTATGCTGCATCTTCCAGTTCTTATCAAAACTTTAGTGGAAACTATTATGTTTGATAATGAACATAAAACGTTGAAAAATCTAGAATGATTTGCACATCTTGCTGTTTATTTCACAATGGCTTCCATTAAATATACCTACGTTTATCATTACTTTTGTATATTATGTAAATGAAATATGGTACCGAGGTCGAAGAATTATAATCGTTAGCAGTAAAAAAATATTTATACGAAACGCTAAGAATCACTTAACCAAGTAATGGAACTATATACCTAAATTCAGAGACCGATAGAAAAACGAAAGGTCAATATATGTGGGCTTGGAACGTGCCTGCAACCACAAGTAGAGCTGTAGGACGTTGGACGGAGGATTTTAAATTAGATTTTGAGGAAATAGAAAATCGTTTTAAATATAATAAAGTTGAAATTCCTTTGAGTATTATTAAGTCAAATAAGTTTTGACACTTTAAACAATCCAATCAACATCTACTATTTATTATATGACAAAAACAAATAATTTACGAGTAACACATTCAATATATTATTACCTAAATCTTGAAACAAGAATGTAAATATCATCCGGGATAAAAGAAACTTTGTTCCTGATTATTTTCAACAAATCAAATACATAATATACATTGGCATACATACATACATACATATATATATATAAATAATTATATATAATTGCAGGAATAAGATATATTTTTAGATAACAAACGCTTTGTGATCTATAAATATATCTACTCTCTGCAATTTAAAATATTTGAATAGTGCGGTTCCTAGGACTCAGCTGAACAGATTTCATATCGTCATACCAATATCAATATAAGCCTCGACATACACATTTTATATTAACTATTTTATTTTACTGTGAAAATCCCTTTCTTGAAATATTTATATTTATTCAAATAGGATTTCTGTTATTACAAACTGAAACAAAAGAGGAGGAATTTGTTTTTTACTTTGTTTTTTTTTAGTAATATAAATTGTAGCACTGCCTTCACTAAATCAATAAACCGTACTAACTATTTAATTTAAACTATTTGTAATATCTGTTTGATTATCTAAAATAACCGGTCTCGGTTATAATTTAATCAATGTAGGTAATTGAAGCGAGAATTTAATAGAAACTTGATATATATTTATATCAATAATAATGAACGTAATACCATAATAATAATTAATAATCAATCACCAATCAGCGCGTAGTATCATCAATCAGGACACAACTATTATCGACAAACTTCATTAAGCGAACCGCTCTCGTAATTGTCCGGAACCGCGGTATTTACGGAACACAGAAATACAGACAGCTATTAAATTTATATTAGAATTATTATATTAAAATGTTAATTAAGCAACAACGTATAAATTAACATTTATGTTTTACGAATTTAAAATATGCATTTGATGGCATTGAAATATTAATTACTTATTTTTCTTTCTCGCTTTGAGTAAAGAATACCTGTATTGTAAGACTTAATTGTCTATATTTACAATAGAACAAAAGCATGCTATTTATCATCTAACAAACTGTAAATCATTAACAGTACTCCGTGACGCGCGCACAAACAATTGTATTGAATTACTCACTATAGACACAATTATTCAAGTACCTAGCTCACCTTTTACAATCCATCCCTGTCTTAATTACTTGTTATATAGTTAAATAGGATGGGTTTTGACAGATACACTATATTTCACAGAATTTCTACAAAGCTTGGTAATTACAATTACAAAACTATCGCAACAAATATCTCAAAAACAAAACATAGAACATTCTCTCTTTTATCTGATATAAAACTTTCAGAATATCATTATAGCGAGACATGACGCCTAAATCAGGCCATCAACCTCTAGTCGCGTGACTGACCGCTGTAAGGGCTTAAAACAGCGGATTATACCTATATCTGCGTGATGAATTTATTACTGGAATTCGGGTCAATACTGCGTATATACAAACAATACATAACATGACTGGATACATGAGAATCAGAATTATATGATCATAAAAAATATACAATAGATATATAAGTGTAATTAGTAAAAAAATATTATATTTATATATTATTATTTCTGAACTAATTATTGTGGTAATGTAACCAACAGTTTAAACAATGCTAAAATATAATTTATACATACAACTGGTGTTTAAATATTTTTGTCTAGACGTGTGCTCCATGCAGGTCCTCGAGGTAACATTGAGACGCGGCAGAGGTCGTTAAAAATGGCGGACAAGCAGGCGCTACACTCGAGCGCTACGAAACAAAAGCGCAGTTACGGACGTAGCGTCTCTACGCCACGGCGCGTAGATAATTTCAGTTGTTATTTAGATCTTTTAAAGTCCACAACAGTTTTGTGTTTATATTCTGATGTCACCTTCTAAATAATGCCTTTTACTTTAATTGTTATAAATACCATAATAATAAAGAATAATATAGTAAATTATCATTAATCATTAAGTAACTTTTAGTTTGCCTGTATCGTTTAAACATTAAATTATTACATAGTAACATTTATCTTTGAACTTCAATTTATAAATGAATTGTATGAATTAAAAAACTAAAATTAATACTCATTTAGTTATTTAAAAATTACATACATTACATACAGGTCAGCATCGCCATAATTGGAGACTATATGAAAAACTTGAGACATTTTTTTTTTTTTTTTTTTATACAAAACTAGGTTAATGCTTGACTACATTACACCTGATGGAAAGTGAAATGTAGTCTTAGGTGGTAAAGCGCATTAACCTAGCAGCCTATTCACTCTCCTCTTGAAGACACCCACATTATATTTTGCCGGAAATACCGACGCAGGTAGATTGTTCCAGTCCTTCGCTGTACGCACTAAAAAAGATGAAGCATAGCGCTTCGTTCGGACAGGTGAAGTGTCCACAACGTAGGGATGGATACCCGCCGTGCGTCGGGACGTCCAGCAAAGGAACGGGGATGGGGGAATTAGGTCGTGCAATTCCTGCGCACACTCACCAAAATGTATCCTATAGAATACTGAGAGGCTAGCAATTCTACGCCTGTGTTCAAGGCTGTGGAGTTTGGCGTCAACCAATTTAGGGTCGCCAATAAGCCTCTTTGCTCGCCTCTCAATTGTGTCCAGAACCGCAAGATGAGTCTTTGCGGCACCAGCAAATATATGGCCACAGTACTCTACACACGACCGGATCTGTGCTTTGTATAATACAAGAAGCTGTCCCGGTGTAAAGTACTGTCGCACCTTCGCAAGTACAGCAAGCTTTCCCGCAGCTGCTCTTGCTCTGGACTCAATGTACCGACCAAAGTTGAGGTTCGAGGAGATCTCTAAGCCTAACAACTGAAGCCAGTCACTGTATTCCAAGGATACATTCTGGAAAGTAGGAGCCAAGGTGAAGGGGCTCCTTTTGGCGGTGAACAAACACGTCTGCGTTTTGGTGGCGTTGAATTTGACAAGATTGGCATTGCCCCATGCGGAGACTGCCTGAAGTTTGTCATTCAAACGTTGCACCATGGCTTCTCTTTCAGACTGTACTTCATCTCTACTAGCCCGAGAACTTGGCAGATATCTTTCTACAACTGTGCTGTCGTCTGCATACCCATAGATACCGGGCTTCAGCAGATCGTTAATGTGCAGCAGAAAAAGAGTTGCAGAAAGAACGGACCCCTGAGGTACTCCGGCATTTATTGTCAAGGGTTCCGAAGAACACCCGTCGACAACAACACGCAGAGATCTCTGGCTCAAAAAGTCCGTTATCCAGCCAATCAGACCAGGAGATATACCGTACGCTGAAAGCTTGCTTAAAAGGCTCACATGCCAGACCCTGTCAAAAGCCTTCGAGACGTCCAGAGAGACGGCGACCGCTTCTCCGTTCCTCTCGATGGCTTCGCCTAAAATGTGTGTTGCGTACGCTAGAAGGTCCCCAGTGGACCTATTTCGGCGAAATCCGTACTGTCGGTCACTGAGGAGATCGTTACCTTCTACGTACGCTAGAAGCCGCGAGTTCAATACACGCTCCATAATCTTGCAGAGTATGGAGGTGATTGAAATGGGCCTATAATTGGCAGGATCGGCACGGCTGCCTTTTTTGGGCACGGGTTGCACGTTGGCAAGCTTCCAGGATTCCGGCACTTTTCCAGTCTTGAAAGAGAGGCGATACAGACGTGTTAATACAGGAGACAACTCACCTGCGCATGTCTTGAGCAGAATGGCTGGTATACCATCAGGACCACTGGCTTTATTCACATCTAAACGACACAATGTTCTCCATACCTCTTTGTTTGTGATGCGGATTTCAGGCATCGAAATACCGCAGTGAGGAAGATGTTCTGGAGAAGCATTGCCAGTGTCTAGATGCGAATTCTCAGCAAACAGAGAAGCAAATACATTCGCTTTCTCTGTTGCTGTGTGGGCCAGGGATCCATCAGGCTTCAGCAGAGCAGGCAGTGAGGGTTGGCAGAAGTTCGACTCGATCGCTTTGGCAAGAGACCAGAAAGCTCGACTGCCAGTTGGTCTGACAGACAGCTTTTCGCCATTCTTAACGATCCGATCAAGACGAGCCTTCCGCAATGCCTTTTTATAGGACTTGGCAGCTTGGTTAAAGGCTCTCTTCTTTGTACTTACATCCGGAGTTTTGCGGCTTCGAGCATCAGCCCAAATGAGGTATGCCGAATGTTTACGGTCATGTGCATGACGACATTCGGCATTAAACCATGGGCGAGCTTTGCCACCGATGGGTACGTCAGCAAAAGGAATAAAATACTCCATTGCCTGATGCACCACATCGGTTATAGCATCCGCGCAACACGACGGATCCAAAGAAGAGAAGCAGACCTGCCGCCAAGGATAAGACGCAAAAAAGTGCCGCATCTCATCCCAATCTGCTGACTTGTATTTCCATACTCGCCTAACACCATGTGGTTCGAAAGCTGGTGGGGAATATGTAAATACAGATTTCACCAGACAGTGATCGGAGGTTCCCAAGGGGGACGTGACCTCTACACGATACCTGTCCGGATCAGTTGTCAGCAGAAGGTCCAGGCAATTGGCTGTATGGCCTACCACATCTGGTACCCTTGTCGCTTGCCTCACCAGCTGAAAGAGGTCCAAGGACAACGCAAAGTTCCGCGCTTCTCTTCCAGCATGGTCGGTCTTCTGGTACGGGAACAGCCAGTCCTGATGACAGGCATTAAAGTCCCCCAGAAAGACGAGCTGCGCCGAAGGGTACTGATACAGAGCCATATCTGCAGCCTCACTGAGATACTCAAATAAACGAGTTGTCTCCTGGTCACCGCTGTGCGAACGGTAGACACAGGAATACAGGATTTTTTCGTTTCCTGTGTCCACTAAAACCCATAGGGAAGAAAAAGTGGGGTCTTCAAGGTGACGGAGACGCTGAACACAGAGGTCGTTCCGCGCGTACACACTGACTCCGGCCCGTGAGCGAAAGTTGTGCTCTAACGAGTAACCGGGATAATCCAAGTATGCAGCGCTCAAAGGACATTGTATCTGCGTCTCCGTCAAAAAGAGCAAGTGCGGCTGCTCTGTCTCCAGGTGGTGGTGGACAGCTAAAAGATTTGAGTGCAAACCCCTGATATTAGTAAGGTGCACTTTATATGAGGAGGAGTGCAACCGCTGTGTAAACTTGTTCTTTTTTCTTAACTTTTTCATAAAAAAAATAAATAAATATAAAAGTGAATAGGGATGGGAAATGGCAGTTGAACGAGACGGTACGTATCGAACCCGACGTCGAAATTGGTGATGTCTTGCCACTGGGAGGCTAGTCTGGAGACTGCGGGGACGCCCGAACCCCCCCAGGGATCGCCATCGGGCCTCCTCGTCTGGTCGCCAACCAGCACGATGGAGCCACCCTGGGATTTTTCACAGCTGGCGGGGCAGCCTTTCGTGGTTGGCTATCCCACTAATTGGGCCCCCAACTATCTGCGGGCGGCCAGCGGAAAGCCGTCGCTTCGGATCCCGCTACCCTCCTCGACTAGACACCCGACAAAACAAACACCAACCCGACGTCAGACCGGTTCGCCAACGCACCGCAACTGTTCAGACCCATTTCCCATAAACGGCTTCATCGAGCAACGTGCCGGAACACGACTAGGTCGTTTTGCGGCACGACTCTGCCCGATGGGTGGTAACTTTGCCGGCGACCGGATGTTATGAAATATTGATGCAATATAATTACTAGGCTATTCTAGTAATTATATTGCATCAATATTTCATGCAATATAATTACTAGAATAGCCTAAATTACTATAATTAAAACATATAATAAGTAATACATCCAAATTATTAATATAAATTCAAGTTCTCGTTCCACAATTGCAGTCGCTGTAGATGGAAACAGCAATTACACTTTAAGAGAACCCACAAGTAACAGAGTACGCGCAATCAGAGGCAACTTTCATGTCTTGAGTAAATAATACAAGATGCAGGTTGTATTTTAGTTTAGGAAACTGTTTTAATTTCAGTCTAACGATATGATGTACAAAAATTATATTATCAAAACATTATTACAAATAAAGTGTTAATTATCAATAATTACTATCCGTAAAACATGTTTTTAAAGCCACTGGTAGGAAAACATCTAATGTTTTCTGGGAACCCGAACCAGAGTTAGGTTGCGTGCAATATTTACAATATGTTACAGAATATGAGAGGAGCCCGATATGAAGCGAAGAAATAAAATAATATAAGAAAAGCGAAAGATGAAAGTTGTTGGTTCTTCCTAGTACCTGGAAATTTATTTTAAATATATACAGTAGATCGTTAAGTACATACGATCGCGGATATAGCAAACATGTTTACGAAGATCGAAAATAACGCAGTTGTTAAAGAAACGATCCAGTTTATTGAAGTTGAATGGGTAAAGCATTTTTATGACGATATAATACACGCAGAGAGCCAGTTACTTTACGGCATAACTCTGTAACATGAACATTGCAGCTTAATGTGCTGACATTCCTGTTATTTTATAAATATTAAGAAAATGATTTTTTATTTTCGGTAAACTTTAGAGAACTGATTAAAGACTCTTTGGTTATTACTTTCTTGTAGCGTAATATATAATATAGTATTAAAGTATTTTTAAATTTATATTAGATACAAACACTAACAAAGTTAAGTAGTTTTTGCGAGCTTTTGAAGCTGTAATAATAGTACGACAATAATAAGCATTTGCATGCGAAACATCATTAGTATTCCAGGGTAAAGCAAACCTAGCTAGACTAACAAGACCTAAATACATTTAATACACACATCTAAGTAGACGACTTTGGACTGTCGGTTATATTATTTGACAAAAAATAAATATACTTTAAATATAATAGAACACAATCTTTTGTTACATTTATAGAAACGCGTGGGTAGTCTATTATTACTTAAAGTTAAACTTTACTTAGTCTGTTCTTTTCTTTTATTATTGTATAATAAATTACTAGCTGTTGCCACTCACTGAATCCACGTGGACTACAAAACGCGTTAAAATTTCTTAACATTAATTTAAAACTTTAAAATTACTATTTTATTAACTATTTTAATTTAAAATTTTGTTATTTCATGGTCGTAGCGGGATATGTATAGTCTATAACCAACCAATTCACAATTAATGTACTTATAAACGGATTATTTTTTTTAATAAACGTATAATAAAACCGAGGCAGATCTTTACAACATAAAAAAACCACTAGCAATTGAAAAAATAATTAAACAAATTTAATTTAAAACCTAGACGATGGCATTCTTATCAAAACGCCATGCGGGGATGTCCACGACGTGAAGTGGACGCCGACAGACAGATAATTGGAGTGCTATCGAACTTCACTACTAATCCATTCTGCTCTCCTGGTAATACACAATATAGGGATTTATAACAGCAATGAATTAAACATATTTATGCTGATAAATTCCCATTCTTTAGTACGTACTGATGTTATATGCATATAAAAACATAAATTAGACAAATAACTGTCATACAATATTACAACACATGAAACTCATCTTTCATCCGCTGAGAGGCGATGTGGAAAGAGATCCTATGAAAATTTACCTAAATGATAATGTCTTTTGTTGTCCCAAATCTCATAATGTGGATTTCGACGTTGAATAATATTACGTTTATGATCCGACGGCTACAATTCTCCGAGATGAAATATATTAGCAGAAGATTTTACAAAATTATGTTATACATTTACCAGACCCTAGATATAAATTATACGTTTCACTTTATAGTGTTAGTATCAAATTATTATTGTATCATTATAAATAATCCTAATCTTATATATTTTATGTGGGACGATAACAGATTATGTTGATAACAAAATAATAAAATTTCAGTCAACGCATAAAAATGTCCTCTTTTATAACATTAGGGGGTCTTAATAACTGAAACGCTCAAGCCAGGCCGCTGATTGACAATCTCGTTAAACCCATTCATTTGCGGTCAAATCTCCAAATGAATTAAGTCTCTAACCAAAAAAATATTTCTTTTTGATATTTTTAAAAGTAATCACTTTTACATTATATATTATTTTAATTTATATTTACAATTACATACATACAAGTTATTTTTATGTAAATATTCTTAATATATAAATACAATGTTGTATATGAGGAGCGATATATAACCAATATATCAGTGATATATTGATTGATTGATTATTGATTGATGACCGCTCACGTTACACGTTGATACAGCCATTACATATAATAATCATTCAACGTTAGTACGACACAGCGAGGAATCATCGTATAATCATCAATAAGATGTGTATCAACATTACCTATTACCAGGATTGAAATATTCATACTAGGTTTACTACATCATAAATACTTTAATATTATAATTTTAGGAAATTATAATACAAACTTTTTAATAAGTTAACAGTACCTACATATTCATAAATTTTTTACCATATATTTAAGAAACAAATAAACTTCTCAATATGTTTTAAAAGATTATTCTCGACTTTAACCGTAATATCAGAGAAGCGTAAGCCAGTTAATATCGTTAGGTTGCCTTTATGAAAAGAAAACGCAACCCAGAGCGGGATTTGAAACGACTTTACATAAGAAATGCGCTCTCCGCTTAAGAGTTTTTCTTTAATACTGAAATCTTAATCATTTAGATATTCAGAGTATTTTACGGTTTGGATATTAAGTTAACCCTTATTTTATCTGCTATTTATATTAGTAACTACTCTTTTATAGTACATTTTTACTTTGTTTTTTAAGTCTTAAGTGAGCAAATAAACCAATAATCCCATTAAAAATATATATCTAGTTAGATACTTAAGATAAGATAATTTTTATTCTAGTTATTATAATATTTTGTCTGTTCTACATTTTATTTAATATTCTTATTTTTACTTATACATATGAAAATACTTTTTTACCGGCTGATTGCAATCAAGGCTTAAGACACTATTTTACTGTAATGAGGGAACTAAGAGTCTAACTATGTTTTTATTATGTCATAGGCAATAAGATTTTATATACAATACTCTGTTGTTGTAACCATGCATAAAAGAATTTGGACTTAACAAACTTTTTATAAAAACAAGATGAAACAAAATAAAAATCACATGAACAAAATCTGAGCGAGTCAGCTAGCGTCGTAAGAATTTATTAGATAGTAAGATCTTTTATATCATGTAACTTTCAACAACTTGGCCATGTACGAGGTGGTGGTTGGTATAGTGCCAAAAAAATCAAACCCTAAATGTAATAACTGTATGTCCGTGGTGAATTGGACAGCGTACAACTATTACCCATATAACATCAAGAATTTAAAACCACTTTACAATAGGTATATCTAACCCAAGCAAAAACTCTTACTCGGAGTCTGTATAAGCGAACGACTTCAACCTGAAATTCTTGGTCTTCAAAAACTACTTATGAACCAGCTTACATGAATTATATCTGTAAATACGTTGTATTTATGTATAGTGTATTTATAATAAAACAGATGTTAATATTAAAAAGAAAGCGTATTCATTTATGAAATAAATTCTAACATGAATATAAATAAAGAACTTTCACACTACAAACAAAAGAAAATAAATCATCATAACCGCCCCATTAGTCGAGTGGTTAGCACAGACGCCTACCGTATAGCGACTTAATGGGGCTCGGGTTCGATTCCCGACAGAGACAGGCAGTGTATGTATGTGTATGTCTGTATTTCTGGGTTTAGTAGTTTATTAAATATATTTCCAGTATTTATAATGTGTATTTCTATGTATTTGTTGTTGTCTAACACCCTTAACACAAGCAAATAATTTGTTTACTTAGGGGTTAGATCAATCTGTGTAATTTGTCCTATGCTATTATTATAATTATTATCATTCATAAGCTGCAGGTTTTGCTTTTAGTATTGATTTAGTTCGCTGTTATAATAGAAACCCATTACCTCCACATTATTCAAACAAATATACTTTTAGCGAACGAGTAATACACATGTACTGTATAACATTTGTTTTGTTACTGTTATTATTATTTTTTTAGCGATAACTCCTAAAGTTAAAGAGTGCAAAAAAAAATATTACTTGCACAGGCTGACATTAAACACACAGCTTTGACTAACATTAAAATATTAATTTGAGGAAGTGTCATTGGCGCGCTTAGGACACGTCGGACAGGACTGCAGCTGACAGATTACAGCTTGTTTATCACAATTTACATTACAAATTGAAGGTTTGTAAGAGTGGGCTACGTGACCCTTTTACCACATTACAATTTCTGGATTTGTCACGTAAAAATATGAGGATTCGTTTAATAAAATGAGCTGTAAGTATTCTCAGTATAGTTATCGTAGATCATCGGTCAGGGCAATCTTATTGTTATAATACTCTTTATTGTGTTATTATTTTAATTCTTGAACAAAGTAACCGGGGTAGGGCTTATTGTGAGGTAGAACGAAATATTTTATATATATAATAGTCAAGTGGTGAGATAAGGTTCAAAATCAAACGAACTATCAAATGAATGCCTTTGCATTTTGCAAAAATTACATAGTAAGATGTTCTGAATAGTGTTTCTAGGTTTGTCGTGAACATAGTCTCGGTATTACTACTGTGTTACATAATTGTACACATGGCTAGGTAGATTTCAAGTTCCTGAGGAGGAAACATTATTGTTTTCATTATTACAATTTCTAAACAATACTTTAAACAAAAGATTTAACCAAAAAAACAAATCAAGATACTATACTACATCTAAAACAGGTATAATTAAATCCTTACGTCTTATATAAAAAAAGAATTATATATTCCATATTGTATATTCTCGTTAATAAAGCTCCTATAACAGCTACTTATTACCTACTAAGTCAAATATTCTGTAACATACACAATACCCACCCTTCAATCATTTTCGCACAAGAGAATATTACATTTAACATTTTATAATAAATAATCACAAGAGAATTTTCCAGGCTGCGAGTCGCAAAAATTGCCTTCAGCGACCCTTTCACACGTTGCGAAGAATATTAAAGTTAAGGAGTATTATATTATTCATATTAAAAACTCTATTTCTGGGGCGTGTATTATAGAGTTATAAAGACGAGTAGCTCTACCAGCGAGGAAAGAACCTCAAATGGAATCACTTATCCAAATTATATTAAAAATGACTGTACTATTAGATAAGCAGGTTGTTATTAAGATCAGAGCGTTGATAAAGCACTATGTCATTAGCGATAACAATTAAATATAAACTATTAAGAACATTGTCATTTTTATTGCCGTAGAGTCAATTTGATAACTATAAAATTGGTATTTTTTTCGAGTTATATATTTGAACACACCAGAGGCAGTGTACGAGGTCCCAGTGACGTGTCGTAGCAGGTGCGGTCTGTTTATTTCTCCCCCGATAATCCCTGACCTGCTGCTCGCTAACAATCGATTCTATGGCCTGAGCCGCTCATAGCTCTGAAATGACATTTACAACTTTGCCCTAAATAAAGTGTAAATAGGATTAAGAGTTTCGTATCGGTCTGGGCATGGAGTGTGTTATTTATATGTATCCATTTAAAATACAAACAAGTTCCCAATAGTTATTGACTTCTCATATTTAATAACATAAACGTTCTAAAACTACTCCATATTTTTAGGCTATTCAATTATAGTTTTCGATGAGTTCTGGCAACACTACAGATTTTATTTGAATTTATAAAAGGAATATTCGAACTAATATTATAATGGCGGCATTTAGCGTCTTCGATTTTTCCAACGTTTCGGATAGTAATGCATCTCTTTACACTAAGAGCACACTTTAAGAGCGTTCTGTTACTTGCTTATAAATACTATGCAAAAAATATATGATAATATATCACTATGTAATTCGTTGTAAAATGAATCTTGTATTATGACATGTTCATAAAAAAGAGTCCTAAAATCCTGATAATAAATAAACTGACAAGGTAAGGATTTTGTGTGCGTGAATGATATCGTGGTAAAGCTGATTACATTGCATGTAGTAATAAATTCTCGTATGATATGTCTGCTCGTAGCCGAGGCTGAGGTGAGATCGGTATCGATCGCTGAGCATGCACTCGCATCATTTGCTGCCTACCGCCTTATTGGATTTACTCCAAGGTCTCGCGTAACCCGACCTCACATACGACAGGTACGAGGTGTAGCTGTAGAAAATAACATTACAAGATATAACTTTAAATTAATCAAATTATTTAGTACATAAATAAAATACTAAATAATGAGTTGCAATTACACATATAACTTAAAACCATGCTACTACAACTGGCAGCGAGCAAATCGTTTCCTAGCTTACCGATTTAAAACTTGAATGTAATGAGTATAATGAGCTCAGTCGTTTAGTTAATTAAATTAGTCTCCAACTGTTACCTGAGCGTGGGTCGTTATCCTTGCTTATCGTAATCACAACATTAATCTTAACAAATCAGTGTTACTAAATAGAAACAGTATTACATTTATATATATATATATATATATAAGTGTGTATTATACTATTTAGTGATTATGTTTTGCCCTAAAATGTAGATGTCAATGTATAATTATAAGTTATACATTATTAATAATGTTGAAAGGCAGATCATAAACTAGTAAGCAGTAGTAAACCACTATCCAATATCTTATAAGTTCATTGAAGTCGTGTTCAGTCAAAGTAGACCGACCGCAGGGCACACAGACGTAAACGTTAGTAAACTATCAAGTCCTTTCTTACCTAGGGTTAACATATATTTTAATAATTCCTCATCCTACTTAACTCCCTATATCGGATAAAATAATATATTAAATATATTAACATCGCTAAACATATCTGTAGACAAAATCTGTAATAATCTTATTTTATAATGGAAATCTATTAACAAAGAAAATAGTTAAAAGAGTAGAATGGTAAAATAACACTCTATACGTGAAACAAACATTTACAATCCAGAAACATTACCCTAATACAATTACTAATTAAAAAGCTTTCGTAAGCGACAGCCCTAGCGTGCTCTAGGACGTGGCCTGTAAAGGCACGCCCTCTGCCACATCAATCAAACGATGGCCATAACTAAATTAAGACCGATGCCGACAACCCAGCTTAAATTGATACTCACTTTATTTATTTGTATGTTTTATGTGGTAAAATTTTACCTAATAATTTGTTACCTTTAATTAAGCCGATTTTGGTAAAAAATTCATTAAGCCGATTTTAAATATTCTTTTCGAAATTTAGTAGAACACAAATTATACAACTAAACTCAAATGACAGAGATGCTTTGATATTTGACATATGACCAGGTTTCTACGCGAGACAACAACAATAACCAACAAACTACCTGCCTATATGATATATCGTATCGATCTGTTAAAATATATAGGTGTGGGACAATTACGATCGTATTTCCACCGTGACCGAGGACAGTATGAAGGAATCGTATGTCGAAGTACCTATCATTAATACTGTGCCTTCCACCTTCGAAATAAATTAAATAAAATTAAATACAAATCGCTTCTTTATTTTAGTCATATAAAAAACAAAAAAAAAACTAAGGAGTTATTTGTATTGTATTAAATTCTTACGATATAATTACAAATTACTCAATGATTAAAATAAAATGATGCAATTACCTACATGACTTTAATATGTGTGCGTGGTAATCATGGATCCAATTAACTGACACTGACTCTATAAATCTGGTGAGGTGACCTAGCGTTAAATATGCTCTGACTAAAGACTAGTCCACCTTTATCCTGTATAAAAGTGTTGTAGAATTTAAGGCACAGATTATTCTTTCTTAGTCCAAAAATAAAGTGGTATATAACATACAAAACTTTTAATGGAAATTATAAATATATATAAGTTTTTTTCTATATATTATATATTTTTTATTGCCTAAATGCGATCGTTGTTGTCAATGATGAATCCATAAAATACTTGTCTTCACTATTTATAAAATTTGCAGTTAGCATTATATGTACACAGAGCCTTACTCTCCAAAATCAGGGCAGGTAATTACAGGTTTAAATGCGCTTAGTTTTATTAACAGTGGGAGTGCCGGAGAGACCCTCTGGTGCTGTTAAAGCTACCTGCTACCTCTATTCGATTCAATGATTAGGGTTTGGATTACTGTTTATTTTACATAATATAATGGTAATTAGATGAATTTTATGTTTTTCTAATATCGCATGACATAGCATAGGTTTATAAATGTTTTCTAACAAAACGTTTTCGTTTAAAGTTGTATCAGCTACGTACTTACAACCAACGACAACAAGATGGGTACAAAATGCCGTTTAATTATAAGTTTTTAAACATTTTAATCGATAATATTATTTTGGGATTAAGTTACAAATTTTATATGTTTATATTTTGTTGACGCACGTATTCAATAATTATGTACTGAACGTGAAACGTTTACTTATGTACGTAGATCAAAACTAAAGCTACGTACACAAACAATAAAGAGAAGATTTAAGTATAAAAGAATAATTAGGTGATACACACGCGTGTTGCGTCCGACACGTCGAACAGATGAACGAACATGGACAAACCGACGCCAAATAAATTGCATTCCACTTTTATTGATTCATTATTTACGGAGTTAACCCTACCGTGTTGGGGGAAGTCATAGATACTCTAACCATAACTACAGACCCCAATCCCCAGTAGGGGAGACCGAAATAAGCTTTATTTACTAGCTTTTTAGCTTTACACTCCTGTACTTATTTTTTTTTTCTAAAAAAAAATTGCATATTATATATATTTGTATATATTACATATGTTTCTCGTCTATATCAGACGGGGTTTAATACATTTTTGGTGGAATTTCAATCTAATATAGGTCGAAAAATCAACAAGTTTGTAACACCTGAATCTGCAAAATAAATCTAAAGGAATTTCTTCCATCCCGTACTAGTTTAGTAAGTTTAATACAAACCCAGTTTAAAATAGCTTGGATAAAATATTTACATCGAATAATAAATGATTTGAAGGTTCGTAAAAAATATTCGTTAAAACTGTTCTACATTCTATCTTTACAAATTCATAATAACTGGTGAAGGTATATTAAATAATAAACCCAGACCATACCCTACAACCATAATTTATATTCCACCAACCAGGCCATCTGTTCTTTTCTTTTTACAGTGTATTTTTTAATAAAACCTGGAGAAAAGCAAGCTGGAATATTTCAAGAAATATAACATCATCCGGTCTCAGAAAGCGCCAAAGTAGCGCTAATGAGAATAATATAATTAATGGCGTGCTGCACATAACGAGCTATAGCGGCGTCGAATCGACTCACTTCAATGGCTTTGATGAACATTCGCCTTTATAGTTGCCACTAGGGATTGCAATTCCGCAACTTCGTCAACCCCGCGCGGGATTTGACACTCGCGAAATTGTGCATAATTATTAAAATGTTGTCGAATCACATGTAAACTATATCTCTTTGCTTACTTTTTTTTTAAAGAAGCAGTTGTTTAAAGAAAGAAAACACTATTACGTTTCACCGAACGTACTCAGGATTTAAAAGTTCTATTTTCTAGATAGCGTTTTTGAATTCCTACTATTTTCACGGAAAACAATGCACTATTTTTAAATAGATTCTAATGCTAATATTGTTTCCGTATGTATTGACAATCCATTGAATGTAACATTAATTACCATTTAGACAGGGAATTGTATAGACAACAAAATGATAATAATATAATATGTTTTAATCATGTATGTAATATATTTTTTTGATCTGTTACAAATTCAAAAACTCCACTAAATATTTCTTATATAAAATTATTCCATGCATAATGTAATCGGTTCTAAAAGTTATAGTGACCAGAATGTTTCCGACAAGTTGGTCTTCTCATATAATTCTTTTGTTTAAAATTGATTCAAACATTATTGTTTTTAGTAAATGAACTATGTATATATTTTGCAATGAACACTATTGAGAATCATTTTTTATATTAATTAGCGCAAGTATAGCTTGTCTAGTGGTTGGTGGTTAGTATACATACGATCTTAAACTTGTCATTTTTAATAATTTCAATGATTAAATTTTATAATGACAACATATTTCTGAACTTTACAGTGACAGTTTCAAATTTGTTTTATTATTTGTACAATCTCAATTCCGTTCTGTTCGAATAATCGAAATATATAGTCCGGTACTTTATTTTCATCCATCTGATGGTAAATAATGAAGACGTTGCTTGATATCTGCAAATGTAGGCATTACTATGAGAAAGGAAGAACAAAAAAAGGAGGTAACGAAGTTGTTCCTCCTTCCCTTCTTTTTTGTTTGTTATTATTAGTTAATCATTAGTAAAGTGAGCATTTCAATATTTTAGCACAATATTTCTAGATTATTTATGTATTACCTGTGTATAGAATGTTTAATTTTATACGTAATAGTTATAAGCTTTATATAAGGAACTTGACTGTTCTAATACAGTAAAATCAATTAATAACATTATAAATATGTGCTTAACATTGCATTCTGCAGCCACAACACTAACACATGGGTGAACACACACAAATACATTAACTCCTACATTTTTACCCAAATAAATTTTAAATGTTCAACATTTCCCGTAACAAACTGCGAAATGTGTTATTGCAACGGATGCAACGGATATATGTAGGTTATGACACACGAGCGCCGCACACAAGGTTAAATATCTAATGTAAGCGAACTTTTGGAGCGTGACGTCATTAATACATACGTAGATATTTAATATATTTATTGAATTTATTTATTTTATGTCCCACAATAAGTTAATATACAAAAAAACTTAATAGCGAAAACGTATGAACACAGGATCACTTCAAAGCTCAAAGCAATTCTTCCAGCTGTCCTAGGTATTGGAGAAATGGATTTAGAGGGCAGACATATACATACATTTCTTTAATATTCTACAGATATGTAATAATAAATAAAAAAAAATCATATATAATAACATGTATAATATAGACAGGTATATATTGGATTCGTATGATTGTTGTACATTTTGCTTATTTACTAACAACGCTCGTACATTTGATACATAAACATGAGAACAGTGTTATGTAAATAAAATCTTATTAAATAACGTACTTGCTTTAAGTAGGTTTTGGCACGACTGTGTTCATTTAACTTACACTTAATGGGGTGAATGCAGTACATCGACTTCGCTTTAGTTTGGCTCCTGGCCCAATTATCTATATTATCGTTTTCAGGTTTTTCCTCGCCTCCGAACAAGTAAAACTAATTAATATCGTCTTTAAACCTGGTATCGTCTATTAGCACAGTTGGATTAGCCTTGCACCAAAGATAGTAAATGCTAGAAGCCTCCCGCTTGTACGCCAAAAAGGATTCTAGTGAGACGGATATGACAGTAGCAATTATTTTAAATCCATGTTTAATAATATTGTGTTGCAAGTTAATAATAGTTCTCAGAGAGTGTTCATTCACCTATATTTTAGTTATTATTATATAAAACAAAAATTCTATTATTTTATCTTAATTTCTCTCTTAAAGTGGTAGACTGGTTATGTTTAATTTAAACTTAAATTTGTAATAAAAATAATTTTAAAAAGAAAAATTACTTTTCTCTTCATCACTAAAGGACAAATAATTTCTATTGACTAATAATAAAATACCTTGCATAAAAATTGCAAAAAGATCTACAGCTCTAATACTACTTTAAAAAAGTTAGTATAAGTTCATTTATCAACATATTTTACAATTAAATTTTCAAAGAAACAGTTTCCGGCTTACTTTAAAATTTCACACCTATCTGGTAAATATCGCTCCACTATAGTAGACCTGGCTGTGGCAATACCTAAATAATGGTTACAAAAATGTTTCTTAATCAAAGTAAAGAATTATGTATAAAGTAACACAATTTATGACCAGTTTCCATTATTTTGAGATATAGAGATGTAACAAGATAACTAATTAAAAATAAATTTAATATAAAAAAACTTCTAAATAAATCATCCCCATCCTCGTATACCCCATGCCTCGTGAACTGCGAAGTAATTTGAAATGTTGATTAAGGCGTCCCTATATAATGGAGGCAAGCACTAAAAAGGGGTATTTGAAAGTTCAACTCTTGAAGAATAATACTAAAGTACCTACCTACATCTTATTTTTAAAATATTTTATACTTTTTCTTTCAGTGTATTTAACACTGCAATTTTCCACCCATAAAACAAAATTTCAACTCCAGCGAATTATATAATTGGCAATCTAGAAAACGATAATCGTTAATTAACGCTAAATTCCGGTAATTAATCTCGTATAGGCCGATATATTAGTTTTCCAGTCCGTGTATTTCACTATACACATTATTATATATTGAAAGTATAAGATCTTAACAGCCATGCAGATTATATTGATCAGCGTGCAAAAGCCACAGACAGACGAAGACTCATGCTTTCGAGTAAACCCATAGTCTTGGTTCACTAGGACGAAAAAATCTTTTACAAACCTTCCCTTTTTATTGAGATTCTTTACAGGAGACGCACATTTCAGTGTGAATAAAAACAAACACCTTGAACACCACATTATTTTATACGAGCATACTTATAAACAAAACTATTAACTGTTACCATTATTAAACTAATAAAACTATTTTAATACTGTGTAGACTACATAAAAAAGTTGAAGTTTATATAGAACTGTCCTCAGAGAATACTGACGAAGCCGAGTTCAGGATTCGTAGTAGGTACATACTAAGTTGATACATTTTACTTTGTCGCCAATTTATAGTGAATTCTATTCCGTTCTTCAGTTTTAACGAAAAACCACTGGAAAATAGTAGATACTTTCAGTAAATCTAAAATTTACGAGTTACTTAAAATTCATTCTTTTTCATTTGAATCTTACTTACGACTACTACCAACGTTTTGAAATAAAATCGACCGACGTAACACACTTAGCAACGAATATTATTTTCTTTTTATTCATATACATTTCAAGCCAATATTAATCTTGTAAAATATAGCAAACGTTTATCACGCAGCGATGATGACAGCTTCAGTTTTGATAAATTATGTCATACAGCTCACAACGGGAAGTTTCAGTAATAACATAGCACTTTAGAAAACATTTTCGGAAATATAAATTTTACATGCCTGCTAAGTAATCTTTTGTACAATTCAGACTGAAAAATAATAGTAATCAAAATAAAATCGTCCAACAATTATAATAATATAGTAATATAAAATTTAAATTTGACAACATTTCCAAAGTCTCGTATGTGGGTAGAAAGGTCAAAGGACCCTACTTTAAAAATTCTAAATACTTATGTATTGGTAT
Organism: Napeogenes sylphis; assembly: GCA_959347405.1. NCBI lineage: Eukaryota > Metazoa > Arthropoda > Insecta > Lepidoptera > Nymphalidae > Napeogenes > Napeogenes sylphis. The sequence goes on along the minus strand of OY365777.1, from coordinate 27,405,161 downwards.
CGTTGAAGGACGTTAAGCAGCGCTGCGATGGCCGAATATAGTTACAACGTAAATAGACGGCGTTGAAATTAAAAATAGATTTCAGTTTCACTTATTAAATTTAAAGAAATATTACAAATATATTTGTTATTGGGATAACTGTGAATCAAAATAACAAAGATCATAGTGATAAATAAATATAAAATCAATGATATCCTAATAACTGGATATTAATCAAGAAAAAAATAAGCAAAAAAATCATTAATAAGTAATTCAATGACAGTAGCTCCAATTAACAGTCAACTACAGAAAATGACAAAGAACGAAAATTCATTTAAAAAACTACTATATCCAACAATGTTAGTCACGAAGTATTTTTTTTTATTTTTTAATATTAAACAATACATTCGAACCTTACATATTTTACTAGGAATGGTAGAGGACTAATCCGATGTTCATATATAGGCGACAGCTACAGTGAATAAATAATGAAAACAAAAAGAATAACAAGTTATTCATTTTGTGTTTATTGTTTTGCTATTGTTTGATGGAAATACGATTACATAATTTAATTTTCAGAATTTTAGAAATAAATATACTTTTACTAATAGTAAAAACTGTATTTTTATTTATTGTCTCCACCCAGTAGGTACACTGCCTGTACCATAGTTATATTGTATCTATGTAATTATTGTATGTAATTGCCTCTAGATACGTACACATGGACTGTTAAATGCACATTGCTCGAGTGTAAGGACTTTAATTTCTTAAAACAATACCTTGAATTAAGTAACACGCATTCCCCGGGGACCCACTGTTACTACAGCAACAGTATTTCAGCACTATAATTTAGTTAACCAGAGTTAACGATGAAAAACAGGCCCCAAGGGGCCTCAGTTTCCAATTAAGATTCGTACGTGGATATTACGACAGCCCCTTTGTCCCCTACTGGCTTATATTTAACTAATTGGGTTTGGTATACAATCTCAACATTTCATTACATATTTAATTTATAGGATGCTAGCTGAGGGTCTAGACTTTATTCGCTTGGGCTGGAGTTATATTTGGTTTTCTAAGACAAGATACCAGTAGTGTTACGTTAGTAAAGTGAACAATATATTTTTTAAAGAATCACTAAAACTAAACTTATATTCTTAATATTGTGTACTGTGTACCATACCCTTCATAATTTATAATAATATGTCCTTTAACCTAGGGTTTCTGGTAGAGATCTCTTGTAAGAGATAAGTCATCCTTTGTGAAAATTGTCTATACTATGTTACTGTTAATATTTTATGGTGCAAGAATAAAATAAATAAATAAATAAATAAATAAATAAATAGAACTAAACTTATATAGAATAACATATTTATATACATATATACAAATATATATTTTTAATTTCATTTCTTTCTCAACATTCAAAACTAAGTATTTGTATTATTAACAGAAATATTTAGAAACGGATTTTTTTAAAATAAGTTCAATTTAAAATGCATGTCATTGGTAACTAAATACCTAAGCAATACCATGTAATAAAATTTATAACAGTAATTTTCATACAACACATACATACTATAATAAATAATCCAAAGGTATATCAATAGTTTCTAATGGGTCCGTAGAGAAATTTAAACTTATAGTTCGCAGTAAGACATCGCTGCACTACAAGCCTGACAAGTGCAACTAAGAATAAAAAGAAATCGGTGAAGATACTGGATCGATAGCCATTGAACGGGTTACTACAAGTTGTAACAACAATTAAAACAACTATTGAACTTTTTATTTACCTAGCAAATGAAATCAGAGTTAAAAACAATAATGTAAGAAAATAAAATGCATTCTATATCATGAATACGTGTACTCATAACGATCGATGTCCGACAGACCGGTTAGAACTAAATATCGATACCGCAAGGTCAATTGAAATTAATTTATCATTCATTTAATGTATTGTTATTTTGCATTTATTACAATTACAAAAATAATTAAAAAATTTGGTTACCATTCTCTGTAATGCGAGTTTTAATATAGTTGGAAACTGTTACTAATTGTTACAAGTCTATAAAAAATATATACACATTTGTAACTTATCGCATAAAAACAAAATTCCTCAGTAAATAAATAAATATAAGACGCTGTATTCGTGAATGAACTTATCAAGTGTTATCGCAGCAGCCCAAGGTCGTCGCCGAGAAGAGGTTTATGAGAGTGGAAACTGTTGACCAATGAAAATATAAGAACAAAAAAAATATGTCGCAGAGTTAAGGAATTTATATATATACTTATAGTATATTGTGTATCTAGAATTATGATATAGACGTTTTCTTTAAACTCTTATTTTTTCTTTAAACTTTTATTAAAGCTACATCTGGTTAAAAATCAGAACATTTAATAAAACTATAACAGCTATTTTTTTAAAAAGATAATCATAAATAATATTTTAAATATACTTTTTTATTCTGTGACACAAACACACTCAATACAGAACAATTCAAATACTCTTGAGATTAATTATTATTATATTTAAAGGTTTCTTTTCTTAAAAGTTATAAGTACGAAAATATTATCTTTTTTTGTGTGAAATCTAAAAATTGTAATTTTACAGATCAAAATATATTGATAAGTGCAATGGGTGAATAAGTAATGTTAATATTTAGAATTTGAATTATAGAATAGAATTTATAGTGAATAATATATCGAAATACTAATACGTGAAGAGAAAACTTTATACAATTCCTTATTCATTATATTGCGTCTGCGCAGGAATGTGAGATTTGGCAGAGAAGTTATGAAAGCTGAATTTCGAATGTTGTTATTTAACAAATAAATTAAATGATATACATATTATGAATACTTTGACAGATTCATTGTTTACTTTGACATTGTCAATGTCAAGATATGTTTGTCTGATGTCAAATAATCACAAAGAGTTAATTGTCGCCAGACAATAGAACATAGATAAAAATATTTAATCACATATTGGCAATTATTATAGAGGTATACTTTTTGATAAAATACTTTCGGGAAAAATCGTCCATTTGGTGAACATTGGTCTTTTTTTTTTAATATGCAAATAGCAGAGGTTTTGTTTTTATTATAGGAACTATCGGAAATTGGTTATGGTTCGGTTAACACAGTTTATTCTAGTCGTATTCATTTTATCGAATCATTTTTACCTTGACAGACTTTATTAAAAATATTGTTCACATCACATACTCTATAACTTATTTCTGTTTTGTATTCATATGTAAATAAATACCTTTTAAACATAGCTCAACTAGTGTTACTACTAACTGTCTTATTTTGATGATTGGGTTAAAAGTAAATAATCATTACGATTCATCAGGCTTACTAAACCCTTTACGAGACGACACCTCGTTAGTTTAATGTCACATCTATCATGTTGGCTGCTAAATACGTTCTAGCTTTACTTGAGAGGCTTGGACTAATTAGCGTTAGGCCGCCAATTGATCGTCGGGTTAATTCAGATGACTGCTACTTTTAAGTGGGGTACGCGTTGCTATACTAACAAATTCATTGTTTAAGAATTTTTTTAATCGATGATATAACATTTATGATAAATATATGAGGAATTGTATTCTACAGTAAATAAGGTAAATAATTTTACTATTTCAAAAGTTGTATTTAGTTGTGTTGTTAAGTTGTTTGTTGTTGTAAAAGTTGTATGTTGTTGTTAAGTCACATCGTCCTGTCCTGAACATGCATTTTATATAATTACTGTGTTCAATTGTTAATCTAAATTATTCAAGAATTAACACAAGCACACAAAATATTCATCATAACGGATCTAACTGTTCAGGAATTTAGTGACAGACACATATAAAGAGGACTTATATATGTAAATATATAGCACAACAGTTATGTTATAAATTGCAGCGTGGTAAATTTCAAATCCACATGCTTTAAGACAAGTGATTTAATTAAAATATACAAAAATATTTTTATATCGCAATAATAGATTCCTAATTGTCTTGTTATTGCATGATTAAGTACTTTAAATACAGTTTTAGTTTGTAAAGCTACAATGTTTGTCCCCCACCTGAACACGAGAGCCCTTCACCGATAATTCCGTGTCAGTAGCGAATAAAGCCCTTTCCTGACCCATCGGTGCATGAATGAATCGTCCAGTGACACGAGGGTTTAGGTTTTTGTAAAATATTGACTGACAAAACAATACCCTAGGTAGATATACTACAGTCTTATCAAAAATAAAGATGAGAGAATTATACCCTTAGTTACTGCAAGGCATTAAATATATTTTTACAATCTTACTGTTAAATTTAAATGAGTTATAACAATAATTTAAAAAACATATTAAAATTGAAAACTAATATGATCGCTCTGCCAATAGTAAACTAATAAGGCGTTTAATTTAATACACATACTTACAATTCCCAACACTCGAGCTATTAACATACCAGTAATAAGTGATGCAAGTGAAATCAAGTGGATAATGATAAAACCGATACAATTAATTAATTAAATCACATTGTTTTATATTTAGAAAAGCATTATTGTGCAAGTTATGGCATTCCGTGAATTATGCGTGCGATTGTTTGAAGATGCTTTATATGCACAGCGTGAAACTTATGCACAGGTGACGTAAACAAAACCATATTGAAAAACCACAATATTACTACAAATGATATTTTTAACAATCAAGATATTTTATTTCAGCGCCTTTAATTTAACCATCAAGAAATAAATCTTATCTTGGAATATTGTTTAAAAGAATAAAGATATCTGATTTTTTATTTCATACTTAATCTGTAGTGTCTTCTTTTTGATACAAGATGTAATCTCTCATTCACTCACAGTTTCAGTCTCGATTATCGGACAGTTTCTTTTTTTATTTCGCCTTTATTTTTATTTTTATTTTCCTCCCGATCTGTAAGTCTGTATTCTAATTTTAAATGCCTTATTGAGTATATGTACCTACTTGCATTGTGATAATTATATATTTGTTAGAGAAAAACTAATTATTGTGAATTATTGTTCATGTTAAGAATACAATTAAAAAAAACTAACAGCTTGTAAAAATTGTCACACAACTCGATACAGTACATAGGTATCTACGTTGTATTTTTATTTTCCTTATAACAAGAATAGAGTAACAATCACCTTAGGTAAATAAAACATTTTAAAACGTTAGGTATTCTCTTGCGTTGCTTTAAATATATTTAAGGCTAGCTATTATCATAGTTATAATGTTTCTGGAAAAAAATACCTTACTCAAATAAATAGGTACCTAATCAAATTTTTAGTCTTGACTGTTTCGGTCATCTTACTTTAACTTAAATAAAATAATGTTCAAGTAAAATATATGTTGAAAAAATATATATAAATTCCTATACCTTCGAGTTTATGAGATTGATAATAATCAAGTAAGTATATTTACATGTTCAAATAAAAATATACAAGTTATCAGCATTTAATCATTCTCGGTTTATTGATTATTTGGACACACACTTACTTGTTCAAATGTAATAATTTATCTATAAATATAAACGCTCGGTAAAGTCGATGTGGATATAATAACAAAAAGGAAATTTTCTTGGAGATGCGACAACAATAGCGTCGAGCTGTTACGTAACGATTTCTTATTGGACTTAACAGTGGCAGACTGTGCAATATTATTTTACAAGATACGTAGCTTCTTTTAATAATCTTACCCCGGAAAATATATGACGATGCCAACAAAATCATTACAAATGTGAATATATATTATTACTAACTAATTGTAAATACTTACCTACACATTATACCAAGAGTGTTAATACCTAATTTGGAAATATTAGAATGTATTTATAATAGTCCATTTTATATTACAGCTAACACATATTACGATTTTGATACTTTTAGTTTATTTTTAGTTAGTTAGGGGTCTAACACCATAGAAACATAATAATCTGCTTATATTGATTAACTCCCGTTTCCGGTGAAAAATGTATTAGTAAGTTTATTTTTTTACCGTAAGAAATAGATATGGCCAAAAAAGGTTGGCATTTTTTTTTTCGTTTATTTTGTCTACCTTTCGATATCGAGTCACCTACTATTATAATAATCAATATGGGTAATAATCAATCTACCATCCGAAATTGGAATCTTTAGATGACTTCCCAAAAATGTAATCCACAGGTTGATACTTAAACTGATAGCTCAGAAAAAGGGTTGTTATTTAAATCGTATTATAAATTGGATAAGCACTGATTACGAATGTCAGCTGTTAGTAAGGAATAATTTTATTTAGTTCAGTTTCACAAGTAGAATATAACTAAATTAAGGAACTATTAACATATCGACATAATATCAAATACTTATATTATATTAGGTACATTATAAACTTGCTAACTTAATGTGTAGTGTTTGACTTTTATGCATTACTTAGCACTCAGGAGATAAATAAGAACACGTAGGATATTGGGCAACTACTAACAAATGGTTATTGGGTTTATTTATATTGATTGTGACAACTATGTACAGCCTACAGTTTACACCTACGCCACTCGTGTTACATACGTTTTAGGTAAACATTGTGAAATTATCAATTACAATAGGAATACATTACTTTAAATATCCTATGTATTACAACTTAAAAATAATTGTATTTGTTAGTTTTATCCACTTAATTATAATTGGATTGCCGGTGACCAATGCTGTCAAACGCCAATATAGCGATCAAAACAAACAGCGGTCGCCGGCCACTCGCTGGTGCCGCGAGCTCGTCCTACCATTCACGACTTAACGCGATCGATAAAAACAATGAAAATAGACGCGACACTTTAAATCAAGCAATTTATTTCTAACTCTATTAAAAAAATATTGCTAAGGTGGAAACAGTGAAGCTCTTATTATTGTATCATGTTAACACTTGCATTACTACTAGCTTTCTAAGACGAATCTAATAGGATTTTAATAAAATTTACCGCAAAATCATTATGCAATAAATTTAAAATAATGAGAGGTACTTACCAAGTGTAGAACGGTGTTCACCACCTCTCGGTTGGTTACCTGGCCAACTTCAATCAGCCCGATAAGAACTGCAAATTTCAGGCTATCGTTTGTCGTCATCCTGACCACTTCTTCAGGTCTTTTAATGTCACTATAAGGCGGTGATTTTAGGTCCACCATGGTTCACAATGTCACAATTCACTTATTCACAATTTTATTTTTCACTCGCGACGAAAAAAATCAAAAAAACATCATTTATTCGGCTCACATGATAACGCACCAATGTCGCGTTCTGCCATTTTGGATTTCTAAGGTGTTGCTAGTAACAACACATTAAAAAATTGTGCATTGCCTAAAAATCGATATGAAATAAAATAAGTTAACCGAGTAAAGTTCTGGCACTTAAAAATACATAATATATTTATAGTTAAATAGTTCAAAAAAGGTATATCACATTATGATTGTTAGATATGTTTTTATTATTCTACTCTAATTGATTATGTTTTAATGAGTTTGTTGTTAAGTTTTGTTGATGTTTTGTAAATATTTATTATATCTAAATAATTAAATTATATATTTAAAACAAAATGTTATAATGACATTTTTGTTTCCCTTAATTATTGGTAAATATTTCAACTTAGCAATATGTTTAAAATTTTACCAACTTAAATAAAAAAGAAAACTTAAATTATTGTGTAAAATGTAATTAAACTTTATGTAATTGAATTTAATTAATTTAAATAATGGTGTAAAAGTTTACTGAATAACTATAACTCACTGAATATTATTATTATTTTTGTGCATATTAAAGTTAAATAACAAGGTAACATTCTGGAGCTTGGGTAATATTGATGTTAAAGTTGATAGGCTTGGGACCTGAAGTTCGCTCAAACTGCTAATGAATAGGAAATAATATGAAACAAACTTCACGCAGTTTTAGTCACTGTCTGTCGTACAACGAGAAACATGGCGGCGATTGATACTAATGGCCCTTCGAAAGTAAGTTTAATATTTAAAAGCAATATATCATCTCTGTCGAAGTAAATAATTGTCTCGCATTTGATAAAAGTTGTATATATCAGCAAATGGTTTTATTGCATTTCATTGTGCTTCATACAAAGTGTAATAATGCTTGGGCGTTCTCCAATCTCGATTGGTTTTTGTGTTTATAAAATTCACTTGCTGTTTGTCAGCTACTAATTTATAATTACAACAAGAATGGAATCATAACATTCCGTTTATAGTAAACAAACAATGATTAAGATGATTGGTTTATCGATTGTGTTTATACATTGTTTGAAGTTGAAATATAATAATATGTTATATGAAGTGTGTTAAAGTCGAGACTTTGATCATTATAGATTGAGGCTGCAATGCGGACACTGAAGTTGTCAGGGCACGTCGGCTTCGACAGCTTACCTGATCAGCTCGTGAATAAGAGCGTTCAGAATGGATTTGTTTTCAATATTCTGTGCATTGGTAAGCAGTGATTCACTATTTGTTTATTACTCATTCGCTTTAATCTTTATTCTGTACCCTTTAATACATTTTCATTAGATAAGTTTGATATAATACCGGATAATGTTTACCATGTATATATGCATTGCATATTTATCAGTTACATTGTCAGTTACATTCATTTTAATTACCGAAATTATTCTAGTTTTTTTTTAATATATGTTGGGAATAACTGTTTAATCCAGAACTTATAAAATAATTGTTTGATAATTTGAAAACAATGTATTCAGGTGAGACGGGGTTGGGGAAGTCAACCCTAATGGACTCCTTGTTTAACACTAACTTTGAGTCAACACCAAGCCCACACAACCTGCCCACTGTGAAACTGAAGGCTCATACATATGAACTGCAGGAGAGCAATGTTCGCCTCAAGGTGATAATTCTTAATTTTATGAAATAACCTAAATTTTATTTGCATTTCTTGTACCTTTTTTTGTAGTGGGAACAACAACCTTCTAACAGTGATTGCTAATGATCACAAGAATATTATTTTTTTGTAAATAATGTTGATGGATATTGGATGATAAAAGCATCATACACCTTACAGCTTTTATTTAATACATAAGTATTTTTTTTTAGTACATAACTGGCATGTTGAAAGAAAGCAAGCATACATAAAACAATCATTTCAAAAATCAAGTAATATTTAAGATTGAACATTATCTACACTTTCAGCTGACAATTTGCGACACTGTGGGTTATGGGGACCAAGTGAACAAGGAGGACAGCTTCAAGGCAGTGGTGGATTACATTGATGCTCAGTTTGAGGCATTCTTACAAGAAGAACTTAAAATAAAGCGCTCGCTGCCATCATACCATGATAGTCGTCTGCATGTTTGCCTGTATTTTATTTGTCCTACAGGTCAGTTGATATTGATCTTATGAATTTGCATTATTAACGATTGGTTTTCTATCATTTAATATTTCAGTAAGAATTTAAACTATGTAAGTTGTATTAAGTATCAAATCTTCGTTGAAAAGGATTCCAAATAGAATCCTATAAGTTGACAAAATAGACTAAATTAGTAATGTTTTGTTTAGTAAAGTCATCAAAAAGGAAAACATGCATAAAAAATTCAGTCATGTCTGTGTGACCCCAAATTGACTACCAAATGGGAAGTGAATAATAATTAGTAGTTCAGTCGGTCGTCGCTGTGGTTGAATTGTCCTTGACTTTCGATTACTGCCGCGGTGGTACTGTTAGCAAGCATGCACACTACATGGTTGTTGACTTTTTAATTATTATTTTAATATGCTTTTTAATATTTTCTCATTCACATGTCAAAGAAAATAGTTTAGGAAAAAAATCATACTTTAAGCCCTAAACGTGAAAACCCTTGGATAACAAATATTTCTTGACATTTAACATACAAATGAACACAATCTTAATTAATAAATTTGTGGCTTTTGCATGATAATCGAATAAGCATATTAACAGCAAAAAATTCTATATCATGTATTTAACTACGGTAGCAATTTATTATTTAAAAAAAGTCGTTAGTTAATTTCTTATTTTTTATATTTTTTTTGTTGCCAAGTGGTGAAAGTTTGAAATGTAAAGTCCCCTTTACACGTAGTAAATAATAACGGTACACTACAACATTCATTGCAATATATGTACCGTCCGCTGAGGTATGATAACAATAATGCGTTTACTGACGCCGGCCATAAATAACTCGTCTATAATTACTACACCATATTCTGCATTGATATCCAGTTATTTTGACATTATCCATTATTATTTCCATAACTATTTTATATACCATATTTAGAAATAAAATTAGGTAATTTAATGAATGTAAAAGATAAATTTATTGGCGTCAATCTTTGTAGTGTAAAATTTATTTGTTACAAAGCTTATGTCCCTTTTTCCAGGTCACGGTCTGAAGTCTATCGATCTCGTGTGTATGAAGAAACTAGACACAAAGGTCAACATTATTCCTATCATTGCTAAGGCTGACACCATATCTAAGACTGAGCTACAAAAGTTTAAGGTAAGTCAAAAGAAACGTTTTGATAGTGGAACCAAACTTCCCTTACTAAAATATTAATGAATTTTATACATAATTTAGTTGCCTTCATATCCACACAAATATCTACTTCCAGTCCAAAATAATCCACGAGCTCCAAGCGAACGGCGTGGAGATCTATCAGTTCCCCGTCGACGACGAGTCGGTGTCGGAAGTCAACGGCTCCATGAACGGACACATACCCTTCGCGGTCGTCGGCAGCACGGACTTCGTCAAGATTGGGAACAAGACCGTACGAGCGAGACAGTACCCCTGGGGCACCGTACAGGGTAACACTGATAACCAAACTAGTTATTACACCAATCTACGAATGATAGACGCACTTTCTGTTAAATATTTTTGTATATTAAAGTTTACAATTGAGATAAGACATTTAGAATGACCATCATTAGTGGCTCGAAAAGTATTATCCATCTTATATAATTTGCCTAAAAATACATTTATCTAAATGGTTTATTCCTTTACAATATTTTTTAAAACACCACTGGAGTATATTGTTAGAGTCCAAACCTAACACAATATATATTTTTTAGTTGAGAACGAGTCCCACTGCGACTTCGTGAAGCTGCGCGAGATGTTGATCCGGACCAACATGGAGGACATGCGCGACAAGACGCACGCGCGTCACTACGAGCTGTACCGCCGCCGCCGCCTCGCACAGATGGGCTTCTCCGACGTCGACGCCGACAACAAACCCGTGAGTGTCCCGCGCCGTCTTGTACTGTACGAAGCCATACCGTACTGTACGTGGTCTCCTGTACTGTACCGCGATGCACCGCCCCGTCCTCACCCCGTACTGTCCTCTCGTAGGTGTCGTTCCAACAAACGTTCGAGCAGAAGCGCAGCGCTCACTTGCTGGAGCTGCAGCAGAAAGCGGATGAGGTGCGTCAGATGTTCGTGCAGCGCGTCAAGGACAAGGAGGCGGAGCTCAAGGAAGCCGAGAAGGAGGTAACCATATATGTTTATATTATAGAGTGAGAATCGAACTGTACCTATTGAGCATTCTTATCACACCGGGTGTAAGCTGACTTGTTTAGTAGGAATATAATGTAGCAAAGTAGTAATTAAAATTGACCGCCTACGGAAAATACCAAATCACCTTGATTATAAAACAGTAGGTTGTTATTTTTTCCCAATGTTTGCTATTATAAAAATCAATTTTAAGTTTAGGTCGGTAAAAAAAAATATACGCTTTCAAATTGGCATAATTCCTTTTCGACATGCAAACAGATGTACTTTGAATATAGGTATACTATTTTCTAACAATATCTTTCACTTAGCTCCACGCGAAATTCGACAAGCTAAAGAAGGAGCACACGGAGGAGAAGAAGCGGCTGGAGGAGCTTCGCAAGAAGATCGAGGACGACACCATCGAGTTCAACAGACGCAAGACACAGAGCGCTCAGGCGCATCACACGCTCACACTGGGGAAGAACAAGAAGAAGTAACCACAGACACAACAGACACAGTGGACTAACAACAATAGATTCAGTATTGCAAGAAGTTAAGGAAGCGACGACTTTCATTATAATACTCATTCTCCATTACCTGTCGCGTACTTGCATATCCTAGATGTCATTTGACCCGATTTATTTTAAATAGTTTAATTACAATAGCATCGACTGTCACTACGGATTTTAATTATAAAACTTGTGAAGTGACGTAGATGTACAGAATTACTGATAATTAATTATTTATCAAAGAATTTAGGTTCCTAATACACTTGATATGCAACGCCACTCGTTTACTTCACTGTCCATTTGTGAGAACTAGTAGATTAGACGAAGAATGTTTTACTTAACGGAGTCTTGAATTATTAACGTTTAGATGTACGTGACGTATCACGTAGCTTCGATGTATCCATTACATACTTTGTATGAAGCGTACTAAAATCCAAAATCGGGATTATTTTGCACTTAGCCATAAATAAGTTATAACATTTTATACCAAAATTTATTTATATGCCCCCTTAGCTTAGTGTTTACTTTTATTTTTAAGATATAACCTAGTTTTTCGTGTTTAGTAACTATGTATCCAAACGTATCTTCGAATATCATACATTATATGCCTTTGGGTTTTATATTCAATAATAATTAACAACATCGAGAGCAAGGTATTTAATATTTTAATATAAAATAAACATATGGTTATGTTTAAATAGTTTATTAAAAAATATTATTGGCTTCATTGTGTCGCCAGTGAGAGTCGTGTATGACTGAGTGTTTTTTATTAGGCAATGCAAAGAGTTGAATAACTAGTATCTTATTTTGTAAAGTTCATTGACCTGTGAAGGACCGTGCAGCCGACAAACGAAAATAATTTTCAGGACGCGAATGTCGGTTACAGTCGACGGATACTCGTTTGTATTCCATTTTTGTAATATGTTCATTGCGTTAAATCCACTTATATATGATTTATAAATTTATTGCGAAATAAATTAGTGAGTGAATTATGATTACAAATGAAGTAGGGAAAGTCATAACCTATTAAGTTTTGATCATCCTTTGGTATCGAATCACAATCCCTTTTGAGTGTCTATAACATTAAAGAACAAACAGTCAGAAATTTCTAACATCATTAAATGGGGTTTTAAGTAGACGGCCTTTTTATATTTAAATAATATAATTCCATTTAACCGAAAACTATAATCCATATTCATATTGTAAAAAAACAATCCTATTGTTTTTTTAAAAGTGCGGCGTAAGATAAAAAAATATATATCGTTGATAAATATATGAATTTTAATTGTCAGCGAATACCTGCTATAAAGTGCGATATTTGGCGCTGAAGCATATTTTAAATATTCATGAATCCAAGTAATGCAATCGTTAGTTGTGTGCTCTCTTTTTATTTATCAAAATTACTGCATTTAAATATTCATTCCTTATTAGTAATGTAATTTATAATTTTAACATGTGTATTACAATCATTTTGTATTATTTTATAGATATTATTTAAATAAAATTTTGAAATTAATGTGTTGTTATTTACTAAATCAGTATTTCAGCAGTCAACATATACATTTTATTTACAGACAGACAAACTTATTTGAGATAAAATCACAATAACTACAGCAAAACTACATTTTCAAATAAATTTGTGATGTTGCTCTATTAACACCCCGAACTCTCTTATATAAACAGGAAATATTACTACTGTTAATATTATAAAAAATTGTCATATACATATCTTTACGTCAAAATTGTTAATCCGTTGTTTACATCGGTATCCACAAAAGTTATTACTGATTACAGGTTCAGAAACTGATAGATATACAGGGTTATTTGTAATAAGTTGATCACTTCTTGCAGATACCCTCTCTACATCAAACCCAACAACATTTGTTCTACGATTTTAAAATTTAAATTTTCCCATACTAAATTTATTAGTTCTCTCTGACCTGGCATTATTAACTCTGAGCGTCGGTATGGCGCCCGGGCGTTGACCTTTTAAGTACTTTTTACAAAATACAGAGTAATAGGTAAAAAAGGGGTAAATTTTTGTTTTTGTTTCGTTTTTTTTGTGTTGTTTATCAAGATTTTTAAAAAATTGTAGAACGAATTTTATTGGTATTGATGTAGAGAGGCTGCCTGCAAGAGGTGGTCAACTAATTAAATATAACCCTTTATAGTTCATTCTATTTTCCATAAAATGTTCATCTAAATTAGGTATATATAAAATACATAGGTACATCGGGTAGTAGGCGACTAGCCGCTGAGGTATAGGTACTAATCTAGAGAAATTATTTACGTACCTACCTAACTCGATTTAGAAACGTAATAATTACGTTTTTTTCCCTTATGACTGCAGAGTAGTAGGTAAGATAACCGCCAAATTATGATTTGGTAGACATTGGACAAGCTGGTATGACGAAAGAACCGTTCTAGTTATAGAAACTGTCCGTAAAGGAAATTGTAATTTCTGTCTTTTATCATTATATATAAAAGCGAAATACTGCTCACTGACTATCTCATGAAATCTAAGATAGTTTTTGAATCAATTGTTAAAACAGATGTTTTTTATGGGAGCTTACATTAAAATTTAGAAATAAAGTAAAGCTAAATGGGACCAGAATAAAATTCTGTCCTTTGAGAATAATAATAACATCAGGACAATTTACACAAATTGATTTAACCCAAAAAAAAATATATTTTAAGCAAATTTTTTGCCTTGGTTAGGGGTGTTAGACGATACAAATACATAATGCAATACTAAAATACACATTATAAATACTGAAAATATTTTTAATAAACAATCAAACCCAGAAATAAAGACATCTATGCTCATCACATACATACCTGTTCCTGTCGAAACTCGAACCCAGGCCGCTATACGTTAGGCGTCTGCGCTATCCACTTGACCAACGGGGCGGTTGCGTCGGTGGACCTAACATTTAACCATATTGTCTAAGTCCTCATTCATTAGCTTCGATAATTTCGTCAAATAAATACCATCGTCAACGTACGTGCAACAGTTCCCCGAAGCTGCGTTTTCAATAAGTATCTACATAATAATAATATTATTTGTATTGTTTTTAAATCAAGGATTTTTTAGTTTTAATTTAATTATTATGACCATTTATTATACCATAGTTATAAAATATTTATTAATTGTTAAAGTATCTTTAATCTTTATTGTGCTCAAAAAACTAATTTATGCTAGTTGAAAGTATAAATGTAGTTTGTATATATCTAAGATTGGAAATGCCGAGCTAACCATTAGCAATAAGTACTTTCTTCATATTTCTCGTTATCATATTTTATGGAAAATAATGTGGTTAACTGCGTAACATATATTTTTTCAATGCTTTAACACAATCAATTTCATTTGTCCTTGCCAACCTAATCAATATAGCCAATCTAACATCTATATATAAGCGATCACACAACTTAGTTTAAAGATATTTTGCGCTAAATCCGCAATAAGTTCACATATTGTTCAATATTTAAGGTTTCTCAGACGAGTGAGACAGCGAGCGGCTGCGGCAGTGCGTAGGCGATGGGCGTGAACATCTTGTTGTAGTAGGTGTAACGACGCTTGTGCGGCGTGACTGACGCGCGCACCGGCACCGTCGGCAGTGACGCAGGCGCCGACACCGACATTGTTTTGCGACACTGCTGACAAGTTATGATATTTTCGTTCTTTTTAATCAATTTGCGTTAGTCATTTTCGCTTGGTAACTTATTAGAATTATAAAAAAAGTCTCTATATATCTATTTCGATCTTTATAACCTTATTGCGTGCTTTAGGTACAACCTCTTTTATACACTTAGGTACACAATCTCAGTTACACATAATTTTGATATACATAAATCGGTTGTTATAGCAGGGAATTAAAGTGTTATAATATTATTAAAAGAAAAAATTTGACAATAACCTTTTTGAAGTGGCGCTAAAACGAAAAGTTTAGAAAGTCGAATACGTCAATAGCAAATGTGCGAATAGGCTTGTAGACTATATATTTTTAAATATATTTATGGTAATGCTTATATACTAGCCCGCCCTTTTTATTACTCTTAATAGTGTAAAGTACGAAAAGCATTTACCTTGTACCGGTGTCGTAGTGCCAGTGAGGTGTCGATACTATTCACTACGAATGATCAAAACAGATTAAAACAAAGATGCAATGAATATCAAAAGTTTATTTCAATCATATACATTAATAAAACTGTTGGCACAATATTGCAATATGGTAAATCGATAAGACTGTGGGTATATCAAAGGTTTTATTTATTTAACTAATATAAACTCAACTTTCACTTTACTTGGAATTTTGCAATTAGAAATAAAAGCCATAAGCATTTTACTGAATTTCAAAGACAGCAATCGTCGTCTCAAAGAAAACGTGACATTTATAGTAGTTTAATATTTTCAGAGTAAAGGTTTATTTCGAAAGTATGTACTTTTTATTTAGTCTAATTAATGTATAATTATTGCATCAAAATCTAGCTAGTGCTGGTCTATATAAGTGCAAAAATATTGACTCTTTCCTTGTATGAAAATATATGATGTGAGGACATTCAAACTTACATATTTGTACCGGGTGAGGTCACTAGTGTGCGTGAGGCCACGTTCGTTACATAGCTAATAAATTACACGTTAAGCTTCGGTTATTATAAATTGATGCTTAAATATACGAGAATAGTAACAATGAAAATATATATAAAGTACAATGTAAGAAAAGTATGATTATATAATCCACAGATACATTACACTAACGAGTAAATTCAGGATTTCAAGACCAACAAATAAATGCGAAACATCATATAATGTTTATATAATTCAACTTTAAATGAACTTAAAATAATCTTATAGCATTAAATTATAAATAAATCATTAAACTGCAATTGGAAGGTGATAATTAAATTACATAAATGTTAATACGATTATAATAATTAATGTTACATAAGAAATTCATTATGACTAGTCTCCCCACAACTGGAGTATTGCTGAATGCTCGTTATGTTATTGCGACTACCCGCTAACGGTCGATAAATATGAGATGCTCAGAGATCTAAATAACGCCCACTAAATACTTTATAGGAAAGACTAATCGCGTCTAGTGATCGAACTCATATCGATGCCCGAAACTTTAACGGCGACAACCCGCGCCGACGATACCGTATTATAATAATTAATGTCAAACTTTAAAACTAATGGAATGAGGAATCGAACCGTTCCTTAATTATCTCGGGGGCACCTCCCGCGGCGGGGGACTTCTATATTTGGCTTTTATATGCAAATATGGTTTTTTTGGGGAGGTGTCGTCGGCAATGCTGGCCTCCAACGAGAGACGGATGCTCTCCTCGATAGCGGCCTGGGTGAGCGCTCCGGGAGCAGCCAGTGGTGTCGCCAAACTCATGCTACGAGTTTTCTTAGAGTAGCCGTTGGTAAGTGACTTTCTGGGCCCGTGGACCGGCGTGCTGGCCAGACTCTGGCTACGTGCGTGACGCCCGGCGGCGGCAGGCGGCGTCGGAGCGACGGCAGATGAGCTCGTGCTACGGATCTTCTTGGCTTGACTCAGCTTATCGCTCCCCGAGAGTGATATCCCATCGTTCTTGGAGGCGCTCGCTAAACTCATGCTCCTTGATTTCTTAGGAGCGTTGAGGAAAGCCGTCGATGTGAACGATTTGCGAAGCTCTACGGGAGGCGTCCGAACCGACCTGCCGGTAGGCGTGCTCGGAGTGCTGAAGCTAGCCGGTGCGGATTGCTTTCTAGCTCGGGGTGCTGGTGACTTTTTCTCGGCGGTCGATTCTTTAAGGGGGAGAGTCAGAGAGGATCTGTTTCTGGCCGGTGCCGGTTTATTGGGAGTGGAGGTGCGGCGGCCGCCGAGCGGAGAGCTCTTGCCGCTGCCGGGTCCGCTCGCAACTCGGGTTCTACCGAGCTTGGGATCGACGGGGGAGGCTTTACCGCTTATGGAGGAGGCTTTGCTGTCTACGGGAGAGACGGTGCCGGTCAACGAGGTGGTGCTGGGAGCAGGCGAAGGTCCAGGCGGGATGGGAGAGGGGGATGGCGCCGAGGATTGTGAGGGAGGCAGTGGCACGGGCAGCACGTCGCGCCGGCCCTGCGTCACGAGCCGCACCTGGCAGGGCTCGTGTCGTGAAAGAAAGTGCTCGAGCGTGTCCCAGCCACCGCCGACGCGCACCATCATGTGGCGACCCTTCAGCAACTAAAATATTATAATGTTTCAGATTAATAATAATAATATTACAAAGTTACTAAAAAACTTATCCAATTTATTTCACCAGAAATCTATAAATAATGGTGGCCACTTGACTGAAAATAAAGAAATTGAAATATTCATACCCTAATGAAAACATTCCTGCCGGCGATGTTGTATCTCCCTTCGCCGACTTTCTTCACTTTGAGCAGCTTGGAACATTTACCCGAACCGCAGTTACAACCTCTTTCCATCAGACGCGTTACCAGTTGCACCTAATAATAATAATAATCAAAATCAAAATGTTAGCCTTCAATATCTGAGAAACTCGAAGTCGTCAACAAAAATAACGAGGATCTCTGTCTGTTAAATTCGCCTATAGTGTAACTTATCTCCATAGAAAATTCGTAATCAGCGTTGCTTACCCGCTTGTCTAGTTCGTTGGTGGGTCGCAGAGGCACGTCGGTGTCGGAGCTGCTCTCAGATCCCGCGGACTTAGTGCTCTCAGCGTCAGTATTATCTGGCCGCGACTCAGCTGGCGGTGAAGAAATAGATGAGACATAATTAAAAGGCCCTGGACATACGCAACGTAAGGTGATTTGTTTTAAGGTAGAACAAAAAACTACTTACAATCATTCGGTTCTGGCGATGATACCAAATTATCTTTTGAAGATCTGAAAAAGAAATCCATAGTTAATCAACTTTATTCATCAAATCTCATAAACTTTGAAACTTTTGAAACTTATTCGGTCATGGTCAAGAAATCATTGAGTCCCGAAAGTGAACTACAAAATGTTTAGGATTAAAATAGTTAATGCAACAACAAAATTCCTATTTTTTTAGCATTAACATGCTCAGTGGACTCACTTGTCTCTGACTGGAGAGGGGGAGCTATCCCTAAACTGCCAGGCAGCCCCCGACATAGCGGAATCTAGACCGGAGTCGCGCTCCTCCATCGCGATTTCCTTCTCCAGCTGTACCAGCCCCGGAGGTTCCACGTTAAAGCGCGTTGCCAATCGAGCCACTTCCAGTAAACATAGGATAACTTGTCGCGGCTGGTTGTGCAATACTGGAAATATTTGGCAGAGATATAGATTTAATGGTCATATGATTAGAAGGCTAATGGCCAGTGATACTTTTAAACACTAATTAAATTAAAAATGATGTTCACATTGTTTTACCTAAGTCATCGCTTTCAAACAGAAGGTTCTCATGCACGCCGAGTTCGCGGCAGAAAGTGATGAAGTTCTCAGCGTTGTCTCTGGAGAAGAAGCTGCGGCGTGCAGCGCGTTGCCAGCAGCGACCACGTATAGCGGGCACCGGCTACACAACATACGAACCATTTAAACTGGATTCTCAAATTAATGAGGTTCTTTTATTTAAACAACCTTTGCTTATTATGTAATTTATAGAATATGTTGTTAATTCTTGATGGAACTCAATTTTTAATTACGATTAAGAACACAATTTTTACTTGTACAAAGTTCCACTATATTTAAATATGCGATACAATTCTATTTGCGACCGGTTTCGTACATCATCATCAGGCGGTAGTCGCCTGTACTGTTTGTACAAGTAAAAATTGTGTTCTTAATCGTAATTTGCTCATTTTCTTAAACAATAAATAAAAAACAGTTTAGTACAGGTAGCTGTACAACATTTCACACTATTTATTGATGTAAGAAATGAACTAACCCCTATAATAAATCCCTGGTCAAGTGCCTCCCGGGCGCGCTCGTGTATCACCGCGGCTAGTTGGCAGAGCTCGGCGCCATTGTCCAGCACATCCAGGAAATTCTCGCCGTTCAGGTAAGTGATACCTGCAGAAAAATGTATAAATTATTGTACATTTGTTATGGTCCCTTATATTTGCTATTGGTTTTTAAACTATGACCCTATGAAGGATCGTTGTGTTTATGTACTTTCATACCATCTTTTATTTTCAATATTTTTTCTTAAACCTAGTGGTTAAAATTTTGTTGTGTTTGTACGTTAGAAATTGCAACAGTTATGGAAAAAAATGTCTGTAAATATATATGTTTGTTTGTTGCATATCAACAGAGATAAGACGAAGCTTCTTAGCAATCCATGGATTCACCGTGCGGGTGCCGGGCCCATCGCGTTGCAAGGAGAGAAGTGCAAGCAGTGCCTGGGACTTGCGACCCGGGAGTAGGTTTAAGGGGCCCCTTTATTATGCGCAAAAACGCTCACCTTCACCCTCCACACTCCTCTCCCTACCTAACCAAATTTGGAAAGAACCTACTAATGCCGCCTTTGAAATACGTTCTAGAAATGAACCGATGCTTGTTCTAGAAAGGCCAAGGTCTTTAAGTAGGCTATAGAGAGATTTTGCTGTTATACCTCTCGCTCCCACTTCTACCGCGTACAAACTAACTATAAATTTATTCCTGATCAGTTCGTTGGTCAGTTCGTAATACTTATTGAGCTTGAATGTGTGATCCCTTGGGATGTTTGTTTCCCAAGGAACAGTAAGCTCCACAAGTATCACGCGCCTCAGATGTTTCGAATACAGGAATAAGTCCGGTCTGGATGACGAAACACCAACATCTCCAGGGATTTTGTAATTTTTTTCATACGTGTCCATCATGAGAATCCAATCAGGAGCCGCGCCTAATATTGAATAAGGCTTCACTTTTGATTTTTTGAAGGAGCCTTCATTTACGAATTCTACAGATCGTATCGTGGTTGTTATACCCTTCCGCGCTCTTGCTACTGAAAGACTAACCGCTTCCCGTATAATTTCTAATACCTTGTCGTGGCGACGCGAGTATTGACCTTTATCTAGAAGTACCCTACATCCTACTAATAGGTGTTTCACGGTTCCTATTGCCTCCCCACAGATGTTGCAAGACTTTTCGGTGGCTTTGCCCCATCTTAATAAATTACTTTGATCTGGGAGAGTCATTTGGAATGCATTAAGATAGAATTTTAATAATGCTAAATATTTGACGAATTTTATCGAAATTTCAGCTACAGCTAAGAGAGGTTGGAAACTATAGAATATTATGATTATTATTTGACGTGACCCAGTGCACTTGAAAGAGTGTAGCCCGTTAGCTAACCGTATACTTATATTATGTTTATCATAACTAACCCGTCGCGCACGCGTGAACCACGGACAACCATGGGCTTTACGCGTCACGCTCACGTGACGTATCCGCACCGCTGACGGAACGGTTTAAGTAGTAGCTAATTTTATTATATTGCCTCGTTATAAAATGCCATCAAAGACATGAAACGAATGTTTTATTGCCAAAATTTTACATATATTTATGTAAATTTTATGTATCTAGAGTACCAGGCCAAAAGTTCAGGTAATCTTCCAATTATTTATTTGTAGTAAAACATTCATTGGCAACTAGTACAAATTAATTGCCTACATTTGTATTAAATGAAATTTTAATGTATGTAAAAAAAAAACCTAGGTGTATTTTTTGTCTATAAAGGATTTTATAATGTAAACGTCGGTCGCTCAACTCTCACATGCAGTGCGAGTGGTCTGGAGGTGCGCCTTCATCCACTCATGAATTATTGATCACTGACAATGCACCGCGTGCTCAGATACTTTTACGCTAAATAATTAACAGCTCAGTGGTAGCTGTTATTTAGAAGAGAGGGGTGATGTAAATATACACACACATACACATAAAGGTAGGTTTACGAACTGAGGGCGTAATAACTGTTTATCTTTTAAAATTAAAACAATTTTGACAGGTTTTGAAATAGCATGTTAAATTATTTAAAATCACCCTCGACCACGGCCGGTGTAACCTGGTCGAGTCAGACAAATAAAAGGTATGTGATAATGGCTGTTTCTTAAATAATGACAGATTTTGAAAAGTTGACAGCAATTTAAAAAACCAATTCGAATAATATGTATCTTTAACAAGTTTTTGTTGAACTACCGTTTCTAACCAACATCCTGGTGTCGTTGTTGAACAAAAGGAAGAAATAGTAGTTGAAGATTTTTCAAACATTGCAAAAATGAATGTTTGTCTGTTTGTAATAATCTACATTTATTCTGTTTCGAACTACCATGCAAATATGCTTTTACATTTCCTGGTAAGGCAATTCTTTGGTAGAAATTAACATACATGAGTGCATGTATTTTATTTATTGCCTCCCCTAGTCGAGTTGAATGCGAGTAAGCTTTACCTTTGTTTTATTCTTTGCAGTCCTCCGCCGTTATTATTATATTCCGCGTTTTGTCTATCCTTTCATCCGTCCCCACAAAGTCGCAGTCGGAACTCGCTTACAAATATAAAACCAGAATTTAAATGATTTTCAACAAACCAAGTATTTAAAGTGTATAATTATTTTAAAATTAAACATTAAAATAAAGTATTTTGTATTTTCCTTTTGAGCTATGAATTTAAATGTCTACAATTATTTTAAATAAATGATCGGGAATATTTTAATTATTATTTACTAGATATTACTGTCGAAGCATAATAATAGGCATCCACTCAGAACCAGTCCAAGCAACTTAGTCTGTGTATAAAAATGAAGTCTGAGATTAGGTATATTGAGTATAATTGTTCATAGAGACTAAAGTGTGTATTATAATAATAACTAAAAGTTAAAGCAATGTTATGTTAGTATTTAATATTTTATCAGTATTTGCAAATATAATATAAATATTCATATTTTATTGTAACCTTATTAAATCTGATATTCGAATTTAAATAACTGTTAACATTGGGAAAGTGTAAATGTGAAGCTATCAGCATATTGTTGGTTATCGATATATTTCGTTAAAGGTCGATTGTTTTTCTGCAATTTATAAAAATGCAGTTTTCGATACCGCGGCGGCTTAAAAGCCGCGTTCTCAAGGTACTGAATATTTTATCTCGTAATATATGTTGTAATATGATTTATATAATAATTGGTCCATGTAAAGACTATTAATTAAAAATAATAATCATAATTTATATATTTTTTCATTAAGTATCCGAAGTCTGTAGTCAAAACATACTGCGTTCTTGCGATATTTAAAGAATATGTATGTTTGCACTTTGAAAAAAATATGATAAACAATGGATTTATCATTTATAATATTGAAAAATAATAAATAATTCGATAAGATACTTCAAAACAAAATTCCTTGGATGTCTCCAATGAGGCTGTGGAGTAACAATTAATAATATCTGTCAGAACTCGGGACAGACCTTTTATCAGACCTTGACAAATCAACAGAATAATAACACAAATATTATCTTTTATTCAAAGCAATGTTATCTTTTATTCATAACCTTTTATTGAACAAACCTGTTTATGAACGTTCAGTGGTGGAAAGATTTTGTTTTATTTTGTTTTAAATGCGATTTATAATAACAGTATTGCCGCTCTTGTGTGATCTCGGCTATAGTAAATTGATAGTTCAGTTCAAGATCTCAATCTAGACATCCGTTGCATGCGAAGCAAAAAGACTCCCGTCATGGATCGTAAAAAGTAATTACTGTTGCACTTCTTTACCTTGTCTTTATGGTTTATTAAAGCCCAGGGCCGCCATCGCCAGCGGTGTACCGGTCTTGATGATACAGGTCTTATTTTAAATAATAATTAGTGGGGGATGAATAAACAACGATAAATAATACAAGACAAGGTTGCAGCAATCAACGAGAGAATGCTCAGAACTTAACTGCTCAGATGAAACGTTATAAAATACAAGTAACATAATATTTTTATACACGTATTAAATAATGTAAATTAAACATATTTAACATTTAATTTTTTGTCTCACGGTATCCTATTTCAATTAATACCTGCATCGTAACAGGTAATTAAATTACGAAATAGTTTTTGTAGATTTCAGTTGTTGTTTCGTATCTATTTATAACCTGTTCTAAAAAAAGTTTAATATTATTCAATCTAAATCCGATTAACACGTAGGTATAATTGCAGTTCTAATAACGGTATTCGTAATTGCAAATTGTGTCAACACAGACGCAACCCAACGGCACTTTCGTATCAAAATTATTATAATATCCCGACTTGTTCGTCTCAGCGTAAAGCATAAGATAAAGCGATTTTGTATTTCGTTCATATATCGTTGTATGCATATGTCATTTATTTGCAATTGTTTTTTCGACATATTACCAATTACGATTTAATAAATCAGTTTTAATACTGCCAGCGAGGTAATTTATTATTTTTATATATTATATTACTACTACATATTAATAAAAAAACATTGTAAAAAAAACATCGTCTAAAAACACATATTAAGTATGGCTGACTTAGTTGACATAATTTTTTTTTTTTTTAATTAACTACTTATGCCTCGTGCTGCAGAACCTAGATCATTGTATATTCGCATCGCGGCGTCCAGTCCTCCGGTAAGCAACACTGTCGAAACGAACTACACTATAAAAGTTACATGAATATTATAATTATTATGCGATTATGAGTCACGCAGCCTTCCGTAATTTCTAGCGGTAGTTAGGACATGGAATTGAGGATGCAAGCTACACTAAACCTATTTCTAAGGTTAAGCACACTAGCAAATTAGCAATATAATAGAGAGACAGAGCGAGAGATGGAGAAAAAAAATTACCATCCTGATAATAAGTAGCTTAAAAAGTTCGTATGTTTCGATAACTTACCTAATAGCCTTGTAAAAAGTAAGACGTATTTTATAAATGTCTATCTATTGTAGGGAATTTTCATTAATTAGTTAGTAAATGGAGCATTTGTAATAAACCATTTCTTATCTATCTTTAACCGATTGCAATCAGGAGCGTGATGCGGACACATAACAAACAGTGCGCTGAATTGGAGATGAATTATCTGTTTTAATCGAAACAAGCTATTTTCACATTTATAAACTAATTAATAGAGTCGATAATTTTTCATAACTAATGTATTAAAGCGACGATTATTAATAATTAGACAGTATTAAGCCTTTGTAAAAGATTCAATGATCTCATTTGTTGATATGTTATTATGTGTTGGCTACTGTTAAACAAAACATTAGTATTCTAAAAACTATATCAGTATTCTAAAAAGTATATCAGGAAGCGCACAGATTAATTTTACTATAATAATTTATATACATAATACTATTCAGATAACCTTTAAAATTTCTTTCAAATAGAATAAGTTCAATATAAATATATTAAAAGAACATTCACTAAAAGAGACTACTCCCCTACAGATTTACTACATGTAAAGAATAAGATTTTCTTGGTAACTATTATGTGATTGACATAAATTGACATAACTTTTTTTTTTTATTTTTTATTTTTTATTTTTTTTAATTTCTTAACCAATTTAGAATGTAATCTAAGGTAGTACACATTACAAGTACGTGTGTATAGAGGTGTAGTACACATTACAACGACGTGGGTACGACACGATTATTGCCAATTTACACTCGATCCAAAACCACACAATAGTAAAGATTGCGATCGATTTGGAATGTGACTTATCTCAATCTTAAAATTCGTGCTCTATTAAGGTTTAAGTGCAAATGGAAATGAGATAAGATTTCATAAATAAAATTCAAATCGGTTAGCGTTTAATATTTTAAAGATTATTAAATTTAAATGTTAAATAAGGTACTTGACTAATCTTTTATTAAGCATTAATATTAAACTACTTCCGTCTAACGAATTTGATATACATTTGTTTAAATTTTAAAATGAGTAGTTAAATAGCTTCTGCTGGTTAATCGCAATTATACAGCATTACAACTAAGCGTGATATGTATATCTTCTGATATTAACTACATATTTATTTAACCACATTCAGCAGGTTCAGAAATATTAGAAATTACCTTCTGGAAATCTAACCTCTTTGGACAGTGAGTAGCTCCCGTCCGAAAGATAAATGTTTTTTTTTATCAAAGTCAAAAACTTTCTACCTTAAATATATTCTTGATTTAAAAACAGGAATGGCAAAGTGTGGAAAATCCATTCCGTCATATATTATTGGCAACTTCCCCAATTATACAATAAATATAGGTTTAATTAATACCCATATTGTGGAATGTGACAAATGTTATTATTCTCGTAGTATGTAGTATCAAGTACAAATTGATTCACTAGTCCTCCCACACGTCCCGGACTGTAAACAATCTAATATGGCTCGATGACATAATCACCACGTGCTAACTCGTGAACTACGTGACTTAAGTATTAAAATTAGGCCATTTGTAATTTAAAAACTTCCTCCCAAATTACATTTTTCCTTTTTAACAGACTTTATACGCAATATGAATATTAAGCAATCAAAGAACAAACGGTTTACTAAATTGGTTTAGCCAAGACTTATCCACGCTTATGGTAAATCAAGCAGTTGATTTAAACTAGCTTAATTTATAATACTCAAGCAAATAAAACTTTTTTTTGTTAAGTACAAAAAAGAAACCAGTAATCCATCAGCTATGATTATATATGCATATCACAAAAAATACAACAAAAAATGAAACATGTCACAAATGTATATACTACGTTTTCTTTGCTAGTCTCTTGACACCAGCCACGAGGTGGCTGATATCCGCATTATTCAGGGCAGAGAAACTCGTAAAATCAATTGTCACGGCGCCGCTGGCGACTGTCTCTGGAGGATTACGATTATCTGCTTCACGTCGTGTGTAGAGAGTAGAGAAAACCTGGCGACTATAGCTAACATGCGAATATGCTAATGTATAGAACTTTTCATAAAAAGTCTAAACTTAAAGTGTGCCATTGTTGTCGAAATATTATTAAGTATACGGTTGCTACGTACTACAATAACTCCATTACTTATAACATCTGTTCTCAACAATATAATTAGACATGACGATGGTTTTATAATTGACTCGGTATGTCACTAGAGGATCTCTTAAAAATTACAATCTCCAGAGATAAATTGAAATAAAGAATTCAGTAAAAACAAAGACCAACACGAGAAACATTACTATTAAACATTACAATTTCTACTACTTCGATTAACAATTTAAATTATTGTCAAGAAAAAATGCCTTATTAAATTATATAAATGATTTGAATGGGATATTGTATTACAATTAGTTTTGTAAAAAGACTTGACAGCAATTAATTGAATGAACATTGAACCGTATCGAGGGTCGATCAATTACTCGCGCACGTCAATTACTTTATAAATACTGGTTCATGTAAAGGTAACCCGGTTAATTTAAAAACTTACGTAATAATGTAAGTCCTCATTTTACAATGTGTTTTTGTCCATATCAACCAGTTTAATGAATTAATCACTCACCAATAGTCTTATTGATCCAATCTGCCAGATCCTCTTGCAGAGGAAACAACTGCCTCGCCTGCGAGTACAGAATTTTTTCCCTGTAGAAGTCCTCATCATCAGAGCATGGAGTCTGCGCGGCCAGAGCACAGTCTGCTCTCTCGAAACTGCTGGACATTTTTCTGTTCACGACGATGTCACCGTGTCCGACATGCCTTTCTTCCGGTTTGCCCTCGAAGGTACTCCTTACGTACTCAAAGGCGTTGGTTCTCTCAAAGGCATTGAAGATTCTGTCATAGTTTCCACTGAGAGGACGCTCGAAGGGTTTGGGTTCTGGCGTTGTCACCGACCATGAAGCTCGGCTTCCGATGGCCGTCGGACCACAGCGATAGAATGCCATGATGGCTTATAGACCTGGGAAGATTAATTATTTAGTCAGATTGGCTAAAGCAGATTTTTACGTAAAAAAAATATAGCGTTATATATATTACCTATCATAATTTTGAAATTAAGTCAAATATAATCCTCTAAAAAACAAATGAAAATATATCATAATATAATAATATAAAAAAAATACTCTATAATGTTAGGCGTTGTAAATTTTGTTCAAATACGACTGAACATTATGAAACTAATACTTAGAACAACAATAAGAGTGGATTAATTTACATCCATCTTTGAGACAGTATTTGTAATAACAACAGTGAATCACAAGTGTTCAGAGTACATTGATGGGTTTTGTGACACCGATAACGAGGATGCTAATAGTTGCGGAGGAAGCGGCCTTCAGTGAAGAATCACCAGATCTATGACAAGAGACTTCAAAACCGAAACTAATGCGCATGTTACAAGACCCGTGTTATTTCGTAACAAAAACTTAACGAAGGTTGCTGTTAAGTATGCAATTAACGATAGTAAGAATTGATTATAAACTGAAAATTACTATGACAGGTTAATTTAAATTTACTGGCTATATAACGATTTGGTTGACTTTAAAAAGAAGGACTTTATTGATCTTAAAGAATCGTAAGTTTTAATAGTGTCAAGGTTTTTGAAACAGTTTCTCGATTTTTTTAAATTATAAAACTGCTAGGTAGCTCTTTATATGAACTATAATAACAAGGTTCAGTAAGATGATTATGACTGATATACAAAAAGTAACCAGCAAAATATGTAAATAAAAACTTCGTATTCTTATCAAATGTATACCATTATTATATTGAATTAATTATGATCGGATAAAATATCAATTATTTTACAGTTCTACACTTATTTTATAAGATTTTTTATTTAAGATGCAATTTCCCTCCGCTATATTTTACAGTCATCTTTTGATTTGGACCATGAAATTGATTAATAAAAGATAATAAGGTCAACAATTTATCATGGGAAGATCATGTTTTGAAAAAAAGTACATTGTTAATGCAAATTTAGTGGAATTAATAGTTTTTTTTGTAACTACAATTTTCAACAGTTCTTCACTTTCAATCTATAAAAAAAAGAAATAAACTATCTGTTTTTTGCAGGTCCGAAAGTCTTCACGAATCAAATATCAAGATTTATGAAATGTACGTCTTCCATACATCCTGCTCGTATAAGGCCGAGCCTTGAACCCAGTCAGCGCAATCTGGAGACGCGGCCACTTCACAGGATGTCCATATATGAACTCATCGTGAGAACTGCTACGTGAGTTACAGATAACTGATTTTTGAATGCTTGGAAGTTGGAACAAATTGACAATGTGTATTTGAAACGTGTCCGTAAAGACTTATATGGTTTGAACAATACAAGTAATGAAAGTATCTCTGAGATGAGAAAGGGTTTTATCTTTGGGAACTTGATTTTAAACTTAACTGTCTTTTTTATATGAGAACTATAAAATGAATTAGTATTCTTTCAATACATGCTATATCCATTAAAAATAACGATAATAATACGTAAATTTGGTCCCATAATTTTGTAATCCCATTGTTTTCGTTCCCGCGTGACTAGCCAGGTACAATTCCATCGTGATGCCCCTGCCATGTAATAAAAATACATACAATACATACAATACATACAATACATACACTACATTCAATACCAGTTATTAAAACACTAGCATTCTACGATTTTACTAATAAATTACCAACTTTTGGTCATAAATATGTCATTCTATTTTTGTTTATGCATTTTATATAATGTTTTCAGCAAATTGAAATTGAGATTGGAACGAGCCGGTACCGGGAAAATAGCTCAAAAACACGACATAATGATGTCGACCTGAAAAATTGGGATATCATGACATGGAGGAATTACATATCCTTAAAATAAGCTGATTCATAATAAGGAAACCAACATTTACCAATAATACCAAGCATAGGGTTTCCTAATCTCCATCGATTTTATTTTATTTAAAGGGTTTGGCTTCCGGAAAGCTATACATATAAAAATAGTCGTATTTCCATATAAGTGTTGAGGCTTTATAAGATAGGATAAAGAAATAGCTACCGTCAGTCTCTTACTTCATAATTATTCAAATTTCATGTCACCCATAGCAATGATTGTTTATATTAAATGATATTTATCACTAGGTAGATGTAATAATGTGATGTGAACACTCGAGTGTCGCCCACGAGCTGATATGTGCAGGGTTCCTGACGAATGTCGCAGCTATGTTAGATCCGAGACTGTAACGTCGATCACCGAGCTATACCAAATTACATGATTTGTATAGTTCATTTGAATTTTACCCTTCGTCCTTTAAAAATAGGACGGAAATTTGAATGATAAGAGATTCGTTGTTTATTTTTTGGTCGTGTGTAAGGCCAGCCCACGCGAACCTACGAATAGGTCAAGTTGAGCAGGCGCCGGCGCAGGCTCATTAACTTCCATTTATGCAAAATATTCGAGTGCGTCCTTAAATTGTTTTGAAGGGCTCAAAACTTAATCTACATTATAAAAATTATATTGTAATTAATGTTCGTCCATACAGCAAAGACTGTTTGATTTTATACAGTTGCCTCTGTATGTTTATTTCGTCTATTTCTCTTGGATTCAGTATTCAAATTCGGCCGAGTTGTTTGAAAAAGTTATATACATCAAAGAGATAATTACCACATTTTAACTTAAATCTAAATATTTTTTTGTATTCTTATTGTTGATATCCATTCCCATAATAAAGTATATGATATTTCAGCCCTAATCGGTCATCGTTATTTTTGTTGTTGTTCTGTTTGCGAGTCATTTAATAAATTAGGGGAGTAAGGGTGTACTTAATTTCATAGATAAGGTTTTAGGGATGGTCTGTTTAAAAGTATATTTGATGTTAATCTAAAATGATTTCTGAATTTCTGTTATAGTATTTAATAATTTACCAGATTTTTATTTGACATTTTTTTTCCGTTTACATTGACATTCAGAATATGCAAGAGAATACAATTAATATTTGTATTCGTTACCTCATGCCACAAGATAAGCGCAGTGTTCATAGGCAATTGTCGGCGTTGGACAATAGTCGAGCGTTGCTCCCGGCGGTGGCGACTAGCCTTAATTGGATAATCGCATTCTGTCCTCGAGTCCTAAGCCTTGCATCACTTGCAGTTTTATTATCCTGGCAAGCTTTGGAAGTTGCGAAAGAATCAGTCTTATGTAACTCGTTTTAACCTATTTCATGATTCTTTTCTCCGTTGCATGAGTATTCCATTGATTTACTATGAAATTTAAAGACATAACAAAACGCAATCCTCGCCGACAGTTGTCATGACAAAAGACGTTTCGATCAAATTGTTTCCTACGAGGGGTTGCTTCACTGTGTATAACTTTTTATTGGCTACCTTTATTAATCTACATTCTATAATTTAAAGTTTTACTTCCTCCTTTTGCAAAAAATATACTCAATAAATACAGGAACCTGTTTAGATTTATTAACCGATGTTTTTTGTCTAACAAATATGTTAATAAAAAATGTTTACAAAATACTAGAATATAGTTTTTGCTGGTCATAATAACTTCCTGGAACGTATCAAGTGGAATAATTAAATTAATTATATGTTTATTGACGCTGACTTGCAGATCTATTATAGCTGGATTATAAGAGAGTATCTAGTACTACGAGAGTAGTATGTTAAGTAGTAAGGCATCACTGGAGACAACAACTAGTGCAGTTCTCTAAGCCGCGGTCAGTAACCCGTGAAGACGCAGGAAGCGGCCATTGTGCCAATATTGTGCTTCATGACAATTGCCAGACTGCATTATCTGTGATCGTTCGATTGCTAATAAGACACTACATCCGGAAATTGCAGGATGGAAGTATTTTAAAAATAAGCTAGAGATCATCTAATCACGTGAAGGGTTAAGGGCCAAATCACAAAATATCACAAGGATGTTGAGTTATTTTCTCGTTGAACTGCAATTTCAATTATTATTATTAGGTAAGTCAGAGGAACCTGCAACCTTAATAACTGTCTGGACATTTTTATTGCCGTGCAAAATTTACCAGAATTACTTTAGATTATACCTAAGATAAAAATTTATATTCTGTATATGTTTGAGATACTTTTTATTAAAAAAAACACGTGGATTTTGGTTATTGTTGGTAGTGTATTTTAAAACCTTAGCACGTATCACTAGGACGGAAAGCGGATTAAAAATATAGATAGGTCCAAAGCTGCTATAAAATTAAGAAGGATATCTATTTGTAACTTATAATTATCGTATATTAGAAACTTTCTATGTTAGTAATAGTTATATTAATTAAAGTATGTGCAATAAAAGAAACTTAACCACACGAGTTAGCTAAACGGAAAAGGTATCACGTATCAGTATTGATGTCTGTGGTAAGTCCCGCTACGATATACCTACCAGCCGACCACCGAGCACTGCGACAATACAATACCTACCATACAGTCAATATTTCTCTTAAATCTGTTACATTTAGTTTCTTACTTTAATTATATGCATTATTTCTGATATGAAAATATACAATTTTTAATTATTATTGTTTTCCGATACCAGGTCAGAATCAGCGCATACCAAGGAGGATTTTTTTTTATTTCCTCCAGGGCGCATACCATCTCTATGTTGTTGTAAAACCAGAGTAAAAAGTAAGGGTAAAACACAAAAAGAAATAAAGTAATAAACCTCCATAGACATGGTAAAGGCACTCTGATCTGAAAATAGTCGTTAATATAAACAGAGCGTCCCCGGTCTCGTAAAAATAGAGCATAAATAAACCCATACAAAGTTGATCGTGAAGTTGAAGTAAACTTTACGTACGGAGAATAAGTTTTATTATGTTTGTTTAGTGAAGTAGCGCAAGTTGGTAAGCTTTCAAAAGCGCGAGGTGGGCGGCCGCCTGGAGAAAGATGGAACGCTTAACAAATGTTATTATACACTCTAACAATGTCGCAAGGCTTTTCGTTATAAATCAATTGTGGAAACAGTTGAAGTATTTCATTAAGTAACAAATAATATAATAAACGGTACAAGAGAGTAGCAACAGCAGTAGCTAAATAAAGATATAAAAATCAACAGAACAAAAATAGTTATTGAAAGAGCTGTTTTGTTATCGAAATATATCGATGACAAATCTGTTTCGAACGATTACTTGATAATCAAAAATCGATAAGTTATCGATTTAAATTCTCGGTAAATTTTATGTATACATTAATGTATAAATTTCTATAATTAGAAGTATTAGTCCCACCAGCTCTCATGGGCGGGCTCGTCTCACTTCATTGACTGACTAACATCAATGGTGCAACTTTACGTACAGACATATTTTAGTAGATAGTCAATAACCACACGTGCTGCGATACTGAGCTGTTTTAGTGTTGTGAATCATTCTATATTGATTGAAAAAAAAAATATTTATAAAATTTAGAGCGGCTTTTAAAATTCGTTATAAAATACGAGATTCATTATTTAAATGTGTCTTATAAAGTTACGTGATAACTACGTTCAAATTATACATTTTAAAGTAAATAGCATTCCACGTAATTAGTGCGTACAAAAATATTTTTTTAACAGAAACGTTAATATTTCCGCGATTATAGCACCGCCGGAAATAAGAATCTAATATTGCAATATTATTTGCATTTTTGTATTAGTATTATTTTGAAATCATCCACATAATAACCTATTTTATTCTTTATTATTATTGTTTTATAGATAGATAGGTTTCTATTTACGACAAAAAGTATGAATATTAAAGAAAAATAAATAATCTTAAAATAAACACTATAAAACCATGCACACGGAGACTAAACCTTTTTGAATAAACATAAATATGGAACTACAATGGTTATTGCGTGGGTCTAAACTCTAAAAGCACTCACATACAATACGAAGTCTGAGTTGTAAACAAAGTATGTAACTGGCAATTCATAAGTCCTTAGCAAGGGAAATGGACCATCAACCAGTTGTCGGAGTCGAGGGAAGGATTGCGGATCTCTGATTGCGTTATTGTAGTTCTTACTAACTCGATTAAGCCAAGTCTATCTAATCAAGTGCTATGAAATTAAATTGGACATAGGTGTTTTTTATTGATTTAATTAAGCGGACAATGACTGAACCTGTTGGTGTAGTGTAGTTTAAGTTAATAAAAATATAATAACAAAAACAGCCACGTTTATATATAGTTATGTATGTTATTCAATATTGTAGCACTTGAAAAGTATACTATAACCTAATAAAAACCTTAAATTGTAACACAAACCCAGATAGCATGTAAGGCAATCCGCGGATCGCTGGTCGCGAGATAGAAACCAGTACCCGCTGTGCATACTAACTAATATACTGTAGTTTTAATATATTGTATTTTTTTTTATTTTTCTTGCCGGCTCTTTACCCTTAATAGCTATCTTTAAAACCGTGCAATTTATAACCTACAATTTTCTCATAACATATCTTTTGGTTATTTTTTTGTCATGTATGTTATCTTTTAATCCACACACCCATAATACAATATGTTGTATTATAATATATTACATCATCTGTTTCTTGATAACATGTGGGCGGTTGTTTTTTCTACAATATTATTATATACAGGGCTTTTTTCAAGACATGCCTTCCAAGGAACAGATGGCGGGCACTTTTTACTCGATTAATTTTTGTCTGCAATTGGCTTAAAGACTTCGATAGTCGTTGAACTTATCTCGACTTATATATAAAGAACCTTGAAAAGGACGTAATTAGAATATAGATGAATCATTTTATAAATTGGACACATTTAATCAGTCATCATTATTAAATCTTATCTCATATTTTTAATTAAAATACGCTTTATATAATTCGTACTTTCGTCTCACGAACGCAATAAATGTACTTTTAGTTCCGAACGTTAAAAGAGTTAAATAATGTAAGTCGATGAACAGATAAGTGCGAGGTTTTATGGTTTTTCTTTTTGCTCTGTTTATTTAAAAGCGGTTTAAAAGATAGCGCGGGAAATATGCATCTTTGAGAGGTTTTACAGCTTCAATGAATACTTATATCAGTAAAGACTGCTATATATATTAGTTAAACATAAGATTATGTTCCATAAGCCATTTAAATGTTGATAAAAAAAGGTTATAATTTAACTTATAGTGAAAGAATATGCAAAAGGGTATTTGTTATTGTGATGAATATATGTATAGATGAATGTATATTTTTTAAGGTTGGTCGAAAACTAATTTTAATTGAATTTATGACCTTTTATGAACATTAACTAAATCGTATATTTACTAGGACATTTTTAATCTAAGCAGCCCCCTATTTACGAAGAGCTTTCAAAATTTGTGAAAAACCCACTTAAGCGTTAAATACACGTTCGTTGAAAAAATATAAGCAAGTTTATCGAAAATTTAAATTAAATTACAATTATTACAGGAGTTTAACGACTGATCATATTATTATTTAGAAATACAATAAAGTTATTCTTATTGAAATTGGAAATTCTTTTTTTGAAATTATGTTAGAAAAAGTTGCTGTCGACGTTGTGTGGTCTTTGTAAAACTAAACCGTGGTTTTATACATATTCATATTTGGTGTTTTTTTTACATATTCAAAGTCCTGCCTATTCATTTACCTATCTATTATTTTATCTGTGTCTACTTAGAGACCTCGCGCGGCCAAAAGCAACTGGCAAAAGCTAGTGTCTAATATTTTTATTTGTCCGGAGCTTTTATAGTGCTCATTAGCAATGATTAAATATAATATCAACCTAATTAGGTTAATATTATATGTAATCTATAAAAATACATTTTATCAATATTATAAATATGGGATATTTGTAACTAAATCAGTCATGTAGCACAACTGTTTAGATTTAAATTAAAATTGACAAAAGAACATAGGCCATTCTAGACAACTCTTTTATCACTTAATAACGATGACGTATCAATGGTATATACTATTAAAGTTACTTGAAAACTAATAGAGTTTCATTATGAATAGAGTATCTAAGAATATGTCTTCATAAAAAAATTACACGTAAAGACTCAAAAATCGATAGGTAGTAAATAAAAATACTCGATTAATACAAGTGTGACTTCTACTTGAAATATGTAAATCAGTTGATTACGAGTCAATCGTGACTTGACGTGACTTACTGAGGTTTGTCAACGAGCGACCGACCTCACTCTATTTTATTTAGATTAGTATTAGCCGTTTCTATTTGCTATTTAACTCTATGTATGTATATAAAAATTAATCCGTTTTTCTTTGTCACGGAATCACGCGTGAACAGCTATACCGATTTCACTAATTCTTATTTGTTGTTTTTGTTATAAGAGAGGATTGCTATAAAAGCAAAATATGGCAGTTGCGCTAAACATTTGAAAATTAAATACTTTAACCGATTACATTACATTAACTTTTCTAATGTAAATATACTCTTATACTCGGGACGGTTTCCCAGTAGTCGCGGGTTCGAATCCCTGCCCGTATCGGTTTATTTTTCATTCTTTATTTATATAAATTTACTCTTATACAGATAAATTTGTCGGAATTTTATTAAATAACTACTACAACGGACGGACAACGTCTGTCAGGTCAGCTAGTAACATATAACATAGTAATATAATTCGACACCTCGGGGTAGAAAGGTCGTAAAGACCACTTTTGGCGAAAATGAGTTAATGATACAGTTTTGTTTAGAATTTCAAGCTCTATCGATCTGTGTTCACAAAATTTTATTATTTAAGAAAAAATGTGTTATACGACCCATATTTTTTCATACCTTAAACCAGTTTTTTAAATAAATAATGGTGTATATACCAATTGCATGGGATCATAAAGTTGTTTTGGTTGTATCACTGTTATTAATGTAAAATATTTGGGCGTAAAAGCCAATGTAATAAGTATTTGTCTTTTACGCCTTTCTTACCTTTGAAATTTTACAACAATGATTTTATAAATTGGGAACAAATTGCCTTAAAAACTTTCACTAAAGAAACTCTAAAAAAAGGACAGTTCAAAACTATTCGAATTGCTACCTTCAAAAAGAAAACACCTAATTAAATTTGTATTAAATACTCCACCAATGAAGAAGCCATTGCAGGAAAAGTTAGTTTATTTGAGGAAGCTAGAAAAGAGCGGGATACTTATACAAAAATAAAAGGAAAAGAGAAGGGAAAGAGTAACAAAAATACTGAAAAAGAGGATGTCAAAGATGAAGGAATCCAGAATACAGATTTTGTATTACGTAATTTATATAATGCCCGATTACCTATTTCAATTTTATAATTTGAAACGTCTTTGTGATAGCGAAGTGATACCTAAAGCATACCACCAGGAATATCTGCAATTGCCTCATAATAAGATAATTGAAAATATACTTATTGGTACTGACACCGAAGATGAAACTGATTATAATAATGATTTAAGTAAGCTTTCAGCGTACTGTATATCTCCTGGTATGATCGGCTGGATAACGGACTTTCTGAGCTTTCTGATCTCTTCGAGTAGTTATCGACGGGTGTTCCTCGGAACCCTTGACAATAAATGCCGGAGTATCTCAGGGGTCCGTTCTTTCTGCAACTATTTTTCTGCTACAAATTGTAGAAAGATATCTGCCGAGTACTCGGTCTAGTAGAGATCAAGTACAGTCTACAAGAGAAGCTATGGTGCAATGTTTGAGTGACAAACTTCAGGCAGTCTCCGCATGGAGCAATGCCAATCTTGTAAAATTCAACGCCACCAAAACGCAGACGTGTCTGTTCACCGCCAAAAGGAGCACTTTCACCTTGGCGCCTACTTTCCAGAATGTATCCTTGGAATAAAGTGACCGGCTTCAGTTCTTAGGCTTAGAGATTTCCTCGAACCTCAACTTTGGTCGGTTCATTGAGTCCAGAGCAAGAGCAGCAGCAGCAGAGCTTGCCGTTCTTGCGACGTTCCGGCAGTACTTTACACCGGGACAGCTTCTTGTTTTATACAAAGCACAGATCCCGTCGTGTATTGAGCACTGTGGTCACATATTTGCTGGTGCCGCAAAGTCTCAACTTGCGGTTCTGGACTCAATTGAGAGGCGAGCAAAGAGGCTTATAGGCGATCCCGAAATGGTCGAAGCCGACCTCCACAGACTCTAACACAGGCGTAGAATTGCTAGCCTCTCAGTATTCTATAGGATACATTTTGGTGAGTGTGCGCAGGAATTACAAGACCTAATTCCCCCGGCCCCCTACCATCACCGGACGTCCCTACGCACGGCAGGTGATCCATCCTTTTGATGTGGACATTCCACCTGTCCGAACGAAGTGCTTTGCTTGGTCTTTTTTACTTCGTACAGCGAAGGATTAGAACAGATTGCCTGCGTCGGTATTTCCGGCCGAATACAATGTGGGTGTCTTCAAGAGAAGACAAAAAAAAGAAGAAGAAGGAGAAGACCTATTTAAGGTTGCTAGGGTAATGGCCATACCACCTTAGACTACATTCCACTTACCATCAGATGGAATGCAGTCAAACATTGCCCTAGATTATATATAAAAAATGTATATACTATAAATTAATATTAATATCCTTGCAACGCGATGGGCCAGACTATGTGGCGTTAAAATGTATTTAAAACAAAAGATTTAACAGTTTTTCATTCAATAATACGTATAAAAACAAAAAAGTTATGAACAATAACTTTTTTTTGTTACGTTTTTTGCGTCTCCTGTAAAGTTACGATTTTGGTGTTTACAACCTTTCTACCCCGAGGTATCGACATATTGATAAGATTACATTGGCTTTTAAGCCCAATCTGCTAAGAGTGTCAAGATAAATGTAGTTACGCCATATTGTTGTGTTTTCTGAACAGACGTATCTACCATTTTATTCAAATTTCTACGTCGTAACTCCATGCTAAGTTAAAACCTATGAGGTTTTTTCATATGCAGACTATGTGGCGTTAAAATTTATTTAAAACAAAAGATTTAACAGTTTTTCATTCAATAATACGTTCAAAAACAAAAAAGTTATGAGCAATAACTTTTTTTTTGTTACGTTTTTTGCGTCTCCTGTAAAGTTACGATTTTGGTGTTTACGACCTTTCTACCCCGAGGTGTCGAATTATGATGTCGTTCTATTATATAGGTTTGTATATAAGCGATTTTATATATAAAGACTTTATATATGTATAAGATTTTATATATGTTTGTCTATAAAGACAGATCTCCAAATTAATAATTACAATCTATATCACTAGGGGGGGGTCTTATCACATACTACGGATGGTCACCGGGGGGGGGGAGGTTGTCGAAAAATTGAAAAATATAGGTCACGTAGTTTGGGTACGTTCCCTAAGTTATAATCCACATTTTTCTACATCTTCTATGTAATAATGGTACCAACATAAATAAATAAATATACTATTTACGGGTCAATTATTTAGATTTATCTATTAATACCGACGTGACACGTAATACTTGATTTTATAATTTAATTAAATGTAAATCTGTCAACAATAAATTCTCTAGTGTTGATATTGCTTCAAGGAGATCTACCACGTCTCATTTTGACAAGATAAATGTGTAATATACCGATAGTTATAATTCTATCAATGTATTGATAATAATTAATTTAAAAAGTATGGGAAACTTAAGTTTTCTAAAGTTATTATTACAAATACAGTTTTGTAATTGTCAAGCACGTAATGAAGTATCACATATTTACAGTCGCCAGAACAAGCCAGTGCCGCTCCTTGCATTGTATTCGGTTCAAGTTTTATTATACTCATATTTTAAATTGTTAGATTACATTGAGTATTAAGGTATATTTAAGCTAGCTGTAATAATAATCTATTCCTAGAAATAAAAGACTATAAGCAGGTCCTTGTAATAATGTAAGAAAAATAATATGAAGCTCGCAACTTTATCGTGAAGCTGTCAAGACTCGTTACTGTACCATTCCTTTGAAGTTACATAAAGTTTATCTTATTAAGAGTAAGATAAAAATAAAACTGATGAGCTTTTCAAACTATCTTCGACATGTTAACAACATTATCCGCTGACATATCAAGCGATAATTAAACTTATAAGATAGCGGCTGTAATCAAAGACAAGGAAGGTGGTAATTATCCAAAATTTACTATCTATATTTGTAAAAGTACAGGTAAGTTTTGAGTACTCCTGGCAGAGATAGGATGATGTTGTAATCCGTCTTTTTAAGTCATACAATAACTTATTGTACATTTGTGAATCAAATCGAAAGCGAGCTTTAAATAATTGCAAACTCACGACTATAATAGCAATATAACTAAATGCATTAAGATTTAGCAGATGATAAGGTGGCTTTCGTCTAATTAGCATACAAACAAGCCGGTACAGCGCAGTCGGCGCGTGCGCAGTGTGAAAGTACGCGTCAATTTAATTAGACGCGGTCGGAAAGCGGAACCGTTGCGTCAGCGGCCATCTGCAGCGGATTTACTTGTCTCGATGATGTAAACAATGACATGTAGGCCAGGATGACCTGTACACGCTTATGAGCGTTAATGCGCTTTTGTCAGATTGGCTAAATGATTGATTGATTGATCGGTTCCATGTTGACTGCATTATGTGCGTTTCACAGAATGTAAGTAAATGCTTCGCAGATCCTTCTTATTTAATAGTTTACAAACTGCCATTTTGTCCACATATTGATGAAGTAGTATGTTTGTTGGTGCGTTTATGTCCATGACATATGGTAATAGTCAATGAGTGAGCTGATATAAGTGTGAGTTCATAAACAGTGCAACGATCCCTAAGTGCTACGACGTGATGCAGGGCTGACAGTGAACACTAAACATGCACAGTACATAGTGTACTAGTAGCACTTAGCAGGTATCTCTTATAAGGAATACTTAGATTAATAAAAATATATTTTGTTTTAATAAATCTTCGTGATATGATTCTAAACATGTTTTCAAAACATGTAATTAAAAATCAAAGGATACGCGAGTTAATTATGTTAAAATATTTATTATTAAAGTTATTCTTTATTTTGTGATAATTTATACTGACGTTGATAAAAGTTGATGATGGAGTTTGTAAGATATAAAAAAAATATCTTTAGCTACTACAGAAGGAAGAGCGTTATAATTCGAATATGTACAATTTCATGAATGTATTGAAATAATAATATTAAAGGTGTTCAAGTTGACAACCCTGATATTAAGGTACTTGGTTTTGCTCCAAAAATGGAGAACCATTTGAAGCCAGATTATCCGATAACTCATTATTCAGTGCGCGTGTAGAAAGTTACTGTTCCTTGCAAGTGCAGTTATGAACTCTATTCCCTGGACTTAATGACTACATCCAAGTGTTTCGTAAGGATCCAAACCAATGCAGCATTATGTTAGGTTACTTATATAAATGTGCCCTTATGAGAATTGTAATAATTTACATGATCTTGCAGACTGAGTTACTTTAGTTATGTTGTCGACTGTAAGAAGTAAGAATATTTGTTTTGAAGTTGTTATTTTTTATAAGTTAATTGCCCAAAATGAAATCAAATTAGATCTAAAAGTTCTAAAAGTATGGATTTTAACAACTACATAACTTCACTTTAAACATAGTGACTAAATTAAAATAAAATGTAATGTGCCGTTAAATTATTATTCTTATTTAAATCGACACTATGTTTCAGGTCATACTTATGTTACTCTGTACAATACTGTTACGTGTTTGAGAACATACAAACAATATCATCTGCATATGGTGTCATGGTGTGAACGCGGTGTCTGCGCGCGCGCCGGTTACCGTGTCACTTGATCCATACCATACTAAATTGGCGCGAACACACACGGAATCCTAATTGTTGAAATTAGGTGAGAATACAGAAAGTTTTGGTTAAAAAGATAAACCTATTAAAATAGTGTTTTTTTTTGGATTAACTTAGTAAATAAAAAAAATATATTCATATAATTTAATTTCCAAAAAGTAAAACGCAGGCAACAATCTCAATCCAGTCCTTACGAAAATAATGAAAAAACTTTTTCAAGGTTATTAAGTTACAGTTGGGTAAAATAAAATATATCGATAAATATACGAACGAAACAATATACGATGAAGCAACCATCATTCAAATACATTACAAATCACTTTCTAACAATCGAAGTAATTAGCGTACATGCAGTTAAAACCTGCAGTTAAAACTAAATCTGTAATGACCGTGTTAATTGTCGGTGGTTCAATAATGCTAACCTGTGGTTGTGTAACTATGGTT
Organism: Napeogenes sylphis; assembly: GCA_959347405.1. NCBI lineage: Eukaryota > Metazoa > Arthropoda > Insecta > Lepidoptera > Nymphalidae > Napeogenes > Napeogenes sylphis. The sequence continues at coordinate 27,363,134 of OY365777.1, read as the reverse complement.
ATTATATTTGATTTAAATTGCTCACACCTAACCATTTTTTGTGCAATATATCAGAAAGCGTTTAATATTGTTTTTATAAGATATGAGTAATAATAATAATTCATAGATTTCTTTTTTTTTATAATAATAATATTATGTATACGTACCAATTGTCAAATAGATTCTTGCATTCTCCACAATATGAAAAACTGAAACAAGATAAAGTAATAAAATTAAATTTTATTTACCATGTAACAATGGACACTATTGAGATAGTTTGGGATTTTTTTTTGTAAAAAAGATGAATAAAATAAGTTGATTGAAATACAACTCGATTCGGGCAGGAAAACCGTCCAGTGTTTCTCAAACGTCGCTTGTTTTGAATCCCTGTCCATACAGATTTTAAATATTTTATTGTATATTTGTTTATAAATTAAAATCAGCTTATCATGGCTGTATATGTTTATAGACATTTTCGAACATCTTGATAGTTATATTTTTAATTTATTGTTAATTTTAGTACTGTCTAGACGTATAAGAACCTAAAAGCAATTTACTAAAGTTGGGTAAAAACGCAGCCATTTTCTTTAAAGTACCTTTAAAATCTTAAAACTGAAGCATGAATTTTAAATAGTTTGTTTACTAGGTTTTTTTTTAATTTTATGGATTTACATTCAGGGTCTTTGTGGAGTGGTTGTTAACTGATCGACGTTTTATAAACGTGATGTTGACGGAAAAGGAAAGAGCACATCACAGCCAAACCAAGATATTTAAAAAAATATTAAAACACTATCCGAGTTTCTGCCAACTACTATTTTACGATCTATTAACTACTATTTAACATCTAAAAAGAAAATAGAAATATAAAATAATAAAGTGAAAAAAAAATCCATACGATTATTATTTTAGCTAAAATACATAGAAGGTACCTATGAACCGGTATTCATTGTTACAATATTATGAAATAACCGGTAGCATTTCATGGTTTCCCTCGACTTTTCTCGCGTCTCGAGCCACTCTGACCGCGCCCGATACTATCGGCTTTCACCAGATTGCTCCTTCCTGCTCATCGGTAACAGTACTGACCAAACCTGATAGATAGACAGTTTCTACTACTAGTGTACCTATATTTATAATGCTTTATATGTCACCGTTAAACACTAATTCCCTACAGCATATTGTATAATCTATTGAGTTTTCGTATTTTAAGATGTAGGTATGAGTTCTGTAAGGTAACCTCAAATTAAAAAATGATATATTCTGTAGCACTATGACTAAAATACTGGTATAGTCTATTGAGTTTTAGTGTTCCAAGATTTATCTAAGTTTTATAAGGTCATAGTACGACGACCTTAAATTTAAAAAAGGTATTCCGAAGTACTCTATGACGAAAATACTGTCATTTTTGTATTATAACGTCGCTATTTAAATGTCTATTGTGCTGAGACAATGTTGTTGAATTATGTATGGCGCCGCAAACTTAAAAGCAGCGGGCCAAGGTGTATGCATAATGCATATATAAGGAATAGCTAAGGTCACTTCTAGCGGCGCTTATGATAAGTTTCACTTTCGTCAGATTTACTTGCGCTTTAAGCTGCGGGTCATGCAGTCACGAGGCATACTATTATACACATATTTATAAAAAAATCTTTCTATGAAATGCGTTTTATGTTTGCGTAGTTTAAGATTTCTTACGCATCGTTTACAAATTTTTGTAACTGTTTTCAGGGATTGCTCCTTTTGATTAAAATGTAGTATAAAAATAATCAAGTTCAAATTATTATTGACAAAGAAAATTAGATTATCTGTCTTGAATCGTTTATTTTGTATTAATGTACCAACTAATTATAATAAGGCAGCTAGCGATTTTTATTTAAATCTAAAATTATTACTACTACAAGAACTACAAAGCTGTTTTACAGTAAACTATAGGTATGCCAGTAATAGGTATGCCAATACCCTACAGATTCCATCCATTGGAATTTTAAACAGTTACATAGTATATTAAAAGTTTTTCGATCAACATGGAGCCTGGCACAACGAGCAGGGCTACCAACATACCAACACTAAAATATTTATAAATATTGCGTTTGTCGCTCAAAACATAAATAATAGAGACGATATAAATTCGGAGGTAAATATTTTAGTGACAAAAAGTAAATTGTATCATTATTAAGACAATTTAAATATAACCTTTTTATTTATTTTTAATAATATTGAACTTCTTACATAATATTGCTATTTGGTACTCAACTTTGCAGTAAAGATAATTCTTTTATACTCCGACGCAGCCCTGTACCAGTAACAACCAACTTCCGATCATCAGCCATCGATACTCGCACACTTTGAATTACTTCTGTACCTGGTACAGTTGGCACAATACAACATCATTTATTATGCATTTTTTTTTCAGATGGCTTCAGAGACGAACCGTGCAAATCTGGCCTCCTTACATTATTAGTCCTATCAAGTTTATAAAATAATATACTTTTGTGTAAAAAAATGCTTTAACTTTCTTCCAATCGGTTTACAATTGGTGGAGATAACGCATGACATACATTTAAAAATAAATATATTATAAAACACACACAAACAAGACATTCTCGCAAAAAAAACGTTATAAAGTTAGAGTTAATCTATACTTATAAAAAAATTGTAACGAGGAAAACCCTAACACAAAAAAATATCAAAAAAGCTACTTGTTCACTAAATGAACATTTCTGTCTATATATTATTGTTTATTCTTGTTCTCTATGAAAATATAATGTATTTTCTAATTTTGCACTATAACTATATTATTATACATTTATGCTTAAAATATGTATCACAAAAAAATCCTTTAATGCATGATCTCGCCTCAGGCCTCATGCCTTCCTAGAGCCCTAAAGTACTGATATACTGTTCTAGAAACAATGTCTTTAAAATAATAAAAAAAACTGTTTCAAAAATATTTTTTGAAAAAAAAAAAATAACAACTTTGTTCTCGAAATGCTAAAAATAATATTTCTTAATTATCTTCCAAATTAGAAAAAAAAAATCTTTAAAATTTACAATATTGTCCATTGAGTTATCTATATTGGAGACCCCTTATACCTGCGGGACCCTGGTCAGCCTGAACAGCCTATGTATATAGCCCTGGTTGGTTTGGTTGTTGGTATAAAGATGTAAATAAAATAATTCAATATTATTCTTTTTAGTAGTTGCTTCTTGACTAGTATTATATTTACATAGCTAAAATCCTTGACGTCAATAGCAAAAACTTGGAGGGTCTTACGAGAACTGGTAAGTGAGTTAAGTATGTGTGAGTGCTCTTATAAGTTTTAATGACTTCGCTCTTCAAAATACTTACTTCTTAATCCCTATAGAAAATGTTAAGTATATTTTTAACAATTTAGAAGTACCAGTCAATACACTTTACGTAAAGCTTTAATGATGAAACCTAATTATTACCAACACGCACCATTGAATTGAAATCAGGGACTCATAGTTTCAATACCAAATAAACGCATTCGGTTCAATGACTTCAATAATAACAAACGAATTTCAAATCTCATCTCTAAATGATTTCATGCTTTCCGCTTATGTCTCAATACAGCTTTAAATTGAGTTAGTTTCACTTTTACAATAACAATTCAAATTATATTTTCCCCAGACTTTCTTTTTTTAATTATATGTAACTATATTCTTCCTTATCCCTATGGATGAAAAAGGATAAACTAAACACAAATAATAAATAAGCCTCAGACAGGATAAGATCAAGATGTATCCTATAATTTGTATTGAGCGTTGATGGATTCACGATACGACATCCAGCCCTAGAAGGAGTCACTCCTCAGGCCGAGACCGCAATTAAATGATTTACACATCTAGTCCGTTGGCGGATGCACTAAATTTTCTCCATCCTCCATGTTTTTACGATAACTGTATTGATGACACCGTCATACTGATATACAGACATGATCTTGATATCATATTTTTTACATGACAATTTAGAATTAAAGGTATTTTATTATTTTAATTGGATAGTGTAGTGATGGAACTCAGTAATGTTTAACGTCACAGGATTGTTATGAGTTATGTAAACATTGACAAGTTTACTGTCTCGATGTAAATGTTTTCGCAAATGAGATTGTTCGCTCCACTTACAGCGAAAATTTCAATAATAGCTTTGAGTATTCAACCGCTCCGAGATTACAGAATAACTGGACACGGTGTTTGGTTTTACTGGTTTTTATCAACAATAACATCACACGACTTCGGTGATTGGTCGTTCGTTTTGTTTAAACTTTAACCTATAAAATAAATTTATGTTATGATATATTTTATTCACTTTAATTATATGGGAAGTATAGCAATCATTATGGACACTTACAACACTATGAATTCGCACGCAATAATATTAAAATATATTTCTGAATCGTATTAGTTAATATTACAATATATTTCTGAAACATTAATTAATATCACGATAAAGTATTTAAAAGGCGAGGTCAATTACTTTCTATGAACAATGTTCGTGACTCCAACAACTAGACACTGTTACGACGTGTGTTAATCGTTAAATACAATTAATTTATGTATAAATTTGCAGTTTAAATAAATGATAATAAAATGTAGATAACATTTAGAGTTGATGTAACTACTGAAATCGTCAAAAGATAAATTTATACAGATGTATTAAAACATTTTATACTAGGGTGAACGTCGTTTTTTTTCCGAAATTATTAAACTTTGGATTTCTTTTTACAACCTCAACCCATCAACTCTAAGTATAATAATTAAAATATGATTAAGGTATAAATTTGGATCAGGATCGAATATTCCGACTTATATAGTACCTAAAGGTAAGTAATAGCTGAAAGTAAAGATGATGAACTAGTTACCCCGATCCAGTGAAGATCGGAGGAAATTCATGCTTCAAAATTCTCTGCAAAACTTTGTAACAAAATCTTTAAATATAAAATAGGTTCAATTGTCATTTGTCAAATGATGGTCTAAATTTAATTGGTCTTGTTCCAATTCTATCCTGTGACCTCTACATCAATTAAATCATGACTGCTGCGCGTGCGCAGTCGACAGTTGCGAATATGACAAAGGGATTGTTTGGTTATGAGTATTTGATTGAGAGTTGGTATTAAGGGCACATGACCACTTACTTAGAAGGTCAATATTAGCGCGAAATCAATAGTAATATTACTTGATACAATTAGAACTGGAATAAATTGATAATTGTAAGATTTGTTATTATAAAAGCTCGATTATTCCTTAGATTCATAATTATATGACATGCATATATTATCAAATTTATATTACCTACTCTAGAATCGAGACACTTAAATGTTACTGATTTTTTTTTAATAAAATTAAAATACACAAATGAAATTAAACAAACTAATTAATAATTAAACATTTGAGCGCCAAAATTATAAATAATCAAATAGCTGAGTTTAATAAATATTACGTTCATTGTGTGAGTGTTACGCCATTGTTTCAGTATTATTTATGATTTAAGTTTTCAGTGGTTCGTGATCCCAGAGTCAACATTCAGTGACCATGAACATTATTACGCATTGAAGTCACTTCGAAATTGAATATGTTTATATGAGTGTGTGTGCAGTAGGTTCATTGTTTTTGAAAACTACGTTAGTATAGCCTTACGTAGGTACAGAACGCACACCTTGAAATTTACAGCTGTAAAAACAAGTATTTTAAAATATTTACAGAATAAAGGGATTCATTATAATCAAATAATACTCAACATTTTACAGCATGAAAACTCGTTATAAGTCTCATAAAATCGACCGTTTCCTGATAAGGCGTTATCGGCGCCGGCGCAGAGAAAATTAGTTTTCTTCTTTGGATTTAATTCAAACTAAGTCTTATCTCTTTTTCTTTATAGAATCATTTTCATTGACTCTTGTTTGATGTTACATTATTTACTATAGTAAGTATTTTTTATAATAAATAAATAATCTGTAATAGGTAAATTATAATACGTATACTTTTAATTATATATGTTTACCAGAACGACAAAGCGGTTGGTTTTATTTGTATAAGAGGTTTTTAAAATGGTATTGCAATTAACAAAAGGTTAACCATTTATAACAGTTTAATTACGTATGTATGTTTGTAACAAACACCAATTCTCACCTCGTTTCCGATCACGTCTTCCATTGCTGCGCTGTGCTGTGTTAGCAGCACTCATAAAAGTCAGTCTTAATCTTTTAACACGTTTGGTCTATTTGTGATGGTCCCGGAATAAACATTATCTTCAGTAAATATCTTTAAACTTCAAACCTTATACGAATAAATAAATATCACATTTTATTAATTATAATGCAGTAATCTAATTGATATTTCCATCAGATATGTATAATTTTAAACAATAGTGTAAAAATACTCCCTGATCAGTGCCGTAATCTTACAATTTTAAATAAGCTATCACAACCACGATTACAAACTTAATGCAAATAATAATATCGTAACCGGATTAGTCGAATGTCGTAACGGTGTCGTGTCGGTGCGTCCCCGGCGGCGGTGCGGCACACACTCGTCCCGTCGCTCTCGTTGTCGTACACGGGAAAGTGGACGAGATTGTGCAGAAGAGCACAGGCAAGGTCAAGTTCAGTAGAAGATTCGGAGACCTTCACTTTTACTTCAATTTGAAGTATTTTTTCTCTTATAAAATCGTTTTTTTTATTAATTCAGAATGGAATCTGAATTTTCTGTTTACTTCTTTAACTACTTCTATGTTTACCTTTACTTTTTTAATATTTAAATATTAAAAAAGTAAAATGAAGGTAAAAGTTTAATTTTTGTTCTAATAGAAGAAATTGAAGTTAAGGTAGGAGCTGAAATTGATTGAAAAATTGGATTGTTCAGGATATTCGTATTTGGGTTAAGTTAATCAGTCTTCAAATACTAAATAAAGCTGAAATCAGATTTGACATTGTATAAAAGAAACACATAAAAACACATAAAAAAATAAAAAAAGTTAAAAAGCTTTATAAAGCTTTCTCCTAATGCATAAAACTATCCCAGCATCCGCAGTCCACGAATCAATTGCTTTCACCCTCCCTTTCACCCCTCCCCGAATCTCCACCCGTGGGAGCGTGAGAGGAGATGCTGCAGCGCGCAAGTCTCCCTCAAAGCTGTGAGAGCCCGGAGCCCAGCAGACGCTTACGAACTTCGTAATCGATATTACACAAACCAGTCATAAAATTGATATTTGTGATTAAATAACGGAGGCTCGTTCGTTATATTTATTACACTTTGTTATGATTTATTTTAAAAAATCATTAAAAGAATAGCTTCGCAATAAATGTATGTTTGTGAAATACGCTGACCCAGGCAGCGTATTTCTAAATATAGAATAAAGATCTAGTGATATTTATTTATGCTAAGTATAAATGTCATCTTTATTTATACTAAACATTAATTTAATAGCATGGAATAGACAATCAATCAATCAAATCTGTTTTTTTTCTATTGTGTTGTATAGTATTTATAAATTTCTTACATTGTAATAAGCAATGCAAGAAATTTACATTACATATTCAAATAAAAACTTTATAAGCAATCTTATAACAATAATCGAATAATACAAACAAATTGTTTTATATTGTTTGTATTAAGAGACATTACCATACAATTAATTAGCGATTCATAATTTCTTATAAGCATTCGTGATATCCAACAGTATAATTGACAAATGATTCGCTTCAGAGATTATATAAGTTATAGGAGCCATATTACTTTTCTGAAAGGGTAGATATGCGTTAATTGCAGGATAGAAAGAGATAAAAGATATTATAATTTGTTATTAAAACAAAAAAGAATTCCATGAATAACATTGTCACACACGAATTAGAAGTGTTTATTTTAGAAATCCTTTCTCATAGATCACAGCTTCCCGAGTGATCCCACGCTCTAGTCTATGAGTTGTGTGCTACACTAACTTGAGACACTTAAAACTTGAAACTTTACATTTGACATTAAGAATGCCACTTAACAAGATAAGTTGTTAACCCAAGTCTCCCTTATTTACTTTTCGAATAGAAAAGCGACTTCTACTTAAATTAAATCGAAATTCGAATTTTGTAACTCAAATACTTTAATAACTAAACACTATTTCAGCTCCTCTCAAATTAGACGTGATTATAATAGCTACTTCTGTCTCGAGCAATTCAGTTCACAATAATGAAGACGTACTACTAGTTAACGATATAATTGTGGTGATGATATCAGTCCAAGAAGTACTTCTATATAATACGAATAGTAAATGTCTCTATTAGAGAGCTTTTAGCTCAAATTACACTGCACGGACTTTGCGGTTTCCTCTATCATTGCGGTAATTTCGTTCGGTTACAACGTGTAAATAAATCTACAACGAACTTGAAAATATATAAATATAAAGTTTAAATAATAATATCTTCTATTATTAGATTAAATAATGAAAGTTTGACATGAAGTATTTAATAACTGCACACAAAAAAATGGTTTAAACAAAGCACGAACGATTGAACAATTATTTACTAACGTAATGTTTCTAATGAGTGGGCGATTATTATTATGTTGCCATTTTTTATGTAATAAGTGTTGGGATAAAAACTGAAAGTATTATTTCGTACACTCACGAGTACAATATCGTTTAAATATATACTGATAAATTAATATAGATTTTATATCAGAAGTAATTCATATTTATAATGAAAGTTGCTTGGCGTATCTAGTCTGTCTGAAGTTCTATAATAAGCTTTAGTTTCTAAAATGATAAACAGACTGCATCGCTGATATCTGCAATGCGTCAAATAGTCTGTTATACTAATTCGAAGGATCACTTTAGTGACGGTTTAATTAATTGCTTGCAAAACCCAGCACAGAGCCATTCTGAAATAAACATGGTTAAAATGAGAAATTTATAACCCCGGTGCATTAAACGCGAAATAAATATATATAGATTTATATTTTTGGATTTCTGGTTGTGTTTTTAAATAAATCTGGAGCTTCAGGATAATGTTTCATAGAAATTCAATTTCTAATGGCGTTATAATGAGCTCGGGAGGTGAGGCTAAAAGAGGGATGTCTATAGATAGCGCGTCGTGATGGAAGCCGGCTTCAACTCAACACGGATTATGAATTACGTTCTGCTTTGTGACATATAATGGCATTGTTTTATTTGGAAACAATTTATTTAGACGTATCTTATTTATTGTGTTATGTAGAATGTTCTAAATAATTTAATTAATAATTTAATTTTAGGGCTTAAATAAATAAAATGTTTTATTATAATAATCACAACGCTATCCTCCAAACTACAAAATTCATTCTTATTTAACAACAAAAACCGAGGCTATCATGAAGAGAGTTTAGAATAGGGATCGAGTATTGTGTGTGTCTAGACATGCGTAACTGCAGCATACTGATACATTGCCTCCTCGTACTCTCTGCTCGCCTGGTACTGCCACTGCAATGCGATCGTGAAAATATTTGTTTGTTGAATGAACTTTAAGTAAAAGAAATCAGTAATTTATTTAGACATAATCATTATAACAACTAATTTCTATAACTCATAAATCAATCAAAGATAATTTAATTATTACCAATTCTTGAGATAATTATTACCTTCACCAATATTTAAATTATATTATTTAAATAAGTAGGTGTCCTTGACTGATAAACTTTCTTTTACATATTTTTTTATTCAAAAAGCACAAATCTCTTTGAAAAAATTATATACAGGAAAACTATTTTAAAATCCATATATATCTTAATAAATACAAGACCTCCCTGGTGGTATTCACTGATATAGTCGAAGTGTCAGTATTTACGACTCTACTGTCTAACCGCTTAATTCGTTAAAAAGGCATTCCATCCTCATCTTTGATCTGCCACTACATATCTCGCGATGATTGATATCCGTGTGGCCAACACTCAGTTTCACTGCTTTTAAACCAACCCGCACTTCCCGTTTATAAATACGTCCATAGACCACTTAAAATTAACCTCAAAAGGAAGTTTATCTGTTTGTATTTTTTTATACACTTACTATCTACTTTGTATTTCCGGCTTTAAAAATTGTTGAAACCGATAGCCTAACTAGTTTCAGCACTATTTGTGACGAACCAGTTTGTTAATTAATTATTTGATAGTCAAATGACATACTGCTTTAATGCAGAATTTGTCATTCGTTCACAATTTTGTATTAATATAGTGTATTCAAGTGTCTGTTCTGAACATCTAGTTGGACGTAGTTTATTGTAACAGTTGTTAAATTCGTTCTTGACACAAAACTATGCCGAATCGAGTAAATAAATTACGGCCTTATATAGCAATATCTGAACATTCGCGCTCAAGGAGGATGCGATTATTTAAACATTATTACTAGTCACCTTCATAAATCATAATTATCTTCATTGTGTAACATTAATTTGAATGTTGAAAATTGACAAATATGTTCTTTTAGAACATAAAATATTTATTATCTTCGTTAGAACCAAAAGTATTTTAAGTGAATTAAATATAGTTGTTTATTGGTTATAATATTGTGTTCACTGGAAAGATAAGTAGGTAGGTGTCTGCCAAAGAAACACAATGAGTGATCATTCATTCAGTGAGGAAAGTGTAATAGTTTTACACAAGTGCAATCTTACATCTTAGTGCAACCTCTCATTGCGAGACTAACCGTCTGGAGCACAGCTCCCTAGTGTCTTTTACTTAAGGGGAAGCGTTTAAATAGTTACGTGATAAAATTATTTTAAATTGAATAAAACCTTATTTCTAAGAAGGAATAAATTAAAAAATACTGTGTATATTCATTATTGACGAGTACGTACTACGTAACTGCCTACATGTGTATAAACCCACCCGAGGGTGAGCAGAGGCAGACGTGCCTCGGGCGACTGTATTTTCTAGCGTAAAATCTCAGGTAATATCAAACCCCCTTCCTATATTCCAGCCACTTCGGTCATAAATAAACCACCTGAATGAACATATGAGTATAATTAAGAAGAACATATTATTTAGTTCAGTTCATAAAGTCGTCGCTTAGTAAATACGTTATCCAATCACGCACGCGAATAGTAGCCGTCTAATATACGAATATAATATTAAATCTCTTAAAAAAAATCTAGAAAGCTGTTTTCGAAATCTAAGCTAATTGCCGCGCTACTTATCGATTTAATCAAATTAAGTCGTCATGTCAAAAGGATTACAATATTTGAATTTGTCTATATACATCCGTCCCGATTAAAACGGTTATATATACTATGTTAAACTAATCAAGGTATACACAATAGCTTAATTGTCAGAGCGACGGATATGGTATCTCGGAGGTCGCCGGTTCAAGTCGAATTTTATTATACATTTATTTAAAGAGTTAACATAATAATACTAATATCTATGAACCCCTTAAATATTATTTAATTTGGAAAAAGTTATGCCCGGATGCGGGCCCTTTAAACTCTTGATACTTCCCCTTAGTCAGAAGTCTGAAGGGCCCGACATGACATGGCTAATACAAAGCACATACGATACTCAAGAACTATCAAGAACGTGCTTAATGAGTAAAATTCGAGTCGCTAATTGAACTTATGTGACCCCCTTACCTCTTAACCTCCTACCATATATTCATTACTAAATTTAGCCAATAAAATAGTAATTATTATTATTTAATTTATGTAAAATCCATTATTTTTGTAATAATTCCCGTAATAGAATACTCCATTAGTCCATTAATAATAACATGGAGGTAGAGTTGCTTTAAAAGTGTAACATTTCATTAGGGATCTCTATTTCCGTACGTCACGGGACCACTACCTCGCACGCGCTGTTGACTCTACACTTCCTCCACTCCTCTTTAAAAGGAAGTCCCGAGGGAAATATATATACCCTTCTAACTTATGAGTGTCTACACTCGCCTTTGAGAAAATACGGAAATAAAATGAAATACAATTTAAGTAATAAACCTTATTATACAAGATCTAGAATAAATCTTAAAATATATGTTTTTTTGGTAGTTTTTAAATATATTATGAATACAAAATTAATCAGATAACTGGTGTGAAATATTTCTGCAATTTTTTACTTATTACTTTACTTTATATTTAATTATATGTTATATAACCCAGTTTTCGAGACTTATCGTTAAATCTGCGTAGAGGTTCCAGCGCTGTTCTAGATCGATGTTATCTATTATACATCGTCACGGGCTGCAAGTTATATGTTTTTTTTCTCATTTTAGGGTCTTTCTATAGTATATAATATATATAGACGAATTATTGTTAATTTTCGAGCCATAAGAACGGTTGGATCATTTTAGCTGTTTTATATATGTACTCCTTGAAGTCTGAAGTTTTTTTTTGAATAATTTTCACGCTTTTTTGATATACAAAAATTTAAAAAAATATATTTTATTGTTTTTTAAAAAATATATAAAATCAAGAATACGATCATATTCTACAGATTTTAAAGGGTAAAGGTTCCCTGTTCCCGGCGTTCCATAACCGGTCGGCAGTCAACTCGCCCGACTACTAGCACGTATGTCCATTACTAGTTGTGTACAGCACTGAAGTCATTCCATTGTTATAACTTATAAGAAGGTCAAAGGAACAGGTTTTCTCATAATTTTTGACTTATTTGAATTGTGTACATTCTTGGTGTAAATCAGATTTAAGACTAACTTTAGCTAATTTAGTGTTTAAAAAAATGAATGTAAAATAAAAATAAAATTAATTAATTAATATATTGCGAGTGGTAATCAATGCTCTAACCAGTATATTTTTATTTTATATTTATTTAAAATTTAAATAAGCTTAACAGAATACACATTTATAAATGTTCTCAAGCATTTACGAGAGATATTATATGTCAGATTAAACTTTTATATTTTAATGGCACTAACAGCTAAAACGAAATAGATCATAGTATGTATGTGTGTGTATGTACACACATACATACATGATGTAAATGACATAATGCGTTCAAACAATTACAATATTTATCTTAATAAACTTAGGAAAGGCAACGAGTAAATAAAGGATGTAGTCATATGTACCCAAAGTACATCTACAATGCGAGGTGTTTGCGAGCCCCATTTACGAGGTCATTGCCCTCTATGTTGAATCTAAAAATACAACGATGCATTAACTAGCTCAATATTTCGTATAAACGCAGCTTTTATTTAAAAAATAAGAGAAATTCTGTTTAAAAAGCACAAAACGAAAGTTATGATAATCATACTCCTATTTTTATTAATTATTAACGAAAATATTACGCGAGTAAATATTTATATCGCAATAATGGAAATATGATCTATGTACAGATTGAATCCAAAATCTAAGCAAACAATAGAAAGCTAATAATAATAATATATGAAAAATGTAGGTCGCTTAGTAAACAATAATTACTGACAATTCATTTTATCGCGTGATTATATTTAAAGTTATTATTCATAGAGTCTTAAGTATGTTATATAAACATAATAAAGTCATTATAACTAGAAAAGACATGAATTTCTTAATATTCTTACAGACAGTTTAAAATATCTTAAATATTGTTTTTGTATTCAAGACATCAGCTATTTTTTATTAGTTTTGCCATAAAGCATTTTACCCCTTCCATCTAGAAGTAGTTTTTTTTAAACTCCTTCTTTTATGCTTTATAAAGGGAAGCCTTGTTCAACTTTTCAAGTTTCAAGACCAAGCGCTTTGGGCTCTGTTGTGCACTACTCTATGCCACCATAAATACAAAATGCATATAACATTTTATAAGCCTCGATTGAATATGGATTGTATTCTTTCTTGTTTAATAGATAGTTGGCGGACAAAGTCTTACCACTTTTCAGCAATATACATGATCCCATTGGTAAGGAGCAATAATCATGCAATTTTACTGTTTCAATTAAAACTAGGAAAACATTTTTCAATAAATTAATTAGATTTCAAAGCACTTATCACTTAATTATGCGCTCGCTTGTGCCATTATTGTCACGATATCTGACAAATTAAAACCACATGCATGTCAAATTTATTCAACATTATGTAACATGAAGTAGACAGTTTAACTTCTATCGAGTTTCCAAATAGACAATGAACAAATTGACTGAACTCTATCGATTACCAAATTAAATCGATTTTAAACTCTAACCCCGTACAAATAAGGGTTTCCTAATAAGGATATCGGTCAAGTAATTTTTCTCTGTACCAGGAGACAATAGAATGTGAAGAGGTGTAGGCGTGAGTGGGCGGGAGGATGTTGCGGTTCGAGACTGATGCCTGTCAGCTGTTCCTTATGCGTCTAGCCGTTACATGCCATACATTGAAACCTATATGCTACAACCTCTTTTCGTAAAAACCTATTTCTTTTAATATAATAAATTATATTTCACTTATTTTAAGAAGTAAAATAAATACAATCAATCCACATATATTTTCTTAACTAAAAAAAATGATGACGTGCGGCATTCAAAAAAATATATTAATTCTATGGCGGCATTATTCCAAAATAAACCTACAATATTTTTTACCAACCCAAACTATTATCTGTACTTAAAATTTAAGCTCTGTTATTTTACTATCGAAGCTTCAAACTATAACAAAACTTATAGATAACAAGGCGCATTTCTAAAGACAAAAAAAAAACTTAAATCTTCCAAATGTCAAATAAAATATGTTTTTATTATTCAATATCCCTTTTGGAGTACTGAGTCGGTAAAAGATAAGATAGACCGATGACATCTTACAGTTCATAGTTTTCTTTAAGTATTATGAATAAAGCTCTTAGCGATAACCTAAGGTTAGTCCAACAAGAACAGAATAACGGGTTCTTGGTCTGTCAAAAAAATTGAGTTAATTTTAAAACTACATATTTTAAAAAGAAGACGCTCATTTTAAAACATACTTAATAAGAAATAAAAAAATACTAAAATGTTGCTCAAATTTATAAATGCAATTTTCATTCATTAAATTAAAATGGTAAAAAACTTAAACGCTGCCATACAAAGCTGCAACATCTCAAACTTCATTTTGTATACAAAAGTGCAACTATGAAATGTTTAACCGCCGAAATAAAAACAAAACGCAGACGCAGTGTTTACCGCACTAGACGTAGAGTTTTTAAACCTATTGAAGATTTAATAAAACAGGTTAAAATAGAAAATGAAAAACGAGTGGCGCTGTACTCTATGTAGAGCTGTACTCTCGCCAACGTGTTTCACTCTGGCGTGGTTAATTACTAATCGAAGCTAATAATCAGACTTAGCTCCAGATCGGTTTAGCTAACTTAGTTCTGCTCTATAATAAAATGCCTTAAAAATAATTATTAAACTTCATTATATATTTTCATTCAAACTTTTTCTTTTTTTACTTTAATATTATCTTTTAATATCAATAGTAATATGTATAACAATACTTGCTGCTTCAAATGTAAAACAAAATGGTATGCGATTTGACATAACAATCAACATCTTTATGAAATATAAGTTCATCGAGAAAAGATATCGATATAAAATATACTTAGATATATTTAAACAAACCGAACTTAGACGCCGTCTAAATTAATACTACTACCATTTGTTATGACAGATAAAGTTTTATATTCTTAATTAAAATACGAGTATCTAAGTGGTTTATGTTTTTCTTAAAGATATCAAAAGATTGTAAATATTGTTTGTTATTGGGTGAAAAATAAAAACTGTAGTTACAAAATCTGAAGCATATTTTCCGGTCTACTTTAGCTGATGTTTTGTGATTAGTGACGGACGGAAGACGAGGGTGACCCGAATAAATCTGGGACAATGGTCTACCACAGAGAGGTTCTAAGAAGAGCCAGGAAAAGACGCGAAGTCATGGCGACGACAGTAAATCATTCCTATCGTAAAATTAATCTGGGAACTTTAGCTTTTACTTTCACTAGGATCTTTTTATAGTCTTAATAATCTTGCTTAGATACTAAAACTAAAGTGTTTACTAAATGCAAAATAGTCTTACAAAGATCGAATATTTTTTGAATAAAGAAAGAATTTCGTTTGGAAACATGTATTGTTTTCGTGCACGTATTGCTAAGCCGGCATGGCCGTGCGGGTGACGGGTGCCGCTGACAGTGACAGGTGGCGCGGAACCGTCGTTCGTAATGACTTCCGGTCGCGGACGTTCTACGAATTAATTACAGGAACATCCTTCTCATCCCTAGTTTTATTTGGTGAATGTTAAATCTAACTAGATACAATGTTTTAATACAATGAACAAAGAATACCTTAAATCAGTTTGAATACATTTCTCTAAGAAAAGTCAATTCATTTGTAGTTGATAGAGCCATTAGACTTCTGCTTGTACGGAGTAATACCACAGATAATCTTTTAAGTTAGTTATTACAGCTAAGTTTCGTACGATGAGATAGAGAACAACAAATAATAATAACTGCTATATTTTGTTTTTCTTGAACAAACTGAATAAGTACAATAATTTAAGAACATCTCATGATATTATAATATGTTTAAATGTCATGATGGTATAAGATAAACCATTCCCACGGCTCAAGGTCGTAACATTGAACACCCATGAACGAACAACACTAGTGGATGAATGAATGTATAATCGCAGCAATTATGCAACTCTCATCCGAAACACATTACGGACCTCGGATGTTATGTTGAATATTTAAATTGACAATTATGTTGGTATTACACGCCATGTCGGGAATTATAAAGACAAGTGTTTGATATTGTTGCGTTTATTAATAGATTTAATATAATAATATTTTAAGAAACGACTTAGTTATTTATAAGATATTTTTTTATTGTTATTGTAATATATATATACTTGTCTAAAATAATTTCACCGTTCAAAAGTGAAAAAGATCAAAGAATGAATGAGTGAGTTATATTATTTTTTAAGAGGACGTCAGCTCAACTCAACTCAGGAAGCTGGGATTCATTAGTTAATTTATCAATTTAATATCTCTAATAATGTAATTTCCAGGCAGGACTAATATATAATTGTAAAAAGGAGTTTGAGAAGTTTAACCCTTAACTTTTCTTTGTAGTGGTGTAACAGAATTGGCTTGGTGGCAGACGCATACTATATTTTGTCCTAATACATCAAATTTCCTACTATAAGTACAACGAATAGAAATTATTATAAATAGGCAACAACCCCTTTAATTCAACGCAAGCATATCATATTCAACAAATTACAATATAAATTAACATTTACTATTAGAAGATATGAACATCAAACGCTAATTGTAATTCCAATATGTTATCAACCTCGTGATACAAGTTCTTTCTTACATAAGCAAGTCATTAATTATATTGTATATTAAACAAACCTCACTGAATCATGTATGTATGAACAAAACGTTTGTCTCCCGGCGAGACCACAATGAGATAGTATTATAGTAACGACAAGCAGTCTAGTAATAAATATGTTAATTTTATATATAATGTCGTCAGTATGACGATATTTGCGATGTAGGTCACGCTTTAAGATCATCAATATATCAATTATTGATTTAATTAGACCAATTGATCTTTCACTTAGATCATTTACTTGATACAATTATATAGTGTACAATTTACTAAAATGATAAATATCTAATAACAGTAACATTGATATAAACCGGAACAAATATTGATACTATTCAAACGTTTATGAAAATTAAAAATATTACTTAAATTTTACTATCGTTCAATCTAAGCTTGCAGATTGATTCAATTGCCGTCAATGTTACTTCAATTGATATATATTGACATGTCAACATAATCGACATTGATGGTTTCAGCCCTTTTAAGTGACCATAAACAATAAGAGTTCGAATCTAATAGTAATGACTAATCTAGCTTTTGAACAACTTGGAATGGAAGAATAAGAAAAGTATAATTTAGAA
This sequence comes from Napeogenes sylphis, assembly GCA_959347405.1. NCBI lineage: Eukaryota > Metazoa > Arthropoda > Insecta > Lepidoptera > Nymphalidae > Napeogenes > Napeogenes sylphis. The sequence goes on along the minus strand of OY365777.1, from coordinate 27,345,272 downwards.
GCCTTAGAATTACTTTAAATATATTATTTATTATATCATTACATCTGTGTATATACACACAATTACTTAGGGAAATATGATATTTGCTTGATAGCTAGTAGTAGAATAACTTTTTATTTTATTATTTGTATGATTAAATACATATTAAACTATAATTTTATTAACCCCGACAACGAAGTAAATGAACTAAATGAACTTAACCCCAAATAAATATAGTCTAAAAATAGAAGCAGGATAATATTTAATTTTATTGTTTTTCATGAATAACAAAATACACGGTTTAGCATAAAGGTAATTTCTACCAGAATAAACAACCAACGTAACAAAATAATCATTATGGTTTTAAGGAAAAAAAATATTTTTTTGAGACTTGTGAAACATGTAACTTGGATCTGTGGATGGATTGCATCTAATTTAGGTATAAACAAGATTTTACGGGTCGCTTCACATACATTTTACTTTTAATTATATAAAATATTATATATACGAAATTAAAGTGTGTAAGCTAGTTAGGTATATTTGGTTTTTCGTCCTATATAATGTGAAGTGAAGTGAATGTGAAGTACGATAGTTGAATCAAAATTGTAGAACAATCTTTTTTTTACTTAAAAAAAGACCGCATATATGGATAAATAATCAAACATTAATTACCAGTAAATTCTTCCACAAATTATTGCGTGGATTATGTGAAGATAAGGATATAAGCGCATTATTATCGCAGCTTCTTTATCTCTTATCATCATTTGTAAAGACGGAATGTGCGGGTTGGGTTCCGGGTTCAAAATACTAGGAAACCAGGAGATTTATTTTGCAACGTTTTTGCATCGAGTACCAGGCTCGCAGCCCGCATAAGGAGATGGCATTCGGCCGACAAAAAGCCCGAGGTCTGAGCAATAGATTGAGATAATTACGCTAACGCTATTACGATATTTTGATCTTTATCTCTTACAAATAAGAGTCGTTTCGCTATAAAGGCGAAGCTTAAGGGTTGTGATATAATTTCGCCTCACGTAATGTCTAATTAATCAGTTCAGTCGGCATCTCAAACGCTTGTTTACTGTAGATTAAACACCGTACCTCAACCTAAAAAGAATAGGACGTGAGAGCTGAGATAATATTTACAAAAAAATATAATATTAAATAATACGTATTGCAACGAATTGAAGGATTATTATTAGAGATGCGCCGAATATTCGGTAAGTATTTGTTACTAGGGGTCGCTCGCGACTTCGTCCGCGTGGTTTTTAGTGTGGCCGCCGATTTCCATACAAAATTGATATTTAAAACCCTTAAGGGTGGAATTTAAAAATCTTTTCTTAGTACACCACTACGTAGAAAAACAAAAGTATCCTCCAATTTTACTATCTCTACGGCCTGCGGTTTAGACTGTATGCTATAACTAAGTCAGGCAGAACCTATTAGATTATATTAAATTTGCATCATTTTTCATTGCTGCTTAACTTCTATTAGTCACAGCAAGATGATATATACCCTATAGCCTTCCTCAATAAACGGACTATTCAACACAAAAAAAAAACATTTTCAATTCGGGCCAGTAGTCCCAGAGATTAGTGCGTTCAAACAAACAAATTCTTCAGCTTTATAATATTAGTATAGATTCGTCGTATTCGCTATGCGTGTTCGGCGGAATTATTCGGTTTTAAACTAAGATTTATGTCATATTATAATTCAAAGTAATCCTACAAATAATATGTTGAATAAAGCAATTAAGTTTCAAATAAACATTTATTTTGAAACATATCAAGTCAACATATTTATTTTATTATTTCTAACCTACAATTAGTACTTAGTATAGTCAACGTTTATTTTGAACCTCAAATAAGCATTTATTTTTACCTCAAAACAATGTTTTAAACCACAAATCTACATATTTATTCATGTAGCCAACAGCCACACACTGTTTATGGCAAACAAACAATAAAATGGTAAACTGAATAATATGGCCGAATATCCGGTTCGATAAAGGTTAAACCGAATAGTATCGGTATTCGGTTATTCGGTGAAACCTCTAATTGCCGCATCTCTATTATATGAACAAGTTATCGAGTTTACGTTAATCACCGAACGATTGATAATATATTATATATATGATGATTCTTTGTTATTTAATTGTCTATAAGTATCGATTACCCGCAATGAAACAGATCTTCTCCATTACTGAGGAAGTGTCCATTATCGTAACAAGATAATCGATTATTGTCAGACAAACACACACACATTACGTAATTAAACGATTAACAAAGTAATCTTAGTAATACTTCTTAGTTTATTTAAAGTTATTAAATATAATTGATTTGAATACCATTAGAAAATTTATGATGTTAAGTGTATTTGAAAAGCTTTATCAATAAATAATTAATTATCAATAAATAATTAATTACAAATCTATTATACTCATTAACTCTTTTATATTATTTGGTATAAATTTGTTAAATATATTTATTTGGAAATTCCTAATTCTTCCAGAAAGGTCCAGCTCAATCCAGGTTTACTATTGTCTAAATAACAATACAATGAGACCGACTGACTACCTTTTCATATTATCTTATCAACTGTACTATTGCCGAAGAACAATTATTACCATTTACTATCTGTTGTTTTCTTTTCCAAGAACTTGTGAGTTACTCAGTAATAAGTAAAGAAATACAATTGTTTTATATCGCTTAATAATTCTGACAAAGAAAAATATTGCGTATTGTCACGTTATGAATATTGCAAAATAAAAAACAAAATACTGAAGTATGTATACAAAATATTATTGTATATATAAGAGTAATTTGAATAATTTTATTTATAATATCCTAAAAATATTATCTGAAGGTACAATAATGTTACTAGCGTATAAACACACAATTAAACGATTACCCGCTGCACCAAAAAACAAAAACGTCATAAATGGTAAGTACTCACCAAAATTCAAAGCTGCCTTATTTTAAACACATAACTTCAGTTCCAATACAGTGCCTACACGTCACAAAACTCTCACTCACTAATTAATTCAAAACTTTAAAATAATTCGCGTGAATTATTACGATACTGCTTTTTTATCAAATTTTACCACACTCCCTTATAAGCGTCTGCTCTGCACGACGGACGCGTGCAATATGAACATTGAACAGAGTCCAGACCGGCCGCGGCGGTTGACTGTCGGGGCTAATACTCTGTCTGTACTCTGTAGTCTTTATTCTGCTTGTAAAAACTTATAACTCTTTAAATTGACCATGTACTTTGTCGAGAAGAGTTTAGCGAATTGCTGTATTAACGAAGTTAAGACAAAGCAAAGGAATTTCAATTTTCATTAAGTCGCAAAACGACGTCAGAAAATTCCGCGGCGCGAAACCGTGACAAATTGTTTTATTGCGGTTTTGATTACAAGTTATTTACTTTACTTGCTTTAAGTAAAATTATAAAATTTAAATTCCCATTGTTATTTTTTATTCTTTCTTTCCTCTTTCTACACTTAGGCACATTTTTTTTCAATTATTTAGTTGATAGGTTAATAACTGATAAATGAGTTTGAAGTACCCGCAAAAAGTTGCCCTGCATAAATAAAACTACTCCTCATACAATATTGTTAATAAAAATTAATAATAACTATTCCTCATACAATATTGTTACCATAGAGAAGTATTCAACATTTTAATTAATTAAAATATAATTTTATTCGATATGTGTGATTATAAGTGGTATGTATGACCAGGAATGGACATCTAAGCTGGAACTGAGTTGCCACATTTAAGGAATGGGGAGTTATATTAGGGATGATGACACTAAGACACACAGACAGGAAGCGATAGTTTGGGCTTCCGTCGGTCTTACTGGCAATGCATAATTTATCTTTAATAGCTTTTGAACTCCGATCCTCAATGAGAGGACTCCTTCAGTCGAGGAAGTTACATTCGAGCAGCAGTCAAATGACTACAGCCATAAGTTTTTATTTCGCTGCGACTATCTTAAAGCCTTGATACTTATACATCTTGACTCAATGAATACCTAGGTATTAATTGTTTTATTAATCCTATAGGGTTTTATTTAATCGTAAATAAAAGTTTCGTACATAAGAAGCAAACCATTAAGAATATTATATTAATATATGTAGATATCTTTTCTCTTTTATCAACATGTTGCACGTAATAGTCGAGGAGCCTGAAAATCTTAACCCAATGTTTATATGGCGAGATAAGGCGCTGTATATAAACGTCTTCTAAATAAACTAGATAATGATAATTTCCTTTTACTGAGGATGTGCGTGTCAAAAGAGAAAATTTTATCGATAAAATGACATAATGAATTCTTCGAGAGCGTTCATTAAAACTAAGGCAATAAGACACGCTTTTACTGACGATTATAAAGATTCATTACTTCTTGACTTAGACTTTAATTGGAGGGTTTTGGGCAAATATAATTTATTTTATATATTTTTTTTTTATCTACCCGGATGCACTCACGAGAATTATATCAGAATTTAATTGAAACTGAGTTCGGTCACACCACGAGTGTGCCATGCTCCGAGCTCATGAATAAGAACTTCGAATGCTCTCGAAATTAGTTCGGCAAATTTAAATATAATTGACATGAATACATGAGGGTAAGTACTATAAATGTTTATGTACCTAATAATCTTATTATACTGTGCGTATATATTTTCAATTATAAAAAATACGAGGTGAGTAGTTTCCTACACTTTAATATGTTGAGATTTGGAATCTTGTCGAAGCTGATTTGATTTTGCCATCCTATATCATTTTCAATTGAAAGTATGTACTTGAAAATTTCTGTCCATAATGTAAATAAAAGCTGTGTTGCCTGAAGACAAGAAAAGAGTTCCTGAAGGACCTTGATGGACCGGTTAATAAGTTATAAGACAATCGTCATAATCATATATGTAACAAGTAACAACATCAAAGTTAAAACAGACCATTTTAATACTAATTTAAAGAATGCACTTTTTTGCTAACACTCAAAAACAAAATATGGACCATTATACTTTGTCCTTATTTCGATATTAGTGAATTACGTGGTTTTTTTTCCAAATAATAATTCACAATGAAAAAGCATTGCCCAAATATCAACTGGCTCGCAAAATTTTAGGAAAGACAGACTGTATGCGAACATTGTAATCTAATATTACACTGCACAATAGAGCATGTGTGTGGTCTACTGAACTGCTATAAAATATATTTTTGGATACACTTTTTGATGATATTCTCTAAGACATAAGGCTTAAAATGACATCTGTATCTTTGATAATATAAAGTGGTCACATACACTTCGTGGGAGCGGAAACGATAAAACAAAACACAACAGTTCTCAGTCGGTCAAACCTAACAATAAACCATGTATCTCTGACGCACGTTCACATAATATTTAATAAGTAAACTAATGTGTGACTCCATATTGTTTAATCCTTTTGTTAATTCACTTTCGCTCTCTGTGCGATTATTTGGTTGTATTGTCTCCACTTGAGTCGGGTCAATGACCGATGCTTCTTCAGACAAATGTTACATGTTTATTGTTTTATGTAGTAATTAATATTATCTTTAATTTATCTTATGCGAATCTCTAATAATTGCAAGAGTTAAAGAACATCAAGACGTTGAGGTTAGCACATTGTGTTATATTAATATAGCTGTATAAGGAAACTAGTTTGTAAATAGTTTAGTTGGTTCATGTGACGAATTCTATAATAAATCTAAAACCGCAGGTAATTAAAATTATCACTAAGGCTATGTCATTGAAGGCATATTAATAATTATTATGACTTAATCCGTCAATAATCGTTATTAAATTATCTAATAAGTAATCATTACATTTCCACTTCGCAGATAGTTTCAAGAACTGATACAAGGTGAATGGCAATTGCTAACAGGTTACAGGGTGTAATTGGGTAACAGGGTGGCGTCAACAGGTGCGGTCCGAGCCCCCCTGTCTCGACGGAGGGCGCGACGGATGTCCGACCACAGACACACCCTCGCTATAAATATGATTACAAATTTTAACACATTACTCATAAGCTTATACAGCTTGTATTTTTTTGGGTTAAAATTTTGTTAAAAAAAAATACCCATTATAAGTTTATTTCAAATTTAAATAAATATCAAATGAAAAATGTTATACTTTTCGTTGTAAAAAAGTTGGATATTACGAGCAGTACATATTTGGAAGAATTAGATAATCATAAAGTAGTATTTAGTGTTATAAAAATGTGCTAGTAAAGTTATTTAGTAGTAGTATAGTTTTGTACTGATAAAATCAATCCATTAAACATATCCCGACAAATATCAATTTCAAGTAGGTAAGAGATGTTATCAATAACCAATATTGAATGAGTCTCCAGAGAGTAATCTCTCGTGTGACGCAGCCTCCCGCATTGCAGTATCCGCCGCCCGCTCTATCAAGACTTAATGCGCTGCAACTTGCAACTCATGAAAACTATTTGCTATTGTCCCACGACAATGAAACTACTATGAGGGTAGTCGATTATTTAAACAGTTTGACTCTACTTTATACCAATTTATGAAGTTTCCAATTACAGTAGCACACCACTATTTGCTAACTGTAGCTGCCAAAGTTATTATTCAAGATATTTTGAGCGTTCCTAAGTACCCAGTTACCCTGCAGGCTTTCCTCTTGACTCCATTGCAGTAAAAGCCTAGAATTTCTTTCAGGCACACGTTCGGCTTATTTAGTCTTTCAGCTGCAGGCACTGGGGCAGAAACGAGCAAACACTTGAGGCATGTTTTCTGCAAGCAACCTCGTTCTACTTCGTTTCGATTTAAAATAAATAGGTTTAGAAAATATATACATATCATAAAATAATGACAATCAAATTAATAATAGAATTTTAAAATGGTATACCTAATAGGTACTTAATTTGTCTAAACTCTAAATGTTAGTCTGTGTCCACATCACACAAAACTGAATTTTAATGACAGAAGAAGACTTAATGTTCATGAAAAATACACAAATTTGACGTAACGTAATATTTTAGTTTGTCAATTGTAATTGCAAACTAAAATATTTTTTAGTAGTTTAAAGCCAGTTATGAGTTATGTATTTAATTGTTTCGAATGAATCGTAACTCGTAAGTAGTCGTTCTATGTCAATGTATTCCAAATGACAGGTAGTTGTTATTATTTGTTGAAGTTCCTGGTTGGAGGCGTGGGTTTGTTTACTTCATAACTCATTATTTTCCCACTCTTCAAGGTCACGACGCAGTTCTTTAATTGATGCCATGTAGTCATCTCAAGAAATATGTTTCTAATTATTGTATAATGATTTTTAACAATGTTAAGCATTTATTTTTATAGAAGATCAATTGTTTAGCAGAATCAAATTATTGTACCGATAGTTAAAGCTATAATCAATTTTAAAAAAATAAAAAAAACAGCCGCGCCCTTATATACTAAACTTTTTGCCAACTTACTAGGTATATGTTTTATAAGTTATCGAAAAATTCAAAAGATGGTAGGTACGTGGTCACCATTATGAGAAACAGGCAAAGGTAGAAATTGGATCTGTCTGTCCACTTACCCAATTCGAAACGAAACAATTCTATGATAGGAATAGTTCATGCCGGTTGTCTTTGCGAGCTGACGAGTAATACCCCGACAAGACAAGACAAGAGAAGTCAGTCTAGCAAGACAGTACAAACTTGTTAAAAAAAAATAGTTAAAAAAAACTAAAAAACACGCTTTAAAAATGAATTGAACTAAAAAACAAAAAATAATATAATTATTATTTTATGGAGGAAAGAGTGGGGGGGGGGGCTTTGAGTCATATCTCCAGTTTCATTTTCAAACTCGATTCTGACTTGTTTTGATGGTCAGATGATATTGTAACATAGCAGTTACTATATAAGAATAACTAGGTAAGAATAATTAATTTTCCTCAACAGAATTAATATTTTTTATCAGATTCTTTGACTGAGAATAAAACAAATTAGTCACGTTTGCGGTCTAAGAAAGGTATTCCGTATCGGTCAGTGTAAATCATGAAGAAGCTATTAATTCGAAATTAATAGTTAATTTCATTTAAAAAAATATTTTTGACTCTTGCAACAAAAAATATTTTAAAAATTCATTTTTGGAAATATTCAATCACTAATGACTTTAAAAATGCCACAAAAGTAATAGCATTAAGCTTTATTCCACAATAATTTTATAATATTTTGCCCATTATTCATTCTCATATTACAAATATTTTTTGTTTTCTAGTTCAATTCATTTTAAAGTTTTTTAGTTTTTTCAAACTATTTTGACTTTATGGTTTTTATACTTCTATGTCAAAAAAGAAAAAAAAAATTATGAAAAATATAATATTTATCATTTTATTAAATAATTAAAAAAGCAGATTATTGTTTTACAATTGGTTGGTTCAGTAATGATTTTTTTTTACGAAAATTTATGATTTATTGAAAAATATTTCTTATAATTCCCTTAAACATTAAATATAATTTTTTTATGCTTTTTTTACTTTTGTAAAACAATTTGACATACTTCTAATATATTTTACTATTCTTTAATATAACTAAAAAAAATATTGGAAAAGTATATTAAATATCGACTTTTTAAATAATTAACATAGCAATTTTTGATTACTAATTGGGTTTCAGAATCATTATTTTTTTCGGAGAGTTACATTTTACATATTTTTTTTTGGAAAATGTATAGAATATTCCCAATAAACATAAATTCGATATATATCTCATATGTTTTTTAAAATACATATATATAAAAGATTTTCAAAAACTCTACTTGAAAATGTAATACTTATCAATCTAATAGATGATTAAAAAACATATTTTTTAAATACACATATATACAGCAATCATTTTTTTTTCGGAAAAATTAGGTATATTTTATATATTATTGTAATATAATCACGAAAGCGAGTTTATTATTATGTTTGTCAGCAACTGTTTGTTTATTATTTTAAGAGACGAAATTCAATTAATACGAATATAAATGCTTGAAAAAATAATAAGAAATATAATAAGAAAAGTTTAATAATTATAACAAAAAATTCTACCTTAACAGGTATAGATACAAAGCTATGCAGGATACTAACAATAAAGGATGTGTCACAATAATAAAAGAGTTTTAACCATCTATTATACCATGTGAGTGCTAAGAATCGGAGAGTTTTGAAACTTAACGCATGGCGCTGACCGCGAAGATAATTATTAATCTGTAAGATAATTATTAATCCTGGAGATCCTAATCAGGATAATGAGATAGTCTCATCGAATTATTATCGATATGTGTACAAAGTTTGAACAAAATCTGTCCGTGGGAAATGAGATAAAAAGCACATTTGAAAAAGTCGGTTACAAGCAAACAAACGAACAAACAAGCAAATATACGCGTAAGTAATAAAAGCGTGTTAAAAACTACAAGTCTAATTCAAAGTACATAGATCAATTGCCACAAAATTATATGTTAATTTGAGATACGTAACAATTATGAAACATCATATTCTATTGTAACGATTAGTTTTAGATTTAGATTAATAGATCCAATGAGTAGAAGCGGCAAGAAACACCATGTTTTATAATCAGTAATTTTAAAATGTAAAAACATTTTAGACAACCCCAGCTAGAGATTTAAATATTTTTATTCTTTTTACAGAAGGGCGGACGAGTATACGGATCACCTGGTAGTAAGTAGTCGCCACGATCTTGCAAGTTGCAACAGCAGAAAAATAACAAGAGCGTTGCCTTCCTTTAAAAAGTCTATGCTATAATGAATAAAAGTGATCGTTGAAGTGATCACATTTAAAGTGGGTATGGTCATAAATTATCATATAAATAACAAGTTGTCCTCCAGCGGCTCTGGTAACGCCAATAAAACATTATGTGTGCAAGGTACTGACTTCCTAAGAAATTTTTGATTTGTGAATAATTTTTAAGCAAGTCTTTGAAACTGTAATGTGTATGTGAAATGGTCATTACTTGAATTTATATAATTTTGAAAATTGTAACCTTATTATAATTTAAATTTAGAACCTTATGTTTTTTTATCTGAGAATATTTTAACAAAAATATCGTGCTAGCTACGAGCTCGGTCGCCTTGCACCACCAGCCACAAAGCGCACGCCGCACCGTCAAATGACGTGACCCCATTGTGTCTTGTACTGATTATAGTCTATTGCTAAAAAAAACTAACGATATCGTTAATATGCATAAAATAAGGTTTTACATTAACATAGTTTAATATTAGGAACACATAGATAATATTTGCAGTCTGGGTACTCCAATAGCATTGCGGACGACATTGTTAAACTCTTTTATGATGTTTATTGTTTAATAGTTCAATAGTAGACCAAAAACAATTATTAATGATTGTGGAGATTGGCATCTGTGGCTGTGTTTATTACGATAAACCTTTGTCACCCTAATTTCGACGACAGTAAATAAAACATAAATATTCTTAAATGTAAACAATATGAAAAACAAATGAGATTTTTTTTGTCCGTCCATGCAAACATGCAAGACAAGAAGTAAGTATCGGCAAATAACTTAAAAGCTTGTAAATAAATGAATTTAAAAAGTACAGCGATATAATAGACGGAAAGACCAAAGAAAGGGTTCTTAACTGCTGGTATAAAAATCTGACTGAATCTGACCGATTTAATGTCGATTTTCTATTATAGGATAATAAGAATAACTTTGACTAAACTATTATAATTATTATATCTTACGTGAATTGAGCAATTAGCTACGCCTAGTATTATGTTATTTTATATTATGCTTATGCTTAATTATTCTAGTGTTTTGTTCTAGGGTGTTTTAATGGATAAAAGAAAGGAAATAATAAGCACCCTAAAAATTTTATAATATGAAAAAATATTTTATTGACATAGTGTACTCCGTAACATAGGTATATACTTTTTCTTAAAAGGATGCTGATAAGCAATACTGTGTCAAGCTACAAGCACTTAGTTTTGAGAAAAACGTGTCTCAAGATTTTACAAGAATTTTATATACATTGTTTGAAAAATATTTACCAAGTTCTTTTTTATACTTTTGGATGTTTGTTTCTTGCCACTCACCGAAGCACTGAATGATATTTTGAAATAAAATGTCAAGTATCGTAACATCTTTACAGTGATAATAATTTGATTGACGAATGTGTTAAAGAATTTAATTTAATGTGTGATAAAAATACATTTTTATGGTACTTTTTAGACTCAAATAACTTAAAGTGGGTTTGTTTAATGTAGAATATTTGACTCATTATAAGAATATAAAATATCTCCAAAAATCACTTTTTGTGGGTTGACACACTGTTGCTTATCTGCATCCAATTTATTTAATAGCTTTTGTTGTGTTGTCAACATGTGTTGGTGTTAACAGAGGCCTAATCATTTTTAGCCCAATTAGAAATACTACTTACTTTTATGGTCTGTAAAAATATTTGCCAACTCTAATTAGTTTTACTTAAGTTTCAAGTAAAACTAATAGCATTATATTAAAAATAAAACAAAAAAAAACTAAAAGTTAAAAAAAAGTATGTTTTATTGTCTCTTCTTTTAAACTAAATGCTATATTTTTATTTTTAATTAAAATTTAAAAATTAACATTTTTTTACGATTACAGTGATTAAATAATATTACTATTATGAGACAGAGAAGCATTAACGCTTTTAATTGTAAGACACAATGCCCGTGTTCCGAAATACATACCGGTATACTGGCCAGGGCTAATGACGTCATGACACCGATGCCATCCTGCACTGATGTCGGCCATATTACACTGGTAAGGTAACTTTATATTAATTTGTGGAAATATAGGCAAATGCAGAGTAATATTATAACAGTAACTACAGTTACCACTTTTAAAAAATACATTAAAAATAAAGGACAACTTAATTTTCGTCATTCTAATATTTGAAAAATATATATTCTTTATATTTGTAAGTTTTATACATTATTATCACAGTTACAATAACATAAATGCACAGTATCTATGCAGTAAATTTAATTTAAGGTAAATAGATGATTCTTTTTTCATTTTCATTCTTATTAGGTTTAAAAATATTTTATTTCTTTCGTCTCACCTTTTACAATTAATTAATTATAATCATAGTCTTACTAAATAATTTTAGTATTTGTTTAGAATTAAATATCTGATTAACAACACTTTTTGTTGTAATTGCTTTGTAACTCCATTCTCTTGGAACTTATTTACTTTATGTATTAAAATGTATAACTATCTAAAATTAAATTAAAAATTAAAGCTAACGGGGTGACTCTAGGCTGGTAGGTGGTCACTTCAACCACCAGTGGGTTCGGATGTACCTCAGCCCTATCGAAGAAGCTCTGAGAGAGCTCTTTGCGATATTGTAGGTAAACCTAGGTCTCTGTGGAGGTCTGCATTGCGCATATACCACGGCGCGCCCGTGGCAGTGCGCATGAATCTATTCTGAATGGAACGATTCACAAGCATTGCGTCGATTTTTGGCATCATCAGCACTGGCCAGTACACTGGTATGTATTTCGGAACACGGCTAATGTCAGGTATCAGCTGCTCACATCTGACATTATCGTGACAACTGTCACAAGAGGAATGTTGTAGTTTGATAGAGTAGGACGTAGGTTATAATTTATATTGGCATTTGGTAATGTCAAAAACACCGCCCAGAAAATGGATAATATTTACATCTAGCTAAATAAATAATACATATTTATTTCTTTTAAACATAAAATTATTCAGTCACCATGTTCGCCAAACCGTATAAGTTAAAGTCAAACATTACATTAAAAAATTCAGGAAAGTTAGTATCTTACATTGTATATTTTTTTAATTTGATTTTATTTAAATCTAAAACGTTTTTATATTGTCACAGAAAACAGCTCGCGCAACGCATACAACATGAGTTTCCATCAGCTACGGAAGAAAAAGTAAAAGAATTAGTGCCTGCTAAATCGAATGTTAGTTATATGGAAGTTGTGCTTTACTCTGAAGACACTGTGGGAGTGTTTGTGGTGGACGGTCTGCCAATGATGATAAACCTTGGTGAAAGCCTCGTGCCGACGGTCTGCGCGCTTTGGAAAGCACCTGACTTATTACCTGTGATTTGTATTCATACCCCAGTTTTAAGTAAGGTAAATTATTTAATTATATTTAGCTACAGATAAACTTATTAACTTCATTTCAAAAATATTTTGTAAGTTAATGAATGCATATTACTTAGAATTTATTGCTAATATTTATTGTATAAAACTGACTTAATAAACTAAACCATAAAAGCCTATAGATATAGTTCCTAAAACATAAATAACTCTCCATGTAGATCCAAGGAGGTGCTCCGCTTTACATCCCCGGTGTACACACCCACTCAGAATTCCCTCAGTACCGGAGGGGTACTACAGTTGCAGCTTGCACTGGTGACAATGCAGCAGCTTGTGTTGTTGGACGAGCTGTCATATCTTCGGCAGAACTTCTTAGAGATAGAATGTAGGTCAGCTCTTGTACAATATTGCATATTAATATATCCTGACTTAAAAAAAACAGGGTTATCCCATTATTAACTCAGATTTAAAACTATGACAAATAAAATTACCATTGTCTCTTAATCTTTTTTAACTTACAGGGGTGTGTGTCTAGAAACATTGCATGTGTTTGGCGATCAGCTATGTAAAGAGAAGAAATTTGTAAAGATAGAGAGACCAAAACTAGAACCTTCAGTACACATCAACATTACAGACTTTATTACTAATGATATAAGCCAGGTAAGATAAATTTTGACTTAATATCCACTCATCAATCAATTTAATATTGTGTAGAAAAAATGTTTTTTGTATCGGTACAAAATAACATTTTTTTAAATTTAGTTTTTGAAATCTTTGTATTGATTTTTTATTATTTTGGATTTGATTGGAATAGGAGATTTTGTTATTTATTACAATTCTATCTGTTTTTTCTACATAATATAGAAAAAAAAAGACAAAAATAAAGCCTAACCTAGCCCACATAGTTTCTGTTGCCGGCTCTTCTCAAGTTATTGACAACCAATTTTGCAAGCCAGTGGTAGTTTAGACTTTAAAAAAAATGTGTAAAACTTTTAGATTTATGACCAAAACAAACAAAAAACAATAATTATTTACCTTATATCTTATATTCTCAATTGAACTTACAGTTGAACATTCACTCAGTGAGAGAGGAATGGCCGAGCCTGGTGAAAGAAGCACCTTCTCCAATCAATGAGCCCAAGATCATTGCTAACACTCCTGAACCTGTTAAAACAGAACCAGAAATCATGGAGACTGAGAATGAGTTGAATGATACAGTAGCTACTGGTATATCTATGTTTAACATATATGTCGATAATGGTAGTATGTATATATTTTAAAGAACTTTATTAACTATGATTTAAGATATCTCAGAAGAAGACTCAATACCGTCAGATATGGACGGTCTCCTACGGTGGTGCTTGCTATCTTTCCTTAAGCTTGAGGGAAAGAATGTTGAACTGCCTCTTAAGACTAACCTGCTGTACAGGTGAATTCATGTTATGCAACATTTAAGTAGTGGTCTATTTTTGAAAACTATTCAAAGATTCTATAGTTTATTAGCGATATCTGGATATTGTAGGATACTTTTTTAATATTATTATTTTGCAGAAACCACCTCATGCCGCTGTGTCCACCCGACAGGTCGTTGGATGTTAAAAAGTCGAGCTTCAAGAAAATGGGAAAGTTCCTCGAAGCCATGCAACGGGTAATGCCAATCTTTTATATATTTAATTATTATAATTTGTTTATTCACAGTTTGAATCATTTTCGTTCATGTATACGAAAGTTTGATCACTTTTAGTTTGTTTAATTAAAATCAAAGCCTAATGACAATCATCTTTTTTAATTTAAGGAAGGTTTCATACAAGTGCGCGAGATAGAAAAGGGTGTGGACGCTCTGGTGGCGGTGGAACCATCACACCCGCTCGTCCGCGCGCACGTGGCGCCGGCGGGAGGCGCGGGTGTGGGCGTGGCGCCAACGAGGGCGGACGACGAGTACGTGCCGCCCGTCGTGCGGGAGCTGTACTGTGTTACGGCTAACGTGCTCGACTTGTTCCTGCCTATGAAGTGAGTTGTTATTATTTGTAATTAACGTTTTATGCACCTGATATAATATGAGCACAGAGTATAAATTACTTATCTCTACCCACTATAGGCAATAAAACATTAGTTTTCCGGTATCAACTGTTCCGTCTATTCAGGAAGGGCACGGCGGTATCGGCGAGCGATGTGCGCTCGGCCGTGTCTGAACACATAAAGGCGCACGACCTGACGGCGCCACACTCTCGCGGGTCTGTGGTACTCGATGTCTTACTGGCCAAGGTTACGGGAAAGAAACCACAGGTAAAAATCGTAAAACACTTAGCTGTTAACTGGCACCTATTTATTACCCTTTGTGGATGGCCACATATGTTTCAATTCTCAGACAACTTCATACATCCATTTAAAATTAAATAATATGATTTTGCATATTAAGCCTTCTGACCTAATTAACATAATAAATTTATTTCAAGGAATTGACTCCCAGTTTATTTTAACATACATTTAACCAAACATTTCAATAGCTTTATAACAACTCTAACTTCATCTAGGTGTATATTAAATATGTACTACGTATACAATTCTAAGAAACTATTAAGACTGTTGATGTAATTCAAATTTAGTTTCGGCGCGAATTTTATTAAACTGATGAAACAAATACATATGAAATCATATTATAATCTAACTTTATTCTTCATAGTCTTTATCCCGCTAATAACGGTTATTATAATTATTCTTCTCCATTAATGTACCCTCAACGTACTAAACTACCAGGAGGTGATGAAGCGGGAGGAGCTCACGTCGTCCGTGCTCGCTCGCATGACACCAGCTACAGAGACGCGCTTTGCGGACGGCACCGTCACGTTGAGTAAGACGCGTCTGCAGCCCGTCACCATGCAAGTCGTCACCAGAAGCGGGAACAAGAAGGTACCGATCGTTTATCGCGATCTCAAGACTACAGATAATTATAGTAATAATGTTAGAAAAAAATATTATTACCTGGTCCGGTTTATATACATTAGCTCAAAAGTCAATAATATTTGCGTCGGTACACTATCAAATACCTCCCCAGGTGACGCTGGTGTCTAACCTGCAAGGCTATGGGTTGGAGCTGTCGCGCCTGTCCCGTGGCTGGCAGGCTCTGGCAGGCGCGGCTTGCGGCGTCACGCGCTCGCCTGGCTCCAAAGACGACCAGCTTATGCTCCAGGGGGACCAGGTATGACTCTACAGCCGTCACGAGCCGGTTACCAGAAAAGATAAGATACTATGGAAAAAAGAGGGTATTCTATCTCTTTCACCTCCTAGTGATCTTTTCACCACTGTTTCTTATTTTAGTTAATAGTTTTTTTAATAGTCATGTGCTCCACCGACAAAATCAAATGTAGGCTATGGATGGTAATAGATAAATTAAAAAAATCGTATTTACCTTACTTAGGGTCTTAAGTTTGAGACTTTTTATATATTTTTTTAAAAATATAATTTAAAACAATAGATTTTCATACATATATCAGTTTTATTCAAGATTATAAAATCCTTACTATAGAAATCAAAATTATAACTTTTTTATATTCCAATATTCTTAATTAATATCCAAAATACTGAACAGTAATAGCTATATTTAGTAAATAGTTAAAGGCATAAGAGTTTTCACCACAACATGAGTGTTTAATATACAACAACAACATGTGGATGTAACGTTATGGTCATCATCCCCCAGGATTACCCGAATATATCAGAAAAAATATGCATCAATTATGTAAAATTATCAGTCCTTTCTAAACTTACTGTGGTGTAATATTTTCAGACACATTTCGTGGCAAAGATGCTTATAGAGAAGTATGGACTTCCGAAGAAGTTCCTTGAAGGAGCAGACAAAGCCCTGAACAAGAAAAAGTAAACATGCTTAATATTGCTATTGTATATGTTGATAAATAAAACTGTCCCAAGGTTTTCCTTAACCTTTTTATTTATTTTTAATCCTATCCTATTCTTAAAGTATTAAAATTTAACATAATATTTTCAAAATTACTCTTTTCTAATACAAATATGGCCACAAAACATGAGACAATTGTTTACGTAATGTTTGCAATTAATCTAATCTACATAAAATATAAGAAGAATAGTGAAAAATGGAAGACCAAAGACTAATTGGTTACTATTCCTAATATGAATATAAATTATTCATCACATATTTGAAATGTTATATATATATTTTTTTCTATTTTATTGATACTAATATCTATATACATTTTCAATCACATAAAATATTATAATACTATACAAAACATATTGTATTTTATATCATAGCATAATTTGATTCATTTTACTAAACTACAGTTAGGGTGGGTTTATGTCCGTATCATCCTTATAAACAAATAATAATATAAAAACATAAAATTCAAACTTTTGTTTGTTCCAAATATGGAATTACAGTTACAGACTATAGACTACGAAAAAGTTCAAAAATACCACAACCAGTAGGACTTATGTCTAGCTTAAATAATGTAACACTCAAAATAGTAGTCAAAATTGCAACACTAATTTATATTACATTTAGTTAAAAAATAGAGAGTGCTAAGTACAAAATATTTTGCTTATACTTTAGTAGATGTCTTAAACTTGAATGGTGTTTTGAAAGGCAGTAAAGACTTCCTCCGAGTCTTCTTTAAATCAGGTGGAGCCTTAGGAGTTTGAGTATACTGCATCCTAGGTTCCAACTGGTTACCACCATTACCTCCACTTACCTTAGATTCCAATTCCCACTTACTTTTAGACACAACACTTCTAGAATCATTAGAATCTTTTGATAAGAGACTGCTCTTGGATGGTGTCTTCCTCAAGCCCTTATTTGTTATGTCACTGAACACCATACCTGAGATCTTTGCTTGTTTTGATGGAGATGAATGGTTACATTGCAATGCAGTTCTCTTCTCAGATGTTATCTTCTCTAAGTCCAAGTACTTAAACTTTGAAATATCTTTAAAGCATTTGTCCTGTGTTTTAGATACAGACGGCTTGTTGATTCCATTTTCCAGTTCATAATATGTCAATGTAACACTATCATCACTTTCAACAAAGGGATTGCTAGATGTAAAGTGCACTTTTTTGGTAGATGTCTCTGGGAATATATTTCTTCGAGGCATGTTATCTTTAGTTATCTTAGCAGCTGTTATAATAATGCTGTCATCCCCTGGATCTGCTGATAGAGAGCTGTCCAGATCCTCATATGCATAGCTTTTTCTTCTACACCGAGTACGTACTGAACTGGCTCTCTTTTGTCGCCGACGTGATATCCAGTGATTTGTTTCTTCATTAGTTTGATGCAAAACTGGGGGTAAAGTTATTCCATTACTTTTTAAGTTATATTCCTCCATGGATTCATTGTGTGTAAGTATTTCAGTAGTTGGACTATTTAAAACCTCTTTAGCAATGAGATCTCTCTCCCTTACATTTAATGATTCCTCTCTCTGCCTTAAAGCAATAAGCCTAGACATCCATTGTTGGCTCAATGTCTCCTCTGAAATTTTCCGAGGAACATTGTACATTTCCAATGCTTGTGTGTAAGGTTTTCTGGAACGTGGAACAAAGCCTGGTAGTTCTAATGCTAGGGCAGCTATAGTAGGAGACATAGGAGAGCCTGTGAAAGACTTGCTTTCCTCGATAATTGAGTCACACTTCCATTTTGGACTGACATTACAGTAAACAGGGCTATCTATAGTATTTTGAAGAGATCTTGGAAGTGGTTCAATCATTTTAAGTGGTTTTATCATTTGCTCTACAGCTTTTTCAGAATCACACTTATTTTCTCCTAAAGATGTTTTAGAATTTTCATTTGACATTAGTATGGTTTTCAGACCAAATCCTGATACTGTTTCAGTATTTGCAAGTACTGTTGGATGATAAATTACAACATCGGGGCGTATGTTACAATTTTTATCATCAGTTATAAAACTTATAACATCCTGTAAGTCGTCACTGTAGCGAAACTCGCGGATTTTTTCGTCAGAAGCACCAGGCAGGTAGCACAAAGTGCGTATAACTTCCCCAACTCCTTGGATTAAGTTTAACGCTGGGGAGTCGTCGAAAAGATCAAAACAGTTAACACGTAACTCTCCATTATCACTTACGAAAATTGATTTTGTTGTTATACGTTTTTTTAAGGAAACAAAACTTAAAGTATCAGCCGTCTTGCATGAACGAGCGAGCTCTAGCAGCAGGTACCAGATAAAACTTTCTGCAAAATGCTTGTCGGTGGCCTTGCATTTTACGATTAGCTCCTCGACACTATGCCAAGAATTGTATTCAAGAACAAAGTAAAGTGTCTTTGTCGGCCCATGTAATATCGTATCGTAGTAACGTAGGAAGTTGCCAGATAGCCTTTTACTTAATATTTTCACTTCATTATCAACGTTTTGTATTTGTTCATCGGAGAATACAGAGCAATTGTGCGCTTTCCATAAAAATATATTGTTAGTGACCTTGTGCCTTACTTTATAATATGTGCCGTCGCAGAATACGTCAAGAACTTGATAATCTTTGAGTTTTTCCATAATTTCTGTATATATAACAATAAATTTTATGATTTTTTTACATTTTGCAACCGAAACAAAGCCCCGAACTTTTTAAATTAAACGACCGTTGAAATTTAGAGATGTGCGTTGCGTCATTTAGAAAAAACGATATTTTAGTGTTGTTGCTACAAAATATATTTATTACGATTTTATAAGCGTCACAATATATGTATAGTCCTAAACCTTTATTTTGTTTTACTATGAGAATAGAGATAAGGAGAATTTACAGGAATTAAAGCATCATATGTGCTGATTTAAATAACAACCCAACACCACCCCAAAATTAATATAAAATATCAAGTAGTTTTATTTAATATATTTTTTGCCTAAAACAGTTTCAATGTTAATCGTGAAATTAACTGATTTTGCCGGAATAAAAAGCATAATATGTATGAACCATGCAACAACCTTTAACCAAATGCCGTTGAAATCTGTCCGGTATTTATTGGATCATTCGGAAATCGTATAAACAAATATTGTCAAAAATATTGTTTTAAAATCTGTTCATTTATTGCACAAGTGACAAGCATTTTTTTTTATAACGTTTTCTTAGGTGTAATCAGTAATTTAGAGAACACAAACTAAAAAAACAAAAAATTAACCTCATCTAATTGACGGCACAATACCAACCGAGGAGAAATCATAAAAAAATAATTCTATGGGAGGAACTCCTGTGTTGATAAGGAGTAAAAAATAGAGAAACTTAAACAAATATACCATTTCCTTAGAAAATAAATATCAACTACAACATCACAAAAGACAATTAAATCGAAAAAGTAGAAGCCGAGGCGATAGTATAAATAAAGCCTTTAGTGATATTTAGAAACGCACATATAGTTCTAAACATTGTTAAATATCCGGCAACCATAAAATCGATCACAATACAAAAAAAAATACAAAATAGTTTATTGATGGTAGAACACACAAGTGGCATGGCCCTCTGTACTGGGTGGTGTCCCGTATTACTAGGTAAACTCAAAGTTTTTTGGGGATTTGGAAACTTTGCATTTACCGAAAAGAGTCAGTACTGGAGTGCTCAGGAGCGGAGTTGTTTCAACCACGACGCCCTTGAGGATTTCAGTGAATCTATCAAAATAAAATATTTTGCTTCTTTTACTTTTAGTTAGTAATTTGTTTCTTTTCTCATATCAATAAAATAATGTTTTGTAATATTAAATAAATTATTTAAGGTTAATAATTTCAGGGATAAAAGAATTTGTGTTAAGCTATTATGGAATTGCACCTGTTTCTAGCTAAATATAACTGATTTATTTACATACATAATTGATTATACGGGACATGTCAATTATTGTTTGTTTGACACAAATATAGGTATATTAGTAGGGGAGCCCAAAAGGGGATTTGGGGATTCTCTCGAGCGCGGTCGACTAAAATACAGGAGATTTCTTGTACCCTGTACTTCTAGCAAATATGAGCTCCCAAAACATGACCGCGCCTCAGATATAAGCGGTCAGATTAATAAAAAAAATGATCATCATAAATTCTCGAGCGCATCAGAATAAGAAATGGAGGGTTAATTACAAGCTCGAAATTCTACTAATTTACCAGTTTAAGAGTGTAAAAAAAAACATCTTGACAAAAAGTCATCTTGTAATTATCGAGCGTGGCTAATTTGTTTTTTATTTTAAGGGTCAAGGATAACGAAAGTATATAATCTGAAGATTTTAATAAACCAAAATAATATAACTTCGTCGATTAAGTTTAATGTATGTAGCTGCTGTATGCCTATATTCTCCTCTTTTTGTTTGTGTTCCTCTCTCACTTTTTCTCTATTTATTGCTCTCCCACTCCGTACAAAAATCGTATCTTCAGTACAATTTTCTTATTGCTATCGGTAATCAAACGTATCTGTTTTTTATTCATATATATTTTATTAATATATAGTTCATAATATTAGGTATGAAACAAATAAGGTTGTATATGTTGACCCGCATTTTGTTTATTGACATTTGACTATTGTCACTAAATTTAAATAAAAAATAAAAAAAACATCATGGTAATTTAGAAAGGAAAGTTATAGGTAGACTAAGTAATAAATGAAATATTAAAAAAAAACAATTTTTTTTCACGATTTTAAATATTGAAGCAAATCAATTTAACTTAATATCATAGATTTTTTAATTGAAGGTATAAAATTAATATATTTTAAAGGTAAAAAGTTAGTATAGTGGTATATATTAATATATGTTAAAAATTAAAATCTAAATAATAGAATAAAATCTACATACTTTGTTTGTTTAATTTGTAGTTTAAGAGTTTTTGTAATTACGGTGATTAGAAAACAATTTCAGGTGTTGGTGACATTTCGTTATTTAAATATAATTATTTTACAAATATTTACTATGAATATTAGTAGCAACTGTGTATTTTGTGGTGCAAAACTTAAAAAAAAAACTATTAAATTTACATTAGAAACATTATATTAAAATTGTCTAAGGTTTGAGAATAATTCTTATTTTCAATCTATAACCCTTACTTTTCATTTATAAAGACAAATTATGAAAAAAAAATTTTTTTAATTGTCAGATTACGCTAGTCCTTCCAGATAATTGTCAGATTAAGAGAAAGCACCTCTAGAACGTCAAGATTAATCATATATGTCTACTACGCAAACGGTCAGATTAACCTACGTACTTTTCTAAAAATCCACGAGGCATGGATGTTGTCAATATCTGACGAGCTCAAGAATATCTATGCAATCGTTTCTTTTTAAATTTTTGAAAATCTCCAGACGCTCCCTCCAAGGATGAAAGATATACATTACATACAGGGTTATTTGTAATTAGTTGACCGCCTCTTGCAGACAGCTTCTTTACATCACTCCCAACAAAATTTGTTCTATGACTTTTTAAAATTAATAGTTTTTAAAATTTAAATTTTCCCATACAAAATTTATTTGTTGTCTCTGAACTGGCATTAACTCTGAGCGTCGGTATGGCGCCCGAGCGCTGCCCTTTTAAGTACTTCTTACAAAATACAGAGTATTAAGTAAAAGAGGGAGCATAATATTTTTTGTTTCGTTTTTTTATGTTGTTTAGCAAGATTTATAAAAAGTCGTAAAACAAATGTTATTGGGATTGATGTAGAGAGGCTGCCTGCAAGAAAGAGGTAGTCAACTAATTAAAAATAACCCTGTATATATTTTTTCTTTTAATCATCTAAGTTTCGCAACTTAGGTCTCTATGACGCTCGAGTAAATCCAAATTTAGCATCGGGGGCTCCCCTGCTATAACACTCGGGTTCGATTCCCGACAGGGATAGGCATGTATGTGATGAGCATAGATGTCTGTATTTCTGTGTTTATAATGTGTATTTCTATGTGTTTGTATCGTTGTTTAACACCCTTAACACAAGCAAATATTTTGCTTACTTAGGGTGAGAGGGGTTAGGTCCATCAATTAATTTGTGTAATTTGTCCACTGATATTAATATTATTATTATTATTATAAATTACTACACTACTCAGCATTGTTTAAGAACACATTAGCCATATTAATGCTTATTTTAAACAAATATAGTGAGCAGAATTTGTTTTTATTTTCATTCAAACCATATCTGAAAGTCAGTCTCTGACGCTCTGCTGGGTCACCATATCGTTAACTTGACGTTGCCAGCGACTTTTGCTCCCCTGTCCCTCTAGACTTATTTCTAAAACTATGTTTCACCACTTAAGTTCTATACAATTCCAGACATTTCTATTTTATTGTTATTGTAATTTGTGATAAGCCAACAAACAAACAACCAAATATAATAAAAACCATTATTTTGCTTTCTTATTGTCTTTATTTATTATTGTCGATATCTTTAAAATTTCTTCCGAAAATCTAAATTTCTAATATTGAAAAGATCTCACAACCTAAATTACTATATGTATATATTTTTTATTAACATGATAGTCACGTTATGCTCTTTTTTTTTAAAGTTCAGGTTGCATCTTTTTTATTTAGAATTTAAAATACTGCACCGATAGATCAATCAAATTTAAATGTAAGAGTGAAGGTATAAACATTTACAAAGTGAGTAAAATTTTTGAAAACATAATTATAAATACGAGGTTAATAAAAAGTATTGGTACTACCTTTATAGGTAGCTTTGAAATGAATATTATGCCGACATCATTTAACACTTTTTGAACAGTCACATCTCAGAAACGGTGGCTCTGAGGTAAAATGTTGATACAATTTTTTTATTTAAATTTAGGGTACCCAATTTTTATATGAGGTAATCTTATGATAAAACTTATAACTATTGTCCTGAAATAGTGAAAAACACATTTTTTTTCTTTGAAATCGAGTATTTTTCCAAATACCGGAACGTTTAAGAGTTTTAAAATTATGTTTTAAACAATTTTACTAATGTTCAGCTTGTTGCAAATTTATATATAATACCTTCGAATGTTTATATTGATCGGACTATAACTACTACGCCTACTACTATTTAACATTTATTAACCCGATTTGAGAAATTATTTTTGCATTTGACATGTTGTGTCATTACGATTAGATTCCAAAAAATGGATAAACTATATTAAATTTCATTATTATTTTTACTATAAGAACTAGAAAATGCCTTATGAAAAATACAATGTTTAATGCAGTTCCTTTTTATAAAGGTATAAGACAGGTGCAATAAATACAATCGTAGGCTGACGGGGCAGATAAATGATTGTCTATTGTTCGACCTACTTCCCAACCTGTAAAGCTCACCTGTCGGTAATTGAGGCTGAAGATTACTATTGATTACTAGTTGTGTAGCCGACTTCGTACGCGTAAATTTGGATTTCTTTAACCCTTCAGAGTTTTATCAAACTCCGTCAAGTAATTTTAGCGTGTAGGAGTATTTCTAGATTATTTTTATTTTTAATCACAGGTATTTTTTTTAAGGAGTGGGTAGCCCTATTTTTTATTGGAAAGGGTGTTTATTTCTTCAGGGACGGATCACTATTTCAATTTTGAAAAAAATGAGATTAGCGTGCACAAACATACAGACAAAATGAAAAACTATTGTTTTGGGTTCTGTTGCTCTTATAAAAGCCCCCATTAAGTTTTATTTTAATATTTTCAATGTACAGAAAACGATCAGTGACAGTTATTATATTATTATTAATAAAATTGCAATTAACAATCATTATTAAAAAGTTCCTATTTCAAAAATATAGCAAAGTATCAGCAATATGGCAAAATATACAAAATCACTTTTTCGAGTGTTCAACCAGTAATTCTGAACGTAATAGACTCATGTAGTCCAGTCAGTGGACTTGTACGAACGACGGTTAACATTGAATACAAGTCTACTAAGGATGTATGTGTATACTATAAGGAAAAAAAACAAGTAGAAAAATTAAAAATGTTTATTAGTGAGTATAAGCGTGTATGGGCACAGCTGACTAGCGGCTTCCAATATACATATCACATGATTTCTTTCTTTACATTTTGTTTCGTAGAGACAAACGATTTATTTTATTGTATATCTTTCATGCAGACTCTGCTGTTACGTACAATACTTGTTGTTTTTAAATAATATATGTTATGCGAATTAATTTAATACAAATAAATAACCTAAAACGTTTAACACTTCTCCGCGAGACGTTTATTATACCAAAAGTATTGTGCGAACAAAGCTCTACTTATTCTATATTTAATACTTTTTAAATACCTACAATAAAACATTTATTTACACAATATTTGTATATAAGAATCATTGACTAGAAATCGTGTCTGGAAATAAAAATATAACGAATCCAATAATTAAATGTATAAGAGGAACATGGTCACTGCTGACAGCGCGCAGGACATTGGAATGGACAGTTTCCATCTTTGGTAACACATTTGAACACTTCGATTCACCGCTCAATCGTTTGCTTCTAAGCCATGGAATGAGATAATTGTGCAAAACTTCATCGAGCTCCCGTTCTTTCGTCCGTCCTTCGTCCGTCTGTCCGTCCGTCCCGCGCGGACTGTTACGGCTATAACAACTATCTAATATCACTCGCTTCGACGGACGCAGCGTAGAAGCAAAAATAAAATTTGCTAAAAACAACAACGGTAAAATATATAAATACAAAACAAACGACAACCTAAATAGACTAAAAACAAAATTCTTAGAAAAATTGCAAGGAAATAAAACAAATTCATACTTTCCGAGACGAGCTCATCACGAACAGAACTAGAATAATATTGAGATCATCGTCGCTATCGTCTGGTTGAAATTTGTGACGAACATGTAGAATAAAGTAACGACTATATATACAAATAACGTATCCTGCTGGAGATACGTAACGCGAGTGAGCGAAGCGGGTCCGAGCATTAATATCAATTGTATAAAAATATCCGTCCGAGACCGCGTCGTAACTGACGGCACAGTTCGACAACTTGCAGTACGGTATATACGTACCGACCATTTCATTCACATATTCCTATTAATTGGCATAAATAAGCATACATCAGCATTACGAACCCCGAGAACAATCTCGGTTTATGATGATTTTACATAATATAATATTTTAGATCCGAGGCGATTCGACGTTTATTTTATTCATATATCTATCTATTTTACATTTCGTAATTTAGTTTGATAGCTTTAATGGACTAAATACATATTTAGTTTATATATCATCTATTTCTGTAACTCATCATGTCATAGGTGTCCGATGTCGGTTGACATCGGACCGACATAGCGAAGAATCCGACGAGCCCGTATTAACTCGTCGATAACATTGGCAAGATTCCGGACAACGTATGAACCGCCTCTCAGTCTACGATGCGGACTCCGTGAGGCACATGTTCAATTTTTAACAGGTATGGGACGCGGGCGGAGGTTTGGGGCGGCGGTATGGGGGAACGGGGGGAGGCGGTATCGCTGTTCTACCGCACGCCGGCGGTGCCGAGGCGCGGGTGCGCGGAGGGAGCGCGCGCTCGAGCGCTAACGCGTCCGCGCTCCAGACTCACCTCCTTCTTTCCGACGGCTTCCGTCCCCTGAAACATAAGGAGATCGGTCAACACTCACCCCGTGTCGCGAGGTTCCCGTCTTCCGCTATGATACCAACCTTGAGCGAGGCGTGCGTGCGCGGCGCGGGCGGAGCACGGGCGGGCGCGGGAGAGGCGGCAGGAACGGGCGCAGGCGCGGGCGCGGGGGGCGGCAGGTGACGGCGGGCCGTGGGCGGCAGGGGCAGCGGGCGCAGGTCCAGCAGGTTGTGAGCACGGCGCCGCGGCTCGCAACCGGCCATCGCCAACGCGCACGTGGGCCGACGCGCGCCCGATGCAACAGGCCGTACGGAGAGAGGCTCGGCTCCGCTGCGGAGGAAAGTTAAAGGTAAGCGGGCTGCGGTAGGGACGGATGACCCGGGGCGGGCAGTGCCGTCGCGCACCTGTGCTCGGGCGCCTCCCAGACGTCAGCGTCGTCGTTGTAGCGAAGCCTCAGCACGGTGGCGCGGCCGGCCTCGGGCACGAAGCTGTCGGCCAGCAGCAGACGGCGCCGCAGCTCCGCCAGCAGCGCGGCGTGCAGTGCCTCGTGCTCACGGCGCTCCGCGTCGTGCGCCTCGCGCTGCTCCACGCCCTCCTCGCGCAGACATGCGTACTTCGACAGACACTTCTTTAACCTGGGGAGAGACGCCGCATGAGACGACTCGGATGCGGTGACAATGAACATTTTGACCGACGATTAACTATCGATACCTCTGCGTCTTGTGGTCGACCTCCTGCTGCAGAGTGGCGAATGTGTTGGTGACGATGGCGGTCGTCTCCTCCTCGAGATCTATCTTCTGCTGCATCTCAACCTCCCTCTTCTTTCTCTCCGCTATCTCCGAGTTCCTTTGCTCCAAGATCTGCTGCGTTTCGTTCAAGTTGTTTATTAGATCCTTGCCTCCGCCGCCCTGCACTAATCTCTCCTCCAGCGCCTTTATCTGCGTCTCCAATTCCTCGGTCTTATTTTTTTCTTGTTCTATCGTAGACTCTGCCAGGATATGTTCGCTCTCGATACTCGCTGTATCCTCCTCCCCTGGAACATAAAACGAATGATGATAATGATGAGACACTTCCTACCGCCCGTTTGTCTTGCTTCTTAGTGTGAAGTGTTTATTGCATACGGTATATAGTTTTAGTGCACAGTGTGCAATGTAAAGTGTGCGATATGTGTATTTTTAATGTGCAGTGTGTATTGTGTATAGGTCGTACCGCCGGGGCGCATCTTCTTTACTGTCGGACGAACTCTCTTGCGTCGCTCGCTGGCGTGTCGTCGCTCGATGAGAGCTCGCAAGCGCTCGATCTCCGCCCGGTACTCGTTCAATTTGGCGTCCTTCGGGTCCTCGTTACGTACCGGCTTGTTCTTTATCGCTGCAATATAAGAAGAGTGGTAAGGATTGGGCTGACCGATAAGACTATTCATCCTGTTATGTAGCGCGTACCTTTAGCTCGGTGCGCGTATCGCAGCGTGGTGATCGTCTCGTCATAGTTGTAGGAGGCGGGCCCTATGTTTGCAATCATAATGGTCTTGCTGTTACCACCTAATGAATCCTGAAGTATACGGGTCAGCTTCGAGTCTCTGTAATAATCAAATGTAGACAATATATTGCGCGAATGTTGTGTGGTGTGGTGTGTGTGCGGTGTGGTGTGTGTGTATGAGCGAGGGTAAATGCACCTGTAGGGCACATGCGGGCTGTTCTCTGCTAGCGCGGAGATCACGTTCCCCAAGCTGGAGAGCGCCTGGTTGATGCGTGCGGCCTCTCGCAGCCGCTCGGCACCCGCGCCTGTTTTGCGCTGCCGCTCGCTGCCCGCCAGGTCCACTAGGTTCAGCTTGCCCACACTGCACAGCAATTGAAAACAACAGTGTAGCGGATAAAAAATATACTTTCATCAATTTAACTTATAGGCTTTCATACCTAAATTTGGTAAGCATATCTGAGACTAAAGTATGTTACGTCTCTTCTTAACATTATCTGTGACTTAAAAACGAGGTCGAGAGTCTGAGAACCAAATGCTAATCAATTTAAGATCCTGTCGATCGGAAATGCTTATTGAATACATTGACCGGTTAGACCGAGGGCTGAGCCCCAGCTCTCGGCGCGATTCTATTGGCGCTTCCGTTGATAATTATACTTTATAAATCAACACACGTGCTATGTAGAACATAACGCATTATGTAAACACTTCAATTAAAGGCTTATTGGTGTGAACGATATAATTAGAGAACAAGTAAAACAAGAATATAAAATATGGATACAGCAAAATGTTTTTTGTTTATTTTTAATGTTACTATAACACGATACCCTAGAAAAAAACCGGCGAAACAAACTATTCCTCTGCCCTTGTCCTGTTCTTTTAAAGGCCTTAATAAACCTATATTATTTTACATAATGTAGTAAAATTTTAACAAGCAACGTAACAGCACTCACCAATGGAAAAAAAATTAAAAAAAATACAAATGTTTTTTCAATGCGTAGGTATGACGAAATGTCAAAAAATAAAACATGATGTTTGTTGATTCAAATAGTAGATACCTAATACATATGCATATTTATTTTGGCATATTTTTATTTACTTCCTTCCCAAACCCCACTATCAATAATCTGATAACCATAACCGACCGACGGCTACAAATATTGTCTACATGAACTTTAGGCAACTAGCTTGTAACATACAGCCAATGTAGGTTTTAAAGGACATAACATGACGTCACAAGTCGCTAACATATTATAAAAGACGTAGAAAAAACGATCGAACATTCAGTGACGTATGATGCGCGTAGGTTTTACAGTTTTAGTACTGAATCAATTATGGAGAGTGATTGGAATATGGAAATCGATAAACTTTATTAGAAAAACAATCGCCGTGTTTTGACAGTTAAGGTCCCGGTTACATTGTTTAGGATTGTTATTATTTTTGCCGCGTAAAAATAGTAAATATTAATGATATAGATACAAATAATAAAATAAATATGTTGTCTTGATATGATTCGAAATAAATGTTGATTTAAAGCTAAATAGCTTTATATTATTTTGAAGCTAAATTGCTTTACACTACTACTTTTAATGACATAAATCTGAGTTTTATCTTTTAATTCTTTACCGTGTCTTGTAGCAAAAAAGTAGAAATACTCGAACCGAATATATTCGGCTACCAAACCGAATAATTCGGCCGAGTACGAATAGCGAAAAAGATGCCGAATACACCGAATATTTGGCGCATCTATAATTATTATCATCTTAAATGCATAATAAGTATATATACGCTAATGTCCGTAATAAGGATATATTGGGTATTAATTTTCACTCATTTTATTGACCTTTAATATCCGATTTATTTTTACAGTTCATTCAATGTAAATGCTAAGATAATTATTGGCAAGACCCTGATATATTTTGAGTACCAAATAAAATAAAAGTATTGACTGTAAATTTTATAGTTGTATAATTCTTGTGGAAGGAAATAATAAGTTTATTTAATATTTATTTTTCTTAGTTCTACTGACTTAGAGTCTAACTCAGCAAAACACATATATAATAAAAGATTATAAATAATATCTGTGTTAAGACATTACCTTATTAGTAACAAATTAAAATTATAATCTCCACTGATAGAGTAGCTCCAGGCCAGGGCACACTTCATCTTTCAGGGGTGCATTGTAATTGTTCCAAAATTTGTTGAAAACACTTCTCATTTTTTGAACTCATTGCAAAATATCATGACCTTGACGCTTGTAAGGTTGTCTCAAGTAACAATAACATGATAATTTACCATTAATCTACAATAGTTTTTAATAAAGAAAATTTATTCGTTTAAATTTAATACATAAGATTTTTATGAATCACAGAAATATAGAAAAGTAATTGGAATATTGTAAAAAACAGACAAATTTAATATTATTTTCCTCAATATCGATTCTTAAACACACAGCGTGCACAATGTACTCAATCAGGCTTCATTGTAAGTAAATACATACAAGTGCAGGTGCCAGCAGATGCTAACAGCTGTTGTATTCGGAAGTGTTATATCATTTATTATAAGGTACTGTCTTGGGTCTCCCACGCGTTTTGCGAGCCTTGATGGGCATAGAAACGTACGTAGATCTATTGACGGATTTCATTATAATTCGATTTAACCTAATAGTTTCAATGTAACTTCAATGTTAGTAGAAATAATTATATTTTTAAATTTCATACTGTGACTTATAAAGTTTGAGTGTACAGTACCTACTACGTATTATGATACGATTATCTCGCGACCTTAAGATAAGTATTTCGACAATCGCTTACCGTTTTACAAGACAGTTATATTTATAATTGATATTGTGCTATCAAAAGATACTTTAATTAATCTTAAGATAACATAATAAATGCCTTGTCAAAAACCATTTGATATCTCAAGCTATTCCTTTGTAAAAAATATTATTTAATATTATGTTTTATCCTATTATTCCTTAGAAAATTTTGTTATTAGGTTAGTAGTATTTTTTTAAATTTCTTATTTTTTTGTATATATAACTGCTATTTTATTTTGGGTTTGTTATGCACCTTGATGTATTTAATGTTTATTTGAGGACCTGCTGGAAGAGAATGCTTGTGGCATTATGCTTGCCTTTGCAGGATGTGCGCAAAAATTTTTAAATAAATAATCTCTATTAAAATGCGTATTTAAAAATATATTTAAAACCCAGTGATGAAAATAAAAAGCGATTGCAAACAAAACATAAATAATACAACTTTCTTCTGTAGTTTAAAATATTGTTTCGGCGAGCGTGGTCCGCTACGATGCACTACAAAAATGCGATTACGAAATATTTGTTCCGATTTCTTTTGAAGTAATTAGTGTTACACTCGTTCAATTACATTAACTAACTTAAGACTAGTTCAGTTGACGGCTGTCAAACTTATTGGGAGGTTCCTTCCCGCGGAAAATTGACATTTCATTCCTAATTGTATGTGGACATAGAATTATTTATTACAGTGATTTCAACATTTCCTATTAACAATTAAGGAGGTACCTAAATTATTTCAGCAATAAGGTGTAAAAAGTGAAGTGAAAAACGCGAGCCGTTGCGGTTGACCGCCCGTGTTTGCACCTGAAGGCTGACCTAAGACTACCCCACACAAGACGTATAGACAAACTGTGATATATATAAATTATGTTATAGGTTTTATGATCTATTGTATTTTTTTATATATCACATAGAAAAGCAAGTTCAAAAAATATTAATTAATACTAAATCCTCTGTAATAGACGCCGTTTGAGAACAAGTGAGAGCTCAACATCCAAATAATAAATATGCATCTTACTTTCATTACAGGTAAGTTAAATAAAAGTGATATTATATAGGTTACGGTAGAACAATATACACAGTACGAAAAATACTATATATTAGCACTACTAATATAGTAAATGTCCTGGTTTTAATTCAAACTGTGTGTATATTAATTTTATTAAAAGAAAAAAAAGATAACTAAAACTATATTAATAACAATACTGGCCGTACACATTTATGTACACACATACGCAAATATTAATGTTGTGTAAGTAATAAAATCAATATCATACAACAGCTGTTTGTTATGTAATACACTTTAAAACCGGCCTTGCCCCTTGGTGAAATTAAAGTCAAATAAAACATGAGGTCAGCGCTGACTAGCCGGGGAGGCGTCACGGGTGGGGTTAACCACTGAAGGTTAAGGTACTGGGCATCTTGATGTGATTCTCATTTAGATTAAGATAATTTTTCAATGTCAACATTCAATTGGCTTATATTAAGCTGGAAAGTTCATAAATCGCTCCACTGACCAAGTAGGTATACGATCTTTTAATTTTATTGCCCAAATAAAATAAGATACCAAAATAATTCAACATGGCAATGGCAAATATATTTTACCTCCATAAGTCATCTTCATGTAAGGAAATCCGTGTCGACCAGCTCATTTTAAGCCAACAAACTTTATAACCAACCACAGTCTAATAGTTATTGAAATAATTTATTTAATATACTAACAGGTCAATATATCTAATCTTTCTTAATTATGTCATCTGGATACCACAACAACGTTACAAAACAAACAGATAACATTCTACAGTATTTTTGGCAATGCGAGTTCCATTGGCGAAGGTCGCGAGAGTATTGCGGAATAGTTCACGCGTCCCGAAGGCGCTGCGGCTGCGTCAAGATGACACAGTCAGAGCTTCGCCCACGAAGTCACATGTTACTTCTAATGGAAGATGACCTCATTTTAAATTCTGGAGAATTTATCATTTTATAAGGTCAGATTATAACAAGAACTATGTCGGTCAATGTTTCCAAGTCAGATCTTAAATAGTTGTAATCTGTACCCCTAGTACGAATTTTGACTTTACAAAAACTATGACAGCTTTCGAAATTGAATCAAAATCTATTGATATATTAAAAAAAAATATTTATCTTTAGTTATTTATGAAGATATATATTTATATATTTTTTTTAATACGTCAATAATAAATATAATGATAAAGATCGTATCTAAGTTCGGTAAATCCGTAGATATATTTTATATTGAGATAATTTAAAATATAACTTTCTTTATGTTAAAATATTGTTAGAGAGTATAAAACCTATTTTATTTTAACCTTTGTTAGTTCGCACAAAACTGAGGAACGCTTTGTGCTCCGTCCCTTCAGAAAATTGGATGATTTAAATGACAACACATAAAAGAAAGGTTAGTGACTTATGAAACGTTTTACATACTAAACGATAGCACTATGAAAACATTTACTTTCACAGAACAGATTTTATATATTTTTTTAAAATATTTAACAAAATCTTAACATTAGGTAAATTTATATATATTTTGAAATTAGGGAATACCAACATTTAGAAAACAAAAGGTATTTAGAAACGTCATTATTGTTACATTAGAAGTAAAACTTAAACTAGGTAAGTACGCGTAACGTTACGAAGTTTATAAAGAACACATTTCTTTTATGGCAATTTGTACCAAATAGGGCATGCAAGGTTAGGGACATAGCGTATTAGTCTTAAACTATAATAAATATGTGTCTTGTCCGTCTATTTGTCACAAGGTCTTATAGCAGTTATATTCTAGTCTGTATTTAAAAAAAAAATCTTAAATAGTGCCAAACTATGCAACTTCGTTCTTATATTCGGAGTCGAGTGTTTGTAATTTTTTTACAATAGAGAAGTAACATTTATAATGGACATTAATATAACATTAGCATAAAAGAGAACGAGGCCGGGTGGAAAGAGTTACTTCTATGAAAATTATGTAAGTTAATTGAATAAAAATCGATTTTATGGAAGTGGGTTAAGTTGGATACGACACAGTATCCTTGGGGATAGCATGTTTAGAATTTATTGGTTTATATTATAAGTCAATTTGACTTTACTCGATTCTAATTTGATTTTTTATACTATTTGTCGTAATCCTATTAAATAATATTTTTTAGAGCCAGTATTTCGATTGCTTTTCACGACTTCTAGATACGAGTATTTAATTGTTTTAATATTTTCTCAAAAAGCGAGATTAGACCGTTTTTCATAGGTGAGACAGTTACAAAAACAATAGAAAACAATTACATTAGTTCTTAATCTATTATAAATTACAGCTATTATACATACATACATATTATAATATGTGATAAACATGACTAACTCCAATTTAAACAATAAAGTACAACAAAAAAGTCATCAAAGCAGACTGAGTGTTTTAGACAAAGGATGTGATGACAAAGCGGTCGATGTACTAACTGGCTGTGGGTTCATTAGCGGTAATTGGATATTGGGATGTATACTTCAGTGCTCTATTAAAGGCATCTAAGATCTAGGTCTATCTTTTTTATTATATATTCTGTTTATTGAAGGACATATTCTTTAGTATTATAAATGACCTATCAGTGGATGCTTTTAAAAATACAGATCAAAGTGAATATTAAGTTTTTTTTTTTTTCGGAAATAGTGTAGAAAAAGAAGTACTGGAAAAACCTATTAACTTTTATTCACTTTTTAAAATTTATTTTTAAGTAGATAAATATATATTAAACATATAATAAATAATATAATATATATTAAACATATGAGACAAAGAAAAAATATATCTGCAAGACGTGATACGCGGGTATGGTGCTATAAAGGAACACAAAACCGAGTCTAGATTAGGCCAGTAACTAGTAGCTAGTTGATGTGATAAAAAGAATAAAAGTTTTTACGAGGACACACCACAGCTTAAAAACATACGTACAGTCATTCAACAAAAAATCTTTACAAAGCAAAATGGTCATTGTGTTCTTGTTGAAACACCAACATATAATTATTCAGGCATCTTCCTGTGGAGCTGTTGCCTCGCCAAATTATTATCAATATTTTAAATATTTTTTTATATTTCAATATATAATTTTTAATGTACAACCATTGTTATAAGGAGCAAAATTATATGTCTGTATAAATCTGTTTAATGTAATAAATTTTATTTAAATCTTTTGTAAAACATAAATAATCTTATATATTTTAATTCTCACATCTATAATTTAATTAGCAGCAACGAATTTTAAGCTATGGCTATGACTTTTTTGACAATTCGATAACCGACTATATGTTCTGAGGTTTCCGATAATAAAATACATTTGAATGGACACTGAGCGTTTGTGATTTAGCTCAAGTTTGTATGACTGACCGTATGCGGTTGGTAGCGCGGTGTGCGGTCTCGAGGGTGACGAGGAACACAGCATGGGATCTCGAGGAGTGCTCGTTCATGTCGGTGCGGGCAGCAGCGCGGTGCTTGTTGCCGGCTGACATCACACGAACCATTTCCGCGGCTGACTTGCACACCACCGACGTCATCTCCGGGATGTAGAAACCGTTCAGCTCCTGTGTACAACCGGCTCTATAGTTGATATATGATGTTGATTAGTTAACTGTTATTAGCTTGTACAAAATATGGGCCATTGTCTTACCATTATAAGTTTATAATATGACGCTCTAAGTTAAATAATTTCATTGTTCTTCAAAGAGGAGCTAGTTTTCTCAATTAAGCTGTTACGACACTAATCGCAGTTGGTAATTATTGCATTATGACATACTGAATCTTTATTTGTACATGTTACAGAACGTTTGTAGTCATGTGCTAAAATTAGTGAAGATTTAAAAAATAATATAGCAATTTTGTTTTGACAGGGCAGCAAGAGCAGGCATTTAAACATTGTAGCTAAATAAAAAGTTAGACTGTTTTTATGGTTAGAAATTTTTTTATTTTTTTAAAACCAATTGTTACTACTCTAAATAAGGATCAGACAACAACAACAACTAAATAAATATATATTTTTAGTTTGGTTTTTTTTTTTTTTAATGTATACTAACACCTTAACATGTATAATAAAATATTCCCTTCTTTGGATATGATGGAAATCAATAACAGTCATGAGATCAAACAGCTAGGAATACTCCCCGGGATAAATTAGATTAACGACGCAGAGATGTTTGTCCCTATGCAACGTCTCAGCCGTTTATTGAGTCGTAGGTTCCTGACTATTTCGCACACATACATACATACCCCTGCTTCGCTTCTGTTGGACCTTGTCTCTTTGGCCAGTATTTTGTACTAAAGGATTTTTACATTTCTAGTACTATAATCCTACTACTTTAATTATTTAAAATAACGTGTATAAAAAAGTTAAAAAAAAATTGTTTTTATTGTTTAAAAAAAAAATTTGATTGCAAAGCTATATTTTAATGCTAACAAAAGTCTCTGTAATGTTTTATATAAAATGGGTAAGATCGAAAAAATCAATCCTGTAAGGATATTTTGTTGTTAAAATATCTTTCTCTATATAGGACTCAAAACAATAACCATTTCCATTTTTAGCTCGATTACTAAGTTTTATTCTGGATAATGGATATTACTTGTTTCACCGACAAAGAAGCAATAATTATCTATAGCATCATTAGTGTTTAAACGACATCATGAATCAAGGCGATCATATTTTACTTGTCAATTCATTTCTTAGCATTTACTTAAAAAAGCAATAAACAATACGTAATTAATTGCCTTGATCTTTACACACTAGCTCTTCACGTATCGTCCACTCTAACAAGACCTTGTAAACATATAAGATTTCAATCATGCTTCTTGCATGAAACCGCTACCGTTAAATTGGTGTATCGTGGAGATATAATTTTTGCACAACATAGATAGGACGCGTATAATTAGCGGCTCATCCGCACCACACGCTCTTACAACGCAAATTACCCCAAATTTACCAACTTGTAAGAATGTTAGATTAAGTTTATATGTTATCTCATTTTCAATTAGATTTATCTCGCTTTCGTTACAGATTGTACAATTGCTGAAATGATGTAACCACGAAAATTTAATTTACTAGCTAGTAGCATCATATTTGTGACCATTCCAGATGAAAGAATAAATGTAAAAGCATCTCAAAACAACACTCTCATAGTGATCGTTGCATAAAAAGAACTCATTTCGTAGTCTTTGACACGTTCACGCCTTGAAAAAGAAAAACAGATAAAGAGAAAAAAAAGTCGTTTATGAGGCACACGGCAAATGTTTTCACAGCTTTATTAATTGTAAGTGTAGTGATGTACACAACAGACACAGTGTGTCAAGCCGAGTGCAGTGCCTCGTGTATAATGCATTAAATGAAATTGAAGATTGGTGAGTAATTAATTTTAAGTAATTACGCTTTCGTTAGCACCACACGCGTCGCTTCGCACTCGTGCGAGATAATTGCGACGTCTTGCAAACATGTGCTCAGTGCCGTGTTTGCTCTGTTAATGTTGAAGTGGACATTGTTTTATCTATGTATATCATATTATTAGATTTTATTTTAAAATAAATATATATTTTCGGAACAAAGATCAGATTTAGTAAGAAACCTCGCGAATAACATTTATTGGTAATTCATTTTTATTTTCAACCATTGCAATATATTTATTTCCATCCTTTTTTTGTTATTGCAGACTTTAAACGATTCAATTATCGAAGTGTTTTTATAGAGACGATCTCTAATTACAAGATCGGTGAAGGTCATTATCACTTCTAGAGTCACTGAAGGTGAAACCAAACTCATAGAAATTTAAATCTTCTTATAGTATTTGATAAAGATACATTCATTTAGATTTAATACTGAGAATATATATTTAACATTGTAATAAATAGTTTTATTAGATAATATCGTTAGTGTTCGCAGTAAAAGATAATAGTTCGCTTCACATAAATATAAATCTCACGTCTTACGTCAGTAGTTGTATTTTATATAGGTATAATAATATAAAATACAACTATGTTCAGCTAATACAGAATATATATATATATATATTACATAACATCTATATCGAATTGTTTTGCTAGTAAATACGGTTTCTCAGCACATGAGAAACAAATAAAAGTCTGTAGCATTATTCGTTTCTATAGTTATACGACGATTTAACTACAGGGAAAATTATAACATTCAAATAGCCGATAAGCTTCGTTTAATAGCCAGCCACAATATTATAGTACCTCTGTGTAAATGTTTATGAATGACTTCATATTGTTTGTTAATTCATATTACTTATCCAAATTTTGGATCACTTCACTTCATTGAGTTATATTGGACTGGTGCCAGGAGACGGAGTTCCAATTAGCGAGAATAAAGAAAAGTTGATATTTGAAAATTGGCAAAGTAATCTCGAATATATTGTTATCGTTGCTATCGAACGGTTATCAATACATTAGGTACTGATAAGGCGTAAGTATTATAAAAAACAAAGGTATAAAATAAATATATACCGATACATTTGATATAATTTTATAATACTTTAGGTATTTGATTTGATTGTCGATTATTTTTCTCGAGTACAAGATAAATTTTGAAGGCAACGTAAAATTATACGTAATCATGATAGTTGTAGTATGAATTAGTTGAATAAAAAAAACTTCGCCATAAAAATATGTATTTTTGGCAAGGTCCCAGGTATGATGTTAAGATGATGTTAAAATGCTCGTTGTATGTAATCTTCATGTTGATGAAGGACATATTTACGCAGACAGTGGTTACTGCGTGTGACAACATTTGTCAATATTATTCTCAATACAACATGCGTATCTGTACTGTACTTATTATGCAGTTTCGAAGGTTTCTGTGGTTTCAACAAACCGATCTGCGCTGTGTTACATCACCGCGGTTGACAATGACTGGTTATTACCTTACTGTTTGAAGTTAGCACCTTGTGTTTATTTTTTAACATAATGCTTAATAGTTTGTCTTCCGTGTCGTATTTAAAACTTTATATTTAGTACAACTTAGTAATAATATAATGATGACTTTGCAGGTAAAAATAATTTAGTTTTTGTTAATTATACAAAATAAAAATCTCACAATGAGTTGCATTTTAGGATTATGGTTTTTGTAACGTAACCTTCTTAACCTACCTGGTTTTAATTGATGTGAAATAAAAAATGGCAAATTTGTTATTGTGAGGTAAAACAGACTAAAAACATAAAGTTACCTGTCCTCTAATGGTGAGCTTCTTGCAGTCCTTAGCCAGCAGGTCGCGAATGTCCTCGAGGTACAGTTCCACGTAGGAACAGGACACGAGGTGCGTGACGTCAGGCGAGGCGGTGTTCTCGATGTGTGCCCATATGTGCCGGAAGGCTCGAGGGATGATGCCCTCGTGGTCTGCAGTGCCCTCCATCGTGTGTGTCTTGCCTGTCCCGGTCTGTCCGTACGCAAACACGCACCCGTTGAATCCATCCAGCACTGAGGCCACCAGCGGTCGTACCTGGACAGATTACCATGACAATAACATTTCCTTTCTTTCATAACGATTATAGACGATCAGACAAATATTTGACACTTATGACACATGTATTGATTGCACATAATTGAATGACAAAAATATAGTATACATATGCATGCATTTATGTGTTTTTAGATATTTAAACCAATGAGTCCGACGGTAAATTCTAAAAATGTTTATAGCATACACATCATGGTCATGAGACCGTGTGTACACCTTTGTACAAAATTTGAAGTTCTAACTCTGAAGCTTCAGGAGTTATGAAGAGCACAAACGGACGGACAGACGGATAGATATCCCTGTGGGTTCTATAAAATAGCTTTCGATACTTGATAAATAGCAGTCCTAGATATTATATTATTAAAATTTTGGAAGGGAATCTACGTAAGATTTGACGGATTAAATCAGGTAAACATATTAAGTTGCAACACTTCTAAAAGTAGGTTAAATGAGTTTTGCGGTTAGCAATTATATCTAAGCGGGGCAAGGCTGAGGAAACGCTAGAGTTTCAGAAGCGGTCATCGCAGTGAGCACCGGACACCGAGCGTCGATCAGATAGTCAATGTTTACAGACTGGGACGCTTGAAATACTTTCAAGAGTAAGCGTTTGTAAACATATGAGATACGAGTAAATACAAAAATATTTACAGTTTTTACGTCTTTCATTAAATAAGCATAGGTACCTCGCTATAAAACACTGCACTAAAATCCGTTTAATTATATAGTTAAATGAGGTGTTGTTTAGCATCTCAATGTGTTTATATTTAGATATAACATAGTATCTGTAATAGAGATGTGTTTCTACATTGAAGATATTTTTAAAATCTTTTTATGTGCTTTATTGTTTGTATGTAACTACCGAATAGATGTTATGAAATTTTTTTGGTTATCATCTTTGAGATATTATATAATACGGTTAACAGAATTGATTGGTTGCCAAGAATTAAATAATATTTGCATTGATTTGAACGAAAAAATGAAAAGAACGTAGAGAGTTTCGGAACTCTTAATTCAATGCCAGATTCTGACCTTCAAAGTATAATTTTGAACATAAATATAGACCGAATGAACTGAAGCGTGATAGACTATTGTATGAATTTGGGTGATTGTGTAAACTGACGTAATAATTAAGGTATGTATGTATATTCAGGCAGCCTTGGATGTAGCAGTCGGCGCGTGCGCAGGTAAATCCGCGCGGGCCCTGAATCAAAGCGTCCAACAATGAACAGTTTAGTGAACAAAAGGCAATTATATTTAACAAAAGCATATTTTCCGTAAGCGCTATGTTTTGTATAAGCAATGTTCCATGATTCATTGCAAGTTATAAGCATGTATAGAGTGGTTCATTGTCACTAATAAAATACTGTTTTGTCATCCCTGATCTCAAACACAAATTGATATTTTTTTTTATAAACAAAAATTATATAAGTCGGTACCAATTAAATAATTGAGATAATTGATGTAAAAGCAATTTGTATGCTATTATTGTATAAAATCTATGATTCTTATAACATCTCTGTTAAATTATAAATATGTAATAAGCATTGAAGCCTATACAAGGTAATGAATGATGAAGAGAATATCGCTCACATTCGATGATGAAGGTCGAAATCTGAAAGCCTTCGCCCACCCTCATGAGTCAGTGTGAAAAACAGAACCTTCGGTATTGTCAAGGCCTGCCATTGAAAGAAGTCGGATGTTTTTATAAGTTATGTTACGCGTAGGACGTAAATAAATTCAAAAATATGCACTAAATAATATTAAGATAAACCTTTAAAAGGCTTTGATGATCAAATGTACTAAAAATAACATGATAAAATTAGCATATTATGATAAAAATAACGTAATATTGGAAGCTGCAATTTTTGTATATATAATAAAATAAATAAAATTCAGAAACTGGAAAAAAATATGAATTATTTTTAGTATATTATAAATTCATGTAGAAACAATTATTTACTTCCTCCTTAGTATGAATATTTATTATCTTAAAATAAATAGCCGTGACTCGTTATTGCAAGTGCCAATATTTCTTGGCTGTTTTACAGTTTTACGAGAAATTTTAAATAAAATATTAAAATAAATGGATCAATGGACTTGAATTTTTGAATTCCCTAAGCCGTGACTTTAGAATTGTAATTTAAGCGATTCTCCAACAAATTAACGTCAACTAAAATTTTCTTCACCTAAATATAATGTGTAACGTACAATTTCTCATTATAAATTTATTGTAAAAATTAACCCTTATAGCTGTAATGTTCATTGTTTTACCTGTACAAATATTACCTACCATCAGCTATGGTTTCATTTACCTAACAGTTTCATTGTATAAACTGACTAACTAACGTTTTGCAGATATTGTATTACACACACATCACCCGCATGGGTTTTCCATGACCCTCTTTTTAAATAAATAAAATGGAAGCGCTTTATTGCTAAAAAGTAGCTGTTATTAGCGAGTTAGTTTGATTAATATGTAGTATAATTCCTCCTGGCCAGAACAAACCATTCAATGCCAGACTAATATAATTGAGTTCATTGACAACTGGAAATAAAGCATGATTCTCTGTTTACTTTAACTTATGAAAATGTTTTCATACTGTTTAGTAGGCTCGTTTAAAATCTTGTTTTAACGATTTGATCGTTGCCTAACTTGAAAGGAATAACGAAAGAAATATCTCGTAAATTCTTTTCTAGTCAACATTCCTTAATGCGCATGAAACATGTTCTTCCCACTAGTACTGCGACGCTGATTACGTTAACTCAAATTGGTATTTGATTAATGATCTAGAATACATGCTAAATCCGTTTATACTTCATTTTTAATCTCCGCAAATTCGATTGCAAATGAATTGGTTTCCAATTCGTTAAGTAGCTTATACACCATCTTACATAATTCTATATATCTTAACTATCTTTTTCGTTATTTCCAAATTCGAACTGATAGGATTTTCTCTAATGAGAATTGATTATTAACTGTCTCTACACACTACCACACCAGCTTCATATCTGACTTGCTAGTTGTCATTGCTGTTCGATAGGTAGGGTAGAATTCGTAACTTTTCGTGAACGGTCTACCCGAAAACATTATTATTATTATTTTATTAATATTAATAAAATTTTTAAAAAGCGTCGTCGCGGCATTCTTTTAAGGCAATGGTCAAAAAGTATTACCTTGACAAAGACAGTTTAATGTTAATTCGAGGTTTTTATTTTTTGATATTAGTTATATTTATGATTATTGGTTTATTTTGTTACATATTTTTTTGTTTATATTTAATATAATATATTTTTTTAATATAACAACTTATATTTTTTTAATGTAACCGTGCTAAACGTTCCACGGTTACTATCCACATTTCTCTCACGACGACGAAGAAGGTTTGAGGCGAAAGAGAATGCATTAGCGTAGCATTAAGTAATGAACAAACAAATAAAACAAAAGTGAAAAGCATTTTATACGTTGACTTAGATAATAAGACAAGACGAAATAGCTTCAAAATCCGGAAAGTGGTTTG
This sequence comes from Napeogenes sylphis, assembly GCA_959347405.1. Taxonomy (NCBI): domain Eukaryota; kingdom Metazoa; phylum Arthropoda; class Insecta; order Lepidoptera; family Nymphalidae; genus Napeogenes; species Napeogenes sylphis. The sequence goes on along the minus strand of OY365777.1, from coordinate 27,302,320 downwards.
TTTGTATTATTATTACTATATCAAAACTATGTTCTGAGTTCTGTATCTAGTAGCAGAAATTATTTTAAAAATATATTTTAGCTCGTTACTATAGACCATATTAAAAAATCAGACGTATTATAAATATTGTCAACTAATGTAATAACTAAGCCACTAATGTAAAACAATCATTTTTTTATTTTGTAATGCATTTCGCAATTCCTGGAAGATGTATCCAAAGAGATTTTTTTAACACTCATCTCGTTAAATATTAAATATTAAGAGTACCTACCTAATGCATATGTAACTATATATATACATATATTTAAGTACAATGACAAAAAGTCAAAACACCTAATAATAAACGGTGCCGTCTCGATTATATTATAATAAACCCGCTTCGCTGGGCTAACCCTTACTTTACCTGGTGGCGAGTTACATCAATGGGCATAGCATATTCGTTTTCTTCGAGGAAAAATACATGGTCATACCAATTTTTATGACAATCGGTTGAACGGGGCGGAAGTCAATATTTGACAACGCCGCCTGGTGGCGAGTTACATCAATGGGCATACCATATAAACCTTCTCCGTGGAAAAATACATATTACATACCAATTTTCATAATCATCGGTCCAATAGTTTCTGAGTTCATCGATTTCATATATACAAACATCCTTCTATATATATATATATAGATATAGATTGTTGCCAATGCGTTGCCACCCCTGAGGAATGGATGAAAGAGACTAGGACTGGAAGGCGAAAGGTAGTGGTTGGATTTCCAGGTCTGATACACTGTAAGAAACGTAGCCACAAAAAATACTTCGAGACGCATCTTATTTGAAGATATAGTATCCTCTAGGTAGAAGAACCGGGAGTCTAGTAGCTGATATTGACTAGAATTAGACAATAGTAAAATCCAGCAACTTAAAATAGGTAGATCGGTAGATGATTTTGAAATTGTGTATATATACAAGTTACCCATGGTATTTTTACTTAAATTATCTAGAAGAAATATGCTAGAAGCTTACCATCTCATCGTAGATGGTCTGTGTGTCCGCGCCGCAGTCGTAGGCGGCATCGTACGTGAACAGCTTGTCCTCACCCTTGGGGTTGTAGACTTGCACGGCACCACGCTCCGCCCACACTTTCACCACCTAAAGCACACATATGCCATCATTATACACACATAGATAACACATAAATAACAAGCCTTTCTACTTACTAATAGTTAGGGCACAAAGCTTTTCTTATTATTGTTAATAAATTAAAATCTTACATGGTTAATTTTGCAGGTAGTTTTGCCTTACTTTACTATGATTCTTTTCTAAGAGTTGTATGGTTATTGGGTTACTTATTCTAAACTAATAATTAATAACAATACACTATTTGTACTAAACGTAGTCACGTACTGTTTATCGTACACGTTCTTCATAAAACTATTATAGTATGTAGTTTAAGTTAATCATTACATTGGTTATATAATACAATTTTAACTCTTATCTAAGTAATATTTACAATGTTATCATCGAAATCATTGCACGATTGCCATTTCATTTATTTATATTAATTAGTTTTTAGATGAGTGTCATCGTGTAGAAGATTATAGGCTATTAAAATATTCGTGAAAAGTATCCTTGAGGAATAATAAAGAAAAATCTAAATCTTCGGTTAATGTCAACTGGAAAAATTTTGTTTTTTTTTTCAAATATTAATCTCACTAACTCAATTAAGCGACAGCATAGTGATTACATAGTTTATAAAATATTGAATTACTGACGTCTATAGTTTTTTATACAGATCCTGCAATGAATGAAACCAATCAGTGCGCCACGCTCATCATTCACCCACGTGTGACGATTACAGTACAACGCTCGTGTGAGTATAAACTGAATCGATTATACACATGATCGATATCACCAGTGAACTGTGAACCACAAAGCAAGTGTTTATGCCATAATTCCAAATATTACCGTATTACGTATCGATATAAATATTTTATGTACACCATATGTATTATTATTTACAGTTAACAGCAATATTTGCTGTACCTAATTGATTAAACCACCACCACATCAGCTTATATACTACAGTTAATTTGTGTGACCAATTTTCCCTCGATCCAAGCACCGCTAAAACAAAATCTGCTTCAGACCTGTACGGGCTCAGTATTTTTCTTAATGTCCGAGCCCTTCGTGGACAGACGCTCGTACCACTTCTGTTCAGGACGGGTCTTCCTGACCTAGATTGCATTGAGAAATATTAACACGTTCGGGAAATATTGTTGTTTCAGCCGTACATCACTAGTATAATGAAATGTTTAATATAAATAGATTCGTGATTTTCTTTTATGTATTTTGGTTGAAGGTAATCTGTCGGATTACGAAACTTTTAATTGCTTGATGACGGTAGTTGAATATTAAAAATACCATTTTGAATGCCGGGAATATGTACCCTAAGAATAAATATCCACCCAATAAGATAAAACTAACTTGTTCAGCTTCGGAAAGTGCATTGTTGTTTGAAAGCTGTGTCTGTATCAATACCACGATAAAAACGCGTAAACTTAACAACATGCAGGCGCGCACGAGCTACGGATATGTTATGCAAACAGTGATTAATGATAAAACATACATAAAAACCGGCCAAGTTCGAGTCGGCCCCGCGCATTGGTTCCGTACAATTATCTATGGGAATATGGGAGGCTCCTTAAATATTTATTTTGTTCTGTTTTTAGTATTTGTTGCTAAAAAGGCAATAAAAATACATAACCTGTGAAAATTTCAACTGTCCACCTACCACAATTCATGAGGTACTGCCAGGTAGCCAGACAGGCGGACAGCGGAATCGTATTAGGGCTCCGTTTTACCGTTTGTGTACGGAACCCTAAAAAACGGCGCCTCTACAAGATAAAGTCAAACAGGAAGCAAGACAAGAACAAAATAAATAATGCATTAGAACACTTAGAAACAAGTACGACGCGTGTTTGAAGCTTGCTAAATACTTATTTTACATTTCCTAATTAGCAAAGGACATGAAACAAATTTAATTTCAGACCATTTAGTTTTCTTCAATAGAATATCAAACAATTGTATCACGTCCATAATTGTCAAAGACGTATTAAATTATCTCAGTTCTAAAACATGCAGTGATCTTTATAACTTGCTGTTCGGAGTTCAGTCATAAGATAAGAATAAACTGAAATTACTCACTGTATTATTTTAATCTAAATACGATTCGATTTAGAAAAAACGTAGAACATTATATGTATACATGGAGAACAAAAAGGATTTAAAAGTTTTTGAGTTATTTTTTAAGTGTCAAATGCTTAAGTAGGTATTACTATTAATTTCAAGACCACCCGTCTAACAATTATTTTTTTCTGACTGGCCGTCTCACAATTATTTGTTTGTGTACCAATAATTCAAACATCCAGTTAAATAGTAAAAAATATTAAAATATTATCCCCTTATAAATCATTCGAGCAGATGATCGTAACAGCCGCATTACAATAAGTGCAGGTTAAACTAATTGAGAGGGTCGTTCACCCACGATTTAAGTCAACTCGAGACGTCTCTTGAAGTTTTTGTGTAGCCATTCATCTGCTTTTAAATTTCATTGTTCAAATCGGGAGATCTTTTCTTACCCAAAAGTTCGACTTTTTTGTACAATCTTATCGGGCTTATAGAATTCGGTCCGATTCAATAAAAGGTAAGCGATACTAATGGCTTTTAGAGCTGCTATGAGTCATTTAAGTGTTGGGAGACGCCTCCGATTGCGAAATATGCACTGTAAGATTGCGCACACGCACGTGGTGCAGCCGCGGATAAGATAAACCAGAAAAAACACTAGATTGCAGACATTGCAATTTAATTAAAACAATTAAATGTAGAATGCTTAAATTGTTCAAAATTTAATAATAAAAAAACTTGAAGTAAACACCGTTTTCTTTTATTCATCATTTAAAACATTTTCTAATGATTAAAATTTTCAGACTAAGAAAATATTATGTTCTAATATCTAATTCGCTATGCGCTAAAATGAGGTTTTATGTCCACCCTTTTTCAACAGTCATTTGGTACGTCCCGGTTGTCTATGCCTAAATAAGGGATAGCCGTGTATGGACAATGCGCTCACATACAGCAGGTCAAGAACACACACATAGTATTAGGACGGAGACGAACACATATTTCGAAATATGGCCGGTTAATGTTGTAGGGAACTAAACCAATCATCAGATGTTCAAAATATTATTATTGAAGGTTCCGGGGCATATTGGTCGAAGCGACATATTTTTTCGAAACTAAGTTATATACCTACGAATAAAAAAAATCGCTGATACCGAATAGTTATAATATAACTCGCATGTCGCTAAAAATGTCGCTTAGACAAACTAACTTTGGAACCGCTAAATTTATATTTTTGGTTTAGATCTATATCTATCTATAGGTGTTTATTGTACACGTATTTTGTTGAAGTTAAATAAATATCTAGTTAAAGATGTCTGAAATCGGTAAACAAGAGTCCTAACTCACAAAAAACGAAACCGTCCGTTTCTGCAACACGTAGTCCGTTCAATCAAAATAACAATTTACTTTTTGTGGGTATAACTGTAACTGACATGTTATAAAAATGACAACAGATGCCGTTCTAGTTATCCTGTTATATATTTTAAATATATTATTACATAATGCTAGTACACTATTAAATAAAATATTATTTAAACATACCTATTTTGCATTAATTTCGTCGTTCTGTGGACGTTATTGCAAAGTAATTATATTTTCGGGGATAAAATATCAATTTACACAAATATTAATAAGTTAAAAAATATATAATCTACTTACGTATTTTTAAATTGGGTATTTGATGATTAACTAATAATTTAATTGTTTATAAACAATTAATCTTGTAAAGTTGGTACTACTGTACCTGTATTCGGCACAGTCCAGTAGGTATGTATGTGACATTCATTAGATACGCAATTAATTAAATATATAATTAACACTAAAAAGGAAAAGACTATATAGTATTTGACCTACAATCATAGACTAGTAACGTAAAAGCTATGTAGGTAAACTTTAGAATACTAAAGTATCGAAATAATTTTAGAGCAGGTTTAGGTCTTTACATTTAAAGAAAAAATATAGTCTTGAGTTGTGTTTATAGAAAACACATAAATTGTAATACCTTTTAAGTTCACAAACAAATATTGCAAAATGAGCATATATTATAGAGCCTTTTATTAAATTTTCAGACAAACAGACATATATTAAGCATCAATATGTTGGAACTGAATTTTCGTCTTTCGAATGTTACTACATGTATTGAAATAGGTAGTCATTGAATTAATTTAACAGATACCTTCATAAAGATGTTATTATTTTCAATAACTATAAGTTGATTTCATTTTTTTTTTGCTTTTTAAGAAAATGTACCTATCACATTTGTTTTAGAAGCTTGATTTTTTTTTCCCAATTGAACCATTGCGTGTTTTTTTAACATTACATATATTTTTAACAGAACAAGAGCTAAATTTAAAAAAATAAGATATTTGTACTATATACTCATCGCTCATACTACAGACGCAAACATTGATAAGTCTTTACATTTCGCGATTCATGAACTTCCCACTTGCGTGAATCACGACCTTTCTTGAAACATAAATTATAAATAACAAACTACGTTAATGAAAATATTATAAGCAATAATAGCTTTTAAATGTATGAATTTATTTAGACAAAATAAATATAGGTATATTAAACTATAATTAATGCGAATTATTCGCGCTGTATTTACCGCATTACTTATTGACGAAACGATTTACGATGATGGTGACATATATATGAACGTTTGCTTTTTAAGAAAAAATAATATAAAATGTTGTTTGTCACCTAACAATTAAAAGAATAGGAGCGACGCACTGAAACTGCGCAGCCCTGGTATCAACAAAGCAACCAAGTCTCACCTCGTCATGGCCCTCGCTCTTTTCCTTCACCGAGAGCGGTCGACATCGCACCACCACCTTAACACACTCATTAAGAGCCGTCCGTGGTCGTGCCGACTTCTCCATCTTCAATCACCCCTTGGGTGACGTAAATAAAGACCGAACCCGAAGTCACCGATATCGATCCATTCGGGGTGAACCTAACATCGGCATCACCTGTTTAAATCAATAGTAGTAAATTTACGGCACTAACACTTCACGTTTAAAAAATAAAATCTGATTAGTTTTTTTGCTCACGATTAAATATATTTTATAGAAGGTACAAAATAAATATAAATCGTAAATTTAAACTCATTGATTCACATACAACCGCCACTAGCGGACATTACTTTACAACTGACATTTCGCGATTCTGAAACAATCTTGACATTTATTTCGATGTGATAGTTGTACAAAATCTATACAGGTTGTTATTGTTGATAAGACTCAAAAGCCTGAACTATGAATTTTTAAAAAATATTAAGAATTAATATATTTCACAGTTTTTTATATGACTATAAATTAAAGCATAATGAAACAAAATAGTTTGTACAATGTTGCCAGGGTTCTAGAAAAATGGACAAATGACAATTTCTATACAAAACTACCTTTTTAATTTTTGACATATTTATTATTTATTTTAGTCTTGAGTCTTGAAATGTCATTTTAAAATGTTATAATTTGTTGTAAATATTAATTTATATTTTATTCAGAATTCAGAAGTATTCATAATTAGAAATATCTGATAATTGGGAATCCTTATACCTTACATTTTTATTAAGATTCAGATATTTATATACTTTATTGTGAAAGATCAAAATGTGCAAACAATCTTTACTCTTATTGTTTTTTGTTGAAGACTTATGTATTGATTAATTGTATAATTCTAAAATGTCGGCTAATTTAAGTATAAACCTTAAAAGAGCAAGTAAAATTTATTATGAAGGAGTAAGTTAGTTTATGTAATACAAATAAAATTAAAAATGGTTCCAGATCCTAAAATACATATTTTTATAGGAAACCGTTGCTGGAGTCGTGGTAATAGACACATCTGGGGAATTACGACATGAGGGACTCGCCCTCACAATGGAGGGTTGTGTTAATCTGCAGATCAGCAGCAAGAATGTTGGCATCTTCGAAGCTTTCTCAAATAACATCAAGGTATCGGCAAATTCGAAAATATGTTATTAATAGATTGTAGTGCTCTTTAACTATGCGTTAATTATAAGGGCAAGTAAATGGATTTTGTAAATTAGTAGATAGTGTAAGTAATGAGATACAGATATTTAAAAAGAATAAAGATTTTGACTTGTTTCTAATAAGTTAACCATTGATTTTAGCCCATCACATTAATAAACACAACCATAGAATTGGCAACAGGGGGCAAGATTCCTGTTGGTGTGACTGAAATACCATTTGAGATGCCTCTTGTGTCTAGACAGAATTCAATAGCTCCAGCTCTACTTGAGACCTACCATGGAGTATTTGTGAATATAATTTACACCCTCAAGTGTGGAATGAAGCGATCCTTTTTGAATAAGCAGCTCAATGCCAGCTGTCAGTTTTTTGTTCAGCACAGACATGTAAGTTAATATATTCATAATTAAATTATTTTGCTTGTACATATTTTGTTTTGTTTTCTAGCAATAATTATTTACTTCTTAAAAATTTATGATAACTTTAGTGAGATAGAGTCTGTTTTCTGATATGATTTCTTTCTAATTTTAATTTACAAAACCTTGAAGACTCCTTAAAACAATAGATTAAAGAGCTTGTCCGAAAAACTCAACCCACCTTTTAAACATCCTTTACTAATCCAAAGGCTGTTTTGTGATTGTTTAAAAATATTTTTTTAAATGTATAACCATGTAAGGCTTATTTCAATTTTACTTATACAAGAAAATTTCATTCTCCGTTGTTATTTTCATAGTTGTCATATATTAAAAAAAAAAAACACTCAGAAGTTCAATCAGAATCAATTCCAGAAGCATCAAGATAGCTCTTAGATAGTTTTATGACTTGACATTTACATCTTTTGTTTGCCATTTACAATATCTTTTCTTTACTCTCATGGTTAAGCTAAATTGCTGTGACTTTTTACTAAATATTTTTAGTAGTTTTGGTATCATAGAATAATTAACATCTAACCATTTTACTATATTTTTGCGTTATAATGTTATAGTAATATAATGTTATATCAGCAAGAGCGTCCTGTGGATAAGCCCGTGCGTTGCGAGATCACTCCTGCGACGGTGCGGAGCTCCGGAGGAGGCGCGGGGGGAGGAAAAAACATGCCACACTTCCAGCTGTATGCGGAGATCGATTCAACTGTGTGTGCACTCGACAGACCTATTACCGGCAAGGTAGGATGGACTGGTCATATACAAGGTTATTTGTAATTAATTGGCCACCTCTTGCAGGCAGCCTCTCTACATCAATCCCAACAACATTTGTCCTACGACTTTTTAAAATTAATAGTTTTTAAAATTTAATTTTTCCTATACAAAATTTATTTGTTGCCTCTGAACTGTCATTAACTCTGAGCGTAGGTAGGGCGCCCGGACGTTGACCTTTTAAGTACTTCTTACAAAATACAGAGTAATAAGTAAAAGAGGAAGCAAATATTTTTTGTTTCTTTTTTTTTGTGTTATTTTAAATGAAAATGTGTAAACAGTTGTAGAACAAATGTTGTTGGGATTGATGTAGAGGGGCTGCCAGCAAGAGGTGGCCAATTAATTACAAATAACCCTGTTTATGTATATTATTATAGAAATCATATTATGTTGCTTTATAAAATTGAATACGTTAGATACGTGTAGACGAGTGCTCGGTGCCTATAAAGTCTGTGGAGCTGCAGCTGGTGCGCGTCGAGACCTGCGGGCTTGCGGAAGGGTTCTCTAAAGATGGTAATTTTAGTAACAAACTCATTTAATAACATATTGGTCTAAGATTACCGGCAACCAACATGGTTATTTTTTAATATTTTATTTTTGTATTAAATTTTATAGATTTAGATCCCATTTCGTTTATTGTGGAGGACTCTTAATTAAATCTGACCTATGTTAAGTGATAAAAGACAACAGATTTAAAAATAAGCACATGGGGATCGGCTGATGTAACTCATGGCCAAACTACAAGATTACTTTACAATTGCCCCCTAGTATTTTCTAAAAAAGTTTCAGTTTAATTGAAAGTATTTATGCATTTAACTCGGGATTCATTTTACCTAAAACCCATCGTTTCAAAATCGTGACAACGGGAAGACAAGAGCGCTCCGTCCGTGAAAGATTAATGTACGCGAGCAATTCTTAAAAATAGTTTAATTAATTGAAATCGGCCATTGTCGTGCGCGTATAGCGACGGAGGTCCAGAACGTGCAGGTGGTGTCTGGTGACGTGCGTCGCGCGGCCGCGGTGCCGCTGCACGCCGTGCTGCCGCGCCTGTTCGCCTGCCCCTCCACCGCCACGCACGCCTTCAAGATAGGTACGAGACATGACGTCACAAGCTTTATAATGCTTTGCACGCTCACGCACACACTCACATCTGTGTCGATTAGTCGATTTGAATTCGTTAAAGTGTTCTTCGTCAAACCTCAGCGCTCAGATTTATTGACGGTCGGTTTTATATTAACCGCTTCACAAAACTTAGTACTGTATATATATATTTTTTGTAACACAAGACACTTATAATACTTGATATAAGAATAATTACATTTTCATTTGTAACAGAAGGGCATTGGCAAGTTTAAGTAGGGGTTTCGTAAAATGTGCGTGTGTGTCGTGTATTCACAAACAAATTTGTCTGTCTGTCTGTCAAATTTGGGTGTCTAGGCTGAAGCAAAATAAATTAAAATATAAATTCTTCCCTGATCCATTGTTATTTCTTTTCTTTCAGAGTTTGAATTGAACATCGCGGTGATATTTGAAGATGACTATTTGGTTACAGAAAATTTTCCGATACTGTTGGTAAGAAGTAGATAGTAGAGTTTAAAATAAGCATTTTTTATGAAACTTTGTGTAAATTTACACAATGATAATAAAACCACATAAGTAATTTATTTGTGTTCTTTTTATTCTACATATAGTTTACTCTAAAATTGAGTTCTGTACAAATATGATACAAAATAACTTCTTAACAACCATCTATTAAAATAAAATTCATTCCATTAAAATATAATTTGTGTAGTGTATTGTCTAACACGCGGGTATCTATGAAAATACTGCTAATAAATTAAATGAAAACATTGTTTATTGCAACCTAAACACCATTATTATATATTTTTTATTATCCTAAGTGTAAACATACAAATGTGGATTTTAGCAAATTTTTTAAACCAAATTTTATAACTAATTAAGAATTATAAATAATAACATGTTTAATAATTAATAAAAATAGTAGAATATTTCTTTGATTTGTTAGATGGGATTCAAAATGATATTTAGTATAGTACAACTCTATTCATTTTCATTCATATGTACACACGGTAACTATAATAAGTTAGTTGTATGCAAGTTGATGTAGTATTTGTGCTTTAATTACGTAGAACTCCAAAGTTGATACTAAGAAAATTACAACAAAGGGTTAGGTTAGTAGTGTGATAATTTTTTTTCATTGTCAGTATTACCCTATTCAAACATCAGTCGCCTTCTCATCATGTAGATAAAAATGTAAGTACATCATGATTTCCAGTTAAAGTTTCAAACCCAGGTCCATTTGGGGTTAATCAAAGGCATTCCAGTATTTTACCACCATGGTTTTGATCATGGTAATTGACTACTTACATATTGAGATCACTGCTCTTATCTGAAATGTAGCGTTTTATAAGAACAATGTATGTCACTATAGGCTTTAACTTTATGATATCTAACTTGACGGAAGAGATTAGAAGAGAACTGTGGTTCATTACTACATTCATACTGGGTGCATACATACAAGGCTTCTTCAAGTCTCAATAGTAGGTCCTATTTTGTTTTCTTCTTTATAACAACGGTCTCTCGATTTTTGTTGAGCAGAGTAAAAAGAGTGTAATTTGTTCCTGATACTTTTTCTGTTTTAAGTTAAATCATCAGGTATTTTACTAATATAAAGAAGGATATCTTTAACATTGTGCAGTTTAGTGTTATCATCCAGTTATTTAGTTTAAATCATATAATTATCGAATCTAAAAGTAACATACATACTTGGACTTGGAAATATGAGAGCAATAAAAAATAATTCTATTAGCATCACAACAGATCATATAAAAAACCTATTTTACATGCTAAGAAGCCTTAAGTACTCCATATTCAAAACTTCCCACTTTTGCCCTGGAGGATATTTAAATGAAGTCCTACCTCATACATAACCTAGTAAGTCTTATTCACTTAACAGTCGTAACAATTCGTCTTAACAGTTTTTTAAATTCATTATTTTAGCCGATTTCGAACTCGGTTAACTTTCATTGCCTCAATTATTATAATTATTATTATTTGTATTGCACATGGTATTTTTATGGTATTAATCGATGACACAAAATCTGCACTTCCTTACTCTCATCATTTTAGTGAAAAAGAGAAGTGAGAACGAATATTGCGCAGAGCATTAAATGTTCCATTCTAGACCAAGTTCACAGTTCAGGGACATGGTGCGCTCAGGTCTCGGCAACGTCGGGGTCATCTTGGGCGGGGCGCGGAGCCGGCGAGTCAAGAGTGGGGTCTTGCGCGACGACAGACACCTCGTCGATAGCGGGGTCGGATTCTTCGGCGAGAGTGGGACCGGGTGCTTCTTCCATAGAGGGACCGAGCGCGTCCTCGAAAGCAATTCCAGGGGCATCTTCGAAAATAGGATCGGGGTCTGATTCATCGTCGTGGTCCGTGTCGGACGCATCTTCCGGTTCGGGCGCGGGGGGCGGTCGGCGCACCGAGGGCGGGTATACGAGTTCGTGGAGGGCGAGTCGAGCGGCGCGCAGCTCGGCGGTCAGTGTGCGCGCGGCCGCGACGGGTGCGGGCGGGGACGGGGCGACGCGCCCGGGTGGGGGGGAGCCGCGCGGGGACGCGTCGCCATCGCAGCGCGGCTGCACGAAATTGCGACACAGTCCGTAAAACTGCAGCGGGCGCAGCGTGCGGCGGCGCGCGTCGAAGCGCCAGCCCACGTGGGCCATGCACGAGGCACACAAAACTATGGTCCAGGCGTAGCCGGGGAACCACGAAAACTCCGTCGACGATCCGCCGCTGGGCGCCGTGTTGGAAGCCCGGGACACGGTCACGATGTCATGCATGTAGCCGCCCAGGTTGGTGTAGTTGGAGTGCACGCCCTCGCTGGACATAGGCAGGATGTGCTCCCGCCGTGCGATCACGGCGGCGCACGACGCGCAGCACAGCACGCTCTTCTGCGGGACGAAAGCAACGCGTCACCGGCGAACGAAATTATTAAATCGTTTACCCGACGGCGCAGAACACGCACCCGAGTGATGAGGCGCACTTCCATGTGCAGACGTAGCAGAGCGTCGTCCACCACGAATAACGCCAAACGATCGCGCGCCGACAGAGCCAAGTTGGAAGCCGTCCAGAACGACAGGGACACCGCCTCCTCCGGTAGGTTGTCTGTGACGGTTTCAAGGACAGAGGTCAGTTCGAAACAAACATTAGGAACGCAATCTCATCTCTGTAGCATTATTACACACCCATCGACATAGTCTTGAAGTAGTCCTGAATGATCTGCCGCATACGTCGGTAGTCGAATATGTCATAGACGAATGGCGGCCAAGGCGTCACGGCCGCGTCCATGTAGCGTAGTCTGTCGTTCGTCCTGCACCCAGAGTAACTAGAATATATAAGCATAGAAGGGAGGGGTTATGGGTATGGGGGTGAGCGGCGCACCTGTTACGTCGCAACGCGTCGAGACTGGCGAGGCGGGCGTTGCGGAGGGGCTCACCCAAACGCACCTCGGGCAGCACGCGCACCTCTAGTACGCGCATCCTGCACACACGAGCGTTGTACCGCCACACGAAACTTTACGGTTTACGTTATGTCAGATTAGGTTTAATTACCCAGTTACCTGGAGTAAAGATGTATGGGCAATGAGTGCTTAGGCATATGCATGCAGCGGAACCGATTAGTGGCGCGAGCCTTGAACGAGAGCGTTCGGGGCGGCTCCTCGCCCGTGTCCATCCCGCCGCCCGCGCCCGCGCCTGCGTCCACCTCGAACACTTCGCACAGTACACCGTACCCCGACACCAACGTGCCAGTTTCGCTTTAATTTTAATCCCTTATATATTATAGCATAATGTTAAAATATATGTAAGTATAATAAGTACGAATTATGATGAGGCACACACTTATATTTTCACAACTTTAAAACTTCTTAATGTACCACAACTTTATATGAAATTGTAAAGTATTCTCGTTTTAGAAATTATGAGCAGTACGAGGATACATGTAGGAGGAGAAGGAGTCGTGGTGGATATGTAATTCGAGAGAATCAAGCAATTTAGAATGCAAGATGGATACGCGTTTGAAAGAGAACTGGATTGTTTGAATGATGAAATGAGAATGAAAGGAACCGAGACATTGTTGACAGGACAGGAGTAAATACGTCAGGAAAATATGTCGTGCTATGTAGTCGATGATATGTAATCTGGTAAAACTAACTCGGGACACAACAACCCAAACAGCTTGTCATGCTTGATGGCGCGCGTGATGACGGCCGCGTCATGAGGGTGCGTGAGCAGCATGGGCACGGTCTCTCCGGGGAACACGGCCCCGTGGTGAGCCGCGGTCGGCACGCGGCCTCGCCACCCCGCCTCCAGCACAGAGCGACCGCTCACTGCCACTAGCCCGTTGCCCATGTACTACAAAGAATCAGAGAAATCTAGTAGCATTACTTCTGTGACAGATTTATGGTTATTTGGATAATTATTGCCTTTAAAATGTTTACTCTTGTTTCATTTGTAATAACTAATAGCTCAATTGGATGTAATTTCAGCTATGAGATAGATGAGATTATTCTTTAAGGTTGCTAGGAATTTGTTACCTAAATACTTTCTGTAGACTAGCAGAATATTGTTAGAATAAAATTAATTGATATTTCGAACATTTAAGTAGGACGTAATTGTTTGAAATTTTGAACCATCAGAATCCAGTAGGTCTTAAATCACTAACTTAATTCATAAACATGACTACATATGTTTCGAAAATCTTAGGTAAATATAAAAGTATTCTTCACTGTCACTAAAGAAAATGATACACCTAAATTCTAGTCATACAATCTAAATCTTTTTATATATAGAACATGTGTATATTTAAAACAATACTTAATTTGTGTGCTCATAAAAATGTTGTTTTTCTAGGTAACAATGTAAAAGTTTTACCACCTCTTTATTGAGTTTTATTATTCATACAATACACTCAAACATATATACAAACATGGAATATTTCACCAAATTACTAAAATTGAGTAAGAAGAGAATGTTCTCTCTGTGGATAAAAATGCATTAGACATTATCAGGCTGTCTTTCATATTACTCACCTCAATACCAAATTTACCCTTTATGTAAAACAGATTATAGGGAGTGCTTATATTTTTATTACTATTTCTAATATAGCATAAAAATTCAATCTCAACAAATGAAAAAATCAAATTTAATATTAGAGCACGATTGTAAAAGATTTATTATACTTGTAACTATACTTTGCAGTTTCAGATAAAGATAAATGTTGTATGAAATATATTGAGTACTAACCGAGTGCGAAGCTGCAAGTGATATATCAAACTGTTCTTCGTCCGAATCGCCACCATTATATTCTTCATCCCCATCGGACATCACTAGTAAATTTAAAACAATACATTTATTATGTTCTAAAAGTTAAAAACAGAAATATATGATTTCAAAATAAACAATTTACAACGATAATGGAATTTTGTTTACCAACCATTGTCTTCCATTATACGTCTTAAAAGTTCTCTTAGCAGCGAAATTTTGGCAAATATATAAAGAAGGTTTAAAATTTAAAATAATACAATATTTACAGCATATAAATTAAATAAATATAGATGTATTGTAGATACAGGGAACTTTCGCAATTTCTATATTTGACATTTGAGTTTTGACACTTATTACAACACAGTCCACAGAGTGTGTTCCGTGTTATGACAACTTTATTTGATATCAGTTTATGAATTAGGAAAACATGTGATGTCGATACTTTGCATTAGAAATCAACATATTAAGTAAGAATTTACTATAACGTCTGAAAAGTAGAAAATAATTTAAAATCTATAAGAAAATATTTTAAAACATCTAGAAAGAGAGAGTTGTTCACAGGAGCAGTTTCGTCATCGCGTATATTTTTATCTGAAATCTTTATATATCTGTGTGGTATAGACTGTGGCTGTACGTATTATTGAACTAGGTTTCGACTTACGTCTCGTGAACGCACATCTTGTGAATGGAAAGTGAGACTGATTAATTATAAATATCAAATCGCGTTTAAGATATGTGAATAAATATTGTGTTATTTGAAATACAAAAATGTGTCGCAAATATTTATGGTGTTACGTTTTTATACTGACTCTACTAGATATCTCGCTCAACACTAAGCTGACAGCCCAGGGTGAGAGCCATGGTAAAATCGATTTCCTTGAATAAGAATATATTATGTTTATTTTTAATACTTGTTGTATTTTCATATTATGAATAGTTAGACATTTGAAGAACACGAATTTTTGGCATGATACTCAGCAAGCGAAAGCAAAGTGCGCTGTTTTGGAATCGCGCCGGGAGATCATATATTTTTTTTATTTTATTAGTGTGATTAGTTAAATATATCAGTTCAGAAAAGATTGAATTTAGTCCTTTCATATAGTGCCAAATGTGCTGCATGTGCATATCGAATGCATAGGTACGGGCGTGCGTGAGGATGGTGCGCGCGGCTGGCCGTCCGCTCTATAGAGACGCACCGCGCAATATTAACGATTGAATCAATTATTGCAATCCTGTTATGTCATACCACACAAATTAAAAATGTTTAAAAATAGAAAAATAGAACATTTAAGAAAGTAACAAATCCTTAAAAAAATATAATTTGTACAAAATGAGGGTATGTACATACAGTTTTAAAATAGAGTTATAATTAAACACTCAAAATTCTAAATGATGTATAGATTAAGTTCTTAAATGACTAATTAACAATACATTAATAAGTATATTGTTAATTACCATCGGTTTACCTATATCTTTTTATCTATTTTTTTCTAGGTGTTTCAATACATGACTCCCTTGTAGAGGGAATCACATTTCAGGTAAGATACATTTATTTATTTAAAATATTCTCTATCTCATAAATAAAAAAAAATATGTGAATGAAATATACCTTAAGTATATTTATACTTTTCAATGCAATAAATTGTATTTTATGCTCCTTTTTTAATAAAGTAATAAATATAACTAAAAGAGACATTTGCTATGTTACAATTTAAAAACTTTGAACAATGAGTATACTGCTATATAAATTACAAGTATAGTAAAAATTACATATTCATTGCTTTCATCAGCGATGGTCATTCTATGTCCAACAAATATCTCAATTATTGTAACTTAACATTAGCAGGAACTTACAACAATAGTAAATGAAAACTATAAAAACTGTTATTTATTTGATTCATTAGATATTAATTGAATGTTGTAATCATTTTCATTATATGTTAATGATAAGAAGAAATAGATATAAATATAATATTTAAAGACTATTTAGTAGTAACAAAGTATGAAATTGCTCTTTTAATATAATAACAATAAAGTCCTTCCTATGACTTTAAATTTACATATAAATGAAAAGAAAAAATATAAATATAGTTTTCAAAGATTTTATTTTGTGATAACAAAGTATAACAAAGAAGTCCTAGTAACAGTCAAGGTCCAATGCAGAAGTCACTAAAGCAGTTTTATTCTTTTGTCTCTTTATGTTGTACATATTTTTATTACCATCAAATACTTGAAATATAAGCATCATGTGAGAAGGTGCTGATAGCCCAATTATTATGTAAGCTTCTATTGAGAAAAAAAATGCTAAATAGTAAGTTTTAAAATTCCCAAAAACTTTTTTATAAAGTCTTGGTCAATAAACAAATAAAGATTTTCCAAGATATTTATATCGGTGGTAGGAATGGGACAAAGAATCCGGGGTCGACATAGAATCTGTGTCGGCGGAGGCGGTGGAGGGCGTGTTGGTGTCGCCGGGTGCGTTGGTGTTCGGACGCGCGCGGCTGGCGGCGCCGCACGCCCGCGTCGTCACACTCACCAACACCGCCAACACCACGCTCCACCTCGCCTCCGTGGCCGGCACAACACCTGACTTCCACGCCTCCTTCTTCGAATCTAAGGTATTTATGACCGGAAGCGCCTCGAAGAGTTTCAAAGTAAAATCTAAAATTAAAGGCAAATCAATTAACGGTGCTCTTATGTTTTGACTTCGATTTATTGTCAAACTATTTTTGCACACATCACCCTCTTGTAGTCTGAAATATCCTTGCGACTAAACGCCATTTTTGATCATGTTTTGAACTACAACACTTTTAAAGTATTGTAAAATCCATAAATGTGAAGGGTAGACGTCAAAAAGACCGTTTCTTTTAGATTGAAGTCATAAAGTCAGAATTGTGTTATCCGTGATTTCGTCGATCCAGAATTGGATTTTTATTTTAGCATTTCTGGGCGGATCCCTTTTTGCGTCATAAGCCTCCATAGTACTTACTTTTTTATTAAGTTTTCAAGTTGACACGATGTCGCCTTTAATTTTTGATTTAACAGATATATAATTAAAAGTTTATTTGTCCTGTTGTATGTCTTTTATTGTATATATGAATTCAAAAGAATGCAAATGTTTAAAGTTATAGAGAACACAAATCTTTATTTGCAGATGTCATGTCAAATAGATAGGTAAGTTGTCTTATCAATGATAAATTAAACTTCTTGGAATTATAGGATTTTATCACATAAACTGTACTGTGGCTATGTTGGTTTAAGAACCAAAGACATGTACCTGAGGCAGGCTATTGTGACCGACTGTCATTTAGTTTACGTATCGTATCTTAGCAAATTAACTATTGAAAATACGGTGTTCTGTTTTGTACCTACTAAAATTAATACATATATAATTTATACATATCAACCCAATTAAAACGTCTGTTTGTGAATTCGAAGCAAAGGCCCTGAGTCTGCATTTGTATGGTATGAATTTTTTTACAAAAATAATTAAATACTATAAGTACAATTGTACAAATTGTACAAATGTCGCGGACTGGTTTAAAAATAGTGTTATTTAATGTTCTTCCAAAATCTGCCATGTAAATGAAAGCTATAAGTGATTCATCAAATATAAACCGTTTTACGAGACAAAATATTTTATAGTATTTTTGGGAAGCTGGGGTTACACGTCTATTGAAATAAAACAAGTCTGCTCGTAAATATTCTTATTATTTAAAAACTTCTATTTAGACTTGGCCTTCCTGGAAAGATTGAAGTTTTTAAGTACCTTGTCGTCGGGCATGAACTACACAAGCCTGGCTCGAAACAAAACAACAAAAACATGGCCTTTATTAAACTCGAAAAGTGACAATTTAGAATTGATTTTTTTTTCTATGGTCGTTTAAATATTAGTTTAAGATTAAAAAAAATACTTTAGGCTTTATTTTTGCCATATAGGTATAATTGTCCAAGTGCAATGGCAGGAGGTAAGCCTCCCATAAGTTACTAAGAAGAGGTTTAGGATTTTAACCCATAACTTAAATTTAATTTGATCTGGTGATTTAAGTTTGAAAATATCTATAAACATGTATAGCCATGTTAAGCTTGTTTAAATTTATATAAATATATAACGAAAAATAAACCGTTACGAGCAGGGATTCGAACCCACGACCTCTGGGAAACCGTTCTGTCGCTCTACCAATTGAGCTACGTATTGCTGTCCGTCTCGGTGAATTAAGCATTATATATGTGATCGTCTTTATCGGGACGGTGGTGACATTTATTAGGCTTTTTGTAAAAATTCTAACCAATGTTTCTAACTGTGATTTAAAATTTAAATAATCTGGACTTTTTTTTTTACTTTTTATAACTAAGCCTTTAGTTATAAAAATTAAAAAAAAAAGTAAACTAAACTATAGGTCTTGTAAAAAGACAACTGGTCTTTATCATCATTGTCTAGTATCACATATAATCTCATAAGCGGCGCCAATTACGTTTTTTATTGAAATATCTTTATGTAATAAAAGAAACATTATTTAATATATTAATTTAGTGTTATTCCAGTAAGGCGTCTTGTTGATCACGGTCTACTTTTTTCTCAAAATATGAATAAAGTATCCTTACCCTACGTAACATGACAATAATACCGATAATTAGGTTTTTATGTCACCATTAAGATAATAATGTAAAATGCGACGTTTTTAAACTGAAGAGTTATGTAATTTCAAACATTTCTCACAGAACGTATTTTTGTAATTAAGTCAAAATATATATTATGCTAATAAACATAAGCAAGCGTTGTACAATTTTTGTCTTACGTTTTAGGTAGTGTTGCCGAACTATCGATAGCTCAAAACTTTTAATACTATTGACGACTTGCAGTAATATCGATATTATGAAACATTAATAGTTTATTATTCGCTACACGATTCGATAACTACGATAGTATTATCGATCTTTATATTATTGCAACGACAATCGATAGTAAATCGGTTGTGGTATATAGAGCGTCATCACTAGTTGTGGGAGGTGTCTAAGATTGTAAACGAGTCTCCTGACCTTCGCAGTTTTTGTTTGCCATAATACATATTGGAATGAGCATATTATTGAAATATGTTATATCGTTTGACGTCATCATGTCAAACCATCTTTTGATTAAGTTTGATTAAGAATTAAATAACATAAAGATAGGCAAGATATCTTTTATTTCGTTTAGATAATTTGTTTTATAATGATTTTGTATATGAAAGAGTTGCTTATGTATTTATATTAAGAAGTGTCCATTATCTAAGGGCCGGGATGTGGTCGCGCCGCATGACGTTGCCGTCTACAACTGCGAGTGACTGACCACTACGATAACAGTCAACAGATAACACGACCCGCGCTCAGGAAACCAGATCATATTATGTTACTATTATCTCACTTCTGTTTGTGTTGAGATAACCGTCGTCGTCATTTGATCGTTAAGGTTTTACGATCTTGATGTATATTTTTGACGCAATTAAGCTACTTTAGTAAATGTATATTTTTACTAGCCTTCAATTTTATTCTTAGAAAAAAAAATCAAATCACTAACAAAAGTTGGATAAATTTTAAAATTCCTTTAAAAAAAAAATATATTGTTAAAATTATCTTTTGCTTTAAATGACAATGATACCAAAATAACTTTCATTTTCATGTTGTATTTTGAGGACACTGTTTTGCGGTGTCCATACCGGTTGCTAAAACGTGACCGCTACATTGCGCAATAAGGTATGATTTTTTGTTCGACTGGCCGCTATGAAAACCAGTTCTGATCGCGGGAATTAGGTCACTCGGAGTAAGGATATTCACAAAGACCACCGTTACACTTTTGTTGATGATCCTGCAGCCAGCTGGATCCCATCTTTTATCTTTATAGGTTTTTCAAAAATGATATAGATATATCACGTTTTTATTTAAACAAAATGAACAGAATCGTTAATAACAAGCATGTTAAGAAGCATATGGTTAGTTTTTAAAAGTTAGATAGGTATAAGATTTCCGATATTAATTTAATAAGTAAGCGGAAAAATTGTAGTAAATAAAATGAAAATATTTTATTTACTACACTTTTTCGCAACTTGTCTCCGTTCGCGAGGGTGACGATAATATATATAAATAATAATTCGTAGGTAAGGTTTGACGATTTTGGGATTCGATAAGTAGTCTGAGTTATAATTTTCTATATCATCCATTGATACAGGTGATACAATTGTAATTTTTGAATATCTTGTTTCTGGTTATCACCGTGTAGTAAGCATGATTATTAAAATACTTAATTGCTTTAAATTAACTTAAACAAATAACTTCATCATTCAAATGACTTTTTTTTTGTATATTATTGAAATGTGATGTTTTTTAAAATTGAACAATATTCTTTACAAGAAGAGAAGAAATGATGAAGAATAGAAGTCAGATGAGAAGAAACGATGAAGAGTAGAAGTCAGAAGAGAAAATAATAGAAGAGCAACGCGGGCGCGGGAAAAGTTCGTATTTTGACTTGGTGTGGAGGGAGTCAAGCTCGAACTTTTCCTGCGTCGCTGCGTGCTCACGAACGTCGAGAGGAGTCGCAGTCGGGCCATTCGTTGAAGACATGTTTATAAAAAATAATTCGTGTTGTAACTGTTTTTAAAAATATTTGTAATTGTCTTGTTTATCATATTTAAAATTCATGTCTTCTAGCCTGTCTCGGGTATGTGACATAAATATATTTGAGAAGCCGGTTTATGCACGCAGACGCTGCCGCCGCAAGGAAACACGACCTTCACCGTAGTTTACCTGGGGCGGCGCGAAGGGCCCGTTTCAGCGCATCTATATATTCATACTTCGCTCGGAGTGCACAAATTTCCCGTACGTACGTCTTCTTGCGAAAGAACGGTCGAAACGTTTACACGAAGTTCACTCGGGGTCGTCCGGTCTACAGGTATCGGCGATAGGGGTGGCCAGCGAGTACGAGGTGTGGCCGCTGGTAGGCGTGCGCGTACCATTGAATGCAAGCGTAGAGGCCGAGTTGCGGCTGTACAACCCCACGGACGCTACGGTGCAAGTGAGCGAAGTGTACTCGACGGGAGCATGGCTGGGTCTGCGCTTGCCGGGCGGCGGCCAGCAAGCGCCGCGTGAGTTGTGGGCCGTGCCGCCGCGATCATCGCGCACTCTCGTGACGTTGCGTCTGGCGCACGCCGCGCACCGCGCGCTCGCCGACCACCACCGGCCGCTTACCGCATACGTCCGGTATGCGCCGTTTTATAGAGCCGCGCGATTCTTATTCCTCCTATGCGAGTCATACTAAGGAGTGTGTACGTGTGCAGGGTGCGCGCCGACATCCCCGGGGGCGGGCTGGTGGTGGCGGTAGAGGCGCGCGGAGCGGCGGCCGGGGAGCACGCGCGGCCACTGCACGTACGCCTACGACCGCGAGGCTCCGGGGATTCCCAGTACACTGTAAGACTCGTCGCCTCGTCGATCTTCGTTTAACCTCGTCTCCCGCGACTCAGTCGTAGCTTGTGCAGGTGGAACTGGAGGTGGCCAACAGCGGCGCAGCGGGCGTTTCGTTGGAGGGCGCAGTGAGCGCGCGCTGCTCGCGTGTCGCGCCGCCGCCCTGCGCCGCGCCGCCCGCGCCCGGGGACGCGCCGCGAGCCAACGGTGCGCCGGGTGGGGGCCGTTGTGGCCGAATTTATATTTTTCTATTTGCACCACGGACCGGGTTTCGATTGATAGCGTTCGTCGTCTGGGATCAATATCCCATTCAAATATCGGATTCAAAGTCTAGGTATACGTCAATACGTGTATACGTAGGTTTAGGTATCTAAACTTTGAATCCGACCCTCATCGAATTTCGACTTATCCGTACGGTGGAAATCGAGATATACCTATATTTTCATGTCGTTAATGAAAAATATTATATAATCTCCCGTGCAGGTGGCACAGCGACGGGCGCGCACCTAACGATGCTACGCTCTCATCTCGAACCCTACCAGGAGTTCACGCGCGTCGCAAAGCTCACACTCGACTGTAAGTGATCGACGATTTGCCATTTGTTAAACCATATTTCTTTTTATTCCGAATACGAACGAAAACTTTCATCTGAAATTGTAAGGATTTTTTTTGTTATTATCCGTACCATAGACGCCGAGCTCTGGTCGCAACTGTCACAATCTAGTCGGACGAAGACGGCGAGTCCGCTTGAGGCGAGCGAGGCGGATCCCGACGAAGCTTGGTGCTCGGGCTGCGTGCGCCTCGGACGCGCGCTCGTGCCCTTCAGCGTGCAGCTGCTGCCTGGCTCGCTGCGGTTCACGCCCGAGCAAATAGAGTGAGTAGCACCGAGAGATGAGGGGCGAGAGAGGGAGCGAGCGAGCACGTCGGTACAACGTGTGATGTGTGCAGCGTCATCACGGCGGAGGACGACGTGACGCGCGAGCGGGAGGTGCGTGCGCACAACGCCTTCCTGAGAGAGATGCGCGTGCTGGCCGTCACTGTGCCCGAAGAAGTGAAACAGTACTTCCATGTGAGTGTGCTCTCATGGATAAAAGTTTGTGAATACATGTTTGCAAATAATTAAAATCCCAAACAGATTCGATTCAATACCATGATGTATATGCAAGGTCGTGGAGCACAGCCCGCTCCGCCTGGCCCCGGGCGCCGCCGCCCCCGTGCTGCGGCTGGCGGCGCGCGAGCCCGCTCCACCGCCCGCCGCCTCGTTGGCCACCTCGCTCGCCGTGCACACCGACCTGGCCGTCTACACGGTGCCACTGCACATGTACAGCGGGAAATTGATTTTTGTATGACTGTCATGTAACTCATAAAGCGTCGCATTCGTAGCCTTCGTGACGCGACGTTCACCTCTTCGATTTATTCAGGAGTGGGAGTGGACAAACGCGACGTCCTCGTACGTAGAGTTGGGGACGGTGGGGGCGTCGTGGACGCGGCGCGTGGGCGTGCGCGTGCGCAACCCCGCGGCCGGCGCAACGCTGTGCGTGACGGCACTGGAGGCCGCGCTGCCCGGCGCAGCGGCGTCGCTGGCGCTGGGCGAGCCGCGCCGCCGCTGTATTCCGCCCGGCGACTGGGTCCGGGCCTGGCTCACCGTGGTGGCGCCCGCGGCCGAGGGCACGCTGCAGGGCGAGGCGCTGCTCTCCACCGCGCACGCCACAACGCGCGCCTCCCTAGCGATGCGAGTACGCGCCGGTGCGCTGCGCGTGGTACCGCTCGCCGTGCCTCCCGCCGCGCCCGTGAGTAACGACCCTTCTGCCTCTTTCCACCTGCGTCTTTTTTGTGCAGTACTTTACTGACGGTCTTTTTTGTGCAGTACGCCAACTCGTGGGCTGACGTGGAGGTGGAGAGTAGCATGGCGGTGCGGATGCGTGTGACGGGCGTGGACCAGCCGCCGCCCGCGGACTCCGCGTTATCCTTTGTGTGAGGCTCGCTCTATATTATTATATAATAATGAACAAGGGCAGTTGAGCTTTACGAAACCCTGTGCTGCTTATACGTGATGTGTGTCACTCCGTTGATTTCTAATTAAAACAAAATTGAGGAATGGCAGTTATATCTTACAATTAAGCGTCCTTATGATAAAACATCCAATATTTAGTAAATTTAATAATTAATAAGTTTTTAAGACGATGTACAATACCAGGCAATAAATATTGCACATCGACCTTTGGAAAGAGACAATCGGCTAGTTTCGGCTTCGTAGAACGTTATCACTGTTGCACGAAATACAAACAGTTCGGTATGTATTAGGAGCTGTTAAAACAAGTATAATTTGCTTCTTTTCATAATTCAGTTGGGCCGGGCCCGGGTTGGGTGCGGTGTCCCCGGGCCGGCATGCCGCCGCGCGCCTGCGCTTTGCGCCAGAGCAACTTTGCCGACCGCAGTGCTACACCGGCCTGGACCTTGACACTACCGGTGAATACAGTTGCCATATTTTATCCGCATTCCTTGGCAAGTCCTCACGATGTACCTTCTTTCGCAGAGGGCGCGACGTGGTTGGCTCGCGGGTCTCCGTATGAAAAGGCCGCGTGGAACGAGGATGCGGCGCTCCTGCAACGACGCCTGGCCCTGTACCGGGCGCGCCCTGCTGTGGGGAACTTCACGCTGCACTTGCACACCGCCGAGGTGCTGCAGCTGGCGGCGCGCGGCACCTGGTCGGTGACTTGGCCGCGGCTGGCGATGCAAGGCGCGGGCGGACCGGTACGCGCTGGCGTCGGCCGATCTACCCCGCTATTGCTGACCGTGCGCTCACCCGCGTCCGTGCCGCTCCTGCTGCAAGCGCTGCTGCCGCCAGATGTCGCGCCGCCGAACCCGCCACTGCCTCCGCAGTGAGTGCCGCCTCCGCTTGACAGAGACGAACGCCCATCGAATAGGCTCATGCTGACTGTGTTCGCAGGGCGGGTGGTGATGCCGAGTATTGTGCGAGCGGCGAGTGCACTTGGTCGGGTAGCGCGTGGCGGCTGAGCGGTTTTCGCGTTCTACGCGGCTCTGCCGTGCCGTGGAATGAGTCGTCGTCGTCGTCGTCGTCGTCCTCGGCGTTGCCCGCTCTGCTGCTGGCGCCGCGCACGGAGCTCGAGCTGAGTCTCGATTTCACTCCGGAGGACTCCGGTGCCTTCACCGCTTACCTGTACCTCAGGTAGGAATAAAAATAAGTATTTAACCACTTTCGGTTCTCACTCATATATATTTTTTAAACGAATCTTATAACGAATTCATAATCATCGCGTAGAAGCTAATTAATCTATTGTTCGTTAGTAAATAAATAAAATTATGTTTATTATATTTCTGGCCGCCGGGCGGAAAGCGGCAACTTCGTCCCGTTTCGAAGTTGCCGCTTTCCGCCTTCGTCGGACATAAAAATAGCATACACACCTCGGGAAGTAAACTAAGAAAGCCTCAGATCACATGTTAGTCGACCTCGGTTCCACCTCGGTCGACGATTACGTGTGATCTGGGGCATTTCTTATTTTTCCTCCCTAGGTGTGTAATCTTAACATATATAAATTACGTGTCACGTTGTTTGTCCGCGATGGACTCCTAAACCGATTTTAATCAAATTTGCATACCGTGTGCAGTTTGATCCAACTTGAAACATAGGATAACTTACATCTTAATCTTTAGTCGTAATATTATTTAATTGCAAATTATTTCTTTACAATTATCTGTGAATCCAAACAAGTTTAACAGATGGCGTTGTATCCGTTGACTGGATTGAGTTATTGTTTAACAGATGGCGTAATGTTAAAAGTACAAATGTTACATATACAATTTAACATCATAACCAACACGTGATGATGAGAATAAATTAGTTAATTTTTAGTGTTAATATAGCCCGCCACGTATTATTTAGACTGAAGTATATATAAACTCATATTATAATGAACATAATACAGTCAAATTATACCTGCTTCTTCGTTGAATCTATTTATATGAGAAGGGTCAACCAAAAATATTGTGCACTGATAATAGGGCAAAAATTCAATTAAAAATTAAATTATTAATAATTTAAAATAACAAATATTATTTTCAAAAATTTTAAACTATCTACCCTACATACCTTATTTATAAATTTGTAGTGTACTCATTTGATACCATCTTAAATAAAATAATAATAATTAAATTTCAAATTAAATACCTAAACTGTACGATAATTTTGATCAATCGTGTTCAAAGACCTCCTTCAAATCCCAATCCGGTGATTTTTTAGACCGGCTTTAACGTTTCGTCTTCTTTGGTAAATAATAATTTCATTGTTACAACCACCCTTTGGTCAAGTAGTGGAGCGCAGACGCCTAACGTATAGCGGTATAGTGTCGTACAGTATAGCGTGGTGTACCCAAAAAAATAGAAATACTCAAACCGAATATATTCGGCATCAAAACCGAATAGTTCGGCCGAATACGAATTGCGAAAAAGATGACAAATAGGAATTATAAGTTTGACCTGTAGATTTGTGTATCTGTGTGTCTGTCTGTGGATACGTAGCGGCGAAATACGTAAACGGATTTGAATGCGGTTTTTTTAATCGAAAGCTTGGTTTGTCGAGATCGTTCTTAGTTATGTTTGGTCGAAAAAGAAGCAGTCGTCCCCAAAATTTTATTGGTGCTGGCGAAAGGTTTTTATACAATATTGATAGTAAAAACCTAAACAGGGGAAATTAGTGTATTCGTAGGTTCATTTAGTACAACGTAGAAAAAAGTGAAATAATTTAAAAAATCTTTTTTTCTTTTAATTATATATTGCACACGATGCCTTCCAATATTCTATCACAACCTCATATTTTTTGGGTTGGCTGGAAGAAATCTCTGCACCTAGAGATAAGCTCACTTTTTGTGCATTTTTATCTGTTTCTTTTTTTTTATGTTTTGTGTGCAATAAAGTATTAAATAAAATAAATAAATAAAATACAAAAAATCTACGACTTCTAATAGTTTTTTTTAGTTTTTTATAAGAAAACATAACAAAAAATATGAGAAAAAAATTAAGGAAATCAATAACTGAGTCTTGACCTTGAAATTGAAAAGAAAAGACATAATTTTTCAGAAACAATCTGACAATACTAGAGGGCGTGCAACTGTTCGGCGAGGGCGAGTACCCGAGCTTCGAAATAGCGGGACGGCGACCTGGCTCGGCGGCGCCCTTCGTGTTCGAGGTGCGGTCGTGTGCGTGGGGCGGTGCTGGCGCCGTCGTGCGACGAGTGCTCGCTCGTAACGCGGGCCGCGTGCGCGCCGCGCTGGCGGGCTGGCGCGTGGCGCGCGGCGGCTGCGCGGGACGCGGCTTCCGCGTGTCGCCCTGCGCGCCGCTAGCACTTGCACCCAACGCTTCCGCGCCGCTACATCTCGCCTTCTCGCCCGACTACTCGTTGGCCCGCGTTAGTGCCTCCCTGCAGCTGCAGACCGATCTCGGTGCGTGAAGAAAACTAAAGGCTCTTGCGTTTTGAACGATCTCGTTTCTGCTAGTTACGTCGTTAGACCGACTATCACCCGCTCATCCTCGTTTTTAAATGTGTAGGCCCCGTGGAGTACATGTTGCTGGCGACGGTGCCCGCGAAGATTCTTGCTAAATGCGCGGCCAAAACGCCGCGCCCACCTTGGGACGGTATGATGCGCGGCGTATGCTCTCTGATTGCGTTCGCGGCCTTCGCACTGGTGCTGGGTGCCGGCGCGCTGGACGCCGAGCGGCTTTTGCGGCGCGCCCGTGCCTCGCGCGCCTCCGGGCAGCCTCTGCGAGCCGCGCCGCTCGACCTGCGCCGCCTGGCATCCGAAAGCCCTCCCGCGTTGCCCGCACCCCGAGCACCCACCCGCCGCCGCCGCTCAGCGCGTCGCGTCCTGCCGCCACTGGACCCGCGCGCAGAGCGACGTGCCTTCGAGCGCTGGCGCGCTGGAGTCCTGCGCCGCGGCGATGACTCGTCCCGTTCCAGCGAGGACGTCGATCTCGATCTTGACGACGCCCCATCCGTTTCCTCGTTAGAGCGTTCCTTCGCCACGCCGCCCGATGAAACTTTTCACGACAGACCGTCAGATCGTCTCACGGATCCTTCTGCGGATGTCGAAGACGACGAACCACCTAAGGAAGACGAATCTCCGCCGGCCGAAGAGGAACCGATCTCCACCGGCTCCGACGCGTCGACGCCGATCGAAGATCGCGACGATGCCGACGAACCCTACGGCGGTGACGTCGAGCCGGATCCTAGGGATGACTCCCCAACGGATGGACCAGAGACCGCACCCGTCACGAAACCCATCGTACGTCCGATTCCACGGTCGCCGCCTGCCGAGACGATTCCGAGGAGTGCCCGACCTCGGCGAGAGACATTAGATGCACAGCGTCGAGGCGAACGGACCCGGCCCGGTGAGACGAGTGAGCGACGCGGCACGCCCGCCCGCCACCACGCTCGCAAGGAGCGCGCCAGCAAGAGG
Organism: Napeogenes sylphis; assembly: GCA_959347405.1. Lineage (NCBI taxonomy): Eukaryota > Metazoa > Arthropoda > Insecta > Lepidoptera > Nymphalidae > Napeogenes > Napeogenes sylphis. The sequence continues at coordinate 27,273,706 of OY365777.1, read as the reverse complement.
CGCGGTGAGCGCACGCAGCCTAGCCCGCCGCCGCGCTCACCGGCCCGCGCGGTCGGCGCCGGGTCTGACGTGGGAGAGGCACGCGGGGGGGTGCGCTGGGGCGCCACGTGGAGTTCGGTGGTAGCGGCCCGGGCGGCGGCCCCGCTGGCACCCATCGGCTCGGACGTGCGGCGTCGGGAGCCCGAGCGTCCCGCTGACAACTCTCTCTTCTATTTCAACGGCACCTCAGATTCTGCTCCGCGACCAGAGCCCGAGTTCGCCTGGCGTCCCACCGTCGCGGCCGATCGCCCTTCCTTCGTTCCTGCGGCCCGGGACTATCTCGGTTGGTGCCAGAATATATCTTTTTCTATACTGCTTTATCTGTACTCATATTTTAAATGTTATAGTATGTATGAACGATACTTAACGTATAATATTTCACAGAGGAACCTCATTCTTTGGGCGGGGCAGTGAATGGAGTCGGAGGCGCCGGCGGAGTGGGCACCGTTGGTGGTGGCTTCGGCAATTCGGGACTGGGTGCGAGTACGGTGTGGGGAGGCGCGTGGGGGGCTTGGGGCGCGGGGGGACTACGCCCGCCGCCCGGTTTCTCCCCGCCCGAACCGCCCGCCCAGCGCTCCTACGACCCCTTCCGATCCCTGGCTTCCATCTGGGCGCCCGCGCCGCAAGACTGGCGTGCCGCCTCCCCGCGCCGAGACCGCGACGACCGCGCCTAAACCTTTCGGACCTGACCCGCGCGGCGGCGCTAGTCACGCTCCTCGCCGTTCGCGCAACTTTCCACGCAGCCTATTTGTTATCGTGTGGATTATTGCCGTTTATGTTTAAGTATTTTTTTGTAACTTAATTTTTTTCAAATGTTGATTGAACCGAGGACGAGTTAACAGTTTTGTTGTACAAGATCTGAAAAAAAAAAATAACAACACCATGGACTTGTTTTATTTCAGATTCCGTAATTATGTGATTTTAGTTTTTTTTTGGATTTTTATTATCATCATAGTATCCCTGTTATTGATTTCTAGCTCATTCATCTTCGTTTATAATATATGTTTTACTTTATTGTGTGATTGTTAAGTTACATGTTACTTTTGCTTGCCAAAAGATAAGAAGTGGCGATACAAGCATATATATTAAACAACACCTATACATGTTTGTAAATAAAAGAATATCATTATTTTGGAATATATTAGGTAGGGGAAAAAGTTTTTTCGCATTTTATATGAAAAGTAAAGACATTTTACATTTATTTATAGTTTATACCATTTTGTTCGGTAACCATGTCATTAAACCTAGCCATTTACAAATAGTACAGCCAACGAATTTTTTATTATGAAAAGACTTTCCCCAACCTATTGACTTGGATTTAGAAGTTCTGAAAATAAGATTGAATTCTTTAAAATCGACATGTTTACTTAGTTACAGATATAGATTACTTTTTTTTTAATATAATTTGTTCAGTACAGAAATATAACTCGAAATAACCAGAATTTAAATAATATTGAATAAAAAATAAACCGATAGGGACCGGAATTCTAATTCGCGACCTTAGTGAAGCTGTCCCGTCGCTTTATAAATTGAGGTAACGTATCTCGTCGGTGAATTAAGCATTCTATATATGGTATTGTTTTTCGGGAAGGTAGTGACATTTAATATTCTTTTTTTCGAAAACCTTAACCGATATTTTTAAGTTAGCAGTTTAGATTAACCTTCCGGAGGTTTGAATCCTTACTCGTATAGTTCTATTTTGCATTCTATATTTATTTCAATTTAATCAAGCGAAACATAGCTATACATGTTTACATTTAAACATCAAAAAAATCCACTTAATTTTTTTATAAATTTATCATGTTGATACAATTGATAAACTATGGGACATATTTTCACATATATACATTTTCATATTTGTTATTGCGGAGTTTACGTTTTTCTACACAAACCTGGCATCCTTAATGGCTAAAAGAGATTTACTTATTGCGGAGATAAATAAAGTTAAACCAACATGCATTATTATAACAGAAACACATCTTAATCCGACTATTCCCAACAGTTTAGTTAATATTGAGGGTTATAGGCTATTTAGACATAACAGACTGAAAGGGACAGGGTGGGGGGGGAGTGTCTATTTATGTGTTATATCATTTTGTAGTACACCTATACAAGCAACCCTTCATCCAGTTTTCAATCAACATACATAGGCTGGAGCTCTCTGGTTAAAATTAAAATATAATAATTTAGAAATTATTGTGGCAGGCGTATACAGACCAACACATTACACTTTTGAGAACTGATCGGTTACTTTTCAAAACCATCAAGGAATTATCTGAAGGGTGTACTCCCTTGTTGATTATGGGTGATTTCAATCTACCGGACCTAAAGTGGCCATTATATGACGTTGATGTCAATCATTACAACAAATTATATGTTGAGTTTGTAGACATGTATACCAATACCAACCTTTTTTTTTTTAATCGTTGGAAAAATGCGTTACGCATCATCCCTGCGGCCAGGAAGGTGATGACCGAGGGGGTATGTGGGACTACCCGGCAGCATAGAGGACGCTGCCATTTTTAAGGCTACCCACTAAAAAACCAACGGTTGACCTCATCGCCTTAATGGGGCACCACGGGATCGCTTTCGCACTCACCGTGACGCCCCGGCGGAACCCCCTGCGAGGGGCCCCGATCAACTTAGGGACACCCTCACCTCGTAGGCCTATAACGGGCGGAAGAGGTCACCCCCCTCTCCTATCAATACCAACCTAAATCAATTAGTGTCCAGCATAACAAGGTAGCGGAATGATGAAGAGTCCTTGTTGGACTTGATTTTCTGTAATGAGGATAATCTCTGTACGAAAGTGGAATACCATCCGCATATAGGGAAAAGTTACCACCTTATACTGGTGGTCACATTACAAATACAGAATCAACCACCTGCCGGGCGCCGCAGACACTTACTAAGACGGAACTTCTTCAAAGCCAACTACCCCGAAATGATACTTATCAATAACAGTATTTTGGACGACAGTTGCAATGATGTTGATGAGGCTTGGTGTGACTTTTCGAAAATAACCCAGTGTGCTATTAATGTGCATGTACCTCTCACTGTCAGACGTACCAATCGAAATATTAATAAACCGTGGATCACTCAGCATGTGCTAGACTTGATAAAGAAGAAGAAGCATTTCTGGAAAATATACTTAGTAACAGGCTCTGCTGATGCATACAAAGACTATCGACGGTCAAACAACAAAATTGTGACGTTAGTTAGGAAGCTAAAAACAGAATACGAAAGAGGAATTGTCAATTAACGGGCCTAAATCCTATTATTCCTACATACGCCAGCAGCTCTCTTCGACGGTGTCAGTGCCTTCATCACTGAAGGACGATTCTTTGGACATAACCAGTGACCAAAAGACAGTGGCTAATCTTTTTGCCAAACAATTTGAAAAATCATACATTGTACAAACATCGCAGACCTTAATTACGAGTATTAAGATGCCACGAGTTCATAACGCCATTGCCCTTATGACAATTAAACCTGATATTGTACGCAAAACGTTAACAACCTTTAACGATACAACATCAATGGTACTAGAGTCGCTGCCTTCTGTAGTACTGAAGCGTTGTAGTGCTGTACTCTGTCATCAGATAGGACATATAATGAATATGTCTCTCAAAACAGGAAAACTACCACAGGAATGGAAAGAAGCTATTGTAACCCCAATATACAAGAAAGGCGACAAAACCCTCGCAATCAATTATCGTCCTATCAGCCTTACAAGCATTATCTGCAAAGCGATGGAGAAAATTATAGCAGCTGAGCTCAGGCAGTTTATCAATAAGGAAAACATTATTATCAAAGAACAACATTTATTTACAATTTACCGCCCCGTTGGTAGAGTGGTTAGCGCAGACGCCTAACGTGTCACGGCGCAACGGGACTCGGGTTCGATTCCCGGCAGAGCACAGGCATTTATGTGATGAGCATAGATGTCTGTGTTTCTGGGTTTGGTCGTTTATTAAATATATTCTCAGTATTTATATGTGTATTTCTATGTATTAGTATCGTTGTCTAACACCCTTAACACAAGCAAATAATTTGCTTACTTAGGGGTTAAATCAATGTGTGTAATTTGTCCCGATATTATTATTATATATTATTACAACATGGATTTACTCCAAGAAAATCTATCGTCACAAATTTTCTTTGATGCCTAGACAAATGGACCTTAAATTGGAATTACAATCAACCAACCGATACTATTTACTTAGACTATACGAGAAAGCTTTTGACCGAGTTCCCATCAAAAGGCTAATAGCAAAACTTGAGCACTTCGAAATCCTTCGGACTCCTTAACAGATAGGAAATTTAAAGTCAGAGTAGGAGACACCTTGTCTGAAACCTACAATGTACACAGTGGGGTACCACAAGGCTCTGTGATTGGACCTATTCTATTCGGGATCTTTATGACTGACCTGAAAAGTGCTGTCAAATCCGATGCCGATGACACTAAAATAATGGGCAATCCTCTAATTAGCCACAACATTATACAACAGGACTTAGACCGAATCATGCAGTGGACATAGGATTTTCTCATTCCATTAATCGCAACAAAGTGTACAGTTTTGCACATTGACAAAAACTACCCTGAAATACAATACAGGATCGGCTCGGTGGAACTGCAACCTGTGAGTGTCCAAAAAGACCTAGGTATAACCATCGCGCATAATCTTAAGTGGGATGTTCATATCACAAATATAGCGAAGAAGGCTAACTCCATATGTTATATGTGATAAGAAAAGCATTCAACATCATCCAATAAAGATTTGTTTCTTAAAATGTACAAAACATACCTATATCCATCCACTTTTGGAGTATGCCTTTCAAATATGGAATCCATACTTTAAAAAAGTCAGAACATTTAAATCGTGTAGAAATATAAACACAAGTGGCGTGATATGCATGCATCATATCAACGATCTGCTAGTGCAGTGGTCGGCAAACTTATTAGCCAAAGAGCCAAATATAAACATTACAACAATTTTTAAAAAAATTGGGAGCCAAATCTGCTTGTTTAGTAAACGTTTATTAAACTAAACAGTAGTACACTAAATAAAACTAAATTTCATACTTAATAAATATTTATTAATGTCAACAATGGGCTTATATCTCTTTGGAATATTTGAGTAAGTCAGGTTTGTATTGTGTAATTTTTATTTTTAAGAATGATTCCAAGTTCTTATCAATAAGACGACTTCTCAGTTTACTCTTTATAATATTCATACTTGAAAAAGCTTGTTCGCATATATATGTAGAACCGAAAAGGGAAAGAACAGCAAACGCGAGCTTTTTTAGCTGATCTTAAGATTCAGGAATAGTATTCTAAGCGTTGAAAATGATCATAACTTTCTTCTCCAGGTCAATCAAAGCGAACCACCTGCGTTGTGAACTAAGATTACATTTTTTCTTCTCCAATATTTCCAATTCAAAATAAAGACGTTCGAATTTAGAGCGCCATATTTCCTTACTTTTTAAATCCAGCAATTGTATTTCAAAAGTACCAATATCAATTTCAAAAGAGAAAATTTTAACTCGGCTATCGTAGTAGCATTAAGAGGATTTTTCACAAATGCTAAAGTTGCTCTGCTGTTGTTTTGAATTTCTGAAACCTGCTGAGAAATGCTTCCCTCATGTTTAAAATTATCGTTTTAAAATGGTGTTTATCAATAAAGGAAATATTTTCTTGGCGATACTTCAGCAGGCTCGGAAAGAGAAACAATTTTTCCCTTTCAAAATCCTGAGCAAAAATGGATAGTTTGTTTTTGAATGTAAATACTTCTTCTAACATCGAAAAAATTAAGTTTCCTTTATCTTGTAGATTACCATTAAGCTGATTTAGATGAGACGTAAGGTCTACCATGAAAGAAAAGTTTTCGTCTGTTAGTTCTGGTTAGTGAATGCCCTTCTTAAAGAGAAACGCTTTAATTTCCAGAAAAGGGAACGCGAAATGTTTTAAAACGTTCCCTCTTGATAACCAACAAGGTACGTTGGTATGAAGCAGAAGATCAGCGTACTCCCTTTCCATTTCAAATAAAAATTCTTTGAATTAGCGGTGATTAAGAGCTTTAGCTAAAATGGAGTTGATAATGGTAATCACTAATTCCATATCTTTACAAATTTCATTCGGAAATGTTTGCGCACAAAGCGCTTCTTGGTGAATGATACAATGTTAAACAAGTATCTCATGATTATTTTTTTGTTTCAAAATAGCCATAAACCCTTTTCTTACATCGGGCATATATTGGGCTTTTGGCATCTATACAATCAATTACAGCATTAACAATATTTTTTCCACGCGTCTGACCTTTGAGTGGTAATAATCCTAAAAGTTCTTTATTGGGACCTGAATAAGACATAAATCTTACAAAAAATGAAACTTGCGTATCATTTATTTATCACAAGACTCGTCAACTGCTATTGATAAAGCTGAAACCAATTTAACTAACTCTTTAATTCTTTTCTGAATATCTGCTTTGATCTTAAAATCCCGAAATAGCTCTTCGTATTCATTTATAAAACATTTTTTTTTGTTTTCGCCATCTGTGTACGGTTACCCTCTCTTAGCATTTTCTTGATTAAAAACAAAACTTGCCTTATTAATATTTCTAGAAGATTGTATCCAGTTATTAAACACACAAGTTGACGACTCTTGGGTCTTCTGAAGTTAATCTACTGCTTTCTTCCTTGCATTACCGGGAGGATAGTACTAATTGACGCCTACTTTTTTGTAAAGTGTCTCTCTAAATTTGACTTCTTGTTATGGGTGAAATTCTCCTTCCAAATAAGACATGTCGGAAGTCCATTCAAGTTTTGAAAAAACGCAAACTTCTCTGTCTACTCAACTTTAAATTCGCAGTTTTCATCTTCCGTTTTTCTTAACTTTTTTTGGTAGCCATGTTAATTGAGGAACCTTTAAAAATATTCCAAAAAATTTTGAAAAATACAACAACTTTTTAATAAGACAGGACAACGGCAATTGCGTCTTCTGTAGATATGCATGCCAGAGCTGCACTTAAGAAGCCAAAGAGCCACATGCGGCTCTGGAGCCGCACTTTGCCGACCACTGTGCTAGTGCATTACAAAATAATAATAATTATACTTATACGTTATTAGCCCGGTTAACATATAAGTAATATTCTTAGATTGTCTTTTTATCTAAGTCAACATATATATGATGCTTCATATATATAATGTTACTTCAAAACTATTAATGGTGGAAGGATCAACAAAGTAGCAAATAACAACCAATTGTGATATTAAAGTATAATATTCAATATAAGTATAATCTATTTTTGATCAATTAAAATTATTTTATATTACTCTTATGTTTAACAGTTGTAAGAAGTAATTTGTTGTTGTTGAAAAAAGGGATTAATTAAATGTTAAATGTACCTGAAGGAAAAATGTGATAAAACAATTTTTATTTTAATTATTAAAGAAAAAGAAGGTCAAGACAACCATATTATCTTTATTGTAAAATTTAAACATTAAATCACTTGTATGTTTATTGTTTCAAAATTTATACCACTATATTCTTATTTACAATTTCAAGTAAATAGCACTTATCTTCTGGACTCTATGGAGAGCACACTAGAGATCACATCCACTTGCAGACCCAATCTATAAGGTCTAAATACAAAGTTCAGTATCTATACTTGGTAGAATAGTCTTTGGGAGATACCACAAGACCCCTCCCTTTGCGAGCTCCTCGGTACACTGTCTCAATGATATCAATCATCTCTTGCTTATCCTCTAAAGGCCAGTTGATCTTATTGTTGTTGCCGGTCCCCAAATCTATCATAATGTGTTTATTGCGAAAAAAAAACATCACCGTGCATGGATCATACAACTCGTACCTGAAAAATTAAACATTATATATTGTTTTACAGCATTTTAAATAACATTCTCAGTACTAATTACATATAGATATATATCCTACATTTTGTTGAAATCCGGTACTTCGGTTATATCCACAAGATAGATGACTGCAAAGTTTTTGACTTTTTCTGCAATACTGTACAATACTTCGTCCATTTTCATACATGTGGGGTCCCAGTCATGTCCAAATCGTATAACCTTCAATTAAGAAATGGTTGGCCATTAAAATAATAAGAAACTGATCAATAAGAAAAGTATTATAAATAGGACATTTTAAAAAGATAGTACTTACAACAACACGGTCTTCTTCCGATAATATAGCTTGGTCTACTTGCCAGCCGTTGTGTAAATGTCCCAACATATAACTCATTTTAAAAGTTTTATTGAATTTTCTATATTTAAAAAATGTTTCTTACTGTTCTTAGGTTCTAAGTCTATTAATATGATATATTTATTTTGCGGTAGCTTAAAAAGCCAAAATTACAAAATATTTTAATACTTGAAGATTGAAATGATTTGTTTTTACTTTTAGTCAACTGTCAACTGTCAAGTAAAAGTACAGACTACAGACAGTGAAAATGTATGTCAACTGTCAAGAAGACAGATCAAATATAAAATCTTACATGGAACTTCAGAATAATAACTAAAGCTTATTGTTCTGACCATGGAACGCACAACGTTAACAAATAGCTCTATATTTTGCAAATTCACATTTAATCTTACCTTAGTAGAAGTATCAAGGTTCTTCTATATTTAAAACGACTGTATTTTTAACAAATACATCTACAATTAGCCAGCCGTCCACTTTCGTTCCCCTTCAGACTCAATACATTAGCCATTTTTAACTTAAAAATCAGTTTATGTGCTTTCTTTTAAATGTAAGTACTATCCGTAATAAAGAGTTCCTATTATGTTAAACAAACAAAAAAAAGCAGACGATCAATTTTCATTTTAAACGGTGATTGAATTATATAATATATATTAAGCGCTATTGAATCATTATTGCATCATGCATTCAAAAGTTTAAATAAATGTTCAGAGCTAGGGCCGAGCTTCAGATTCATTTCAGAAACTGTTCAGTGTGATAATGTATGTAATGTGATATAACCGCAAAGTGTGATAATGTTCAAGGTTTTTAACCATCGACCTAAAAAGAGAAGTGCTATAAGTTTGACCTGTGAACTGTTTATGGCATCGTAGGAGCCAAACGAGTGGACGGATTAAAATGCTTTTTTGTTAACCCAAAGCCTGGTTCCTCGAGATGGTCTTAGTTATGTTTGGTCGAAAAAAAGCAGTCGCCTCTGAGAGATTCAGATTTTATTGATAATGGTGAAAGATTTTTGAAATATTGATAGTTAATACTTAAACAAGAGAAAAATTGTGTGTTTGTTCATTAAGTTCAATATAGAGACCAAATTACAACTTTCAAAAGTGTTGGTTTATTCACCCATTCCTCTCAAATTAAAAGACTTGTCGTTTTGAAATATCACAAGGACGCTAGTTGTACAAGATATATTTTTTTTTTTGTGGGAGTGTTGACAATAGAATACGTTTTTTGCATACCATACTCTTTAAAGTTTTCTTATCATTTTTGAAGTCTAATCTGCTTAAATTAATCTAATCTTTCAACGTCCTCAAAGAATATCATATATCTACCAGGGTACTTTCCCTTGTCTGTCTGATGTCAGAACATCAGAATGAATTTCCAGGAGGAATGAGTAAGATCCAGTAACTAAACAGACACTGGTACTGGCTAGATTTTTATTGCATCAATCAATCTGACATGCCTCCCAGGCACTCCTTTCTCTATTGGTTATTGCAAAACATTGTTGTTGTTTAATTATGAATTCTATATATTGAGGTCGCCGTTCACGTCTGTCTGTCAATAGGTCAATATATCTAATTTATGACAAGGCTTATCAAAATATTCTTTTAATAAAAGGTAGTTTTATGGTAGTTTTATTCTACTGTCCTATCATTAGGGACGGCTGAAATACATGACTGACGGACTGATTCCTTGATCAGATTCCATCCGATACCCCAGCTCATGTAGTCTAAATAAAAATATCAACCTTATTTTTTTTGTTACTCTGAAATACCTTATTATCATAAAACACATAATGGATTGTCAAATTATTATAAGTCAAATTCTAGAAATATTTAAAAATAAATATAGATCCTTTTTTATCACATTATTTTTATAAACATTCCGTTGCACTTGCACAACGTAAATAAAATGAACTCAAGTTTTTTTGTTATTATTCTATTTTTGGATAAATATATACTTAAATAAAATGTTAACTTCATATTATATTACATTTATATTTGTTAACAACTGGTGTTTGATATAAATATAAAAAAATTATAAAAATTAAAAAACCGACCCAATGACTTCACTAACTACATAATAATATTTATGTTATTCTTTTAAGAGGTCTTTTCGTATAGGGGTTTTTAAATTTTTTTTTTCTGCTTTAAAGTTATGTTTTCTTAAGTGTACTAAATGAACCTACAGATACACAAATTTCCTCTATCTATCCTAATATTATAAAGAGGAAAAATTTGTTTGTTTGTTTGTTTGAATTGAATACGCTCCGAAACTACTGGACCGATTTAACAAATTCTTTTAACATTGGAATCCTACATTATCCCTGATGAACATAGGCTATATTTTATAATCATCATCATCATCACTAATATTATAAAGAGAAAACCTTTTATTGCTTGTTTGTTTGAATTGAATAGGCTCCGAAGCTACTGGACCGATTTAATAAAATATTTTCTCATTAGAATCTTACATTATCCCTCTGATGAACATAGGTTATATTAAATACGAGAAAAAATAAAGATCCGCATGAAAATTTTGACAATGTAATAAATTATAAATGTATTAAGTAACATGATTCAAGAGTTATTCATATAGGTATATACGAATATTAATAAATATAAACATTTAGAGTTAAAATGATTTACAATCACTAATAACACTATGATGAAGGGATTTATATTATTACTAGCTGTTGCCCGTAACTCTTTCTGACTACGATAAAAAGCCATATAAATATATTTTTTACAGTCTACGTGGACGCACTCACTGGCAACAGCTATCCCTAATAACTTACTCTACCTGAGTAAACAAGTGCAAAAACCTTTTGGCCTACATTATACATAACAAGACTTTTTTTTTATACAGCGCGGGCGAAGCCACTGGGAACAGCTAATTGTTATATAAGATCCTTTCACCAATAAAACGTCAATATCTTGTAGAAGACTATTTTTATTTTAACTAATCATAGCTAAGAACCATCTCGATGAACATAGCTTTCGATTAAAAAAAACCGCATTCAAATCTGTCCACGCTTCTGGTCGCTACATTGCCAGAGATACACAGATCAACAGGTCAAACATAACACCCCTCTTTTTAGTCGGGGGTTAAAACAGATTCCCGTTTTACTTCCTGTGTTCACTTTATATATTACGAAAATACCTTTAATGGTGTGCATTCATTAGCCACAATCGATGTATTTGTTTATATATATATATATATATATATATGTATGTATGTATTTAAATATATATTAAAATACGTATAACAAGGTCTGTCAACCTACTCCACTTTGCACGGTCTTCGACATCCATCCAGCACTTCCTTGTACGTCCGGGAGATCTCACTCCAGGAACAGATATATCAAGGCTACATATTTCATAGACGGGCGCGCAACGTGGCCATACCATCTCAGGCGTCGATCTTGGATTACTTCGAATGAATGTTTTACGTATGTGGTCAGACCGCGTAACGCCGCACATCCAATTCAGCATCATTTCCTCCCTCGTCATTCAGTCAGTAATTTCCGTGACTTGAATTTCCTGTGTGTTCCGAGATAGTACTGTCAAACATTTGCTGCCGTATATAAGAACCGGTCGGATGACGCTTCTTTTTGTTAGCCCCTTGATTTTAGGCGATATTCTGCGATTACAGACTACACCAGTCCAGGCAGCGCTTATCCGGCCTTGGGAATCGATGCCTCCAGGCTCGTGCATAACAGATCCAGGTTACCTGAACTTTTCCAACTTAACGGCTAGCTTAGGACCTTTATGGATAGTATTAGAGTCTGGGCTCCTGCAAGCTATGTACTCGGTATTCGATATTTTTAGTTTAAGATCACCGTTCTCAAGCGTACCCTTCCATAGGTTTAACTCACGCTCCAGCTCCGTTCGGTCCGTTCTTTCTGCAACCCTTTATCTGCTGTACATTAACGATCAGCTGAAGCCCGGTATCTATAGGTATGGGTATCAGATGAGAGCACAGTTGTAGAAAGATATCTGCCAAGTTCTCGAACTAGTAGAGATTAATTACAGTCTGAAAGAGAAGCCATGGTGCAACGTTTGAATGAAAAACTCCAGGCAGTTTCCGCAATGGGCAATGCTAATCTTGTCAGTTTTAATGCCACCAAAACGCAGACATGTCTGTTCACCGCTTTCACGTTGGCTTTTACTTTTCAGAATGTTTCCTTGGAATATAGTGACCGGCTTCAGTTGTTAGGCTTGGAGAACTTCCACTTTGGTCGGTTCATTGAGTCCAGAGCAAAAGCAGCAGCAGGAAAGTTTGCCGGTCTTGCGAAGGTCCAACAGTACTTTACACTGGGACAGGTACTTGTACTATACAAAGCACAAATTCGGTCGTGTGTGTAGAGTACTGTGGTCACATATATTATATATACTCTTGCCGCAAAGTCTCATCTTGCGGTTCTGAACTCAATTGAGAGGCGAGCCAAGACGCTTATAGACGACCCTGAATAAGTTAAAGCCAACCTCCACAGCCTTGAACACTGGCATAGAATGACTATCTTCTTAGTATTCTATAGGATACATTTTGGTGAGTGTGCGCAGGACGACACGACTTAATTTCCCCATCCCCCTTCCTTCCTTCATCACCGGACGTTCCTACGCACGGTGGGTAGCCATCCCGACTATGTGGATATACCTTTCGCGCTTTACTTCGTCTTTTTTAGTTTGTACAGCGAAGGAATAGAACAACTTGCCTGCGTCGGTATTTCCGTCCGAATATAATGTGAGTGTCTACTAGAGTAGAGTGAATAGGTTGCTAAGTTAATGCGCCTTACCATCTTTGACTACATTTTTACTTTCCATCAGGTGGAATGTAGTCAAGCAATAACTAAGTTTGTATAAAAAATAGGCCATTAGTGGATTCTCATCAATGAGTGCTATTTCATCGGCATACATCATCAACCATGGAGACTGGTCTTGGATGTGAGCCAAGAGAGAATAAGAACGGACCAAGGGCTGAGCCCTGGTGACCCACTACTGTTATCTGGAATGGTTTGGTGTCGCCAACAGAGGTCCTAACCATAGGAGTCGTGGTACATGTCTCTGATAGTCTCAGTATAAGGATGGTTGGATTTCTTTAAATCACAATATCCACCAGATACAATGACGAGGTACACAGCCAAAGGCCTACTGCAAATTTAAAAAGGTTACGCGCAGAGCTCTTTTTTTTCTGTATAATTCCAGCAGAGTTCTGAAGACAAAAATAGCGTCTATAGTACTCGATCTTGGCTGAAATCCACATTGAGACTCAGAGACAGTGCACTTTTGGCGGAGCCTGAGGTCGCTCATGCGCAGGAAGATCTTCATGGCTCATGACTCATAAGCTTAATGCCCCTATAATTACCACAGTCTTGAACACTGTCTTTTCCCTTGTAAATAGGTTTAATAAAACTATGTCGCCACTGCTTAGCCATCTTTCCAGTGTTCAAAATATCTTTAAAAAGGTCAGTACGAGCACGAGCACGAGCACACCAACAGATCTAAACGATATTCAAGCTTCTATCCGAAGATCGTCAGGTCCTACCATTTTTCCGTTCTTCGTACGTCGAAGGCAATCACGAGTTTCGTCAAAGGTTACTAGGGTAAGTCCGAGTTTAGATGGTAGGTCGGGAGGAAGCCCGCACGGATGCTGACTGATCAGATGTATAACGACAAAGCTGCGGGCCCTGAATTTCTGACGCAAAGACATTTTGCGATATCTGGCGTCGCTTCATCTCGAGTTCGTGCCATTTTATTTAATTATTATAAGTTTAATTTAATATATTATCAAGTTTTATTACACTTATACAATAAACTAGAATATTAATGGTTTAAAAATAATTATAAACTTGTATAACTATTGAAAGCATATTATTTGTATTAAATGTAGATGAAAAATAAATCGATACGGGCAAAGATACGAATTGGCGACTTGTGGGAAACTGTATCTAGAAGGGATGTGTTTCGATAACCATGTATTTTTCATTTTACATTTATTTAAAATTTTAAAACATTAATATATGGATGTTGTGTAGTAGAAGGATATTATTTTTAATGAATTTTCAAATATGAATAAGATAAAGTTGCAAATCATCTATCGCCCCCCTAAATAACATCAGCGCCCCCCAAATCTTTCTCGGTCTCTTACCGCCCCCCTCTAGGGTTCCAGCGCCCACAAGGGGGCGTTATCGCCCACTTTGGGAAAGACTGTTATAGAGTGTTTTGAGTAAAGTGGTATTAAAAATTAGATTAAAAATTGAAAAACCCCTGATACGAAAATCCTTATTTAGCGGTTTTCTTATTTAGCTGTTTCAAAAATCAAAATGCAAGTAACAACCAAAGCAAAGAAGACAAATAACGAAATAACAATATCAAATTGTATAGTCTAAGTACCATTCATATGCCCCGAAACTTTCGTAAAAGGGAAACCATCTTCAACGTACGCACAACGGTCTGATTAGAGTTTTTTCTGCTTTTTAACTCATCCCTAACCTACATTACTCTTTTCTATATTGTGTTAGATGAACCTAAAAACACACTTATTTTCACTTGTTTAGGTTTTACTATCGATATTGCATAAGCACCTTTTACCAGCACCAATAAAAGTCCAAGACTGCTTTTATTTCGACCAAAAATAGCTAAGAACCATCTCGACGGTCCAGGTTTTCGATAAAAAAAGCAATCAAATCCGTCCAATCGTTTGGCTGCTACGAAGCTACAGATTGATACACAGATATACTTGTCAAACTTATAACACCCCTCTTTTTGATTCGGGGATTACAAATGAACGTAACGAATAGGGTTTTCATTTTAATCTTGATTCTAAAAGTACACTTCTGTAGTACCGAGAATAAGCAAACGAAATCTCCGGACGTTCCAAACTCAAATATTGTTTATGAAATAATGAGAATTTCGTTAATTCGGATATTATGTTTGGTATTTGATCTGTAAGTAAAATATTCATATTTTATATAAAGACATTGTACATTGTATAGTGTTCCTTTAGAATTGTAATGGCATATGATTTGGATATGTCATTTTAACAATCTGATATAAAAAAAAAAATATGCAAAAAGTTTCCATATTATGTAGAGTCTTTCGGAGTAACCGAGCGCAGTGGGTAAGTGTGCGAACCGAATGTATCTTCCTAATGGGGAGCGGGGGGAGGGGTCTGCCTTCGGGCCAATTCGAGGCGCTGGCGTCGCCATTTAGTTCCGATAAATTATTGCAACGGGCGGCGTATCATCTTTTGTTTTTTTCCAAAAATATATATTTAGTGATTCAATCTAAAGTTTTTTGTGTTTTAGAAAACACTATTACATGCAAGTTACTGATTCAACAACGGTAGGTCCAGTTTTTATTGATTATGCATATATTTGAAAAAAAAATTGAGATTAGGTCTTGTTTTTGAGACACAGGGAGCGTTGTTTTAAAATTTGGCTTCATAGGGAAAGTGTGCGCAGGTAAGTAAGCGCATGCGTTCACTTGCCCCATGAACGAGAATTTATTAGAAATCGATGGTGTTGTGCTTAATTTGTAAAGAAATATTTCTTTTTTGTTTCAGACTCATCGTCACGCCTTGAAATTACATAATAAAGAAACCCGAACTTGCCCCCATCACGGAACAACATTTTCAAAAGCCAAAACATTGATTGCAAACGATATAAGCAAAAGAGCTGCTGCAAGTGCTATTGGTATTAGCGAATCGTGTCTGCGGAAAAGACTTAAGCTTAACATAGTTGCAACTTCCACGGGATGCTTCAAACCAACATTTAATGATGATCAGGAAGCTGAGTTTGCAATGCATTGCAAGCAAAAAGACGAGAGGTATTTAGGTTTGACAATTACGGATTTGAGACGCTTAGCTTTTGCATATGCTTCTGCCAATAACATCGAGAATAGATTGGACAAGTCACCGAAAATGGCAGGCCGTGATTGGGTCGAATGTTTTCTAACACGGCATCCTCAGTTGGTCCTCCGGCAATCGGCAGCGACTAGTCTAGCCCGGGCTATGGGCTGTAATAAGATTCAAGTTGATAAATTTTATAAAAAATTAACAGATTTGTATTTAAAATATAATTTTCAACCAAGTCGCATTTACAATGTTGACGAAACTGTGATAAGCACCGTCCCCAAAAAAATGTCAAAGGTTGTCACTTCGAAGGGAAAGAAAGTAGTCGCTAAAGTCGTATCATCAGAAAGAGAAATCACAGTTACAGCTATTTGCTGTATGAATGCGAGTGGACACTACATTCCTTCAGCATTTATTTACTCAAGGAAAAGGACTCGTGATAATTTGTTGGATGGTGGCCCATCCGAAAGCATTTGTATGGTCCAGTCCAGTCCAGTGCTGTCCGATACAGTGGCTTTTGTTAATACTGAGCTTTTTGCAAATTGGTTGCATCATTTTAAGTATTTTGCACGCCCCTCACAGGAAGACCCAGTACTCCTAAATGTCAGTCATTAAGTGGTCGGAGTGTAGACTTTATCAGTTGCCTCTTACCATTCGGAGATCACTTCCAGTTTTTACCATATGAATCACGGAGACATCAATGAAAATGTCTCTCTTTCTGGTCAAGATGAAGTCTATCTCATTTTTACACCATACCGTTGGGGCTCATCCAAGTCCACTTCCTTTGAGGCGGCTTCTGGAAAAAGGAGTTCATCATAAAGAGTTCCTCTTTTTCCAGAAAGTCAGCCAACGCCCTGACCCCTATGGCTTCTATGGCCATATCCAAATTGCCCCACTCTCAATTCTGAATCGCCTCTATTGTCGAGTTTCGCGTTAAAGTCCCCCATAACAGAGAAGTGAATTTTGGAAGTATGTATGGCTCTACTAACATCCTCATACATAACATCAACTTCCTCATCTGAGTGTGACGAGGTTGGTGACCTGATTGACCTGATACCTGAATGACCTTCAGCGAATATCTTTCAGATATTCTGAGTATCAGATATGTCACCCTGCTTACAAGGGATTTGTAGACGATGAGTCCTTTCCCTCTTTCCGGACTTCCGATAACCCAATTATGTACCAGTCCAACTTATTTAATTCTTCTTCCAGTTCCACAATCTTATCGTCTGTCCTCAACGTGCGAATGAGTTGTGTTAACAAGGCTAGTGTCTGTTTACGGTGGTAGCAGTGTCTCTGTCGGGGATTCTTAACATCCCCTGCCCCACCTTTACAATAACCGCTACCGGAGCCAGGAATAAAGGGGCTGATTAAATTTTTTGGTTCATGAGCGGTATTTCCCGTACTCGCCACGCTGGGCTGCCGGGTGCGCGAGGGCACTAGAGTCGGAATGTATAACTTAAGAAGGGAGAACGCTGCTGCCCATCCTTCCCTCGGCAATTTTATGTCAGGTTGCTCTCTCTGTGTTCTTTTACGATACCTATGAGAAGATAGGGGATGGTGGAAATAGTATTCTTAAGACGCCTCCACATCATTGCAATATAATAAAACATTACTTTTATAATATAACAATAGAACATATTGTTCCATTTTTTATATATTTTTTTGTTTATCTGTGTATGAAAAACTACTGTATCGTTTGTAATTAAGGTTTTTTAAATGAAGATAGGTCGTTCAAGGATATTAAGAATATTAGACATCATGAGTTTACTTTACATCTATTTATTTATTAGTATTATTGTTATATAAATGATGCATATAAATGTATACTTAAGTTATTACAATTAAAACCATTTATAGAATGAGAAATAAACCGATTCGCTATCAGATAGCTACGATAGTTAAATTATATATTTATCTACATATAGATATTTTCAAACATCTTTTTTGTTTTTTACTAGAAATTTATGAATATGCTGGGTTATTATGGTTAATCATTATTCTGAAATACCAAATAAAATTTCAATGTTATACCAACAAAGTTATATACATTTAGGTTAAAAATAATCAAATATATCTTATAGCATGTAGTAAACAAAGTCACGGGGAATAGCCAGCGTAAAATATTTTTATTAAATATAAAGGAAATTAATTAGTTTGGTTATTTCAACTTAAATTTAGAAGACTTAAGATAGAGTAGAGTCGATGTCAGCAAAGAATATTTTATTTTGATAAAAACATTCTTTGAAATGACTATACTTTTAAGACATACTTATTTTGTGTACCTTCATTGTTTTTTTATTTGAGATGGTATTTATAAAGAGTTAAAAATAATTATTATCCAGGCTAATAATATAAAGCTATGAAACATTACACCCAGTTACGTTCTTATCCGTTATCAGGGAATATATAAACACAAGATGTAAGATTCGTTTCAACGGCTCCAAAATTGGATACCTATTTTTAATTTACCTTGTAGAAAAATTCAAATTTTGCAACGTAATTCCAGAACTTGTAGAAGAGTTTTCATTAATAGATTTTGTGATTCATTGTCAAATGGTGGTAACAATAAGAGTAAAGTTATTATAAAAGTCCTAATGTGATCCTTATGCGGTGACGCAAATATAAACTCAAGAAAATAAGTAATTTATTGTATACTAACAGCTTATTTTTTTATCAATGCCTATGTAATTCTAATAATATGAGTATAGGTCCGGCCTAATAATTGTGGAGAATCTCCATCATATTACACACAGGATCTGCGTGAACGGAGCTACATAGACTCAACATCTGGACTTTCTCTTTTTAAAGACAAGTCGATGAAAACATTAAGGGAGATCATGTACATATCTTTATTGAAAGGAATAGATTTTGGTAATGTTTGCGTTCTTTGAATTATAGTGTCGATTAATGGAATTACTCGACAGCTGACGCAGTACCTTGGATCTCTGTTTATGCTTCGATATTATGAGTTTGTATGTTTGTATGTTTGTTTGGTTTAAGTTTTGTTACTATTTCAAGCCGTAACTACTTAATCAATCATCGCGAAATTATGCAAGCACGTTGATAGGATAAAATGCAATAGTAAAAAATAAGATAGGATTTTATATAATAAAATAGTGCTGTTTTGGTATATATAGTACTGGAATAAAAAATCGATACTCATAATAACGTGATATATTAAGTGCAATATTATTAATATGTAATCTAAAAAAATCACAAATACCTTTTAAGTCAAACCAGATGCTTAATCATACAGATTTTTTTACGTTTTACGTTTTTTATTTTTGTCGTTTGTATTATTTTAATTTTATTAGCCTTCTGTCATTTTAATATTATTATATTATATATATGGTATTCCAATGCAACGGTTTGATTTCAAATCGTTACAATCATAAATAAACTTAGTTATTGACATTTACCGTTATCCCTCTCCTATTTAATAAAATAAACAGACAAATTAAAACACGTGGTAGTGTGTTAAACTAAGTTTAAGCTCACAGAACTGGCGAATTTGAATTATGTTGTATATATATGTATATACCAATATATCTGTCGAATAATGTTAAAGTCTTCACAAGTTCTATTTTTCTGTGCTCCGTTGCTCCGGCGTTCTGCCGTCGGAGGACGCTAGTGTCCAAATTTCCTTAGCTTCCCTCAATCTGAGACCCCCTCGGGACGTCGTTCCCCATGGGGGCCCATCAGACCCTCCCTTTTTAAGGGTGAGTCTCCAGACCCTCCCGCTCCCCCGGTGACGCTATAATAGCCAACAGGGCTAACAGTATAGACAGACCAAAAAAATAAATAAAATTAAGTTACTATTTGATAATATGTATGTATAGAAGAATTAAATATTAATATTAAAATATGCAAGGAGCACTACAATAACAGAATAGTAAAATATTTATTGTATGTACGACGCGACAGTGTCATGCGATTGTAAGATGAAATAAAAGTGAAGATTTCAAAACTCACATATTTTATTTAGTTCTAAAATAAAACTTTTAATTTTGAAGATAAATTATTATAAAAGTATTGATAATGCTCTCTTGTTATGTTTATCGACAATTTTGTATTGTGTTTGTTTATCCAAGGCATTCGCGATGCCGGGGGGCGGGAGGCTGGCAGCGAGCCAAGTTGCCGACGAACGCGGTCACACACCAAAACATGGTTATTTCTCGGGAAAAATAAAAACTCCGTTACTTGCGAGTTCATGTGCGTTCGAGTGACTCCGAAATTACAGAAATTTTATTTCACAAAGCCTGAAAATAATAGTAATGATCTCGGGTTGAACATTATTTCTAATAGAACGTTTCTCCACCGTGAGAATATCGTGAAATGGCGCTGGTTGGCATTTGGCGTTCACGGAAAATTTAGTGCAGAATTTTTAATGTAAACTTATTAATGTATATCACTTTAGTGATATCTTAAAAAAGATAAAAGAAGGTCGGGTAAGTGATCTAGAAATTTTAATATCTTTGTAGGTATTGTTATAAATTGTTGAAAGTTAATAAATCAGTACCCATGACAAAAACTCGTATACATGTCAAAAAGAAAAAAAAATACAATGTTCACATAGAATGTTATTTAAGATTCTCGGTATAACCATGGAGGCGGTGTTCCCGGCACGTGGTCGGCGCTGGCGCCGTCACGAGCCGCGGCAGAGACACCGCACCAC
Source organism: Napeogenes sylphis (assembly GCA_959347405.1). Lineage (NCBI taxonomy): Eukaryota > Metazoa > Arthropoda > Insecta > Lepidoptera > Nymphalidae > Napeogenes > Napeogenes sylphis. The sequence continues at coordinate 27,252,917 of OY365777.1, read as the reverse complement.
GCCCGTCACCTTCGCGGAGATCAAGGTTGAAGTAATCGATAGTCGATGTTAACGAAGTCAGAATATTTTAATATACTGACCCCCTCATTCTCGTTAAATGTCTTGTTTAAATATTTGGTAATTTGAAGAAATCGACGTCGACGACAACACAACTTTACAGGAGGTAGATGAGGAGATGGAGACCGAGGAGGCATGTGGCGCCAGCGTGGTTAGCGTGGCGAGCGACGCGGTGGAGCGTCACTCCGATCTCGACCGGGAGTTTGCGGAGTTCCGTCGGCGCCGGGTACGTCGCGGGCCCGAGCGCGCCGGGGACGGTGGCGCCGCGCCTGCTGCGGGACTCACTGCGACCCACGCCTTAGGGTCTCCGCCCTCTTCAAACAGCTCCGATTCACCAACTGTCGCACCTTCCTGAGCACGGTTAAACGCTCCTTAAACATAATTGAATAACTCGCAAGCTTCGCTCTTGCGGAGAACAGCTATTTTTTATTTGTTAGTAAATTAAGGGTTTCTCTATTCTATCTAAAATAAAACTGTATTACTATGTCTGCTCTGAATATAAAATATCAGGCACGTAAACGAAGTGACTGCAACTCAACGTTGCGTGTAACATACCTACTTATAATAAACTTCATAGTAAAAGTGGCAATAAATCTGTAAGTTTTATAAAAATTATAGAAAATAAATTTCAAAGTAATTAAAACAGAAACTACTACGTATATAAATGTTTTAATTTGATCTGTATTTTGCGTACTTTTTAAAACTACAGTCTGAATAAAATCTTGTGCCTGTAATGGTATACGTTGTATGTTCTAGAGTCGAACAGCTAACAACTAATAACAAAATAATATAAGAACAGTTTAAATTACAAAAAAATGTGATTCATGTCAGTATTTGTATTCCAAATATTTTGTTCTACGTAAAATAAATCGCGCGCTTTTTGTGAAGCTTTAAATTAAGTAAAAACTATTTAATTATTAGATACACTTCTAGCGAATGTAGTAAGGCTTACCGTGCTTCAACATTCTATTATAAAAGTTTTTCTTGGGTTCTTTATTGTAGTATTTATCTATCTTAAGATTCCTTATTCCTGAGCAGAAGTAACCTATTTTTTGTCTGTACAGTGCGAGAAAAGCCAGGACAATGAAATAGTATAATCTTGAAATATAAACTATTCTCCTTATTTTTTTATAAATTATTGATAAACTCTAAGATAATTTATTTAGATTGTTGTATTGATCTAATAATAGTATGTATGTATGTACATGGATGATGTATGTGCTAGTGTTTGAGACAGGAGCGGTTGGCCGTGACATCGTTGAGTGACTTTCACTTTATTCTTTGCTGTACTTATATTCTTATACATTTACTGTAATTGTTACAAGTATGTAGACTTGTTTCTAGATTCTAAATTAAATTATTATTTTTTTATTAATTAAGATATAATTAGATAAAGCTTAAGGTCCTCTATTATTTGACATCGTTTATATTGCTTTTTAGGAGTATATATTTTTTAAAGTGTTTATATAATTTCTTGTAATTTAATGATCATGATTTTTTTAATGTTGTGACATGTATAAAATTGTGGAAAGATAAATAAAAGCATTAGAAAATAAAAAATAATAATTAATGAAAAAATGAGTGACTAATATTTCTGGATATTTTGAAGGAACGCAAAGAGTAATAAAAACCAACTAAAATGTTTAATTTATTTTGATAATAAATAAATAGTAATTCAAGTAGCACTCGCGTCACGGCGTAGTCGAGCGCACGCTAGGACGCGGCTGCTCAAACATTTATAAACATTTATATACATTTATATTTGTTCAACAGACAACATGTTTAGGGTATAACTTAGGAGATTGATACTTGTAACAACATAATTTATTTCTTTAAATAAGTATGACTAATGACAATTTCGAGTATATTATGTAACAATGTAAAAAATCCTTCTTAAATATAATTTTGAGACACTTGATTTTGTTAACATATTACGAACTGGGTTTTGTCCTATGCAGTATGCTTATTACCAAATAGTTTCAGAAAAATATAACAACACTAACAGTACGTTTGTACATTGTAATAACTTTATGGCACGAAAATAATTTATATAAAACAATTACAGTATATTTAATTTTAACTTTGAGCAAAATATGAACAGGATGTACACGTAGGTGTCGTTGCTTTTCGGTATTTTCAAAGAAATATAAAGTTTAAATTTAATCTTAGAGTCTAGTTATTCATAATAAATAGTTTATCTCGTTAGCAGGTGAGGAGGTCGTCATGTTACAGTTATTTAGACGGATTAATTATATATTGATTTATAGTTTATTTATATTATCACTTACGCTTTGGAATCTTGGTAATGTTTGTAATAAAAAATTACAAAATAACATTTGTTTGAATTTACACCCTTATCATATATATATATTTATTAAATATTTTATTGTCCATAAAATGATCGCATTTTAAAGTACCAATGATTTAAACTTGCGTGTTCGAATCTAAGTACAGAGCCGAGCCGTTTATTTTATCATATAAAATCTAATTTATAATTTAATACTTATACGTCTAACAAATAAATAATAAATTATTTATATTTAACGAGTATATACTGTAGTCGAATACTGCTGCAGTGCCGCGAGGGCCTTACCCTAATTTCTTTTCTAAATACACAACAATAATAGCACTTAATCTATATTCTTCATAAGGTATGTTGAAACACTCACTGTAAATACATTAATTATTCATCTTTTAATTATTTATATACCTATTTGTAATAATTTATGGGCTCTCTTATTAAATTCCACTAAGTAAATATTCCGTATCTCTATATTTATAGTAAACTGTCATGGTAAATATTCTGTTTTAATACTGTACAAAACTTAAGTCTTCAGTTGCTCATCCGATTATTATTTTCTGAGGTCGCTCTCGATAGCACTGATTTATTATACAAATTATATCAGTTTCACGCGAGCCGAAGACGGGTGACACTTGCACGGAATCTCCGCTGACGGATATTGGACGGTTCGATAAGACACTGTTTCCTCCCGCGGAGGCCTCGGGCGCGGCTCAGCGCGCGTCGGACTCCTCCGCCGGCGCGTCCGTCTCGGCCGCGGACGGGATTGTGTGCAACATGCGCGGGGCCGGCAGCGCGCCTGGCGACGCTGGGGGTTCGTCTGCAATCACTGCAGGTTGGCGCGTGAGGCGCGGCCGCGTGCTCGCGACGACCACGCCCGTTCCGCCCGTCGGAGCCGCGCTCGAACCGGCCGTACCAGCCGCAGCACTGCCGCCCGAACGCGACGTGCGCCACGTACCCGTCGACGCCGTGGCGTTCGAGCCGGAAGAGTCGTTGCGCGACGAGGACAAGTTCGAGTCCTGCGAGGTCTTCCTGGCAACGAGCCAGGAGGCAGCGCGGCGCGGAGGTGGCGGGGGTCGCCCGTACGTGCGCCACGAATCGGAACGGGACGACGAGAACTCTACGGATGAGGATACGGAGCCGGTGCGCACCGGTGCCGCTGGCGTCTGGCGCGGAGCCGGCGGTGCCGGCGCAGTAGCACGGCGTCCACACGCACGTAACCAGCGCAGCAGGCGCTCTCCACCGGGCTCAGTCGCACCGGTCGAACCCGCGCTTGCACCGCCTGTTGGCAGCAGACGGCGGCAAGCGCACGTGGCTCCGTGTTGGCCGCGTGACGAGCGCTCGGCGAGGCTGTTTGTGTTTGCGGGCGTCTGACGGTTGCTGAAGTTCGAAGAATGACGACATCGACCGATTCCTCGAGTCACGCGAGACTCCTCGATGGCCTTGCACACGAGGGCGCAGTCCTTCTTGAATTGTTTCGTCAGGATCGCATATAGGAATGGGTTGCAGCATGAGTTGAGCGGTAGCACGAATACCGTAAATACCTTTGCCTCCTCGAGAGAGACGAGTTGCGCCCCGAAGGCGGCAGTAAGAGCAAAGAATGCTATCGGTGACCAGCACAAAAAGTCTGTAAAGACGAGGAGAGCCATGCGCTTCGCGATACGAGAATCGTTGGAATTCCAGGCCTGAGAACCTCGAATGGCACAGTACATCTTGAGGTAGCATCCCAACAGTACCAAAAAGGCGAATCCATTGATGATTAGCAGTGACACGACATATCCAAGCGAGGCCGGCGAACCGGTCTCGAAGGGCAGGCATACTGCGAACTTGCGGTAGTCCGATACGCCCACGAGTGGCAGTGCAGCCGCCGCTAGCGAGAAGGCCCAGCCTGCCGCCATTACTGCGGCAGCGTGGCGCAGAGACAGGCGCTTATTGAGGTGCATGGCGTGAGTGATGGCATAGTTACGCTCTAGAGTGATGACAGCCAGTGTGTACACGGACAGCTCGGAGGAGAGTACACCCAGGAAGCCCGCAAGCCGGCATCCACCCGACATCTGCCATGCGATAGCGTGCGCGCGGAACTCCCCCAGTGTGCCCGCATCTACTACGGCCAGGAACCCTTTCGGAAAAAAGAAAGTCTAGTAAAGAATATTCTTAGGAAATGTAGAAACGTAAAAAAGAATACATTAAATTTGTACCTAAATAGATGCCCATAAAGAAATCGGCAGCGGCCAGATTGGTGACCAAGAACCTTGGAACGTCGATGCGGCTGCGGCTGAATACCAGCACAAACACCACAGTACCATTGCCAAGCAACGCCAACAGAAACACGGCCCAAACGCCGCATCTGAGCGTCCACCAGTCAAAGAGATCCACACACGGCAAAAATGGGCCTATTGTAACAAATTTCAACAAATTAGTTCATAGTAATTTATTGCGACCCAAAAATCTTATCATTTCTTACCAGGGAGCGGCAGGCAACGAACCCGGCGGTTGCCTGTGTACTTCAGCTCGGCCGCGCCGACATCACCCCAGCCCACCGCTGCCAGGCGGGAACCACTCTCGCCCGTCGCGTTAACTGCTTTCGTAAAGTATATTTTTAATAGAGTTATTTGGCATTACGCTTATATATGAACTTGAAATAAATTATTGGAAAAAGCAGAGTGCCTACGGTAGTGCGGCCAAATGTCGGTGGCGTTGGCCCAGGCGGCGAGATCTACGTGTGCGGGCGGCAGCAGCACTAGGTCGCTGAATCGCTCGGTGCCGTCTTCCCCGCCTACGACCGTACCCGCGTCTAATTCACCCGAGCCTCCCTCCATCAGCGGCATAAATTCACAGCAGTGGTACGCGTACGACAGCATTAGGGTCTGGGAAGATGATAGAAAAAGGAGTTGCGTGCGAAGAATAATTCAAAAGAGAAAAGGAAAAGTAATCCAGTGGTGATTATCGTACCTGTATCCGCGGAAAGGCCTCGGGAGGGTGGAAACGCCTCAACGCGGGGTTGTTGTGCGCCTTGAGATGTAGCAGGCGCTGCAGCCCGCTGGCCGGCAGCACCGGGAACCGGTTGTTCCCCACGTTCCTGATATACGTACATAAGTCGTTAATAGGACAGCCTTTAAGATAGTACAGTTAAGAGATTTGATTTAATAAAATCGTTCTCAATATCTTTCTTCTTTGTAGCGATGGTTTCGAATCAACAATATCACATTTAATAGGATCGTTCGTGTTATTTCATATCTTTATTCTTACTTTAAAAAAGATAATAATAAAACTAGTTTTATAACAAAAGCTAATTCAGTAGTAAGACTTACAAATCTTCTAATTTAGAAATTGGGACGAATGCTTCCATATCGATGTGCTCGATCTGATTGTCCTCGAGATCTCTGAAAGCGAATTGTATTATAATAAGCAAATACTATTCACCGACGAGGACACAACTGTTGACATAAGTATCTAAGTCATAATTTTGTTTATTTACATCTGATGCTGACGCATTTGTACACTACAATGTAGATTCTAATTTAAGATGTAACGATCAAGGTGCAGCAGCTATTCATATCATAATTATAAAATCTTCATTCCGTCCAACCACTAGTTAAAACATACAGTAACAAAACAGATTACGTGACCTAAATATTATAACTTGGTTAACAGATAGTGTTATTTATAAATCTCAATATATATTTCACCTATAGCATTCAGTAAATAATACATAAATAAAACATAAATATGTCCATGTCTGTTCATGGAGGATTTAATTT